>CM077643.1:85712604-87123437 GCA_039707465.1 Rhabdophis nuchalis
TTTTTATTGTCAACTGGCTGTTGCAGTGTCAAATGTAACCGAGGAAGAAGTTAATCAATGTTTATATAATACAGCTCTTCCTAAGATTACTTATGATGAAGCTGCCAATTTAACTGCACCTTTATCTCTCTAAGGAATAATAGTTGCCATTAAGTCTATTAAAATAAAAAAAGCTCCCCATCTGGATGGTTCTTCCATTAAGTGGTAAAAAAAACATATACTGAGTTCTTTGCCCTAAGATTGTTGAAGGCCTCTAATGATGCCTTTTTAAATAAGGTTTTTCCAACCTCTTTCAGTGAGCCTTATATGGCTGTGATTTTGAAATCTGGTATAAATGGTGCTGGCTGTGCAAGCTATTGTCTGATTTCTTTGTTAAGTGTTGATGCAGAAATATTGTCAGCAACTTTGGCATGCAGGTTACAGATAGTATTACTTTCAATTATCCATTCTGCCCAATGAAAGGTCACCATGTGTTCTTAGGCAATTGGTCTTATTTAGAAAGGATCATCAAGGCCTGAAATCTTTGCAATGTGAACCTGACATTTTTATTTCACTGAACAGTCTTTGACATTACAATAAGTTTTCTTATGATTGTAGTATACTAATGCAAACTTCTTTAGCTTTAAAATATTCTGTATAAGTCACCAGCTGGCAGTCTCCAGATGTGTGGAACAACAACTCCCATCCTTCCTCATCAACATGGATAATTGTTTGTGGCCTGGTGATGGCCTTGCAATCCAATGTTTTATATACTTAATTAGAAAGGATTCTGAAAGGCTAGTAGTTGGAAGTTTGTTTTTTCAATTTGATTGATGCTATAATAATATTTCTTATCTGGTATGTGTGTGTGTGAGAGAGAGAGAGAGAAGGGGGGAGGGAGAGAAAGAAAAAGAAAGAAAGGAAGAAAGACAGACAGACAAAACATTTTGGTATAAATTCATTATACTTTTTGGATTATCATTTCTGGATATTGGACATTGTTTATTTCTCTGGATAATTTCCATCACATATAAGGTCCAAGACTTGTGCATGCATCTCAAGTACTAATCATATCATTTTTAAATTAGATAAGTGAACTAGGAATTATCAAAAATATTAAATTACTGCAGATATTTGTGGAAAGTTGCTACTATTACTAGCGGATAGAAATAATTCAACTGGATTCTTTAATATGTCAAAGCCAGCAAGTATTTAAATGCGTCCCACATGTTTAATGGCCTAGAATATTTATATTATCATTTTATTCATTTAATGTATTTCTTATCTGCTTTTCAATAAAATGACCATATTATAAGAGGGTGCTTTAAATGGAGCTGAAGTTTGGGAGTTACAGTCCAACGCATCTGGAATAAACCTTTCGGTAAACATTTGGTGCAGTTTAGTTGTTTTCCTTATTTAAATAAATCACATTAAGACCTGTGTAATGTGTATGAACCCTGTCAACACAAGACATAAACATACTATGTTCAAAGAGAGTGAAGCACTCCATATTAAAGTACTCCAAGTTAATTTCTATCCTTCAAAATCACCGAGTTGTAACAGCTCTTCATTTTATTTGAATAATGATCTTTTCATATGAGCCTTGTTTTATATAATTCTTAATATTGTAAAGCCTCTTTCTTTACTATAGTAAAGTCTGTCTTAAAGATTCTTAAAGGAGCAGGTTTCATATGCTGCATCTGTACAATTGATTGTTATGCAATAATTTTCTTATTTCTAGGCATGTTCTATGCCTAGTAATCTTTAAAATTATCTATGGAAATGGATATAGAAGGCTGAGACCATACCCAACTGGAGAACAGACATTTTTTCCTTACTGTTTGTTAGCATGTATTCAAAGTTTAATGTCACTTAAAGTATAAAAACAGTTCAAATTATCTTAAATTCCAAGTGGAAAAAGGGAGGGAATGCATGAACTAAAAACTGGAAATAATGAGGTGACAAAGTTCAGGGGAAGCCGGTTTATTGTGCTCCTATAATTAAAACAGTCCCAGGATTTTCATGTTATGTCCCTGAGCCGGAACTCGTCAAGTAAAATTTTAGCCTTGAAGCAAATTATGACTGATTTCAAAGAGAATGATTTAGCTCTTTTTGAAATTCTATCTCCTCACAAAGAATCAAGATCAAGCCCGGCAGATGAGTAACCAAACACTGGTAAATGAACAAATACCTCACCTTTTTCACATATATGACTTCAGGCAGGGCCCTATTTAAAATATTGCTTACTTTGGAGCATGCCTCTCAATCTTGCTGAGGCTTGTTCCTTGAGAGACAGACACGGTGATCTAATGGACACAGCTTTGTGAGCAAGGGGTGGGGGGGGGATATCCAGGTTAATCTCTTCAGTCTATCAGTAATTTGATTCATAGCTTTGGGGGAATTGCTCATACCTTCCTTCTGACTTCCATCTCTCCTATTGTACAAAGCTGTTCCCACCAAAGACATACTAAGAGGCTCCAGGACACTTCTCATATTACTGGCCTTATTTTAGATGCTACCTCAGTGAAAATAGTCATAGCTGAAGAACTGAAATATGCCTCTAATAACAAGTCAAATTCAGGCTTTTTGAGATGTAGAAGCAATCAACTAAGTTTTGAGTCACAGACTTGGGTCTAAAATTTCATCTTCCATTTTACAGGAATGTTGGGAATATTTACGTTAAAGTAAAGAAAGCCATTGCATTCATGCCTAGGGTTGCTTAACTACACCATAATATGAAAATGAAATAAACTTTCAGGTTAAAGATAGAAAGAATAGAAATTTGATGCCACTTGCTGACAAATTTGGAATCTTCTATTTAGTTTTGTGCTAAGGGCCAAAAGTCAATTTTCTAGTCATCTTGAAAATAAAGAAATAATAAAGTATTGGGTTTTGGGTAGCCATTCAGTTCCATGTGGAGGGTGCTACTAAAGTTTGTATATCCAAACAGAAATAAGTCATAGTGAATTCAGTAGGGATTATTTGTAGGTAAAGAAGCAGAGAATAGTAGTTTTAACTTTGCAACATGGAATTAAAAAAAAAACTTATAGAAATACCACAATAAAAATAAATGCAGATAATGTAACAAGCACTTTAAATCAGGACTGTTTTGCTTATGCTGTTTTGTTTATGACTGTGGTACACAAAACTAATGACAAAAAGAATATGGAATCAAATTTGAATTGAATGAATGTGGATCTGCAGAAAGGTAAAATCGAATGACTGGTCCACGCAGACGTGCAATTTCATCATTAAACAGGTATAATGGGATAGATTTAGAAACAAAATTTGCAATGACAGGTTTGCATTTACCCTTCCTTATAAAAAAATAAATTACTTTTTTTCAGATAAAAGTTGATATTTTGACATACCTATTCTGTCCTAGACTGGAATTAAATAGAAGCACACCTGGTCCTGATATAGATGTATTTTAATAGTTAATTCTGATCCAATTTTAAAAGTACATGTTTCATCTGAGTCAGAGGTGTCAAACTCATGGGGCCGGATGTATCACGTGCTGGCCCCACCCCTGCTCAGTTTAGCGAAGGGGGGGGGGGAACGTCCCAATACATCACGTTAATGATTCCATAATAACACAAGTTTGACACCCCTGATCTGAGTAATACAGAATTCCCACTGATTCACCAGAATGAAAACACAATTAATATAGCTGTACCACCACATTCTCCTCCTGCCCAGGTTCTCCTGATTTATTATAATCACATATTTATTCCACAAAAAACTAAATAAGAGCATGAGGGAAAGATAGAAAGAGATATTTTTGTATTGCAGAAAGGTGATACCATGGGACCCTTTGAAACTGCTGCAAAATATTTACCCATAAGAAATCAAAATCTTCAGAAGAATGATGTAGCTTTGGCTATTGAGTATATGACATTTGGAAGAAAATCCTCTGCTTATCTTGAAATATAACCAGAGTCATTCAAAAACCAGAGGTTCAGGATCACAAACCATATAAAGGTCTTTGTAAAATACCTTAACTATATAGCATCCTAATCATAGAAACATTAAGTGACAATCCTATATATTTTGGTGGAACTTAATTCTATGTAACAAATTGAGTGGCATTATTCTGACCTATTGTGCCTTCTATTTAGGACATAAGAATGACAATTTAAGTCTCTTCAAGATTATGGCATTTATAACTTTCCAATGTAGTTAGAAATCAGCTGCCACAATATAATTCAAGGCCTTTTAGTGGATAGGACAGGTATGTATTATTTTATTTATATGGCTACTCATCTGACAAAACAAATGACTTTGGCAACATACAATGATAAAAACATGTACAAAAATATTATTATTACTTTGAAGAACCTTAAATGCCTTTCTCATCAGAAATCATCCCAAAGTGCAAACAATGCTATATCCATCCCTTACCTGAGTCTGAACCCTGCCTAATAAAGTCCAGATAATACAATACAATACAATACAATACAATACAATACAATACAATACAATACAATACAATACAATACAATACAATAGCAGAGTTGGAAGGGACCTTGGAAGTCTTCTAGTCCAACCCCCTGCCTAGGCAGGAGCCCTATGCTATTTCAGACAAATGGCTATCCAACATCTTCATAAAGACTTGCAGTGTTGGAGCATTCACAACTTCTGGAGGCAAGCTGTTCCACTGATTAATTGTCCTAACTGTCAGGAAATTTCTTCTCAGTTCTAAGTTGCTTCTCTCCTTGATTAGTTTCCACCCATTGCTTCTTGTTCTACCCTCAGGTGCCTTGATGAATAGTTTGTCTTCCTCTTCTTTGTGGCAACCCCTGAGATATTGGAACACTGCTATCATGTCTCCCCTGGTCCTTCTTTTCATTAAACTAGACATACCCAGTTCCTGTAACCGTTCTTCATATGTTTTAGTCTCTAGTCCACTAATCATCTTGGTTGCTCTTCTCTGCACTCTTTCCAGAGTCTCCACATTTTTTCTACATCTTGGTGACCAAAACTGAGTGCAGTATTCCAAGTGTGGCCTTACCAAGGCATTATAAAGTGGTATTAACACTTCTCGTGATCTTGATTCTATCTCTCTGTTTATGTAGCCTAGAACTGTGTTGGCTTTTTTGGTGGCTGCTGCTGCACACTACTGGCTCATATTTAAATGGTTGTCCACTAGGACTCCAAGATCCCTCTCGCAGTTACTACTATTGAGCAAGGTACCACTATATTGTACCTGTGCATTTGGTTTTTCTTGCCTAAATGTAGAACCTTACTTTACTTTTAATCTGCTTCATTCAAGGTCCTCTGAAATGGTTGCACAGCCACCGTTTCAGCCACTTTTTCCCCAAAGGAAAAGTTAGATACTGAACAAAAATTGTCCAGTATAGTGGGATTCAGCAATGGTTCTCAAGAAGGGACAAACTAAAGCACATTAAGGGATAAAGGATCAACTGTATCACCCAAAGATTAATTCACAACTGCTAGGACCCACTCACAACACACACACACACACACACACACACACACACACCAGGCTGCTTTAACAAGCTAGAAGGACATGGATCTTGAAGAGCAAGGGGCTGAACTCACAGTTTTAAAGATCCTGTCCACTTTAACAGGCCCAAACTGTTCCCACATAATCAAGCAAGATTCCTTCTCAGGCATCTTCCCTGGACCTGGAACATGGTCAACATCCAATTGTCAGTAGATTTTAGTGACTTTGTCTAGCAGATACTGAGCAAATTCTTCTTCAGATCCCTGCAAGTGGTTTCCCTCTATCCAAGAGGACATGTGCCACCTGAAATAGAACACAGGATGGATATTCACAGATGCAATAATGGTTGAAAAGTATTGATATTTTGCCACCTTAATCACTACAAGCTTGGCCTTAATAGTAGCTCTAATCCATATCTGGCTAAATTTGTCTCCGTAAGATGTCAGCAACCCTTTAGATGACTCTTCTCTCATTTAATCTCTCTTCTATGAACCACGAAGAGCAAAGGGGAGAAGTCACATCCAAGCAAAAACCTCATCTTCCCTCTTTTTCCAAGGAATGACCAAGGCTTCAGATGGATCATGCAGGAACAGCCCACAATTCCGCCTGAAACCCATCCAGGTCCGACAGTTACCAGGAGCAGAACAATATAATTGGTCCAATCTCTTTGCAGTGGATGATAGCATATGAGAAGTTTCTTGTAATTAGGCATGAAAAGGGTGTTACCAAAAGTTTCCCCAATTTTAGTTCACATAGTCACTATGTTGACAAGGATGTGTGATCACTGGCCTATATCAGGTTCTAGATGACTTGAGATAGGTCCACAACCATCATGGTGGCCACAGAGTCCAGAAATGTCTCAGACTCCATTCTCAGAGAAAGTAGATTTAAGTCCCCAAGACAATAAGTCTTGGCAACTCCACTCAATTCCCAGAGATGGATTCCAGAAACTCAAACAAGGAGGTTGCCATGCAGCAAGGAGGCTGGTACAAAAGCAACAATCCCAATCAGATAGTAGATATTTTTAAGTCAGTTCTCATAACTCTAATACCAAGTCAGTTAAAAATCTATCAATTGAATTCAACATACCAAGTTTGGTTAGTGTTAACTTCAGTTAATCTCCGTGAATGTGTGTTGTGCATATGTATTAGTGCATGTTCTACAACCCAGTTTTTTGGGGTCATTTAGGATTCCATATACTGTGCAATTCAGAAATTGAGTTAATTCAGAACCAAGTTAAGTGTTTTATGTAAATTCAGTCTTTGCAACTGAACAATGATCTTACAAAAAGGTAGTCAACTTCAATAATACAGTAATAGTTGACCTTCAACATATTGTAAATATTTTTGGAAACTTTTGATCAGTCTCCTGACAGGGTTCCTGAATTTCTTCTTCCCCAAAGTATGTCCTTACACTACTCTCACACTCTTGTGTAGTACGGGCTTCTGTACATACATCTCTACAAAAAAAGAAAAAGGAAGAAAACCAAGTAAGTGTGTGCATAAAAGCAATTTTGTAAGTTTACATTTCACAAAAAAAGCTTATGCAAAATTCTTGCATTTAAATCAGTTGCTGAAATTGTTCAGTGTAAATGTTTTTCAGGGTTAAGAATTGAGCTCTGATTTAAAAATGATTGTCAATGTGTAAGCAAATAAGTGTATTTATTAAATGCGATCTTATTTTTCCTATCTTGCAAAAGTACACTGCAGTCCTATCTGAATAATTCAAACTCAAATGCAGATGTATTGTCTTCTAGTTTTGTGAGAAATCTTTAAAGTTAACTTCTGACAGAGGCTAAATTGAATCTATTACCTACAGAGCTCTGAAAAAGATGAAAAAGAACAAAAAGAGAGAAACCATAAGATTTATCTGATGTTTGGTTGATGTATGGGTATATAAAATTTTAAGTAATACAGATAATGTCACACAATATTGCAACATATATTTCCAGTTCAACATTCTAAGACAATAAGGCATAAATGGAAATTAAAGAAAAATCTGAACGGTTGTCAGGGAGCACTTTTTCATTCAGAGAATCATAAACATATGGAATGGTGTGTCAGGCAAAGTTTCTGAGATAAGAATAGTGGAGTAATTATAAAATGGATTTATATCCTGAGAAATAAAAGTGCAGACATTGGAAAAGAGCTTGAAGTCAAATGATTTCAATCCTCAAAAATGCTCTATTAAAAAGTAACTTTTATAAAGTTGTACTAGCCTCCTTTTCATATTGTTTTTTTTCTTATTCTCCATGTTCACTAGTTCTATTTAATTAAGATTACCTACAGATATTTCCTCAACCAGAATCCAGCAATATTAGTTTGTCTTTCTCCTTATTAAACTCTTAAATGTGACAAATATTTGCTTCTGAAGTTTACAGTTAAGCTGTCTATAACCTTTTTATAGTATTTGTTCAGGAAATTTCCTTCATTATCATAGCTACCATCCTTTTCTGAATCTCAGCTGCTTCAAAAAAATAGAATTAATATATGAGCTCTTTTGAAGTCCCTGCAAAGCCCCACTGATAGTAAAGTCAAGTAGAGCAAGCAGGATGGGCAAATCTTTGGCAAACCTACTCCACCGCACTCTTAGGCCTGTCTAGTTCTCAGCGATATGAGGCATCACTCATCACAACCCAGATCAGTTCATGGATGAAGATAAATTCATTGTAGGCAGACTGAACCCAGCATCATCTGGCAACAACAATGTAGAAATCCAGAGAACACTAACTCACTGAAAGCAAGGGAATTGAAAGTATCAATTTAGTACAGCAGTAGCACAATGGAGAATTTAGTTGAGTTCTTCTATAGAGTGTCATCCAGAAAAGGGAGCACCACAAGTGGTTATATACCACTAACTGTGGTATATAATTTCTGCAAATTCTTTTTTATTCAGTTCGGAGGAAGAACGAATAGGCCACATGGTTTCCTCCCTGTATTCATTTTCAACACTCAAGTTCCACTTATGGAAATTTCTTCCCTGAAAGTGATGTTATCTTCATCCCTGTTAAAATACATAGTTCTTCAAAACCAGGTCCTATAAGGCCTGGGCGCTCTAGGGGGCAAGTGACATTGTAAGATGCTTGTATCATTCTAGTTAATATTTGCATTCTGCTGTGCCTAGTGGTTTGTACATATTAATAAGAACTGGTTTTATTCGTAATGATTATTTTTATATATTTAGGGTTTTACTTGTTTATTATATGCTGTCCACAGTCCCTTTTTATGAGATGGATGGCCATATAAAATTGATCAATCAATCAATAAATAAATATTTAACTACAAAATAAGAGTCAGTTACAGTTTGGTGTCTCTGATTTGTTTTTAGATTATGGTTTATATGGGTGAGTATGGTGAAAAGCACGTGATACATTAGATGGCAATTAAAAATCTACCAGAAATATATAATGTGCTAAAACAATTTTAAAATGTTTTATATGCCACATACAGACATACTTATGGTGTGTATGTGTGTGTGTGTTTATTCTGAAAGAAAACAAAGGCATTTTCTAAAAATGTAGAATTCAAGAAAAAAAAGTATTAGTTTAATTATGGTCTTAGTAGTGCTAGAAATTTAAATTTAATGGACTGATGGCTCAGGGTTGATTGATTATAAAAATGAATGTATGGGTTATTCCAGGGGTCTGCAAAGTCGGCTCTTTTAAGACTGGTGGACTTCAACTCCCAGAGTTCCCCAGCCAGCATAGCTGGCTGGGGAACTCTGGGAGTTGAAGTCCACCAGTCTTAAAAGAGCCGACTTTGCAGACCCCTGGCGTTATTCTGATGACTACCCTAAACTCACTCAAGCGTGCATTTTTGTTTTAATTCAAAATCACTTTGTATTAATGAATTGTGCATTAAAAAGCTTATAAATGAAATCCCATAAAGGGAATAGATAAGTAAATTTAGATTTGAAGTGTTTATATTATATTTTCCAAATATATTGCTGGGTTTGCAGAAAATACATGCAAAGCAAAAAATTATCTCAGGATATAGACATACATTATATTTTGCTTCAATATAAGTATATACATTTAGTCTATAGTACAAATCATCTACTTTGTATTATCATTTTTTATTTTGTTGCTCATTTGAGGGTTAAGGAACCAGAGTGGAGTGAAGTGGTGGATAAAAAAATGGATAATGCTTGTTTTTTAAAAAAATCAAATTTATCTACAATTTTAATCCAAATGGATTCTAAACCATTTATAAAATAAAATAATGATAGCAAATAACAACATTAGAATATTGATGCTGATGATCATGCAGTTCATCATGAAAGAGCCAGATTTTTATCTGTTTTTAGAAAGCCTTGCAACTGGAAGTTACCCAAATCTCAGGGGATTGGTTGTCCCCTATGTGGGATGCTCTCTCTCACTACACTTCCTGGTAAAAGGAGCGCCCTAAAAGGTGCACTCTGGGTTGGGAGAGCATAACTGATTTGGGGAAGGCAATCTTTTAGATATCCAGGGCCCTAGTCATTTAAAGCTTTCAACTGTTTTCAAACTTGGCAACTTTAAGATGTGTCAGCATGCTGGCTGGGGAATTCTGGGAGTTTTAATCCAACATATTACATTTATAAGTTTGAAAAACACAGCTTTAAAGGCAGAGACCAGTATCTTTGCCTTAAGCATTGTATATAAATCAGGCTACTTATATGGAAATGTTTGCAGACCTTTATGTGAAAATATAGTGAAATCTATGAGTCCCAAAGAAAAAGTAAGACCAATATAGGATGAAACTTCTCCCTAAGCTTTAAAAAGCATGACAGAGCATAAAACTGAACAATCACATTCAAACCATGAAACAGGCCTTTAATATTTTTTGAACTTTATTCTAGCTGTTCTTTCTTCACTTAAAAAAATAAGTTGGGTTATAAGTCTTTAGGAAAGAGAAGGAAGATGTCCAGTGGTTTTCTAATAGGAAGGTTTATGTGGAAAGGAGACAAATCCTACATGTGTATGAAATGAATTAATCTGAAGCACTCCTATGCAATTTGGGATATAATTTCTTTTCACGTGCGGCTGTAGATGAAATTACCACATTGGAAGAAAGGACACATATTCTAATGGGGTAACCTGAAAGAGATCATCATCAAACTGTCCCTCAACATGAGCACCATTTTAGCAAAATAACATTCATAGCACATGTACTTTCTTCCCTCTTCCCATTTTAACTTTAGTAATTTTACTTTTACTTTTCTCAAATTCTCCCCTAACAAGTTTCCATGCTAGGTATTAGTGGACAGGTGTGTACACATATACTGTACAAGCTGAGTTTGGGAAGTACTGTCAAGGGCCATTTGATTATGAAGGTGCAGAGATGGACTCCACACTTTAGCGAAAACTTGAAAACTTTGTAAAACAAAGATTACAGAAAATATTGGGCTTCACTTCTGAAGAATCAAAGGCTGGCTTGGTGTACTGATGAGCCACTGAAACTAGTAGTTTACTTATTTTACTTATATCAGGAAACAACAAAATCCATACAGCATAACCCATATTAGTTGTGAACAGATTAGCAATAAAACCAATGTTCTTCCAGTGCAGTGTCTTGCACTGAAAGGAGAGCTGAAAATATCTTGCTGGTAAACCTGCCATGTTGGCAACCCAGGGGCCAGTTGGGACCCAGTCAGTTCTCTAAGATTCAGAAGGAAAAGGCTCAAGCCAGGTTGAATGCCAGATGAATAAATAAATATTGACTTAACAGATAATAAAATTAGGACAACATAGACTACTTCATAGTGCTTTACAACCCTCTCTAAATGGTTTACAGAGTCAGCATATTGCCCCCAACAATCTGGATCCTCATTTTACAGGCCTCTGAAGGATGGAAGGCTGAGTCAATCTTGAGCTGGTCAGGATTGAACTCCTGGCAGTGGGCAGAATTAGCCTGCAATACTGCATTCTAATCACTGCACCACCACAGCTCCTAAAGATATGTAGTAGTAATTTTTATCTGTTCACTATGACCAGGAATTCGAAGTACAGCAGCAGCAGCAGCAGCAGCAATGGGGATGGTAGTGATTCTGAAACCAGTAGTTGCATAACATTCTTCCAGATCTTTGGGTCGATGTTGACTAGTAAACAGTAACTCTTAAAAATAGCTTGGTGACACATCTTACAACTATAGCCAGAAGAATCTCTGCCAAAAATATTTTTAGGGGAGGTAGAATTGCTAGCTGACAGCATCTATGGATGGTGTAATCATGACATATTTGGTTATTACTTTGGGAGGTAACTCCCACTCCCTTTTTTTGAGAAATCATTTGTTTTCAATCTTCCATCAGTCTCCCAATAAAGTTGAAAGTCAATGTACAATATCCAGTGTTATTCATTCCACTGAAAAGAAAGAAGAAAGGGAAGTTACATATTTAAATTACATTTAATTTAATCATCATCATACAAATGTTTTTCATTTTGCAATTGGAGATACTTTCAAATGTACTACTTAATATCTAAGAAGTTATCAATCAGCCAATTTCAACTAAAGGAACAAAGATGCAATTTTTCATACATTATAAGCATATTTGTAAAACGAATGCTCAGACAGAACTGATGTTTATTTAATATTAAGCTTTATAATTATGGAATGTAAAGCAATCTTATGCATCTGGAAATGATTGATCTGACACAAATAATGCACACCTTTATGCCTTCTTTTTGTTTAGGATGTTTACCTTTTAAGAACACAAATATAATTTTTAATTCAGATTTTATTAGAGGATAAGAGACAAAACAAGTTCTATTCCAAATAATCAGACTTCTTACTAACAAGGCTTATTTAATATATCAATTTATATGTGAGTAAATCAGAGCTGGTGATTCAAATTTCCACTGATTTTGAAAGGGAAACAAAAGGAAATAGGTATGAAGTCTTTGATAGGTCAAGTGATGTTAAAAACCTACATTGGAACCCAATCTCAGAATGGAATTGTTGACATTTTCTCTCTTTCTCTATTCTTTTTCTTTAACATTTCCATTACAAGAAATTTCATTTTTTAAAGCTTTGTTGCTCTGCTCATCAACAAACCTAGGGAAATTCAATTTGTTTTAAGCAAGATATACATCATGATAAATCTTAAAAACAAATGTAAATATAAACATTCTTCAAAGTTTAAAACAGGCGAATCAGAAACAATTTAATGTTACCTTGAAATAAACAGATCTACCTAAGCATGGAACATGTGCAAAATTGTCAAACATAGATTATGAATACATCCTCATTGTTCAGACTAATGGACTTTAGTGATGCCATATGGAATACATAAGAATAATGTACATAAGAATGTCATTGAGGAAGGAAGTATAACCTGATTTCCATGCTCAATTTGATAACTTTGATGTGGAAACCCAATGATTTTTCACAAAAATGCATAAGATAACATATAGAATCAGCTTTGGAATATGATATGTTATGTTCTATGATGAAAGTTTTAAGCCAGTTTTGCAACCAGAAGACAACATCAGCATCCAAAAAGCAAACATATATGAGCATTAAGCTCTATTGTTGCTCCAGAACTAATACAAGAATAATAAATCAGTTAAGGACCAATGAAGAACTAAAGACAGAAACCATCACTCATAGTTTAAATAAAATATTTCATACACTGTGGTTACAAATGCTATTAAAGTCTGTATATAAATGCTAAAATGAGATACAGACTCAGCAATTGCATAAACTGCATTCCATAACATTATTTGTTGATGGAGATACATTTATCTTCTCTGTATATTTTTATGTCTTTGTGCAGAAGCTGCAGCTTCTGTTATTCCTAATTGCTTTCACTTGCAGCTTTAAAGAGTGCCAGTTTTTTAATGTTCAATAAAAGTATGAAGGAATTGTACTTAAATATAACTAAAATGCTTGCAAAAGTATTAGTGTTCAGCTTGTCTTTAAATATCTACTAAACATAAGACAATTGTATTCTTTAAAAATAAAGGACTGGTTAAGTGCATGAAGGCCAACAATTTTATGAGTATATTCCAATTTCCATTTGTTGAATGAGTTGTTTACAATCCTGTGAATATCATTATTCTGTGTATTATGCATCAAATTTGGTGCATGGAGTAAACACTGTGGTTGTTATTTTTTCCCCCTTACAATATTAGCATCAGTCGTAGGTTTCCACTGCTGAATTTTATGGGCATTCACATATTCAAATGTGCATGTGGGATTCATAACAATCATCTCTATACCCAAGAAGAAAAATAGATAGACTTTTCACAAACTTTTCTAATATATCAAGGAACTGACAGGATTGTAGAACATACATGTGTACGTTAGCCTTAGCTAAATGGAAAATAATTCCATTAAAAATAGTTTATTTTTTATCAAGCTTCTGATAAAATACATTTTGGTAAGCTTTAAATTACATTTAACCTTTTACAATTATTACAACCTCCTGTGTAATTGCTACTATAGTGGAGATGCCAGTTGCCATGTTGCGCAAACATGAATATCTACCGTTTGTGTGCTGATTCCCCGATGTACTGATATTGGCATTTACATAGCTATTATCTACACAATAGGCAAACATACACCATTACCTACCAACTTTGAAGATCCCGTGTCCTTGCTTATTATGTAGGATCACAATAAATTGGTCCGAGCAACAGATTGCTATAAAGCAAATTATTCTCCTTTGTGAATTCCTGCTCCCACTTATATTTGCTTTCTGATAGTTCCCAGGCTATCCTGCCAGGCTATAATTTATAGCCAACAGGTTTCAAAATTTTAAGATGCTCTATCACCCTTATTATTACATTCTGAACAGCAAGTGCCAACTGTAACTGTTGCCATGGTCCATTCCAGAGGTGATATTCAGCCAGTGCAGAAATTTTTAGTAGTTCAGAGAACCAGCAAATAGGCTGGCCCCACCCCCACTGCCTCCCAGCCTCCCAGCCGATCTTCTTTTGTTGCCCTGAACAGGAGAACGGAGCTGGAAAGCAGGTCAGGATGGGAGGAAATGGGGATTTTGCAGTATCCTTCCCCTGCTATGCCCACAAAGCCACACCACACCCACAAAGCCACACCCATAGAACTGGTAGTAAAATATTTTGAATCCCGCCATTGGTCCATTCAAATAATCCAATTTCAGTTTGATAATTTCACTTCCGAAATAAGATGTAAATGAGAAAAAAATGATATTGCTATTTGCTAAACAATTAGGAATGACTTGTAGTAGGTCTGCAGACATCCATCTTACTGGCATTTGTTATCTGCAGTTTCTCCAACATTTTGACCCTTGTCGGTACACTTTGATATGTGTTTGGAAGTCCTAGTCTTGCTATTGATATAGTTGAAACATTTCTCAGTAAACAAGATCTGTTTGTTCTGTTTCAAGGCAGCCAGTTAAAAATTAATGTAATTGGAGTAGAATTGCAGAATGAATGTCTAGCACTCATGAACAATATAGTGGCAATTTTTTCAGTGCTGGTGTAGTTTATTCCTAATTTTCTGAAAAATTATAATTAATCTCATCTATTACATGAAGAAATTTAATGGCCGAGAGTCAGTTTGGTGTAGTGGTTAAGGCATCAGGCTAGAAACTGGGAAGCTATGAGTTCTAATCCCACTTTAGGCACAAAGCCAGTTTGGTGAACTTGGGCCAGGCATTCTCTTTCATCCCTTCCCCCCAAAGGCAATGACAAATCCCTCTGAAAAACCTTGCCAGGAAAACTACAGGGATTGGTCCTCTCAGTCTATCAAGACTGACTCAATAAAAATAAAAATTAAGATTTCTACCTGAAATCATAACTTAATCTGTTATCTTGGGAAATACTACATTGTATTGATGAATACCCTTGGAATTTCCTTGGTTGAGTGTTATTAATACTTACTGCTGGTGACATTATGGCCTGTCACATGATATTTTCCAAATGCAGTATATTCTCAGGTGGCAGTCTTCTAGCTTAAGTTTCAAATAGATAACCAGGAGTATCCAGCAGTTCTTTTACATCTATCTTTTACATCTATGGGGACCTTCCTGGCATTCTTAGATCTACTTACAATTATATTGATTGTGGCACCTGGACATTATTAGCTTTGACAATTAATTCTAGGTAAGCTCAGAAGATGTTATTCTGATTTAAAGCAGGGAGGTAAATATCATTTGTCTCTGGATGATTCAAGAATGGATTGCAAATAGCCACCTGAGGAAAAAGCAAACCCATCACAGGAGCAAAGACCACAGCTGAGATGAAGAAATGTGTGGATCAAGAAGGAAGCTAGAATTAGGACCCCTAAAAACCCCTAAACAAACTCCAAACTAAATTAGAGGACAAACAAAGAGACGGGACTGAAAAGCAAGCATGAAACCTGGACTAAGAATAATAAAATATATAGATTTATAATCAGTGTCTAGGAAAACTGAATTATTGAAGCAGAATAGCTGGAGTGGAAAGCTTAAGATTTGCCTGAGCAGATAGAATCAGTTCACAGCCTGCTCACTGTGAGGGGTAGCTGGCCATAGACTTCTTCCCAGTGGGCGAGTAAGGGTAGAAAATCCAGCTGAGAATCCAATAAAGAGTTCTACAAAGTTTGCTAAGTTCAAAAATAAAAAAGGGTAAACAAAATTATAACAGTGAGACTGCAGGAGAGATAGTTCACAAAATTCCCTAAACAGCAAAACAAATTGGTCTGAGCTTCTAGACTAGAGCATCAAAACTCTACCACAGAACATTGTTATTATAATTCTTATCCATATGCCCTGAAGGAGGAGGAGGAAGGGGAAAAAGATTCTGCCCAGTTGCTAGACAATATGCATTCAGGCCTGTTAATTAGTTTTGCATTTCAGTGAACCCTTCCTATTACAACTTTACTCTTTAAGAACACATTCATCATTATTTGCACCCCTAGGCTATGATTTTTTGCACCACTCTTCCAGCAACAACTTACACTCTTTTCATTTTTCCCCTCCTTTGTCCACTTAGGATTCTTCTGCTTTTTTTTTTAAGGATATGATCAAGAATATCAAATAATTTTGCTTGAAGTATGATGTTCCAAGTATGTTTATTCTTTTTGTTTCTTTTTCCTTCTCTTTCTTCCTTCCTTCCTTCCTTCCTTTCTTTCTTTCTTTCATTCATTCATTCATTCATTCATTCATTCATTCATTCATTCATTGCTGGCCATTATTGTAGACAGTGTAAAAGAATGAACGAATGTTCAAAGTTCACAGAAGTGTTTCCTTAAACCTTCTCAGCCTCTGCAGGAGAATATCTTTAATAGAAATGGATTTTATAGCTGAGAGGCCTCACTTTGCTTTAATGCTGCATCTTTCTCTTCAGGAAAAAATGGAGAGCACTTAGTTTTCTAAAGTGATTTTTCTGTTCTTTCTGGGTCAAACTCACTTTTTGTGAAAGTACTATTTTTAAGTCATAATGATTTCCACTCAAAATGACACCAACCCAGAATCTAGTTGTAATCTGCCTATGATGAAGGAAAGATTTTGTTTCTCTTTTAAAAAAATGAAACCTGATGAACTAATCTCTCAAATATTTGAAAAAGTATGTTTATAAATAAATACTGTGTAAAGTAAAGAAAATTATCCTACTACTTAACATACAAGTCCCAGAGCTTTACATATATTGTGCCTAAATTGAATACATTAAATTAAATTAAAATCTTATATTAAAGAATGACAACCGCAGTTACAATTCCCTGCATAATGTTGTTAATTAGGAAGCAGAGAAATAGTTATTTTAATATTTCTACTAATAAACTCGGCTTCCTGTGTCTTTCACCTTTCTTGTTACCCATCACTGGAAATACCCCATTTGTGTCTATGCAAGTATGGGTGTGTGTTTAAAAAAATAGACTAACAGGAATCATACGCTATACAACGCAAATGTTACTCCAGCGATCTGCATCAGGGCAGTTTTTAACTTCATTAAATTGCTGTCATATGGTGTCTGCTGACATGGATCAGACTTTAGAGAGTTTTACCCATCAGGTATTCTCTAAGATTGTTAACAAGAACAGCAACTCTCATTAGGGGTTCCCCAAAAGCAGCTAATTAAGGGACAAAGGTTGCTCAGATTGTGACAATTACACCTGTAGGTCTCTGTAGAAATACCAAAATTGCACACCAGCATATGTTTGGTTGCTTAGAACAAGAAATAAAGACCCAGTCCATTAAAAGAGAGCGAGGGGGAGAGAGAGAAAGAGATAGAGAGAGAGAGGGGCAGAAAGCTGTCAACCATTTGAAAAGCTTTAGGAAAATGATCATCCAATTAGTGGCTATGATCAAATCAGGCATGAACTCTCTCTGGATGGCTCCATAATTTTCCTTCTTGCATGGTGTAATTTCATATAGCTCAAATGAACTCATGAGAGGTAATTCAGTCCCAAACAGTTTTCTCATCACTGCTAATTATACTAATACATTGAAATGCCTCCTACAAAATGCATGAGCCCTTTAAGCCACCTCATTAATGTGATATAATTTTTGCCAGAACATATATATCAAACCTATTATCACCACAGGTTTTCTTTATCATTTTTTTTTCAAAATGTCTATCAAGCCCCCTGAAAAAAAAGTAGACTTCTTGGGTCTGCCTTTCTCTTAATTATCCTTTTCTTTGAAGTGCAGTTGTCTACTGTTGCATTAAAAAAAAAAGCAAGTGTGTTGGCAATAGGTAGTATGGACAAGGGGTATCCGATGCCTTTCCCCCCCCCCAGTACTTGATTCCTCATCCCCCCCCCCCAGTTGTAGCTGATTCTTTAAATGGCAAATGGTGCATGCAGTAATGTGCAAAAATGAGTTATACAAACTGAAAGCAGGGGTGTAAAAAGAAGCATCATCTGAGACTAAAATAAAGACAGATTTTATGGTATTTATGTCAGTTAATTTAACTGCTGGTAGGGGCCTTTGTTGAAACATGAGTTAGTTCCAGTGTTTAACCTTGCAGCTTTAATTTATGCTTGATGGCATGAGTACTTCATCACTCTCTCCTTGGAAAAGACAGTTATCTCATTAGCTGGAATTTAATGAAATGCAAGGATACACTTCTTAATTTCCAAGATTACTATAACACAAATCAGGTGTAAATCTTGGTCTGACTCTATTCCCGTTTTGTCTGTAAAAAATTTTTTTCGAAGAGTACTACCAGAGTATCCTTTGGTGGGATGAATGTTCACACAGCAGTTCAACACATCTGCAGAACCTGACAAAACTTTGCAGCCAATGGCTGTGATGACAATAAAGATCTCCATTAAATGCATGCACTTTTAGAATGAATAAATAATCCTATGAATATTGGGGATTAAAATGTTGTTTATATGGAGCAGGGGGGTAAAGCAATATCTATTTTGCCTTGCATATTTCCAGTTCTGCAATAGCAATGGGCGGGGTATTTGGGACTATTTAATCAAAGATCGCAAGTGTCTAACAATGAAAGATGAATTTAAAAATTGACCAAGATAAATAATAAACATAGTATAAGAAAAGATTGGGCAGAGCTGGGGTTGGAGTTGTGTGTCATAAGCTTAGAGTCATGACATTATCACAAACAGTCCAAGTCCAACCCTTGAATTCCATTCACAGTTATTGAATTTTATTGAATGGTACTGAATTTTAATTGACTAGATTCGTGTTGTGTGTGTGTGTGTGTGTGTGTGTGTGTATGCTTGACCACTAAATCTACTGAATTGTAATTTAACACATAGTCCTTCTTCCAGACATTTAGATTCAATAACAGAGATCTCTTCCATGATCAAAAAGTCAAAATGGTACCTGCAACTTACCCTTTTTTACATATGTTGCTACTTATGACTTTTTTGACACTCTCTGTGCAGACGCCCCCTGGTCTTCTCACTCATTCTGTATCATTATCATATTTCAAGAGGCAGTTTGTATCTTCCATAAGTTGACATCAGACACATAACATATAGTACATTGTTTGTCACTTTGCATGATTATGTTCTATATAGAAAATGACACTTCACAAGAAAATTCTGACAAAGTGATTCTTGGCTATTTTGTTCACTGAAGAGTCTCCTATACTGTTTCATGGATTTCTTCTTCATACCTTCTAGTGAAGGTTCATGACTGAAGGAAATGGTACGTGAACATCCCCATAACACTCCAAAACTACTGACTGTATAGGCATAAACCTGTTCAGCAAGATTTTTAGATTCATAATACACAAAGGACAAGCTACTTGCATCAACAGCTGTCTCATTGGTTGCATCTACAACCATGATGCATCTTAGATTGAATTATAAAAGAATTATCGAGTAAATACATAGAGATTAAATATAAATTTTTGACATAAATTGGAATACTTTTTTAAAAAAATATTCAACATATTTCTGAGTAAAGGCAAGCCATACAGTATATGGATTTCTGCACGAAGACAGTGTGTATAAGAACAATGAGGGCATCAGGATGTGACAAATTTGTGTGCCTACTCTGTATGGTTGTTAATAACCAATACTTAGGTCAATACCGTTTGGTCATAGATACTCACTCCCATGTTTGCAATTTCTTCCAGGTCCGTTTGCAGAAATTGTTTGCAGAAATCTACTGTTATAAATTTAAATAGTAGCAGAACATATGAATCAAACCTACCCAGATCAGATTTCTAGTCCATATAGAATATTATTTGTTCAGACCTCCAGGATCCTTGACTAGGAAAACTCAGTGATCATTCTACTGGTGACATTTTTCCAACATTGAAGGCTTGTTTATTTATTTATTTGTTTGTTTGTATCTCACTTTTATTATTTTTACAAATAATTCAAGGCAGTGAACACATGCAACACCCACATCCAACATACTTTCCTCCTCTTAATTTCCCCACAGTAGCAACCCTGTGAGATAGGTTGGGATGAGAAAGTGAACAGCTCAAAGCCACCCATTTGGCTTTTATGGCTAAAGTGAAAGTTGAACTCATGGTCTCTCACTTTATAGCCTGGTGACTTAATCACTAGATCAGTGATGGCGAATCTTTTTGGCATCAAGTGCCCATACTGGAATGTGTGCCTGTGTGCATGCTGGAGCCCCAGAAATCTGAAGCCTAGCTGGCCAGTTTGCATGCACATGCTGGCCAATTGGTCTTCTGGTTTCAGGTGCATGCATGTGTGCTATCCAGCTGGTCTTCATGTGCTCTGGAGCACCAGAAACTCTAGGTGGCCACTGTGCACATGTTCACTGGCCAGCTGGTCTTCAGGTTTCTGGGGCTCCGGCATGCGCAAAGATCAGCTGGCCAGCGCACATGTACATTCCAGAAATCAGAAGAGCAGCTGGTGATGGTGTGCATGTCCACAGAGAAGGCTCTGCATGCCACCTTTATATAGGTTCACCATCATGGCACTAGACCAAACTTTAAATGCTGTAATTTGAATTTGGGTCAAATGGACTCATTTTTTTCAACTCACTACCTATTGGAGTTAAAGGAAGAGGTTTTTTTTTAAAAAAATCCCACACTTCCCACTCTGGCTAAAATAAACTTTAGCTATACTGTAGATATTATTCTGTACTGAACTGAAAACCTTCCTCCACTAAGATTAATCTATGGTATCATAGAGCTGTTGCTAAAGTATAAACTGTCACCTTTATTTTATATAGCTAAGCATGCTGAGCAGTGGTGGGTTTCAAAATTTTTTAGAACCTCTTCTGTAGGTGTGGCTTTGTGAGAGTGGCTTGCCAGCCATGTGACCCAGTGGGAGTGGCTTGGCAGTCACGTGACTGGGTGGGTGTGGCCAACTTGTAAAATGTGGTGAAACTCATTTAACAACACTCTTGCTTAGCAACCAAAATGTTGGCTCACGAACTCTGGCATTTGAAGCACGCAAGTCTTAAAGCTGTCAAGTTACAAGACCCTTGTACCCCTAACCCTTTAGAAAAAAAATCCCCAGGAGTTAAAACTTGACAGCTTTAAGACTTGTGGACTTCAGCACTCCCAGAATCCCTCCTCTCGCTCTTCATCTTGATGATGTGGAGATGGGCGGGGGGAGGGAGCTGGAACCGGTTCTAAACGGCACTGTAGATTTGTGTAACCTCTTCTATAGAAGAGGTTAGAACTGGCAGGAACCCACCCCTGATGCTGAGTAACTTTCCGAAAAGCAAACTTGAAAGGGATGTATATATTTCATATACCATTACTTTGGTATATATACAAATACAAAGCCTAATGCTTTGCTAAAAATTACACTATATGAATTCCAATGTTTTTTAATTGTAGCCATAGGAGTAACTGTATGGAAACACTTCACTATGGAAACAGTGAACAATAAATTGTATTTTCAATGAAAGTTTTTGAAAAGTTTGTTAGGGTGATTTTTTTTAAGTATTTCACAATGAAGCCTGCTTCACATATTGGTTTAGTGTCCTTATTTACTAGTGCATGTAAAGTGATGCAATGTAATAAATTGATCCAATACTTGCTGCTACATTTGTTTCTGCAAAACATTGGAAAACTAAAAAAATACATTTAACTGGATCAGTGGTGTTCAAAAATATAATAAATTGCATAGAAACCAAGTTCTCAAATTTTGAGTTGTCACTTTCAGGAACAGGAAGCTAGGAAGCAGGTTCACTATAAATATGTTCTCTAAGGTTGGTTTGATCTTTAAAAATATTAATTGCAAAGCAGAGAAAAGGAGTTGGGAAACCCAAATCTAAGGAGTGCACTAACTGCAGGAAGGGACAACAATCGTTTTTGTTTCCAAAAACAGAGTGTTTTGTGCACTCTGATGAGAATTTAGTGCTGAAAATACAATGAATGGTAACTTACTTTCCCATAAAGGGATGGGGAATTGGTTGACATTTGGATCAGAACTGGAATATAAACTGCTCAAGATTCTTTGAAATTAGAAAATGCATACCATATTAAAGTAAGTTTTCCCCTGAACTTCTTAAACAAGGAATTAATCAGGATTATATGTGAAACTTTTAACTAATTAATTTTTTAACAGTGAAATATTAAAAGATAAAATACCAATAGAAAAAGGTGAGTATATAGGTATGTGTTTTTGAGTATTTTACATTTAATTAAACATATTGTGACATATTTTGAGACATACCATGTTTCCCTGAGATAAGAACTTGACCTTATTTTTGGGAGATCTTATCATTTTTGATGTGCAGGAGGCGGCAAGCGTGGTCGCTTCATGGCTGCTGCTGCTGCATTGCAATATTTTTGGGGAGGGCTTATTTTCAGGGGAGGGCTTATTTTAGTGCATGTTCTCAAAAGCCCAATTGGGCTTATTATCCAGGAAGGTCTTATTTTTGGAGAAACTGGGTATAAAGTCAAGTATTTACAAATTGTAAATTCAAATTTCTTACAGTAATCCCTCCATATAATAGAACACAAATGTGGTAAATTATACTTTTCTGAATTAGTAACCACAAGATAAACCACATTGTTTGACAATATATATTATATGTCTCCAATCTCACTGCATATTTGACTCTGAATGGGATACATGTAAAAAAGACCATACAAATCTTTACAAAAAATATACAAAGTTAAAAAAGATGGAGAGAATGCTCTCAAGTTACCTAAATGTATACCTGAATGAATATGCTGAAAAAATACACCAGAAAGGTATTGTATTTATGGAACACCATATTTATTTATTTTATTTATTTTATTAAATTTATACCCCGCCCTTCTCCAAACGGACTCAGGGCGGCGCACAGAAATACTAAAAATACATACAAAACATCTAAAAAATTTAAAAAACTTATTCTAATAAAACCTGCGCTAAAACCAAATTAAAAAACCCCAAATTTAAAAACTATCTAACAGTCAGTAATGGAGGTTACGCTAGGCCGGCTAGATGGAACAGATGTGTCTTCAGACACTTGCGGAAGAGGCGGAGGTCGGAGATGGTGCGGAGTTCAGGGGGTAAGTCGTTCCAAAGGGCTGGGCCCGCCACAGAGAAGACTCTTCCCCTGGATGTCGCCAGTCGGCACTGTCCAGCCGACGGCACCCTGAGGAGGCCCTCTCTGTGGGAGCGTATCGGTCTGAGGGATGTATGGGGCTGAGGGATCGGTCTGAGGGATGTATATCGGTCTGAGGGATGTATATGGCTTGGATGGATCCCCAACATGTGGAACATGGGACATTACCAGGCTATGTCCTGTTGGCCACAAGACTGCGTGAGTGGCTTGTCAGTGTGCATGCACAAAGCTCTCCACTTGCACTAGCATCAACAGGTGCTAATGTCACCATGAGCATCACATGAGTGCTAGCATTACTGTGAACATCATGCACCCACTCACAACCCTGCTCACATGTGCACATCACAAATCCATCCACGTGTGCATGTGAGCTTGGTTATATTGTTGCAGATGTTTCATTATCCAATCTAAGTAGCATCATCTGTGCTAGACTGAGAGCTATAGTAATAGTGGCTATCTTTACTATCAGAAAATGAACTGCCCATCACAGTCATAGTTTTCATATTCCCATCAATTTTAAGATTCCTGTTAAATATTATAATTATTAAATATTATAGCATCTCCACAGGCTGTGAATAATGTCAGATGGAGACAACCAACCACACATATAAAGTTCAAGTTAGCTACTTTATTATTCTCTGATTATTAAGGAATCTTGTTATACTGGCAGTGTTTGCCTGGGAAAGACCACATAAGAATTTCAAGGGGGGCGAGATCTGGTCCTCTTGTGCTTATGTAAGGAGTCCAGACTGATGCCTCTCCGGGATAGGATTGCTCTCCAACCAGAAATTTAGATTTGTTCAAGTCAACACCTAACCTCAAAAAAAGCTGTTCTTTAGGTAGAATATATTTATTGCAAAATAATAATATTAGGTTGTAATTTTTCCAATTTGATGCAAAACTGTGACACCCCCCCTTTAATAAAAAAAATCTGAATCCATTTACCTTCCAATTCTCTATTTTAAATATCCTGTTTCCTTGTAAAGAAAATATTAGTCAGTTTTCTAATGTTAGAAATGTCATGTATTGTAATTAACTTACTAAATATCAAATGTACAGAAAGAGTTAAATGCTTATATCTAATTATGCATAATTGATATAACATATTGATTACTAAAATATTTACATTCAAGATTGAGATAATGTACATATTCATATTCATAGTTAGGAAAAAATAATGGGAATTGGGTTGTTAGGTAACAAATATCTAAAAGAATTAAATGATTTAAAAATACATTACAAATATGAACAGAAAAAAGAAGAGACATTTCTAGATGAATTTAAACCATGTGAATAACACAACGAATCTCCTGGAAGTAATTTTCATTTGGTGGTACCTTGAATAAATATGTTGCAGTGCTGTTTTAACAGTCCAAATAAGAAAGTTAAATAGCATATTAATTATAAATTATCCAGGTTGGTAAAGATTATTAATCATATTTACATCTGACAGCCAAATATGTCAGGTTTGGCATGCCTCTGCTTGACAAAAAGTATCAATTTTTGAATACTGAATCACTGCAAAAGTTTTTAAATCTGAATTGGGTTAATATTTATGATATTTTTCTTGGACAGTACCCATCTAATTTCCGTGATTCCATTCCCAAGTTGTAATGTAAACAGATGGTGTTGCACACATCCAAGTCATTTTTTCTTTGTTTTGCCACTTGGGCTTTTAGTTTGATGTCTCTAGCCTTGAACCAATTCAAGGCCATGCTACAACAAGGAAATCTTTGGAAACTCAATAAGCACATCTTCCAACAAAGGGGCATGGAACATTTAACAATGTAATTTGACCCATTCTAATCCATTTCAGTTTGATGTGTCCCAGAGCATGAGCTTTGTAGTATGTAGTGCATACAGTTCCTGTTTTGCGCACAGTACTTGTATTCCTGTTCCTTTGGCCTAACCTGATTTAATAACATTAAATATTACTTTAGGAAGTATTAAATAATAAAAGTTGTGCATGTCTATATATGTATATTAATAGCCAGAAATGTACAGAATTCTGTTTAATTTTCTAGCCTGAATGTTGCTGTTGTCGTTAGTTGTGAAGTCGTGTCCACCCCATCGCAACCTCATGGACAGCGTTCCTCCATGCCTTCCTGTCCTCTACCATTCTCTGGAATCTATTTAAGCTCACGCATACTGCATCGATGACTCCATTCAGTCACCTCATTCTCTGTCATCCCATTCTTCTTTTGCCCTCAATCTTTCCCAGCATTAGGCTCTTCTCCAGTGAGTCCTTCCTTCTCATTAGGTGACCAAAGTATTTGAAGCCTGAATAAAAATGTCTTATTGTATTTATATACTTCTAAATCTTCTATTGTTACATCCCTTCAGTCGATTCGCTCCCACAGAGAGGGACTTCTCCGGGTGCCGTTCACTAGGCAATGCCAGCGGGCGACGCCCAGGGGAAGCGCCTTCTCTGTGATGTGCCTGACCCTTTGGAATGACCTACCCCACCGATATTAGAACTACTACGGACCTCCGCTCCTTCTGCCAAAAAGATAAGACCTATCTGTTCCATCAGGCCGGCTTGGCCTAATTTAACTTATGCTCCTCGCCCCAGTCTGTAATTTAAATTGTTTTATTTGGTTTTAATGGGATACAGTTTTGAATGTTTGATAAATTTTAGTACAGGGTTATTTAATTCGATTTTAATTATGTATGTATCGTTATGTTTTTAGATGTTTTTAATTTTCCTGTACACCGCCCCGAGTCCCTTTGGGGAGAGAGGGCGGTTTAGAAATTTAATAAATTATTATTAGTAGTAGTATTAGTGTTGTTGTTGTTGTTGTTGTTGTGACTTTTAACTGGGCAAAATGGTACTTCATAGGGCAACTGTCATATCTCTTACTTACATATTTTATTGATTTTCAATCAAAGGCCAAACCCTTATAGACAATCATCCTCATGCAGCCAATGGGTTAAGATTCTGCTCCATGATTGTCTCATTGAGTAGTAAATGAAGCAGAGAAAGCAACTGTATAAAAAGGTATTTTGACTCATTATGGAATTGTGAATGGTTGCTGGCCAATGAATATACTTTCAGCATGTGTGTGCACCTTGTTAAATGTATTTGTTTTAAACTAATCACTCCTGAAGCTTGTATCATTATATCTTTGTAAGGCTAACATTATTTATCATAAATAATTTTATTTATTGAATGTTATTTGCTATCAAGAGAGGCAGACACAGAGATAATGCTTTAAAAGATGTCTACTGATGTGAGAAGAAATGCAAGCTGTGTAATAGAAGCTCAGTGAGTGAGAGAAATATAAATGTTCCCTGCATTTTCTTTCACATGACAGAATGCATTATGGTCCAAATAGTATCTTTTTGAAGTCACAGATTTAAAAAATCTGCATAATATCCACTTTTATGTATGCCACCTATGTAGGATGAAGCTCTGTGGTTTAATGTTCTGCAGTCCCATTTAGAAAGCCTCTTGTTTATGGTACGTCTCTGTGATAAATAAGACATACGGAGGTACCATAACTTACATACTTAGTTACAATTAACCATGTCACAATATAGCACCTTCTTGTAAATCTCTGGAAGCAAAGAGTGATGTGATATAGTGATATGGTGTATATAGTTGTGAAGGCTTGCTCTTCCCATCAAACAATTAGGTGCTGTTGACACAGAACCTACTTTTCCCACCAATTAGTGCCAACAGCAGGGGGCATTTTTTGAATTCTGAAAGCTAACTGTCAGTGGTGTGGTGAAGAATTTAAGACTTTGCAATACGTTCCAAGACATGGTTTGGTTTACTTGAAATTATACTGTCTCTCTTCAGTCCACAAAACATAATTTGTCTCTTCTATAGTTGTGCAATTTAATTAATATATGTATATAAAACATGTGCTGGTGGCAACTGAAGTTCATTCCCTATTGATCTAAATTCTTCTGGTTTTTAGACATTTAACAAGAGAGATGGAGGGGAGAGAGAGGGAGAGAGGGAGAGAGCGAGAGAGAGAGCGCCATCATTTAATGCTCAGAATTATTCATCTGCATAGCAATCATCAGGAGCCACTTGGCCTTATTTCACCATGGTTTGTATTGCACAATATTCCTCAAAGCCTCCCTTTAATGAAAATAATTTACCAATATTTCTTCACATTTTAAGGCTCTAAGGCTACCTTGAAAAAAAATGTACCTTCTTTTTCCCTCCAGTTGAATTAAGGAACATATGAATGTTCAAGAAAAACAGTTCACTCTGGACCTCAGTTAAGGGCTTTGATGAAGATTCTTTGTTTTATTCTGGTAGATTCATAGGCAACCATCCCAAAGAGCAGATGACATGGTACAGCAAACCATTTTCTGACAAAAAGGCCTTTGGTAAAAATGTTCACATGGCCGAATGTATACAGTATTCTTGAAAAACCAGGGGAAAAGGCTCATCCAAATTCTTTCTTCCCAATATTTGGTTTCTTATAGTCAGAATTATTTTGCTTATAGGAGAACAATATATGCTGAAAAATGAAGAAATTAAGGTATGGTGGCAGTCAAAATCAAGAGATAAAGAAAACATGAAGGCCATTGGATTGCAATCAATTATTGCATTGGATTGCAGTTAAGTATTTATACAATTGATTCCCAACCATCCCATCCCTCAATTCCTTGGTAAGGAAAGTGAAGTCAAATCTTGTTTCAAAAAGAAAATTTGCAAACATCATCTTCAATTGTAGATCAAAGCTGTAAGATGAGGGCATATACCGGTCCAGTCAGAAGTGGTATTCAGCCAATTCTGACATGCTCTGAAGAAGTAGTAGCAGAAAATTTGAGTGTGGGGAGGAATCGGGATTTTGCAGTACCCTTCCCCTGCCACACCCACAAAGCCACGCCCACAGAAGCAGTAGTAATTTTTTTTTAATCCCACCATTGATTCCAGTATCTGATTTTTTTCATATAAGTGATGCTGCGCTTCAATGGTTAGATGGTCTAGACATATCTGAATACACACACTCACACACACATACCCTGTTTCCTTGAAAATGAGACCTCCCCAGATAATAAGCCCAATCGGGCTTTGATGTGCATATGCTAAAATAAGCCCTCTCCTGAAAAAAACCCTCCCCGAAAATATCGCAACACAGCAGCAGCCATGAGGTGACCATGCTCGCCACCTCCTGCACCGAAAATAAGACCAAGTGTTTATTTCAGGGGTCAAAAGAACATAAGACCGTGTCTTATTTTCAGGGAAACATGGTACATACATACATTCATGTTTTATTGTAAAATGTTAATAAATATTGCAAGCCATGTATATGGTAAATAATAATTATTTCAAAATAGACTTGAAATATATTAATAATGATGTAACAAACCATTAGTAAGTAGGTAGGAGCTGTTCATTTCAGGTTTATCTCTTTTTAAGATGGTTTTCATAGTATTGTTTTTTAACCTCAATTAAAGATTGAATTCTGTGTGTACTTTCATAAAGCATATCATGTTGGAAATGTACAAACATGCAATCTGCCTGGCATTTCCCTCTCAACATTTATTGATTTATATCAATTGCATGAAAACTTTCTTTATAAGGTGTACAGGAATACCAACATTTTCATATCAAGGGCTGTATGAACTCTATCTAAACTATGATCTCTTTTAAAACCTGAAATTCTACTTGGATATGAAGAGCTGATTTGGGTACAATTTAGCTAATCCCCATTATCAACTTCAAATTATATTTAGATACCAGGTTGATCTCAGGTGATCAAGAGCAATTATCCAAAAAATTGGATGAATGTGTATTGAATATTTTTTATTGCATATGTTTTTTTAAAAATTCTTCTCCATAATCAAAAAGATATCAAGAACAGCTTGTACATAACCAGTGAAAACAGTCAGTTTCTTACCGAAGGCTGCCTGAGTAAAAGATATAATAAAAAGGAGAAACAAAGGATGTGAAAGAAGAATTGGAGTAAAATTGAACAGGAAATAAATAATCTGGGACTAAACAATCCTGATAAAACTAAAGTTTTAAGAAAGTTGAAAGTACAGTGATTCTCACCCCCTCCCCCACTGTTGCTGCCTGATAGAATGATAAGCCCAGGAGAGCATTCAAAGTAAACCAAGATATAATATGAAGTGCAGCAAATCTAGATAATTTTATTTTATAAATGGCAGTTCAATCCCCAAAGCTACCAACACCAAGTTAAAGATGCTTGAGCTAATTTCTACCAATAAATGTAAAACATGACTAATCTCTGTTAGACAATGAGCCCTCTGAGTATCTTTGCAAACTTCAACTTTTGTACTCTCTTTGTTTACATTGATCTCATTCCATGGCGGGTTATACCATTTTAAACTAACATTTGTTTCCGATCATTGGTCATTTAAAAGCAGTTTTGTGCTCATTGCTTTAGCATTGCTGGTTAATCTATGTTTCAAGTTTTATTACATTCTTCCACCCACCCCCTCTCCAAAAGGTTTGGTTCTTCCACATACTTTTTCTTTCTTTCTTTTTTTAAAAGACATGGACAGGAAACATCGATTTTGAACAAATTCTCTGATACCTATTGGTTCATTCATTTATTATATAATCAGATGCAATGACAATTTTAGGAAAAGAGCATTAGCATTCTGGGTGCACCCCTGCATTAAGGATATTGTGATTGGATTATGGAAGATAAAGTGTGTGTGTGTGTGTGTGTGTGTATGTGTGTGTGTGAAGACAAAGGCCCAAGGCAATTTATGTTCAGGTTTTGCTGCAAGCATGCAGAACTAACTGGGTTTAGATTAAGGCAGTCTAATTAGTGTCATGTCAAACTGGCAGTGATCATAAGACAGGAGAGAGGGGTCATTCTGGTCACCCTTGTGGTCCTTTGCCCTTAAATATAGAGCTGCATAAAGAACAATCTCCATCCTGTTAATGGAAGCAGAATATGTATAATCTGCACATGAAATGAAAAGAAAATGTGTAAGGAAATTTCTTTTTCCCATTTCCTCGTCAGAAGCTGTGAATTTTAGTGAGAATTAAAGGAAGGCTAATTCTGCAGTCATCTTCTGACCTGTCAGGTTAGTTGTCACCTCACGTCTCTCAGCCTGGGTCTTTCGCTTCTGCTTGCTGAGTGCAGCCTTTGCCAACTGACAGAAAAATACCGACCATGACAAGAAAAAAAGAACATAATGTCCTTTTCACCCATCACTACTCAAAATTGCTCAATCTTTACTGACATATTATTATACATTGTTTCTCTGGGAGAGAGGGAGAAAAAAAATAATAAAAAGAAATCCTGGTTTTCTTTTCTATAGGAAGTGTGAAACTTTTCAGGAGACCAGCAACTGTTTCTCAGAAAGAAAGCAATAAATAAATAAAACCTGTAATTATTTTAAAGTGCCTATTAATATGCAATAAATTAGCCTTCAATGCAAAGAAGTTAGAGCCTCCCTGGGTGTCATTATGATGGCACCCGTGAGTGGCACGTTGGCAAAGGGGTTTGTCAGCAATTCCATTAATCCCAAAGTTGCCATGATGAAATGTTATAGTCAACATATTGCGGTGTTATTGTTGAAAAAAGATATAAAACAGAAAATCACAATTGTTCCATCACATTAGGAGAGAGCTGTATCTGGTGGTATATCAACATATCTGAGATAAGCAATTTGGAAATGTTTACCTTTAAAAAAAAACACTTGGCTTTTTCTTGAAATGGTCCCAAATGATGAGGAATATTCACACTATTAAGCATCCAAACGTTTGAGACATAAGGAGGAGAAAATGGAAGAGGGCCTCTGTTGGTTTTGGAGCCATAGCCAAAAATGGTATTTAGAAACAATATGAAACATCATAAGAGCAGGTAAGTTTGCAATGCATATATCTGTGTGAATACATATGGGCTCTGATGCAATACAAAGATTTAATTGAACAACATTGACGATAGCTTATTTTATGTCCATTTCCAACCAGCCTCTGCATCAGAGAAATTTTTTTTTTTTAGATATGTCTCTTTTTCACGGTACTGACAATGGACCCCTCCTGTTGTATATGTCACTGCCTCTAGGCAAACATGTATAGGGTTGGGCTGCAAGGTTACACTCTAAACAGGCTTAATTGTAGAGAAGCTCCAATAAAGGTTTATTTCCACCCAAACAAGCATACCACTGTTCAAACTGAAGGACCTTGGGAGTCAAATCTGATAACATTCCAAAATAATAAACTATAATTAAGTCATAAATTGCTAAATTAAAATTAAAAGCAATGTTTAACTGCTTTATGTCAGTCCAACAGTTAAACATAAATAGCTACCATCCGAAATGTAAATCTTGTTAAAGAAAAGTAGAGAAGGCAAGAACATGTCCATTTTCAGACTCCTTTGTAGCATCTTCAGCATAAGAACCTTTAAGTTTAATATTTCGATCTGATGCTGCTACGTGTCAATTACTGTTGTTCTGAGTTTTTAATATCAATTGCTTCATCAAAAGACCCTTTATTTGGAAAAAAAAACCCAATTGCCTACTAGGCTAAAATGTTACATTAAAAGAAAAACCTCTGTTTTAAAGTAATGGTTTTCTTCATTATCAATAATAACATTTCCTGGAATTCCTTTCCCTCCCCTTTTGAGTGAGGCTTCTGCTATTACATCACATGACACGGCTTTGGGAAAAAATCTTTCTTATCTCGTATGTGGACTTTAATGCATTATGTAAAACCCAGGAATTTAGATTTTTAACACTGCGTATGCTCAAAATATATTGTAAAGGGATACATTAGAAGCAGCTGCGTGGTTAATATAATATGATGAAAAATATTTATGTAGTTTGTTTTCTCTTCTGTCAAGCCTAGTATCTTATACATTTTTTTTCCTTCCAATGGCCAGAAGTGGAAATAGTGACTTCGGTTTGACTTAATATTATGCCACATTGACAGATGAAAACTCCTTCTAAAAATGTCATTTGAGTGCTCTGCTAATTTGCATTTCGCTCGAAAGCTTTTAGTGCTTTGCACATTATAAACATTTGGGTGAACATTAATACCCCAGCTAAACAAAAATGCTATTCACTTCAACCATTTCTTCCACTACATAAAAACTATAAATGATTCTTCTACAAAAAGAAAAAAAAAATGAATGCAACCCGAAAATCAATTATAGTAACTATTTAGAAATGTAAAGGAAAGGCAGTAAAAATGTGACAAAAAATCTTTAATTGTAGGGAAATTGTGCATCCTTTTTTCCCAACATGTGAATAAAATGCATTTCCTTCTTTAACAATCACAGTTACAATAGATCTATGCATCTCACAGGAAAAAATTGACAATTTGATTATGACTTGTACTTTTTGCCGGGGCCATGAAAGTGGTTTATGTTTGAAATGTATCAGCTGGAAGGTACTTATTACTCATAAATGCTGTGCTATTTCACTTTCTGCAAAGTGAGCTGTTAACAGATACAATTTGAACAGAATAGCCAGAGGAAGCCTTTTGATATGCAGAAGAGCTGACCCGCGTGCTGAGCCTTTAATTGGGTTTTTAATTTTCCAGGCCATCTGACAATATCAAACATGATCCCAGTGCTTGAAATGTTGATTGGAGGCTAAGCAGGATCTACTCCAACATGGCATTCAGAACAGAAAGAGGAAAGAACTAGGCGGAGAGGAAGACATGGAGAGAGTTAAAAGAAGAATTTTTTCTAATTCGAAAAGGTTTAATGTTTGTCCAGATACTGTAGTTCTGGTGGTGTGTGGTTTTTGTTTGTTTTTGTTTTTGCCAGTATCGGTTGTAGTGAATGTAACGAATCAAATCAAATATGCCCAATCTCACTCCTAATCTGAAAATGTAAGACAAATAACTTTACAAAAATGTAACTGCAAACAATGAGAGACAATTAGAAAAAAACCCAAAACATTATATTACCACGCTTGCTTCCTAAGACCTAAGTGCCATCTATTATTTCATACACAATTGAGATTATATGGGTATGCATTTAGATATGTTAAGCAAAGTATATTGATTGACACTGCTGTGTGCTTTTTTGTGTTACTCTTTTCAAATGGTTTCATGATGTGTTTCAGTTATGCAACCTTTTGTCAGAAGCAAGAAGCCAAGAAGAAAAAAAATGCCATTGAATTAGACTAATACCTCTAAGTCAAAAGCTTGTGTTTTTAGGAAAATATCTGCCTGCAGAGTGTTAACAACTTTATTCGGACAGCACAAACTGCAGAATGGATTTGCATTGAAAACCAACAGTTCCACCAAGTGCTCTCCCTCTGAATAGAAAAATACCATCATAACAATAGTCTTAGAGCATACTTATAACTTTGACATGCATCAAGAAAATAACACACAATATGAGTTCGGAATCATGCCTTTACAAGTCTCATAACCATTCCCACATCACTAAGCACCAGCATTTGGCTTTTATTTTATTAATTTATTTTATTTTTCTCTCTATTGGTGTCAGTGAAGCAGATCTTCCTGATCATAACAGTTTGGTTAGATTTGGGGTTCAATTGCCTGAAAGCAAATATTAGCTTTGATACCTATAAACAATATAGTAACAGACAAGTAACTACTCAGAGTATAAGGGGTAACAGTTATAACGTTTAAAGAGATAAAGCAAAATAAAGATATTATTTGCTATAGTTGCCACTGCAAGATAATAGATCAAAATATGATGTCAGTCGGATTGACTTGATTTATTTGCGATTCTGGGTTGCTCAGAATATGAATCATTTCTAATGAACAGAATGCAGGAAGAACATCAATTGGTTACAGGACAGTGGTGGGTTTCAAATTTTTTAGAACCTACTCTGTAGGTGTGGCCTATTTTGTGGGCGTGGCTTGGCAGTCATGTGACAGGGTGGGAGTGGCCACCTTTTAAAATGTGGTGAAACTCATTTAATAACGCTCTTACTTAGCAACCAAAATTTTGGACTCAATTGTGATGATAAATTCTTTCTTTCTTCCTTTCCTTTCCTTTCCTTTCCTTTCCTTTCCTTTCCTTTCCTTTCCTTTCCTTTCCTTTCCTTTCCTTTCCTCCTTCCTTTCCTTTCCTTTCCTCCTTCGTTTCCTTTCCTTTCCTTCCCGTTGGATCACTGGCAGCGGCGGGCGAGATTTACTTCCAGGTACGCCAGTGGAACCCCCTCTCACCGGTTCTCTAAATTTCACCAACCGGCTCCCGCAAGTAGGTGCGAGCCTGCAGAAACTCACCACTATTACAGGACTGTCTTTTTCTGGAGAAGTTTTACTTGGAAAAACTACATTGTATAATTCTGGCAAAAGTTTTAACACAACCCAGAACTCTTTATGTCTGACTACATGGGAATCCATGAAAGCATGGCCCATTCTGTGAAGATTCTGAGAATAGGGCGGTATATAAATCGAATAAATAAAATAAATAAAATAAAATAATTCTCTTACACACTAAAATGCATGAATTTTATGATAAAAGAGAGAGAGAAAAACATAAGGGAGAAAAAATTGGGGCACTGGAACCAGCAAAATCCTGATTCTATTGGTAAGTTATTTTTTATGATTTTATTGTGATGAGATTACTCCAACTTCTGTAGAATGATAATTTCATCTGTAAAACCATGATGATTTTAATTAATAAAGAAAGAATTCTATAGACAAATATCTGGAACAAATCTATAACTTTAAAAAAATTGCATTTTAACCTACTGTTACATAATAAACAGTTTCAATTCTGCTCATAATTCACATGGCAATAGAATCAGCTAGCAGACTCTGTTCCATACTAAATATGCTGTTTTTATGAGGGACAAATCAATCTTACTATATAAATAAAGAGCCAGAGGTGCAGGCTGCTTTGAATTTTCTTCTCATCTTTGGAATGGATTATTTGTTTGTTTCCTAGAACACCATTTTACAAATGAATCCATGATGCATACAATAAATCTAAATAAAAACATCATATTGTTACATGGAATAAAATCATATAAAATAATACAGGAACAATTATTCAAAAAATTATCAAATGCTCATTATCTCCAGCAAAAAATGTAGGGAAGTAGCTTTGAATATTTGGCATGCTTATAAAATTGGATGGAACTTTATTACTGGGAAAGTCCTAATATTTAAATATGTTGGTTGTTGTTGTTATTATATACTTTGTTCATTAAACATGAAACTCAGTCAACTGAACATTCAAAAATGCATCACAAATACCATTGACTGGCACTCATGGTCGATACAGGTTGCTGCCAGTGTTCTAGGTATCAACCAAGTGCCTTCTTAAAATATACGATGTTCTGAGTAGTACAGTTTTTGCAGTTCTGCTGGTGTTATTGCAGGAAGCTGCAATTTGTTGATGTATCTTTTAAAATTCTTGGACACGGTACCAAGGGCCTCAATGACAGTGGGTATCAATGTTACATGTTTCAACCATGATCGCATAGTTCAATGGCCAGGTCGTGGTATTTCATGATTTCCCCCCCAGTTTTTTTTCTTCTTAGACTCTGGCATCTCCTGATACCGTGATGTCAATAAATTGTACGTTTCGGTTTTCGACAACTGTGATATTGGTGTCTTTTTTTTTCTTTTCTTTTTTTTGTGCTTTAATCGGTGACAGTTAGTTGTCAAGCTTTATTCACAAATTCTGTACAGACCGAAAGAAGAGAAGGAAGGATGAGGAAAGGTCCACTAGAGCATAAGGAGGCCACTTTCTGAAGCAACAGTGGTGAAATTTCCTGCTCACTCCAAAGCTTTCATAATTGCTTCGTTGGCTTCCACGTTGATCTGCGCTTCTGCTTTTGCTACCTCGTCAGTGGCCGATGCGAGTTCCGACAAGGCTTTGTCCAAGTTTGACTTGGCTGTTGCAGCATCGAGCTGATCCAATAAAGCCACTTCTTTGGCTAATACCTGGACAGAGGAATCTGCATTCACCGTGAGAGAACCGCTGCTCACAAAGTACTTTTTGGAGGAGCCATCCTCATCAAAGACGGCTACAATGCCAGGTCTCAGGACTTGCAAAGTGGGAACATGAGCGGCCAAGATGCCAAAGGATCCACTTAAAGTGGGAACATCCACCTGTTTCACAACGGCAGCATTGTAGAAAATCTGAGAGGGTGAGGCGAAGGTGAAGGCCAGCTGTGCAGGCCCCGTAGCAGCTGCCGCCGTCGCTTCGGCATAATGACAGGATGGGGACCAGGACCCCAACACCAAAGCGCGGGCGAGAAAACGACCGACGGGGAACATGGCGAAACCAAGGGCAGAGAGGAGGAGAGGAAAAAGGGAGGTCAACCGGCAACCAGGCCTGGCCTACAACCGATATCTGGTGTCTTGTGTTCCAAATGACGATCCGTCTGTATTCGAAAGTCCCACAAGCTCTTCACATTCTCATTTTTAATAATTTTTCCACTTTATGTTACCATGACTTTCTGGATACAGGTAAATCATATTTTTTACATAATGACCAGTGGATTAATTTAGCAACCGGGTCATTATGATTTAAATTTAAATGTATTGGTTGTTTTGTTGTTGTTGTTTGCTCATCTCACTGTCAAGTGACTCTAGCTATGCCTATAAGTCAAGTCACTTTCGTCAGCACATAATTATTTTGTCTCATTGATATGACAAAGCAGAGGCAGAACCCTTTACTGCTACAGATTGATAGATGCATCCCCCCCCCCCAAATGTAGTTTGGTTCTGTTAGCAGTAAAACTAGGTTTTTGTCCCTGACATCAACCTATATGCCAGGAAGAAAAACCTAGGAGCACACACTCTTAGTTTGAAATGGCACAATCCACTTTAAAGCTTACCCATATAGGAAGTGCTAGACTTTAATGTCCTGTCATTGGGAAACAATGATATGTTTGGGCTATTCGAGCTCTTGTGACACATACATTCAAACTGTAAAAAGGAGCATTTCAGCAGTTCCAAGAAGGCTCCACACCCATTTGCACTACCCAGGTGATCCCGTGGGGACACTGTTAAACCCTCAACGAGTCTCTAAAGGAATGCATATGACCAGCAGCTTGTAAGGAATGTAAGCCAATCCATTTCCCACCATCCAGTCAGAGTTGAAGATGCTTCTTTGTTGGGAAGCAAAACATCTTCAAAGAAAAACAAGGAAGTCCAGTTGGCTCTTGAAAAAGCACCTTTGGGACGAGCTGGTGCTTTACATATTTACATTGTAAATATGGCCTGGCCTAATCTACCTTTCCAGCCTCTAGTCTGAATATTCAAATTGTTTTAATTGGATTTTTAAGGGGTTTAGTTTTTAAGGATTTTAGGTTTTTAGCGCAGGGATATAGTTGTTTAATTTGATTTTATATATGTATAATGTTTTTATGTTTGTACGCTTTTTAATCTCCTGTGCATCGCCCCGAGTCCCTTTGGGGAGAGGGAGCGGTCTACAAATTAAATTTGATTTGATTTGATTTGATTGTTACAAGGCTATGAATTTGGTACCCAATGAAGAAAGTCTCGCTGCTATTCTTCCTTTTAAATGAATGGCCCAAGGCCAACCATCAAAATAGCCTATGAGCAAGAAAACACCCAGCCAACAAAATAATGTGTAATAAAACAAACAGTAATCTAAAACCACAACTACTGAAAGAGAATGATTACCAGTATGCCCCAAACATAGGAGGGAGCATACTGCTTCCCTTTCACCTTTCAACTCCACCCTAGGAGCCTTCCAGGCCAAACTATTTTATATTGAATTTTTTGCTGATAAATAAATGAAGGGAGACCACTATAGGTCTATTGCAAGCTATTCAGCTCTCATCAACTAGCCATATCCTTACTGGGATTTGAACTTGGGCTATAGGTTATTATAACTGCCTAACATGTAAAACAAATTTAATAAATATATATTTCCAAGATTGCTAGCAAAATGCCAACCCCCCAACTTGCATGGGTCAACTTCAAGGGACAAAGACAGCAGAGTGAGCAGCCCTTGAGAATTGAAACAATTTTGGTGAGGAGGAATACATGATTCTTGATTTATGACTACAATTGAGATTGTAACTTATTTTGCTAAGCGAGGCTTTCATTAAATGACTCATCTCCAATTTTACCAGCTTTTTGACTGTGGATGCTAAATGAATCATCACAGTTGTTAAGTGAATCAAGTAGTTGTTAAGTGAATTCAGCTTTTCCCGTTAACTTTGTTTGTTGGAAAGCAGTTGAGAAACTTGCAAATTGCAGTCACGTGACTCCAGGATGCTGCAACCATTGAAAATGCATGCTGGTTGGCAAGTGCTGGGCATGGGGAATGCTGCAATGGTCATAAGTATATGGATCAATCTTAAGTTCAAGGATTGGGCTCTCTTCATAAATGCAACAGTTTCTAAATGAATAATTTGAAGACTACCTTTGTGGTAGAAGCTGCTTTTCAAACTGAAAAAGTAGTTACAACATTTTCTCGGTGTTGTCCGCACTTTAGAAGATAGCTTGGTGATGATGTTATATTTAGAACATTAAACTTCAGTTAGTGTATTACCCTAGATCAGGGGTTCCCAAACTTGGCAACTTGTGGACTTCAACTCCCAGAATTCTCCAGCCAGCTATGCTTCTGGGAGTTGAAGTCCACAAGTCTTAAAGTTGCCAAGTTTCGGAACCCCTGTCGTAGATGTTCCAATTTTTGCTCTAGTCTTTTGAGCAAGAGTCTAATAAAATCAGAACTTCCTGGCTTAATGCACAATTACTGCAACAGAGAGTTTGAAAAGTAAAGATATTAATAAATATCAATTCTAAATCACTTTCTGGTTCAGGATATATAGAGTTCTTTCTGCGTATAAGTGAATTCTAAATAGTCTATGCTTGCAAGGAGCTTACTAATGATAAGTAAGTACAGTATTTATCTTTGGTGAAGACCTTAAGTTTATCTCACAAGAGGTCTATCTGTTTACCTAGTTCAGTTGAACTGTCCAGGACCTCTGTTCACTTAGAGTAGTTTACACTCATTGTATGTATTGTTTATTCATACTGATACTATACATGTGGCCACCAGAGGGGGCAATGCATTCAAGTGTGTACACAGAGCATTGGACAGCTCACATTGCAATGTTACCACCCTCCTGTATTTACCAAAAAAGGTAAAATGGCTTTTCTAAAACTCCCTAATATTAATCTGCTAAAATATTATGTTTTAAACATGCTCCTCAAATGCACACAGTTACCGCTTAAGTGGTTCAGAGGGTGTAGATCTACACATAAATCTTACTACCAACAGGTCTCTTCATCTGTCTGCACTGAAAATTTTTGGACATTCACAAGTACTGAAGTTAATAACTGCACAAAAATCTAGTTTCCAGTTATGGAAACTATAAAGTTGCCAAGATCTAGGATGGGGTATTGGATATGTGTGCATGGGTGTATTTGCTTGGTCTCAAATATATGTATGCAGCATAACTCTATGTAACAGAGTTTACTTTCCAGGTTCATAGGTTAAACTATTTAAGTTAACCCCAAAGATCCCATGATCAATATATCTAAGTAAGTATGAGTATGACTTTGCCTAGCCTCCATTTTCAGAATGCATAGCAGTGTTATTGTTGGAATGATTTTGGAAAGTGTGTGTGTGTAGCATCTGGAACAAAGTCCTTCTTAATTATGACATAAGGCAGTATTGATTGTTTATTTCTAATTGTACTGTATTTTTAAAAAATCCATGCTTAATCGGAATTACTGAATGAAAAATCTGTGCACCATTATTTGACAATAAGTTAGGAATTGTTGAACTGGAAGATATTCTCCATTTTTGGAATTGATTTAAGAACAATTTGCTCTTTGGCAGTTCTATTGCAATTAGACTTAATAGTACTTTGCAATGGATTATGTCCAGTATCAGAATCTGGAAGAATGTATTGATTTCTTACTATGCTAAACTTACCAAAATCTGACAACATCATGCAGTAATAAAAACTGGGGGAAAGTATATTGTTTATATTTTGCTTTGTTATTTTAAGATAGAAAATAATTCTACTCATTATTTTACCCTTCATGTACTGCTTATTATGTTAACAAGGACACAAATAATGGGTATATAAGAGGGACAGGTTACATTAGTGGCTTTTAAATCTTGGATCCATTACATCTCTAGCATCCAATCTTATTGCCAGCTGACTTTAGCTAAATCAGAGAAGCTGAAACTTAAAAGGTCATTTCTTGTTAAATTTATATTCTACATTTATATTTGGACACAGTTTGATCTAGTGGTTATGGCACCAGCCTAAAAACCAGGAGATTGTAAGTACCAATCCCACTTTAGGTATAAAACTGGATTGAGAACTTTGGGCCTGTCATGTTGTCTCAACCCAACTTACAGGGTTGTCCTGAGGAAAATAGGAAGAGGAGGGAATACTATGTATGTTCCCTATTTTCTGTTACCTATAAACATAATAAAGGCAGGATAAAACAAATAAATATTCCTTCAGACAATTTCTATCAAACCTGTATGGTCTTGGCCTTGACCTGAGTATAAAGGCCCATTAACATTACTTGAGATGAAATCAAATTAAAATGATCTCGCTGGTGTTCCTGATTTTTTAAAGAGATGAATTGGCAACATTCTCAAAAATCTACACAGCAATGTAAAAATGCCTGAATCTAATAAAGACAAGAAACATTTTTCTTTCTTTCTTTCTTTCTTTCTTTCTTTCTTTCTTTCTTTCTTTCTTTCTTTCTTTCTTTCTTTCTTTCTTTCTTTCTTCTTTTTTTCTTTGGTATCCTTTTTTACATAATATACATATAAAAAAGTAATTGTAAAGTTATAAATGAAAAGATGAATTTAAATTCCCTAGACACAATCATACCCTACCCAATTCAGTATCTATTTTTTTACCCATGCTATTATAGGCATAACAATAGCGCTTAGACTTAGTGTATATACTGTTCCACAGAGCTGAACAGCACTCTTTGAGTGGTTTACAATGTCACCACATTGCCCCCAACAATCTGGATCCTTATTTTACTGACCTCAGAAGAAGGGAAGGCTGAGTCAACCTTGAGCCAGTCCAAATTAAACTCCCGACAGTGGGATGAGTCAGCCTGCAATAAGCATTCTAACCACTGTGCCACTAGGACTCCTAATGCAAATTGCTATATTTCTGAAGTCAGGAAAGCTGAAATGAGTGTGTAGTACAAAGCATGGAAATAAGTTGAATTCATCATTGAAGGAGCGGTAAAATTATTTTCCAAATAGCATATATGTGTACAGTACTTCGTAAATAAGTTCATTTTTAAGGATATTGAGTATCTTGCTTTCTGTTGAAAATAATACCGGTGCTTCTGAAGACAGGGATATATTTCAAATGTTTTAAAAAGTAGGAATGTTCATAGATATCTAATTCTTGATGTTAACAAACATTCTTCTTTTACCTCACTAGAAAAATTCACTGTTTTCTCTTACCCAGTAAGATAAAGTTTCTTACAGTTTCATAGTAAGGCCATGCAGCTTATAGTGGGTAAATATGATACATCTGAAGATCCTTCTTTGAAGGACATTACGATATTAAGATAGTGACAAAAATTTCTTTTAAAGCCTGGAGAGACCATATTATCGTGTCAAGGCAATAACAAAATTATGCCAATGTAAGCCTATAGAGACCACTTTCTATGTCGAGAAAGTGGAAAAATAGTGTTATGGGAAATGATGGAGAACACATTGCAAAGTTAAATTATGATGCCAAAACCTTGTCATGTCATCCAGTTCTGGCTTCTAGATAATAGTGAAAGACAATGAAAAATGACAACTGAGCAACTAGGGTCAAATCTCCAACTTGTATAAACTGAAGCTTTATATTTTTTTCTGCAGAGATTTATAGTGCAAACGATGTAATTAGTATTTCTCTTTGATAAATTTTAACAAATTTGTGACTACCTAGCAATCATTTACTAATAACATCTGAAATTGCAATCATACTTCAGACTCGGTTCTTGATATGCAATTTGATCCTCTTCATGAGTATTCAGAAGCAGGATGTTCAAAAGGAACATATCCTGTACTAGCTGTTCCTGGCCACGTGTTGCTGTGGCCCAGTGTGGTTAAATGGCCAACCAATCTTTGTGTAGATCTACACCTACACACACAAACACCTACACACAACCACCGTATAACCCCCAATCTACCTACTGTATTCCACCTACCTACCTACCTACCTACCTACCTACTATATTTCTCTGTCTCTCTCTCTATCCCTCTACCTACCTACCTACCTACCTACCTACCTACCTACCTACCTACCTACCTACCATATTTCTCCCTTCCTCTCTCTATCCCTCTACCTACCTACCTACTGTATTTCTCCCTCTCTCTATCCCTCTACCTACCTACCTACCTACTGCATTTCTCCCTCCCTCTCTCTATCCCTATAGCTGCCTACCTATCTACCAGAGTATTTTATTTTATAAAGGATGTCATAAAACAACAACACCTGTGGTTCACTGCTCTTTTTGTTTACATTTTTTACATTTCCGTTGCATGTACCTGGCACAGGTGTGACATCTACACAATCTATATATATATATCATTGGTGCCGTATTTGTAAGGAATGTTGTGTGAAAATGTAGAAGTGATTGGTGCAGTACTTTAGGAGATTAGCGGTTTTGAACAAACTCATAGTTACATTTTTATTTATATAGATGTGTAGATCTTGGAATGCAATTTCTGAACTCAACAATTTGAAGCTTTAAAAATGGCTTTTTATCTAAGGGGCAAAGAATACAAGTTAAGATTTGTTACTAGCCTTCAAAGCAACGGATGCTTCACCAACTTTATTCAGTGAACAATGCTGTCTACGGTTTAGGTGAAGTTCTAAAACACCACAGAATGAGTCTTCCATAACTATTCCCTTGTTCAAAATATGTGAATATTTTCAAAATTATATTCTTAGAAATTGATACACTTATTATATATATTTTAAGAATGATGCACTGTGTGTAGTTAGTCACAGATTATGTCAGTTATGTATTTTTATTGAAACAGAGAAAACAGTTGTAGTTCAGAGTTTCCTTATATAGCAGCAACCACAACACTCGGTACTTCTGTTATATCAGTCATGAAAAGTAATACACAATTGCAAGCTGTATTCACATATGACACCTAGCAATGTTTTGTCTAAGTACAGTTTCTTGAATAAGCCACCATCCACCTTGTGCATCTATCACACCAGGGCATAAATCACATTTTACAAGCAACAGTAGAGCAGCACATGCACTACAAGAAGGTAAAACCAAGCAATTTTTTTACATTCCAGTGAAATGCATGATCTCAATCATTACTGCCATACAAAATCATGCTACTCGCCCCCTTTGATGAATGAGATCTGGATACCAACTTTGAAGTTTCTAAGAGCAGAAAGAAAAGATCTGTTACTGGAACTGATCCTTCCGTTGGAGATGCGTCCTTCATGATTTCCTCGGTGCCTTGCAATTTCTTCTTATTCTTGCAACATTACAATCAGAAAGAAACAGAAGCATCTTTGTAAGAAATATTCAGAGTGATGGACAATAAGAGACCTCACATCTGTGAAAGTAGCTGTAAGAAATGCAGATGTGGAGAAAGATGTAGAAATTTTCTTTCTAAAGAATAAAGGTCTCTTATAAATTTTGCACACTGTTGTGATGAAATTCTTTTAAAAGCATAGTGCATGAAAAGGACTGCACAAACTGCTTTAGATATTTAATTATGTACATATTCATTACCTACATTACTTTCTCACAATGACTACTGTAGCTACAAAATTATAGGTTCATACATTAAACTATTTTTAGCACAGTGAAGGAGAACAGGTTAACATTAAGCTTATAATCTGACTAGTTGTTCACTGTTAAACTTACCATATTTTAAAAATTAACAAAGACAGTTTTGAAGGGGGAAATAATACATGGTCTCAAACTCAATCTGAAACATTCCCTGGCATGAAAGGATTTTCTTTTATCTCCTCCCTCTTATATTTATCTTCTCTTCCTCTTTTCCCGTGTATCCTCAAGATCTATGCCAGAAAGTTGAAGACCCTCCGGTGAAGATTTTGAGGATATTTGGGGGACTCAAAGAGGGGTGATCGTTGTACCTTCTGGTTCTTCTGACAAAAGGAATTGCATCAGCAGATGTATACTACTGTCGCCAAGATAAATAATTTGCTCCTTTACTGAAACAGTAACTTATGAATATTTGAATGATAACCTTTAAAAAAAAATATATAGTGTGTGCCCAGTTTATCTTTTATAATATAAGCCTTTTAATGCTGTTTTGCCATCTCTAGATGCACCGAACGTCAAGTATGCAAGTACCGAGATGTAAAATACATCATTTTCCAGTAAGCATCCCTCTCTAATTCGATTGTTTAGCATAGAAAATTCTGATACTGGATTTGTCAGAAGGGCGTGCAAATTGTAGAGATTTGGCTAGATGCGGCTCCCGTAGTAAGCAAGATCATGATGATATTTTTAATTCACCTCATATATGAGCCACGATGGCACAGTGGTTGGAGTGCAGTACTGCAGGCTACTTCTGCTGATCACCAGCTGCCAGCAGTTTGGCAGATCGAATCTCACCAGACTCAAAGTTGACTTAGCCTTCCATCCTTCTGAGGTTGGTAAAACGAGGACCCAGACTGTTGGGGGCAATATGCTGACTCTGCAAACTGCTTAGAAAGGGCTGTAAAGCACTGTGAAGCACTATATAAGTCTAAGTGCTACACATATATATATATATATTTATTTTTAAAATGTACTGGTCAGACATCTCATCCAAGGGTAACTCCAGGCAGCTTATAATCATAAATGTATATATGTATGTATAAATCAAGGTAGCGAATATACCTAATACTCAGAAGTGGGCTGCACTTACCGTAACAAATGGTGTGCTGGTTGTGTTAGACCTTGGCGGGCTGGGGTGGGTGTGGCCAGCATGATGTCACTTGTATTGGGGAGGTGCCTGTGGTGGCCTGAGCGCTCTGCCACCAAAAATGGACACCCAAACTTCATTTTTGCTGGCAGAGGCACCAAAGGCCAGTCCTTTGCTTTTTCCAGGGAGGCCTCATGGGCCTGATCTAAACACCCGCTGGCCAGTTTCAGATCCTGGCCCTTGGGTTTGACAACCCTACTATAATGTCTGAAGATAATGGCAGTTCTAATCCAAAACATCTGAAAGACATAATTGGAAAAGATTGCTTTAAACATTTGATCAGTCATAATCCACTTTAAAAGACGAGAGAACAGATTTAGGAAAAGAAGCAACAACCGGACCGATTCATTAACATTTTTTTAGGTGTTGAATACATTTGGTTTAAAATTCCTTCCAAATCCGTCAAGGAGTTCATTCAAAAAGCGGATACAGTTGAAATAACTTTTTTCTATCTGTAGAAGTGATAACGAAGCCCTTGAGACATTTTGCTTTCACTTGGTAGACAAGACATAAGCAAGTCTCTAGTGGCTGCTTGAAAATTGCCAGGGTAGGCATTTGGAGAGATTGATGACATGGGCATTAAGAATGATAACCCTTTTATATTTACTATTTGGGTTTTATAAGTGTCACTTACTTCTCTCATACTCTGTAAAATCACCCTGACCTTGTTTTCCCTGTGTGTCCTTGGGTATCAATTGAGTAATTCTTTTCTTCTTCAACATTAATAATACTTGACCCTGAGGTTGGTCACCTTAGAAGCTTTGCATTCTATGTGGCATTCTAGTATTGGTAGCAAATAGAAATTTGAAAAATCTATACATTAGGTTTTAGCTACTCTCTATATTGTAAATAAACAAAATGCTATCTTAGTTCATTAAAAGAGCTTTGGCTAACCTCTTGTAAATGACTGAGACAAAATTATACGAATTTGAACAGATAGAGGCATGCATTCATTAAAATTTAGATTTACATATACATATATTTTTATTTTTCTCACCATCTGTTGAAAATCTAGAAACTCAACAGTATTGACAATTAGCACACATAAACAGTTTTTAAAAACTGTCCTTAGTTTCACTCACTTGCCTCCCTTTCCTTGTTTTCCAATGTGGATTTTGTTTTCAAAATGTCATTAAGTCAATTGCTTATATAAGTCTCTGCCTTACATCTATTCTCTCTGAATTCCTACTTGTTATTTCTAAGGTTGGATGAATCCATCCAATTTATTTCATTCGGATGTTCATTTTTCTAACATTAAATGTGTTATGTGCCAGTCTCTTTAATTTGCAATTTATTTAAAAAAAGAAATCTGTATGAAAATGAATTCGCATTTTATAAACATTTTCCTGAATATGATCATGTTTGCATATAGGGTCATCATACGCAATTTTCCCATAATTTATTAATTTATTCCTTTTTAAATTTACTACTCAGTGGGTTACAACCTCAACAATACATTGTCCACAATATAAATAATCTTTCATAAGAATATATTACAATTGAAAGATACAATACAACTTTACATGTTTCTTAGATGCTGCATGTTTTGAATCGTTTTGAGTTGCAAAATGGATTGCATTTTTCTAAAACTGTGATGCAATTTATTTTACTCACTATTAGCACCAGCCAATAAAACTCTTCCTTTCTAATATCAGAGTCCTTCCTTCTTTCATCCCTGCTCCCTCAAAATGGAAAGGAAAGGATATTTTCCCCTGGGGGAAAATATCCTTTCCTTTCCATGTTTTCCCTACCTGCTTGCCTCCTAAATGTGGTTCTATCTGAACAAGTATCTGCACAAATATCAAAGTATCTGCACAAACCTGGAATTCCACCTGCTAGGTGTTTCATCTCCCATCCTCCTGTTAATATGTGATCAGGACTTTGGATGCTCTTGGATGCTGTAGAATCTCAGTCGTTGGATCATTGTATTAATTTGTTTTCATTTTAAATTGATTTTTTGCCCTCCACAGACTGTTTTGTACTTCATTATTCTTTTTCTGCTACTTTTTTTGTTTCATGTTCCTGATTTATAAAGTAACCTATGTGTTATGAGAACCCTGTTCTAGAGCTCACTCTTAAAATCTCTGGATTTTGGAGGGCCAGAGATGGGGGTTGTTCCTCCATCCTGGTCCTATTAGACCTCTCAGCGGCTTTTGATACCATCGACCATGGTATCCTATTGCATCGGCTGGAGGGGTTGGGAGTGAGGGGCACCGTGTTATGGTGGTTCTCCTCCTACCTCTCCGGTCGATCGCAATTTGTGTTGGCAGGAGGGCAGAGGTCAACCTCAAGACCCCTCACTTGTGGGGTGCCTCAGGGGTCGGTCCTCTCACCACTCCTGTTCAACACATATATGAAGCCGCTGGGTGAGATCATCCGTGGTTTCGGGGTAGAGTACCACCTCTACGCTGATGATACGCAGCTGTATATATCTACCCCAAACCACCCCAACGATGCCGTAGAGGTGATGTGCCAGTGCCTGGAAGCCGTGCAGGCCTGGATGGGAAGTAACAGACTCAGACTCAACCCGTCCAAGACCGAGTGGCTGTGGTTTCCGGCATCCCGGTACAATCAGTTGACTCCATCACTGGCCATAGGGGATCAACATCTAACCCCTGTGGATGGGGCACGCAGCTTGGGCGTCCTCCTTGATACACGGCTGTCCATGGAAGATCAAGTGACAGCCGTGGCCAGGAGGGAGTTTTACCAGGTTCGCCTGGGTCGCCAGTTGCGTCCCCTATTGGATCGGGGTGCCCTCTGTACAGTCACTCATGCCCTCGTGACATCCCGACTGGACTACTGCAATGCTGTCTACATGGGGCTCCCCTTGAGGTGCACCCGAAGGCTTCAGCTTGTCCAGAATGCAGCCGCGCGGGCAGTTATGGGAACCTCTAGGTTTTCCCATGTAACACCGCTCCTGCGCGAGCTGCATTGGCTGCCTGTCGTCTTTCGGGTGTGCTTCAAGGTGTTGGTTATCATCTTCAAAGCGTTCCATGGCACGGGACCTAGCTATCTGCGGGATCGCATTCTACCCCATACATCCCTGCGGCCGATTCGCTCCCACAGAGAGGGACTTCTCCGGGTGCCATCCACTAGGCTATGCCAGCGGGTGACGCCCAGGGGAAGGGCCTTCTCTGTGGTGGGCCTAACCCTCTGGAACGACCTTCCCCCTGAAATTAGAACAACCACGGACCTTCGCTCCTTCCGGCAAAAATTAAAAACACACTTCTTCTGCTTGGCCGGCCTAGGGTAATTAAACTGTTTTTAGGGGTTTTTAGGGTTTAGTTTTAGTTTTATATGGGCTTTTAGCGCAGGGTTAGTTTAATTCGTTTTAACATTGTACTTTGTTCGTGGTTTTTAATTGTATTTTTAATTCCCTGTGCCCCGCCTCGAGTCCCTTCGGGGAGAGAGAGCGGGTTATAAATTAAAAATTATTATTATTATTATTATAATAAAATGTTGAAGGCCAACATAAGTAACAGAAGAGTGGATTATCTATTGCACTGCAAGTGGATGGAGATATTGTGAGCAGAACAATTAAACTCTGAGTAACCCCATCATGTCTGAAGAAGTTTCTAATCAAATGCCATACAAAGCAGTTGTATAGTATGCCCTACTATACCTCCAAATACCATACATTTGTAGCTATAAAGCCAGGAGAAAACAGGAAAACAGGCAAGATAAATTTGTTGGTATGTCTACTTACCCTTTTGTGAGTCTCTCTATTCATGTGTATGCCTTTATGATCTTATTTCCTTAGATTAATGGATGTAAGTTTAAACTATTTGTTTATTAAGATTGTACATATTACTTTAAAACGAATATGAGATCTGTTTAAAAATCTCAGAAATTGCCGGTTGTCTATGGCTGAGTTACCTCAGTCCAATGTACATAATATTGTCACCAGCTCTGTGTTTACTGCCTTCATTTTTTTGCCTTCATTAATAAAGCTGTGTTCCTAGTTGTAGCAATCTACTGCATTTCATGATACAGTGGTTAAAGGAACTTGAGGTATAAATGGAAAGCTATCTGTGTCCAGAGCTCAGCTGCCTTAAAATGCTCTAAGTAATTTGAAAGCCTCTGATCTAGTAGGTTTTGCCAGAGGAAAACATTACAAGCCCATTTAAACACAATGTTCTAAAAATTAAGTCAGTATAATTTTCTACTTTCACTATGAGAATATCATTAAGGAATATCTAAGGACTAAATTTATTCCAATAATCATTACAATGATGCAAAAAAAAAAATCCTTTGCTTCAATAATTGATTTATGCTTCATTTAAATGTACAGAGTAATTCCAACTTCATTCCTTATTAGCTCTAATGACAAATTTTAAAATAGCATGACTCTGAAATAAAGATGAAAATTCATCCAAAAGTTATTATATTTAAATGGATTTAATATTTAATATTAAAAATCATTTGATGCAAATAGCCATCATGAATCTCAGCAAATATACTAAAATGTAATTAAATGTTCTTCTTGGGCCATAGCAAGTTTTTCCATGAACAGGATTTTCTACTTTCTTTTTTCTTCTTCTCAGACCTCCTCTGGGGTTTATGGTTAACATTTCAAAATAGTTCAAAAGGCACTTCTTTTTCACAAACCTCATCTACTCTAATTAAAATATTATACATTGTTTTCTCTTGAAAGTTAACCCTAGAAGATAATTACCTATATTATTTAAGCAGCTGGAAAAAAATCAGATTGCAAGTCAGCTAAACTATTGTTTACAGACTTAAAGATGGAATATTTAACAGGCACAAAAGTGAAATATAATCTTAATTGTGGAATATGGCACAAAGCTTTTCTGGAATAACAAAATGTTTAAGTTTGACAAAGGGGCTAACTATGGGCTAGTAGCTGAACTTTTTAATTAATTGTTTAATTGAATGGGAGACATCAAAGCTAAAACCAAATCAAACTAAACTAGGTGCAAATAGTAAACAAATAAAACAACATAAACACTTTGGGATCACCAGGAGCTGATCTCAATTCAAATGATGCTTAGAGGAAGGCATGAAATCTAATTCAGACTAAGGTTCTATTATCATATGATATTGGGGTCCAGCTCTTAACCCATCATCAACCACTGAAAATTCCTAATTTTGGGGCCAGTCACATTCTCTAAATCCAATGTACTTCACGGGGTTTTGAAAATAAAAATGAAGAAGTGGAGACTGAAACATACGAAGAACGGTTGCAGGAACCGGGTATGTCTAGTTTAATGAAAAGAAGGACTAGGGGAGACATGATAGCAGTGTTCCAATATCTCAGGGGTTGCCACAAAGAAGAGGGAGTCAAGCTATTCACCAAGGCACCTGAGGGTAGAACAAGAAGCAGTGGGTGGAAACTAATCAAGGAGAGAAGCAACTTAGAACTGAGGAGAAATTTCCTGACAGTTAGAACAATTAATCAGTGGAACAGCTTGCTTCCAGAAGTTGTGAATGCCCCAACATTGGAAGTTTTTAAGAAGATGTTGGATAGCCATTTGTCTGAAATGGTATAAGGTTCCTGCCTAGGTAGGGGGTTGGACTAGAAGATCTCGAGGTCCCTTCCAACTCTGCTATTGTATTATTGCATTGTATTATTGTAAGTTCCCCAGAGAAAGGAACTGTGGTGGATATAAAAAAAACAAACAAGCAATATGTTCATAGCACTGGCAGCTATTTCTCCTAGACCAGTGATGGCGAACCTTTTTTGGCTCGCGTGCCAAAAGCAGGGGGAGTACAGGGGGGTCATGCGTGGGCGTGACACACCCATAATGTTATTTGCACGACCCTCTGCTTTTGGTGCACTTTTTCACCCTCCTCAGGCTCCAGAGGGTTTCTAGGATCCTGGGGAGGGTGAAAACAGCCTCCGTCCTCACCTCCAGAGGTTTCAGGAGCTTCCCTGAAGTATCCAGAGGGCGAAAAATGACCGCAAAAGAAGGCCTAAATCAGCTGGCCAGCGCACACATGTGTGCTGGAGCTGACAGGTTGATACATGGCATGCCCTAAGAAATGGTTCCGCGTGCCACCTGTGGCACCCGTGCCATAGGTTCGCCATCACGGTCCCAGACAATCATGGGGATAATACTTATTGGTAGTATCTAATAGTAGCAGAACTAGAGGTTTTTCAGTTTTGGAAATACAATATTTCCTACAAGACATTTGTGTAATGGAAGCCTTCAAGAACCTTTATAGGACTTTGTTTTTTTAGTTTCTTTCCTCATTTAAATTTGGTGCTGTTTTATTACATATAAGTAGTTGGTACTGTTTTTTTTAATTGTCCTTTCCTAGATTGTTTTCCTGAAAGATGGATTGTACATCATTCAAAATAATTATGGTTGTTCTGAACATCTTTTTTTTTAATTCGAATTTATACCCCGCCCTTCTCCTTGTTAGGACCCAGGGCGGCGCACAGGCATTATTTAAAAACCACAATAAATACAATATACATCATTAAAATATATTAAATTATTTACCCGTGCTAAAACCCATATTAAAAACCCTACCAAATTATAATTTATGTATAAAAGTCAGAAACGGGAGGTTATCCTAGGCCGGCTTGTTGGAATAAATGCGTCTTAAGACGTTGGCGGAAGAGGCGGAGGCCCGAGGTAGTGCGAAGGTCGGGGGTAGGTCGTTCCAGAGGGCCGGGCCCGCCACAGAGAAGGCCCTTCCCCTGGGTGTCGCCAACCGGCATTGCCCAGCCGACGGCACCCGGAGAAGACCCTCTCTGTGGGAGCGGACCGGACGAAGGGATGTATGGGGCAGGAGGCGGTCTCGTATATAGCTAGGCCCCGAGCCATGGAGCGCACTCGAAAGGCCACAGGCAGCCAGTGCAGCTCGCGCAGGAGAGGTGTTATGTGGGCTTGCCTTGAGGCACCCATAACCACCCGCGCGGCCGCATTCTGCACTAACTGTAGCCTTCGAGTGCACCTCAATGGGAGCCCCATGTAGAGAGCATTACAGTAATCCAGCCGGGGAACACTTCTCTTAACAAGGGTAAGTGTTCTCAGGGAACACTTACCCTTGTTAAGAGAAAAAATATAATGTGAGACCCAGGCTAAAGAAAGAGATAAGCCAACTGATGACATATTCATTTCATACAGCATTTGGATAGCCAAGACAGAGAAATGAAAGATTGACTTGAACTGTCTCAGGCTTTTCAGTGAATGTTTTAGGTCTCCTAATCACAGCATGTCATCATTCATTCTTTTGCTAGTTAAATGAAGGATGTGCCTTACTATCATTACCAATGCTCTATTCAATTCAAATGTAATGCAGAGAAAGCAGTCCATCCTTACACAAGATATGCCAATTATTATCCACTTTGGGCAATGTCATTGCTAGCATGGAGTCTCAGATATCATTATCATTACTGACCCACAACTTTGTGGAGGAATCTTGTAGATAGGACTGCTTCTGACTATGTGGAGGTTTAGTGAAGGTGATGTAGTCTAGGGTGTCAAACTCACATTGTCACAGTGGCATCATGTGACTTTTTGGGATTCCCCCCCATTCACTAAACCAAGCATGGGTGTGGCCAGCACATGACACATCCAGCCCATGGACCAGGAGTTTGACAACCCTACTATAGTCCAAAGCCCTCCTGATTTTTTTTTGAAGGGCCATCTTTTAGGACCAAGCTAATTTTTCAATCAATACCAGTTTAGTGTTTAATATCTTCTACTAAGTATTTAAGAGATGCAGTTAGTAAGATGATGCTTCATTAACCTTAAGCTTAACAAAGGAGAAAGATGGCATTTACAAAAAAAATTCTGTTTCTTCCACAAAGTCATTATAATTGACTGACTTTAAAATGGCATAGGTGGATTCCCTATCAATGTCTTATTTACTAATTAAGTATATATTCTATTTTTTTCTATGTGTCAAGCCCTCAAGTCTTGTTAGTACAAGAGAGAATGTTATGGTTCCATAAAGACTAGCAGGTATTATAACATAAGCTACCAGAGACTCCAATTCAGTTTAGACATGCAAGATTCTGACCTGAGGTAGAGTTTACTCTATAGAAGCCTTCTAATTAATTTCTTAAATCCAGTAGTAGTTTGGTAGCAATATGGGATTTCCTCCTATGGTAAATACTAAAGCTTTGCTACAGATGTCTGATATACTTCATGGTTCAGATTTATCAGCTTGGGAAATCACTCTGATCACTTTGTACTAGTCCTGAGGGTAGCTAGTCTGAACAATTTTTTGATACTCAATTTGCTCTAACAGATATGAAGGTGAAAATATTATAGCTCTTTGTTTAACAGTGAGATAAAATTTCCATGGCTATTAGAACAATGTGTGCTAAATATAGGGGAAAAAACAATACAGGTAGTCCTCAACATATGACCACAATTGAGCCCAATATTCATGTTGCTAAGCAAGACAATTCTTAAGTAAATTTTGCCCCATATTATGACCTTTCCTGCCACCAGGTGTTTAGTGAATCACTACGATTGTTAAGTTAGTAATACAGTTGCTATGTGAACCTGGTTTCCCCATTAACTTTGCTTATCAGAATGTTGCAAAAGGTGATCACATGACTCTGAGATACTACAACTGTCATAAGTACATGCCAGTTGCCAAGCATCTGAATTTTAATCATGTGGCCAGGGGGATGCTGCAGCAATTTTAAGTATGAAAAATGGTCGTAATTCACATTTTTAATAGCTGTGATAACTTTGAACTGTCACTAAATGGATAGTTGTAAATTGAAGACTACCTCTACAGCACGTTTTGTGCTATGTGTATTTAAAACTTGCTCTGTAAACTACCTTTCAGTTTTTCCTTTTGACCAGACAGAACAAAAAAACCCTAGAATATTATTAGAGAATATGTACATTACAATTGTAATAGAAATTAAGGTAGCAGTTTCCAAACCAAGCATTTTAAAGTTCTGATTTAAAATGCCCCTAAATGTTGTTGTTGTTGTTGTTGTTTTGAGTAGCAATATTAAAAACTTAGCAGAAAAAATGGATTGAAGATTATCTGTGACAAATTTTAGGCAAATATATTTAAGAGTTTTGTAGAAAAGGAAGGCGTGCTGGGCAATAATATTAATACCATTTGTGCACAACTTAATTCTGATTAAGTCATGTATTTTTTTAATAAAGAAAAATAATATTTGGAAACCATTCTCCCCATGAATGGGTGGAAGGAAAGAATGAAGACAGCAAGCAGTTAAACCAAATATTATCTCTGCTATCACATTCCATTGTGATTGGAGCAAACAATAATAGTCTGGTTGCAAAGATTACTCTGATTGGTGGTCAAATATGTCAGTCACAGTATAGTCAAACTTGCTGTCCCATAAGACTATAAAACAGTTGTATTCCCTATGGAATGTTCAGTCTCAGAACTAGAATATATTTTGATGCATGGTCAGCTTTTCTCAGAACTCTAGGGAAATCAGCAAATGTACTCTCACACACGAGTCATTAACAGTTTTAAAAGCAAGGGAAGTGTTTGGTATCCATCTTTGCCATTTGAGTAAGGCGAGCTGTCTGCTAAAGCAGAGCTTAAATAAAATAGCATCATTCCAAGATCAAGCACCAACAATTAGAGATGTATAGAATTCTTTGTTCCATGTAATTATTTCATTCATATTTACTATTAAAAGTCCATTTGCTTTATTGTTCCTCTGACTCTCATTCATGTAACCGGCTGAAAATTAGCTACTCTTATGTTTTATTATCACATTTTATTCACTAGAAAACTCAGCTTGCTTTCCACTTTTCCAAACTACCATAATTGAAATCAAATTTACAGGCTGCTTCAAGAGATCAGATATATCAAACTTCAAACAGTTGAAGAAACTAATTAAAAATCATGGGCTTAATTACTATATAAATAAAATTATGTAAACTACATTTATCTCAGTAATTCTGTGACTTAGGCTGGCTTTTCCAAATTATTTCTAGCATTCATCTCAATAGAAACAAATGTAATGAATTAAGTGAGAAAACCATTGATTGTTATCCTTCAGGTATCTTATTCAAAAGGATCCTGAAATTTAAATCATCATTCCCCCGATGGATGAGCTTAGAAAGCAGTCCTGTGCAAAAGTCCTGTGCAATGATTGGTATCCATATCTTCTTTGACTATAATTGGCAATTCTGGTTTAAACCATTCCAAGAAAATCTTTCTAAATAAAACGTCTCCACAGCAACACTTTTATGCTGTTATTATCTGAGGACTACCTGTAACTTTTTTTGTATGGTTGTTTTTGGGTTGTCACTAAAGTTTAGGTGTTGCTTTTTCTAATTTTGTAGCACAGTGGGTTTTTTGTTATCATCCATTTTAATGTCTCATAACACTTTTAATGTGCTTTTAATATTTCATTTCTCATTCATTTCCTCTGCCATGGAATCCTAATAATTGTTTTCAGTTTATTACAATTTAATAAAATTTATTCAAACTGGCTAGAGTCACTAGGAAGGCAGCACATAAATTTAACAATTTATTGTTATTTTTATGGTTCGTTATACAGTCAACCAGATGTTGAGATGATTTGGCATTTTTGAGATGATTTGGCATCGAGTCTTCTATGGAGAGTCACAGTCATCCAGGTCATGGTTGTCCCAAGTTGCTTTTTCAAGCTACAACTGAACTTTCTTGTTTTCTTTGGAGGTGTTTCGCTTCTTCATTTCATTCATTTCATTTATTTAATTTATATACCGCCCTTCTCTCTATCGGGACTCAGGACGGTGAACAGCCACAATAAAAAGAGGAAATACAAAAGTTAAAATAACAAATTAGTAAGTATTAAATAATTTGGCCTATTATTATAAAACCCAATACTAAAACCCAATTAAAAGACTATGACAGGCCGGCTGCACGAAATAGATGTGTCTTCAGGGTCTGACGGAAGAGACGTAGGTCTGCGATTGTGCGTAATTCAGGGGGGAGGTCATTCCAGAGGGCAGGAACTGCCACAGAGAAGGCTCTCCCTCTGGGGGTCGCCAGCCGACATTGTCTGGCCGACGGCACCCTGAGGAGGCCCACTCTGTGGGAGCGGACTGGTCGGTGGGAGGTATTTGGCAGCAGGAGGCAGTCTTGCAGATAACCAGGTCCCTTGCCATGGAGCGCTTTAAAGGTGGTCACCAGTATCTTGAAGCGCACCCGGAAAGCCACAGGCAGCCAGTGCAGCTCATGCAGGAGAGGTGTCACATGGGAGAGTCTAGGTGCTCCCAAAATCCCCCGCGCGGCTGCATTCTGAACTAGCTGGAGCCTCCGGGTGCATCTCAAGGGAAGCCCCATGTAGAGAGCGTTGCAGTAGTCTAGGTGGGAGGTGACGAGAGCTTGAGTGACAGTGCGTAAGGCATCACGATCCAGAAAGGGACGCAACTGGTGTATCAGGCGAACCTGATAAAAGGCCCCCCTGGCCATGGCCATTATGTGCTCTTCTAAAGACAGCCGAGAGTCCAGGAGGACACCCAAGTTGCAAGCCCTCTCTTATCCAAGAAGCTTCTTCAGCTCTGACTGGATGGTGGGGAATGGAAGGATTTGTATTTGTATTAGTTTGTCAAACATGTAAAAGAGAGCAAGTATAAATATAAACATGGATATGAATGAAAGAAATTGATACAAATAAATGGGGACAGTGGGACAGAGATGGTAGGCACGCTGGTATGCTTATGCACGCCCCCTTTACAGATCTCTTGGAAGTGGGGTGAGGTCCACGGTATACAGTTTAAGATTGAAGCGGTGAGGGTTAGAGGACGTAACAGAGTCAGGTTGAGCATTTCAGGCATTGACCACTCTTTTGCTGAAGTCGTATTTTCTGCAATCAAGATTGAAATGGTTTACCTTGAGTTTGTATTGATTGTTTGCCCATGTATTATTGAGGTTGAAACTGAAGAAGTCATTTATATTTTAATAGTTTAATTATTAAATATATTTTAATTATTATAATGAAGAAGTCATTTATACTCCTTACAGACAGCTGATCATTTGCATTCTCTTAGAGAGTCATTGAGGCCACATGGGTGTTTGTCTGTGTCCTCAGGGTCACTCGAGTAGTATAAACAAATAGGTGTGGAGCAGGGGTTTTCACCAGTTCTAACCTCTTCTATAGAAGAGGTTCCACAAATCTACAGTGCCGTTTAGAACCGGTTCCAGCTCCCTCCCCCCGCCTGTCCGCATATCATCAAGATGAAGAGCAAGAGGAGGGATTCTGGGAGTTGAAGTCCACAAGTCTTAAAGCTGTCAAGTTTGAACACCCCTGGGAGTTTTTTCTAAAGGGTTAGGGGTGCAAGGTTCTTGCGCCCCCTATTGGATCGGGACGCCCTTCGCACAGTCACTCATGCCCTTGTGACATCCCGACTGGACTATTGTAACTCTCTCTACATGGGGCTTCCCTTGAGGTGCACCCGGAGGCTTCAGTTAGTTCAGAATGCAGCCGCGCGAGCAATTATGGGGACCACTAGGTTCACCCACGTTACACCGCTCTTGCGCGAGCTGCACTGGCTGCCTGTCGTCTTCCGGGTGCGCTTCAAGGTGCTAATTATCATCTTCAAGGCGCTCCATGGCTCGGGACCTAGCTATCTGCGGGATCGGATCCTGCCCCATACATCCTCACGGCCGATTCGCTCCCACAGAGAGGGACTTCTCCGGGTGCCGTCCACTAGACTTTGTCAGCGGGCGACGCCCAGGGGAAGCGCTCTCTCTGTGGCGGGCCCGGCCCTCTGGAACGACCTTCCCCCCGATATCAGAACGACCACTGACCTCCGCTCCTTCCGTACGAAATTGAAGACCCATTTCTTTCGACTGGCCGGCCTTGGATAGTCTCTCTGTCTATAGATTTCAAATGTATTTTAATGGGTTTTTAATTATTTTTAGCACGGGATAATATTGTTTAATTGTGTTTTAAAGTATGTATTTTTGTATTTATTGTTTATATTGTTTTTAGTTCCTCCTGTGCACCGCCCCGGGTCCCTGTGGGGAGAGGGAGCGGTTAATAAATTCAAATTTATTATTATTATTATTATTATAACTTGACAGCTTTAAGGAATTGTGTGCTTCAAATGCCAGAGTTCCTGAGCCAACATGACTGGAGGAGGAATTCTGGGAGTTGAAGTCCACAAGTCTTAAAGCTGTCAAGTTTGAACACCCCTGGGTTTTTTTTCTAAAGGATTAGGGGTGCAAGGGTCTTGTAACTTGACAGCTATAAGACTTGCGTGCTTCAAATGCCAGAGTTTCTGTGTCAACATTTTGGTTGCTAAGCAAGGGGAATAAGGGGAAGATAGCATCCACGAATGGGTTAACACGGTCCGTACTCTGATTGGACTGAGTCTGCATGAATATTAATTAAGCTGTCTATAAAACCCCCTCCAAGAGTGCTCTATCCAGCTTTTTCCGACTCAGTCCACTCTGGGACGATCGGTTAATCCAACCAAACTGAGATATTTTCTGTCTATTCGCATTTCTCTGGATTCGTTACTAATTGTGAGTATCTGTGAAGGCTCCAAACTGCGCTACCTATTAGCCCTGCCTTCGGCGCTTGTACTGGCACTTGGCTTACCTCACGGCCTATATTGCCTCAAATTCACCGCGCCAGGTGCGATCTGCCCTCGAGACAGACGTGCCACTGTCAGCGACCCTCCGGCCCGGCGGCAATTAATATAGCGGCAGCGGCTCGTTAGCCGGCCGGCAAAGGCTTCATTGGCCCGAAAAGCCCCGAAAACCGAAATTCGCGCCTCGCGCATGCGTGGTAGCCTGCCCGACCGCTTTGAAGCTAAGCTGCCTTTTCGCGCCGCCGTTCAAGCGGCACTCACTTTACTTTCCCCAAACTTAAGGACTCCAGGCAGCAGCAGCCACAGAATAGGGATGTAGCTTGCTTTGCCCTGCAGAGAAATTGCTATTCTTAGTCAGACCTCTTGCTCTATCACAGACACCCGCACTACATGGTCTGCTCTGCTACTTGCACTTCTGCAATTCAGTCTACTTTTGGTTCACTCACCCTGTGAAGAAAAAAGTGCCAGAAAAGTAAATCAGTAATTTCCTGGAAGGAGCATGTGGTAAAGTTTGTCTCTTAATAGAAGCAAGCATAATGAACATTCCCCATCATTAGTCCTTCATGCTTCTTTGAAAGACAGCAATTTGTTACTGAAAGACATCATTTGCAATTTCTCTTGGGCAATAGTATATATCAGCGCCAGGATTAGTTTTATTTGTTCTTCCACTTATTTTCACTCTGTGCAGTCTTTGTAAAGTTCATTCATTTTTACAGAATGAATATTTTAATCTTAAATGCAATTCCATGTTTTCTTGAATTGGTTCTGTTCTTTCAATAGCTACTTTTCTACCAGGAAATTCCTCTAACTAGGTTTTCTTTCCACCCCTTAAATTACATTTATTTTTGCTAAATTAAATTAACATTAAAATAATCAAATTGACTTTAAATCACTTTTAATATTATTGAACTGATATTGTTAAGAAGAGCCATGAAAAATTGGTTCTTTACCCAGGCATTTGGCATGGGGGAATGGATCCCCATCACATTTGCCATCGTTTATTATTTATATTTTATTTGATAGAATTATTCTAATTTTATTGTAATTTCCTTAATTGTTGTGAACTGCCCAGAGTTGTTGAGAGTCAGGTGGCATACAAGTTTAATAAATTATGATTGCTATTTGTCTTTCTACACTGAGGTCAAATTTACGCTATCCTGAGGAGGAGGTGTGTATAGATAACAAAAACAATGATGATAATCTACTATTCTTTCTGATTTCCATGCCCAATGGTTTCAGAAACCCCATTATGGCATCATTCCTAATTCTTTCTAGAAAGAAATCAGTTATCTGAAATCCTTACTTCAGCATTTTCATCTCCAATCCCACAGAATTCAATAGAAAGCCATCCTAAGAACACTCTGCTTCTTCCTGACATATTTTTATCTTTCAAAGATATAGCCTATATTCTGCCAGCTCTCTTTTAGCTAGATGACTCACTCCATGGTTATAGAAATATTTTTCTCCTGTTAAACTCCATTTCTATTATAAGCCTACATTTACTACATTTACTACAGCATTCTTCCTTTCTTCTCTAGTCTTCTTCTATGGCCAAGAAGCAAGGATTACCTAAAAAGCTTTTCAAAATCTCTAATTGGTATGATTTTAGCCATTTTTGGCAGCATATTATTTTATTTTACTTTATTATTTTATTTTATTTTATTTTTAAACTTTCCGTCTTCCACAGGCAGGTGCTGTGTTCTTGCATGGAAATAGAACGTGTTTTCAGGTCACTTTTTAAGTCTTGCACGTTCCTCCTTCAAATCTCTCACTCTTGTTCCTGGTAGACCAGGGGTCTCCAACCTTTGCAACTTTAAGTCTGAAGGACTTCAGCTCCCAGAATTCTCCAGCCAGCAAAACTGGCTGGAGAATTCTGGGAGCTGAAGTCCTTCAGACTTAAAGATGCAAAGGTTGAAGACCCCTGTGGCAGACTACATATTTGTGAAGCCAGCCATATTTTGATTCCTCATACTTAGTGAATCATGAACTATTATATCTCTTCTATTTATCTCTCTCAGGGCACAGTTGCATTCCCTCCTCTATTAAGACATCCTCCCTCCCTCCTTCCCTTCCTCCCAGGCTCAAAAACTACATTCCAATAAGGCAACACGCTTACTATCTATTTTGATTCTAGTGTCGCATTCAATGCTGTATACCCAGATTCTACTGCTTTACCTATGAAGAGATGCTTCTACTGTCCAGTTTTGTTTTAATATTTCTTTTTTCTTTGATTTGATAAATAATTGTAATTTGCCAGCTGAGCTGAGAGCATTTACTATTTCATATATTTTACTTTTTAAGGAGTGCCACAAGCTAACAATGCAGTTTACAGTTGTAGATTTCTGTCTTCGTTTGAGCTTCTTGATGTACAATTAAGATAATGTGTTATCTTTCCTTTACTGTTTTTGGACTAATTAGGTTAATTAAGTACAAATTTGATGTAAAAGGTTTTTTTTTTAAACTAAGGTTTTTCTCCTAACCACCCTCTCCCAAATCCCACTAACGCCTATTATGTCTCACTATTCCTTTACTCAAGAGAAGTCCTCCAAAGATGTATAGTGATAATCCTGCTAATATTTAACCATCCATTTTATAACCAGCCCAGGAAGAGGGATCAGTCCATATTTCTATGAAATATGCCCCCGAAGCAAAAAAAGCTTAAAAGAAAAGAATCCGGCATGTAAATTAGGTTTCTCTGTGTTTTGCTGAATTGAGCATAAAAATGTTTAGCAGCATGCTGTGAATCATTTTAGGTCCTAAATGACACAATATTTAAAACATATTTCAGCTGTGTTCTATATTTTTGAGTTGATAAAATAATTTGAAAGACGTCAACTTGAATCATATAGTGATGATTATTTACTAAAGTAAGAGGGAGACAATCTGACTGTGTAAGAAGAAAGTGCTTGGCTGAAGTCGCACCTTCATATGCTTCTAACAGTGCTCTCATTTTATCATATTTTAAAAATCCACACCTCATATTTTCTGCTTCCGTGTATGGAGGGTGCTAATGACACACATAGTAAACCTTCTATTAGCTTTGTACTTCAATAGGATTTGTTTAGTTTCAGCTGTCAAACAATGTCAAAAGGGGAGAAAAATCATTTTCTTCTAACCCCAGGATTTAAAAATACATTAGCAACAAGGAAATAAATAGTTTGTGAAAAGGTCCCCCCTCCTCACTCACTTATGCTTAAAGAACAATAAATGTATAGATATTCATGGACCAAATATGCGCGTAGACCTGCTTTTTCTCTTGTTAATGAAAACCCCTGAGCTTTCATTAAGTAAACCCTCATTCTTAGAGATGCAACATTTATCCATTTCTAGGAAGCAAATCTCATTATATGCAACGAGACTTACTTCAATAAACAGCAGATTTCTATTTTACTTTCAGTGATTTCACTTTGTTTAATTAGTTTGGTAATTTATTTATCTACTCATCTGTACTTTCAGTGAAAGAAAAATGGCTGAGTCTGAATACACACTGATAGAATCTCTGTTTGAACAAGGGAGGAAAGCCGGCAGGCCATTCTTCCTTGAAAAATGTGAGTTAGAAGAGGCTTCTTCTGATATGGAAGAAGATGTCACCCAGAACTATGCTGATTATGCTTCAGTCAAAATTAGAAGCAGTCTGGAAGTCACTAGAGTGATGTAAACACTGATGCTACACTTTCTTCACATCTAGTTCCACCGGTGGTTGAAAGCGCAGAAAGAAGACAAAAGCTGCGTTTGTGTGATTCAGAAATCACTCAATTCCGGGCAACTTATGAGGTTTAAAGTATAGAAACAATAAGACAATAAAGGCATGAATCATGCACATCCAGTAAAGAACAATACCCAAAGATAAAATTCTACTGGAGCTTGGGGCCTACAACTAAGCCAAGGCTTGGGAGAATATCCAGGCTCCAACTTTTTAAATATCACCAGGGTGGGACTCACATGTATCTCATCCCTCAAAGATGATACCATCACAGGGACTCACCAAACAGCACTTCCCAGGCTGCCATAAAAACACAGATGGCCCATGAATCTAACAAAAGGCACTTTGCAGGACCTTGTCAACTTCATCCTGGGTAAACTCACAAGACCATGCCTCAGGCATTTCAATGGGACATGCCAGATCAGAATCCAATTCCAAAAGGTAAAATGTTCTTCATAAGGACTGTCAGCAGATACAATAAAGGTGGAGAAATAATGTTTTGCTACTCCTGTTTCCACACCGTAATTCCAAATATGGGTTATTGTGTTTCATCAGATTCAGTCTTTTCCTCAATGGCCCTGAAGATACCCCTCTTGGCACTTTATCTCACAGAGTTTCTCAGAAAACAGAAATGCCCTAGCCTAGGATCACTGCACACGGAAAGACTGCACAGGGAAAGTGTAGGTCTCTGCCAGTGCCTAAATCAAAACTTGAAGGGCAAGAAACTAGAGCAGCTGCAGACCTCCAATTTTACCCCCATTTCACTGTTACAGCTCTTGTTCTACCTCAAGACACCATCATGAATTCCTCCTTATCAGAGAAAAATCAACTCAAAGGTACAGAAAATTATGGGCATCAGCAGTGCAGTGGTGGGTCCATGGATGCGCGCAGGGCACACATTTGTCTTAGCATCCAGTGACGCCTCTGTGACACTCCAGCTGCTCGGTGGAATATCGCACAGGTGCTATACGTGCCGTGCATGGAAGCACCAAATAATTTAAAGACAGGTAAAAAGCGCGGGCGGGTGGGTGGGTGGGCCCTCCAGAGCACCATACTGGAACGGTATCCGGTGCTCCAGGCAGGCTCTGGTACGCCCGTACCCGGGTGTACCACCTGCAACCCACCACTGGGCATCAGACACGGCCAAATGCCCTATCCAATCTGGACAAGCTCCTGGTTAGGGAGAGATTTGGTAACTCTCATGCTGGTACCTCAAACAAGGATGTCAAACTCATGGCCCGCAGGCTGGATGTATCATATGCTGGCCAGGCCCACCCCCGGTTTAGCGAAGGGGGGAAAAGTCATGATACATCACGTTACAACAGCAGGCTGCTGTGAGTTTGATATCCCTGTGCTAAGGCAGAAGCCTCACTGCATTTAAGCTTAGATGAAAAGTATTCCAACCATCTGCAGGGTTGCTTTTGGTGGATCTTTCTATGTCACCCCAACTTGCATGCTAATTTCTGTGATAACTCCTGCAGTGGATTGGCTCTGCTGACTGAACTGATTCCAGCCTTTGTCTCTACTTGGGATTCCAGGATATTCAAGTCCAAGGGCATCAGGAGTGCTTGCAAAGCTACTAGAAAGCCACCAGGCTAACAACTGCTTATAGTTTTAAATTGAACTCACCCCAATGCTGTGCATGTTCCAATTAGACCCTTTCTCAAATTTTCCACACAAAGATCCTTTCCCTGCTCTAGAAATGGCTGTGGCTGTTTTAATACATGATAATTTTTTTATCAATCATAACCTGTCCCAACAGAGAGGTAAACATTGTGGCTACTGAAGTAATGAGAGGCACTTTGCCACTACAGTAGTGAAATGGGGGCTAAAATAATATTTATTTGTTTGCTTGTGGCCTTTCTAAAATGACTATAGTATAGATGGTCCTTAACTTAGTGACCGTGCAAAAGTACAACAGCATAAAAAAAAAGTGATTTATGACCATTTTTCACACTTATGACCATTGCAGCAAATCCCCCATGGTCAGGTGATCAAAATTTGGCCTCTTGGTAACTGACTCATATTTATGACACTTCCTGAAGCCAACCAAGCCAACTTTGTCGTAGTGATTTGTGCTTTCCTCCTCTCTTGCCTGCAGCCTTGGGATCATGGGATCACCTTTCGCAACCTTCTGACAAGCAAAATCTATGGGGAAGCCATATTTTTCTAGATTGAATTAACAATCATGTTGATAATGTAAAAACTGCAGTGATTCACTTAACAAATGTGCAAAACTCACTTAACACATGTCACACTTAGCAACAGAAATTTTGGGCTCAATTGTGGTCATAAGTCAAGGGCTACTTGTAGTCCATTGAAATTTTACTCCATTCATGGGCCATGGCATTCTTTTACTAAGTATGGACAATGGAAGTAGTACAGGGCAGAATACATTAGAAAGAGGACAAAAGGATGGCTTGAATCCTGGTCAAATCATGCCACATAGTAAATAGTTAGTATTTTGTTGCAGATCCAAGAGGAGGACTATAAATCCACCATGGTTTCTTTTTTCTTTTTGAACTTAATGCAGCAAAGGGATATGAAAACTAATGACTTTAGTTTTTACAATAGTTTAAAAGTACTTTACCAGCCTTCTTCTGTACTTTGTTTTTTGCATTCCAGTCTATGTCTTCCAAGAAATATGCTTAATTGAAGAAAATATTGAAATATAAATCTTGAATCTTAATTATACCATAGCCTTTGGTAGAGTAAAATAGAACAATGTGGATAGCAGTTCACATGCTGTGAATTCTTCAAAATAGTTGTTTGAATTATAAAAAAATATGCATTTGCATACTAGACTTGGCATGCATTACTCATCTATTAAACCTAACAGAAAACATCTAGCATTCAGATAATTCCAATACATATTTTTTTTCTTTTTAATGGGATTTTTGTATTCTATTCATTCATGGTTTGTGACTCAGAACAACAACTTGGTTTTAAAGTCATGATGATACCAAGGAGATTTAAGATACAGTATATATGCCTTTTATCTCTGGACCTTCAAAGCACTATAATACAGAATATGTATCAATGCCTTGCCTTTGCAGTATAATTTTTATTGTTAGAATAGTAAATAAAATTTTAATTGGATAACTTCTTTTGTGGGAATGATATACCCTAGAGATAAGAAATGTATTGAAAATTAATTGTTCTTCTTTATAATATAATAATAATAAATTTTAATTTATAACCCGCTCTCTCTCCCCGAGGGGACTCGAGGCGGGGCACAGGGAATTTAAAATACATATAAAAACACAACATAATACAATATAAAATAAGATTAAACTAACCCTGCGCTAAAAACCCATTATTTAAAACTAAAAATTAATCATAAAAACCCTAAACTGTTGACTATCCTAGGCCGGCCAAGCAGAAAAAGTGCGCTTTTAATTTTTGACGGAAGGAGCCGAGGTCCGTAATTGTTCTAATTTTGGGGGGAAGGTCGTTCCAGAGGGTCGGGCCCGCCACAGAGAAGGCCCTTCCCCTGGGCGTTGCCCGCTGGTATAGCCTAATGGACGGCACCCGGAGAAGTCCCTCTCTGTGGGAGCGGATCGGCCGCAGGGATGTATTAAAAGATAATTACAAATAACCCCTCACTTCTCAATTGCATCACTACATCTGCTACCATTTTCCTATATGCCCCTACTTGTAATTTTATATTAGCTATGTATCTAATTCTAAGAATTTTGACCTGACTTTAGCATCTTGTAGAATTGGGGAAAGTTTGTGACCAGTGTTGGTGGCTGCTGGTGTTTCTTAGGGGTTGGCATAGCTGCAAGTCTCTTTCGCTGTGCTTAGTTTTTGGCAGCATGTGAATCTGAATCAGCGCCTGTTTTTTTCCACACTTCCTGAAGCCATCTACACCAAGCCAACTTTGTCGTAGTGATTTGTGCTTTCCTCCTCTCTTGCCTGCAGCCTTCTCTTCTCTTGTTCTTGAATACACAAAAGCATTATTCCCTCCTGACACAGGTAGAGAGAGACCCACACAAGGTGTCCTCCTTTTATATTTGGAGTGTAGGTGGGGTCCAGCTAATCCAGTTGCCTCCTAGAGAGCAAGAAAAGGAAAGGGAAGGAAAGGTTCATGCTGACTGCTGTGAGGCTCCCCTTCTACATTCATATTCTTCTTATTAGTTGCAAATGTTCTTGTAGCTCCCCGTACGATATGTCAGATGAAATGAATTTCATGATCTTTTGTATAATGCATAGGTTCCAACAGTCATTTCAAATTTAATTTATTTCCTTGAAATTCATTCATCTTTAGGATACCCTCTTTTAAACAAGTGATTTTAAAATATGCAAGTGTTATGCCTAAGTTCTACACTTCAGCTGATATGTCTAAACCTTCAGTGGGATTTTTCAAGGTTTATTTTCATAGCAATCGCTTCCAAATAGGCTTTCTCACTATTCCGTTGCATCAAATGCTATGGTTTAACTGGGAGTTATTTGCTGTCTTTATCTCTGTTGAAAGAAGATGGTTGCTCCAGCTTAACCAGAAAGCTTTGTTTACATTATGTCCTGTTCAACTAATTTATCTAGCTTCTAGGAGTGTTTCAGAATACAAATGTTCAGTGGAGATGTCTTTTCGGGATTTTTTTTCCTCCTTCAAAATACTATTTTTACATTCTTTGTTTATAATTCTGTCATAGTTGATATTATAAGGAGTTGCAAGAGGTGGGAATATAGCAAAAAATTACTTTCAAAAAATGATGGTAGCTTAGAAATAACAATTGGCTGAAGATAGTGTTTGCCAATACAGCTTTTTAAAAGTATATTTCAGTTCTAGCAAACAGATAAGCTGATTAAGCTGTAGGACATTGTGGCTTACAATGTAATAGTTCAGGGATATACATTGGCCTGAGATACAATATCTTGACTAGTGAAAATAAATAATAATTGACAAGAAATGACAGATAATATAATATGAATTCATTTGTTCTGTAATAGCAGTCTTGGAAACATATCACTCTCAATATTGTCTATATAAAAATGGCCCTCATGTAGCACCAGGAGAGGTGTGCTTGAATAATGTTCCTATGGGTGTGATCTTTGATTGAGTTAGATTGTGCAATAATAGCTGAATGTATGGGGCAGCCAGACGATGTTTGATTACAAGCTTTATGCCACTTCATAAACACAAAATGTATTGTTCTCCTATTATTGGAGCCATGATCTTTTTTGTACCTATTGAGCACTGATAGTCATAAGTTGAGAAATTAGAATCACAGAATCATAGAGCTGGAAGGGATCTTGGAGATCCCTGCTTTCCCTATTTATCAGGACAATGCACAGTCTATCTACAAGACTGAAATCCCTTGTGGTAGTATGGAAAACACTTAACATCTACCAGTTGAACCCTGAGAATGCCTGGAGTGAGAAATGGTCCAAGGTACTTTCTTGTGGCCTACCATTAGTGATTTCTCTTCCAAACCAGGTTTTAACCTGCCTTGCTCTGTCTGAATGAAATTTAACAGAATTAGATGTGAGGCTGGAAGAAGTGTCTCTGCTCTATATCATTATGGATGGAAAGATTCCCCTTGTTGCAATTCTAGTACTAATATATAAACTATTACACATTTTCCCCAACATGAATTTTCTGTTTCCCGAGAAGATCTGAATGAAGTGAGTAGCAAATGCCTAGGCAGCTGAATTGGACATCCAATTTATGAAGCCACTGCCGTACTTCAATAGAAATTTGTGTATAATAATGTGGATTGTATGTATATGTTTACTTCTCTTCTGACATGTTCTCATCATACATATATACATAATAATAATCCATAATAATATAAATCAGGACAATAGTCTATTAGTCATCAAGCATAATTATATTTGTATAAAAGCAGGTAACATTTTTTCTGGTGCATTTGTTATTGTCTATATGTTGAAGTATTTAACCAAATCTATATAAAGGAAAGTTGTCATCTGTGTCCAGCTTAGTTTCATCTGAAATTAGATATAACTAGACAAAAAAGCCATGTAAAAACACTTTTACGTGTAGCCCAACAAGATTGAGAAAATATGATAAAAAAGGATAAGAAAAGTACTGCTATTTGGAATGAGCTGTACAGTGCTTAAGATCTGTGTTCAAAAATGTTATTTGGAGCACACAGGCCAGGAGCATAATAGTATCTACCTACAAGCAACAATATATTTTACCGAGAAGGCATATAATCATGTAAACATCAATCCCAAGAAAAGATGTAGCTGCTTTAATGAGTTTAAGATGAGTGCTATGTTTTTGCCTCTGGGTGTTCCACGTTATCTTTGAAAACTGAATCTTTCATGCTATAAAGCTTTATTGGCATCAACAGTGAGGGGCAAATTGGGAAGCAAGACTTCTGCTTCACAATTCAGCTTGGAAAATATGTGAGAAGACATGAGAATTGGTCTTAAGATTTGCTCTATACCATCAATTGTAATCAGTATTTTACTTTGGTTTATTTTTTCACCTTTACATATTTGAGCTTCCTTAAGCTGTGAATTTCTTAGGAGAAAACATAACTAAATTTTCATTACATTACAGTCTTACATTCAACTTGCTACTTGGCGAGTCATTTTAACTTCAGTCGAAATTTGTGCTGCCTAGATGTTAGCACCTTCAGCATTGGATTGTTTGGGACTGAGGCTTTCTCGTCTCCATTTGCTCTGAGGCTAGATGACACTTTTGAACTATTCCCCCCACCCCCAGTTCCCCTCACTGTCAGAATCTTGGTTTGCTTGTTAGTATAAATCAGAGGCAAAGTAAGCAGAGAAATGTTAAAAGTCCTTAAACAGTTTGATTTCTCTGTTATATTATGCACTGTATACATTGTGAAACACAAAATTGCCTTTTAGCACATTTAGCCTTGGTTAACTGTTGGATCAGAGTTAAATACAACAAGATCACTACAATTTTGTTCTATGTGAAAAAGCTTATACATCCTTGTTTCCTAGGTCTCATATTCCTAATTTGATTCCTGCTTGTAGAGACACATATAATGTCATTCTGATATGTATCGTATCTTGAGCCCTTGTGTCCTAGGCAGCCTTTTCCTCCAGTGATTTTACAGGTTTCCAACATGACAGAATTACAGGATTGAAAGGAACCTTGGAGGTGTTCAAATCCAACCCCTTGCTCAAGTAGGACAGCCTATACCCGGGGTCTGCAAAGTCGGCTCTTTTAAGACTGATAGACTTCAACTCCCAGAATTCCCTAGCCAGTCTGGCGGCTGGGGAATTCTGGGAGTTGAAGTCCACCAGTCTTAAAAGAGTCGACTTTGCAGACCCCTGGCCTATACCAATGATGGCTAACAATTTCCGGACCAAGTGCCCAAAGGGTGTGCACGCCCCCCGCACACATGTATAGCCCCCCTGCATGCTCCTCATTCCCCCCCCCCCATGCACAGCAGACACCCAGAAGAGCAGCTGGCTGACAGGAGGTCTGCGTGCAAGCACGGTGGAGCTGAACTGGGGTGACAGGTCACTGGCCCACAGAGAAGTTCACGTGCCATAGGTTTGCCATCACGGTCTATACCATTCTGGACACATGGCTGTCCAATCTCTCCAGTGATCTGTATTTTCCTTTCCAAAAGAAGTCAGACTTTCTGACAGCCTTTTTTTCCCCCAAAACTTGTCCTACAGGAAGGATTATACACATTAATTCTAAAAGAGTTGACTAAAAGAGATTACACCTTTATGTTAAGAAAGGCTGGAAGTGGGGGGGGGAAAGCTAATGGAAGTACAAAATGCCTGCTAACATTCTGTCTGAACATTTTTTCTTAGTCAATTTGGAAAACAGACTAAGACCAAAGAAAAACTTGTTTAATTGTCCCAGCTTCTACTGAAGCTGTAGCTATTGTTATTTAAATGAATTATTTCTCAATATCAAAATACCTCATTGTTACAACTAATAAGTCACAAATAAATGATTCTGTACATTTCTAGGATATTACACATATACAAATATTGTATACATTGACAATATCAAACAGCTGTAAGAATAATTTTAAACAGCATCTTGCCATTGAATTAATGCTCTGCAAAGATTGTGAGAGCCTAGCTATGTGCACGCCCGGGCATTCAACTAAGCATTATTTTTAAATGCATACTGTACTTCAATGAATTATCGATGGCTAAACCCACTCTTTCCTTTCCCTTTGCAAAATAACCGCCTAAGCCCTAAGGCCGTGATGGCAAACTTATGGCACGGGTGCCACAGGTGGCACGCGGAGCCATTTGTTAGGGCACACGAGGTGTTGCCCTGTCAGCTCCAGCACACATGGAGCTGACTTCAGCCTTCTTTTGAGACCATTTTTCACCCTCCAGAGGCTTCCCTGAAGGCTCCTAAAGGCTCCGGAGGGCGAAAAATGACCCTACAAGCAAACCAGAGGGGGAAAGTACACGCATGTGTGGCACGCCCGCACACAGCCTCCTCTGCACTCCCCCCACTTTTGGCATGCAAGCCAAAAAAGGTTTGCCATCACTGCCCTAAGGCAATAGCTGTGGCATGTAATAATTGTCCTGGGTTGGACCTCTTCCATTCATCTTGTTCTTCCCTTCCCTTGTTCTAGAGTCTTACAAGCCTTTGTACTTCCCCAATCAATTCACTGGGCAATTTCCTTGCTGATGAATCTGGCCAGAAGTTCTTCCATTGGCTAAGAATTGCTAGCAAGATTCCTTATTTTCCCCAAGCTGCTGTTCCCCCCCCCCCCTGAAATTCTTTCTGGACAGGTTGCTGTAAGTAGAAAAGATACGTGCCTCATTTTCCTTTCTTTCTTGTTTCTGAAGAGAAAAAGCTATGTCAGCTTTGTCTCTAATCCTCTTAGTATATTTTCTCTTTCCAAGCTAACTTTTTTTTAAAATATTCTTTTTCCTAGCCATTGCTCCAGGCTAAACTTTCTCTGATGTATTCATTTCTCCTGTCTCTTTCTCTCATCCCTTTCTATACCGGTTTTTAAGACTTTCCTAATTATTGGATTTTATTTTTCCTTCTCTGCTCTTTTGGACAGCACCTTTCTATCCAAAGGTCACTATTTTCCTTCACAGTCTAAGCGGATTAATAATCATCTTCCCCTTAATCTTCATCTATATGCTCTCTCCAGATGTTCCTATTTAAATTCCTACTTATATTATTCAGTCATCTTGCTTAAAAACCAGTCCTTGGGCCCAGTTTTAAACTTCCTTGTTTTGGCAAACTGCAACCTCTTTGCAACAAAATGTTAGTCCAGTGTAACCACTTTAGTTGAATTTAGACGGTCTATCAAGTTTTCATTCTATAAAGTCCCAAATTCTAGATCCACTGAATGATATGGCCATTCAATTCAAGAACTGTGTATTTCTAGTTTTATGAAAAGAAGGACCAGGGGAGACATGATAGCAGTGTTCCAATATCTCAGAGGTTGCCACAAAGAAGAGGGAATCAAACTATTCTCCAAAGCACCTGAGAGTAGAACAAGAAGCAATGAATGGGAACTAATCAAGGAGAGAAGCAACCTAGAACTAAGGAGAAATTTCTTGACAGAACAATTAATCAATGGAACAGCTTGTCTCCAGAAGTTGTGAATGCTCCAACACTGGACGTTTTTAAGAAGATGTTGGATATCCATTTGTCTGAAGTGATGTAGAGTTTCCTGCCTAAGCAGGGGGTTGGACTAGAAGACCTCCAAAGTCGCTTCCAACTCTGTTATTCTATTCTATTTTCAATCCATGTATGACCTGTATGCATGGATTAACTGTCCATGCATACAGGTCATACATTGAACAGATAATTCAAGAAACGTTGTATAGGGTAGTCTCTTTTTAGGTTAGGGTTTTTTAGGGGTAATTTTTAGTTTAGTTTATGGGTTTTAGCGCAGGATCTATTTAATCTATTTTTAACTCTGTATTTTGTATTTGCTTGTGCTTTATTTGTATTTTTAATTGCCTGTGCCCCGCCTCGAGTCCCCTTGGGGAGAGAGAGCGGGATATAAATTAAAATTATTATTATTATTATTATTATTATTATTATTATTATTATTATTATTATTATTATTATTATTATTTTGGAGTTGTGGAATTTTAACATTGCTATAAAAATAAAACACATTTTAAAAAATATAATGTATGGTATAATTAATTTACAGTAGGAGTGCATCCATATTAAACTTATCTTGATTTTGAGTCACTCACATATACCTGCAGACACCAGTTTAAGAAATATGACATTCTCTAGTACAGGGGTCCTTGGCAAGTTTAAGCCTGGAGGACTTCAACTCCCAGAATTCCCCAGCCAGCTTTGCTGGCTGGGGAATTCTGGGAGTTGAAGTCCACCAGGCTTAAACTTGCCAAGGTTGGAGACCCCTGCTCTAGTACAATACATGTCCCCCTCACTCCTTTGCATGTGGAAGTTGCTTTTCTTCCTGAAACTACACTTTCAGCATGTAATCTATAAAATATCAGTCAGTAAATCCCAGCTCTCAGTCTTTTTCATTATATGGACATTCTTTCTCCCTTCTGGGAGGACTGAAGTACCTCAACCTTCTCCCTATCACACCAGAAAAGGACGTGCTCATTATATAAATCCCCATTAAACAAAATTTCACACAAAAATAAACATGAACATACAGTGATTTTAATTAAATCGTTAAACATACCTTTTTCCCCCTTGCATCAATATTAATAACTTATGATAAGATCATCCTTATTTAAATCTTTATTTGGGGGTGCAGCTGTGAATATGAGTTTAAATCGTCAATTTCCCAGGTGAGTTGAACTGCGGTTAAGTGAAACATAACACTAAATCCTTTTCTACAGCGGTTGAAACTGCAAAACAATTAAAAAGGAGTTCAAATCATTTTAGTGCTACTTAGACATCTTAGACTCCAACTCAGAGGTGATATTCAGCCATTCTAACAGGTTCTGGAGAACCGGTAGAGGAAATTTTAAAAGTTCAGAGAACTTTTAATAGGCTGGCCCCACCCCAAATAGGCTGGCCCCACCAGCCTCCCAGCCTTCCAGCTGATCTTCTTTTGTTGCCTGAACAGGTGAACAGAGCTGGTAAGCAGGTTAGTGGAGTAGGGAGGGAATGGGGATTTTGCACTATCCTTCCCCTGCCACGCCCACAAAGCCACGCCCACCAAGCCACACCCACAGAGCCAGTTGTAAAAAAATTTGAATCCCACCACCGCTCCAACTGAAGTAAGCTGAAGGTGTTTCGGTCTCACTGAATGTGCTATGCTGAATTGGTGCTTTCAGAAGTTTAATAATGACACCAATTGTCTTGGTAGCCCAGCTTAAAACTGAGGGCTTATTTTGGAGGTCATTGCTCTCCATGGTTAGTTCTGGGGAGGCACCAGCTCTGTCTCACACCCAATTGATGTATGGTAGTTCCTTAAATCCACTGCTACATGCCTACCAATATATGGTAATTTCCCCCCCTAAGACCATGTTTCTAAGGGGAAAACATCCTTAGATCCCTTCTACATGCCATTTTTTGCCATATGTCTTTCTGCCACTTGTGTTGACTAAGATATTTTACACTTGCCTCTCTACAGGTGATGAATGGAAGATGTTTCCAAGGTTTGCATCTGCCTCATAGTTCAGAAATTATGTAACTCCTACCAACTAAATAATTTTTTGTATTGTCTAGCATATACAAAATTAACAGAAAAATACTTATGGATCCCTGTAAAAATAAAGACAAATTTTCATTTGTACAATAAGTTGTTTTTAAAGTACACTCACATACAGGCCGTGCATAACTAACTAAGGTACAAGTGGTGGAGAAATCACCACTAGGATTTGTTGCTTAGGGACTGCACAAATACTTGGGCAGCTGCAGCTATCCAAAAACAACAGTGGCAGGTATAAAAAGGAGACCAAGTTTGATAAACATTATTAGCTTGTTTGAAGAGTTGACAATGAAACTGACAGGGCTGAAAACCCCCAAACATAAGCTATTTGGATTTTGAGATAGCCTTTTATGTTTGTAAATTCAACTCTGAACACATGATTTGTAAGTTACCAAGGAGAAGTGTCAAACTACCAGAAAAGTGTCAATATTAATGGGAGCAAATCAGACTTTAATGAAAATCATCAGGAAGTATCCTCTTCCAAGCCCTTCCTATACCTGCATAGGTGTGACAATAATTTCAAAATCAGTACAAAGAAGACCACAGTGAGCAAAGCACAAGATTAGAAAATTTAATGTAAAAATTCCAAGTTCAAAACTATAATGCATCCAATTAAAATCAATTTCAAAAGCACATTGGTTTTTACTTTCTGAGAACATAACACTTTAGCAATGGATTTAATGCAAACATTTTTTGATAAATTAATATCCGTTCTACATTTTCTGTCAGAAATGTTTTTGTGAATGGAAGATTTGCCCTAAATGACAGTATGCATTACAGTTCATTGGAGGTTGACTCTGTTTATCTTGACCATCTTGAATTCTGCAATGCCTCCTTTTAACTGAATTATAGAATTGAAATAAATCATAGCTAAAAGTAAAGGTTCCCCTCACACATTCCCAGCTCTAGAGAGCAGGGCTCATCTCTTTCAAAGCCAAAGAGCCAGCACTGTCTGAAGATGTGTCCTGGTCCTGTGGCCGGCATGACTAAACACTGAAGGCATGGAATGTTGTTACCTTCCCACCAAAGGTGGTTTCTATTTTTCTACTTGCATTTTTACATGCTTTCGAACTGCTAGGTTGGCAGAAGCTGGGACAAGTAATGGGAGCTCACTCCATTATGCAGCACTAGGGATTCGAACTGCTGAACTGCCCCCTTTTCAATTGACAAGCTCAGTGTCGTAGCCACTGAGCCATTAATTCAATGTTTTATTCAATGTAGAATGTATTAAAACATTTCTGGCAGAGGATCATCTAGCCTTTGTTTGAAGACTTTTAGTGAAGGCGAAGTCACCAAATCATATGATACTGTCTTTCCTGGCTGCAATTCATACAATTAAGCAGTTCCTCCTGATATCCCTGAACTTCTCTTCTTGTAGTTTAAGCACATTGGTTCAGTTCCTGCCTCCTGGCAGGAAATAAACAATTAATCTATTTCCTCTTCTGCTTTTTCCTCAAATATCCCTTCTAAACTACAGTAATTCTTGGAACAATCTTCATTGGGCTTGACTTCCATAACTTTCACCATGTTGGTACACCTCCTCCGAATTTGTTCAGGTTTGTCACTGTTTTTTTCTGAATTTTGGTACTCTGAAGTGGACACAGTAATCCAAATTAAGGCTGACTGACAGACCAGAATGGAACCATTACTTCCCATGATATTAACTCTACAACCTTATTTATTAACTCCAAGGTAGAATCTCACCATTTTGATCATGTACAGAGGTGCTTTACATTAAACAGTTTAGCTGGAAGAAATGTTACTTCAGAGGAATCTACTTCACCTGAGGAGTACTGATGCTATGAAATGGGCTGTCCATTGAGATCAGTCAGGTTTCCTCCCTAATAGCATTTAGAAAGCATTTGTTTCTAAATAATCATCTAAAGTTATTTATTATTTAGCATTATTTAAAACTGAGTCAAGGAACACGGTGGCTCAGTGGCTAAGAGGCTGAGTTTGTCAATCAGAAAAGTTGGCAGTTGGTGGTTTGAATCCCTAGCACTGCATAACTGAGTGACCTCCTGTTACTTGTCCCTGCTTCTGCCAACCTAGAAGTTCAAAAACATGTAAAAATGCAAGTAGAAAAATAGGAACCACCTTTGGTGGGAAGGTAATGGCGTTGGTGGGCATTCCGTGCACCTTTGGCCACGTGACCATGGAGACATCTTCGGACAGTGCTGGCTCTTTGGCTTTGAAACAGAAATGAGCACCGCCCCCTAGAGTTGGGAACGACTAGCACAGTGGTTCTCAACCTGTGGGCCATGACCCCTTTGGGGGTCAAACGATCCTTTCACAGGGGTCACCTAAGGCCATCAGAAAACACATATTTTTGATGATCTTAGGAACCGAGACACCAATTTTATAGTTGGAGGTCACCACAACATGAGGAACTGTATTAAAGGGAAGGGAAAGACATTGGGAAGGTTGAGAACCACTGGACTAGCACATACGTATGTGCAAAGGGATCCTTTACCTTTACCTTAAAACTGAGTTCTTAAAAAAAGTTTGAGTAATTTTACACTCCCACCAATATTGCATATAAATAGCCAGAAAACCATACTCACTCTTGTACCGATGATGTTACTTAACCTGATAATAAAATATCTGCAAGATCAGAGAACACCCACCAATTTAGAAATCCTACTTTAAATTATAGCTTCCTATCTGGTCTTGCATTATTGCAATAGGTGAGTGGACTTATCTGGTTATCAGATTGGGCAAGCATTTGTTTTGAATTTTAGTAGAGCTGCAGAGTTATGATGGATATCCTTGACCTTTGATATACTGTATAGAATTAGATTTCTGGATTAAATATAAAATAATACTGTGCCCTAAATATAAATTTAAAATATCATTTTTACAGTTATTTTTATGAGTTGGGCTGATTGATCATATAGCAATGTTTTGAATCCTTATCTCACCTGGGTAAGTGCACAATCCTGTGATGATTTCAATTTAATCAAATTATGACATTTGGCCACTTTCAGTATGACTGGATTTGTAATCATTATTAACTTTAAGATTCATGGATAAATTTATCTCTTTATATCTACTTCTGTGGTGTCTTTGGCAACATTAAAGGGTTTTTTAAAAATATATTTTGTTAATGTATGCCATGTGAAATGGCTCACACCTAATTGTTAGGTATTAGGCATTAAAATGGCATCTTTTAAATCAGACTATGGAAATGAATGCTTGCATTGGAATAAAACAGGAACACCAGATAAGATAAACTTCACACATTTAAATTAATATTTTAAAAGCTACCTTTGTCTTGGACATTGAAGAAGAGACAAAGAAATTAATATTTTCATAACATATATGTCATTTTATATTTCATGCATGAATCATTTGGAAATGCAGATTAATTCGAAAACAGTTTAGCAAGCTGAACTATTGAATTGGGTCCTCTAAGATTTAGGTTTTGTCATCTCTTTTACAGTTGACACCCAGTGAGAACTTGTCAATTACAAAGGAGTGAAATGAAGTGAAAATAAGTCACATCTTCATCTTTTCGTTTTATGCTTGGCTGATTATGGAGAGACATCATTTACAAGCCGAGAGTAATTACTTGCAAAGTTATGTTTTACCCTAATCCCAAATTATTTATTATTTTATTCTATTCTGGTGAGGCACGGTAATTGAATAATAATCTTATTGCCCAAATTATCATAGAACAAATCATTTGGCTACCAAAAATGTGGGTTTTAGGAGTAAAAATAAAAATGATTTTTAAAAATAGAAGTCAAATAGTGTAGAATTTTTTTCTACAAATAACTAGCTTCTTTTACAGTGGGTTATTTTTACATTTTATAAATATGTACTGGCACCCAATTTAACCAATATATTAAAATGCGAATTTATGTTGTTGGGGAAAAAATCCCAACATGATAAAAAGCTTTGTTTGTTTACATAAACATACACTTTGAATTTCTTTTAGCATCTCTGTGTACTTTATTAGCAATATTTCTGCTTATTTATATCATTATGCTAACAGTGATCATTTTTAGTCTGGGTACAATTTAGCAAATGTATTTTCCCTGCACTCTTTATGTGCTATATTGAGAACATGCAGGACAGTAGTATAATCCATTAACTGAATAAAATGAAGCAACAATGTTTGCTAGGCTACAGCCTATTATATTCGTCCATTCTCTCTCCCCCCCTCCCCTCCCCCCTCTACCCCTCTTTTTAAATTACAAAATATAGATGTTGCCAGTGTTCCAAATAACATCCAAAAGTAAATCAGAGTCCAAGGCAAAGTATTGCTCAAAGTTCCAAATTATTAAAAGAGCCATGTTGGCGCATCTGAGAAAATCCAAATCTGAAAGCTTCCCGGTTTTCCCCACCTAGTTGAAAGTTCAAGAACTTGCGCCACACCCAAAAGTGCATCACATGGTCCACTCTCCCACTGCCATGCTGGCAGTTCCACCCATCCAATTCTGGTCAGGTGCAGAGACCAAAGATGACCTTGGCTTTCTAGAAAAGTTTTTGTTATGACTATATAGTATGTAACTCCCACAACCCCTCCTCCCATTTTCCCACAATAGAAAATGCATAGTAGAATAATAGAAAGTGTGGCAGGGCAAAGGTCCAAAAGAAAAGATGGCTGCAGGCCTGACAGATGCATCTCCAACATTTTTTTCTCATCACTGTTGCTTTGATCCTGGACACTACTAAGTATCAAGTGGCTTTGTGGATACAATTCCTAAACTTGCTTTGACAGACTATGGGATGTATATTAGAATCCATGAGCAAAGAACCAAGGAATATATAGTGGTGGTGTAAAAATTCACATTTCACTAAGATTCTTGCTCTAAAATACATTTTGTTCAATGCATCTTATATTGAAGAGAGGGGCATACTATGATTACCACCAGGAAAGATAAATTCCATCAGTATAAATAAGAGGTAGTACATGTGCATATAATAGCAAAAATATAACAATGTGTGCACAAGATTGCTTTGAGGTGGGAAATTATTATGCCCAAGGTCTGGCGTATGGAAAAACTGTTCCTTAGGGATTTATGTGTTTGAAAAAAGCAATTTGTCACAAGAGTTCTTGTGACAAAACTGCCTGGGTATGGCCTTGAAGGAAACTCAGAAATTACACTGGGGCTTGAATGTATCACCAAGGCTTTTGTTGGGTACATGAGGACATATAACACCTGTTCTGGGGAAGTTGCAATGATCTGCAGCTTCTTTTAACATTCTAATTCAAAACTATAAGCAACAAATCCCTTAATGTGTTTAGAAACTAGGAGCCTTATCACCGATGGCTGATAAATGGGGTTTTAGCATGCTTCTTTTCTTGATAGGTCACAAAGAGCAAATTTCTGGCAGTTGTCTTCCCTGGGCTTGCTAGTCTTTCTTAAAGTGAGAGAATGAGCCTCACAGGACTCCAACGTCTTTGTATTGATGTCATGCATTGCTTGTAGAGTCCAAGAGCTTCAAGATAATAATAAAATAAAATAAAATAAATAAATAAATAAATAAATAAAGACATATTCCTGCTGATGGGGATTTATGAGTATTTCTCCAAGCAAAACTGAAGTTTATTGAGTTGTTTGGAGCAGGAAAGTTTTGATTGTCCTGCTGAAGGAAGGGAAGGAGGGTGGGAAGAGTATAATAATGGTGAATTTTCTTGGATGCCTCAGCTGGTTTTGCTGATAGCAATACCTCTTAGTAGCATATCTGGTGTAATACTTCCAGTAGATGACACGGCATAGCAATTGTCACTCTGGTGGGATAGTAGTAAGGCTGGGCAGCTCCTTATCTGCTCTGCACTTCAAGATTTCTTGTCCTGCCTTCCTTAGCTTTAAATAAACTATTGAGGTGACTTATTTGACAATTTGCTGTTATTTTAAAAGTTTATGCTACCATTTGGGTTATAATTCTTTTAGACTTAAAATGTTACCTTTATAATCACACAAGGATACTTTGCTCTGAAAGGCAGTATACAAATATTCTGAATGAATTAACAATGTTGACAACAATTAATGTCTTGTGACATGAACACAATATTGCCTATATTCAAATAAGCTTTCAGATTGCATTTTCTTCCCAGATGCACCCTCTCACTCTTTGTTGGAAAGGAGTGGGGTTGAGGTGGGGGTGGGGGGGAAGCTATTTTAAAAAAATCAACTCACATGTTATGCAGCAAGGGGAAAAGACATATGTTTCTTCCTCATCTTACTATTAACTCTTCCAAATAACATCTAAAGAAGAGAAAGAGTTTGAAAAAAGCATGCCCTACTTACCTGAAATGACTATTTAGTAAATAATGTAGCTCCAGTGGTTAAAGACCTTGAGCTTGTCAGCTGGCTGACAGCTTGGGTTCAAGACCCAAGCACTGCTCAATGGGATGAATTCCGGTAACTTGCCCCAGGACCTGCCCACTTAGCAGTTTGAAAGCATGCAAATGCAAGTAGATTAACAGGTACCCCTTCAATGGGAAGGTAATAGTACTTCGTGTACCTTTTGTCTCAGAAATTGTCTTCGACTAACACTGGGTCCCTCAGCCAAGAAATAGAGCTCTCTCTCTCTCTCTCTCTCTCTCTCTCTCTCTCTCTCTCTCTCTCTCTCTCTCTCTCTCTCTCTCTCTCTCTCTCTGTGTGTGTACACACAACTAGGAAAACTGCTATCAATCTTTTAAATCTGAATACACTCTCCACCATCACTTTTAATAGTCAGATTCATTAGGATGGATCCTTTTTAAGTTTCTTTCTTCGCCTGTTAAGCATTTGTGGACTCCTCCTCCTTTTATCTTTCTTCGTTAGCATCTCTCCCAACATCCCCTTACATAAGACCCATTCTTCCTAGCATCATCTACATTGAGGAGAGGATGTGCAAAGAACATATTTTTTCTTATCTCCAGTTTTTCTGGGCACCAGACATTTGTACAAAAGGAATCATTTTTTTAAATTTAATTTTCATTTCATTTTTTTACCTATCTTTATTGGTTTTCAGTTGAATGTTATGAAAATTACTGAGAATCCCATGGGGCTGTTGCAGATAAATGTGCATTCATGTTAGGACTGGGAGTAGCACCTGTTTGAGCAGACGTGGAAGCTCGGCAATTTGTCTTTTCTTGACTTTTGTACCCAAGTCTCTTTGCCCACCTCTTGTTCCCCTTTGTATTTTAAAGTGCTACATAAAAGCTTTTCAAGCGCTTATATCTTTATGCAAGCATTATTGACTTTTTGATTGAAAAGCCAGTCCTTCCTATTTATGAACAGTTTTGTATAATGTAACCTGGCATTTCTCATCACTGTTCATTGCAGTCGTCTCTTATAAAACTTAATGGATGTCAAAAATGAGTCAACTGAATCAAGTATGAGAAAGAGACAAAAGAGGGGGGGGGAAATATCTGCACATGAACCAAACGCCACCCCAAATCTCTGAAAGTTTTAACCTCGGTGAAACCAGACGGCCTGGGTTAGGCCAGAAGATACTCTCCTTGAATATTCTTGCAAGCCAGATCGCGAAACCTTTGCCACACACTGACAGTTATTTGTATATTACGTGGCTTCTCCAAATAGTCCTTCAGTTTATGAAGGGCTGCCAGAAAAGGGGGGAAATCTTTTCTTTCCAATGATTTAGACAGATTAACTGGCCTAATTGGGCCTAAGCTACTGTGAAGAGAGAAAGAAAAAGGTGAAAGCAGAGGCTCTTCGGGTCCTTCAGTCACATCCTCCTGGTTGACTGGTCTGCTTAGCCAAGCTGAAACCGGTCTCATTGTCATGTGGGATGCATTAATTGGAGTGCAGACTAATTTGCTAGGCTGCTTTAGTGCCCTTAAAAGGTGATTTAAAATTTAAAGTGATGGAAATTGTATAAAAGCATGCTGATCTGATCATTACCCAGAATTCAGTTTGACATTTCTTCTGTTTATCTGTTTTTATTATTTAGGCTTTAAGTGTACCATTGAAGGCTAACACTAGGTTCCCTGGAATGTTTGATCACACTTATTTTTATTATTCAAAGAATGCAGCGAGTGAAGATTCCTGCTGCTTCTTAAACAAATGAATATATTTTGCTGCGAGTGGTATTGAGTCAAGATTTCTTTTTAAATGCCTTTCCTTTTTTTCCTTTTGCTTCAAACCATATAAAGCAAATGTGATAATGTTATGTGCTAATGTTCTAACAAACAAGATTTAAATGCTGTGATAATGAAGAAAAGATGCACACGTTCCATAACAAAGAACATGAAATCTTTAGTAATCTATTCAGCAAAGGATATGGTTGGCTCTGCGTTACATGGGAATCCTTGAGCCTTCTAGACCAGCGGTCACCAACTGGTGGTCCGTGGACCACTGGTGGTCTGTGAGAAAAATTTTGGTGGTCCGCAGAAAAATTATTTGCATTTTTATGTTGCACTAAATATTATTTATCTTTTTAAAAAATCATAATAGTGGTCCACGGGATTTAAAATTATGAATTTAGTGTTCCCTGAGGTCTGAAAGGTTGGCGACCCCTGTCCTAGGCAGTGCTTTTGCAATCCTGGCAATTTTAAATCATGTGGACTTCAACCACCAGAATTCCGAGCTAACATACAGTTCCTACCATACTGGGAGTTGAAATCCACGCACCTTAAAATTGCCAAGGTTGAGAAATTTTGCCCTACAGCAGAGCTGTCAAACTCCCAGCCTACAGGCTGGGTACGTCATGCACTGCCCATGCCTATGCCCGATTTAGCGAAGGGGGAAAAGTCCCAATACATCTTGTGACGTGGCCATGACGATGTGAGTTTGACACCCCTGCCCTAGAGCAGGGATCTCCAACCTTTGCAACTTTAAGTCTGAAGGACTTCAGCTCCCAGAATTCCCAGCTCCCAGCAAAGCTGGCTGGAGAAGTCTGGGAGCTGAAGTCCTTCAGACTTAAAGTTGCAAAGGTTGGAGACCCCTGCCCTAGAGCATCCCTCACTGCACAGCTGAATTTCAATATTCTAATATTTCAAAGTAGGAGGTGCCGAACAGCTATAGATTAATCCTAAAACAGCTAAAGCAGTTTTAAAAATGCATCCTCTAAGTTGACAGATGGAGAAAAAGGAGAAAATCCCAGTGTGGCTCTGGTGCAGTGGCCCCTTTTGGACACCAGGGACTGGTTCCATAGAGAGAGGTTTTTCCAGGGATTGGACAGGAAGTAATTTTGCATGCTGCCTGAATCCCGCAGATGGGGCTTTGCTTATTTGTGTGGTCGGTTTCCGGCATGCCGCAGCCTGGTGCCATGGACTGAGGGTTGGGGACTCCTGCTATAGTGAATGAAACTCTGAATTGCCTTTTGGATTTCATTCATTGCAACGTTCATCCACTCACAAATATGTATTTAATATGATAAAACTGCACTTCGTGGTAAATATAACAGTATTGTTTTAGTTTGCATTGTACATATAAGGCAAAGGGTAACCTGAATCACTTTACATTAAAAAAAAACAATTTCTCTTTTTTACCACAATATTCAATTAGGCAGACTCAGAGCCAAGTCCTAAACAGTAGGTGGTGCTAATTGATTGATTAATTAATTAATTAATTAATTATTAATCTTACATGCTCCCCATTTTGCCAGATTGACTGTAAGTGGCTTATAATCATTCAGTTAAATGCAATGTAAAACATTAAAACAATAAATAGACATCTTTAATTAAAATTTTAAATGAAATTGATCAGGATGGAGAGGGAGGAAGCAAAGTATACATGGAGAAGAGGTGGGGCACTATCAGGGGTGGGATTCAAATAATTTAACAACCAGTTCTCTGCCCTACTGACCATCTGGGTATGCAGGGCTCAGTGGTCATGTGACTGGGTGGGCGTGGCAAACTCCATGTCACTCACATCAATGGGCACTTCGCCTTAACTGTTACAATGTAATAAGGGTTAACCCGAGAGGCAGTTTCTGTAAGCAGAGCAATAAAGATTAGGCTAGAAACAACTCCGGAATGTTTCCTTCCTGCCTTCCTTACAGGATTAGCGCTGTAAAGTGGAAAAAAACAAAATGAGATTTCTTCCAACAACCAGGTCTTTAAACTGTTTAGAAAGTTAACAACCGGTTCTCCTGAATAGGTGCAAATTGGCTGAATCCCACCACTGGGCACTTTCTAATCAATTAGCCACTTCTAAAATGCCACATTTCTTTGAGGCCTTAAGCCAGCTGACCCAGTCATGTCTTCAAGCACTTAGGCAAGGCCAAATGTTTGGGTGCAGTTCTCACCTCAGGCGGCAAGATGTTCCAGAGAGTGGGAGCCAAGGCAGAAAAAGCTCTTCTGGATTCTGTGAGGCAACATTTATTTTCAACCACAGAAGAGCAGTGTAGCATAGTCACTCTAGACAGCCCAAAAACTGTCCATGAAACTATGTTCTGCACTAGCTGAAGCTTCCAGATTCTTTTTAGATTTAGATTTAGATTTATTCAGATTTATACCCCGCACCTTCTCCAAAAAGGACCCAGGGTGGCGCACAGGAAATTTAAAAAACATAACAAATATAACAAAGGTACAAAATTTAAAAAACTATTAAATATTAAATATACCCTGTGCTAAAATTGTATAAAATCCCCCAAATTAAAACTATCTAAAAATGGTCAAAACGGGAGGTTATGCTAGGCCGGCTTGTTGGAAAAGGTGCGTCTTAAGACACTGGTGGAAGAGGCGGAGGTCTGAGATGGTACGTAGTTCGGGGGGGTAAGTTGTTCCAGAGGGTAGGTCCCACCACAGAGAAGGCCCTTCCCCTGGGTGTCGCCAACCGACATTGCCTGGCCGACGGCACCCTGAGAAGGCCCTCTCTGTGGGAGCGGATCGGACAAAGGGATGTATGGGGCAGAAGACGGTCTCGCATATAACTAGGCCCCGAGCCATTTTCAAGGATAGCCCCATGTAGAGTGCATTGCAGTAGTTCAAGCACCAGATGACCAGTTCTTGAGGTGGGTTGGGCTAAGAGAGAATGACTGGCCCAAAGTCACCCAACTGGCTTTCATGCCTAAAATGAAACTGGGATTTACAATCTCTTACTTTCTAGTTTAATGTTTTATTCACCAGACCACACTTGCTGGATCATTCTAAATAGTTTAGCATATTCTTTGCTTAAAAGTTTGATAAATACATATTTGACAAGCATTTCATCATCACCACTATTAGAATTTTTATCCAATTGAAATCATTTTATTAATTGTCTTTCATCCAGCAAAAATCAAGGTCATCCGAATTTGAAGTAATTTTTAACAATGGATTTAAAAGACATGTAAAATGCTACCAGATGGTAATCTAAAGAACTCAAGTATACATTGGTATTAACCAATTAATTTGGCATATTTTACTGATACAATCATACTTTATGTACTGCACAACTATAGCCACCGTATCAGAGTGATGGCATGAATTATCTCTACATGTTCAGTGCTAAAAACACTTTTGTAAATGTTTGACATATTTTGTGGGGCAGAACCATGTGTGTCTTGTCAAGTGATATAACTCTATATGACAAATGCTATATGCCAAAAATTAGAAAGGACTGCATTCATCTCCCTGGAATTTGCTTTCTATATTAGCATTTTTAAAGCATTAGATTTATTTTTCTGCCTTTGTACAATAAAACTATGTAAAGCATTTGAAACTAGGCAGCATGAATATGATAGCTTTGTTATTCCTGCTAAAAGTCCAAAATTCTAGTATTAGGATATAGCAAAGTTTGGGCCATAACATCTGAACAATATGGAAGAAAGGCCTATACATTTGCTGGATATGAGTTTGGTGAGATAAATAATTTCATAAAATTTTCTAGCTCCTCTCCAATTTTTGAAATTTCAAGAAAGTATAAATTTTTACTCAATTTAGTCCCAGAATGAATGCCACCAAATGGAAATGTATGCTAGGGGATTCTTCTCACAAACATAAAGCTCACTTAATTATTGTATCTTTTTCTTTTGTAAAGTTCTGAATTTTCCCAACCCAATGAACACATCTGGAATTTTAGAGTCTTATTGAATAAAAGTTCATGACTTTTTATTTATTTTTCAAATTTATATACCACTTATCTCATAGTGTGATGGCAGTGAGATGGCAACCATGTGCAGTCCAGAATGCAACTGCTGAGTTTAACACATTGTCATCATCTGTTGCACCTCTTACCGCCTGAATATTTTCTAGGCCTTTAGTTTACCTTTAAACAAAGCACTAGAGGCAGCCATATATCCTTTTCTTCCTTTTCCTAAAAAGGAATTTATGTGGGCAGAAGGTTCACACATAATAACATGCTTGGCAATATTTATATCTTTACTTATTAGATTTATACAATACAATACAATACAATAGCAGAGTTGGAAGGGACCTTGGAGATCTTCTAGTCCAACCCCCTGCCTAGGCAGGAAATCCTATGCCATTTCAGACAAATTGCTATCCAACATCTTCTTAAAGACTTGCAGTGTTGGGGCATTCACAACTTCTGGAGGCAAGCTGTTCCACTGATTAATTGTTCTGTCAGGAAATTTATATCCTACCTTTATTTCTTTTTTTAACCACTTCTATCCCCATCCCTGTGATTTCCATGATGGATTTGAACTCAAGTTTTCCATGTCCTAATTCAAGAATTGATCTGTTGCAATTTCTGCTTCCCATTCAATTTTTAATAAAAATAAACTAAAATGGGCATGGTGGGCATGATGTCTGGACACCCAATCCTCATGGTTAAATGAGGAATTGAAGTTTTTGTAGTTGGCTCATGAATTGAATGATTGAGAGTCAGAGAATTTAAATCACACTCACAACCACAAACAACTGAATATGGCTATTCCTGTCCTGGGAGGGGTATCCGAAAGAAGAGGAATTGAATTTGAAGCCCTGCACTTATATGTAAAAGTTTAAATAAAAAGAGATCACAGTTTATAAAAAGAGAGCAGAGTTTAGACACTCAGAGGTGTATTCAGCAGGTTCTGACCAGTTCTGGAGAACTGGTAGCAGAAAATTTTTGAGTACTGGTAAATACCACTTCTGGCCCCAACCCCATCTATTTTCTGCCTCCTGAATCCCAGCTGAATGGGAGAGAATGGGTTTTTTGCAGTAACCTTTCCCTGGAGTGGGGTGGGAACAGACATTTTACAGTATCCTTCTCCTGCCATGCCACCAAACCATGCCATGCCCACCAAACCATGTTCACAGAACAAGTAGTATTTTTTTAAACCCCACCACTGTTTAGATTGCATGATTGTTATCGCCATCTTTGTTTTTTGACTCCTCTTGTAGTCACTTCCCTGCCCTAAGACTTTCTCTGAACCTATAAAGACTAGAGAGAGACCTCCTCCTCTTCCTCTTTCCTTTTTAATTATTTAACAAAATAACAAATTAATTTCAAATATGAAACTAAAGAAAGCCAGAATGAGAAGGGGAGACAATGCACTGTTGTTATTTCTAAAAACATTTATTTAAATTATGAGTCATAATATTGTCTATAAGTATCTCCTTCCCAAGCACATCTCAAACTGGATAAATATAATCATCAATATCTCAGAGGATCAGAGGTGGGTGGTTCCCGGTTCGGCCTGGATTGGACAAACCGATAGTAGCGGCACGGGAGGCTCCACCCACCCAGATGCTTCCGCACATGCGCAGAAGCATTGCACGGGAACATGGCTGAACCGGTAGTAAAAATATTGGCAACCCACCACTGCAGAGGATGTGTAGTAGATTTACCTAAATTCATTATTCTGATCCTACCACCCTGCAAATGATTTTTTTATGAGAGGAATAAAACTCTGAAGGATTTGGAAGGGTACAGATCTGGTGTAATGGCTTCTCATAGCCAGTTTCAATGTGGCTATGGCAGATGACCAATCACTCCTTGTATAATCAGAATGATGAAAGAAGGATGAGGGAGGCATAAGAATTTAATTAGGGTAATTTAAACTGATTTTTGTATTTCTACATCTTTTAAAATATTAAGGTTTGTTTTTAATACAAGAAGCAATTTAACATCACCTTCTTTCAGTATTTGAGACAGAAGAAGATTATTAATTAAAATAAATTACCCTCAATTTTTAGCTTCTGAATTTTGTATTTTGGCCTGAAGTAATATGTACTTTCTGAGCTGCATGATAAGGTATAGAAATAATTAGGCACCTTTCTTTTTTCTATGAAACTTGAAGATAAGACTTAGAGTTAAATATATATCAGAGAGAGAGAGAGAGAGAGAAGGAGGGAGGGAGGGAGGGAGGGAGGGAGGGAGGGAGGGATGAAATATGAAAATTTCATTACAATAATGAATGCTACAAAAATGAATGAGAGAAAAAGTCAATATGTTGGTATTTTTGGTTCTAATCCTACTGGATTCTAATTAATTTGCTTCAAGACTGAACTTCCAGTGTGCTTTTTTTGTAAATGGTAGTAATTTAGTTAAATTTGTCCCACTTCTAACTTGATGTAGGACAAAATAGTAATGCAGGTTTCATTGAATTGGAGAAACTGGGTTACCTTTTTAAAAAGTGTATAGTTCATGTCGATGTTCTAAAATAATCTCATTAAGGAAGCAGATGACTAGAAGGCACTTTTTTTTCAATTATAGAAGAATATTATGAATAACATCAGTCCTTGCCCCCCCCTCCCTCCGGAGATAGTTACAGTTGTTTCAGTAAGATAGTCTCTTGCTCTTTATATGAATTTAAGCCTGATAAATAATTTTATTCCTATATTGTGGGCAGTTTTTCCCATTTAGTTGGCTAGTTACTATAGCCCACTAGGCATCCTTAGTCTCCCAAAATAGGCATTTTTTTTCTCTTTTGAAAACAAAGAATTCCTAGCAATTGCTATTATCTGAATATGAACAGTAGTAGCCTGGATTCAAAATATCTTAATGATATAAGCATATACTTTATAAAGTAGACATATGGATCGTAGTTTACATTTTAATATAAACCAACCTAATTAGCATTTTCTCAACTACTTTCCTTCCTTTTTTCCTTTAATCTATGCAAGGCAGTCTCTAGTTAAAAATAAGAACAAATTTGTCTATTTCAAAAAATTATATTCAAAAGGATGTCCTATATTAGGAAAATCTGCTTGCCAACATGGACATATCCGAGGAAAATATGTTCAAGAATATGTCTGCAGTTTTTGGATATTTTTTTTAAAAATGCAAACTGATAGGAAGAGTGGGAAGAAATGAGCTACCCGTAATGGTTGAAAAAAAGCAAAGTTATAAATGGTAAAGTTATGATGGGTAACTTGTTTTGTTTTGTTTCATTTCATCTGCCATTTCATTTCTGCCATTCATTTCATCTGCCATTTCCAGATTAAGCTTTTGTTTGTATTGTATTATATTTCTTTACTAGCTGATAACCCAGCATTGCCCAAGTATTTATTTGTAGGAGAAAATGTCCAGACCAAACATAATTTCTAATGTTGAATTTTCCCCCTTACTAGGGGGAGCCTCCTTGTGGAATACTGTGAAGCCATTACCATGGCAACTCTACCGTACAGTAGAAGCCAGAATCGCAATAGAGCATAACAGACCCTGAAGGGTGTTAGGGGTTTCTTACCCCCCACAGTATTTTTCTCCAGAGAGTAAGTCATGTGACTTTGGACATGTCATGTGTACCACATTTGGTTGAAATTGCTCAAGGCGTTCCAGAGTTATTCTGGAAAACACACACACACACACACACACACACACACACACACACAGGGAGAGGGAGCGTAAAAATAGGCACAAATTCAAGATTGCTGTTCTTTACAATAAACTTTATGGCGTAATCTCATATTGATAACACTGAATTTCAAATCTTTCCAAGTGAAGTCTTTGATGTAGATATTAAACTGTAAGGAAGCCAGAGCGAACCCTATCAGACTCAGATCTCAATGACCAATGCATAAAACTGGAATCTAGCATTGAGGACCCTATTCTTGGAGGAAATCTCAGTTTGATGGTCTTTGGTTCAAAAGATTCATGTTCAAAAGAGTTCAGCCCTAGCTTAACACATGAAACTTGACAGTTGTTCAATAGCTTCATCGTTAATTGTCAGACCTTTGCGGTAGTCCAGACATGAAAACACAATCATGAATATCAATACAATACAATAGCAGAGTTGGAAGGGACCTTGGAGGTCATCTAGTCCAACTCCCTGCCTAGGCAGGAAGCCCTATATCATTTCAGACAAATGGCTATCCAACATCTTTTTAAAGACTCCCAGTGTTGGGGCATTCACAACTTCTGGGGGCAAGCCGTTCCACTGATTAATTGTTCTAACTGTCAGGAAATTTCTCCTCAGTTCTAAGTTGCTTCTCTCCGTGATTAGTTTCCACCCATTGCTTCTTGTTCTGCCCTCAGGTGCTTTGGAGAATAGTTTGACTCCCTCTTCTTTGTGGCAACCCCTGAGATATTGGAACACTTCTATCATGTATCCCCTAGTCCTTCTTTTTATTAAAGTAGACATACCCAGTATTACCAACACTACCTTTATGGAAGGATTACACTAACAAAATCTCGCAAGTCTGAAAGCATTTCCCTCCCTCCATTTTCTTTATTTTCCAAAGAACTAGGGAGGGTCCTTTCTGAAATGCTTTCTTCATACCCATTCTTTCAGAGGTTATCTCTTATCTGACCATTGCCTCTAGTCTAGGCTGTGCCTTTTTCCTTTTATTTCCTACATTCTCATAGCCTATTATACCAATCTTTCTGAGTGCATAGTATAATGCTCTCTGATGATTTAGTACAAACAAGAACTACTGCCAATCATCTCCAAGCCTTACTCCCAAGTCAACCCTGTTTTCTTAATTGTTCTTCACTTTTGGCAGCTCTGTACATGTGCACACTGGGAACAGGCTCCGGCTGTTATTCTGCCTCGCTGATCAGACTTCAGAGGCTCCGGAGGCAGCAAATAACTACCAGATGGCCTTGGCCCTCTCTCTGCCTCCGATGCAGAGCCCTCGTCTGCGCCTTCACCAGACTTCAGGTCTGGCCCATGTTCCTCCCCAACCTCTTCACTCTCTGACTCTGGTACCAGCTTTGCCGGCCACCAGTGGACCACAACAGCTAAGCAAGGTTTAAAACAAAGCAACCAGGTTAAAAGAGCACAGGGTGTATTAAATTAGAGGCTAGAATGTGCTCTAACGGTCTTGAAAGTTGAGCTGAGTTTAAGAAATACTGGAACTGAAAGTTTGAAACCAACCAGAGACAAACAATATATTATGCATTATTGTATAAAAATTCAAAAGCTGGATCTTAACCCGGAACTGACTAAAAAAGTGATGCCAAATACCTATTCATCAATGAGAATTTTATGTCTAGTTACTATAGAAACAGGAAAGAAGCAAATAAAAATTCCTTATTTCTAAAAGTGATATATTAGTATCATTATCACAGGAATCAGTATCTATACAAATAGTTTTATGTCTTGTGTATCAGGATATAATATTGTTCAAAGGAAGTTTCGAAAATTCCAGTTTCCAAGAAAAATTCCGTATTTCAAAAATATGTCATGAAAGTTCTAAAAAGAATTAGTGATTGCCATGAGACCACTGAATGTTCACAAAATAGTGATTGTGATAGATCCATAAAATATCCATTTACAAAAATACAGCTAAGCTGAGTCTTTTACCAAGTTGTTTTCTATACCCCAGTTTTCCTCAAGCTTTTGGGAGGCACATTGTCCATTTCCACCCAATTGCACTCTTTTGCCTTTTAAAATGTTTATGAGAATGCCCATGGGACCCAAGTGTAAATAAACTGAGGAAGATGACACTAGAGCAGGGTGTCAAACTTGCAGCCCGTGGATCAGATGTGTCACGTGCTGGCCACCCCCACCCCCAGTTTAGCAAAGGGGAAAAAAGTTGTGGATGCGTCATGTGATGATGATGTGATGACCTGACTTTGTCACCCCTGTGCTAGAGCAATGTATTTTAAGCATACTGGCTGAGGAATTGTGGGAGCTGAAGTCAACACTGCTGGAGGATAGCATTTTGTTTTACAGCATGGCAGCTTCCCCACTTAATTATTTTAATTAAAGGACTCTATAAGAAACTTAAGTGAGAGAATTTAATAGGCAGCAAGGAAATATTCAAATGTCACGGGGTCCCAGAGGCATCAGACCTAAAAAAAATAGAATATGAGTTACTGAAAGACTACTGAAAACAGGAGTGCAAACTTTTTCAGACATTCAAACTAATGAATCTGTTTCTGTGGTGGGAAAAACCATATGCACATATCTGACGTAGGTGGTACAATTGAGTCTCCTTATCCTTCACAGTCGACTACATGCCCACTAATACTGTGTAACCCATAGCACTTGGCAGAATCTCCTAAAACACATAGGAAGAGATTGAGAATGTTCAGTGGAAAGAATAAACAGGGAATCTGGCTGGTGAAGTCTTCTTATGCAAGAGTTGAATTAACCAAAGCCCAACCTCTACAATTCTTCATGTCAATAAAGAGGCAGAGTCATCAAATTGTTTTATTGTCTGACCACTGAAGCTTGGCACCTCTGTTCAATATCCCCAAAGAAACATTGTCTTCAGTTCACTGAAAGAACAAATGGCACCAGATAACCAGTAAAGATTGGAAATAAATATCTTGACTATGATTTTCATTTTCACTGTCATTTTCCTATAATATGCAAATTATAATTAATATGGCTAACTCAATTCTATTTTTAGCAGATGAGCAAGAGGAAGATAGAAAATTCAACAGCCATGTAGAAATTTCTGAGGCAACAGTTTTATTAGAGAATTTTACTGTTTTTATTTTATGTACACATTATTCTCTTTTATAAAAGAAAAAAATTATACTGTAGTTTTCTGAAATACGTGATTTACTTCTAAAAGAATCATGAAGTTTACAAATTAGTCTTACCCCCTGTATTAGAGGACTCTAGTTTAGAAAATTTGCAGCCATACTATCGCCATATATTTTTCAATCAAACATGCCCACATCTTCCTTTACAATTTCTCATTCTTTTTAAGACATTTGGAAAGGCAGAATGAGAACAGAATATTCAGCCTCATAAATCTGTATGCACAAATGTAGAATTCTTAAATATAACTGACATTCTGGTATGACTAGATTACCATCCATTCATATATGGAAAATGTAAGCATTGTTTTGAAAAACCATCATTTTTCCACACTGCATCATCATTTTCATTATCATCTTTATATCATTATTGACATAGAATATCATTATCATCATCATATAGTAAGTAATTGATTCTGTATAATGCATCCTAACATGCATATTTAAATATCAATTTTGAGACCATTTTATAAATGCAAGTAATACATATTTAAATATCAATTCTGAGACCATTTTCAAAATAGAAAATGTGAGGATATTGATAAAAAAAATGAAGAATGTTAATACAAATCTGAAAGAAAAAGTTGTCAATTTGTAAAAAAAAATGAAACAAAGTAACTAAGGATAACTGAACACTTGTTCTTTGGCTTGAAGATTATAATTACTTGGATCTAGCTAACATTATCAACTAATTTGCTGCATGTAAAGTCTTTTATGGAGCCTTTTTGATTCCATTTTTGGTCCTTGCTATCTATTACTTGTGGAAGGCTACAGGGATATTTTTTTAGAAGTTGTAGATAAAAGTGGCCTTTGAAAATTTTGCTTGGAAGTAAGTTCTATTAGCCAATAGAATGAACCACCCAAAACATTAGCGTAATTAATGAGCTTTGGAAGATAAATGGAAAGTGCTTCAATATGCTGAAAAAGCTATTGGATACTTTTGGAAGGCAGGAACACATAACAAGATATGGACCCATTTCTTTTCTAATGAATTCTAAAGACATTAAGCTTTGAAAAAAAACATGCAAAGGTTTTTCAAGCATAATAAATATTTTGAAGCAAACTAGTCCCTTAATTTCTTTTAGCACTGCACCAAGACAAAACTATAATGGCCATAGAAACACATAAATTGTAGCTACTCATCAGGTTAGAAACCTTTTAGTGGAATCCAGAAAATGTAAATTTTCCAGAGGTACAATGAAACAAAGAGGACTAGAGGTGACATGATAGCAGTCTTCCAATATTTGAGAAGCTGTTCCAGAAGAGAGGGAGGGAGGGAGAGAGAGAGAGAGAGAGAAAGAGCGTCACTTTCCAAAGCACCTGAGAGCAGAACAAGAAGCAACATATGAAGGATTGATTCTACCTATAACTACGGAGAAATTTCCTGACTATGAGAACAATTAATCAGTGGAATAGCTTGCCTCCAGAAGTTGTGGCAGCCCTGCCATAACTTTTAAAGAAGAGATTGGAGAGCCATTTGTCTGGAATGGTATGTGTTCTCCTGCTTCAGCAAGGAGTTCCACTTGATGATTTCCAAGTTCCCTTCCATTTTCTATTCTTTAGTTAGGATTTAGTTGCAACCAAAACTGAGTCACTGTGATATAATAATATTAAGCAAATAAAGTCATCTATAATTAAGGACTTTAAAGGGACTGAGAACTTAAATGTAGTTTTAGAAATCACATATAGAACTTTATATTCTATCTCTATGAACTCTCCTATATACAATTAATTCTGTTATGTCAAATACTTGGGCTACAATTCTGGATCTTCTGGTTGCATCCGGTAGAATTCTTATGTTCAGATGCAGAACTGTAATGCTCTTCTTTTATATTGAGGCACATATATCTATTTATCTGTGTTGCAAATCTGTTGTGCTTTATATATTTTGCAGAGATATATTTTGCCTCATAGACTGAACAATTCTGCAGTGACTTCATTTTGGTGGCAGCATTCTTTCAAGATATCTTTCTTGGCCTAAATGTATTTATTGCACACATACATTGTGCTATTGAGACTGAGAAGAGTTTCACAGTTCTTCAGTAGTTCTGACCCTGGAAGCCAAGGCTGAAGTGATTCAAGCATGGAAGGAGGGAGGTGTCATGAAAGGAGGGGGTAGAGAGTTGTTGATATTGCTCAAAGCATTGTAAGAAAAGAAACGAACAGCTCAAACAAGCCATCAACATTTGCAAGTCGCTGTGAATCATCAAGTTGTGAAAATAAGAGGGTGGGGGGAGAAGACTGCTTAGCCTTCAACAGAGCTTGGAAAAGAGCCCTAATGCCTTTACAGGGAAAATTACTTTAACAAAACCACTGTAGCTTTGAAGAATGTGTCACACAGACCAGTTCATGCTGTATTTTTCTGTGAGCCCCCTTGGCCAGAGTTTATTGTTAATGAAGCAGCAATTCTTGCCTAATGGCAGAACCACTTGGTTACTCTTTTGAATAAAATTTGAATATGATTGACTCAGATTTCATGTCTAAAACCATAACTGTGCACAATAACTGATTTAGCCTCTTCTCCCGTTGGCATTTATTTTATACCGACAACCATTCTAACACCCAAGTGTCTGTGGCTGCTTCATATTTACTCACAGCAGATTACTTGCTGGCAACCCTGTTTAATTCTTTGATTAAAACACTGTGGTTGTCTCCATTTCTTTTTAATTCAATGTATATATCACTATTCTTCAAGCAGATATCTTAGCTTAGATGTACTGTACCGCCAAGATCCAGTAACAATAATAATAATCTTTATTGTTATTGTACTAAAATTACAATGAAATTGTTAGAAATTTAATTAGAAACCATGGAGAAAAGCAGTTCAGGGATGTCTGAATTAATATGGTTCAGACATCCTTCTTATTTATTTATTTATTTTATTTTATTACATTTATATCCCGCCCTTCTCCGCAGAAGACCCAGGGCGGCGCACAGGAAATTTAAAAAACATACAAAATAGAGCATAAATAAATAATTTAAAATATATATTAAATCCCCAACCTGTGCTAAAACCAATTATTAATTAAAAACCCAATTTAAAACTTTTCTAAGAGTCCCCATGGGAGGTTAGGCTAGGCCGGCTTGATGAAAAAAGTATGTCTTTAGACATTGGCGGAAGAGGCGGAGGTCGGTGATGGTCCGGAGTTCAGGGGGTAGGTCGTCCAAAGGGCTGGGCCCGCCACAGAGAAGGCTCTTCCCCTGGGTGTCGCCAGTCGGCATTGTCCGGCCGACGGTACCCTGAGAAGGCCCTCTCTGTGGGAGCGTATCGGTCTAAGGGATGTATGGGGCACGAGATGGTCTCGCATATAACTAGGCCCCGAGCCATGGAGCGCTTTAAAGATGGTTCTAAAGCTGGAACTCAAGTTTAACTGAAAAGTTGGAATCAGAAATGCATTGAGTAGATCAACTCACTAAACTGCTAAAGGTAACTGATAAATGGCATGTGTATATTTAGTGGGGGGTTTTAAAAAAAGAAAAAGAATATAGAGTTCTGTTAACATTTTGACTACTTTTGTCAGATTCATATTCTGACTAAACCACAGAGCACCACTTTAACATTCCCCCAGAATAGGTAGGTGTAGGAACTATTAGACAAATATTGGGCAAAAATCTGTAATAATAAATATAACAATAATAATAGACAAATAATAGACAGTGTTTTTAAATTGCAGGAATTATTATTCCTATTATGGAATAATCTCCTTTTGAAAATGACCCTAGTGCCCTCATTGTTCCCAATTCTAGAACAACTCCGGACCTCCGTTCCTTCCGTCAGCAATTAAAGACCCATCTTTTCCAGCAGGCCGGCCTGGCCTAACTTACCGTACCCAGCCTTTAGTTTTTAGTAGAGAAATTATTTAATTAGGTTTTATGTACAGTTTTAAAGGGGTATATTTTAGCACAGGGTGTTAGTATTTAATATAGTTTTAATTATTTATTATTGTTATATGTATATGTTTTTTAAAATTTCCTGTGCACCCCCCCCGAGTCCCTTTGGGGAGAGGGGGCAGTTAATAAGTCTAATAAATAAATAAATAAATAAATAAATAAATAAATAAATAAATAAATAAATAAATAAATAAATAAATAAATAAATAAATAAATAAATAAATAAATAAATAAATAAATAAATAAATAAAATTGTTGGCTTCTAGAATGTGAAAAAGTCAACACTTTTGCAGAGGGCTGTGGGAAATGAATGATCACAATTAGGTACAAGGCATTCTGGCAGATTTTTATTTTTACTTTAGAATTTTATGTGGTTTATGCTTTTATGATATAAAAAATAATAGTCATTTTCTGAATCTGTAGATATGCAGCTATAGACAATCAATCAATCAATCTATATAAATAAAAATTGTAAAATAGTTTGTACGAATCCACTAATCTCAAAAACTACTGGACCGATTTACACCAAACTTTCACACAATGTTGACAAGGACTTCTGATAATAGAATACCAACTCATTTTGTGCCTAGCACACATGTATCATGTGCAAGGCACGCATAAGTAAAAGGTACTAACTGAAAACGTTTCAAATTCCGTGTAACTCCTCCCATCCGGCTGATACGTCATGGACACGTAACGGCAGAAAACCGCCTTGAAGGAACGTTGCCAGGGGCAACGTTGAAAGCAACGCATGCACCTCCCTGTCTGCCTGCAGCTGCTCTCTTCCACACACACACACACGCACGTGCATGCATACGCACATGCACATGCACGCAGGACCACAGGATCAGAAGCGTCCTAGCCCCGTGTGGCGGTCGTCTGGCGGGCGTGTCGGGCGGGGCAGCCGGGCGCGTCTCCACCGGCTCTCTCCGATGCCCCCGAGGTGCACTTTCCAGAGTTGTTGGAGAGAGCTGGTGGGGGCGTGGTCGGCTGTCCTGCCTGCTGCGCCTGCCGGGCGGCAAGGGCTGCGTGTCGTGGGGTTCGGGGGCGGCGGCGGCGGCGTAGGGCTGGGGGTGGGGGTGGGGCATGTGGCGCCCGGACGGCCACACTCGCTGTGGGAGGAGGCAGCCCTAGCCTCCCCAGCCAACATGCCAGCCTTTTCTCTGCTTGCAGCGCGGGGGGGGGGGGCTGATACACAGAGAGACAGAGACAGAGAGGGGGAGAGAGAAAAAGAGAGACAATGAATGAGAGAGATCGACAGCCACACACACAGTGACAGAGAGAAAGGGAGGGGAGAGAGACAGACACACAGAGAGAATGATTGAGAGAAAGTGAGAGAAAGGGAGACAGGCATACACAAACAGAGTGACAGAGATGGAGGGAGGAACAGAGGGACAAAGAGACTAATGACTTTGCCACCACTGTGTTAGGCACAAGGGAGGGAGGGAGGGAGGGGGGCCTGGAGGAGGTTGACTGTGGGGTGATGGTGGTCTGGGGAGGGGAGGGCTATTTATTTAGATAGAGGAATATAGAGAGAGGAAGAAATACAGTAGGTAGTTAGGTAAGTAGAGGGATAAACGAGAGGGATGAATATAGCAGGTAGATAGATAGGTACAGGTATATAGAGAGAAATACAATAGGTAAGTAGGTAGGTAGGTAGGTAGGTAGATAGAGGGATTGAGGGAAGAATACAGTAGGTAGGTAGGTAGGTGAATACAGAGAGAGGGTGAAATATGGTAGGTAGGTAGGTAGAGGGATAGAGGGGAGAAATACAGTAGGTAGGTAGGTACAGGGATATATAGAGGGAGAAATACAGTAGGTAGGTAGGTAAGTACAGGGATAGATAGAAAGGGAGAAATACAGTAGGTAGGTAGATAAATAGAGGGATAGATAGAGAGTAAGAAATACAGTAGGTAGATAGGTAGGCAGGAACAGGGATAGATAGGGATAAATACAATAGGTAGGTAGGGGGATAGATAGGGAGAAACACAGGTAGGTAGGTAGATAGAGGGATAGATAGGGAGAAATGCAGTAGGTAGGTAGGTTGGGGGTTATATGGTGGTTGTGTGTATGTGTGCAGGTGTAGATCTACACACAGATTGGTTAGCCATTTAACCAGACTGGGCCACAGCAACGCATGGCCGGGTATAGCTAGTCAATCAATAAATATAGATCTTCATTTGAATTCCAACATAATCATTTGTCCCTTTATTCAGATGCAATGAAGAGAAATTTGTTTTTATAGGTATCTTCCAAAATGTACATTCATTTAGAACTTTATTGGGCTTTTAAGACTATTAACTACATCTTCCTAATAATAGTTGCATTTTTTATAATCCAACTGTCCCTTTCTATTTATGATATTGATATTGAGATTCATAGATATATGTAAGAGAAAGAGAGAGAGAGAGAAAAAAAGAGAGAATACGTAAGCATTCCCATTCAATTCTACCATCTTTTATGATGGCCCTAATGCCTATCCAGAGAGTCAGTTGTCTAGCAAGGAATTCTAACCACAGAAGATTCTAAAAGAAGAGGTGAGTCCTGACATCCATTCAAGTCCATAATTGGATAATGTTGACACTCATTTCCTGTCCCTTGCATGTCCATGTTTACTTTGCCTTCAGAAATTTCCAGGGGCAAACAGTACTTCTTGCAGAAAATATTTGCACGCATGGTGGCCTTTTAAAAAAATATGAAAAATTTTAGTCATCAGCAATGATTTAAAAATGCAAAATAAAGTCATTAGTCTACTTTGGGAATATTGCAAATAATATATGAAGCCACTGTTTTTTTTAAATTTAGCCCAGCAATATCTTTCTCATCTCTTATCTTTCTGTTTGTGGCATTGCTAGCATCAAACCAAATAAAGTTTTGTTTAATTCAGTTCACAAATGTATTAATTTTATAATGTTTATTCCTAAATTTAGCAAAAATACTGTCATCTTTGGAGCATTTTTAAAATTAAAAACCTTACAATCTTCTTGTCTTCTCTTGGCTGTTTATCTGTCCTGTGCTTCCACCAAGCTGTTTCTTCTGTATCACATCCTGTAGGGAAATAATGACCTTGTTTCCAAAAATTCAAAACAATCCTTTAAGTTTAAAATTTCAGGTCACTTTTACATCACCCCTTGTTTAAGGGTCACTTACAATGAATAGGACTACGCATACTATTTTCTGTTCACTGTGATTATCCCTAAAAGACCACAATTATGAATGTATGTAAATCTTGCTTTCTTGCCCTATAGTTTAGATCAACTACTATATTCTGGAGCTTTTAAAATGTCGTTTCAAACAGAATTTAAACTAGCAAGGCCTGCTTTCATCATGATTTAAGCCTGAATAACCACCACTTAAATTACTACCTGCTGATGCTAATATTACATAGCAAATGAACCACTATGACTTACCTGGATAAAATGTGCTATGAAAGTCATGCAAAGATGTAAAAACATATTTCCAACAGATAAATGGATTAATCAGGTACCTTGAGGAAAGCCGGTTAATTTTTTCCCCATTAAAAAGAAATATAAAATTTTCAGCACCCAGTTGGGGCAATGGGCACCTTTCGTAGAGGAGATGAAATAAACCTTTATAAATAATTGGGAGGTATAACAGACATGGCTTTATGTATATATGAAAGAAGAGAACATATAGAAAGAGCTAAATATGCTATTATGGCTGCCTTGCAAATGGATTTTGTGTTTTTACAACACAGACATAAACATACACACATATATTAATTGACAGTTGAATAACACAGTTATAGCAAACTATGGCAAATCAGAAGATTTTGGAATGGTGTGAATATATGGTTTAGGGATAATAGTAAACAGAATTTTGGGAAATAAATTTTCTCCTTAAAAATAACTTTTACATTTCTGATTATTTTCCTGTCTCTCTGCTCTCTTTATAAATAAAAGGATTATCTGGGCTCATATGTACTTAGATAGCTCTTAACCAATTTGTGTTTCCAAATGTTCCAAATATTAACTTTTGACTTGTTTAGAAATAGAATTCATAATTACAAGCATGGCCTAAATTCCAACATATAGTTTTGATAGAAAAGCTTAATTTAAATATGATTCTAAATTTGTCTGTCTGTCTGTCTGTCTGTCTGTCTGTCTGTCTGTCTGTCTGTCTGTCTGTCTGTCTGTCTGTCTATCTATCCATTTTAAATTACAGTTTTACCATTTACAGTTATATATTCAGTTAAAACATAAAAAGTTAAAACCAGACATTACAACCAAGGAGGGTGGGCATGGAGTTGGGGGGGGGGGTAATGGGATTTGTTATTACTCAATCAACCACCTCCATTGTGCTGACTTCCCACTGGGACCCCAAGCTGATTGGGAGCCAACCTCACATTGGGGGTGGGAGGAGATGTTCCATAGGGCAGGACAACAGCAGATTTCCGTAAAACAAAACATCTCAGAAGATTAACTGGATATTTTGCTTTAGGGAATTTAGACTCTCAAGAGTTGGTTTAAGGCAAGCTGTCTTTCAATTCTATTATGTTTGATGGGCTAATTGAATTATTTGCTAACTAGATTATTATTATCTGCTCCAGTATTGTTATCTTACTTGGATTTTGTTATTAGTATTTATTACATTTACTAGCCTGCTTTCATTTCTGCTCCTCATGAAGTTCTAGGAACCTACTAGAAACAAACCTGTTTAATTTCAAAAGAGGAATCTAAATTTAGCATTAGCAAGGGAATTGACATTTTTTTGTAAAATTAAAGGTTTTTTTTATTGAGAGCTAGTAGAACTCAAACAAAGATATATTTATACAGAATGATCATTATTTAAAAGTTTGGAATGATACATTTATGGATGAAATCCAGTCATATGTGTTTCCCTCTTTATGTAGGCTTCTTTACACCATACTAGTTTCTACCTTATTGTTTTTTTATTTCTCAGTTAATGCTAAACTGATGCAATTTAAAAAATAAATTGAAATTGAAATAATCAAATAGGACAATTCCTCCAAATATAAAACAATATATTTATGTTTCTTCAAAAATAAATAAATATATTAACTTATTTTTAAAGTGTACAAAAATACCTATCTAAATGTTTAAATGTCTACTTTACCACTGTTTTATAGGTTTAAATGATGCAAATTTGTTATTAAAGGAGTCTGGGATGTTGGAAGGAAATTTAATATATATTTTAAAATGTAAAGCCAATGGGAAATAGTTTCAAATAACATTTCTCATTTTTCCATCCATATTTTCCTGTGTATTTCATTATTTGTAGGAATCATGTTCTTTTGTAAACGGAAAAGTGATTATCCTATTCCATTTAGGCTTCAATTTCTTATCACTGTCCTTTTTGTCTCTTTTATAGACTGACTTTTTTTTGTGAAAAGGAAGACATAACAAATTTTTTTAATAGAAAAAATAAAATATATATTTAACTTTTAAGCAACACATGAAAGGAATACTGACATTCTATTATGTTGTCTGAATCAAAGCACCATAATCTATTAAAGACATAACTGGTCAATACAGTAATAATTGGAGACCCATCCATTGTGGTGTGAAAAGTTAGTATCATTCTCATTGGAACAATGCAGTTAAACATCTTGAAATTGGAAAAGGGTAGTCCAGAATTATTGAAAACATAGTGCTTCAAAACATCAAACTATGCTCATTTGCTGTCTTAATAAGAACCTGGTGTTTCATAATAAGCACTCTTAAATGAACTTAGTCAAAAGCAGAAGACTGAAGATGATACAGCATTCTTCATTGGTTGGTGGTTTACATGGGGATTTCCTGGCATTTTTATCCCAACAACAATAATCCCGGGATGTAGTTCAAGCTGAACAAAGCAATTGGCTTAATGTCACCCAAAGTTGGCTTGAACCTTGGGGCTTCAAAATCCTTGTTTTACACGACAGCAAAGATACTGCATTATCTATGAAAAACAAGATAGAGCAACATTTTGATTCAGTGAAAGATACCCTTCTTTGCTGGAAAAAAAAGCATTAATAATTATAAAATTCCCTCTGGAATGGAGGTGTTATTCTATTTAATGCAACCATTATTAAATATGCATGCACTTGATATCCACTTTACAAATAAAGGGAAAATATAACTGGTATTATTTCTAAATAAAAAAGCTGTAATGTGACTGAAGTATTTGCCAATCGTCTGCTTTATATCAAATATGGCAATGGCATAGGAACGGTGTTAAAAATAATCAATAGCACACCTATAGCAGCATTATTATTTTTTCATGTTAAAACTGTAAATTGTTTCTACTTAACAAGCAAATATATACCCCATCACTGGTCTCTAGGTCACAAAAGAGGGTTACCCTGTCACCATCACTGATTTCTGAAAAATGTGACATGTATTTAGTTGTCAGCTCCTATCAGCAGCATTCACAAATCAACACTGCAGCAAAGCACACCATTTTTGTGCTCTTTTTGAAGATAATTAGAGTTCCCTTTTGTTGCAAATAAGATGTAAAACAGCTATAACTGCTGGGGAATGTGATTAAAGTAACCTCTATAGAACCCCATTATTTTAGACAGATTCCTTCAGATGCATAATTTCCCCATTTTAAGAAAACATAATGCATGCATATAAAATTCAAATTGTCGAGACACCTTGAACAAAAATTAGTTTTCTATTAAGGCATTCTTAGTAGCTGGTTAACATGTAAAACTCTTAAAGTGTATTTTAAAATAATCATGAAATAATAGTGCATGTCACTGAAGGTAAACATTTAACAGCGTTTTTCCTCAGAAAAGGCGATATCAAAGTTTTACTTAAATAAGTTCTACAGAGAAATATATGAACATACATAGATAAACTATATTTTAGAATAGAACAGCTCCATATATTATAAAAGAACTTTTTACACAAGTACATTTTTTTGTGGGGAGCTATTCAGTAATAACTGACTTCTTTTAAATTCCTGCAATTATTTTCCAGATTACACTTACAAATGGCCAGCTATGCGACAAGGGCCAGAACAGCTGTTAGCTGTTTTCTGATTCCCTTTAAAATTTGAATTAGGCTTGAATTATTATACTTTTATAAGAAATCTTATAATTGGGATAGGATTAAATAATATTAAGGAAATTGGACACCGTTACAAAATATATGGCTCACATATCCTTGGAAAGACCATTGTTTCCTATATCTGGCCCATATTATTACTTTAGTTATTTTGCTCAGTGAAGGTATTTGTGACTGTATCTGTATGACAATTTGGTGTAGTGGCTTAAGGTTCCATGCTATGAACAGAGAGACTGTAATTTCTAGTTCTGCCTTATGTACAAAGTCAACTGGGTGACCTTGGGCCAGTCATTTTCCTGTCAGCCCTAGAAACTCACTTGAAGGCTTTGGTCACACACAAAAGCATATATCCCAGGATATATCTATAGACATACAGATCTATACTTGCACAGACATACATTGATTCAGCCTCTTGTTTTTTGTGTATGTGTGTATAAATATTTTGTAGCCAAAATTAGGACATCCTTCCACAAATAATATTCATGATATTACTACCATGTTTGGCCTGAAAAAATAAATGAAGCTTATTGATGGCAACAATGATTAATTGAAGTATTTCAGCTTTTTACTACCATCCAGTAGTCATCCAGATTCTTTGCCACACAACTATAGGATCCCTAATTTTTGAGGATGAAGGTATCCCCAGAGATCTGGAAAATCTTTTGCTGTTGATGTGAGTTACTGTGTATATCTACATCCTTCAATTTCAATGCAGGGAAAGAGTTAAGAAGCATGTGCCTTCTATGTTAAGGAATTCAAATAGAAGATGCATCATGTATTTTATATGATTTGGGAAAATAATCTTGAAGGGTTGATATATTACAACACAATTGCTCATCTAGTGACCATTATTTTTATCAAACAGGCCTAAAATAAAATTCTTACTCTACTCCATGGGGTGTCTCTGTATCAACAGGAAATGTTATTAAAGAAGCTTACAAATGAATAATCATGCTCAACAACTCACAGCGGCAATCTCAGCAGGATTGTGTAAGAAACGAGGAAAGTTTTGAAGCCGTGGACTGATTAGGGTGAGCTTGATTCTCTGTCAGGAGAATGTATTGTACAGTAATCCCTCGGGAGGCAGAATTTTCACCTGAAAAGAAACAGCATTATGAACAGTACCAAGTGTAGCTTGCAGGACGCTGGTCTTATTAAGAACTAATGCTAATTTTCACACCATCTCCTGCTGAACTGGAAGTCAGTTTACCACTGGGTTTGTTAATTTACACAGGACACCATTATCTTTGGTTGGTCTTAATGTTTCTGAGTAGAGGTCATTAACTGCTGGGTTCATTATTATCCAGCATGAATTACATATACTATCACAGAAATACAGTTTTTCATACTCTTCATTTCTCCATATGTGTTTCTTTAAAGATGATATTTAATTTTTGTCACTTCTGTTCACACAGAGTCAGGTCTAGTATATGATTTTTTTTCTTGCCCTGTCTGTCTTAAAAGAAGTAATATAATTATAAATGGAGGGTAATAATTCTGAACTCCATGCATAAGAACTGAACTATGTGATAAGATTAACATGATGCCTTTAAAATAAAAAGTATATTGTAGAGTTGCTCAAATTTCTCTGTGTCATTCCCCCCCTCCGCCCGCCACTTGCCAAGCTTGTAATGTAGGTTGTTTGTTCCAAAGTTGAGCAAGGAATAGGGAGGAAATATGCTAGATATATCAATTGGGAGATGAGAGATTTATACAAACGATTTTGAGAAGCAGCAGTAGAAGTTTCAATCGGTTCCCTATTATTTCTTATTGTTTATTTATTTTATTGTGCAAAACCAAAATGTCAAAACCAAACAACAACTAGAACAGTAACATGCAGCTTCCACATCGTATTATATCCTGAACCCTGACAAAAGGGTCGATATAACTTTTCTCCCAGAGGTGAGAGTCGCAAGGCTGCCATCTTCTCCACAACATTTCAGAGAAAAGGAGGGTTGGTCTTTAATTGTCCAATATATATATATATATATATATATATATATGTTAAATGTTTTTTTTAAAGGAATGATTAAAAAGACAGCAGCAATTTAATAGGTCTCTGTCTGGATGATCTCAAAGAGGAGTCGAAGGGCAGAGAAGGATGACAAGTTTGTCTCCTCCCTTAAACAATATATATATATATATATATATATATATATATATATATATATATATATATATATATATATATATATATATATATATATATATAAGCATGGATTGTACTGTTGCTTTCCTGGCAGTAGATGCCATGGTGAGGGAAATATCCCCTCATCCAAAGAAATGTTTATTACTGCTTTGATGCAAACTTTTGATATCTTCTCACAAAAAATATTGAACCAACTATAAGTGGTAGGGTTCCAGGTAAGAAGAACTAACATCACATGAATGGAACTAATTTCACAGAATCCCATGTACTTCCTAAACACTTACAATCTCAAGATTCTCCCAGATCATTCACAAGTTGAAGGTCCAGTAATCTTCATTGGCACTGCCCAGGTAGTGTCTGTTTCATCTTAGGTCTGAATAGTTTTGTCTGCCAAGTTATGTGAAAAATTTTCTCAGTAATAAAATAGATAGACTTTCAAATGCCCCTGGCCTTCTATAAATGAGAACTATTCAACTTAAAAAAGACAATTAAGCACAACTCAGCAGACATAATTTTGATTATCAGTGTCTGGTTAATCTTAAAATGTGTCTTCTTACTGTGGCACTCTAGGCATCTCTTATGTCACTTTATCTCCTGAGCTCTTCAGTAAGTTAAGTGATATCAATGGATTTGTGAATAGGAATAGACTACTCTGAACATCTCAGTTCCCCACTCCAGATGTCATTTTAATCCATTGGGTGACCAAGGTCTCAACTGAATTGCCCTAGATGCTAGTGAAACTCCTCAGAGCTCACTGAAATTGAACTTAATCCATTAGCACCCAAGGAAGAATAATCTAATATTATATGTCCTTTCCCACTATGGCAATCAGAAAGGAATCTCATAAAATGGAGTGAAAGTTGATGCTATTCATTATTTATTTATTTATTTATTTATTTATTTATTTATTTATTTATTTATTTATTTATTTATTTATTTATTTATTTATTTATTTATTATTCATATTTGTAACCCGCACCCATCTCACCACAAAGGGACTCGGGGCGGCGAACAGAAATTTAAAATAAATATACATATATACAAACTATTAACAAACAACTAAATTAAACCAAAACCCTGCATAAAATAAATTTAAAACCCATAAATTAAAACTTTGATTTGCTACAAGTCAGTACGGTGCGGAGTAGTTCAAGCCAGGCCGGTTGATGAAAGTAGTGTGTTTTTAAGTGCTGGCGGAACAAGCAGAGGTCCGAGATGATACAGAGTTCGGGAGGTAGGTCGTTCCAGAGGGTTGGGCCCACCACAGAGAAGGCCCTTCCCCTGGGAGCCGCCAACCGGCATTGCCCAGTCGACGGCACCCAGAGAAGACCCTCTCTGTGGGAGTGAGTCGGTCGTAGGGATGTATGGGGCAGCAGACGGTCTCGTAGGTGGCTAGGCCCCGTGCCATGGAGCACCTTGAAGATGGTCATCAAAACCTTGTAACACACCCAGTAGGTCACAGGTAGCCAGTGCAGCTCGCGCAGGAGTGGTGTTATGTGGGAATGCCTTGAGGTTCCCATGATCACCCGTGCGGCCGCATTCTGAACCAACTGCAACCTCTGAGTGCATCTCAAGGGGAGCCCCATGTAGAGAGCGTTACAGTAGTCCAGACGAGAAGTCATGAGTGCTTGAGTGACTGTTCGAAGGGCCTCCCGGTCCAGTAAGGGGCGCAATTGGCGGATCAGGCGAACCTGGTAAAACGCCCCCCCTGGCCACGGCCGCCACCTGGTCCTCCAGGGACCGTTGGGAATCCAGGAGGACTCCTAAATTGCACACTCTCTCCACGGGGGCCATTACTTCACCCCCCGCATGGCCAGTGATGGTGTCATCTGGCTAAACCGGGAGGCCGGGAACCACAGCCACTTGGACGGGTTGAGTTTGAGTTTGTTACTGCCCATCCAGATCCGTACAGCCTCTAAACACCGGGACATCACCTCAACAGCATCGTTGGGGTGGTCTGGGGTAGAGATGTACAACTGAGTATCATCAGCGTACAGATGGTACTCTACCCCAAAACCACGGATGATCTCACCCAGCGGCTTCATATACGTGTTGAATAGGAGTTGCGAGAGGACCGACCCCTGCGGGACCCCATATGAGAGGGGCCTAGAAGTCGACCTCTGCCCCCCCCGTCAACACGAATTGTGACCGACCGGAAAGGAAGGAGAAGAACCACCGTAAAATGGTGCCTCCCACCCCCAACCCCCTCAGTCGGCGCAAAAGGATACCATGGTCGATGGTATCAAAAGCCGCTGAGAGATCTAACAGGACAGAGGAACAACCCCTATCTTGGGCCCTCCAGAGATCATCTACCAATGCGACCAATGCCGTCTCAGTGCTATGACCGGGCCGAAAGCCGAACTGGCGCAGGTATAGATAATCAGTTTCCTCCAGGTGACGGGGAAACTGCTGTGCAACCACAGTCTCTACAACCTTCGCTAGAAAGTGAAGGTTGGAGACCGGACGGAAATTAGCCAATACTGCTGGGTCCAGGAAAGGCTTCTTGAGGAGGGGTCTCACCACCACCTCTTTCAAGGTGGTAGGTAAGAACCCCTCACCCAGAGAAGCGTTCACAATGGCCTGGAGCCAGCCTTGTGTCTCCTCCCAGGATGCCAGTACAAGCCAGGAGGGACACGGGTCCAATAAACATGTGGTGGCCTTTAGTCTCCTCGTCAACCTGTCCATGTCATCAGCGGTAACAAAGTCAAAGTCCTCCCATAAAATTGTGTCAAGGCCTGCATCGGATATTTCCTCCGGACCACTATCTGTGGAGGGTAACTCGCTCTGAACCTGAGTGATTTTATCCTGCAGATATTCTCCAAATTCCTCAGCTCGGCCCTGCAAGGGAGATTTCCAAGGCCTCTGTTGAAGGAGGGAGGGGGTCACCCCAAACAGGGCCGCCAGGCGGTTCTCCGCGGATGCGATGAGGGTGGCATAATACTCGCATTTGGCCACCCTCATCACCACTAGATAAGTCCTCAAATGGGCTCTTACCAGTGTTCGATCAGATTCGGACCGAGAGGATCTCCACCTACTCTCTAGGCATCTCTTGCAGCGTTTCATCTCCCTCAGCTCCTCGGAAAACCAGGGAGCCTGGGTGATTCGACGCCGCGTGAGAGGCCACAAGGGCGCGACTAGGTCCAAGGCCCCCGCAGCCACATTATACCATGTGGCCACTAGGTCCTCAGTCGAGTCGCGGGACAAGGACACAGGAACTGGCCCAAGCTCCCTCTGGAACCTTTCTGGGTTTGCGCTTCACCCACCTCTCAGGATCTATAAGTCCTTCTTTGAGGTGGGCCCTTGTTAGACTAGAGGGCCATGCCTGCGAGAGGGGAGACTCTCACAAGCAAAAGAGATCTTGCCTCGAATAAATGGTGGGGTAAGATAAAATTATGCGAAGGCCACTTTTGGCCAGGGAGGGAAATTTCTCAAAGCACGTCCTTGTCTAAGTAGAGTAAGTAGAGTGAGGTGTAAGTGCAAATATGATGTAGTAGAAAGTCCAATAGGGTAGGGGAGAATAAAGATCTATCCGACAGTCTGATGAGGGGGGGATCAGAAGATAACATAAAGATCAGGCCGCCTAAAAACTGGACTGTCTTGGGAGACCGATATAGAGGGTATGAAGCGAGAACTCTACTCAGTCTCTATCAAACCCTGCATAGTCCGATACGGCCGCACAACCCGTTAAAAAGGTTGCAGCTAGCAGAATTTCTTTGCTGTAAATTAGGACTGGCATTTTCACAGCTTCTGCAGATCATTTTGTCCCTTAAAAGGAGCTCCACACCCCTTGTCCTCTTTGCTCAAAACAGCCTTCAGTCTGCGTGGGTGCAGCGCGGCCAGTTGGTGCGCCGCACTGTCCGGTGGTAAACGCTTAGGCCCGCATTGTCTCGGTTTGCGTCTTCCCTGCCGTAATGCACACTTCACAGATCTTCCTGGGCCCTCCTCGGTTCCTCAGTTCCTCGGTTCCTAGAATCCTCGACCTCACGGCCTGGTTGCTAGGCCTATTCCTCCATCCTTTTAGTTCCTTCTTCTTTCTCCATACCCTCCTCTGAATCCACCATCTTTTTTCCATCTTTTCTCTCCTTTCTCTCTTCCTTCCTCCATTCTTTCTTCTTTCTTTGGAACTTTCTTTCTCCATCCCCCCCCCTCTCTCTCTCTTCCTCTTATTCCTCTTACTTCCCTTCTCCATTCCAACTCCTCCCTGCTCCTCCACGTTCTTCCGACATACCAGATTTCCTCCATTTCAAACTGCTCCCGTCAATTCCTGCCGCTTGAGTCGAGTGGGGGCCGCGCGGCCGATAGAGTATTATAACGGCCCGATCACCCACAACGGCCTGGAACCGCCGGCCTATCTTCTCTCCTGTCGCATCCAGGCGACAGGAGGCTAGGCCAATTTGGTCCCCTCCCTTCTCTCGGCTGTTTCTCGCCTCGCCGCCACACCTCCGGCTCCAAAAACAGTCCCCGAGTGGCAGCTGGCATATCGGCGTGCTGGGCCAGCCCTCCTAGGTGGTCAATGAGGGCTGGCGACGTCCTCCCAGGCCAAAACGGCCCTCGACCCCTTCGCGGCGATCAGGAGTTAATCTCCATTAACCACCCCAACGATGCCGCCGAAGTGCTGTCCCGGTGTTTGGAGGCCGTACGGATCTGGATGGGTGGTAACAAACTCAAGCTCAACCCTGCCAAGACTGAGTGGCTGTGGTTTCCGGCACCCCGGTTCAGCCAGATCACTCCAACTCTGGCCATTGGGGGCGAAACACTGGCCCCCGTGGAGAGGGCGCGCAATTTGGGTGTCCTCCTGGATTCCCGGCTGTCCTTGGAGGATCATGTGGCGGCCGTGGCCAGGGGGGCGTTTCATCAGGTACACCTGATGCGCCAATTGCGCCCCTTACTGGACCGGGCTGCCCTTCACACAGTCACTCAATAATAATAATAATAATAATAATAATAATAATAATAATAATAATAATAATAATAATAATAATAATAATAATAATAATAATAATAATAATAATAATAATAATAATAATAATAATAATATTTAATTTCTAGACCGCTCCCTCTCCCCAAGGGGACTCGGAGCGGTGCACAGGGAAATTAAAACAATAAATATACATAGATATACAAAACAGTTAAAAAACACATTAAACAATAAGACCCTGCGCTAAAATTCCCCAAAACCAATCACTAAAACCCTAAACCCTATAATGCTATGGTAAGAGGCTACCCTAGGCCGGCCAGGCAGAAAAAGTGCGTTTTCAATTTCAGACGGAAGGAACGGAGGTCCGTGGTAGTTCTAATATCGGGGGGGGGGAGGTCGTTCCAGAGGGCAGGGCCCGCCACAGAGAGAGCCCTTCCCCTGGGCGTCGCCCGCTGACAAAGTCTACTGGACGGCACCCGGAGAAGTCCCTCTCTGTGGGAGCGAATCGGCCGTGAGGAAGTATGAGGCAGAATCCGATCCCGCAGATAGCTAGGTCCCGAGCCATGGAGCGCTTTAAAGATGATGACTAGCACCTTGAAGCGCACCCGAAAGACTACAGGTAGCCAGTGCAGCTCGCGCAAGAGCGGTGTTACATGGGTGTACCTTGTGGTACCCATTATTGCTCGCGCGGCTGCATTCTGGACCAACTGCAGCCTCCGGGTGCAACTCAAGGGGAGCCCCATGTAGAGAGAGTTACAATAGTCCAGTCGGGATGTCACGAGAGCATGAGAGACTGTGCGAAGGGCATCCCGGTCCAATAGGGGGCGCAACTGGCGAACCAGGCGAACCTGGTAAAACGCCCTCCTGGCCACGGCTGTCACTTGATCTTCCATGGACAGCCGGGTATCCAGGAGGACACCCAAGTTGCGCGCCCCATCCACAGGGGCAAGATGTTCGCCCCCTATGGCCAGCGATGGAGTCAGCTGGTTGAACCGGGCAGCCGGAAACCACAGCCACTCGGTCTTGGTCGGGTTGAGCCTGAGTCCGTTACTTCCCATCCAAACCCACACGGCTTCTAGACACTGGGACATCACCCCATCATTGGGGTGGTTTGGGGTAGATACGTAAGCTGCGTGTCATCAGCGTACAGGTGGTTCTCTATCCCAAAACCACGGATGATCTCGCCAAACGGCTTAATATATAATACAATACAATAGCAGAGTTGGAAAGTACCTTGGGGGTCATCTAGTCTAACTCCCTGCCTAGGCAGGAAGCCCTATACCATTTCAGACAAATGGCTATCCAACATCTTCTTGAAGACTTGCAGTGTTGGGGCATTCACAACTTCTGGAGGCAAGCTGTTCCACTGATTAATTGTTCTAACTGTCAGGAAATTTCTCCTCAGTTCTAAGTTGCTTCTCTCCTTGATTAGTTTCCACCCATTGCTTCTTGTTCTGCCCTCAGGTGCTTTGGAGAATAGTTTGACTCCCTCTTCTTTGTGGCAACCCCTGAGATATTGGAACACTGCTATCTTGTCTCCCCTAGTCCTTCTTTTTATTAAACTAGACATACCCAGTTCCTGCAACCGTTCTTCATATGTTTTAGTCTCCGGTCCCCTAATCATCTTTGTTGCTCTTCTCTGCACTCTTTCTAGAGTCTCCACATCTTTTCTACAGTATTCCAAGTGTGGCCTTACCAAGGCATTATAAAATGGTATTAACACTTCACGTGATCTTGATTCTATCCCTATGTTAGCAACTGTTGGATTTAGGAACAAATAGGTAGTATATTCATTAGCTTGTGATTTATGGTTAAATAAGCCCATTTCCATAAAAATATTAGTTCATTTTACTTAAATTAAATCAACCAACAATACATTCATTTACTCCTCTCGTATCAGTAGTATTATATTTATAATAGCAGGAAATACTTTTGTGTCTCTGCATGATAGCTTTAAAAAAGATGTGATTTATTTATTTATTTAATACAAATAGTTACAGAAGGTAAATTGCTTAGGCATATACAAAGTATGTTTTCATGCTAGCAGGGCACCATGGAAAATAATATAACATAATTGTACAGTAAATAGAATGCAGCAACCTTAAAATTATGTATTTTTTAGACTAGCAGATAAAAAAGTTAAAAGAGATATTGTTTGCAAAATCAGAGCTACTTTTCTTTGCAATTGATTTCAGTGCAGTGTTATATATATTTAAGGAATTGCTTCTCTTTCTGTACTAGTGAAGGGGAGGCATTTTTGGGATCTCTTTAAAAACTTTTAATGCTCAGATTGCTGAAAGTTGTTGGAATTATCAGAATCTATAACACTTGAACCCAACCAATTAGTGTCAACAGTTTCAACACATTCTCCCCCCCCTCCTTTTACACAGGATTTGTGGAATTTATGGTGCAGATACTTAGTATAGTCATGTGTATCACACTCAATTTTTGTCTTTTGACAATATGAAGCCCTATTTCATCATAACTTGTACACTTGTAAAATGATTCATAACATGCATTTGAAAAGAAGTAAATTTCATAGGATTCTGTCATACTTTTTAAATTGAATCAGGTCCAATTCTCAAAGCCTGTCTGGACAAGATCCTGCAGGTTTTTGGCAAGGTTTTTCAGAAGTGATTTGCCATTGCCTCCTTCCTAGGGCTGAAAGTAAGCAAGTAGCCCAAGGTCACCCAGCTGGCTTTGTGCCTAAGGTGAAATTAGAACTCATCTCTGTGAATACAGTCATTCAATACTATACAAAGCAAGTATACAAATGATAAATTAGCAGTAACAGTTTCTTCTTCAGAATATACCTGATTTTGTTCTTTCAGTACAATATTTCCCAAAAGAAATAAACTAATTTATTGTTGGCTGATTCTTATTAATAAACCATAACTCATATTGGGATTGCTTTTAATGATGATAATAACGTAATAGCAATTGAGAGCTTCAATCATAAAACATAGTTTATACTTTTACAATACATCTATGTATCCATCTACACACAGTCAATTACAAAGTGATTGTGTGTGTTTGGTTATTTAAAAGTTATTCAAATGTAAAACATTATGGAACCTTAAAGAACAAATGATGCTTGGTGTCCTTCAGATGATGATTTGGCACTAAATTTCCCAGAACTTCCAATGGACTAGAATGTTGGCTATACACTGAATGAAAGAGATGCCATTCATTTAGTTGCAATCCTCTATTACTTTTCAGGAAAGTGCCCACTCTCACTTCCCCAAAGTTGATATTTCTTCAGATTTGTGTTTATTTGTTCATTCAATTTATACTTTAGTTTCTTCTTCATTTCTCTTATTTAATTAACAATATTTATGGCCTTCCCATTTTCCCTAGTAATTTTGACTTGTTGTGATTGACCCACAATAGGCATTCTGAAGCCCGTCCGATGTTTGATGCACTGCTCCCAGCAACCCAACTAGGATGGTCACTGATGAGGGATGTTCTGGAGAACTATAGATTCCCACCTGTGAAAGGTCTAGCTTTCAGGAGTTTTGCCTACAGCAATTCTGAACATTCAAATGATGCCCAGTTCTTAGTTTAACAACTAAAATTTCCCATGGGACATGGAAGCATTGCTACCATTCCTTATCAAAGCCTCTTGAATTTTGGATTAGGCAGAAAGTCATTTATAATGACAAAATGTTGTTTAAAAACCTTGTTAGATATTTGTTTATGAAAACTTCAGGAACTGCAGTATCTCAAATCCTTACCCATATTGATCCTATAAATACACTGTGCAGCACAGTATGTATTGATAGAGCAACATAGTTTCATAATTTGAAATGTCATTTCAAAAATACTGAAAATCAAAAATATTCCAAGACTATGTTCTAAAGTGACTGCTGAATTTGTATATACATTATATGCCTTAGTTCAGGGGTCTGCAAAGTTGGCTCTTTGAAGACTGGTGGACTTCAACTCCCAGAATTCCCCAGTCAGCTAGGCTGGCTGGGGAATTCTGGGAGTTGAAGTCCACCAGTCTTCAAAGAGCCAACTTTGCAGACCCCTGCCTTAGTTAAACTCAGGAGCTGATATCTGGAAAGCAAAGAGTCAACCGTCAGTATCACCTTGTGAGCTAAGATTGCCACAAAACCAGGTGAGACTTGTAAAAGAATATATACAGGCTGTAAGAGATTGAACTGCTTACAGAATGAAAAGCTAATTTATGTTTTGTTTGGGACAGTCTCTACACCAGGGGTGTTACCCTGGTGGCCCACAGGCCAGATGCATCATATGCACACCACACAAAATGTCACATGACAGCAATGTGATGCCCTGAGTTTGTTACTTGTGCTCTACATTTTCTCTCTATCCTACAGAATGGCAACTTTTAACTCTGACCCCAATTTTCTCATCTGAATAGCTGAGCCACAATAGAAATTAGTTATATGCGAGACCGTCTCCTGCCCCATACATCCCTTAGACCGATATGCTCCCACAGAGAGGGCCTTCTCAGGGTGCCATCGGCCGGACAATGCTGGCTGGCGACACCCAGGGGAAGGGCCTTCTCTGTGGCGGGCCCTGCCCTTTGGAATGACCTACCACCTGAACTCCGCACTATCACCGACCTCCGCCTCTTCCGCCGGTGTTTAAAAACACACTTATTTCATCAAGCCGGCCTAACATAGCCTCCCCTGGAACAAATATTAGACAGTTTTAAATGGGGGATTTTAATTTGGTTTTAGCGCAGGTTTTTTGTCATTTAATAGGTCTTTTAAATTTATGCATTTTGGTACTATTTTGTATGTTGTTTTAAATTCCTGTGCGCCGCCCTGGGTCCTGTTGGAGAAGGGCGGGATATAAATTGAATAAAATAAATATTTTTTTACTTCACAAAAAAATAAAAAACAAATGAAGTACTACATCTGCTGCTGTGGCCTAGAGGTGGAGCTCTTGCCTCCCAATCAGGAGGTTGTGAGTTCAACCCTAGGTAGAGGCAGGTGTAGGGTCTCCTGCTTGGGCAGGGGGTTGGACTAGATGACCTGCAAGGTACCTTCCAACTCTGTTAATCTGTTAATTTCTGATCATTTTCACTGCAAATGTATGCAAGTTGTTTACCAACTTCTCTGAGATCTACTTTGAGGGATATTCTGGAGTGTTCTTGGCTATATAAGTCCCCATAAACATTCTAATTATAACTGTAGATCAGTTCTTCCTGCCATGTTTCCTCAGCAATCCTGTTAAAATGCTTGTAATCTCAAAATCACATTTTCAAAATAGAGCATTCCATATGCTTATGCTTACCTATATCTTTTAGGTGTTGTGCCATTTATGCAACCCCATATGTATAAAAATAACTTTATCCCAGTAACTGTAACCATCAATTCATTATTCTAGTGAAGAAACTGAGACTTGCTTACACCTGTGAACAGCTCTGCTCATTTTCATGAATAGATTGAGGAGGACAGCATGGGAACATCTGCCTGCCCAATCAATGTGCACCTGTTCCTACTTCGAAACTAAAGGGTGGATATTGTCAGGTTCTGTCTTCCCCACCTGTGAAGCTGAAGAGCCGGCTTACCTAGCTATCTCTGCTAGGTAAGTTGTTTCTGCTGGCAGTCTATAGGCAATGCATTGGTGGTCAATGGCCAAGGCAGAAAAAAGCAGGTGCTTATTGATGGAGAAGAGATGAAGGAATCGGTATGCACCATGTGGTAGCTGCTAAGGATGGGCAGAGTTCTAAATTTCTTTAGGGCAGGGACATGGTTTGGATGAAGTGGTGCTGAATTCTGGTATGCAATTTCTATAAAAATTCTATCTTGGCCAAAAAAGTTTTTAGTTTTAAGGATAATAGTTTTAATTTATTGTAAATTTTAGCACAGGGTTAAGAATTTAATTTGATTTTAAATTTTGTATATTGTCTTGTTTTTATATGCTTTTTTAATTTCCTGTGCACCGCCCCGAGTCCCTTTTTGGGAAAGGGAGTGGTATATAAATTAAATAAATCTAATCTAATCTAATCTAGTTTCTTCTTTCTTACTTCCAGAATATTTAAGAATGTTGGAGTTTTTGAGTTTGTAATGGCAGTAGCAGAAACTGGCGTTGACAATATTGGTTTTTAGATATACTGTAGACCTCTTTTCCTTGTTTTTAAGCTTCACTGATGGACTAGATCAGTGGTAGTCAACCTGGCCCCTACCACCCACAAGTGGGCATTCCAGCTTTCATGGTGGGTGGTAGGGGTTTTGTCTGATACTGAAGCACTTTCCTTTTTTAAATTTAATTGACTTCCCTACTTTATAAATCACCATTACTATGGAATCGGTGAGCAGTTAGAAAGTTGTAGCAGAGATACAAAAGTGGCCGTTAGGTATAAAAAGGTTGACTACCCCTGGACTAGATCTTCCACTATGAAAAGCCCAGTGGGAAGAGTTACCTGATGATGCTTCCTCTTAGAGACATATATTTTCCTATTCCTCTTGACCACCACAATACTAAGTAAGTAATTAATAGCACAATCAATCTAATAGCATTCTGAACTTGTAGCAATTTTTAAAAATTAATAGATGAAGTTGATAGGAAGTTTTTAACCGGAGCATTACTTGAAAACCATGAAGATTTCGCCTATATCATATTGATTTAAAAATTGCATTAATTAGTAGCACATGACAATCCTTTTTCTTTTACTTTAACATAAAGACTTCTCAATGTGGCAGGCAAAAAAAGGAAAACCTGGATTAATGGTGCTGTTAGAATTATGTTTTATTAACTGCTGTCTGATGAATGGGTGGCTATAGTTGGGTTTGACAGAAGGTGTTAGGAATCCAGGAAAGAAGGGTTGCTTGCCTAATTAAGATCTACCAGAGAAGAAGTTTTGCCATTAAGAATCACAAAGCATGTCTTTTCTGTTGTAGTCCTGTCCTTTGGAACAATATTTTACCCAAGGTCAGTTCAGTATCAATCCTGGCATTTAGAAAAGTTGCTAAGATGGGTTGGTTTGAACAGCTTTTGGTGATCAATAGGTTGAGGAGAACCTACCTTTCAGAAGACCCTTGTTTACTTTGATGTTTTGGTGAATAGGAAGCCTCTGTTATTAGGTCTTGTCTATGTTGTATTTCTAAACTTAACAAAGCTACAATTATTTGTAAGCAACATATCAACTGCAACAGACAAACAAATCAGGTACAGATCTTGGGGGTGCTGAGATCCACAAACCATCTACTGTGCTATTGACTTATAGATGTTTTCCTCTCACAAATTTTGTACTTTTGCCATACAATTATGAAAAAGAGGGGTAAGGGGGATTGAATATTGATATCTACCCAACACAAAGGTATGATTTTAATAAAACAGCACTGAAAACCAGCAAATTTGCTGGAGCCATACAGATATGTTCAACAGAAGTATATTGCTGAACCAATTACCTGAAGTTATGCCAGTGGTAAAAAAAAATGATTGCCAAGGGATGTATCAGTTTATGCATGGTGCCTTTAATTAAGAAGTTATAAAAAATCTATTTCAGTTGACACTGTCTGTGAAAGAAAATAAACCCTTTGATATAATTGTATGTCCAGTAAATTGCAATGGTTTTAAAACTTACCGAAGATGAGGAAAAGCTGCTTTCATCTACGAGTACAAAAATATCTGACCCAAGTCAATTGGCAAACATGGATAACGATATCATTTTTTTTCTTTTTTCATATGCAGAAGAATTTTGCAGGAAACACTGACAGGATGTTGATAGAAGATGAAAGTTAAATACTATTTAACAGCTTGGAAAGTTGGAAGGTATACTTTTTATCTCTCTCTACTTCTTTTTAAAAAAAAGCAGTGGTTACTTTTATATATGTGTATCCTAAATCTCTGGAAAGAAACCCTTAACCTGTGTGAAATTGCATATTAGATTTAGCAAGCAGATTGCCTTATTTCCCACCATCTAAATTTGTCCAAACATTGGCCTTTATGACCCTTTCTGGTATTTATGTATAGTAGGCAAATGTAAGCTTAATTTCAAATGTCCTGTGGCTACATTGACTTATCGAATGACAAGAAAAGTTCACCTCATCCTTAATTGGAAGACAACTTTAAGAGGGAGTCAGACAGAGAGAGAATAAAGATCAGACAATATATATAATAAACACTGCTGTTAAATTACTGGAGATATGCCGAGAATCAATTTTTAACTCAAATCATGTACAAATTTGATGCTTACTGACACATTGCCCTCAAGTCATTACAGTATATAATAAAATATGCAAATTTAATGATAGCTTTGTTATAAATGATGAGTTAAAGGGAACGGGAGTTTGGTAATAATTGTAATACCTATAATGAAACCATAATGTTAGTTTCCCTCCATTTAAGTTTGTTAATGTATTTATTTAAAACACAGTATTCGAAATGTTGACAGCACTTGCTGAATTCTAATGAAGGTCCTATTCTAGATATGAATAAAATATGATAGAAGAGTAGCAGACAAAATAATATATGTTTTCTGGTAAGTTAGTTTATTACACAGGAAAATAATTGAATTATTCTGTCCCTATCACTATTTTATTCTATGTGCACAAATTAAGAAAGGACTAGTTGCAGGTCCTTTTACAAAACTACATAATTAGCCTACACTTTCTGTTTTAGTGTAGGAATTTGTAGTCTATTTCCACAAAAGACCTTAAACATTTATTGTTAAAATCCTATTGGAGATCAATTACTTTTCTCCAGTTCTTTTTTCTTCCTTATGGTTTAACTGCATGGCGAACACTGCAGAACCATGGCTTTGTGACACAAGGCTGAGTTTAGGAGCACAGCCTGCAACAAAAATGGCACAAATATAATAAAAGCAAAGGAATTGGCATCATAAGATCCATAGGTTTGGATGGCCCACTGTATCTTGCATTCGCTTTCTTGCTATATATCTTGCTATATGTCTTGCTATATGTCTTGCTATAAACCTGACTGCCTAGAGGAGCAGTTCTCAATCTGTGGGTCGTGACCCTTTTGGGGGTCAAATGACCCTTTCACACCTTTGGTGGGAAGCTAATGGCGTTGGTGGGCATTCCGTGTGCCTTTGGCCACGTGACCACGGAGACATCTTCGGACAGTGCTGGCTCTTTGGCTTTGAAACAGAAATGAGCACCGCCCCCTTGAGTTGGGAATGACTAGCACAGTGGTTCTCAACCTGTGGGTCACGACCCCTGTGGGGGTCAAATGTCCCTTTCACAGGGGTCACCTAAGGCCATCAGAAAACACATATTTTTGATGGACTTAGGAACCGAGACACCAATTTTATGGTTGGGGGTCACCACAACATGAGGAAGGGTTGCAGCATTGGGAAGGTTGAGAACCACTGGCCAAGAGCAACCATCTATTTTCTTTAAAAAAATCTGGAAGACCTATAGCTGTTAATAGAGCACTTGAGATCACTTTACTGCTATGTTAGTAGTCAGTTCTTAGTCATCAGAAATCTGTAGTCCAAGTGTAGTCTACCCCCTGCCTTCATGTTCTCTTGCCTACCTTCAACTGCCATGGCCTGAAAGTGTTTTCATTATTGGAGAACACTCCCCCCGCAACCCATTTAAAAAGTTTGTCTTGCACCCAGAGATTCTAGTTTCATCCCCACGCCGATCAGTATATGTTTCAATTATCAGAGTCTCTCAAAATTCTTTTTAAGATTTTCAAAGTGAGAGAAGCTCACTTTGTCTTGGGAATGAAGAGTTGGGAGGGCCCACTTTTACCAAGTGGAAACAACTGAGGACAAAGGAGGGCAGATGTTCTTAATTTTCATCCAACTCAGAATATGCAGAAGCATATTAGACACAAGATTGTTCCAAGAAGGTATGAGTATTTTATCTCCCTATATGTGTTTGTGGAAAATCTTTATTTGTTTATGATGAATCTGTACTGTGTAGATAAGAAAGAATGTTTCATATGATCTTGCAGGTTTGCTAATCAGACCTTGATAGTTACATACATCTAAACATAATTTCAATTGCAGGAAAGCTTTCTCACCATTCTGGTTAGGGATAGGCAGGGCAAGGCTAGAACACATCTCACGTTGGGTATATTTATTTATTAAATTTGTTTGCTGCCCATCTCACTGCAAGGAAGGCACAACTGTATCTGATTTGATCTAATTCAAGTAGTCAGTCTGATTTAGAAAATGGATCTGATCTGATCTGAAACATCAATTTGCAAAATTGAGTTATATATTGATTTATTAATTCTTTCATTCTTATATACCATCAAATCAATACAAATGCATGGAGTCATTCATGGAGCATCAAAATGTCAATTTGATTTAAATGAAAAGGACTTCTGAGCATGTGCAAAAATTCCATTAAATCCGTCTGGAGGCGTCTGATTCAAATGAAGGCTTAGAACATTTTTGACAATTCAAATCAGCAAATATATTAAATTAGGAGACTCAAGAATCCAATTGCTTAGGATCCTTTGAATCAAATCTCCAAAGGGAATAGTTTATGTAACAGTGGGTTTAATATATGTTGAAGAATTGTATAAACAAACACCTCTATATTTATCATTTTGAGAGTGCCCTTTCCCCCCCCCCCCATTTCTTTTCTATTACAAATGATTTCTGCATAAACTCTTCCTTTGCTGTTCTGTGTTTACCAAAAATAAAAGGATCGTATTTTAAAAGGGTTTAATATGTATTTAAAAACCGGACACTTCTTCTCTCTTCCCAGAGAATAAAACAAAGATCCTGTGGGGCATTGTAGTTGACAACACCTGTGATGAATTATTTGTAAATGTAATGAATTACATTACTAGGGGCATGTCAAATTATACGTCGATAATGAATTTTTGGATGCATCTGCTATGTAATTGTTCCCAGCGGACATGTATTCATCTTCACCTGGCATTATTTTCCTGATTTTGGTGGATTTTTTTAATTATGCATTTTCGTTCCTATCATAATTGTTACCATGATCCCTGTTCCTTTGTTCTAATCAGGCCCCTTTAATGCTGTGCATATTCTGAACAAAGGAGGAGGAGAAAACACACACACAGGGATATTGGCTAAACAAAACCCTGGTCTTTATGTGTTACTGTGTAACAGCCTACTTGGCTTCAGAAGGTTGGGTGGTGTTGACAGGGAGATCAGTTGTTTTCCTGCTTCTATCTGCCAGCTGCTGCTGCAGTCTATTCTGAAGCACACAAAATGAATAAAAGTTAAAAGCTGTGCCGATGACAGATATGCTTGCATTGCTTTTATTTGGTCTATCTTGGATTTTAATAAGGCAAATAAAGCAAATTGAGAGGGTAAACCAGCCCGTGTCTCGCCTTGACTTTTGTTATGGAAACATTCTCAATGAAACGATCTTTCGTCGGTTTACGAGGCCAGAGAGCACCGGTTTTGTGTTAGCCAAGTATACACAACTTTTCAACAAAAATAGTGTTTGCTATCCATAGCTCAGTTCCACTTCACAAATTTATTCTGCGGAGGCAAACCTTGTCATTAATACCACAGCTCATGGATCAAAAGTCCTTCTGTGAATAATACAGTTGTTTTCCTATTTGATCTGAGACAGCTGATTGATATGTAGCCCAGCCAAAAGAAGAATTCAGCTGAAGTACCAGAACTGAAGTTAATTTGCAATCTATTTAGATTCTAAACCTGCTGGGAAATGTGATCTAAGGTCTGGTTTTCACATTGCTTACTTCTAGTCTAAGCTGTTCAATATTCCCTGAAAGCCACCATAATTCTAGTTATATTGGGATTACCTCAAGCACATGTAGTTCTCGACTTACAACAGTTCATTGAGTGACAGTTCAAAGTTACAGCGCCACTGAAACAGTGACTTATGACTGTTTTTCACACAGCATGCCCATGGTCATATAACCAAAATTCAGACGCCTAGCAACCGATTCATATTGATGTTGGTTGTGTGTGCCCATGTGATCACCTTTTGTGACCTTCTAACAAGCCAAATCAACGGGAAAGCCAGATTCACTTAACAACCATGTTACTAAGTTAACAACTGCAGTGATTCACTTAAGAAGTGGAGTTTCTGTAGTATATTGGAGTCATACTTTTTTTGACAATTAAGCAAATGTATACTGCAAGTAAATATCATAAAGCTACTTTAAAAGAGAGATGGTCTTAATTTGACCCATGCAAAAGATATCAATGTAGGACGTCAAAGATATTTCATTACCTTTCAAGGTATTTATGATGAGATGTTATGAAACATCAAGAGTTGTAAACTCTTAAAAAACAACTGGGTTTCTTTCCAATTAAATGTGTTCGGTTTTAGGGGTCAAACAATTCTCTTTGAAATATAAACGTATATGGATTTTATGATTAAAAATAGATATTGTAGAACAGCTTGCCTCCAGAAGTTGTGAATGCCCCAACCCTGGAAGTCTTTAAAAAGATGTTAGATAGCCATTTGTCTGAAATGGTATAAGGTTCCTGCTCACGCAGGGGGTTGGACTAGAAGACCTACAAGGTCCCTTCCAACTCTGCTATTGTATTATTGTATATGTTTAAACAGGCATGAAGTAAGCCTCTTTTCCATCCCCCTTGCTGAGTCCTATAGGAAATGTAGCTTTCTGTATATGTACATGTGTACATGTTCCTTCATAGATTCCCCAAATTTCCTTGCTCATACATAACAGTGCTGAAAATTTTTTATCACTGATAGTACCTGATTAATTTTGCTGTTGTTCTTTGCTCTTCTGATCCCTCTTTTCAAATAACTATCATATGCATGCTATATGACATTGGAATGTTTAATTGATTCTTACTGACAAGCAATCAAATGGTAGATAGTTTTAATGCAATAGCATGAGAATTTTAGAAAAACCTTGTTGGTTATCAGAAAAAAATTATTATTTATAATTCTTTGTGCCAGCCCCATAGAAGCAAATGTTTGTGAGAAAAGATGATCTAGCAGCCCCCAACCTTTTGGTAACCAGGGACCGGTTCTGTGGAGAGAAGCTTTCCCACAGACCGGAGGGGCTGTGGTTTCATGTGCTGCCTGTATCCCATGGATGGGGTTTTACTTGTTTGTGTGGCCCAGTTTCTGGCATGCTGTGGACCAGTGGTGGGTTTCAAATTTTTCAGAACCTACTCTGTAGGTGTGGCCTATTTTGTGGGCGTGGCTTGGCAGTCATGTGACAGGGTGGGAGTGGCCACCTTTTAAAATGTGGTGAAACTCATTTAACAACGCTCTTGCTTAGCAACCAAAATTTTGGACTCAATTGTGATGATAAATTCTTTCTTTCTTTCTTTCTTTCTTTCTTTCTTTCTTTCTTTCTTTCTTTCTTTCCTTCTTTCTTTCTTTCTTTCCTTTCTTCCTTCCTTCCTTTCCTTTCCTTCCTGTTGGGTACCTGGCAGCGGCGGGTCAGATTTACTTCCAGGTACGCCGGTGGAACTCCCTCTCACCGGTTCTCTAAATTTCACCAACCGGTTCTCGCGAGTAGGTGCGAGCCTGCAGAAACTCACCACTGCTGTGGACCAGGTTTTGGGGACCCCTGATCTAGTGGACAGGCATATAAGTAAAAATGGCCTCTTCTCCATTTTGTCAGCAGGGTCATTCCTTGAGTAAAAATCTCCTTTTTGAGGAGATTTTTGTAGAAGTCTCTGTTGTCAGAATCAGTTTGGTCCCTAACTTATCCTTTAGTTCATGTTAATCTTAGTCAGAGAGACAATTGAGGCTTCAGGCTAGAAACTGGGAGGTTGTGAGTTCTAGTCCTACCTTAGACATAAAACCAGATGGGTGACCTTGGGCCAATTATTTTTTTGTCACCCTAGAGAAGGAAACAATGGCAAACGACTTCTGAGGGGGATGGGGGAGAAAGCTTGCCATGGAAACTGCAGGAAATTGTCCAGGTAGAATCTGATAATCAAACATGATTGAATGATAAGGGGGGAAATCCTTAGTCAGGAGATCTGTAATTACAACTGCAATTTGAATGAATAACTGGATCAAATAAATCTCATCCACTCCATATGCCTAAGCAGACCACTGGAAAAGAGGTCGTAATTGTATTCTTTTGTTACTTGGGCAGAGGGTTGTAGTATATCATCTAGTTTACATTTTTTAAAATTTATTTTGGTTATATTTAACTTTTGTTTGGTTTGGTTTTTTATGTTTGGCCAAATAAATGTAATCACACATACAGAATCTATTTTGATTTGAGTCAATCCTTCAGGTTTTATAACTTTATATGAAACTGAAACTCCCACTAATTGAGTGACATGCTGCCTACAGTCTTTTGAATCCTAGAGTCAATGGGCTGAAGTTACTTCACCAGCAGAACTTAAAACTACTATTTTTTGACAAAAACCAACCAGTCAAAATTTGCAGCTTCATTTTCTTAGCAGGCATACGAAGATAGCTGGGCAAAATTAATAGGTTTGTGGTTCTTGTGGGAAATATTTCATTACTTTTGTTCACAGCTCTATGTCAAATGACTTTGATGTCTTTATTTCATGTATTCCTTCTAATATCATAGCTATTTTAAGAGCTATAATACTATTATATTAGTCTGAGGTGTTTGGGTGAAAAATTACATGGGTCCCATTTTAACTCATAATCTATCAACCTTTTATTTTAATGATGCTTGTAAAGTAATAGTATTTGGCAGGCAAGGTATGAAAAGTTAAGTTCCTTAGAGTTTGGAAGTTTGAAAAAAAATAAAAAATGATCAAGAGCAATCTATGAATTATCTCTCATGTGCAGAGCCTTCCGGGTGCGCTTCAAGGTGCTTGTTACCATCTTTAAATTGCTCCATGGCTCGGGGCCTAGTTACTTGCGGGACCGCCTCCTGCCACATACCTCCCACCGACCGATTCGCTCCCACAGAGAGGGCCTTCTCAGGGCGCTGACTGCCGGTCAATGCCGGCTGGCGGTGCCCAGGAACAGGGCCTTCTCTGTGGCGGGGCCCGCCCTCTGGAACCACCTCCCCCCCAAACTCCGCACCATCACCAACCTTCCCCTCTTCCGCCGCTCACTTAAGACACTTCTTTTCCAGAAAGCTGGACTGGCGTAGAACTTGAATTTTAGAACAATAGAGCTTCAGCCAAGTTAGATGGGATTTTTAATGGGATTTTAGCACAGGTTTTCTATTTAATTTCTTTTTAACTTTTGTATATTGTTATTTATTGTATATTTTAATGTCCTGTGCACCGCCCAGAGTCCGTCTCGACGGAGATTGGTGCGGTTAACAAATCGAATAAATAAATAAATAAATAAATAAATCAATCAATCAACTTATTTATTTTATTTTTTATTTTTTTATTAAATTTATACCCCGCCCTTCTCCAAACGGACCCAGGGCGGCGCACAGGAATGTTAAAATACATACAAAACATATAAAATTTTAAAAACCTATTCTAATAAAACCTGTGCTAAAAATCAAATTAAAATCCCAATTTAAAACTGTCTAATAGTCAGTAATGGAGGTTACGCTAGGCCAGCTAGATGGAATAGATGTGTCTTCAGACACTTGCGGAAGAGGCAGAGGTCGGAGATGGTGCGGAGTTCAGGGGGTAAGTCGTTCCAGAGGGCTGGCCCCGCCACAGAGAAGGCTCTTCCCCTGGGTGTCGCCAGTCGGCATTGTCCAGCCGACGGCACCCTGAGGAGGCCCTCTCTGTGGGAGCGTATCGGTCTGAGGGATGTATGGGGCAGGAGGCGGTCTCGCATATAACTAGGCCCCGAGCCATGGAGCGCTTTAAAGATGGTCGTCAAAACCTTGAAGCGCACCCGAAAGACCACAGGAAGCCAGTGCAGCTCGCGCAGGATAGGTGTTATGTGGGAGTGTCTAAGCGCTCCCGTAATCACCCACGCGGCTGCGTTCTGGACTAGCTGCAGCTTTCGGGTGCACCTCAAGGGGAGCCCCATGTAGAGAGCATTACAGTAGTCGAGTCGAGAGGTGACGAGTGCTTGAGTGACTGTGCGTAAGGCACCCCGGTCCAGTAAGGGGCGCAATTGGCGCATCAGGCATACCTGATGAAACGCCCCCCTGGCCACGGCTGCCACATGATCTTCCATAGACAGCCGGGAATCCAGGAGGACACCCAAATTGCGCGCCCTCTCCACGGGGGCCGGTGTTTCGCCCCCAATGGCCAGAGTTGGAATAATCTGGCTGAACTGTAAAAATAAATAATATAGAATTTGCACAAGCTTCTATGCACTTCAGAGTCACTGTCTACATACTTAACATATTAGATCAGGATGAATGGCTGATTCAGAGCTGGAAAACTTTCTCTAAAATTTTGAAAATTCTAATACCATCTCTACAATTGGAAAATTGTGTCCTACCCTTTCTAGTGGGGATTAAATGTGCATTGGTTAGCTGTGAAGGGCTGGGCTGCTACATGCAGTCTACAACCTTAATGTTGTCTATTTAGGGTCCAATGAAGAACTCTGTGTAAAGTTGCTCATATAAAATGGTGGGACATGAGATTGATTTAACTAGGCATTGCCCCATGCCAAACAGTATAAGAAATTATCTATATCTATATCATCTATCTCTACCTCTATCACTACTCTACCTCTACCTCTATTTTTATCTCCATCCATCCATCATCTCTCTCTCTTTCTCTCCTTCTCCCTCCCTCCCTCCATCTATCCATCTAGCCGGGAATCCAGGAGGACACCCAAATTGCGCGCCCTCTCCACGGGGGCCGGTGTTTCGCCCCCAATGGCCAGAGTTGGAATAATCTGGCTGAACTGTAAAAATAAATAATATAGAATTTGCACAAGCTTCTATGCACTTCAGAGTCACTGTCTACATACTTAACATATTAGATCAGGATGAATGGCTGATTCAGAGCTGGAAAACTTTCTCTAAAATTTTGAAAATTCTAATACCATCTCTACAATTGGAAAATTGTGTCCTACCCTTTCTAGTGGGGATTAAATGTGCATTGGTTAGCTGTGAAGGGCTGGGCTGCTACATGCAGTCTACAACCTTAATGTTGTCTATTTAGGGTCCAATGAAGAACTCTGTGTAAAGTTGCTCATATAAAATGGTGGGACATGAGATTGATTTAACTAGGCATTGCCCCATGCCAAACAGTATAAGAAATTATCTATATCTATATCATCTATCTCTACCTCTATCACTACTCTACCTCTACCTCTATTTTTATCTCCATCCATCCATCATCTCTCTCTCTTTCTCTCCTTCTCCCTCCCTCCCTCCATCTATCCATCTATCCATCCATCCATTTATCATCTATCTATCTATCTATCTATCTATCTATCTATCTATCTATCTATCTATCTATCTATCTATCTATCTATCTATCTATCTTTCTATCATCTATCTATCTGGTTGAACTATATAATATATCAATCCTACATTGCAACCTATTGCTTCCAACTCAATTTCTTGCAGATAGATGGCTGAAAATCAGTTCCAACAATCTGAAGAACACCAAATTGCCATATCTGATGTTGGTGATATATGGGAGGCATATTGAAACAGGCCATCATAAGTATAACATCTCAGAGCAATCCCATTTTTTCAGACTTAATATTTTTATTGAGGTTGTTGATATATTTAACTTAAAGTTGTCAGTATGCAGAATTATTTTTAAAAAATGCTCAGCAATGGAACATGGTAGGCCTTTTTTCATTAGGAGTATAGGAAAAAGTAAATAGCCACAAAGTAAGCAGGAAGAACGACTACCAAGACAACAGTCAGGTAAAAGAGAACAGAGATCAGGATGGGAATGTACTGAGTCTATGACTATGTCTGAATTTCAGACATTATTGTCCCTAGGTCTCAGGAAGAGAAAGAGGGGGAAACACATTTAGATTTGCAATTGTCTGTTTTTTTAGCTTTACACTAAAAGTAATACTTGTTAAGTTTCGAGGCACTCAGTCCGAGTCAGGCTTAGTCACAAATAGGTTTATTACAAACAGCAGAACTATATACAGGAACATCGTTAGATTATTGCAACTGGCACTTTACAACTACGATAGCCTTTTATAGGCTTCTCTAGGGTGGAAGAAACAAAACCTAGACAGGTAGTCTGGCCGGCCATTCGCGTCTCAGCCAATCAGACGCGACTGGCTGTTACAGAGTTTCTCCAACCTCCGGGTCAGCCCTGGGTCCCCAGACCGACTGTCTGTGCATGGGCAGAGACTTCCCCAGACTGACTGTCTGCGCGTGGGTGGAGAACATAACACCCCTTTCCCCCCAGTCAGTGTGCAAGCTTGTCAGTTCGTATAGCTGTGCACGCGTAGACTTTTAGATAGGCGGGGCGGTGCCTGATCCGTCTGGAACGCCTAGGCTGCGCCGGAGAGTTGACGGGGCTGTGAAGCTCGTCTCCACGAAAAGCGGAGTTCCCGTTTGTGTCCTGGTGGCTAGGTCCTGGGGGTGGAGTCAACTGGGGCGAGGAAAACAACTCTGATGAGATAGAACAAGGAGGGGAGGAGAGCGGCCCAGTATAAGGTGGCGGCCGCAGTCTATGTTCAAAAAGTTCGGAGGCTTCTCCTTGCGGGTTGAAGTCAATGGGTTTGCCACAGTATTGCGGCACTTCGAGTGGTTGTTGAAAAGAATAGTCCGGCAAACATAGTTTCGGAATGTATAAATCCCCTTGCGCCCCAGCTTCAGCCAACCGATCCAGCCCAAATGCGGTCAATGAGCCGGGCTGGCCAGGAGAAAGAAACTCCGGAGCCTGGATACGGCGCCTCAGCTGATCCAGATGGTGCCGCCACTCAGTTCCATCGGGCAGTTCGACCCTATACGAACAGGGGCCGGTTAGGTCAACTACGGAGGCAGGCACCCAACGCGGATCCGCCGCAAAATTCCTAGCCCAGACCAGGTCACCCTTGGCAAAGAGATGGGAAGGGGGTTCCCCCAGGTTGCTCAGCTGCACCTCGTTGTAGTCAGGGTGCAGCCTGTCCAAAGTGGTCCGCAGGCGTCGACCCATCAAGAGCTCAGTGGGGCTCTTCCCTGTGGCCGGGCACGGAGTGGAATGCTGACCCATGAGGTAAGCAGCCACCCTTGCATGCCAGTCTCCCTTATCCAGCCGGGCCAAGGCCTCCTTGGCTGAGCGCATGGCTCGTTCCGCGCGTCCGTGATAGGAAGCTACTGGCACGTGGCGGATCCCTTGCACGGCCAGGAACTCCTGGAATTTGGTGGAATGGAAAGGCGGGCCGTTGTCAGACACAATGGAATCCGGTAAGCCGTGCGTCGCGAACAGGCGACTTAAAGCCCGTACCATGCACTCCGCTGTAGTAGAGGCCATGAGGACCACTTCCACCCAGCGGGAGTAGGCATCCACCACTACCAGGAAGGACTGGCCGTGGAAGGGACCCGCGAAGTCAATGTGGACTCAGGACCACGGGCACTTGGGGATGTCCCATTCCCTGGGGGAAGAGACCGGCGGGGCAGGACGAGATGACTGGCAGGTTGGACACGCAGCAACGCAAGTGGCTACCTCCGCGTCCAAGCCGCCCCACCAAACATAGCTCCTGGCTAATGCCTTCATGCGAGCTATGCCTGAATGGATAGCATGGAGGGATTGCAGGACCTGGAGTCGCAAAGGAGGAGGAATAATGACCCGGTCCCCCCAGCACAAGCAGCCACAATGGAGCGAAAGCTCCATCTGGCGTGTCTTGTATGGCCAAAAATCTTCAGCTACGCTGCCTGAAGGCCACCCACGCAGTACCCATCTGGCCACCTGGGACAGGACGGGGTCAGAACGGGTGTGGGCAGCGACGTCCAATGAGGACAAGGGAATGTCGGACTCAGCAACCGCCAGGACGGAAAGAGACGGAACTGGCGTGGGGTCCACCTCGGGGAGGGGGCAGCGACTAAGGGCAGTGGCATGCCCTATCTGCTTACCTGGACAGTACAGCAGCGTATAATCATACGCTTCCAGGAACTCAGTCCACCGGGTCATCCTGGGAGAGAGGATGGGGGGGTGTCCGACGGTCACCGGCCAATAGCCCAAGGAGAGGCTTGTGGTCGGTAACGACGGAAAAAGCCCGACCATAGAGATAGGTGTAGAACTTTTTAATCCCGGACACTACAGCCAGAGCCTCCTTGTCGATCTGACTGTAGTTTCACATCGTCCGGGAATAGAAAGCAATGGGGGCCTCTGAGCCATCGGGCAGGACATGACTCAGGACAGCCCCCAGGCCAAATGAGGAGGCATCGTATGCCAGAATCAGAGGAAGCCTGTCATCATAGTGCACTAAAACCGCCTCCGATGTTAGCATAGCTTTAACAGCTGCGAATGCCTGGGCTTCGCGGCTGCCCCAGCGCCAGGCCATGGATCGGTCTAGCAACTGATGCAGCGGCTCGGCTAATGATGCCTTGTGGGGAATAAAAGGCGTGTAAAAATTCAACAGGCCGTAGCGTCGAAGGGTGCGAAGGGCGGCATAGTCGTCATCTTGCTGGTCGTCCCTCACCATCTAGCTGGAACAGTGTAAGGCTCCCTCCGTGCGGCCGGAGGAAAGACTAGGCCTGCTCCCAAACCTTCGTCGCCAGTGTTAAGTTTCGAGGCACTCAGTCCGAGTCAGGCTTAGTCACAAATAGGTTTATTACAAACAGCAGAACTATATACAGGAACATCGTTAGATTATTGCAACTGGCACTTTACAACTACGATAGCCTTTTATAGGCTTCTCTAGGGTGGAAGAAATGAAACCTAGACAGGTAGTCTGGCTGACCATTCGCGTCTCGGCCAATCAGACGCGACTGGCTGTTACAGAGTTTCTCCAACCTCCGGGTCAGCCCTGGTTCCCCAGACCTACTGTCTCTGCGTGGGCAGAGATTTCCCCAGACTGACTGTCTGCTTGTGGGTAGAGAACATAACAATACTGACCTGCATGACATTGAATTCTTTGTCTGATTTCCCTTGGAGGACTGACCTTGAATCCTTAAATTGAGTGTAGATGGCTATCTGTCAGGATTTTTTTCTACATCCTACATTGTGAGTCCTGTAATAAATAGGAAATGGGAGTTGAGAACTCTTTTCTAATGTCTCTTTCATATATAATTCTAATTGTAATACTACTGGTTTTACCGATCTAAGCTTAGAACACAAAATTATCTGCTACAATGTCTTACCTGTCAACAACTTCTTCAGCTTCAACCTCAATAATACATGGGCAAACAATCGATACAAACTCAATTGCAGAAAATATGGTCACCACCTGGATGGTTTAAGTAAAGAGAAGGTACTAGCAGAGAAGCAAGGAAGTTTGAGAATTGACCAATCAACCTTTGATTAATGTTCTATTACTTGGTAGAAAAATATTCTTGCCACCTACCAGGAATTCTCTTGGTTGCCTTCCTAGAATTAAAACTGACATCTGACTCAGTCCTCACGAAGACGTTATGGAGGAAATTGTCATGCACATTGATGCATTACTGATTATTCTGTTTGGCCATCAAGCATGAGTAATTCTATCTGCAGGTCAATATAATGTTATTTCTTTACTAATCCCTTCTCTAAAGTTGTACCTTTATCTCTCTAATTTTGACTTCATATGCTCTTTTAAAATATGAGTTACACCTTCCAATATTACACAACAATCTTACAACCATCTTTTATGCTGATTACACCATCATTCTCTGTCAGATTCATGTTAGACTTCATTGTCAACCTTTGGATTAACCTTCTGAACTCTACCAAAATATTTCCATAAGAAAAAAGGGGGAGGAAATCAGAAACAAAGGTAGTTTTGTTTGCTTTGCAGTTGTAATTGCTGTTGCAATTGGAAAATTATTTATTTATTTATTTATTTATTTATTTGATTTATAGACCGCACCCTCTCCCCAGAGGGATTCGGGGTGGTGCACAGGACATTAAAAGCATATTATAAATACAACAGTACAATATTTAAAATCAAATTAAATAATTTACCCTGTGTTAAAATTTTAAAATCTTAAAACCCGTAAAACCCTTAACACTGTTTCCCTAGAATCCCTATTAAAACAATTTAAATTATACTACAGCCTAGGATAGGATAGATTAGGCCAGGCCGGCGTGATGAAAGAAGTAAGTTTTTAACTTTTGGCGGAAGGAGCTGAGGTCCGTGGTAGTTCTGATATCAGGGGGTAGGTCGTTCCAGAGGGTCGGACCCACCACAGAGAAGGCCCTTCCCCTGGGCGTCGTCCGCTGGCATTGCCTAGTGGAAGGCACCCAGAGAAGTCCCTCTCTGTGGGAGTGAATTGGCCGCAGGGATATATGAGGCAGAATGTGATCCCACAAGTAACTAGGTCCCGTGCCATTGAGTGCTTTAAAGATGGTAATCAACACCTTGAAGCGCACCAGAAAGGCCACAGGTAGCCAGTGCAGCTCACGCAGAAGTGGTATTATGTGGGAGAACCTAGAGGCTCCCAGAACTGCCCGCGCGGCTGCGTTCTGGACTAGCTGTAGTCTTTGGGTGCACCTCAAGGGAAGCCTCATGTAGAGAACGTTACAATAGTCTAGACAGGATGTCACGAGCGCATGAGTGACTGTGCAAAGGGCATCCCGATCCAATAAGGGACGCAACTGGCGCACCAGGCAAACCTAGTAGAACGCCCGCCTGGCCACAGATGTCACTTGATCTTCCATGGACAGCCGGGTATCCAGGAGGACGCCTAAGTTGCATGCCCTATCCACAGGGGCTAGATGTTCACCCCCTATGGCCAGTGATGGAATAAACTGGTTGTACTGGGACGCTGGAAACCACAGCCACTCGGTCTTGGACGGGTTGAGTCTGAGTCTGTTCCTTCCCATCCAAACCCACACGGCTTCTAGACACTGGGACATCACTTCGATGGCATCATTGGGGTGGTTTGGGGTAGATACGTACAGCTGCGTGTCATCAGCGTACAAGTGGTACTCTATCCCAAAACCACCGATGATCTCGCCCAACAGCTTAATATATTTGTTGAACAGGAGCAGCGAGAGGACCAATCCCTGAGGCACCCCACATGTGAGGGGTCTCGAGGTCGACCTCTGCCCTCCTGCCAACACAAATTGCGATCGACCGGAGAGGTAGGAGGAGAACCACCGTAAAATGGTGCCCCTCACCCCCAATCCCTCCAGTCAATCGGATACCATGGTCGATGGTATCGAAAGCTGCCGAGAGGTCTAATAGGACCAGGATGGAGGAACAACCCCCCTCTCTGGCCCTCCAGAGATCATGTACCAATGCGACCAATGCCGTCTCAGTGCTGTGTCCGGGCCGGAAGCCAGACTGGTGCGGGTCCAGATAAACCATTTCCTCCAGGTGCCGAGGAAACTGTTGTGCCACCACACTCTCTACAACCTTCACCAGGAAGTGAAGGTTGGAGACCGGATGATAATTTACTAACAATGCTGGGTCCAGGGAAGGCTTCTTGAGGAGGGGCCTCACCACCGCCTCTTTCAAGATGGCAGGCAAGATCCCCTCACTCAAAGAAGCATTCACTATCTCCTGGAGCCAGCCTCGTGTCGTCTCCCAGGATGCCAGTACAAGCCAGGAGGGACACGGGTCCAATAAACATGTGGTGGCACTCAATTGCCTATGTAACCTGTCCATGTCTTCGGAAGTAACAGAGTCAAACTCCTCCCACAAACTTGTCTCAAGACCTGCCTCGGGTAATCCCTCCAGACTACTTTCAGGGGAGGCCAACTCGCTTCGAATCTGAGCGATTTTATCCTGCAGATACTCTCCAAATTCCTCTGCTCTGCCCTGTAGAGGGGCTTCCCGCAGCCTCTGTTGAAGAAGGGAGCGGGTCACCCCAAACAGGGCGGCAGGGCGGTTATCTGCAGATGCGATGAGAGTGGCACAATGATGATGTTTGGCCACTCTTATCACCACAAGGTAAATCCTCAAATGGGCTCTCACCTGTGTTCGGTCAGATTCAGACCGTGTGGATATCCATTTCCTCTCTAGGCGTCTCTTATGGCGTTTCATCACCCTCAACTCCTTGGTGAACCAAGGAGCCTGGGTGATTCGACACCACATGAGAGGCCGCAAGGGCGCGACCCGATCCAAGGCCCCCATGGCCGTGGTACTCCATGCCGCCACTAGGTCCTCCATCGGGGCGCGGGTCAGGGTCACAGGTAGTGGCCCAAGCTCCATCTGGAGCCTTTCCGGGTCCATCAGGGGCCTGGGCTGGAACCATCTGGGAGTTGTAGGTTCTACCTCCCTGCGGTGGGGTGTAGCGGTAGGAAAGTCAAGCCGGAGAAGTGAGTCATCCAACCATGACAGGGGTATAATGGCTAACTCCCCTATGCCAAGCTCACTCGTCCACTGACCAGAGACAAAAATCAGATCCAGCGTGTGTCCTCCCTTGTGTGTGGGGCCCTGAATTACTGGGTCTGGTCCATGGCCGTCATGGAGGCCATGAACTCCCGAGCTGCCTTGGATGTCTTGCCTACCGATGGCAGGTTGAAATCCCCCATGACTAACAATCTGGGGGTCTCAACTGCCACCTCAGCGATCACATCGAGGAGCTGGCAGGGCTGCTGTTACATAGCGGGGAGCCAGGTATACAATCAGCAAGCCCAACTGCCTCCCTAGGCCCCACTTAATACCACTCATAATAAACAGATTAAGATTTATAAACATCTAAGAATTTATCTTCAGTTTGTTAGTACCAAAAAGCAACTACTATAGGAAATACTGCCCATGCTGGTTACAACAACGTTGTTTCTGCAACAGTCATTATTTAGAGTAAAAGTCTTCTTCTGAATGGAGCATGAATTTGCATTTACAAAGATACAAAGACTTTAGAAGCAATCACAGTTTAGAGGAATTTCTTTTTGTGTTTTTCAAACTAGGTCAAAGGTATTTATTTTGCAGGAACTGGGCTATGCTTCAGCTAATGGACTGAATTGGCTGAAATTCATTTTTCTGAGATGAAAACTTGGTTCCTCAATCTTTGGTAATATGTTTACCTCCTCCTGGAAAAAAGAATGGATAGCCAGAGATTTGTTTCACTCTGGTTTCTGACATCAATCCCTGCTAATTGTTGTAGCACCATGAGATACAGTAGAAATAAAAAAGACAGTCTTTAATTTGGGAGTACTGAAGAACAGATCGAAAATCTCATCCCCTTTCTGTTACTAGTAGACCTTTCACTATTATCTTTCAATTATTTTGTCCAGTTGATACAAGAGGGCATTTATATTAGCAAGGCTTCCTATTTTACCCTAAAGTTTATTCAAGAGTGGTAGTAGTTAATAATACCCCATATCAGAACACTTTTTCCATGTTTGGATGAGGACATTAAGGTGAATTATCCCGTTGCCTTCCTCTTTTTACCATACATGGCAATCTGAATAAATGGTTCCTGCCCTTATGAAATGTACAGATTTGTCTAACTGTCAAATCTGTACATTTGGGCATAATGTACAGATTTGACTGGAGGACTGGAGACTAAGACATATGAACAACGGCTGCAGGGGCTGGGTATGTCTATCTGGATGAAGAGAAGGACCAGGGGAGACATGATAGCAGTGTTCCGATATCTCAGAGGGTGCCACAAAGAAGAGGGAATCAAACTATTCTCCAAGGCACCTGGGGGCAGGACAAGAAGCAACGGGTGGAAACTAATCAAGGAGAGAAGCAACTTAGAACTAAGGAGAAATTTCCTGACAGTAAGAACAATTAACCTCTGGAACAGCTTGCCTCCAGAAGTTGTGAATGCCCCAACCCTGGAAGTCTTTAAGAAGATGTTGGATAGCCATTTGTCTGAAATGGTATAAGGTTCCTGCCCACGCAGGGGGTTGGACTAGAAGACCTACAAGGTCCCTTCCAACTCTGCTATTGTATTGTATTGTATTGTATTGTATTGTCAGCCGCCCCAACTTGGTCAGTTAGAAAAGAAAGACTGTCAAGTCCATGATTAGTGAAAGTATACTTTATTAAAACCAAGAGGTCATAGTGAAGCAAATCTAAACTTTCACACCCAAAACATCTGTTTCGCCTTTCCCTCTCGCTACCTGCCCCACTGGTTATCTTTAATTCTCCAATTGCATTCAAACAAATTGTATTGGAACGGGCCCTGGCTGACTGGTATTGCATTCCATGGTGTGACCTTGGAAGGGCCGATGTCTCTCATAAAATGGCACAAAGAGTAGTTTTGATTCCCCTTAGGCTAGCCCCCCCCTATTCCTCCCCATAGCTCCCTCCTCCTGTTGCGTATAGCACACTGGTATCTGATGAAGCATGGCCGCTGCAGCAGGATGGCAGTCCTGACACTAACATCCAGATTATGTGCAAATAAATTCAGTGAGATGTTTCTGAAAGTTGCCAAATTCTATACAATTGCAATTAGAAGATGCTGGATTTGAATTATGCCCAAATTTGCTTGCTTAAGCTTTGTGTAAAGAACCTCCAGTGTCGTTAATTTCTGTTCTCCTCCTATGTCAATTTCTCATCTTGCAGAATTGGCTGATACTATATTATTACTTTGGGGAATTTTTCCAGGTATAAATAAAATCTAATCAAATTAATAAATATACAGCCCAGAGGAAGATAGTCGCAAAATAAAATAAAAATAAAAAATAAAGCAGTAAACCATAGTGTTCTTACCATTTTTTAGGATTTAAATCCTATTTAATTTTTTTTTAATTTAACTTTTTGGAGAAGATATATAAACAAATGCAAATGGAAAATAGAAAACAGGTTAAAAGAAATAAGGCACGAATAGGTAAATGAGAGATATAAAAATATCTAGGGGGTTATAGTTTCCTGATTAGCAAATTATAAATGATTGAATATAATATTTATTATTTACCAAATATTATAAATATTTATTATTTATATACGAGACCGCCTCCTATCCCATACATCCCTTCGTCCGCTCCGCTCCCACAGAGAGGGCCTTCTCCGGGTGCCGTCGGCGGGGCAATGCCGGTTGGCGACACCCAGGGGAAGGGCCTTCTCTGTGGCAGGCCCGGCCCTCTGGAACGACCTACCCCCCGACCTTCGCACTATCTCGGACCTCTGCCTCTTCCGCCAACATCTTAAGACATATTTATTTCAGCAAGCCGGCCTAGGATAGCCCCCCGTTTCTGACTTTTTAAAAATAAATTATAATTTGGGAAGGTTTTTAACATGGGTTTTAGCACGGGTTAACTAATTTAATATATTTTAACTGATATTTATTGTATTTTGTGGTTTTAATAATGCCTGTGCGCCGCCCTGGGTCCTAACAAGGAGAAGAGCGGGGTATAAATTTAATAAAATAAATAAATAAAAATAAAATACCAGTACCTAGAAGCAACCTTTTTGACGTGTGCTACTTTATGCAGAAAGGAACCTAAAGGAAACATTTGTTTTAAAATGCTTTTAAAGGATTTGAGAATATATCTTTGTGATTTCTTTGTTTCAAGAAATCTGATTAGATTAATTCCTATATTTTATTGTAAATTTCTGAAAAGACCTTCTCTGGATGATTGACAGAATTGAATTTTAGGCTTTTGCTGTTTTTTGTGTATTTATTCCTAATCCACTGGTAGCAGCATGTATACAGGTAGTCCTCGATTTATGTTTGTTTGTTTGTTTAATGTTATTACAAGACTGAAAAAAGTTATTTATGACCATTTTTCATACTTACAACTGTTGGAATATCCCCATGGTCACGTGTTCAAAATTCAGATGTTTGGCAGCTGACTCATATTTATGATGGTGGCAGTGTTCTGAGGTTATGTAATCACCATTGGTGACCTCACAAGTGAAGTCAATGGAGAAGTAAGATTTACTTAACAACCATGTCACTAGCTTAATAACTGCAATGATTCATTTAACAATTGTTGCAAGAAAAGTCGTAATACGGGACCAAATTCATTTAACAGATGTCTCACTTAACAACAGATTTTGGGCTCAATTGTGGTCATATGTCGAGGACTGCCTGTTTAACTTTTTAACAGCAATAGGATATATACTGGCAATATTGAATATACCGTATTTTTCAGAGTATAAGACGCAACTTTTTTCCTCAAAAAAGAGGCTGAAAATCATGGTGCGTCTTATACGTCAAATATAGCATTTTCTGCCCCCAAAAGCCCTCCCCCCTCACCAAAATGGCTGTGAATACCCTTATGGAAGCTTTCAGAAAGCTCCCGGGGGCTGGGGAGAGCAGAAAGGACTATTTTTGCCTCCTCCCCAGTCCCCAGTAGCACTCTATAAGCCTCCATAAGGCTATGCATGGAATTTTTTGGTCAAAAAAACAGGCCGTTTTTTTCTCGTTTTTGGGGGGCTCTAGGAGCACTCTGCAAGCTCCTCCAAGGCTATTCATTAAAAAACGGGCCAATTTTCACAAAAAACAGGCCATTTCGGGGAGGTTTGCAGAGTGCAAACACTTTTTTTTTTAACTGATTGATGAGAATTACATTGATCAAGTGTTGCGCTAGCAGAAACAAGGTCTTAGGTGCTGCAGATTGTCAGCGATTTCCTTCTCCAGCACATGGATAAATACACTTGGAAACATCTACCTACCTACCTACTTTCTCTCTCCCTACCTATCTACTTTATTTCTCTCTCTCTATCTCTTTCTACTTCTCTCTCTCTATTCCTCTACCTACCTACCTACCTACCTACACACACTCTCTCTCCCTCCCTCCCTCCCTACTGTATTTCTCTTTATCTCTCTCCCTCCCTCCCTTTATCTACCTACCTATCTACCTATTTACCTAACTACTCTGTCCCTACCTACTACTGTATTTCTCTCTCTTTCTCTCCCTCTTTATCCCTCTATCTACCTACCTACTTCTTTTTTAATTCGCCTCTTCAAAATCTTGGTGCGTCTTATACTCCAGTGCATCTTATACTCTGAAAAATATGGTATTTATTAAATATATGTTCTGACCATCTCAATAACCCCGGATGGCTTATATATGCATCACTTTGAATGTCCAAAAATCATTATTAAGCTTTAATCGTGGATTAGTATTAAGAACTGAGTTTAGTGCAGTACAAATCACCAGCTAACATTTTAAAACATATAACAGAATGAACTAAAATAAAGAATCTCTTCTGCTTTAAACATCCCATAAACTCTACACATAACCATCATCACCACCCCATTTCAGATTGAATACAAAGCATCCATGTATCAAGCTATAATGCAGAAACTATTTCCACTTTGACTTAAATTATTTACCATATTTGCATTGGAATTGGAAGCATATTCCCACAACTTGGTCAACACTATTCTTCCAATTTGTTCGATACAGACATGAGTACTAATGGAAAGATTGTTCTTTTTGTATTGCTTCATAGTGTAACATTAGGACCTGCCTATTGGGAATTTGGGGTAGGAGGGTGTATTAAAATGCTAAATAATGTCATAACAAAGTTCAAAATCCATTAGCAAAGCAAAGTTTTAAATTTCCTCTCCATCTGTCAACAGTATATAAAAATGCTTATAGGCTCCTATTTGGAGGATAATATAGCCATCAGAAGCTGATGGCATGACAATTTAAAAGTAAGCGATTGCAGAGATCACAATTTTTAATGAGAAAATCATTCATATAATTTTTGCTTTATTGGGGAATCTTCAGTACCAAAAGATGTTGGCTGAATGTGTCTAAAATTAATAGAAGAAGAATCAAGTGGCTCAGTTGACAAAAGCTGCAATGAAATAAATGCCACTTTCTTGATTATGATAAACCAATTAAATCTAATTTCTGTTCTGTTTTCATACATAAGCAACAGCTGTACACGCTATCCATGAGTAATTAATTGCTTCCAACTGCCTGCCAGTGAAAATGATAGTTCTTTACATTGATGACACAACACAACATGTGTCCCTAAACACATTAGGGTTTATCATATGATTACACAATATGCCATAGGGATTTACAGAACAGGCAACAGATTTAGATCAGAACAGGAAAATGTGCAAGCTTTGTTCAACATGACTGGCAGAGGATGAATACAGCACTTCCTAGAGACATTACACATTCAGGAGCGGTGAGCACCAAGAAGGATGCCTTAAAAACATTTAGGCAGTGCCTGCACCTTCCCACATTGTCATTAAAATGGCAAGAAATACAGGCTGGGGGGCGGGATACTCTATATTTTCAAAATATAATCACTGCATTGTTGTGGCACTACAAAATCCCTCCCCCAAGGACTGGGTAATATTAAGCCACTACTGTTTTAAGGTTTTTCCTTTGAGTGTTTTCTCATGATTCCTCTTCAGTTGGATAGAAGTAGAAATGGCTTGGGTTTGTTTTTCTCAAGGCAAGGAACATCTCAATGAATCAAAAAGTATGGTACAATACCTGCAGAATGAAAAGACAGATTAAAAACTGAAACAATTCAAAGAAAAGTAAAAAAAAACATTCCAAAAAGCACCTTCAAAATAAAGTACAAATATTTTTTAAAAAAAGACCTCTTGTGACAGACTTTGAAAAATAAGGGTCTGTTTAATCACTGCATGTGCTTTTACTTTATTAATATGATTTGGCTGATTTTCTCCTTCTTGGAAAGTTTGTTATGAACATTAAGTAATAAGTACTTCGATAAAGAAATGGATGTTCACCTCATCCCATAAATATGGCCATCTCATAGCATTTTCATGGGTCTTTTTTTAATACAAAAAGTTTAAAATCTGTTGACTAGTTAAGTAGACTTTGTAGTTGTAGTGTTTCCTTTTTCCTTTCCTTTTTAGCCCCTAACGACAATTGTGGGTACACGGAAAGGCCTTTACTCAGGACTTTACTCCACATTTCTGATGAAATGGAGTGAGGTCCATGAAAGCTTGCTATACTTGTATATGAAAACAGGTTTCACAATGCCTAATACGGCCAAAAAACAAAAACAAAAACGCTCTTGGATTATATTCTGAAATATAAGTTTATTTCTGTCAATATTAAGCAGCTTCATCCATGATCATTCTAGAGATAAGAAAGACATCTGACAAATCCACTGTGAAAGAAACACTAGGAAGAGAGGGAAATCATATTTTCCTGTGTTCTTCCACAGCAATCTGAGTATCGGAATCCAAATATATACCAATGAAAGAGAGAAACTGTGTGCAAATAATATTTATTATTTATTGCGCCTTCAGGTCAGTTTTTTACTCCTAGTAACTGCCTAGATATCTCCATGTAAGATTTCAAAACTACTTTGGCAATGCTTCCTTCTCAGGGCTGAGAGAGAGTGGATGGTCCAAGGGTCACCCAACTGGCTTCATGCCTACAAGCAGGTCTAGAACTCAGGGTCACTTAGTTTCTAGCCTAATGCCTTAACACCAAAAAGTGCCAGAGAAAAACCTGCACACATTTTTGGGCAGTGATTGCAATCCAACATTATTAATCTATTACAATCCATTCACAGCAGAGGTGGGTTGCTGGTGGTTAGGCCCGGTTCAGCCGAACCGGTAGTAGAATTCAGGCCTGGGTCGCAGAACCGGCAGCAACCCAGGCCTGACATGCCCCGAACTGGTTTTCTGGTGTGTTACGCCATTACTGGCATGGTTCTGAACATGCACACATTTTTTTTAGTTAAATGTGCCTGTGCAAGTAACGCACGGCCGGCGCACACACAGAGAACCGGTATTAATCGGTTCAGGAACCAACCCCTGATTCACAGGGAGCATCATCATCATCACTTTGCTCTCTTGCGTATCCATGTTGTTTGCATGTGCATTTAGGGGCCCATCTGCATGCAAATATCTGTGTGTGTCCCCTCAATAGCTACATGTTTTCCACCTTGCTCTCTACAAATTATGCTCAGTATACACATATAAGCCAGTGTACTTTTGCTATTCATTATGCACTACAAACTCCATGAACTGCCACTTTCCAAGAATACAACTGAGGCCTAAGTCAGCATTTTTACAATATCATCTGTACTGGCAAAACATTAAAGGCTCAATATTTAATAAACATAATAAACATCCCCATGAAACAAATTGTTCATAAACTACCTGTTTAATTTTTCAGGGTCCCTGAACCACATATTTTCTTATTAGTAGCGAGCCTGCTGGGCTGCAGGATAGATAGGGCCTGTCAGGGACGGAATATAATGTAGCGGTTTTATGAATTATTTCTGTGAGGAAAAGCCTATTACAGCTGACAAGATGATGATATTAGCCCATCATCATTCCAAAGGCACCACCCTTCCCCCTTTCATCCATCAGGCCCCTTGTATGGGAGCGGTTCGCCAGGCAGGCTTTGCATTGCCAACACAAAGACAAATACTTCCCTCTTTTCCGAGTCCATGAAACATTTAGTATTTCATTTCAAATCATGGCAGGTGACAGTAACAAATGGCCTAATGAATCTCCCTTATTGTCCCCGGTGAATCAGAAGATGAAAGAAAAGTCAAATCTCTTTTTCTCTCTCTCTCTCTTCTCTCTCTCCCTATCTCTCTCTTTATCCCCAGAGATTGGATTTGTTTGTTTGTTTATTCACTTGGCCTGAGTAAAAATGGTTCCCGCCAGATTCTAAAATGAATTTCTGGGTTGCCGGCAATTAGCAATCAGCAAACAATGAACAAGAAAAAGCAGGAGATCGGCTATGTTGCTCTGATGCTCCCTTTTTTCTCAATTTGGAGCATAATTACCTAGAAACGGATTTCAGTGAGGTTTTGGCATGGCATTTTAAAAAAAATTGTAAGTATATATTAAATGGATAGAAGTGGAGCTGGGGAGAACTTAAGCTTAAAAAAAGAAGATAAAATGGAGTTGTATATTAGATAATTCTAATAAGATGTGTGCGTGGGAAGAATGTATCATGAATTATAAACTTCTTATTGCCTTTTTTTGTTTTATTTAAAGGGAAATTGCATTGAAGGTGCTTAAATTTTTTAGCAATGATATACCCGAGCCGTACAAGTTTTATGTAAGATTGTTTTCTAAATGTGGTTGTCAAAGAAAGAAGTCTCTAGCAGAGATGTGAAAGATAGATTCTCATTTTAACATTGTACTGCAAGACTGAGGCACTTTCCCACAGATTATTCTACATGCCCTCTCTATCACCTTTTCTACAATTACATTTTAAAATTTGAAATATTTAAAGACTACCCACCATCAACAGCAGTGTTTTTTAACCTTGGGAATTTATGATGTGTGGACTTCAACTCCCAGAATTCCCCAGCCAGCTTATGCTATCGGGAATTGAGGAGTGGAAGTCTGCACGTCTTAAACTTGCTAAAATTGAAAAACAGTGATCTAAAGCAGGGGTCCCCAACCTTTGCAACTTTAAGTCTGAAGGACTTCAGCTCCCAGACTTCTCCAGCCAGCTTTGCTGGCTGGAGAAGTCTGGGAGCTGAAGTCCTTCAGACTTAAAGTTGCAAAGGTTGGAGACCCCTGATCTAAAGGTTCTCGTATTGGGTTACCATCCAACATAAAGTAAGCTTAAATAGTAAAACCAAGTACAATTGATAACAAACATTGTTATTATAATGTAAAAGTAACCTGACTGTCCTAGGTCCTTAGGACTGGATATGAGGATAAAAATGCCGTGTCCAATCTAAACACCTGGCTGACTGTACAATAAACTTAATACAGAATGCTCAATCATAATCTTAGTCAGAAAGACATATTAGAAATTTAAGGCAGGATAATTACAGGAATTAAATCCTGAATAAAAGGATAGTGGATGTTTGTCTGCAAATTAAAGGCAGAGTGCATCAGTACACACCTATCCTCCATGAAGAACAACATAAAAAATTATCTCCATAAAAGAAGATCCACTCTTGTATCCTCTCCAAAATGTTCCTCCAACAGAGGGATGCTGTTTTCTCCTGATGTATTTTGTAAGGTTTCCAAATCTCTGATAGTGGATCACTATCAGTGGATCATTATCAGAGGTGGGTTCCTAGCTATTTGGTCCGGTTCGGCCGAATAGTTAGTAACTCCAGCAGACACATGACTGTACTGGTTCTATGATGGGTGGTCCCTTCTTGATTTTCTGTTCTGCACATGCGCTGCACAATCTTCATTAAAATGTATTTTTTTTTTCATTTTTTAATGTTGTGCGCATGCGCAGATTGTTTTAAATGAAAATGCACACACATTTTTTTTTTACTACCAAACTGGTAGTAATGGCAGCCAGAACCCACTGCTGGTCGCTACTCTTTATTTGTGCTAAGTCCTAAAAATAGTAGTAAGTTGGGAACTTTGTGAGAGATAGCTTACACATTTGCTATCTTGGACAATATAATGACAATCATTCTGGCATTAAAGCTTCCACCACTTGACAACATGGCCTCAATGAGGGGGAAGTGGTGGGGTTCAAAACAATTTTACGGTTCTGTGGGCAGGCTTGGTGGGGTGGCATGGGTTGATGGCCGTAGCTTGGTGAGCATGGCAGGGGAAGGATACTGTAAAATCTCCATTCCCTCCAGATCAGCTGGGGAGGCTGAGAATAAAAGGGGGTGGGGCCGGTCAGAAGTGGTATTTATTGGTTCTCCGAACTACCAGTTCTCCAGAACTGGTCAGAACCTGCTGAATACCACATCTGGGTGGTGGGATGAATGTACCCAGTGAGATTCTAATACCCTCTTTCTTTACTAATCACATCCTTCCCGGCTTCCTCTTCTAGGAAATTTTCTCTCTCCCTTCTTTCTTTTTCTTTCTGCCATATTCAGGTTGTTCAGAAAAATTAGCTGCATCTGTAATGTGGCTTTCTCTTAAAATAAAGTTTTAAAATACTTGATCTTGCCTGATATGGTAAGACTAGATTGTCTTAGATTAAATGGACATCTTTCTTAATTGTTCATTCTGATTTTCTTTATTGTACTACCTATCTGTTAATTAATACTGATTTGATTTCAGTAATGGTTTCGAAGCACTAAATGGACACAAGATCACCTTTATAACCATATTAATCTAAGGTTCTAAAATTTCCATACCACTTTATACAACTTGCAATTCTCTTTTCTCTTTTGTTTTGTTTTCCACCCATTGTCTTGGTTGTGCTTTCAAATATCTTCAAAGTAAAATACCTGCTTTTCTTGATTACATGATTTTATGAAGCTCAGTATTCATGGATAGCACTGAATAAACTGACATTCAGATATAAAGAATATTTTCTTAATTAAACTGACAAAAGCAGGAGAAGCACTTTAATGCTGAAGCATTTAAATTTTTTTCCATTCATACCCATTACCTCTCTTGATACCATGATATCTTACCTAGAATGGAGGGCTGATTGGGAAAATTGAGTCATTCTACACTCTACATCCTTTAATTTGCAAAATCTCAAATCTGGAACGACCTTCCCCCCGAATCTCCAGACCATCTCGGACCTCCGCCTCTTCCGCCAATGGCTGAAGACGCACCTATTCCATCTAGCCGGCCTGGCCTAGTCCTTGGGCCCATTGTATATAGACTGTGTTAAATTGGGTGAGGTTTTAATTAAGGGGTTTTATTAAATTTTTTAGCACAGGGCTTATTAAATTTAATTAGTTTTATTGTGGTATATTTTGTATGGTTGTATATATCTATTTATATTTATATTGTTTTAACTTCCTGTGCACCGCCCTGAGTCCCTTCGGGGAGATAGGTTGCGGTTTATAAGTCTAATAAAATTAAAATTAAATTAAATTTCTCTTGAACCTGCAAAAAAAGGGACAGCAGAAGGGGACAGGTGCACTGACCAAAATAGGAGACATATAGCCACTTAAAAAGATGATGCATGGCTCCTTGCTGTTATAAATGGTTCTATGACTTATGTGCCACTGTTAGATGTTACTGAGAAGGTCATTTTTACAGTGCTATCAACTGTGAAAAAGCTGTAACTCTTCAATACACTACCTAAGCTTTATTTGCCTACTTCCACCTGGACTGCTGACAAGTATGCTCTCAGATGATGCCTTCCACCTGCCTCCTTCCCAACTTGAACTTCACTAGGAAGTGATGATAATAATATTTGCATATTTTATGTAGTATTCGAGATATTATTTTATGCAGTATTACAGAGATGTTATTATTCCACTCCCTCTCACAGCTATATGTACTGAAGGACAGCAGTAATAGGGTCTTGGCTAATACCATGAAACCAGACGATTTCTGAGACTGGAACCCCCTCAGGACGCAGTCAGGTTTCAGTAATACATGCCACGTCTTATCTGTGAGTTCAGTCACAGATGAGGGAAGTTTTATTAGAGGCCGATTTGTTGCTCAGTAGCAGCAGCAAAAAGAAAAGACTTCTGAAGACCTGATGACCAGGAATTGAAGTCTAGGGTCAGAACATGAGTCCAGTACAAGGGACTGTTCCTCTGTTTCCAGAGAGAGGCCTGCCACATATTCTCATATCCTGTCACTACCATGATATTTCTTCCAACGCCTTCCCCTGAATTTACCACACTCCCTACCTCATGCCATCCAGTGCCCAAAATAGGATTCACACATCACCTTAAATCATTCATTTGTTCAAAGAAACAGTTCATGCAGATGAGCCACTTTCCTTCTACAACCAACCAATCATGACCTATCTCCACAATTGGCCTAACCAGTTGGCCAAAGTCATCCTCCAATTCATTTACCAAATGTCACCTCTGGCTCTCAGTGGAGGGAAAGACGATGATATGATAACAGGGAAAGCTCCACATCCTTCAGGATGTGGCTTATATCTGGGGTACATTGTTGTAGTTTCCAGAATGAAATAAACTATCTTGTATTTCTACTAGTAGGTTATAGAAATTGGAAACACCTTCAAATTATGGTAAAAACCAGAAAGCTTTTGTGACAATCTAAATTCAATGTTTATTCTGAGATTATCTGGTCTGGTCCAGCTCTACATGTTAGGTGAATCTTGACTGACACTAGCTACTAAATACTAGTTCAGCAGCTGTTACTTCTCCATTTTTTGTGTTCCTCAGGATCTGATTTTCAAAATGGGAAGGCTGCCATTAGAGGCTTAATGGGAAAGACTAAGACGATGGCTTGGGGAAAATGCCTGATAGACAGAATCCTCCATTCTCAATGTTACTGGATCCTAATTCAATCAATAACCTGGCTGAATTCTCTCCCAAAATCAACCTAAAAAGTGTATCTGTAAGGGGAGCACCCAATATGAAAAAGCAAAGCAGTCCTAAGAATCCCAGTCTGGATCATGACCATGAAATATGTTTATGTGGCTCATGTGAATGTTTCAAAAATATTTTGTGCTGTTAATCCACAGAAATTCAGTATGTTCCCAAATATTCCATGGGTTGAGTCATTTCAATAAATTCTGAAATTCAAACAAAGAATGTATCAAGTCTTCAGCAGTTGGCAGCTTCTCAGAAGATATTAGCACTTTTAAGAAGAAGAGAAATGTGTGTATTTTCTGTTTCATAAGGGTTTCCTTTTCTTTCCTAAAAGATGTGAATTTTTGCAAAGCCGGTGTAGATTCAGTAAACACTCTTGAGACATCTTTGCTTGCTCAGAATCCCTGTCTGTTAATAATGCCTTTGAATCCCAAATCCAACTTAAAAAGTACAGCTGAGCAGGAAGCTTTTGTTAAAAGTAGCATTTTGAAATGCTGTCAGTAACTATCATAAATATTTGAGAAGTTAATATTTTAATCTTCAGCAATCACACTGAAAACATTTTTAGTGACAGACAGTGCTTCATTAATAGAGTTCTATATGTCTAATTGCTTTAGGCAATGAGAGTTGCATTATTTTGACACATGACATGCAATTAGTACATGGTCACACGGCTAAAGGGAGATTTTACACCTTTTTTCCTCCTACATTCAGAGCGAATAATTAGCATATTTTTTCTGCTGAGAATAATCATCAGAGCCTTAGATCAGAAATTGTCTAATGAGGTAAAACTCCAGTTGTTGACATTAATACTTATGACATTTCATTCTACTTTCCTACTTCCCACTGCAAAATATATATATATGTAAATCTGCACTACTTCATTTACCCTTTTCCAAGACATTCAGAAAATTCAGAAATGTTTTCCTGCTGTGGAAAAAGCATTTTCACAAAAGAAAGAAGGAAACATTTCTTGCAGATTTCCAAAAGTGCTTGCTGGTCTATCGATACTTCTGAAAAGAAGAATGAGCCATCTGACCCAGATCCACATAGCGGATGGCTTTGCTTGTCATACCATGAATTCCATTCAGTGATCATGTTCCTATTTTACTTGGGTGTGGGATGATCATGTGCACCAGTGGTGGATTTCTGCAGGCTCGTACCTACTCGCAAGAGCCGGATGGTGAAATTTAGAGAACCGGTGAGAGGGGGTTCCACCGGTGGACCCAGAAGTAAGTCTGGCCTGCCGCTGCCAGTAACCCAATGGGAAGGAAAGGAAAGGAAAGGAAAGGAAGGAAGGAAGGAAGGAAGGAAGGAAGGAAGGAAGGAAGGAAGAATTAATTTATCATCACAATTGAGCCCAAAATTTTGGTTGCTAAGCAAGAGCTTTGTTAAATGAATTTCACCACATTTTACAAGTTGGCCACTCCCACCCTGTCACATGACAACAATCCTGTGAGGTGAGTTCAACTGAGATGGAGTGCCTTACCTTGCTGACTTTCATAACTAAGGCAGGACTAGAACTCATGGTCCCCCACTTTCTAGTTTGGCACTCAATATATATATTAGCAATAGCACTTGGACGTATATACCACTTCAGATATCACTTTAGAGTGTTTTACAGCAGGGGTCCCCAACCTTTGCAACTTTAAGTCTGAAGGACTTCAGCTCCCAGAATTCTCCAGTCAGCTTCAGACTTAAAGTTGCAAAGGTTGGGGACCCCTGTTTTACAGCACTCTATAAGCAGTTTACAGAGTCAGCATACAGCCCCCAACAATCTGGGCCCTCCTTTTATTGACCTCGGAAGGATAGAAGGCTGAGTCAACCTTGAGCAGTCAGGATTGAACTCGTGGCAGTGGGCAGACATCAGCCTCCGACATTGCATTCCAACCCCTGCGCCACCCTATTAATTAGGGCTACAGATTTGCAAAAATAAGAATCGGAAGGAAGGAAGCACCTCTCTCCATTTCTTTGAAGCAGCCGAGCTTCGTTCAGGATTCTGCATGCTTTGGAAGAAAAAAATGGTGTTTTGTACAAGTCTCTTTACCTTCAGTAAGAGGATGCCTTAAAGCAGCGTCTTTTCTTTCTCAAGCCTGTACAAATGCCTGTAAAAGTGTCAGGCTGCTTTAATGAATAGAAGAAAGATTCTGAACTCATGCAAGTTCTGACCCACTGCTTCCCAATCAGGGAAATCATGGCTTAGCTGAATTTACCGCAATATAAAATGAACTTGATGCAGTGGTGGGTTTCAATTTTTTTTAGAACCTACTCTCTAGGTGTGGCCTATTTTGTGGGCGTGGCTTGGCAGTCATGTGACAGGGTGGGAGTGGCCAACTTGTAAAATGTGGTGAAACTCATTTAACAACGCTCTTGCTTAGCAACCAAAATTTTGGGCTCAATTGGGATGATAAATTCTTTCATTCTTTCTTTCTTTCTTTCTTTCTTTCTTTCTTTCTTTCTTCCTTTCCTTTCTTTCCTTTCTTATTTTCTGCCTTCCTTTTCTTTCCTTCCCATTGGGTTACTGGCAGTGGCAGGCCAGACTTACTTCTGGGTCCGCTGGTGGAACCCCCTCTCACTGGCTCTCTAAATTTCACCATCCAGCTCTTGCGAGTAGGTGCGAACCTGCAGAAACCCACCACTGACTTGATGATATGTAATGTAATCATGTTATACTGAAAGCAGGTTAGCTTCCAAGATACATAACATGAAAGGAATATTTGTGGCCAGGAAAAAAAAACCCTCAATTTGATCTCGTCATTTATATTTCAGTTTAATTAAAATTATATATAAATAATGTGATTATTATCTATCTCAGCATTTAATTATCGACACAGTAAAACTTACAATTTAGTAAGAACTGTTAGAGCTCTCTAGTTAATAGTTCTTAAGAGGAAAATGCCATTCTGGGAACTCTACCCTAAAATAAACCAGCAGAAAACAGTCTCAATAAAAGTACATTCAGTTTCGCTGGTATTGATTGAGAGCTAGGTCTGCATGATGCAAATACATTTCGGTTTTCCCTCTAATTTCTATGAACTGAAAACTATTCATTAGCTATTTAAGCTAACATCTGAATGCTGAGACAAGCCACAGCCTTAAACTATCAGCCTCAGCCATGATAACCCCTTAGTTCCACCTCAGACAACTTCTCAGGGTTGCATCACCTTGAGCTCCTGAGTGACAGCGGAAATGTGGAAGTTGAAGTTCACATATCTTAAAGTTGCCAAGTTAGAGAAACACAATGCTAGAATTTCCAGCATCTGCTTCTTTTCAAACTTATTGGCTCTTTGAAATTTTATCTCTAGACAGACAATACAAAGCAGATAATACAAAGCCAGTTTGGTCTTGTGGTTAAGGCATTAGGCTAGAAAGCAGGAATCTGTGAGTTCAAATCTTCCTTTACCCATGGAAAGCAATTAGGTGATCTCAGGGGTGTGTTTCAATTTTTTTTATTATGGGTTTGGTGGGTGTGGCTAGATGGGGGGGTTGTGATTGAGTGGGCTGTGGCCAACTTGATGTCATTCACACACACTCAGTCACAAGACCCCCTTACCAAGCTATGCCCACCAAAATGGTGGAGAAAAGTTTTGACAGGAAGGGTGTGCTGGGGGAAGGCAAAAATGCCCCCGTTTTTGCAAAAAATGGTCCATTTTTTCACCCTTTTTTGCTATTTCAGCAATTCAGCAATTTCAACCAAACTTGGTACACTGATGACTTACACTGTGGAGGCAAGACACCCCTAACACCCCATGGGGAGTCTTCTACCATACTGCCATAAAATGTCTTCTACTGTACAGCACAGTGGAGTGCCCATGGTGACAGCTTCACCGTACTCCACAAGGGGGCTCTTCTTGGTAAGGGGGAAAATCCAACATTAGAAATTCTGTCTAATACAGGATTAGGATAAATAAATAACCAGGCAACGCCAAGTTATCAACTAGTGAACAAATAAAAGAATGCCCTTTCTAGACAGGAAGGATTTTAAATCTTAGCAGAGGTGGAACGTAGAAATTACTAATGATTACCATCTTTCTCAAATTTAAACAAATTTAAATTGTGTATAGCATAATACAACTCTCAATATTTCTGCATGGTATAAATGGGCAATAAAGGAGAATTTAATATTTGAGCATTTCCAAGTTTCTAAATGGCTGACTTCGTATTTCTTGTAATAGAATCTGTGAGTTTTATAAGCAGAAGTCTTCCTGTTCATATTCTCAATGTCTGACTTGGGGGGGGGAAGGCTTTATTGTGTGTGTGTACAGTCTCCCTTCACTGACTTGAATATTAATTATGCATACATTAAAATGGAGGGAGGGGGGTGAGAATAGCAAAATTTCAGTGCTTGGAAAGATCACATTGTGTACAAGATAGTAAAAAAAAAAGCCAATCAAATTAATAGTCCAGATTCATGCAATTCTAGTCTGTGGGAGATTTTTCCAGGAATAACATCAAACATTTAGTATCGCTTGCAACAAAGGGCTGAGTTAATATTGAACATAGTAAAATATGTCTTTATTAATATTCAATATCTTTCTGTTAATTTGCATCCATATATGAGTGAATTTCAGTGGTGAGTGAATATAAATTATACTCCTGAGTCAGAATACATACTGGACATTTTCCTAGGACCTATATACAACAAAGGAACAGTTTGCATGAAGAAGTTTGAAAACAAATAATTACAGCTAACAAACAGCTTGGGAACATGAAACATATGACAGCTTGGCTACCACAAATAGTTATATCTTATTGTTTTTAAGGCAATTTGGTGGGGGATATATACCCACATATAGTACACATGTCTAGTAATATTTATCTTAAAATAAATTCTTAGAACCTGCTGCAGGGGCAAGCATACATTTAAAATTTTACAGGGTCACAAATGCCATGGCAGTGGTGTGTTGACAGCAACAAAAGGGGAGGGTGTCAAACATTTTGGCTTTGCTTGTTTTGTGCAAAATTTCAGGATCCAAAATAGCAAAAATGAAACAGCAGGTATTCTCAACCCTGCTACATGAATTTTCCCCTATTGTTCCTCATACCAAGGATAAAGTGTGAGAAATAAGCATTTGCCAGCTTTGATAGCTTTTTTCCCCTTTAATATCTGTGCAGGGCACCACAGCAGTGTTATGCACGAGCAGTCATAGGTCCCTTCAGTGGAGGTGAGGAATCTGCGGCTGAATTACAATTCCTAGCAGACTAAGCCAGCAGTGACCTAGCAAAAGAAAACAGTTCAGCAGCTTGTTGAAAGCTGTGGGTGACCTGCCCTTGCCTGTGTGTTTCCGAGGAAAGCCTAATCCAATTCTCCATTTTAGCTTTTGGAGACTTTTTAGCTTTGAGGAAAAATGTCTGGGTGTGTCCTTCTCTCCATTTTTCAATACAAGATGTATCTGAGCGCCATGGTCTATTTGAATATTTCATTTTGCAAAGATTCCCAGAGATAAAAATCATAAAACTTCCAAAGAGGATTTTGCTCTGCCCCATTTCCTCCTACCTTGCATACCATTTTACACCCTCTAATCTATCCTGCTTAACATGCATTTCCTCACATATGGCAATGACCATTCATTTCACAGTCACTTGGATCTTAAATCTTATAGCAATTAGCCAAACCTTAGAGCAACCTTATGTTGGGAGATTCCATAGGGCTCTATTCATGTTTGGCATCCTGCGATTCTCCATTACTGAGATATGCTTACAGAGATCAACAATTGCCTATGCCACTGGTATAGATAAAGCATAAAAATCTTTTACCTGATGATTCTGTATATTTTCTTGCATTCCAAGCATCATTTCATATATACTATAAATTAATAGAATCTTCGGCTGCTTGCCTAATGTACCCATTGGTACAATATCTTCAGAATGAATTCGCTGTAAATAATAAATTTGTTTTGGATATTAAAAAGAAAATCTCTTGGAATTATCTACATTAATGCTATCTAAATAATAAGATTCCAGGTCCCAGAAACCCTGTTCTCATGAGGCTAGAATAGAACCTTCAAAATGTTTTTTTAAAATTTACATTGCAGTTTCTGCAAAGAGTTCTGAAATTCATTGATAAAAATCAAATTAATTATCTTCCCAAAGATAGTAAATTATTGCACCTTTTGCTTATAGCCTGCTGATTAAGCTGTTTAGTAAATAAAGTGCATATTAAGCATATGTGCTTAATATCACATACTCGTGGCATGGAAATGTGTCCTTGAATGTACAGTTAATCCTTTCTTGTAGAGTTAATGCTTTGTCTCATATAAATTATGATTGGAAAAAATGAGAAAGGGCAGCAAATATTTTGCAAGATGTATTACAAAGTAAGTAATCTTTTAAAGCTCTAGTATGAGAGTTATGCTAATGACAAAAATGTGGTTTTCAATTAAGAGGACTACAATATATGATCAAATAAACAACTATGCAAGAATTGGGCTCTCAGGATCAGATCAATTTTACAGAGCTTGGGGGCCACAAGGACGTATGTGAGCATGCTCCAGACTTAATTCAGACACTGTCATAGTTTCTCTCTGTTGAACCTATACACAACTGTATGCACATATCCTTCATCTTCACTATCATTTTTCAAGGTATTATAAAGTTTCCTGGCCAATAACTAACCCAAAAATCACTAGCAAGGACCAAAAAAGAGTAGGTGAGGGACTTTAGTGTTCCGCCTAGCAATAATTACAAAGCAGGAAAAACGAACAGATGCTGCTATTTCCAGTAGCTTGCCAAGCAACCTGAACAATGAGCGATTAAAGAGCTTGATGGGACTTGGGAGGAATCCCTGGACCCCTTTGCACTCAAAGTCCACATAGTAGAAGCTCCAACTATCTGACACAAGGAGCTGAGGACAAGGAACAAAGGAAATTAGTGGTATGCCCATGGAAATAGAAAGAGTGTAAACTTACACAGTGGAGATTCACATCCAAATCATTATAGATAATAAGTAGAACCTGAACCTTGAGGAAAAACCAACTATATCTACCCTATCATCATCTCCAGAGTTTTGTAGCAACTCTGCATCAGTGTCTTCACTTAGTGGTGATCTTCATGATTGCAGACCAATATGGTGAATTCTTGGTGTTTCTGATCAGTGTCAGGTGGAATTAAAGACAACAGTGCTGAAACTCTCGGCCACCACAGGTTAACGACAATACTCTTACAATATTGGCTGAGACTACTGGGGTTGTAGTTCAAAGTGTAGGTGCTGACTTTGGAGAACCACATCTATTTTATCAAGTACAGATAAGTGCAGAAAAGGTAGCATAAGTTTCTATTTTGCACTGTTGATTACTCAGAAACTGCAAAGGTGGCAGTAGGCATAGCTTATTCTAGTGATTAATGATTTATTATTCAAATTATTCCTGTTTCTACCTAACTTTTTCAGAATATTAACCTGAGGTGACTTACTATAAATACTAGTTCTGAAGCATACTCTGTTCTATAATTTCAGGATGGAGTGGGGCAAAGGAGGTTGCAACACATGCTGTTCTTTTCCTCGCTGTACTGAATTTAGGAATAACTTGTAGGGCTCAAGGTAATGGCTCATTTTCTGGAGTGTAATTTATATAATAGTGCCCAATGAATTTGTGGGCCATATACTGTATATGTAAAAGCTATATAGGAATAGTTGTATCGGCAGTCTCCACCCTTTCTGGCTCCATGCACCAGCAGTGGCAGCGGTGGATGGTGGCAGCAATGGCTGGGGGGGAGAAGGGATAGTTTTGCACTCACACAAATGGCGCTTCAAATGCCAGCCCAGTTCCCAATGGTCTATGACCTGGTACTGCTATGACCATGGACTGGGGATTGGGGTTATATGGAAACTTCATTTACAAACGTAGGATAATTCTGGGGTCAGAAGTATAAAATGAATAGTAAAATAATAACTACCATCTGATGGTCTTGCTTGAAAAAGAGCAATGGATTAAATTAATGACTTCTCTCTTGTGATAAAGACCTTGATTAAAAAAACAAATATAAAATAATGGAAAGTTGGAGGGGTCTTAAAATTAATGTAGTCCAGTTTCCTACCAAGAAGGAAAATTCCCTGTACAGCATCTCTAAAACTTGACCATTCGTTTTGATACTGGCATCTAAAAAAAAAAAAGCACACACTGATTGAAGCTATTATTGTGGTCAAAGTACTCATTCCGTAGGATTTCTTCCCAACGTTTAGTTGAAATCCTCTTTCTTGTTATTTGAAGTGGTAAATTGTTATCCTTTGAAGTAACCGAAAACAAATTTCTTCCATCATCCTTATGATAGTACTTCTGATATTGAAAAGAAAAGCAGAAATAAATCCCATTTTGTGCAGCTGTAATTCCTGAGAAACCAAATATTCTAATAAAGGAAACCAAGACCTTTGTTCTTCTTGGCTCAACAGAATTCATCTACTACAACAAGAACAAAGAGAATTGTGACAGATTATAATTGAGCAGAAAAAAGGCAAAATTGGGGAACAAGGGGGTGAAAGCTTTACACAGAAATGAAGTGTAGAAATTGTAGAGAGTGAAAATTACTTGAAGATAGTGGCCATTCACAAAATAGCTGTTGTTACACATAGTCTTTTACTACTCTGCGGATTAACACATGTCATGCGATTAAAAAAAACAAAACCCAGGGCTGAGCAGCACTTCAGATCTGAAGGCTAAGAGGTGCTTCAGTGTGTGCTGTGATGCTCATGTAACACCTGTCTGCTTCTCCTTAAAGCAGATGCATCTTTTCTCAGGATGATCTGATTTTCCTTATTTGAAACAAAGCTCAAAAGCTTTTATAAAGTAACTGGACAGAGGAAAGTCTAAAGAACAAAAACAAAAGCAAATAAAGGATATGTGCAACTTCATAAACAACATGATTTCATCACAAGAGATGGGATTACAATGACAACATTATAGTTATCAACAACTTCCAGCAACGATGCTCCTGAATAAATCATGTGATTGGCATTCATTCCACTTCCTTTTCTTTCTTTTTTTAACTTGATCTTTTCCTTAAAAACTGGCACCCTATTTACCTTGGGATCCTAGATAACCAGCTGATTTGCCTTTATGGGCAGGCTCCCCTGCAGATATGATGACATTGTTTACATTATGAATTATAAATGTCAAAACTTACTCCAAAAACTTCTTCATATTTTTAGAATGTGTAGTTCCTAGTTCTGATTTCACTCTGCCACACTTGCCAACAGAAATTAGGTTGCAGCTAGTTCAACCAGAAATTTTTAAAAATGATGTGACTTTGTCTTGCTAAAGTCACAATTTATAGCTACAGGCTATATTCTTTTTTCAAAGGGCATGTATTCCACTAATTAAGGGTAATGGAAATGACAGCTCTGTAAGAAGGAAACTTAAGGTTTTATAGAAAATAATTTTTGCAACAATAATAGTAATGGAGAGAGAGGAGTTTAATCCTGGAGATGTAAATGTTAGCTGTTGGGTGGATTAAAAATATAATAAATATATATAAATAAAGTACGCAGTTGAATACCCCATATAACCCCAATTGAAATTAGAAAGACTTAATTCTGGACAAAAATACATATAATTGCAAGAAGAATTTTATATGGATTTTTTAAATTTAAAGATTCTGTTCAAACCCTTTCTATCTGTTCTTTGTTTGTATGTTGTCATAAGCTGTCTGGGGTCTGAAGGTGAAAGTACATCAGGTACCAATTGATACCTGTCTCTTTGACCTTTGATGCTTGAATGCCTGAACAAAATGTCTCCATACAATCATTCAAGCAAACCTCTTTGCTGATGACTATGCAGTCTTGGCACACAAAGACAATGATTTACAATTGATGCTGAACACATTCTCAAAGGCTACTATGTTCTTTGGCCTCACTATCACCCCGAAGAAGACTGAAGTACTTTTCTAGCCCTTACAAAATCAATCCCACTGAACCAAAATCACTGTTGACATCACCCACCTGTTAAATATAAAGAGACTTAATATTTGGGAGCATCATCTCAAGCAATAGGACTTTGGAGAAAAATGTATTCCAGGATCAACAAGGCCAGCTAGTCTCTGGGGCCATCAATACAGCATACCTAACACCACAAAACTGAAAATCTACACAGTTGTAGTTATCCCTTCCATCCTATATGAATGTGAGTCCTGGGATCTGTACCAATGACACATCAAATAATTGGAAAACTTACTGTTCTATCCTTGCCACCTGTTGGCAAGACTGTGTCTCCAACCTGGAAGTATTGGATTATGTTAAGTCCATCAACCTTTAGTCCCTAATTACCACAGCTCTGGTGCAGTCGGTGGGATGCATCATCAGAATGGATAACCACTGTATATTTTATCAGTAGCTTTATGGTATATTGGAAACAGGACAAATACCTCAAGGTCATCCATGCAAGAGCTACAAAAACACCATGAAGGAAACCCCACACCACTATGATATCCAGTCAAGGAAACTAGAAGCTTGTGCTATGGAGTCTCCATCGGTTTTTAGGTGCTACCCAAAACTGATGGAAAACCAGGAGCAGTGTCACTAGAAATGAAACCCACAATTATCATAACAATGTGCTTCATGTACCCTCATTATGTTAGATTTAGTGCTTCCACATTGGGATTCTCTGTCTATAGATGAACTGCACAACAATGTATTTTCTTCAAGTACACATGTTCTTGAAGAAAGTTTTACACATGTTTATACAAAGATAATATTTCAGATATACAAGAATAAACATAACTTAAAACTGGTTGTGTTGTATGCTGTTTCCCTCTCTGAAATGTTACCATCAGGGTTTCAGACATGACACTAGCCATAATTCCAAAATGGGGGCGGGGTATAGCTGTTGTTATTCGTGAATCTTTAGAGGCTTTCACCACTCCTTTATAACATCTACATCAGTGGTGGGTTCCGGATCCCGTCGCAACTAGTACGCTGTGATGGGGCTGGGCGTCCACCATGGGCACACACACTGTGCATGCATGCACACCCACTACCCTGCGACTCTCCAGCTGCTCGGCGGAGCATCACACAGGTGCCATACACTGTGCATGCATGCATAAATGGCCCGGTTGGCTTAAATACAGGTAAGGAATGAGGGCGGGCAGATGGGCCCTCCAAAGCACCATTCTAGTACAGTGGCTTCTGCTCCCAGCAGCCACCAGTTTGCCGTACTGGGGCATACTACAGGAACCCACCACTGATCTATATGAAACCACTAGGAAACTATCCCAAAACTACAATTGGTCCAGAATGCAGCAGTGCACACAATGATAGGTCCCCCTAAGTTCACCTAACTAACACCTCTGTTGTGTGAACTGCAATGACTTCCAATTTCTCTCTGGTCCAATTCAAGGTGCTGGTCATCATCTTTAAAGCCCTATATGGTGCCCATTGGCACAGGGTCAGGTTATCTGCAGGACTGCCTTTCCCTAAGGATATCTACCAGGTAACATTGAATGAGCATGCTCCTAGTTTCCCCCGCCCCTCAAGCATTGCCCTCTTATGGAAGTTTTCATGGCAGCCCCTTTCTTCTGAAGACTCTTGAAATTCAGTACTTTTAATCTTCTGTAGAAAGGCAAAAAGAGAGATAGAAAGGCATAAGAAAGGCAGCACTCTTCCATAAAACACAGAAGGCCTGATTTACACACACACACACACACACACACGCACAAGGATAAGGTGAGCTGACTACATATTGGAAGCTTGACTTGGTGCCAGGTTTTTGTTTGTAAGGATGATATACTTTCCAGATTAAAAATTGTTGGGCATTTGCAAGAAACAAGAGGAACTGAAGGAAAAAGTAGAGGGCTACTATTAGTTTTCTCCTGTTTTTGCTATTACAATTCTTATTTCTCTTTCATTTTCTTTTTTTTGTTTTCTGATACTTTTTCTTCTTTCCTCTGTTCCCCTGTATATCTATGGTAAAAATAGGCAAAATAGCTTGATTACTTTTACAGTGCAATTTTAAGCATGCCAATTCATAAGGCTTACTCCTAAGTCACTCTGTAAAATTGCAATCATAGGCAGCAGTTCTCAATACTACCAAGGACAGGGGTCCCCAAGTACTAGGCCAGAGTCTACTACCGGGCTGTGACCTGTTTGGAATTGGGCCATGCAAGTGGCAGGCCAGAGCACACATGCGTATGCAACTCAACTTACACGTGCAGCAGACTGGCAGGCACTTGCGCATGTGCACGCTGTCCCACTGCTCACGCAAGTCAAGCTGCACCTATGTACATATTGGCCTGTCACTCATTGCAACTTCCCCTTCCTGCCCCCCCCCCCCAGGTTGGTCTACCAAGCTGCAAAGGTTGAAGACTGATGAGCTACAGAATCAGTTTTCTCTAAACTGATGATTTTCAGGTGAGGAATGCCTATATCATCACACCCCTGTCATGGTCAGACCACTCACTTCTCCGGCTTGACTTTCCAATCGCTACACCCCATCACGGGGAGGCGGAACCTGAGTCACCTATCTGGTTCCGCCCCAGGCGCCTGATGGACCCGGACAGGTTCCAGACGGCGCTTGGGCCACTTCCTGTATCCCTGACCCGCGCCCCGATGGAGGACCTCGTGGCCGCATGGAATACTGCGACTGCGGGAGCCTTGGATCGGGTCGCGCCCTTGCAGCCTCTCTTGCGGCGGCGAACCACCCTGGCCCCTTGGTTTACCGAGGAGCTAAGGGTGATGAAACGCCACAAGAGATGCCTAGAGAGGAGATGGAGGTCTACTCGATCTGAATCTGACCGAACACAGGTAAGAGCCCATTTACGGACTTACATTGTGGCGCTGAGAGTGGCCAAACGCCATCATTGTGCCACTCTCATAGCATCCGCAGATAACCGCCCTGCCGCCCTGTTTAGGGTGACCCGCTCCCTCCTACAACAGAGGGTGCGGGAAGCCCCATTACAGGGTAGAGCAGAGGAATTTGTGATTTATCTGCAGGAGAAAATCGCTCAGATCCAGAACGAGCTAGTCGCCATTGATGGCCCAGTGGGATTGCACGAGGCGGGCCTTGGTTGGGAGGAGTTTGACTCTGTTACTTCCGAGGATATGGACAGGTTACGTGGGCGACTGCGAGCCACCACATGTTTATTGGACCCGTGTCCTTCCTGGTTTGTACTGGCATCCTGGGAGGTGACACGAGGCTGGTTCCAGGAGGTTGTCAACGCTTCTCTGAGTGAGGGTTTCTTGCCTGCCTCTCTTAAAGAGGCCATGGTGAGGCCCCTCCTGAAGAAGCCCTCTCTGAATCCAGCTTTATTAGCCAACTATCATCCCGTCTCCAACCTTCCCTTCCTGGCGAAGGTTGTTGAGAGTGTGGTGGCACAACAGTTTCCCCGTCACTTGAAGGAAGTTGATTATCTAGACCCGCGCCAGTCCGGCTTCCGGCCCGGGCACAGCACCGAGACGGCATTGGTCGCGTTGGTAGATGATCTCTGGAGGGCCAGAGATGGGGGTTGCTCCTCCATCCTGGTCCTATTAGACCTCTCAGCGGCTTTTGATACCATCGACCATGGTATCTTATTGCATCGGCTGGAGGGGTTGGGGCTGGGAGGCACCGTTTTGCGGTGGTTCTCCTCCTACCTCTCCGGTCGGTCGCAATTTGTGTTGACAGGAGGGCAGAGGTCGACCTCTAGGCCCCTCACTTGTGGGGTGCCTCAGGGGTCGGTCCTCTCGCCACTCCTGTTCAACACATATATGAAGCCGCTGGGTGAGATCATCCGTGGTTTTGGGGTAGAGTACCACCTCTACACTGACGACACGCAGCTGTATATATCTACCCCAAACCACCCCAACGATCCCGTAGCGGTGATGTGTCAGTGCCTGGAAGCCGTGCGGGCCTGGATGGGAAGTAACAGACTCAGACTCAACCCATCTAAGACCGAGTGGCTATGGTTTCCGGCATCCCGGTACAACCAGTTGACTCCATCACTGGCCATAGGGGACGATCACCTTACCCCTGTGGATGGAGCACGCAACTTGGGCGTCCTCCTTGATGCCCGGCTGTCCATGGAAGATCAAGTGACAGCCGTGGCCAGGAGGGCATTTTACCAGGTTCGCCTGGTCCGCCAGTTGCGTCCCCTATTGGATCGGGGTGCCCTTTGCACAGTCACTCATGCCCTCGTGACATCCCGGCTGGACTATTGCAACTCTCTCTACATGGGGCTCCCCTTGAGGTGCACCTGAAGGCTTCAGCTAGTCCAGAATGCAGCCGCGCGGGCAGTTATGGGAGCCTCTAGGTTCTCCCATGTAACACCGCTCCTGCGCGAGCTGCACTGTCTGCCTGTCGTCTTTCGGGTGCGCTTCAAGGTGTTAGCTACCATCTTTAAAGCGCTCCATGGCACGGGACCTAGCTATCTGCGGGATCGCATTCTGCCTCATACATCCCTGCGACCGATTCGCTCCCACAGAGCGGGACTTCTCCCGGTGCCGTCCACTAGGCTGTGCCAGCGGGTGACGTCCAGGGGAAGGGCCTTCTCTGTGGCGGGCCCGACCCTCTGGAACGACCTTCCCCCCGAAATCAGAACGACCACTGACCTTCGCTCCTTCCGACAGCTTTTAAAAACTCATTACTTCCGTTTGGCTGGCCTAGGGTAATTTTAATTAGTTATAGTGTTAAGGGGTTTTAGGGACAGTTTTTAGTTTTTATAGATGTTTTTAGCGCAGGATATGTTTAATTGTGATTTTAAATTTTGTACTCTGTTTGTGTTTATTGTTTTTTAATTCTCCTGTGCCCCGCCTCGAGTCCCTCTGGGGAGAGAGAGCGGGTTATAAATAAAAATTTATTTATTATTTATTTATTATTTATCTTCCAGCATCTATGCCCATTATAGTTATTCTGAGCAGACAAGCATAAGGTCAATTGTAAAGTTGCAACTCTTACATTCATTCATTTATTTACTCCATGAGCTCTGAATACAAATGTGCAGGACTGGACTGTAAATGGCCTTTTGCAAAGGACCTCCATAATTTCTGCATTGCTATTCATACAACTACAGTAAGTTCTATTTAATATAATTTAAGAGTTAAAACATTTTTAAAAAATCCTTGCATAAATTATTTACTGAGCTCATTTTGGAAACTAGTGGTAATTACAGTGACTAGTTAATTATAACTTCATTGGAACTTGACAACAATGCTAATAATGCAGTTGAAGAAATGTGTGTGGTTGATCTTAATTGGAGGAGATGACATTATTTACCAGAATAAGTGATGGTACATAATCTCACATTCTTAATTATCACTGACAAACCAACATAAAAAGAAGTGGAGTCTTCATTCTTTCAGCTGAAGCCTCCAAATATTATTTATTCACTGCATGTTTGAACTATTCAGCATTTGTATTAGGTATAACAGGCAGGTCAACATTTTGGTTCTTTAAGCAAACATTTCTTATCCTATCTAATATTAATTTAACTTAATAAATTCCATTATGTGATGACCTAGTAAATAAATAGATTTTTTTTTACTAAGCTTACCAAATCCTCTGTTCCAGAGGTTAAGACTAATTTGGGCATGAAAAAAGCAAACTCATTGCTAGGGATCATTAGGAAGGGTATAGAAAATAAGTCAGCAAGTGTCATTCTGCCTCATTATAAATCTATGGTGAGGCCCCATCTGGAGTAGTGTGTCCAGTTCTGGTCACCATACCTTCAGAAGGATATTATGGAAATGGAAAAGGTGCAGAGGAGGGCAACCAGAATGATTAGGGGGCTGGAACACATTCCTTACCATCTGAGGCTGCAATGGCTGGGCCTCTTCACTCTAGAATGACGGCGCCTGAGAGGTGACCTGATTGAAGTCTATAAAATCATGCATGGTGTGGACAAAGTAGAAAAGGAAAAACTGTTTTCATTTCATTTCATTTTCATTTTATTCGATTTATATACCACCCTATTTTCACCTAAAAGGGGCACAGAGAGATAAAAACCCAACAATACATACAAAATATAAAAGACAATTAAATTATTAAATCTGTGCTAAAATTTAGATAATATAAAATGAAAACCAATAAATATCAAAATTTAAAATTATACCCTTAGTCTATGTCAGGCCGGCTAGATGAAAGAAATGAGCTTTTAGCATCCAACGGAAGAGGCGTAGGTCCGCGATGGTACGGATATCGGGGGGGCAGGTCATTCCAGAGTGCTGGACCCGCCACAGAAAAGGCTCTTCCCCTGGGAGTCGCCAGCCGGCATTGACCGGCTGACGGCACCCTGAGGAGGCCCACTCTGTGGGAGCGGACAGGTCGAAGGGAGGTATGTGGTAGGAGGCGGTCTCTCAAGTAACCAGGACCTGTGCCATGGAGCGCTTTGAAGATGGTGACTAACACCTTGAAGCGCACCCGGAAGACCACAGGCAGCCAGTGCAGCTCGTGCAGGAGAGGTGTTACATGGAAGTAACGAGAGACTCCCAAAATCCCCCGTGCAGCCACATTCTGTACTAGCTGGAGTCTCTGGGTGCACCTCAAGGGGAGCCCCATGTAGAGGGCGTTACAGTAGTCCAGGTGGGAAATAACGAGGGCTTGAGTGACCGTGCGTAGGGCATCCCAATCTAGAAAGGGGCGCAACTGGTGTATCAGGTAAACCTGATAGAAAGCCCCCCTGGCCACGGCCGTCACATGGTCATCCAAGGACAGCCGTGAATCCAAGAGGACGCCCAAGTTGTGAGCCCTTTCCGTGGGGGCCAATGACTCGCCCCCAATAGCCAGCGATGGAATTAACTGGCTATATCGAGATGCCAGAAACCACAGCCACTCGGTCTTGGACGGGTTGAGTCTGAGTTTGTTGCTCCCCATCCAGACCCGCACGGCCTCCAGACACCGAGACAGCACTTCCACGGCATCATTGGGGTGGCCAGGGGTAGAAATGTACAGCTGAGTGTCATCAGCGTACTGATGATATTCTACCCCAAAGCCACGGATGATCTCATCCAGCGGCTTCATATAGATGTTAAACAGGAGGGGTGAGAGGACCGACCCGTGAGGTACCCCTCATACAAGGGGCCTCGAGGTCGACCTCTGCCCTCCTGTCAGCACAACACTAAATGGAGTGCCTTCCCTATCGCACAACACTAAAACTAGGGGGCACTCCATGAAACTTTTGATAACTAGACCTCAAACAAATAAGAGGAAGTACTTTTTCACCCAGATAATCACTGGTCTATGGAACTCCCTGCCAGAAGAAGTGGTGACAGCTGTCAGCCTCGACACCTTTAAGAAAGGATTAGACGAGTTCATGGAGAACAAGGGTATCAATGGCTATCATTATGGATTCCTAAGGACACCCTCCGGGATGGAGAGATAGGCAGGATATCTCTCAATGCCATTTGCAGGGAATCATAAGCAGGTGAAGACATCTGCTTGGGAATACCCTGAAGCAAATGGTGAGTCACTATGTGAGACAGAATGCTGGACTGGGTGAGCTGTGGCCTGTTCCAGCAAGGCTGTTCTTATGTTCTTATGTTCTTATTGGGCATAATATGGGATTCTATCAAACTGGTGCCCTCTAGGAATATCTGATTAATAACGATCATGCAAGTTGTAATACAAAATGCTTAGCTAGGACAATGTTGAAAATAACTGGACTCAAACATGAGGTTAAATAAACATTATATTATATATTGGAACAGTTCTATTTTTTATATCCAAAGTGCATTTTTTTAAAATTATCATGTTTTTGACATCATGTTGCATGAAAAAAGAAATTTGCATTTCTTGTACCACTCACTTTATTTTTATTTATAATTCTTATTTCTGGCTCACTGGCTTCTGTTGTCCCCCACAATAATTGAAGAAACCAGTTCTCGATGTGATGAAGACTTTTAAAGACTCGTCCCCCTCTCCTCTTATTATTAAAAATAGCATTATTTTGTAGGATCAGAGTTAATATATAAAATTGTAGCACTGGGATGTACAGTATGGATAAACAAAGCATTACAAAAGATTTTTTTAAGGATGATGTTTGCCTTTAATCAAATCCTTTCATTCACAAGTTTATTGCTTTGTGGTTAGCTTGGAAGGTGGAATGATAAATAGTCTTTTAATTGTTGATTAAATAGCCTTTATTAATTGACCCAATTCCAGCTCATAATGGTGGAGAGAACGATGCTTTAATGATAATGATGCTTTTCCTCATTATTTTTTAAATAGAAAATCAGTGTTACTGGAATGTTTAAAAAGGAAATAAAATGAAAATTTGAAAATTTAAAAACAGGGAAATATAATCATATCTTGACTGAAAAGAGACATAAGACAATTTAAAAAGTTTATTTAAGGAACTGTTCATAAGTGATTTCTGCCAGTAATTACCCATTAACAGTAAAGAGGAAGATATTAGAACTGGATTTATTAGTGTAAATAAAGAACTTGATCAGAAATAAAGTTTCGTTAAATAATATGTAGGTTATATGGCACTATGTATGTTTTTGCAACTTCCTTTCCTTGTGGGGTACAATGTGAGACACTATCTCTAAACAACTCTGGTGTAAAATAGAGTTATGAATCTTAGCCCAGAACACTTTTTAAAAAAATATAGCTTCACTTAACTGATAAAATAAAGGTTTTTTTTAAATAATTTCCTTTTTAAATTATAATTATAATTTTCATAATTATTTTTAAACAATAATTTTCATCTCTTTTCTTCCCAAGTGCCATAGCATTTCTGCACTGCTCAAAGCATTTTATGCTATATTAATAGAACAATCTATTAGTATAATTTTGGAATTTACCTAAACTATTTGGAGTCGGCATGATAAATCTCTCCACTTGGGGTGGTTAATACCTTAAAGCAGGGGTCTCCAACCTTTGCAACTTTAAGTCTGAAGCAAAGCTAGCTGGAGAATTCTGGGAGCTGAAGTCCTTCAGACTTAAAGTTGCAAAGGTTGGAGACCCCTGCCTTAAAGTTTGTGCTGATATTTCAGGTAGACCGAACACGTCCCTCGCCCAACCTTCATCTGAATGTGAATATAGCACACCGCAATGTGTGGTGTATAGAGGCTGTTTTTGTTCTGGATTTCAGCTGATATGAAGATATTCATTTCCCTTGAAAACATGGTTTTGTCAGTGACCTTCAGGCCCCCATTAGGAGAGCTGATCAAGTGTCTTTTTTAAATTCTGCTGTCACCGCCACAGGGTTGGGTGGGAGGTTAAATTGTGAATTTTTCATGTTGTTTGCCACCCGAAGTTACTCTGTGTAACTTAGGTGGCTGTACACAATTGTTTGAAAAATAAATAAAATAAGTTGCACAGTCTCAAAGCAGATTCCAAAGCTGGGATTTCTATGTTCATCAACATAACTAACCAAAAGGTGATTTTTCAGGAAGCAACTGGACTTTCTTGTTTTTTCTTTGAAGACATTTCACTTCTCATCCAAGAAGCTTCTTCAGTTCTGACAGGACTGTGGGGAATGGAAGGATTTATATTCCTTGCAGACAACTGGCCATTTGCATCCTTTCAAAGCAGGGATGTCAAACTCAAGGCCCACAGACTGGATAGGGCTTGAGGGGTGCTTAGATGTGGCCTGCAGGCCTGTCCCAGAAACAACAAAGTACTGGCCCTTAATGTTTCTGCCAATAAAAATTGGCAGAATTGGCCGCCCTGGGTCCTACCAAGGAGAAGGGCGGGGTATAAATTTAATAAAATAAAAAATAAATAAAAATGAAGTCCAGGAGAACCATGTGCAGCTCCCCTAGTCCCCATTTTCAGCTGCGACAGCTTCCTGCAGTCCTCTGCCAGTAAAAATGGAGGTTGGGGTGGGTTGCATGCAGCTTCCCAAGTTTCATTTTCACTGGCATAGGGTTTCAGGAGGCTGTTGTGGCTGAAAATGGAGCCTGGGGGGGGGGGTGCAGTCCTCCTGGGCTTTGTTTGCACAGGCAGATAGTTTTGCATTTAACAGATTAACAGAGTTGGAAGGGACCTTGCAGGTCATCTAGTCCAACCACCTGCCCAAGCAGGAAGCCCTACATCTGCCTCTACCTAGGATGGAACTCACAACCTTCTGATTGTGAGGTGAGAGCTCCACAAAGAAGAGACAGGAAGGGAGAATGGGAAAGAGGAAAGACAAAGAAAAAGAAGGGAAGATGGGAAGAGAGCAAGGAAGGAAATATAAAATATATTGGTTCCGCCCCAGGCGCCTGATGGACCCGGATGGGTTCCAGACGGCGCTTGGGCCACTTCCTGTATCCCTGACCCGCGCCCCGATGGAGGACCTCGTGGCCGCATGGAATACTGCGGCCACGGGAGCCTTGGATCGGGTCGCGCCCTTGCGGCCTCTCTTGCGGCGGCGAGCCACCCTGGCTCCTTGGTTCACCGAGGAGCTAGGGGTGATGAAACACCACAAGAGATGCCTAGAGAGAAGATGGAGGTCTACTCGATCTGAATCTGACCGGACACAGGTAAGAGCCCATTTACGGACTTACATTGTGGCGCTGAGAGTGGCCAAACGCCATCATTGTGCCACTCTCATAGCATCCGCAGATAACCGCCCTGCCACTCTGTTTAGGGTGACCCGCTCCCTCCTACAACAGAGGGTGCAGGAAACCCCATTACAGGGTAGAGCAGAGGAATTTGGGATTTATCTGCAGGAGAAAATCGCTCAGATTCAGAACGAGCTAGTCTCCATCGATGGCCCAGTGGGATCGCACGAGGCGGGTCTTGGTTGGGAGGAGTTTGACTCTGTTACTTCCAAGGATATGGACAGGTTACGTGGGCGACTGCGAGCCACCACATGTTTATTGGACCCGTGTCCTTCCTGGCTTGTACTGGCATCCTGGGAGGTGACACGAGGCTGGCTCCAGGAGGTTGTCAATGCTTCTCTGAGTGAGGGTTTCTTGCCTGCCTCCCTTAAAGAGGACATGTTGAGGCCCCTCCTTAAGAAGCCCTCTCTGGACCCAGCTTTATTAGTCAACTATCGTCCCGTCTCCAACCTTCCCTTCCTGGCGAAGGTTGTAGAGAGTGTGGTGGCACAACAGTTTCCCCATCACCTGGAGGAAGTTGATAATCTGGACCCGCGCCAGTCCGGCTTCCGGCCTGGGCATAGCACCGAGACGGCATTGGCCGCGTTGGTAGATGATCTCTGGAGGGCCAGAGATGGGGGTTGTTCCTCCATCCTGGTCCTATTAGACCTCTCAGCAGCTTTCGATACCATCGACCATGGTATCCTATTGCATCGGCTGGTGGGGTTGGGGGTGGGAGGCACCGTTTTACGGTGGTTCTCCTCCTACCTCTCCGGTCGATCGCAATTTGTGTTGGCAGGAGAGCAGAGGTCGACCTCGAGACCCCTCACATGTGGGGTGCCTCAGGGGTCGGTCCTCTCGCCTCTCCTGTTCAACACATATATGAAGCCGCTGGGTGAGATCATCTGTGGTTTTGGGGTAGAGTACCACTTCTACGCTGACGACACGCAGTTGTATATATCTACCCCAAACCACCCCAACGATGCCGTAGCGGTGATGTGCCAGTGCCTGGAAGCCGTGCGGGCCTGGATGGGAAGTAACAGACTCAGACTCAACCCGTCCAAGACCGAGTGGCTGTGGTTTCCGGCCGCCCGATTCAACCAGTTGACTCCATCACTGGCCATAGGGGGCGAACACCTTACCCCTGTGGATGGGGCGCGCAACTTGGGTGTCCTCCTGGATACCCGGCTGTCCATGGAAGATCAAGTGACAGCCGTGGCCAGGAGGGCGTTTTACCAGGTTCGCCTGGTACGCCAGTTGCGCCCCTTATTGGATTGGGATGCCCTTTGCACAGTCACTCATGCCCTCGTGACATCCCGACTGGACTATTGTAACTCTCTCTACATGGGGCTCCCCCTGAGGTGCACCCGAAGACTTCAGCTGGTCCAGAATGCAGCCGCGCGAGCAATAATGGGGACCTCTAGGTTCACCCATATAACACCACTCTTGCGCGAGCTGCACGGGCTGCCTGTCATCTTTCGGGTGCGCTTCAAGGTGCTAGTTGTCATCTTTAAAGCGCTCCATGGCACGGGACCTAGCTATCTGCGGGATCGGATCCTGCCCCACACATCCTCACAGCCGATTCGCTCCCACAGAGAGGGACTTCTCCGGGTGCCGTCCACTAGACTTTGTCAGCGGGCGACGCCCAGGGGAAGGGCCTTCTCTGTGTCGGGCCCAGCCCTGTGGAACGACCTTCCCCCCGACATCAGAACAACTACGGACCTCCGCTCCTTCCGTCAAAAACTCAAAACACACTTTTTCTGCTTGGCCGGCCTAGGTTAGTCTTTACCTTTAGGGTGTTAGGGAATTTTAGCGTTATAACTTGGGGATTTTAGCGCAGGGATAATCTTAATTTAATTCGTTTTTACCCATCGTATTTATTCTATGTATGTATTTTTTATAGTATTTTAAATTTTTCCCTGTGCACCGCTCCGAGTCCCCTTGGGGAGAGGATGCGGTATACAAATAAAATTTGAATTGAATTGAATAAGGAAAGAAGGGAAGGAAAAAGGAAGGAGAAGGAAGAAGGAAGGAAAAAGAAGGAAGGAAGGAAGGAAGGAAGGAAGGAAGGAAGGAAGGAAGGAAGGAAGGAAGGAAGGAAGGAAGGAAGGAGATTATAATGAGAGAGAGGGAGGGACTGAGGGAAGTCCTGCTTTAGCACTTGGCCACCAAAGATGCCCCTGACACAAGTGACTTCAAGCTGGCCACATCCACCCTAGCCATGCCCACCTGCCCACCCACCCACCCACCTCACTCCCACCCCACTCTCCTGAGGGCCCTCAATAAAATTGACTTTGACACTTCTGTTTTAGAGGGTCATGAAGCACTTGGAGGTTTATCTGTGACATCAGTGTCACCTGAGTAGTGCTCCTGGTTCCTGTAGTATGCAATTTTTCTCTGGAAAGCCATTCCTACTACCACACCATTCCAAGGGTGTTGTATAGCTAAAAGTCTGTAGAGTCTTCAAAGAATAACCAAGAAGGTCCAGCTGCCTCCTGAAAGAGCACCTTTGGGGCAACCATGACCTGGATGACTGAGAATCTTTACAGACACCATAAGTAATGTTAATCTTATCTAACAGGGGTTTGCATTTGGAATTATAAAATTCTCAGTATCTAACTGTACTCCTATGAAATTAAACTGTTGTTAGAAACTGAATGTTTAGATTCATATTTCACAATAAATTATTTTTCATTATATTATAGTAGCAGAAGTATACACACTTATCTGGAAGTAACCTCTATAAAAAAGAATGAGATTTGTTTCTGAACAGGCATCTGGAATTATGCTATTTATGTTTGCATACACTCAAAATAATTGTATTTTTCTGTTTTCCAAACATATTATTACCCATTATTTCCTTTAGTACATTTGTCTTCCTTTTTGTAAAACTGCTTTGTTTGTTCTCTACTTTGTGATAGATATCAATAGAACAAATAATTCCCATTAATTTGTAGTAGCTCTTGATAATCCACACAAGACAATCTTCATAACAACAAAGCAATAATGGACAACAAACCCATTACTTGACCAGTTGTTTAGTTCAAAAATGGTCTTTTTTTTACACATCTACAAAGATTTATAGAATTTGCTCTAGTGAGAAAAGTGTAGAGCAATAGAGCAATATTTGCAAACTATTAGCCAGCCGATCTTTTTCTCTGCTAATTTTAAATTTTTATTTACTAGTTATGCCTCAGAAAAATGAAACATTTGCCATGTCAGTGTCAGAAAAAAGAAATTTATGAAATGGCTGCAAAAATTTTAGGATAATCAAACTGGGCATCATTTTAGATTTTATAAAAAGTATTTCCTTTTTCATTAACACTGAAGAGCCACAGTGGCATAGTGGTTAGAATGCAGTACTGCAGGATACTTCTGCTGACTGACTGCTGACTGCAATTTGGCAGATTGAATTTCACCAGGTTTAAGGTTGATTCAGCCTTCCATCCTTCCCAGGTGGGTAAAATGAGAACCCAGTTTGTTGGGGCAAGTATGCTGATTCTGTAAACTGCTTAGAGAGGGCTGCAAAACAACTGTGAAGCTGTATATAAGTCTAAGTGCTACTGCTAACACATGAAGCATCTAAGTTGATTACTTTATTGCAATTCTTCCTATAATATAGGAATCTTCTCAGACTGTTTGCCTTCCCTTGGATAAGGTTCCATATCTTGGATAAGGTTCCTTAAAGGGGTCAGGCTTGGATCACTTTAGTCTGCACAGTGATTCAAAGCTAATTTCCTGCTTGATTCCTTCTACCTGCCTGGCTGGGCATTTCCCAACAAAAAGCTATGTAAACAATATGAAGCAAATGCATCATTTATAGTTGAATTGATCTAGCTAAATTTAAGCTTGTGCTTAATACTAACTGAGATCAATGCATTATTGCAGTTTGATTTTTTTTTTAAATATATGTGTGACTTCATTTTTATAATATAAATTATGAAATATATTATAAGATATAAGATGAAAATGCATGTGGGCAGGATGCTAATTTGTTGGGCTTTATTACTCTTGACCCAAACTGATCTCTGATCTATCAAGACTTACAGATTTGTCACAGGGAAATGCAGCTTTTTAGAATTCTATTCTATTTTTCTGACCGTTGAAATGCTTGAAAACACATTTACACACATCCAGATACATGCACACAAGTCATAGATTAAAGTAAGATCAATGATATGAAGACACAATTCAGTTCCAATTATATTTTCAGGAGGGCATTGCATTTCATTATCTTGCTGCCAATTATTCTTCTCTACTTGTTTAACGTTGACATGAATGTAGAGTGCATGCCCATAATTTACACACAAGTGTGCTCCTTGACTAATGGGTTAAATTAAAGATACCAGTGATGAGCTTCAACACATTTTGAATTAATTCCAGAAGAGTACCTATATTTTAGTAGGTGATGGCAAAGATATACTGTAATTTTAGCATTGATTTTACAGGTTAAGTTTGTATCATAATATATTGACATTGTACTTTATTCAAGACTTGCTTTGGGATGTTGCCATATGCAGCATTGAATAACAGGCTAATAAAATTGTTCAAAGGAATGGCTTTCCAACCTTCCACTGACTTGGGTTTTCCATTATATTTTCTTAAGGCTCACACCTGAAATAAGGGTTAACCAACACAGTTTAATGAATTGTCTAAAGGTCCATACACAACACAAATACAAGCCTACTAATACCATGTAGATGCTGCACTCTAGCTATATATACGTATATTAAAGGAATGATCATTTGTAATAAATTCATATTGACATTTTAGGAGAATAGAATATTTTTAAAAATAGGTAATACTTATTCCAGTTAAAAGCAATTTCCCTTCCATTCAATATATTCAATTTTCATAGACTGGAGAAGTCCCTGCAGTTTTCTTTTCAGAAGTGGTCTGCCACTGCCTCTTCCCTAGGGCTGAGAGAAAGTGACTGGTCTAATGGCACCTAGCTGGCTTTGTGCCTAAAGTGGCACTAACTCACAGATTCTTAATTTGTAGCCTGGTGCCTTAGTCTACATTCAAACTGGCTCTCAGTTAAGAGCATATTCACCATTAAAACAACCCATCCTCCTTTGAACCATATCATTAATTTCCACAATGCTTCACAGATATTTTGGGTTTCTCTCAAAGTTATACACCAGGGATGTCCAAACTTGGGAAATTTAAGACTTGTGGACTTCAACTCCCAGAATTCCCCAGCCAGCTATGCTGGCTGGGGAATTCTGGGAGTTGAAGTCCACAAGTCTTAAAGTTCCCAAGTTTGGACATCCCTGTTATACACCCACCCACAGGCACACTTGAAACCCATGGCACAACAAAATCATAAACTCTCAGTTATATAAATAATAAAATACAGCTTAGCAAATTGTCAGGTGGAAAGGCTAAATATATAAATAAATAAATAAACAAACAACCAAACGGGAGGAAAAATTGAAGCACTTTTTCCACAGGAAAAAAGATAACTGACAACAATGCAGTAACCTTATAAAAACTTTTTAAAACCTTCTTATCTAAAAGATTATTTAAACAGGGGGTCTGGTTCAAGTGGGTGATGCCAGAGGGAATGTTGGTGTTCTGGGAGGGAGGAAGGGTGAGAATTAAAACAATTGCAGAGGCGGAAGCCTTTCTTAAAAAACACTCCTCAATCCTGGAGGATGAAAATGGGAGAGCAGAGGGTGCTGCGGCCCCGACCACTGGGGGTCAGGGAGAGGAAGACACAATTGCCAAAAGACTTAGATCTCAAAAGTGACTTTATTTTTGTATTGTATAACTTTTATTTGGATGTTTATACATGATTGTTAGCATAGATTTTACAATTATATATTTGTATCTCTTTCCACTTTGTAGTACAAATGAAAATTTACTGTATTAATTATATATTCTTTTATGAAGCCTCGGCTGGGGCCAATGACTCTGACATGGAGGTTCTCACAATGTCTTTCTAAAACCTTATTTACCTTGCCCTATTTGTATAAAAATTTGTAAAACTCAATAAAACTTTTTGAATTAAAAAAAAACTTTTTAAAAGACATATGGTTTATAATACTATAAAATTTTACTAACTCCTTACACAATAAAATATTTCATTATATATACTAATAATTAAGAAGAATGCTTAATAGTTAAATAAAGTATGTTAGCTCTATTAAACTATACTGAACTCTGGTTTTACGTATATCACTGTTTTAAAAAGTACAATACATTTGACTGTGCAATAAGACTTCCAAAGTACAACTGTACTAGCAGTTTCCATTTTCTAACCAGTTAAACTTATCTTAATGGTTCAAAACATTAACAAACAGGGAAGTCAATATAACATAGTCTATTCTTCCATAAATCAGAATGAAATGATATATGACCTAGCCAGAATATTTGAGACTGACTAGTTTATTAATTTCATCTTCAAATTAATGCCAGTATGTCATTCTGGTAACGTATTTGCTTTGTTAAAACTGTGTTCTATCTTTTACATGTACTTAATCTATTCTCCTTTTTAATCACATTTCAGATGATATAAATCAAACATCTAATTTTGTTGAAAACTCAGTGACAATTAATTCATTTGCAAAATATTTTAATTATTTTAAACTGAAATGAGAAAAAATATAAAGGGAGCAGATTCAGAACACTATTTTCAGAAACCATGTAATCCAAAACTCTAATGTTCCTTTAAAAAAAACCTGACTGTATCTTGAAATACAGCACTTTCCAGTTTTTATAGGTAAAAAAATTAAGTAGTGTATTTATTTACAGCAGAACCTTTAAATAAGAGCAACAAGCACTGATAGCCACTTTAGCTCTTGTTTGTTTATAAAGCTCTAAGGGGCACGGTAACACAGAGGCTTGATGATGCTGGAGGAGCTGAGAAATTGCCAGCACTCTGGTGGTTCAGGTGCTATGGGACAGGATTAGCTCCTGGGTATTGTCCCTAACTCCTGCCCACCTAGCAGTTTGAAAGCATTGTTTGCAAATAGATAGGTACCACTATTTCGGTGTGGGAAACTGTTGGCTACATTCTTCATAGGGAGCTGGAACCAGCGCTGGATCTGTCGAAATCCAGTTGGTGGAGAAGTGATTGAGGAAAATCCTAGATGAATCAGGTACCACTGAGAACTCTGTCAAAAGTTAGTTTCCTCTCTTGTGGTGCACCAGTGCCACAGACTAGCAACTGTCAGCTACCAGGACTTCTACTGTGTGCATAACTCTGTAGCCTGATTTTGCTACTGTTGTTAATTTGAGATGGGAAGGAATATGGGTGCAAAATTTCACCAAGCTGATTATTGATGATATGGGTTCAATCTATTTAGTTGCAAGTAGCCTGGCATAAAATGCAAGCGTTATATTGCAGTTCAAAAATCCAGGAAACCTTGTGAAACAATCTATATAAATAAAAATGTAACAAGAGTTTGTTCAAAACCGCTAATCTCCAAAAGTACTGCACCAATTGCTTCCAAATTTTCACACAACATTCCTTTCAAGTATGGCACCAATGATATATATAGATTGTGTAGATGTCACACCTGTGCCAGGTACACGCAAAAAATGTAAAAAAGGTAGGTAGATGGATACAGAGAGAGCAGTGGGCCACAGATATTATGTAATCCTTTATGACATAAAATACTCTGAGGGAGAAGTACAGTAGGTAGGTAGGTAGGTAGAGGGATAGAGAGCGGGAGAAATACAGTAGTTAGGTAGGTAGGTGGATGGAAAGGGAGAGGGACAAATACAGTAGGTAGGTAGGTAGGTAGGTAGGTAGGTAGATGGATAGAGAGAGGGAGAAATATAGTAGGTAGGTAGGTAGGTAGGTAGGTAGGTAGGTAGGTAGGTAGGTAGGTAGGTAGGTAGAAAGATAGACAGGGGGGGAACTCCACCCTTGGGTTGTGTCCCTCCGGACTGGGCCACAGCAACGTGTGGCTGGGAATGACTAGTATATTATAAGGGGATAAAGTCCTACAGTCAAAGTCCCAACCAGTTATAGTGAGAAACATAACCATATACCTATTTTTTAGGGATTCAAGCTAAAGGGAAATGTGACAACTTTCTATTCTTTCTCCAGTATATTTAGTAACAAGCAATAACACTAATTATCCAAATCCAATAGAAACAGTTGCATGCCTTTTTCCCTTCTGGAACATTTAGCTAGAGTCTGTGATCCTGTCCAGGCACAAACCACATATTTCTCCTTGGCTATTGATTGGACTTCGCTAATGGCCTTACTTATGGCTATTGGAAAAGTAATCACTCTGTTGAATGCAATACGAGTATGTAAAATGGTAGTGACAACAAAATATATGGAGATAAATTATGTTTTTATTTTTATTATCATGTGTTATTATTCAATTAATCATTTGTAGATAGCCCATAAGGGGACATGTATATCTTCTTTTTCCTGGGCCACTAACTGATGTCAGCTGCAATGTAGTGTTCAGTTGACAATTTGGCAACTCAATCAATATTTAAGTAATTTATGATCAGCTTCAAATAATCATATCCTATTGATTGACATGCCAAATCCTTGGCAGCCTAAGAAATTATGGATCATGTAAATTGCTGCCTTCCCACAAGTTCAATTAACTATCTTTATGTTGATGTAATTAAAACAGCAGTGGCATCTGAAATTTATCAAGCACGATAGGCCAAGTAAGATAGCATTCTAGAGTAGTAAAAATAACTTTATGCCACAAATTGTAAGCATTTATTTTCAAAACATTAACTGAATTTTGGTAAGTAGAGATACATTTTAATCATTCCCTTTTCTTATTTCCCATAAGAGATTACAAGGTTCGATTCATTCATTTGGACTGTCATATGCAATAATTTCAAGTGTTACCAGTAATGGTTTGTTTCAAGAGAGTACAAATTCCCCAGATATGCTGTTGTGAAAAGTCGAGTCACTTCATTTGGTCTTGCCAAACTTTTATCCCCAGAAAAATTTGGAGAATATTTGGTAAAAAACTAATTTTTCTTCTTGTCTGGATTTAATTTGCTGCCACTGTGGAGATTTTCCAATATATGTCCTGGGTGTTACATGTAGCTCTCAGAATCAATTTCTAAGACCTACAAAATTACTGTATAGGTTCTGAGGACACTTCCCACCAGAATATTTGGCCTACATGAAGCAAGCCATGAAAAGAAGTGGCCTGATCTCATCAAGTCTCCTGGCAACAGTAGGACTTGATTAGCTGAGCTAGGCAGCTATTGTGCTAAAACTTTCCATGTTAAGAATTCCTGCTGTCTAAAAATTCTACCTGCTCTCAGGCAGTGCTTTTTTCAGGCATTAGGGTCTTTGGACAAGGAAAGCAACCAAATGGATCAAGAATAGTGGGATGCCCTAAAGAGAAAAGAAGAAGGCAGCTAAGGAAGAGGGCCAAGAATATCTGTTGCCTTAACCACTATACCTGGCTTCCTTTCTCTTTAATAGGGCTATGCAAAGCATTTAAAAGTCTACAGTATTTCATAGCAGCATTGGCACAGGCCAAGTATCTCTACGCAACTGTCAAAAAAGCCAACACAGTTCTAGGCTGTATAAACAGAGAGATAGAATGAAGATCACGTGAAGTGTTAATACCACTTTATAATGCCTTGGTAAGGCCACACTTGGAATACTGCATTCAGTTTTGGTCACCACGATGTAGAAAAGATATGGAGACTCTAGAAAGAGTGCAGAGAAGAGCAACAAAGATGATTAGGGGACGAGACTAAAACATAGGAAGAACAGTTGCGGGAACTGAGTATGTCTAGTTTAATAGAAAGAAGGACTAGGGGAGACATGATAGCAGTGTTCCAATATATCAGGGGTTGCCACAAAGAAGAGGGAGTCAAACTATTCTCTAAGGCACCTGAGGGTAGAAAAAGAAGCAATGGGTGGAAATTAATCAAGGAGAGAAGCAAGTTAGAACTGAGGAGAAATTTCCTGACAGAACAATTAATCAGTAGAACAGCTTGCCTCCAGAAGTTGTGAATTTCTACTTGCATTTTTACTTGCTTTCCAACTGCTAGATTGGCAGAAGCTGGGATAAGTAATGGGAGCTCATTCCATTACACAGCGCTAGGGATTCAAACCACCAAACTGCCAAGCTTTCTCATTGACAAACTCAGCATCTTAGCCACTGAACTACTGCATCCCTAAATAATAGAATATAATATTATAAAACATGTCAAGCTATTATACCATTGCAATGCACAAAAAATAACTATGTGTGCTAGGTGTGCCTCCCCAAGGAATGTCTTCCACAAACACCTTCCGCATCTGGGAAGAATCTCTTTTATATAATCACCTTTGCACTGCACCTTAATTGTGCCAATAGCATATTTTTTTCTGGGTAATACAAAAGCACACGTCTTCAATCTTCTTTAAAGTAAAAACTGACCCAGCCAGGAAATCTAGAACATTTCTTTTCCTACCTGAAGTGCTGATTTTTCTCCCCATTATCATTTTTGGAGCAAAATAAATTATGTAAAGGAGACATTCCAACTTATTAAAATCCCTGCTCCCTTTTATTCCTATAAAGTCCTTTGAAGCTTTTATATTGAATTATGATGGAAGTTTGAGGATGAAAATCCTGACTAAGCTTAGAAATAGAAAGCATTGTCAGAAATAATGTCCTTAGATTCATAATCATAAAATCTTGTATAGGAAAGGGGATTCCAGAAAATGATACACAGTTATTAAATATTACAGAAAAAATGGGACAAGGAGATATATCTAGATTTTTAAATAAAGTAGATAATATCATTGGACTACATTTGTTCTTTTGGTTTAAAATCTTACTAATTAAGTTAAATGTAACACTAAATGTTCAGCATGTTTGCAGAATGTCAGAAAAATGATGATATTTAGAGTCCTACGACAGTAATAATAGCCAATCTCTTTCAGAGATACAGTATCTGTTTTAAATATCCATGGCCACATTCCCATACAAAAACCCCCAATGCATACACAAAATAAAGATATATTCTTCAAGCACAGCCAAGGGACTTTAAGAAATGCTATAAATAATGCAAGCACAAGAAGCTTAGAGATACTAAGCAATTGCATGACAAGGAAGGCCTGGTAGCTGTGCAGATTTGCTAGCACCTCTCATTTGGAAAGTGAGAGGAAAAGAAAAGAAAAGAATATTATTTTCCTGAAAATAAGACCTCCCTGGATAATAAGCCCAATCGAGCTTTTCAGCATATGTGCTAAAATAAGGTCTCCCCAAAAAAGTCCTGATTGCATCACGTGACACCACCATGATGATGTGAGTTTCACATCTATGTTATCTGCTCTTTTCATAGGAATTGATTATCAGAAAATACAAGAAAAAGAGTACAGTAATCCCTCGTTTTTCACGGTTAATCGGGACCGGACCCTTCCGCGGAAACTGAAAAACCGCGAAGTAGGATTCTGTATATCTATACCGGAAACTTGAGTTGGTGGATATTGTTTAAAGCAAGCACTAGGGGGCGCTTGCCTCCTACCGATGCATTTTTTTGCTATTGAAAAACCCGCGAAGCACTGAAGCCGCGGAAAATGAAGCCACGGAAAACGAGGGATTACTGTAAATCTATTCTGATCCCAACATTAATAGAACTTGCATACAAAATTTTCTGCCTCTACCCTGTTTCCTCAAAAATAAGATCTCCCTGGATAATAAACCCAACCAGGCTTTTGAGCGCATGTAGTAAAATAAGCCCTCCCCTGAAAATAAGCCCTCCCCAAAAAATACTGCAACACAGCAGCAGCCGTGAGGTGATCACACTTGCAAACCTCCTGCACCTCAAAAATAATAAGACCTCCCTGAAAATAAGGCCAAGTGCTTATTTCGGTTGTCAAAAGAAAATAATATCCTGTCTTATTTTCAGGGAATCGGGGTAGCTGTTGGAAATGTTTGCTGTACTTCTTCAGAATGTATAGCTGTGCTAGCAAAGCCAATTGAATTGTGTTTTATAATATTAGAAAGTTAATATTTTAATCCATTTTCTTTTTAAATGATATTGCTTTGTAGAAAACAATGTATTAATTTGATGCTTAATAATCACATTGTTTATCTGGTATCTGATTCCCTGACAAAGGTGTATTGTATCTCCAAAGACATAAACAAACCAACAAACAAAACTTATTTATAGATTATAGTAGACAATAGGAATCACGGTCACCATGTAAAAAGTTTTCAAACTTCCTTCAGATTTAGGCTGAAGTTAGATCAAGTAGTTTCCATATTTGTCTGAGTCAAATTAGACTTCAAGTCCTTTCTGAGATTGGTTATTTTCATGCAGACGTTTCATTACCTGGAGAGGTGATATCTTCAGTGAAGAAAAGGAATGGAGTTGCTCTCTAGTTATAGACAGTAGCTTGTCCTGACAATGTTGGTGGGGATGATGTTTTCACCTTGGTAGTTCTTTGATAGGCAATTGTTCATTGTTTGGGTGTTTGTTTGTCTGGGATTAATCTTGCTATTAATTTCTGCTTGTCTGGGTGTTGATTGACAGTCAGGAAGGGTTCTAATCTTTTGGGCTTCTTTTGGGGGGGTTTTTGGCCTTTTTTGAATGGGGTATAAATGCTCCTTATCTTTATGCTATAAGCCCGTGATGGCAAACCTATGGCACGTGTGCTATGGTGGCATTCGTAACCCATTCTATGGGCATGCGAGCCATCACCCAGCTCAATGCCACTGTGCATGTGGGCATGCCTCCGGCCAGCCAGCTGATTTTTGGGTTTCTGCCATGCATACTGAAGATGTGCATGCATTTGCAGGGGGCGGGGGAGCATGGGTGCCCCCCCCCCACCTTGTTTTTTCTCCCAGGAGGCTTCAGTGGGCCCTGCTACACCCAAAACAGAATGCCGGGAGTGTGTGTGTTGGTGTGCATGCAGGGGTGGTGTCGTGTGTGCATTGCATTATGGGTGTGGGCATGAGTGCATGCGCACCCTGTTGTGCGCACACTTTTGGCACGCAAGGAGAAAAAGATTAGCCATCACTGCTATATGCTATATTTACGTGCTATATGCTGAACCACAGCACTAACAAGGAGAAGGGTGGGGTATAAATTTAATAAAATAAAATAAAATAAATATATAAACAGAAACTCCACTCCCTTCCAGCACTGAAGATGTTATATAGCTAGATAATGAAATAAGTACATTTGTTCTTGTCTGTTAAAGTAGACTTATTTCTAAATAATTGCTTTCTGAATCACAGAATTTTGGACGTTTTTAGTATGTAGTCTATTGCATGTAACGACTCCAAGCAGATACTTTAATTCTGTGCCTTGAGTAGCCATACAATAATTAGTGTTTCTTCAGTCATAAATCTTTGTTTTTCTGTTGCTGCCTGACATTTTAGACCAGGGGTGGGCAAACTTTGCAACTTTAAGTCTGAAGGACTTCAGCTCCCAGACTTCTTCAGCCAGCTTTGCTGGAGAATTCTGGGAACTGAAGTCCTTCAGAATTCTGGGAGCTGAAGTCCTTCAGACTTAAGAATTGCAAAGTTTGCCCACCCCTATTTTAGACCCTGGTAGGAAATCTGGAAGTCTCCAGCATTTGGATTCTAAACAGTCCCAGCTGGTATGGTATAGGGAAGAAATCCTGGAAATTGTAAATTTGAAAGTATATTTCAATTTTTCATTTTTGTTTTAGTGGAGCAGGGAAATACGTCCTCTGTTTTTCTCAAAATTTTTAGGTTTAGTCTCCAAAACGTAGGGTGTACTTGAAAGATATAAAGATGTTTGGTAATTAGAACCTGTATCTCTTTTGTAGTTGGACAATAGAGTCCTCCAAAGCTTGATTTCACATCGTCTTACATTTAAAAAGTTTGTAAAAGGGGAGCTTCTGAAAAGATGGTGTTTATATAGCACGTAGTATGACATATTAAATTTATTTCTTGGTGCTCTTCTACAAAAATAACACTTCAAATAGCTCATTAAATCACAGGTGGTTCCCCCCCCCCCCCCAGTAGTTAGAATTGGAGTTGAAGTTTTGTTTTCAACTCAAGTTTCCATCAGCTAACTATGCTGCCTGAAATCACAGTTGCTACCATTAGAGAAATGCTGAATGCTATTTGCTGCTATCAGTCTCTGCATCTCCATTTCAAACACCTGGGCCTGGAGCATTGATGCCAGAACAATTCTTATTTTCCAACCAGCCAAGCATAGCAAAAAAAAAGTCCCTAATTAGGGAAATTGGTAAATATGGTAACCCTACGTTTAGTTTAAAATAAAGTATATCTATAAGATTGCCCCATGCTACATAGTATAAAGCTATCTGGCTATGCATGAAAACCGAACGGATTCTCATGAAAGCACAATCTTCTTTGCTGCCTATATTATTTGTTCCCATCAGGAAGAAATAAATTTAGCTACATATTGTTTTGCCAGATTTTTTTTTGTTTTTAACAACATGGTAATATCAGAATATCAGTATAAATATACATGCAATTGTCAGTTAATATTGTGGTAAGATTTTCGCAGTGCCTGAGGCAACAGATCAGTATTGTCAGAAGGAGGAAAAATAATGCAGAAAGAAATACATTAAAAAGAAGAATTTCCAAATGTTTTTTTAGAGCCGTGACACAGAATGGGCTCATTATCAACATGTGGTCCTGTACAGTTGAATATGAATAATCTAAATGCTGTATATTCCAGCAATGCCATATGCTGCACATATGGACTTATGGGGGGAAAAATCTGCAGTGCCAAAAGGAATCTGCATTTGAAAGCAAAGTAGACAATCACCATAAATGCCGCAAATGAACTGGATTCCTCAAAAATCTACAAAAAAAATATTAACACAACAGTACAGGGAAAGTCAGCATTGTTATCCTTGCATTTACAAAAGCTGTGGGCGAAGTGGTAAATTGGACAGCACTCATACCAGACTTTCCATGGACAGATCCTCTGATTTATTACAGTTTCTCTATGATCTGCAATGGTTGTCACCAGTTATTGACAGGATCCTTGAAGTGCTGCATGCAAGTTTTAGCCTACCAAAACAGGTAATCCCAGTCTTTGATGGTTAATAATAATAATTTAATAATAATAATTTTATTTATAGACCGCCTCCTCTCCCCAAAGGGACTCGGAGCGGTGCACAGGGAAAGTTAAAAAAGCAAATATAAAATACATAAATAGCTAAAATAAGAATTAAACAAATTGTCCCTGCGCTAAAACCCACTATACTAAAACTAAACTACACCCCCCTAAAAAACCCAGTTAAAAACGGAAGACTAACCTAGGCCGGCCAAGCAGAAAAAGTGTGTTTTCAATTTTTGACGGAAGGAGCGGAGGTCCGTAGTTGTTCTAATTTCGGGGTTAAACATCAACATGATGATGATGATGATGATGATGATGATGATGATGATGATGATGATGATATCCATTCAGTTGTATCCATTGTTGGAAATTCTATGGGCCAGTTCTCTCCACATCTTCCAATCTTGTATTGCTTCTTTGAGTTGTTCTACACTCTGGCTGTTGTCAGCTTTGATGGTTTCCTTTTACCACTAACTCTTCTCTCATAATTGCTTTCTCCAGTGAATTCCGCTGCATGACATGGCCAAAATAAGTGGGATAGAGTTTTGTGATTTTTGCCTTCCAAGGACATGCCTGGTGTTGTGTGCTCCAGTACTCACTCCAGTCATCTTTGCTGTCCAAGGAAAATATAAACAATCACCACTCTAACCATGTCAGAGTTCATAGTTTGGGAAAGAAATATTCTGAGATGCTGGCAGATATGGAAACCCCCCCCCCTCTCTCCCCGCCTCCCTCCCGCCCTTCTCTCTCTCTCTCTCTCTCTCACACACACACACACACACACACACACACACAGAGACACCTCTTCAGAGGATATTTCTGAAGCACCGTAGAGTTTCTGGGATACTGTCCCAAGTGTATAATATTAAACCTTTGCTTTTAATGTGAAGTAGTTCATTGCTGTATTCTATAAACTATTATGAAAGCATGTTTGAAGAGGAAAAAACCCATAAATAAACAAAAAAAAACCCAGCATTTGGATTGGATCATTTTCAGCTATTTTATGCATTGAGAAATGCATTATGATATATCTTTCTTAAATATATGTTTACATGCAGCCAACATTTATGATCATAATCATACTTGATTATCTTCGCTCAGGATTTACCTGCAAAAGTCTACCCAGGAATAACTTTAGCATTGGAAATTCATCACGTATGAAGCAGTCCATACAATACAACTGACTTTTGTAAGCATGCTCAGTTATGAATAGAATTACCTGACTGTCAGTCATCTTATTTTAAAATACCTATGTTGCAAAAACCGTATGTGTCATTATAGATTTAGCAGTACTAGTAACATCCTCTTTTGTTAAACAAGGAGGCAATAAGACTAATTAACACTCACTAGGGAACCTGAAATAATGATCCCTCTCTCTTTGGAGAGCCAATTACCCCAAATATTCACATTAACTACTTAGTGCTTCTTTGAAAGAACTGTCTTGATTTCTTCTTTTCTTTTTAATTTAAAGCATTATATAACATGTAGCATCACATTATAAAATGTTATGTCACATCCTGACAGGATACAGCTAAGGGTATGATGAATACATTGGGAGCAATCTGAAATCTGCTAAAATTAATAAAGAAATGAACTTTACGTGGTAAAGAAAGCTTGGATGATATCTTCAGCTCCCAATCACTGATGAGAATACATCAAAATAAAGTTGTCTACCACAGTGTGTCACTATTGCTTCTCATAGAGGCATGGGATACAATATCCTCTCTCTCTCCATGGCAGAAATAAATAAGGGATGCAATATATAACTGAAACCAACATTTATTGTCTTACTTTTCCATACTTACCATATGTAATCTCATGACTTTGAAGGCACTTTCAGAAAAATATTTGAAGCGGCCTTGGTCCTCTCTGAGTTTGGTTGTTTCCTTGCAGATATTTCATTACCCAAACTGGGTAACATCACGAGTGCTAGAGAATTGTAATAGAATTGTCTGTATAAGAGTAAGAAAATGTAAAGATGCTCCTTTTAAAGATGTTTTAATCCCACTTTTATCCCTTTTAAGTAACTCGAGGTAGTAAAAATGTATAATACTCCTTCCCCTATTTTCTTCACAACAATAAGACCATCCTTGCAGAGTCCTTGGCTTTCTCTGATTGAAGATATCAGTAGAAAAGAATAGATACGGTTCAGTGTTGAACTGTGGAGTCCTTGCTGCTCTCTAAGCTTCCTTGCTTGCTTGTAAACATATTTCATCACCCAACTTGGTACTTCATCAGTGCTAGTGATTACAGGTAGTCCTCGACACATGAACACAATTGGGCCCGAAGCTTATTTTCTTAAATGAGATCGTTATTAACTGAGTTTTGCTCATTTTATGACCTTTCCTGCCACACTTGCTAAGTTAATCACTGCAGTTGTTAAGTTAGTTACACAATTGTTAAGTGAAACTGGCCTCCTATTGACTTTGCTTGTCGGAAAGTTGCAAAGTCATCACATGACCTTGAAAAACGGCAACTCTGATAAATATGAACCAGTCGCCAAACACCTGAATTTTGATCACATGACCATGGGGGTGCTGGAATAGCCATAAGTGTGAAAAATAAGTCATACACCATTTTTTTGGTGCTGTTGTAATTTTGAATGGCCACTTAACAAATATTTGTAGTCAAGGACTACCTGTATGGGATTTGCTCTCTTCTTTGTAACAGTAGCTTACACCCCAACAACACTGGCAAGGCAAACCACTGAATAAAAAGAATAAAAAGAAGGAGCAAACCTCATACTCACCTAGCACTGACTATTATCACTAGTCAGGTAGTGAAACATCTACAAGCAAGCAAACAACCTCAGAGAGCACCAGCCTCCAAAGTTCAACCCTGAATTACATATCGGTGCCTTTAGTTTTTATTGAAATTTGTTGAGGTCTGCTATGGTGCTATTAGTATGAAGAAAATGACACATCTGGGTCCGGTATCCATGATAGCATCATTTTCATGTTGTTTCTGGTTATTTGTGAGAATCCGCTTCAGTACGCAAGTACAGTCCTGTCACTCTGTGTCTGAGGAAGTACAGTGTCATTGACCAGTATGGGTTGTAATAAATGTAATACATTTGAATGGCATGAGTTGTGAGCTGTAGGTAGCAACCAGTGGGCTCTGTTGTTCTATTTTTGTAGGCTGTCTTTTAAGAGGTTCTCCCTGAGAATCAATCTGATTGATTTGTCTATTGATCTCACTGGGCGGGTAGTTCAGTTTCCTGAATGCCTGCTTAATTCCATCAGTTAAGATTCTTATACCATTTGCTTATACCACATGAGACTGTATTGCTATTGGAACGATACAGGTTGATAGATGAAAATGTATAACTTAAAACTAGTTAAACCTAGTGAAATAGATATGGTTAAATAAATAATTGATAATGATAATAATGTATATATATGTATTGGTTTGATAAGTAGAAATTGGATATGAATATTATATGGTATCTTTTGGACAATCTTGGAGCAACCAGGAGAAGTGAATCGGGCAAGGCTACCAATTTTTCTTTTCTTAGCCTTTTCCTGGCCTTTTACACACACACACACACACACACACACACACACACTTCCCAGTGCCTTCCCCTCTATACTGTATTTTATTTATGTGACACTGATAGCTCAGTGTTCTTACTGACACTAGTCCTACTAACTAGCCTCTCCCCCACTCCCGATCTTCCCAACACAATCTCAGGGAGAACCTCTTAAAAGACAGCCTACAAAAATAGAACAACAGAGCCCACTGGTTGCTACCTACAGCTCACAACTCATGCCATTCAAATGTGTTACATTTGTTACAACCCATACTGGTCAATGACACTGCACTTCCTCAGACACAGAGTGACAGGACTGTACTTGCGTACTGAAGCGGATTCTCACAAATAACCAGAAACAACATGAAAATGATGCTATCATGGATACCGGACCCAGATGTGTCATTTTCTTCATACTAATAGCACCATAGCAGACCTCAACAAATTTCAATAAAAACTAAAGGCACCGATATGTAATTCAGGGTTGAACTTTGGAGGCTGGTGCTCTCTGAGGTTGTTTGCTTGCTTGTAGATGTTTCACTACCTGACTAGTGATAATAGTCTTCATCAGTAACTGATATACCAATGCAGTGCCTCCCATTGCCCTACCTGCTCCCTCAGGTTTTCTACTGAATCCACTCCTTCACCCCTTCAGCTGCAGCCCTCCCCTCACCACAGCTGATGTTCCAGTATATTCTACCAACCAGCCCAACCCAGTCTGCAAAATTAAAACAACATTAAAACAACAGGGTGTTGTGGAACAATTATATATACTTATCCTCCTGTCTCAGCTGAGCAGGAAGAGAACCTGACTGGCTTAATGGCTAAGGCTCTCACATGTAATACAGCCCCAGTTCAAATCCCAGTAAGGGTATGGCTAACTGATGAGAGCTAAAAAGCTCGAAATAGATCTATACTAGTCTCCCTGACTTATTTATTGATCAGCTCAAAAACGTAATACACACACACATATATATAGCCTTTAGCCATTCAGCCAGACCAGGCTCTCCCATTGCATTAGCTGAGACAGGAGGATTAGTATCTATAATTGTTCCACAATACCCTGTTAGGGCCCCAATTAAGGGAGGAGACATACTGTTTCCTTTTCTGCCTTCAGCTCATAAAGGAAACAGTATGTCTCGTCCCTTAATTAGTTAGGCCCTAACAGGGTGTTGTGGAACAATATATATAGTTATATATATATATAACTGATGGAAACTAACAAGAAAATAAAATTAGAATTATATAAAGCTGTCAAGTAAAAACATTCAGGTTCAAATAGCACAGCCCAAGCAAATATGATGGATGGCGCCTCTGACTTCTAACTAATGAGCCAAGGTCATTTTCTCTCTGCAATTCTTGGCAAAGGGCCACATGGTATCCTTAGGAGCACATGACTTCCTTCCTTCCATCTTGTTCAAGGGAGAAGCATTTAAACATATGCTTTACTTTTAACCTGAAGTGTACAGTCAGCTATGCTGTGTGATTCTGTGGAACGTGTTGCTTTGTTATAAATACCCTTTTTCAGATGCATTTGTATAACGTATTATTTGTGAAGTGTATACATTTTAAAACCTTCATTCTGAATTATTATGAAGATGTTTATATGACTGGGAAAACAAGTGTATTTTCTGCATGTGTGTTTTCCTACCATCCAACTGCATAGATGGGAATTAATTACTTTTCAACACTGACTTTCCTCTCCAAACAAATAAGAGAAACAACTAAAGAAACTAAGTAGATGGCTTCCGACCTTCTTTTCAACAGATATTAGCAAACCCATCATCTCCCCTCCTTCTTAACCATTCCAGAAATCCCTTTAGCCCCTTATTTAATTCCCATCTTTTTTAGTCATTAAACCCATAAATCATCATTTCGCTTTTTCCTTCTTTTAGTCGACCAAAGGCTGAACTGCAAAACATGTGTTCATTTCCTGAAATAGGCATTAGACCAACCTCTTTGTTTTTGCAAGGCTTTGAGCCCAAATGACAAGGAGGCTGGTTACTTTTAGATGACTGTGGAACTGTTTTGAAACCAATCCAGTAAAATAACTTTTAAGATAAAAATATGAAACTTCAAAGGAAGTTTCAAAGGAGAATGAATCCTTCACCTCTAGAATTTACCTTTCTATATATTATACAGCTGTAATTAGAGATAAGTGAGTTTGTAAAACTACAATGTTTCCACTATTAATTTTTGATTCTAGGATTTAAACAGAGGGGGGGGGGGAAGCTTTAGAACTGATTTCAACTGTTGCGGGACTCGTTATCTTTGCCTCTGTTTCTCTTGCTGCCAATGCTTGACTTCGGCCTGCAACCTTTCCTGTTCATTTTTGAACTTGAGTACTTTAAAATTAGAAAGTGAGACATTATATTACTCTCTGGATGCAAATTATAACAGATAACAACACTGCATCTTTATTTCTTGAAAACCAGATATGAATTTGCACAGAACTCCAGGCAGTGAGATTAATAGGTTAAAGGTAATAATATTTATAGAATAAGATATTTATAGAATAAAATATTTTCATGTTTCATATTTTTACTGTGATTCTCAAGTAGCTTCTCTCAACCATAAATATGGTATGTTGCAATAGATTCTTGTAGCTATTCATCTGTACCTCATTGGAGAAAACATTTTCCCCCTCTGCCAAATTTATACTTCATTCATGTGCATTTGTTAGATATTCTCTATACCCAAACTATTTAAAAATATAGAGCATCCATGATTTTATGTTTATATAATGTGTGTATATAGATTCCTTTTATCCTATTTCCTTTCATGTAGCCATTATTAGACAGTTTTTTGCCCCTAAGCATAAACTATTGTAATATTTGGATTTGACTAGTAGCAGAATACTTTTAAAAATATAATAGTTACCAAAGAGAATAATGCTGGTGACTATATAGCACAAAGTCAATTAGTTACACTTCCATTTAAATTGTAGTGGGTATAGAATCTTGTGTTCTAAGAAAGAAATGTCTTGTTTTATTTTTCCTAGATCTGTATTGCTTATGAATTATTCTGTAATTGATGCTGTTATCCATGTATTTTTATTAGGCAACTTATTTCAACTGAATTGAGTCTCTCAGTCTTTCTAACCCAGCAGCCTATTCTCCAATTTTTAAAATTCACATTTAGATGAAATCATATACTTATGAGTTAACTATTTGAGGCATAGTCATAATTACAGCATTCTAAGCATGGCCATTCCTGCACATTTTAAGTCTAGAACCATGATGGCGAACCTATGGCACGGGTGCCACAGGTGGCACGCGAAGCCATCTCTGAGGGCACGCGAGGCATTGCCCTGTCAGCTCCAGCACAAATGAGCATGCTGGCCAGCTAATTTTCAGCCTTGACTTTCAGCCATTTTTTGTCCTCCTGAAGCCTCCAGAGGGAGAAAAATGGCCCAACGGGCAACCTGGAAGTCCATTCCTGAACTTCCAGTTTGTGCGTTGGGGCTTTTTTTGCCCTCCCCAGGCTCCCAGAAGGCTTCTGGAGCCTTAGGAGGGCGAAAAATGGACCTACTGGGCCCACCGGAAGTCAGAAAATGGGCAGTTTCCGGCCTCTGGGGGAAGCCAGTTTTGTCCTCCCCAGGGTCCCAAAAAGCTGTATGTACATGCCCTGGACAGCAGGGGGTGTCATGTATTCTCGGGGGGGCACGGCATGGAAGGCTTTAAATTATGGGGGTAGGCACACAAGCGTGCTCAATAGGGCTAGCGTGTGTGCTTTAGGCACCTGAGGCGAAAAAGGTTTGCCATCAATGCTCTAGAACATCGTCTGCTTTTCACATAGTTTCGTCAAAACTATTCATTCCCCCCACCCACCCAATCCCATTTGTATCTCCCCAGGGGAGGGAGGATTTTTTCAGCAAGCCTTCTCTAGATAACCAGTTTAGACAGACATAAACATAGAATCACAGGGCTAGATGGGACCTTGAAGCTCTTCTAGTCCTGTCCAAGGCAGGAGACAAATGATTGTCTGATCTCTTCTTAAAAACCTCCCACAATGGGGCACCCACATTTTTGAGAGGCAAGCTGTTTCTTTGATTAATCATTCTCAGTGTCACTTATCTACTATATTCCAGTATTGTCGTGTAGAATCATTTAAAAGTTTAACGGCAGAAGTTTACTAGCAGCCAACATGGCATAATGTTGATGTTACTCAAGCCTGGCAGGAGTGACCTGCTAATACTCTGGACACCATATTTTGTACCAGCTATCTCCCAAAACATCCTTAAGTTGACTGCATTGTAGTAACTTATTTGGATGGGGACCAAGGCATGTCTAACATAAAACAAGTCATCCTAGTCCAGGTAGGCTCATAATTGATATCATAACTGAAGATGGCCAAAAGACCCACATATTCCACCTGATGCTTGAGCAGGTTCTAAGAGTTTAGAAGGATGTCCAAGTAAAAACCACCTTTTTCCACAGGTAGTACAGCACCATTGTCCATAATGGCCAGGGTTGGCATCATTCGAATGCTACATATACATATGATGATTTTTAATTCCATCCACCAGAAGAGACAGCTGCTTGAAGGTATTGTATCTATCCTTGTCTCAGAAGGAACTGAAATTCTGAAGCAACTTTCTAATGTAATAATATTGGCCATGTTACAAAGGAAAATCCTGCTTTTCACTATTTGGGACCATATTGAGGAGGATATAAATATTTTCCCATGGAATGATGGAAAGATTTCCGAATCATGAAAACTGCCAAGTTATTGGGAATTCTACCACTAATGTAAGAAAACAAAAAGACATCTGAATTTTCTCACTGTCAATAACAGATAGAATTGTCACATCCTGCCTAAATGAATGGTGAAACCCACCAAGATGCGGACTGAAAAAAACCAGGTGGAGCCTGGCAGTACCTTCCACAACTAATCAATTCATGAGCTACAGCTCACTCCATCAGGTGCAATCTGATCTAATTGCATCCCATTTCATCAGATGCCATCTGAAATTGCATGTGATGAGCTGAGCTGCAGCTCATAAAAATGTACGCTTTTTAAATGTGTTAGTTGAAAAAGGTGCTACTAGATTCTTCTAATTTTGGGCTAATATATCTCTCCACCTACAACATCTCAGATGCACAAAGATGACATTGTATACGATAATCACCAAAAGTATACAATATAAAACAAGTATATAATAATTACCAAAAGGATTTTATTCAACAAGAATTAGAGAAGAGACTAATATATTGGAAGGAGACTGTAGAGTCTGCAAAACTGCTTCCAGCTGTGTCAGCCTTCTGGAATCCCAAAATGTATGTTGGCCGTCACCAAAGCACCCTTCCTATGCTTTAGATTTTGTTCTACATTCCGCGCAGAGCCCACAAACAGCTGCTGCTTGCAAATATCTACAAACATCAAGTATTTTGGATTTTCAATGTCATCTTGTAATTAGCAATGCACATTGGTTACCAGCATTTCAATATAAGAACAGTGAAAGGAATAGTACATCCTCAAAACTGTTGATACAGCAACCAATAAAAACATTGGCATGCTTTTCAAATGTTAAGCAATTTATCTTGCTAAAGGCTACATATTTAGAGCAGGAAAGCACTTCAACTAGATTGATACAGTTGTTGTTTCAGTGCTTGTCAAATAGCCTTTTATGTTGCAATCAAGTAATAGATACAAGATTGACAAGTTACAAAGAAAAGGAGCTTTCAGTCAACAAACAGACTAAAACCCATTATTGCAGTGTGTGCACTGTGTCCTAGACTTGTAAACACATCTTCATTGATCCCATAGAAAGATAGTAATACCTCCCCTCGTATGGCTCAATCAAGATGCTTTTCACAAAGGAAAAGTGCAAACAGTATTGAAAAAGCCGAAAGAGACTGATGTTACAGTCAAACAGTAAATAATGGTTGATTTCGGGAAACCTATCTATAACCTCTCAAACTCTTGTCAACTGGAATGAAAGTTATAACCTATATTGCACCTACAGAAGATCAAAACTATAACAACGAGCACCAGTCCTCTTATTGCCATTCATGCTTTAACAGTTGATGAAACCAGCGAGGGGAGGAAAAAAAATATTTTATAGTTTAACATAACATGCATAAGTGTGTCTGGGATGGGAGGATTGATTTCAAAATGTGTATTGCTCAGCACTTGGTTTTCCATAAAATTTGCAAAGTTCAAACAAGTATTATGGCTGAATCCCAAATTCTGGATATGTCCAAATAACAGTTTGAGGAGATTCATCTGTCACTTGAAAAGTTTCCTTGTTATTCAAATTGTCCGATTTTTTTTATTATTATTAAAAATTAGGTCATGTACAGTATATTAGCTTGGGTTTCTAAATGTCAAAAAATATTCATTTTATTCTGTTGGGTTTAATTTTGTTTTGTTTTAAACTACCCTCAAAGAATCCAAACAAGTAAACATTTTAGCCTTATTTCTTCCAGTGTTGTCACCCAATCATCACCACATTCCAGATGATCATGAGGAGGAAGAAAACTAACCATGATTGCAGATGTATTCCTTATCCAGTCAGACGAATAAATTATATGATGCATTTTGGTAGCCAATATTTGGTTAACAGTAACAGAGTTGTAAGGGATCTTGGAGGTCATCTAGTCCAACTCCCTGCTCATGCAGGAGACCTATACTAGGGATTCAAACCCCCGAACTGCCGATCTTTCTGATTGACAAGCTGTTGGTGGGAGGGAGGGAGGGAGATGGTCCTTTCAGGTAATATAAATTGGGTTTAAACTTGAGGAAACTATGTTTCCCTTTACAGATAAGATGGCTCTTCTGCCTATTATAGTATTTCAATGGCAAAAACTAAATACAGAGAATACAACCAGTCATGGGCTTCTTAGAGTTTAGTAAAGAGAATGGAGTTTGAATGAAATCACTTTTGAAATTTCTATTGATTTATGTGATTTCAATATGCTGGATAAACAAGGTCAATTTACATACTATTTGTATGTAGGGTACTATCATCAAGCAGATTGAACTGCGATTTAATCTTGCCCCTCCGATCAAATCTTCATTTAGTAGCTGACAATCCTTATTGGAAGAATAACAGATTGAATATAAGAATTCATATCATAATTGCAACCAGGGACTCCAACCAGGGATTTCCTGCGAATCCCTTGGACTGCAAGATGATCATACTGGTCAGTCCTAGAGGAGATCAACCCCGACTGCTCTTTAGAAGGCCAGATCCTGAAGATGAAATTCAAATACTTTGGCCACCTAATGAAGGATTAGGTGGAAGGATTCACTGGAGAAGAGCCTAATGCTGGGAAAGATTAGGGGCAAAAGAAGAAGAGGACGACAGGGAATGAGGTGGCTGGATGGAGTCACTGAAGCAGTCGGCATGAGCTTAAATGGACTCCAGGAAATGGTAGAGGACAGGAAGGCCTGGAGAAACATTGTCCATGGGGTTGCGATGGGTTGGACACAACTTTGCAAATGACAACAATAACTCCTATCATGGTTGGGAAAGTTATTTGCAAATTAGAATTCATTTGCAGAAATACACATATACATAGATATGTAATACAGAGAGTTGAAGTGAGAAAGGTGAAGCCTTACTCCTGTTACAACATAGCAAGGTTATGCTCAAACAACACCTGAATATAACTTGGACATTAATCCTTTCTTCTATATATTTTCTTTTTCCATTCTCATCTACCCTAGCACAGACTTCTTCTGTCTCTCCCTCTCTCTGCCCCCCTTCCTAATTTCCAGTTTCTAACTATGGGACATGCCATTGGTCTTGACATAGGGAAAAAATCCAAATGCCAATCTGTCAACATGTTTGCTGCTTTGTTGCAAGTTGCAACAGCAAAGGGAAAAGAAAAAGGGAATTTTTTTCTTATGGAAATAAAACATTAAGAATAAAATGCTGTGCTATGGTCATTATGAAGAACAGTTCCAGAAATTGTTGAAGAATTTCTCCTTGTCCAGGAAAAAACTATGAAGAAACTTTGAAAAAAAATGAGAATAAACCAAAGTGAGGTCAAACAAATTCTCAGGATAATTGATAGGAATATTACCTGAGCATTATGCCCATTTGATTGTCTTGTCTATCTCTGTCTCTAGCAGAGGTATCAAACTCGTGGTCCATGGGCCGGATGCATCATGCACTGACCATGCCTACCCCTGGTTTAGCGAAGGGGGGGAAAGTCGCTATGCATCACATGATGACAGCGTGATGCTACGAGTTTGACACCCCTGGTCTATAATATCTATCCTATTTCATTTTATGAAAAAGGTGTGAGCATTTATTTATTTAGCTAGCTAGCTGTTTTCAGCTTACAGAGCTAGTGTACCTCTCACTAGCACTTCCCTGTAACTAAGTAGGAAAGGCAGTATGCATCAATTGAGATAAAGGGAGAACATTTAATCAAAATTAAAATGATTGAGATGAGATGGTGGTAATGGAATCTGCTTGTTAAACAATATACTGCTGGTTTTAGATTACAAACTAAAGTTCATGTAAACACACTCTCCACCACCAAACCAAAAAATATTAGTTTCATGATTGATTCACAGTTTTCTTTAGCAGGTGAAAGTGATATCATAATGAACCTAAAACATTAAAATAAAGCATTGCAAAATACTATTTTTCCCTAACTACAAGGCTTTGTGGAGATGGTGGAAATTGGGGAATGCATGCTGAGGACAAGCAAAAAGATCTATCAAAACACCCTAAACTTTAAAAAAAAAACATTAGTCCAATCTATTAAATACATCTAATTAGCATTGCACCTTGCTAATAATGTTCACTAATATTTAACCCAATTAACATAGGCCTTATGTGATTCCTGATGAATCATTTGTGATACAGATTCTCTGCTTCCTTCATTAAAAGTTATGGTGACCTGACAACCTGAAATCTATGAAATCTAATCATCTTGCATTTTTCTCATCATGTTTTTTCTATAATGCCTTTTTTGAAACTAGTAAAAAAAGTTTTAAATTTGGAAAACCAAAGCACTGCCAAATTATTTGTCTGGAAGCATCTTCTATTAGAAATGTTTGGACCATTTAGGTAAATTGTTTGTGCAGTTTTTAATGTGCATATTGGTATAATTTGTCCCTAACTTTATTCTGAAATGCATGAAATAAAGGCAGCCAAAAAAGAAGGAAATTATTGTTGTTGTAATACAGTAACTTTATTACTACTTTAAAAAATATTTATTACAAAAACAACAACTCTTCAATAAAAGATATTATCTTATGGTATTTATCATGGTAAGTACCATAAGTGTGAATGTTCAGGGAATGTAGTTGCTGCTTAAAAACTGCATTATACAAATAAAAATTGAGAACAGATTTTTTTTTCTTCAATTAACTTTCGGGAAAACACACTATGGCAGAAATTGCTTTACAAAACTCTCATAGATCAATAAAATGTGATGAATACACAAAGCTGCACTAACTCGTTAGGAAATCATACACTGAAGGACTTGGTTTAGTTGAAACAATCTCAGATAAATTTTAGTTCACTGAAAGGATGAAAATCCATAACTCCACATCATTTTGCTCAATTGAATACCTGGGGAGAAAATATGATAGAAGCAGCTTTGTTTCTCTAATAGAGGAGAGGGAAAGTCATTTGTGGCCTCATTTTCACAATTATCTTGAGAATACACCATGCATTATTTAATTCCTGAGTTTCTTTGATACTTAAGATGCTTGTTTTCTTATATTATAAAAGCTAAGTCTGCAATTATGCAAACTAAGGTGACCAGCTTGGCTGACTTCACAAAAAGGCTTGACCAATTCATGGGGGTCAATGACTATTAGCTTGATAGCAGTGGGACTATTGATGGACACCACTAGTGGGCTTCTTTGTGCAGTTGGTTGATCATCATGAAAGAAGATTGATAGACTAGATGGGTCTGATCTAGCAGGGTATTGCTTATGTTTTGCTCTCAATTCTTTAGCAATTTATTTTATTAAATCCCATAGACCTCAGCTGAATATTTATTTGAATAATGCTATTAGTTTTCCTATTGAATATTGTCTAGTTAGGAGGCACTTAGCCAACGTTGGCTGAAAGTCAGATATAAATAGGTCTTAGAGTGGAGAGCATAAGGAAATCTCAGATTTATAGGCTAGATGGTGAAATCATATCCACCTTTAATACAGACCTAATGGATAGTTCATCTATATCAGGGGTGTCAAACTCAATTTCATTGAGGACCACATCAGGGTTGTGTTTGTCCTCGGAGGGAGGGACATAGTGGGTGCAGCAAGCATGGGCATGGTCAGCTCAGCATCACTTGTGCCAAGGGCACGCTACCAGAGAAAATGGGGTCCCCAGCTCCATTTTTGGCTGCAACAGCCTCCTGCAATCCTCTGCCAGTGAAAAAGGAGCTTTCAAGGGCCTCATGAGCTCCATTTTCACTGGCAGAGACACCGCAGGCCAGTCCTTCACTGTTTCCAGGGCGGCCCTGCAGGCCAGATCTAGGTAAGCACCCCACAGGCCAGATCCAGACCCCAAACCTTGAGTTTGACACCTCTAGTCTATATTGTTTAGTTTGAGGAGCCTATAGACTATTTGTGTTTCTAATCTGATTTTTGTGGATCAAAAACAGCACCACAAAAATCAGAATAGAAAAACAAATTGAAATAGGGAAGAAAATAGTAAGTGAGCACCTGTCTACCCTAGACGAGTTCAAATCACCAGGACCGGATGGATTACGCCCCAGGGTTCTGAAGGAACTGGCAGATGAGATCTCAGAACCACTGAACTATGTCTTTCAGAGATCCTGGAACACCGGGGGACTACCAGAAGACTGGAAAAGAGCGGATGTAGTTCCCATCTTCCAAAAAAGAAAAAAGATAGATCCAGGAAACTAAAGACCCATCAGCCTGACCTCAATACCAGGAAAGATTCTGGAAAAAATAATCAAGCAGCGAATTACTGAACACCTAGAAGCAAACAAAATAATAACCAAAAGCCAACGTGGTTTTGTCAAAAACAGATCATGCCAGACTAATCTTATTGCATTCTTTGATAATGTGACAAAATTAGTGGACCAGAGGAATGCCGTCGATATAGTTTACTTGGACTTCAGTAAGGCATATGACAAGGTAGACCATAACCTACTACTAGATAAAGTAGAAGAATGTGGGTTAGACAGCATCACCACCAGATGGATTCGTAACTGGCTGACCAACCGCACTCAATGTGTAGTCCTCAATGGAACTGCATCTACATGGAAGGAAGTATGCAGTAGAGTCCCCCAAGGCTCTGTTTTAGGCCCAGTACTCTTCAACATCTTCATCAATGATTTGGACGAGGGAATAAATGGGGAACTCATCAAATTTGCAGATGACACCAAGCTGGCCGGAATAGCCAACACTCCAGGAGATAGGCTTAAGATACAGAAGGATCTTGACAAACTTGAACATTGGGCACTATCTAATAAAATGAAATTCAATGGTGAAGAGTGAGATTCTACATTTAGGCAATAAAAATGAAATGCACAGGTACAGTATAGGTGGTACCTTGCTCAATAGCAGTAACTGTGAAAGGGATCTTGGAGTCCTAGTAGACAACCATTTAGATATGAGCCAGCAGTGTGCAGCAGCTGCCAAAAAAGCCAACACAGTTCTAGGCTGCATAAACAGAGGGATAGAATCAAGATCACGTGAAGTGTTAATACGACTTTATAATGCCTTGGTAAGGCCACACTTGGAATACTGCATTCAGTTTTGGTCACCATGATGTAGAAAAGATGTGGAGACTCTAGAAAGAGTGCAGAGAAGAGCAACAAAGATGATTAGGGGACTGGAGACTAAAACATATGAAGAACGGTTGCAGGAACTGGGTATGTCTAGTTTAATAAAAAGAAGGATTAGGGGAGACATGATAGCAGTGTTCCAATATCTCAGGGGTTGCCACAAAGAAGAGGGAGTCAAACTATTCTCCAAAGCACCTGAGGGCAGAACAAGAAGCAATGGGTGGAAACTAATCAAGGAGAAAAGCAACTTAGAACTGAGGAAAAATTTCCTGACAGTTAGGACAATTAATCAGTGGAACAGCTTGTCTCCAGAAGTTGTGAATGTCCCAACACTGCAAGTCTTCAAGAAGATGTTGGATAGCCATTTGTCTGAAATGGTATAGGGTTTCCTGCCTGGGCAGGCAGTTGGACTAGATGACCTCCAAGGTACCTTCCAACTCTGCTATTGTATTGTATTGACTACTAGTGAAAAGGGGAGGGTGCCAGTTATAGCAGAATGAAAGTGATAACTGGAAAGGCATTCTCTTGATCATGTTTACCTTTTCCACAATGCTTTATATCAAAGTCGTAGCACCAGAAAAGGACAAAGAAGAAAAGTGTACAATTGGATAGCATTATAATCACACTAATGAAAGATAGACATACTAATGCTTACATGATATTTTAATTTTACTGTAGGTGACAGGATTTAAACCTTTTCAAGAACTCTGGGGAAGGCAAAAGTTGCACAAATTTAGTGAAGTTCATTTCAGTGTATTAAAAAAATTCCTTATAGTTTTAGGCATTAATGATGAGAAAATAATCCTTGGTGAGTCCTTGAAAGAGCATCAGTTCCATTTCTTCTGGAATATATTATTCAAAAATGCATTAAATGTCTCATTTGGATCTACTTCAGAGAAACACAAGTGGATTTCAAACTTCTAGTAGAGCCTCTAAACTTAATTCATATTCCAGAACAATCAGCCCAATTTTATGCTAGAAAATTGTTGTTACACAGTATTGTAATGGCTTATGGCAAATAGCCTGATAACTGTTTTGCCGATATACAATATCACAAGATTTCATTAGATGCAGTGCTATTCAAGCTGCATGAATCACTACACCTTCAATCTAGACAAGGTTCAAAGTGATTATTTTTCCATCAGGTATTCAGACCTGAAGTGTGAAAAGTGTTTCTTCTCTGCCATTGACATACTCCCTGTCTTTTTGGTAGTTCTTAAAGTTTCAACCTTTCCTGGGTTCACAGGTAGCTGGATGCCACCAGGAAAGTTAAATAGGCATTAAGAATGCAAACAACAGACCAGTATGTGGAAACAGGGTGCAAACAAGTCTCTATATTCTGTCTCCTTAATGTTCCTTTACCTGAAATATGATTACCATGCAAACCTTATTTAAGGAGCCACACAAGCTATTATGAATACCAAATCTAAAGCACTTCTTCCCCCACTGAATCTAATACTTGATAAATCCCTAATTCTTGAAACAGTAAGTCAAACATTTATCATATATAATTCCAGTATATACATATTTTTTAACTGTATTGATTTCTGTATTACCATATTAATATTCTCAAAAGAGACCACTGCTATACCAAGACCCATTATACATACAACAGTTAGGACAAAGATACCACTACTAACAAAAATGTCATATACATTTATTAATATATTATTACAGGGATAAAACTATAGCTAAGACATGTGGATGCATGTTGGAATTCTATACCCCAAACTTTGAACTTATTGCATCAAAAATTATGGGTTTATCAAGTATCAGGGGTAATAAAAAAAGTTCACTATTTAATATTGGAAAACAATGGGACCTCTAGCTTACAATATTCAATCATATTTGCTTTCTATTTATTTATGAAGTGGGTCTCTATTGATTTATTGGAAAGGTTGATCAGCATTACTCCGTACAGCCAAGGTATAATGATATATTTTAAAAATTGGATTGAATAGCAATAGCAACAACACTTAGACTTATATACTGCTTCCCAGTGTTTTACAGTTCTCTCTAAGAAATTTACAGAGTTAGCATATTGCCCCCAACAATCTGGGTCTTCATTGATCTCTGGAGGGCCAGAGATGGGGGTTGTTCCTCCATCCTGGTCCTATTAGACCACTCGGCGGCTTTTGATACCATCGACCATGGTATCCTATTGCATCGGCTGGGGGGGTTGGGGGTGGGAGGCACCGTTTTACGGTGGTTCTCATCCTACCTCTCTGGCCGATCGCAATTTGTGTTGGCAGGAGAGCAGAGGTCGACCTCGAGACCCCTCACGTGTGGGGTGCCTCAGGGGTCGGTCCTCTCGCCTCTCCTATTCAACACATATATGAAGCCGCTGGGTGAGATCATCCGTGGTTTTGGGGTAGAGTACCATCTTTACGCTGATGACACTCAGCTGTATATATCTACCCCAAACCACCCCAACGATGCCGTAGCGGTGATGTGCCAGTGCCTGGAAGCCGTACGGATCTGGATGGGAAGTAACGGACTCAGACGCAACCCGACCAAGACTGAGTGGCTGTGGTTTCCGGCTGCCCGATTCAACCAGCTGACTCCATCGCTGGCCATAGGGGACGAACATCTTGCCCCTGTGGATGGGGTGCGCAATTTGGGTGTCCTCCTAGATGCCCGGCTGTCCATGGAAGATCAAGTGACAGCCGTGGCCAGGAGGGCGTTTTACCAGGTCCGCCTGGTTCGCCAATTGCGCCCCCTATTGGATCGGGATGCCCTTCGCACAGTCACTCATGCACTCGTGACATCCCGACTGGACTATTGTAACTCTCTCTACATGGGGCTCCCCTTGAGGTGCACCCGGAGACTTCAGTTGGTCCAGAATGCAGCCGCACGAGCAATTATGGGAACCGCTAGGTTTACCCATGTAACACCGCTCTTGCGCGAGCTGCACTGGCTGCCTGTTGTCTTCCGGGTGCGCTTCAAGGTGTTAGTTATCATCTTTAAAGCGCTCCATGGCTCGGGACCTAGCTATCTGCGGGATCGGATCCTGCCTCATACATCCTCACAGCCGATTCGCTCCCACAGAGAGGGACTTCTCCGGGTGCCGTCCACTAGACTTTGTCAGCGGGCGACGCCCAGGGGAAGGGCGCTCTCTGTGGCGGGCCCAGCCCTCTGGAACGACCTTCCCCCCGATATTCGAACAACCACGGACCTCCGCTCCTTCCACCTGAAATTAAAAACATATCTTTTCTGCTTGGCCGGCCTAGGGTAGTCTCTCTGCTATGGGGTTTTTATTTAATAATAGGATATTTTAGTGTTTAATGGGATTTTTAGCACGGGTATTAGATTTAATTAGTTTTTATGCTATGGTTGTATATTTATTGTTTTTATTTTCCCTGTGCACCGCCCCGAGTCCCTGTGGGGAGAGGGAGCGGTTTACAAATTAAATTATTATTATTATTATTATTATTTTACCCACCTTGGAAGGATGGAAGGCTGAGTCAACCTTGAGTCTGGTGAGTTTGGATCTGCCAAACTGCTGGCAGCCGGTGATCAACTGGAAGTAGCCTGCAGTACTGCAGTCTAACCACTGGGCCACTGCAGCTCTTGATTTCTTGGTCATGTGATTTGGTTTTTGTTTGTCTTTCCTTCCTTTTGTGGTTTTGCCCTTTTTTATTTTTCCTTTTCTTCATTCGGTTAATAACAAAAACATAAACCAAATAGCAAAATGTCAGTGGAAGCAAAATGGACAGAACTCAGAAAGGTGAATTAAATTAACAGAACCAAGTATAATATTTTAATCCCCCCCCCCCAGGGCCACACTTGAAAACATTCGGCATTACGGGATACACCCCACACCATTCATTTTCACAAATGGAGTCTGTTTCAATTCTCAGCTGTTGCCTGATGATTTGACTTAGAGCAAAGGCAGTATAATTGGGTAGCAGCTGAAATGAGTTTCATTGGAGACAGCCATTGCCGGATTTCCAGGAGTGTGAATTAGAATTCCAAGAATATATCAAGCAACTAATTCTATTCTTTAGAAGTGGAGGCATAAAAGAAGTTTAGGTTCTCTTATTTCAGGCTTTAATTGAGGCCTAGGTTGTAACTCATTTTCATCCTTGAATGGGTGGTAAAAACACACACAGCAGGTAATTCACACTACCTGGAAAACTGTTGGTGCTGAAAGAAGACTAATCAGGATAAGCTTCCAGTAGCAAATTATCAGCTACAAATTAAAATCTTGGCTTATGTCTGTTAAAAGCAACCTTTTTACTTCCCACCAATATATAGATGCCAATATTAGTAACAGTTGGATTACTCCAAAATACGAAGACTGTCTGGGGTGGGTGGGGGAACTGAGCAAGGGAGCGAAATGCTGTGATTTGTTTTCATGTTTGTAGTTTTATGCACACATATCTCTGAGCAAGTTTCACTGATCTCAGTTTGAGGTTTCTGAATAGCCATGCATAGGAGAGCATGAGCACTAAAGGAATCTTGAAAACCAAGACGACTTCAAACAGTTGTTGGATTCAGAAAGCAAAGGTGGGAAAGGGGTTCATTTTGAAACAACATTAACAGCCAAGGTTTTGCCAACAGAAAAATCTTTCAACTTTTTAAAGGAAACAGTACAGAGGTTTGCCTCTTAGGGAAATGATGAAAAAGCAAAGCAAGAATTAATCTGGGATGAACAAGATGGTCTAGGGGGAAGGGAAAGAGGCTTGGAAATAAGGATGAAAGGGAGAGGCAGCGATAAGTGGGACTACTCTACTATAATGGTGGAAACTGGCAAGCTAAATCCCAGCAGTCTGCATGCAGCCCTTCAGCCACAGGATAGTCCTGGGTTAAATAAGTATTTGTGAATAGGAAGCTTTCATCAGGGTCAATGGAGAGGTTTTTTCCACTACAAATATTGGAGGGTAAGATAAATTCTACTCCACGTAGAATTCAGTGTCAGTTGAGGATGGTGTGCCTCTGAACTGAGATGCCGTCTTTCAAGTGAAAACATATCCCAGAAGGTCACCTGCATTAGAACTGCAAAAACTGTATAAAATACAATTCTTCCACAATCGCTGCTTGCTCCAATCTGAGAACAGATCAAGCCACTTCAGAGATGAGACACATGGTGTGAGTTTACACTGAGGTCAGATTTAATTTGCAGTTTCATGGGTTTTTATTGTAGTCTAATTATTGTATTTTTGTTGTCTTTATCCCCCTCTACATGTTTCTCCACTTTCTCTTTAACCTTGATTGTTTACTCTTTGATAACACCATTGACAAAAATTAAAAAGGTTCTCACTGAATTATTATACAAAGATATCAGAATAGTGTCATCTCTTAGAAATGCAGTTCATTTGTATATTTCATTAAAGGGATCATTAACTGATAAGACATGAAAGTCTATTTTTCTTTTTTATATGAATACGTGCAGGTATATTCCACAAGGTAGCATTTTGTTACCAGATATACTGTATACCTTTAAATTTTTGTCCTAGAAACTTCAAGCCTAACTTTGAATCCTTAAATAAGATGGCTATTTTTTTAATGATTGGAGAGGGAGATAAAAATAATAATTTGGTCTCTTTTATAGAGACCAAAATGCTCTATACTAAGAATTTCATCTTATTTTCAGTCCTTACAATTGGGGAAAAAAATCTTTCAAAATGAGCACAGTTTTTATCAATGCCAATATTTTGTTCTTTTGGAGAGTATTGAAAGCCGACTTTTAAAAAACATATTACCTGTAAGTCTGTGAATTGCTCTGTTGCTTGCTTTTAAACAAGCCAAAGAACAAATACATAGTTTGATGCTATAAAATAAAAATCAATACTCTGATTTCAAATTGATTTTACCCAGAACCTTTATGGCATAACATACAGAGAATAAGAAGAATATGGAAATAATCTCTTAAAATTAAAAATCAATTTCATTGTAATTATTTTGTACAATGGCAATAAAGACTATACTGCAAAATAATTTTTCAAGGAAATATTAGTTACCGGACTATTACAAGTCACAACAGTAGGAGTCTTAATAATAACAGTAGCAATAGCACTTAGACTTCACAGTGCTTTACAACCCTCTCTAAGTAATAATACAGATCCTCATTTTACTGACCTTAGAAGGATTGAAGGCTGAATCAATCTTGATCCCCATCAGGATCATGGATTTTATTTATTTAATCTTAATAATAAGATAATAATCAATTGTCCTATTTAAATTCTGAATTATTTAATCATACATCAGGTTTACACAACTTCACTAAAAACTTTCAAATAAGCCTCAACTTGTAAATAAGTATTTCACCTTGTTTTTGTAATACCTTTTGAACTATACTGCTTGTTTGAAGATGCTGGAATAAATAAGGTAACTCTGATCATTGAAGAAATACTGTATTATGTTTTTACTATGTTGATTGGAAGTATAACCTGTCCTGAAGGGTGGTTTTATTGTATGAGGTAAATAAATAAAAACAAGAACCATATCAGTACAAATCAGTTCCACAAAGTAAATCTTAACAATGTGGTTAGTTTTAATAGGTCAGGTATTAGGTATTATTTATCATAGGCTGCATTCATAAAGATCTGCTACACATTTGTTTGAAGGCTGTTTGAAGGCTTTATGAAGGTGAAGGTTCATTCTCCGAGCTTGTGGTTTGGTTTCCAAACGTTTCATTACCAGACTAGGTAATGTCTTCAGTGAAGTTTAGGGGATGTCAGTGTCAATGTTATTTTTATAAGGGCTTCAGGTGTTGGTGTTTCAAGTGAGGTTCTTGTGATGGATCTTGTGATGGATCAGGTATAATTCATCACTGAGTTTTGGGATGGGTTTTGTGACAAGGAGATTACATCAGGTCTGGGCCATTGGGAGATGAACTGCTGGTGATGGGGTTGCATGGGTTAGTTGAGAGTTGGTGCTGTCTCTGGTTGGCTGTGCAGTTGATTTGGATTCTGAGGGGTTCCGTAGGCTTTATTTTACCGAAAGCTTTATTCCCAGACATTAGTAAACTGCTCACCTTGTTTACCTTCTTTCATTCTAGCATCAAATGTATTTGATTACTTAATTCATTCTATCACACAAAGTCATAATTTGCTTTGTTTTCATAAATCATACTTTGCTGGATTTACTCAGCACCCCAATATCATAAACTATGGTTTACAAATTACAACCTGGCTTCATACAAACGTGTTAAGTTAAAACCAAGCCACACACAATATGGTTTACTATGATGCCTAAAGCATTCAAAGTATATACAACTTAACTATAATATGAATGCGAGCTGAGGAAAGATAGTTTTGGGACCATCCCAGCCTTATAATTTTGTGATTACACTTGTCCTTATCTTTGGATTCTTGAGCAGTTTTGAGATTAGGCATCCTGCCTTCAGCGGCATTGATATCTGGATGACTTGTGCCAATTCTGAGGACATTTGAGGAATGACCTATAAATCAACTAAGATAACAGTCTGACATATTACACAGTAGATGAAACATCAAACTGTTCTTTAAAAATCAGTTAAATTGCTTGAAGGAACAACAGATTCCTACATTAGCCTATTCTTTATGTTCTGAAGTGCAATTTACAGGGCTAAACCAAAGCATATGTCATACCTTTAATTTTGTAAAAAGTTATGTACAAGTCTATTATTCAAAATAATCACATAACTGGGAATTTCACAGAACAGCTACCTTTCACCCCAGCAGGGTGCCATTTTACAGACTTTAACATCCACTAAGTTCAAGCAGCTTTCATTCTAAATAATATGTGCGCTAAATTTGTCACATTGAAAGTGCTTTTGGCATGTAAATGATCCGTTTTCACCTAGAAATGCTTTTAAAAGAATCTGAGCTCACTTTTTGGGAAATTATAAGTGCACTGAATTTCATTGTCCTACAGAACCATGCAGAGTTGATAGAAATGAACTACAGTGACAAACCAGCCCTTGTCAGCCCATATACTTATGTATCATTTGAACTGTCAGAAGTACATGTAAGCTGACTTCCACATATTTTTCAATTCAAATTGGGAGGAGGGAAAAGATTTGTTTTCTGGCTGCCCTCTCACCTTACCATATATTTTTAAAAGTCTTTAATGTTAGCAATGCATTTTGCAGCGGATGAAAAGTTAACGTTTTTTTAATGCCAAACTCATTTTGTTTGTAAAATGTGATTGTTGTCATTATTAGCTTTTATCTCCTCTTCATGTATGGTGGTTATTAGCCATGACTTTATTATTAAATCACAATATGCTATAAAGGGGATCTCCCTCCCCAAGACTAAATTCTGAAGAGTTATATGAAACAAACATATTTTTTTTACAAAAAGTAGCTCCTTGCATTTGCAGGTAGTGCTTGACCTACGACCACAATTGAGCCCAAAATTCCTGTTGCTTATCAAGACAGTTGTTAAGTGCATTTTGCACCATTTTATGACATTTTTATACCACAAATCACTGCAGTCGTTGTCATTAAGCTCACCCATTGATTTTGCTTGTCAGAAGTTGGCTAGGAAGATTATAAAGGTTGATCACATGACTTGCCAGGATAAGGCAACTGTCATGAATACATGTCAGTTGCTAAGGGCCCTCATTTTGATCACATGACTATGTGGGGGGGTGTTGTTGTATGAACCCCAGTCGTAAATCACTTTTTTCAGTGCCATTAAAACTTCAAACAGTCATTAAACAAATGGTTGTAAGTCAAGCCTATATACTTTTATTTTTTCATAATGTTATACGTACCAAAAATGAGATTTATTGATAATAACTTTAAGCCATGCCAGCAGGAAGGTATGATGGGAAGGTGAGACAACATTTGTAGAGAAGAGACACAATACATCCTTAAGGTGTTCCCAAGTAACACCTACAAAAGTCCAAATGGAAAATATTTGCTGACCAAATAATCTCTCAGCCTGTCTGCTATCTTTCCTCCTTAAGTGACAGACATGCATACTCTTTCCCAGCATCAAGTGCTCACATGTTTGCTTCACATGTTGGACTGCAACCTTGCAGATACCTCTCAACTACCTGAATTACTGAGCACATCATTCCTGCTTCTCAAACCATAGATCTGGCCAAAGGCCAATGAAAAAAAGGAGAATGATAAATACAGATTCAGAGATAACAGAATAACAGAGTTGGAAAGGACCTTGGAGATCTTCTAGTCCAATACCCTGCTCAGGCAGAAAACCCTATTTCATTTCATACAAATGGTTGTCCAATCTCTTCTTAAAAACTTCCATTGTCTTCCTTCTGGAGACAAGTTGTTCCACTAATGAATTGTTCTATCTTGTCAGGAATTTCTCCTTAGTTCTAGGTTGCTTCTCTCCTTGATTTGTTTCCATCGATTGCTTCTTGTCCTGCCCTCAGGCACATAATAAGGAATGAAATAAAGAATATGGTAACAACAATCAAAAGATGAGGAGAAGATGTAATCTTGCCAGTATTTTTAATATAGTAGTGAAGCTAGTAGGCCTTGGACCACTAATCACATTCAACCTAAGAGATGACTGCACAACCATTATTGCTAGAAGACAAAGAAGTCAAATTTCCTTCCCTGTGATTTAAAGCTCCCCTGGCTAACATAAGCAGCTTTCCTTCCTTTATTATTTGGGATGTGGGATTACACTGCATCTTCTTGCTACCTTCCAGAAGCTTTATTTAACAAAATAAAGAATTGTAGGAGCATCATCTTACATTCTCCATTTCTCTTTTATCCTACTGAAAGTAGGCAAAACAAAAGTCTCAATTCAAAACTGCTACTTTGCAATAGCTCTCATTGATAGAGGAACACTATAAATTTGACAAATAAACAAGCTGTCAAAAACACTTGCTCATTTTAAATATAAAAGCAAAATCTGTTCAAAGTCTAAAACAAAGTGAAAAGTCCTGATTGTGAATGAATGACAAAACAAAAAGCGGATACAAATAAAGCATATTGTTAATTGCAACAGTGCTGGTGGTTTGGTTCCATTTTTCTCCATTTCAATGACATTGACCATGATCTGTGTATGTAAAAAGAAATTTAATCATCTTAACATTTTTTTAAAAAAATGCATACATTGTTATGTCATAGTCAATTGTTATAATATTGTTCTTACAATATTTGTCCAATAATACAAGTCTAGAACTTAGTTTGAAGAACTGTAATTTACATCACACTACTGTTTCTGTGTTCCAAAATCACTTTGACAGCAAAATATATTTTACCCAGGAAACAGTTATTTGAGTAAGATCATTGTTATTATTACCAATTCATTGTGTACCATATTTCCAAGAAAAAAATGTTGCTAGGGTGACATAAAAACAACCTGCTGCGCAGCAATATAAAACTTATCAGTTTCCTCAAGGCTATTTATTTGTCAATAACATTTGCCAATAGGCAATTTATGCCAAATTTTGTCTTTCAATTTCTCCATATTTTTTTTCTTCTCCTGAGGAATGAGGCTTTTGCAATAGTGGCAAATGTGTAGAATGAGAGTGAAGGTTCATTCTCCAAGCTTGTGGGTTTGTAGTAATGTTTCATTACCAGACCAGGAAACAAATTCCACGGAGTTTAGGAGATGTCAGTGTTCTGTTTATAGTTAGATAGCTTTTGTTTTTCTAACCTGTTCTCAGGATACTTTAACACTTCTTTTAAATTTGTTCTAGTGATGCTTTAGAATTTTTTGTTGTGAGCTTACAAACATTGCTGCTGCTGCTGTTGTTCTTTTTGCACAATCCTATTATTTGCAGTCACCGATTGCTCACACTTGCTGATCTGAAGCCCCATGGAAGGATTTCCTTTCTGATGTCTTCTCTCGAGATTTGACGGAAGCACAAAACATCAGGAGGCAGCTGAAGAGGTAAAAACAATGAAAGATTCACCTGTACTTTTCAGTCACATTACAATTTAAGTGCAAAAATCTGCATTCCATTTATGAAACCTCCCTTGGGGAGAGGAGAAATCAAAAGCAGTTTCTGTTTCATTGAATTTCTAGAAAAAATGCACAAGGAATTTCAACCATGTTCCTCTTCCCTGTTCCCAGAAAAGCCAATATTTGCCCTAATAGTTAGGGTACCTACTTTAAAAAACACTTACACTTAACCACTGTGGCTTAAAATGGATTTACACATAATAATTTGGTCTGATTTTTTCCAACTCTGTGTCCTGATCGTATGAATATATTATAACGAAAATCAGGTTGTTTCTATTAAAAAATAGAGGAAGAAACTCCATTTCCATAACACCCAATGCATTGCATATTCTGCCTCATTCTCACATTAAAATTATATAAGGAATACAATTTAGAAAACAAGTTCAATAAAAGGCAGAAATCAGCTCAAAATCACATAGAAGAAATGGTTAAAATGACAGGAAGACAGAAAACAGAACAATAAAGAATGCTTTATCCGAGAAAAAATGCTAAAGATGATTGAGATGTTAAATTAGGAAAAAAGACTCTCAGAACATAACATATTTACTTTCAGAAAGTGAGAAATGTGTCTTCCTCTGTTATAAGCTTCAGCTTTTAATGTATACTTAATATGTATTGAAATATATAATAGAAATAATTGTTTTTTGATGTTTTTGTTTTTGACAAACAGGAATATCACAAGCCAGTGTTTCCAAAAGGAATTTTCCACAATTTCAAGTATCTTTAATGAGCATACCAAGAATACATTTCATAAGTGTGGACAGAATAATAATATACAGTTGTCAAAATCAAGCATTAATTTTTGTTTGTAAGGTATCTTATGGTGGTGTAGCTGTGAAGCAAACAAATTTCATTGCAATATGGAACATCCTTTCACATAGAATCTGCTTTTACTTTGATTCAAAAACAGATCATGACAAACAAATCTTATTGCATTCTTTGACAAAATGACAAAATTAGTGGACCAGAGAAATGCTGTGTATATAATTTACTTGGACTTCAATAGGGCATTTGATAAAGTAGACCACAACTTACTACTTGATAAGATGTAAAAATGTGAGTTATACAGCATTAGATGGATTCAGAAGTGGCTAACCAACCACACTTAACATGTAGTCCTAAATGGAACTGCATCTACATGGAGGGAGGTATGCAGTGAGGTAGTGTGCTCACATTTGTGAACCGGTAGGGAAGGGAAGTGAATGCCACCCCTGGAGTCAAGCTATTCTCCAAAGCATCTGAAAGCATGACAAGAAGCAATGGATAGAAACTAATCAAGGAGAGACGCAACTTAGAAGTAAAGAAGAATTTCCTGACAGAATGATTAATCAGTGGAAGAACTTGCCTCCAGAAGTTGTGGGTGCTCTAACACTGGAAGTTTTTAAGAAGATATTGGACAACCATTTGTCTGAAATGGAATAGGTTTTCCTGCCTGAACAGAGGATTGGACTAGAAGACCTCTAAGATCCCCTCCAATTCTGTTATTGTTACAGAAAAAAACTCAGCAAATGCAGCCAGAAGGCTCCTGTGATACTTCAGAACTGAAGCCAAAGATGCTTTATCAAGAGACTAGTTTATCTCCACTCATAGACTTCCTGTTCACCTCTTTATCTATCATTAACAGTTGGTCTGTTTTGTTACTGTCCTCTTGTGTTTCCGGTCTATAACTTAAATGAATAAAGGCAAAAAAAAAAATTGGAAACCACAATACCCAGGTTCAGGAAGTTGCTAAAACACCTACAGCAGCAAAGCTAAATCCAACTAACCTTCAGCTGCACACAGCTGCCTCTGTTTAGAGATCTGCAGGAAATGATACAGTTCCCATGCAAATGTGTCTATTTCTTTAGGCTAAATGACACTGAAGCTTTTTAAGAGGTTGGCGCATCATTTTAAAAAATGAGCTATAACAAGCAATTCAACAAACTGCTCTTTGCCTATCTGCTTTAGTCTTCACCTGAAAGTAATTTAAACCAACTAAACATGACCCAAGAATCTAGCTCTTTTCTAAAATCTGCATTAAGCAAATTATGCTGGGTCAATAACAGCTAGTTATCTATTTTAAAGTAAGCAGGCCACATTGAAGGAAGGAAACCTGTTTGGATTCACATACATAAGCTATAGCCAACTATGATAGTTATTTGCAATGAACGGTCCATTTTGGTCTACCTTTTTGTAGCTGAAGCACTGTGCCCTTAACCTCTGGTGAAGGTGTGTCCATTAAATAGTGTCACACTTTCAAAGTTATCTATTTTTTGTCAAACTATTGAACAATAAAAGCAAAATGTAACATGTCTAACTGATTGTGTTAGCAGTAGAGTTCATCACTTGAAAGATAGGAGAAAATAATCATGAACACTAGAGAGGGAAAAGGAATGGTTTTTTGTAGTTGTTTATCAAATGATAAATAAGGATGGTACAAAGTTGGAACCCAGTAGAGCATCTGTTGAATTCTAGTTAACCTCTGCAAACTTAGATTTTTAATTAGTGCAGCTGTTTCCTCTTTATTATATAATGGGCTTATGAAAAAAATCCTCCTTAATTCCAAAGAGGTTAATATTCTCAGTTAAAACTGAGAGTGGAGCAATAGCTTTAAAAACAACTTGACCACAATCTGAAGGTAGCTTGATGGCAAATGAGAAATGCAAATCTTCTGAAAAACTACCCACATCAACTAAGTGCTCCACTACCAATAGGAATAGCTCTTAGACTTATATGCCGCTTCATAGTGCTTTTACAGCCCTCTCTAAGCAATTTACAGAGTCAATAAATTGAGAGTCACCCAGGCTCCTTGGTTCACTGAGGAGCTGAGGGGGATGAAACGCCACAAGAGATGCCTAGAGAGGTGATGGAGATCCACACAGTCTGAGTCTGACCGAACACAGGCAAGATCCCATTTGAGGACTTATCTTGTGGCGATAAGAGTGGCCAAACGTCATCATTATGCCACCCTTATTGCATCCGCAGATAACTGCCCTGCCACCCTGTTTGGGGTGACCCGCTCCCTCCTTCAACAGAGGCCGCGGGAAGCCCCTCTGCAGGGCAGAGCAGAGGAGTTTGGAGGTTTTGGACCGGAACGCCCTGCGCACAGTCACTCACGCTCTCGTGACATCCTGGCTAGACTACTGCAATGCTCTCTACATGGGGCTCCCCTTGAGGTGCACTGAAGACTGCAGCTAGTCCAGAACGCAGCCGCGTGGGCAGTCCTAGGAACCTCTAGGTTTGCGCACGTAACACCGCTCCTCCCGGTCTATAAATTTAAATAATAAATAAATAAAATAAATAGTATATTGCCCCCAACAATCTGGGTCTTCATTTTATCCACCTCGGAAGGAGGGAATGCTGAGTCAACCTTGAGCTGGTGAGATCTGAACTGCTGAATTGCAGCTAGCAGTCAGCTGAAGTAGCCTGCAGTACTGCACTCTAACCACTGTGCCATCTCAGCTCCAATGTAATAACCCATCCTCCCATAAGAGAAGTTGTGTAAGAACACTATTTAGATGAGCACAAATACACAGCAGCAACCCTGAACATCAGAAAAAGGAAACATCTATACATCTATAAACATCTATACATCTGTAAACATCTGTTTCATCTATACAACAAAATGGATATACCCATGCAACTTCATCATAAAGATTTTCAGAAGAACTTTTAACAAAATTCCTCCAACTAACTATCGAGCAAACCAGCTAAGAGGGCTAAGAGGGCCCCAGGGACAAGCTTCACACTAATGCCTCCTTTGAAACATCCGTCTCTCTCTCTTACAGACACACATGATATTTTAACTTTCTAAATTTTAGCACAGGGATAACCTATTTAATTCGATGTTAATTATTTATATTTTGTACTGTTTGTTTTAACTTCCTGTGCACCGCCCCGGGTCCCTTTGGGGAGAGGGCGCGGTTATATAAATTTGAAAAATAAATAAATAAATAAATATTTGATCCTCTTATGCCTTATTGGCCTTCTGGATGGCCTTAAAGACTTGTCCCTTTCAGTTTTAGTCTATCTGAGGGTGGCACTCTTATTGAGCATTGATTGACTGATAATTCAATGTTGGATGTTTTTAAATTTGTATTTTGGCATTATGTAAGCCACTTAGAGCCTATGTCTCCTGTGCCAGCAATTACAGGTGTGAAGGGTCAGAACCTAGACAATTTATGTCAACTAAAAAACCCTCATCATAGTCCAGAAAAGCAAAAACTCAGGAAAAATAAAAAAAGATTACTTCAGAACTCAAAAATCCAAGATTTGGGGAATTAGAGCTGACTATAGTCTTATACAAGTCCAGAGGTCAGCCAGAGAATCAGAGGCAGCACATGTTCAGGAAGTCAGATGCAAAGTTGGAAGTTTGTTCTTAACAGGTTCCCAGGCTTTCCCTTTATAGCGCTGTCCCAGGCATGCCTAGTTTCCTGAGTCACACCTCTTTCTTTTGAAGTGCTTCACTAAATATCACTTTTGTTATGCTCACTTGATCTTTCTCAGTGAATGCAGGCTGACTTTTCCTCTTCCATCTTTGAGAAACAGCTGACTCACCTGGCTGCAGTGATTCTGCAATAGGTGGCTGGTTACCTGTTTGCTCCACTGTTTCAGGCTCATTATTTAACAAGTCCTGCTCATCATGAGGGTTCATTTATAGCAGATGTCTAAAAATTCATTAGCTCCCAGGTTGGAAAGCCAGAACCCTGCTCCTCCAATTCAAAGTGTGACTCATGAAAACAGGCTCAGAACACTTGAAAATCATGGTGCCATAGAAGTCTTAGTAAATAAAACATGAATTAAGTGCAGCCATCCTGAAAGAGTGGGAATAAATTGGCAATTTATTAATGAATGGAACTAAAAAGTGGAGCCCCTCAAGGGTTTGTATTGGAGATGAGTGCTTTTTAATTTATTCACAAACACACTTGTCTTTCAGTAACAATGAGCTGACCTACTTTGTAGCATTACTCAATTGTTCAGGTAATAAAAGCTTAAGAGTTCAAAACCACTTTTTAAACTTGGTAAAGATTCAGCCAAATGGGAATGCTGCTCAAGTAACTGTAAGGAAATTAATACTGAAACTAATATCAGAACTGCCTTGACTTGAACCTTTGAGCAAGAACCAATGGTGCAATTCAGCAGGCAAACCGGCAGCAGTGGCAGCGGGAAGACATCATCACATCCCATTTTTGATGCTCTGGGCCATCCATGAAAGGTCCTGTGCATGTGTGGAGGTGGTGTTTGTGAGCAAAGTGAGCATCTGCACGCTCACATTTGCGAAACGGTAGCAAAGGTAAGTTGATTTCACCCCTGGCAAGAACGGTTCCTTGTTCTTATAACTCCATTTGTTGAGAAAAGTACAGCTCACTAAAGATCAAGTGAAATACAGAAATGAAAAGTGCATACCAAAATCCCCAAGTGTAACTTTCCCTCCCTTAGATGCAGCCCCCTGCCAGACTGCATAGGTCAATCAAATTCAGATAGATCATTTTTGAAACATGCGTGTAGGGATGCAGTTATGATCCATTCTCAGCCATCTGACCTTGAAGTTGCATCTCCAACTGATACAGGGAATTCTTCGTTACTCCTGAATCCTTCCCCTTCCCATTCAGTCTCCCTGGAGTTCATGGCAGACTGGCACCAAGCGATAGCAAAGCACAGGAGCGAGGTGGCAGTTCTGACAGATAATTTTATATACACATAGAAATGAAAGCATAAAGCTGCATATACAATGATCTGAGCTGGCAATTGTGAGAAAGACCAATTCTATGCAAAAAAGAAAAAAAAAGTTTGAAAATCAATTACACAGTGACTATTTACACAAATCTTTGGTGCATGCTCATCTGGAATATTGTGTACAGTTGTCATTGCTACATTTGATAAAGGATAACAAAGCTAGAAAAGGAGGGAAAGGCAACAGCCATAATTATAGGGAGCTCAGACACTTCTGGAGAAAAAAAAACACCCTGAAATATTGATTGCTTGATTCAGCTAGGCTTATGTACTGCTCAGTTATCAACTGAGGATCTTACAATTTTACCACATGCAAATAAGGAGAGGAGAGAAAAAAAAGCTGAATTATAAACCGTGTTACATTTTGGGATATTCCTGTATACCACACCTTACTCAAGAGGAATCCATCTTCAATTATCTTCCCTGCTGAAATCACAGGTTTTAATAGAGACTCCATTTAGTTTGGAAACTCCATTTAGTTTGGAAAAATACAGTTGAGGGGAGAGGTGACTAAGTTGCAAGCACAAAGAAAGTAAAAATTTCAAAATATTAACACCAGAGAGCATTCAATGAAGCCATTCAGAAGGATATTTAGAACAGGAAAAAGAAAGCATTTTTTCCCTCAAAGAGCATAATTTGCTTGCAGAATTCATTACCCTGAGGCATGATGTTGACCATTAAATTGGACAGCTTTAAAGGAGGATCGGATAAATCCATGGAGAGCTATCAGCCTTGAGAACCAGAGATAGCTCTGAATTGGGAGTATTGTCAGTAGTGGGATTCAAATAATTTAACAACTGGTTCTCTGCCCTAATGATTTATTCCAACAACCAGTTCACCAAACTGCTCAGAAAGTTAAGAACCGGTTCTCCCAAAGTGGTATGAACTGACTGAATCCCACCACTGAGAGTTGTGCATCCCAACTTGAATTGCAGGAGAAAGGTGATGGGAGTGAGGTGTGTCTCCATGACTTGCATACAAGCACCCCAAAGGCATCCGATTGGTTGTTTTGAGACAGGCTAAGAAAGATCTTGGACTGACCCACTAGGGCTCGTTTTACGTTCTTCTGAGCAGGCAACCCTAGACAAGTGCAGAAACTAAAATGTTGCTACTTAATATATTCCAGGTATACCCATTCCAGAAGATTTTTATTTTTTTCTTCTTACCTCTGATTACCAACAATAAAGATGTTACAAACTTCACTATTTCAAGGAAATTTAAATGTGACCTAGCTGATGCCCTAAGATCTACTGAGTGAAGACAATAAATCTCCCAAATAAAGCCTTCATGTTAAGAAGGGTTTATGATATCCAGTATACTGAAGGATCAGTATATGAAAAGTAAAGTCAGGAAAAACTAGGAGATTAAACTAAGCAGGCAAGCACTAAAATACATTAAAAAGACTAGATTCTTTCTCTTCTGTATTAAGAGAACTGACCAGAAAGTTAATTGACTAACCTAATATCAGCCTTTATATGTTAAATGAAATTTCCTATCAGCCCTTGAATTTTTAATAATTTGCTGATGTTAGAAGTTTATCAGTGCTTATGGAGAATTATATTTACCAAAGAAATGAAAATTACTGCAATGATCAGCTTTTGCTTTCTATTGGAGGTATGCGTAGAAGTATTTCCTACAGTTTTTGTCTCAAAAATCAAATCACTTTTGCTTCTTTAAGTGGTTGAAAGTGTAAGCTACAAACTTATTCAAAGCATTATTCTCAACACAACTCGGAGGCTGATCAATTCAATTGAAATTGGAGGTTTTAGAAATTATCTCAGGCTGGATCCCATTTCCAATCACAAAGATTTACTTGCTTTTATAGGGAAAAAAGAGGCAGGAAAAGGAAAAGAAATCTCATCTGTACTTTGAAAAAAAGCAGGATCAACTGGTACCAGGTTTCATTCCTTTGAACAGGAGATGGAATTGCATTTGCAAATCTATTTTCCCACATATACACAAACTTCAATTGGCAGTCCAACTCTAGTAAGCATTTTTGCCTTTCTTGTTAATTTGATATTATGGATTTTCTATAGCTTAAGTTCCAGTGTATCTGAAAAATGTGTTCATAATTATTCATCTGTCAATGAACTGTATATTGCAGAAAATGCATTAGGATTGCATTGTGAGAATTCATGTCATGCAAATTTGGCTTATGCAAACAACAGCATAAAATCAGTGGAGTTACAACTTTATTTCTTAACACCTATTATGTAATACTTCCAACATATCTACGTTTCATAAAAATCAAAGTACAATAAATGCAACATCATCATAATCTTGTGTGATTATGACATAACTATTTGCAAGGAATTAAACAAACAGATTAGAGTTTTAAAAAGTAACAATTATAAATTTAGTTAAAAGTGGGTCCAGTCCTGATTAATATATGGATGGAAAACACTAAGAAGTCCTTGGCCTATAGGCTACGTGGTTATAAGTTGAAAAAAGAAGGCAATGGAAAACCTCTTCTGTAATATTGCCAGGAAAATGTCATGAATCACCATGAATTCAGCAATTCAAGAAGTCACCATGAGCTAAGCTTGAGTTTACAAAGACTTTGCCGTTTATATAATTTTGGTAGCAATTAACAAATGTTAAGCATTTATCTTAGCTTGACTTTTGAAAATGCTTACATTCTTTCAAGAAAGAAGCTCGTCCATTTGTTCAAAATGATAATGCATTAAGTATCAGTCTGTGTAAGCCATTTCCTTGCAGTTTTGAACAAAATTGTTCAGAAGCTGTTGAAACAATCCCAGGGGTTACTTAAGACAATAGATGAAAATGCTGCAACTTTTGTTCTTAGACATTTAAAGACAGCAAGAGCACTGCAGGCATCCTGGTTTTTAATTAAGCTGTGATTATGGATAATTGTACCTCTAACTACTGGATTGCAAATACTGTGTAACTCTTATTCCTATATTGTAAGGGCATCATCTTCAGTACCATTATAGTCCCAGGAATTCACTGTTTTAATTGTCAAAAGTAAATTCCAACTAACTAATAATAACTAATAATTTGATGCAGATGTAGTTTAAGGAATGAATTCACGTTTACTTATTTCTTACAGTGATTTGTAAATATCAAAGCTGTATCTTCATTTGAACTAGTAAATATATATATATTAGGTTTTTGAGCTGATAAATAAATAAATAAATAAATAAATAAAATAAATGAATGAATGAATGAATGAATGAATGAATGAATAAATGAATGAATGAATGAATGAATGAATAAATAAATAAATAAATAAATAAATAAATAAATAAATAAATAAATAAATAAATAAATAAATAAATAAATAAATAAGGGAGACAAGGATAGATATATTTCGAGCATTTTAGCTCTCATCAGCTAGCCATACCCTTACTGGGATTTGAACCGGGGCTGTATTACATTTTAGGCAGATGAATGGTTTGGACTTCTCTAAGTCCAGCATTGGAGGGGAATGTGAAGTGGTTTTTTTGGCTAGTTGTTGTTTTATGGATTTTTGTGGTGATTTTAAAGGAATGTTGTTCTTTGTGAATAGCTGCCCAGATTCCTTTGGAGTTTTATAGCCTAGAAAAATAAATTATAAAAAACCAAATAGAGAAATAAACAAATCAAGCCTGTTTATGGGACAAAGAAAAATGCACAGGGCATCCAGATACCCAGTAGTATCAGAGGAGGAAGGGAAGGGAAGGGAAGGGGGGAGGGAGGGAGGGAGGGAGAGAGTCATTGCTTTACTTTCTTTTTACTTCAGTGGGAAAAATTCTGTTTTTTATTATATGGAACAACTTCACCCACACCCACACCCACTTGCACTTTTTTGCTGTTAAAAGAGTTTGCCTCCCTTTTAAGCAAAAGATTGCTTTGTAATTCTATGCAATGAGATGCATGAAACTCAGTTTTTGAACTGCAACCATGTGATTTTTCTTCCCTTATATAAATGCAAGCACACATTGCATGTACATACTTTGCACACTGGATCTCAAAAATGTTTCCAAGTTCAAAATATTTTTCTGTGGCATTAGAGTTTACATTTTTGGTTGTATCAGAATAATGTGCATCCAATAGATGGATTATTGTTTTCATTCATAAACAGTTCTGTACTTGAAGCAAGTAATTTCAGGAAAACAAAGCAACACATTTTGTTATTTCTGATATGGCAATGAAAAGATCACTATATCAGAAATGTCAAATATAAATACAGATGTCCCTCTCAATTGACAGTATATTTTGGGAAAGTAAAGGACATGTGTGTTGTTTATGAACAGATGAAATATGATAAAAAGAATTTCTCTGCACAGCATTTCTACTAGATACAGCCACATTTTCCTAAAATGTATTTCACCCACCCAACTTTAAAATATCCAATATCCAACGTTCATGGCCAGAATGAAATTGGTTGCACTGTTATTCAGAATAAAACTTCCAACTATCTAGTTCATTTGTTTTCTAGGCTTAAACAGTGTTTCTCTGTTCATAATTGCAGCACAATTCATCGATTTGGTTATAAGATTGAAAGATAAGTAAAAACAATATTTCAATATATAATTTTATTAGAAGTTTTAACAATAAAGCTATGCAAACTAGTATGTAGCAAGAAAAAAGCAAGGAAGAAATTAAAGAAAAAGCTAAAAGTACAGGAAAGAAAGAAAAAGGAAAGGAAAACTAGGGCCAGGAAATGGAAATGATAGAAGTAGCTTCCAATCTTCTTCACTGCAGTTAAAGTACAATTATAAATTTACCTCTTTCTTTAAAGTTACCTCATGGCTTTCTTTTTTCTATAATCCTTCCCATCTAATCTTGAAACCATAAACCACAAGTTTTTCTGCTTTATACTAAAGGGTTTCCAGTCATCAAGAAATGCAGAGATTGTCTTTTCTCTAAATCAAAGAAGTCAACTCAGTCATCTCAGCAAATTTTCAACAGCCACTCCTCCATTGTAGGTACTGCCAAATGGTTCCATCTCCATGGATATAATCATTTGGCTGCAGTTATCATAAAAAAAAAGCAATGGCTTCATGACGGCATGACTTTTTCCCAGTTGTTTCTAGAAATTGCTGAATGCTTCTTTCTGCTCTATAAAAACTCCAGCAAAGGCACAATCTGGATGTATAATCTATTTCACACTGCTAAGATAATGATTTTTGAAGTCTACATTAACTTTAACTTCATCATATCATAGTTAGCCAGGCAGCTGAAATCCCAGGTCATGGTCTTCTAATTGTTACATTCTCTTATTTCTTGGCAACATCCTTTTTTTTTTAACCACAATTCACCTTTACTTTAAATTGAGGGGACAGGATTGTTCCAATTCTTGTGTTTTAAAAATGCCAACAATTGTAACAGTAATTCTGTTCCAGGCAAAAGGATTTTTCTTAGCCTCATATGCTATAAGGGGTCTATTAGTCAGGGTCCTTACACCCAGTTAGCATTAGTCATTCAAGGTCAGCCTCGGAATGAAAAGATTGTGTGTACAGATAGGCATTCAAGAGGTAAGTCTTCAATCACTTGACAGAGATGCCCCAATCAAATTCTGCCTACTGTGAGGTGAGCCAAAGCTTGTCTAGCATGTTATATTAAAGCCAGGGGTTCAAACTGCAATGCAACATTCTTCAAAAACTGAATTTGCACCAACTGATTTCTTTATTTCTCGGTCTTGTTCAGTTTGCAAAGTCCCTTCTCCTTTTAACTCTGCTGTATTGAATTTCCTGCATATGCACATTATACAATGAACCATAAGCTAATCACACAAGATGGCTTCAGACACCCATTATTCATTTATCAATGTGTCACACAAGCATAATTTTTCTCCCTCGTACCCACCTCAACTTGACTTGTCTCAGAGGATTGTTGTGCAGTCAATATAAGAAGAACAATGGGTATCCCCTTGCTTTGTTAAACGGAACAAGGCGTGTGAAGTTATTTAATAAAGTATTTTATTATTCATGTCTTCCCTGGTGAGGATAAGCCTTTACAAATGAACAAAACAATATTGTTACATAACCATTCAATTGGTTTTATATTAAAAGAGAAAAAATGATAGGGTAGTGGTTAGAGCAAGCCTTTCTTAATCTGGCATCTTCTATTTTACAATTTCTTTATGCTATGGAATCTGGTGATTATAATTGCATACTTGATCTAGGGAGTCTATGAGGCATGTCTTCATTTCAAACTATAATGTAACTGGCTTTTACAAATATGCAAAATATACCATTCTATGAAATTCCTGAATATATTATTTTTTACCATGATCATGCTAACCCAAATATTCCCAGGTAATCCAACAGCTCTCCAAGGGTAAAGCTTTTGGAATCAGAAGTGTTTTGTACCACTCTTTCTGAAAAAATTTTACAGAGCAAAAATAGAACATTCCAGAACTTTAGAGATCATCCATTCCTTAAAAATACATTTCGAACATAACTTTTGCTTCAAAAACTATATAAGTGGCCATATAAGTTCTCTAAATAAATAAAATAAATTCTGAATGTAGAAAAAGGACCAATGAATGAATTTGAAATAAAGAGTAATTTTCTGACTCAGAGCTAAGAAGCAGGTTGCCTCCAAGAATTGTGGGTGCTTCATCACTAGAAGTTTCCAAGCAAAGTTTGGACACCCATCTGACTGTGCTGTTCTGAAGATTTTTGCCCTGGGCAGGGGGATTGGATGAGAAGACTTCCAAGGCACCTTGAAACCTCTTTGTTCAATTTTGTGTGCCGCTGGAAGTGATTCAACAAGAGCCTAAAATACTATTTTATAATCAATAGAATGCTCGGAAAATGAGTGATAAAATATTGACTTGCCTGAACAAGCTTATACAGCAGGTGTTCTCTTATTTTTTTAGTATTACAAGCCATTGCATTTATGACCCAGTTTCTTCAAGGTTTATTACATGTTATCTGTTGATTTACACTTGAATACTAAACAGTGACCTGAAATCTACTTAATATTCTATTGAGGAAGAAACTGATTCCTCTACTTAAAATTTCGAAGTGGCTAGACTATTTGCTTGACAAAAGCATCCGTTGTTTTCATTGACCAAGCATCACGGTTGATCTTCCAACCATTTCATTCATACGTGTGATTAAAAATATTTTCTGAAATGGCATGCTTTTGTGTGTGTTCAACATTCACAAAGCTGTCTTATCTGAAAGATGGGTGACAGTGTTAACAGAAGGTGACTACAAAAGCTTTGTAACATCTGCAAGAAAATATCTTGTCCAAACACTTTGTTTGGAAACACTCAGAATACTTTAGATTTACTAGAATAATAGAGAGTTATAACTCAATTACATCCATGCTCATTGGGCTTCTTAGAATGACCCCTTCTTGTTGATGAATGATCAGGAAAATAAAATGCCACATGGGCTTTGAAAGAATAAAAAACTATATTCATTCATTCTCCAGATACAAGTGTTCTTAAAATGACTTTGGCATACCTGTGAAGGTTTGCTACATTGGCAGCCCAGTCTTCACTCAAAAAAATAAATGGAGCAATAGTACGACAACTTCTACAAGGGCCAGTTTTAAAGAAACCTAGCCAAGGGCATTAAAAAGGTCAAACTGACCAATACAACTATGTATCATATGGTTGCAGACATTAATTTGACTGTTTTGACCTTGTCTCTCCAGAACCCTCTAGAGATAACATTGCCAATAGCAACTTCATGACCTCTGCCAAGATCAAGTACAGTAGCAGGGAATGGGAAGCTCAGCCTACTTAACCTAGTGTAACCTCCATTACTGACTTTTAGATAGTTTTAAATTTTGGGATTTTAATTTGGTTTTTAGCGCAGGATTTTATTAGAATAAGTTTTTTAAAAATTTTATATGTTTTGTATGTATTTTTAGTATTCCTGTGCGCTGCCCTGGGTCCGTTTGGAGAAGGGCGGGGTATAAATTTAATAAAAAAAATAAATAAATAAATAAATACTTCTCTGACATTCCCATTCCCATTCCCTGCTACTGTACTTGACCTTGGCAGAAGGGAAAGGAAGAAGCAGGAGAGGAAGTAGAAAACATTGTGATCATTGGAAGTTGACTACAACTTGAAAGCACAATCAAGGATGCCATGTGGGATTACACATAATCAAGGATAAAATGTTGGAACCTGCCCAAGTGGTTGACAAGACCAAAAATGGAAGGAAAGTTATTTTCAACTGCTAGACACCAGCTCCAGATTGTTCTTTAAAGTCTTTCTTTTATGCAACTAGGACAATCTAAGTGAGGCTTCTCTAAGAGGCAGTAGAGGCAACATAGCAATGCTGAAGTAAGATTTCCAATAGTAGAACAGCTATTATTTCACAGTATATCTTCTGCTCCTTCTTCATAAACACCAGGAAACATTCATTGGTTTAGATCTGTAAATTGCATAAGGCAGACCTGTAATGAGCCATATAATGGTGGGGGGGGGGGGTTGTCCCTTGAGGAAAAGTGATATCACTGTACATTTTGATTGCTTTGTAGTATTGGGAATTAATTGACAAGACAGATGATAGATAGATAGATAGATAGATAGATAGATAGAGAGAGAGAGAGAGAGAGAGAGAGAGAGAGAGAGAGAGAGAGAGAGAGAGAGAGAGAGAGAGAGAAAGAGAAAGAGAGAAAGAGAAAGAAAGACAGAAAGACAGAAAGAAAGACAGAAAGAAAGAAAGAAAGAAAGAAAGAAAGAAAGAAAGAAAGAAAGAAAGAAAGAAAGAAAGAAAGAAATAGCACTTAGACTTATATTCACAGTGCTTTACAATCCCCTGTAACTGGTTTACAGAGTCACCATATTTTCCCTAATAATATGGTCCTCATTTTACCAACCTCGGAAGGGTGGAAGGCTTAGTCAACCTTGAGCCCTTCAGAATCGAATTCCTATAGTGAACAGGGTTTTAGCCTGCAATGCTTTATGCTAATCACTGCACCACCATGGATGGATGGATGGATGGACGGACGGACGGACAGGCAGACAGACAGACAGAAGATAGATTTATGGACAGACACTGTTTACAAATGATTGACTTGAAGTTATTATAATCCTTTTTTACTGAATTATGACAAAATTAAAGGATAAAAATTGGAGGTCTTTACAGTTTGGGGCACTTATCACTAAAACATTTAATTTTAGGATTGTTTTTATAGGCCTCGAATGCTAGTCCATCGTTACCTTTTACAGCAGTGAAATGAAAACAGACAGTGGAAACAATCAAGAGGCAATTGCATAAATGCCTTTGGGTATCTATTTCCATCTGGATAATTACTGTGTATGTCTTTGCAGCTCAAAAGGTGAGAGGATTTTCTCTCTGGGTCTGCGCCTTTTCATTCCACACTGCCACTATTTTTGGCCTTTAGCCACTATCACAGTATTTACCAGCAAAGGTCTAAAACCATACAGCAAATCTCAATTCAAGAGCTACTTAATCTACGGCAAAGTAACTGGGAGAGCCTTTGTGTTTGACTGCAACACTGTGGGGGAACTAAGAACTTGGCTGACAAATTAGACAAAAGATATTGCTAATCCTATTCACTGTATACTGTTGAATATGTATGAAGTGGATTTATAACCAGTTGCTGAAGAGTTACTTTATTACAGACTTCATTTGCAAAATAATAATAAAAAAAGAAGCTATCTCACAGCAGGCACTTATTTCTAAAAAAAAAAATGATTTTCAAAGTTTCCTGTTCATTATATTTTACCCACATGCTGACTTAGAAAATGCTGTAGCCCAGTTCGTCAAATATCATATTTTGATTCTGTTTATTTACTCTGCTTATGATTGTCATCTTGTTTTTTTAATAATCCAAACTAGTTTTAGTTCCAAACTATTTTTGAAATATGTTTTCCAGAGTATGTACAAGTATATACTTCAAGTCGATTTTCATAGTAAATATCTAGGCAGCCACTTGCACAGATCAATTTTTGGAAACGTTTTAGAGTGTTGAGAAACATCTAAGCAAGGACAACCCCCTAGGTGCTACATGTAATGATTTCAAGTTAAAAAAATCTTATTGTTTGAAAAATGGTTAAAACGTTTTCGATAAATGTTATTTATTTTACTTAATAATTCCACTTCAAAAGTGAAGAACTGTGAGTGTGCCTAAAGCCATTTTATTAATTGAGGTGAAAGTTGAGGAGAGCCTTATTGCCCTTTCAAGTACCACAAGAAACAAATTTTGACGTTGCATCTTCCACTATATCTGAGGGAAGAAAAATGGGCATGGAGTATGTGAGGTACCAATCGATCTGCCTTCTACCTGCCACATGTCATGCATGTCATCTGCTGTACCTCTGTATAAGCACAAGGCCAGCTATGGATAATCAAAGCAATAGACAAATCGGAGACCTTATCTTATCTTAAGCACAACATTAGTGGTAATGGAGGGGGGGGGGATCTTACATTCTGCTATCCATATTTCTATGTAATGCCAACTAACAGAGCTTCTATAGACAGAGTTACAAACAAGGGCTTGAAAGCCCATTATGAGCAGTTTCTATTACATTTTACAATACAATACAATAGCAGAGTTGGAAGGGACCTTGGAGGTCATGTAGTCCAACTCCATGCCTAGGCAGGAAGCCCTATACCATTTCAGACAAATGGCTATCCAACAACTTCTTAAAGACTTGCAGTGTTGGGGCATTCACAACTTCTGGAGGCAAGCTGTTCCACTGATTAATTGTTCTAACTGTGGAACAGCTTGCCTCCAGAAGTTGTGAATGCCCCAACATTTTCTTCAAACAGTATCGCAGATGTTGGTGTCATAGTTTTAGCCAGACTGAGAAAGATGAGAACAAGCAAGCAGAAGCTTAACACAGACATATGCGTGCAACCGATGTGGTGTAAAATTATACTCTTAAAGAGCCCAAATACATCATCTGGGAAATTTCCTAAACTCAGCATTTCTATGGGTAACTAGCAATGCTTTATGCCAGCTTAAGCAGCTTCACTATCCATCGCCTCATCTCCAGAAAGTTCACATGACTTCAGTAGCAGCTCAGAGAGATTCAGGCAGAATTACAATATCAGTTCATTTATGCCTGTGATCTCACAACATGTTAATCCGTCGTTTGATGAATAATCTTGTTTCATATTGTGATTGCAGTACTTTAATTTTTTTCTAGATGGATCTGCCCCTGAAGATGATTTGGAAGCAACAGATGGTACAAAATACAAGAAAACAGCTATAGCAACATGACATCGATATAATGGGAGCTGTGTTGATTGCTAGTTTATTTTTATTCCTAGATAATAATAATAATAATAACTTTGAATTTATTAACCGCTCCCTCTCCCCACAGGGACCCGGGGCGGTGCACAGGAGGACTAAAAACAATATAAACAATAGATACAGAAATATATACTTTAAAACACAATTAAACAATGTTATCCCGTGCTAAAAAATTAAAACCCATTAAAATACATTTAAAATCTATAGACAGAGAGACTATCCAAGGCCGGCCAGTCGAAAGAAATGGGTCTTTAATTTCGTACGGAAGGAGCGGAGGTCCGTGGTCGTTCTGATATCAGGGGGAAGGTCGTTCCAGAGGGCCGGGCCCGCCACAGAGAGAGCCCTTCCCCTGGGCGTCGCCCGCTGACAAAGTCTAGTGGACGGCACCCGGAGAAGTCCCTCTCTGTGGGAGCGAATCGGTCGTGAGGATGTATGGGGCAGGATCCGATCCCGCAGATAGCTAGGTCCCGAGCCATGGAGCGCCTTAAAGATGATAGTTAGCACCTTGAAGCGCACCCGGAAGATGACAGGCAGCCAGTGCAGCTCGCGCAAGAGCGGTGTAACGTGGGTGAACCTGGTGGTCCCCATAATAGCTCGCGCGGCTGCATTCTGAACTAACTGAAGCCTCCGGGTACACCTCAAGGGAAGCCCCATGTAGAGAGAGTTACAATAGTCCAGTCGGGATGTCACGAGGGCATGAGTGACTGTGCGAAGGGCGTCCCGATCCAATAGGGGGCGCAATTGGCGAACCAGGCGAACCTGGTAAAACGCCCTCCTGGCCACGGCTGTCACTTGCTCTTCCATAGACAGCCGGGTATCCAGGAGGACACCCAAATTGCGCGCCCCATCCACAGGGGCAAGATGTTCGCCCCCTATGGCCAGCGTTGGAGAAAGCTGGTTGAATCGGGCAGCCGGAAACCACAGCCACTCGGTCTTGGTCGGGTTGAGCCTGAGTCCGTTACTTCCCATCCAGATCCGCACGGCTTCCAGGCACTGGCACATCACCGCTACGGCATCATTGGGGTGGCTTGGGGTAGATATGTACAGCTGGGTGTCATCAGCGTACAGGTGGTACTCTACCCCAAAACCACGGATGATCTCACCCAGCGGCTTCATATATGCGTTAAACAGGAGAGGCGAGAGGACCGACCCCTGAGGCACCCCGCATGTGAGGGGTCTCGGGGTCGACCTCTGCTCTCCTGCCCGCACAAATTGCGATCGGCCAGAGAGGTAGGAGGAGAACCACCGTAAAACGGTGCCTCCCACCCCCAACCCCCCCAGCCGATGCAATAGGATACCATGGTCGATGGTATCGAAAGCCGCCGAGAGGTCTAATAGGACCAGGATGGAGGAACATCCCCCATCTCTGGCCCTCCAGAGATCATCTACCAACGCGACCAATGCCGTCTCGGTGCTATGCCCGGGCCGAAAGCCGGACTGGCGCGGATCTAGATACTCAATTTCCTCCAGGTGACGGGGAAACTGTTGTGCCACCACACTCTCAACAACCTTCGCCAAAAAGGGAAGGTTGGAGACTGGACGATAGTTGTTTAAAAGAGCTGGGTCCAAAGAGGGCTTCTTGAGGAGGGGCCTCACCATGGCCTCTTTTAGGGAAGCAGGCAAGGAACCCTCACTCAAGGATGCGTTGACAACCTCTTGGAGCCAGCCTCGTGTCACCTCCCAGGATGCCAGTACAAGCCAGGAGGGGCACGGGTCCAATAAACATGTGGTGGCTCGCAGTCGCCCACGTAGCCTGTCCATATCTTCGGAAGTAACGGAGTCAAACTCCTCCCAAACAGGATCTCTCTCGTGGCATCCCACTGGGCCATGAATGGGGGCTAGCTCACTCTGTATCTGAGCGGTTTTCTCCTGCAGAAAAGTCACAAATTCCTCTGCTCTACCCTGTAGCGGGGCTTCCCGCTCCCTCTGTTGGAGGAGGGAGCGGGTCACCCTAAACAGGGCGGCAGGGCGGTTTTCTGCGGATGCTATGAGAGTGGCACAATGATGACGTTTGGCCACTCTCAGCGCCACAATGTAAGTCCGTAAATGGGCTCTTACCTGTGTCCGGTCAGATTCAGAACGGCTAGACCTCCATCTTCCCTCTAGGCATCTCTTGCGGCGTTTCATCACCCGCAGCTCCTCAGTAAACCAAGGAGCCAGGGTGGTTCGCCGCCGCAAGAGAGGCCGCAAGGGCGCGACCCGATCCAAGGCTCCCACGGCCGCAATGTTCCATGCGGCCGTGAGGTCCTCGATCGGGGCGCGGGTCAGGGATACAGGAAATGGCCCAAGCGCTGTCTGGAACCCATCCGGGTCCATCAGGCGCCTGGGGCGGTACCAGATTGGTGACTCTGGTTCCGCCTCCCCGCGGAGGGGAGCAGCGGTCGGAAAGTCGAGCCGGAGAAGTGAGTGGTCTGACCATGACAAGGGGGTGATGACTATGTCCCCTATACCCAGATCACTCTTCCATTGGCCTGAGACAAAGATGAGATCCGGCGTATGTCCACCCTCGTGGGTGGGGCCCTGAATTACTTGGGTCAGGTCCATGGCCGTCATGGAAGCCATGAACTCCCGAGCTGCCACGGATGATTCGCCCAACGATGGCAGATTAAAGTCCCCCATGACTAAAAGTCTGGGGGTCTCAACTGCCACCGTAGCGATCACCTCCAGGAGCTCGGGCAGGGCTGCTGCTACATAGCGGGGAGCCAGGTATACAACCAGCAAGCCCAACTGCCTCCCTAGGCCCCACTTCACGGAGAGGGACTCACAGCCGGTAGTCTGAGGCACAATGGTCTCTCTCGGCTCAAGGCCTTCCTTGATAATGACCGCTACCCCACCTCCCCTGCCTAGGGCCCGGGGTTGATGAAATGCGCGGTAGCCTGGTGGGCACATTTCAACGAGGGGAAGACCTCCCTCGTGGCCCAACCAGATTTCCGTAATTCCTACCAGGTCCGGCTCCCCCTCTGACACAAGGTCACTAATGAGGGGGGCTTTGTTGACAACGGACCTGGCGTTGCAAAACATCAGCCGCAAACCCTGGCTCTGTATTCCCTGGCCACCTAGCCTGCGGGGGTTGTGGCACCCGACCGTTTGCAACCAACGGCTACGTGCCACCAACCTATTTAAGGTTCTGGCCATTACCAATAAACTCCTTTTGATGATCTGGGTCCCAGCAGGATTATTCCCTTGTGTGAAATCAGCCTGATCTGTATGAATGAAGGCAAAATGAACAAGTCCCTGGAAGAGACTGGGAGTAGAATAAGGCCTCTTCAGTGACTTCCCCATCTCTATGAAACAGCTTCACCACAACATTAGATTGGCCTGCTGCTATCTTTGAATTTTTTCACCATCTGGTTAAGACCTTTCTTTTCTGCTGTTTCTTTGCCAACATTGATGTTTTGATTTCATTGATTGAAGTGTGTTGTTTTTATTTTCATAGAGCAGATTTTTCAATTTGTGAGCTGCCTAAAGCCTATTGATTGGGGCGCCATTCACATTTCTGTAAATTATATCAATTGTAATTATATCTTATGCTCAGGTCTGATTGCTGCAATGCACTCAATATTATAATCATTTTAGCTATTTCTATAAAGTTATTTTCTCCTGGAAGGATTCAAGACAGCACAGAAGGAAAAATAAGCTTACATAAAGCTATCATAATAAAACAAGCAACGCTTTAAAGCCTCGCATACATATAAATGTTCAATTTTTTTAAAGTATTATAATAGACAACATAAAAGACAGACAAATCCTGGAAGAAGCTGTTTGGTTAGTGGTGACACAAAAATTGTAAACTGAGATTGATTCTGAGAATCGAAATCAAATCCATTGTTGAAGTGCAGTTGAGACATCTAGGACTACTGTGGATTGTGGGATGGACCACAATCTGATTGATGTCAACTATACAGACTAAAACTTAGAATGTACAGGTATCATATTTGCTCTTATAATTAGTTTAGTTTCTTCTATCCAAAAAGTAAGCATCCCATTAAAAAATTGCAAAGAGCAAAATTATAAAAATTTCACTTAAATTAAATAACATTCTTTAAAGTAATGAATTTAGGAACAATAGAAATAAGATCATCAGCCATCTATTTTCCTTCCTCCAAAGGAATTCAAGTCGGTGGGCCAGATTACTTGCATCCTAGATACTGAAGGAATTTGCTGATGACCGGATCAACCCTGATGAATTATCATGGAGAAATTCTGGTGAATTAGTAAAATCCCTGTTCACTGGAAGAAAGTAAATACCTTTCTCTTCAAAAAGGTAGGAGCAGAAGAAGATCTAAAATATCACAAATACATCGCTCTAACCGGTGGGAGATTCTAGAGACTGAGCTGCAAGCCTTTTTGAAAGTATTTGTCCGAGATCAGCATGATTTGAAAGAAACAAATCATATCAATTTTTCTGATTATGTAACTTTTCGAAATACAGCGTGGGAATGTTGCACCCATATTATAGTTTGATTTTAGTCAAGCATTAACCAAGTACTTTATAATGTTCTGGATATCAAGTCAATTAGATGTAATTTATATGGTATTATTATTTTATTTATTTATTATTCAGATTTATATACCGCCCTATTCTCCCTAATGGGACTCAGGGCAGTGCACAGAAAGAATAAAAACCCACAACAAATAGACACAATATAAAATAGAATTAAATAATTAAATCTGTGCTAAAAGTAGTTAAAACAATTAAAATCTTAAATTTAAAATTGAACCATTAATCTATGCCAGGCCAGCCAGATGGAAAAAGTGCGTTTTAAGCCCCCGGCGGAAGAGGCGTAGGTCCGTGATGGTGTGCAAGTCGGGGGGCAACAGGGGTGGGTTTCAAAATTTTTGGAACAGGTTCTGTGGCTTGCTGGCCATGTGACCGGGTGGGAGTGGCTTGCTGGCCATGTGACCGGGTGGGAGTGGCTTGCCGGCCATGTGACCGGGTGGGAGTGGCTTGCCGGCCATGTGACCGGTGGGAGTGGCTTGCCGGCCATGTGACCGGTGGGAGTGGCTTGCCGGCCATGTGGTAAACGTATCGGAGAAGGGAGAAGGGATGCAGCAAGCCAGGTGAGGCTGAGAGAGGGGGGAGCTGGGGGAGCTGGGGGGCTTTTGGGCATTGTGGCATCAGCCAGCTCGCCCCCCCGCCCCATCCCCCCCAGCGTGTGAAAGGCACCGGCAGATATATAGCAGGGCCCTTTAAATTTCGTGCCCCTGAGGGGGGGAAGATGCCGGCGCGCGACATTTTCCTGTGGCAGTTTTGGATCCTGGCATGCAGAGTTCTCCACCCAATATTATTCTTAATCTCGGTTAGAGTGCAGCACTAATCCAGCACCATTCTGAGAGAGGTTACATATAGGCTGGTGTTTTGAAGGGCAAGATCTAACAGGCAGAACACAACTTGGATTGTAACCTAGAAAGAAATAACATGCTGCGTACAAACCATTATTTTCCAAAAGGAAGAGATGAAATACGAGATATAAGACACTTCAAAAGATATAATGCAGGGCGTTTTGTTGTGGGAGCTCTCTATTAGACCCTGAAACCCCCATCCACTTATCTGGTGACAAGATGGCTCTAGCTAGGTGTGGTCCAAAGCACCGCTTGACCAGCTTCTGTTTCTGGTAGAATTTCAAATGTTGATCTGTGTACCTGTTTTATTTTGTTGACATCAATTATTCCTGGTATGACTGACCTTTGCTTGGATAACTCAGGAGTCAGGAGGCACATATAGCCAACACTTTTGGACCTAAGGCCTCACTAAAACATGACAGGCATTTGGGAAGAAGAATGTCAAAAATGACTTAAGCCACGCTGATTCGAAGAAGCGCAGTCAGCTGGTCCTTTAATGTTTATAAATCAAAACAAACTAGCTGATTATCTTTTCAGAACTTAGAACTTTAATTTAGCCAACTTAGACACTTTTCACCCTTGGAATGCTGTGGTTCTATAAGATTGGATTCCACGCTAAGCCCTCAGCCTTGTTTGCTCTTGGTTTGGCATAATGGTATTAATGCCATTAATGTAGCCATTGTGATAGAATCTATGGATGGTGAGATATGATAGCATGGGCACCTGCCATATTTCCCCTGTAAAAGAGTTCCATTATTTGGGAACCATCGCAGAAAAAATGCTACCCTTAGCCACCATGCTGCAGGACTGATCTGTCATTAGAAGAAAGACCGGTATCTACCACGTTCAGAAGTTGTGGGAGCTTCATTCTTGGAAGCTTTCAAGAAGAGACTGGACTGCCATCTATCAGAAATGGTGAAGGGCAATGTTTCTCAACCTTGGCAACTTGAAGATGTCCGGACATCAACTCCCAGAATTCCCCAGCCAGCAAATGCGTTGAAGTCCTGACATCTTCAAGTTGCCAAGGTTGAGAAACATTGCCCTTCACCATTTCTGATAGATGGCAGTCCAGCCTCCTCGTCCCCGCCGCTCGCTGCCGTCACAGCCCCCGGCCTCGCCAGTAAGCCATGCGCTCGTCCCATGGAGGCCCTGGCTTGCCTGGCAAGGTCGGTGGCGTTGCGAGAGGAGGCCGGCTGGAGTGGACACACTCTGGGGCGCTGTGCCGGGCGCCGAACGCTGATGCCGCTCAGCGTTCGGCGCCCGGCACAGCACCCCGGAGCGTGTCCACTCCAGCCGGCCTCCTCTCGCGATGCCACCGATCTCGCCAGGCAAGCCAGGGCCTCCATGCGGCTCGTCCCCGCCGCTCGCTGCCGTCACAGCCTCCGGTCTCGCCGGTAAGCCATGCACTCGTCCCATGGAGGCCCTGGCTTGCCTGGCGAGGTCGGTGGCGTCACGAGAGGAGGCCGGCTGGAGTGGAAACGCTCCAGGGTGCTGTGCCGGGCGCCGAACGCTGACGCCGCTCAGCGTTCGGCGCCCGGCACAGCGCCCCGGAGTGTGTCCACTCCAGCCGGCCTCCTCTTGCGATGCCACCGACCTCGCCAGGCAAGCCAGGGCCTCCATGCGGCTCGTCCCCGCCGCTCGCTGCCGTCACAGCCCCCGGTCGTCCCGGAAAGCCATGCGCTCGTCCCATGGAGGCCCTGGCTTGCCTGGCGAGGTCGGTGGCATCGCGAGAGGAGGCCGGCTGGAGTGGACACGCTCCGGGGCGCTGTGCCGGGTGCTGAATGCTGACGCCGCTCAGCGTTCGGCGCCCGGCACAGCACCCCGGAGCGTGTCCACTCCAGCCGGCCTCCTCTCGTGACGCCACCGACCTCGCCAGGCAAGCCAGGGCCTCCATGCGGCTCGTCCCCGCCGCTCGCTGCCGTCACAGCCCCCGGCCTCGCCGCTCCATGCCGCTCACTCCCGCCGCCGCCGCTCCAACCTGACGGCTTCGCACACCTCGCGCGAAGCCACCCCCCCCCAGCCTCCGCATCGCGCCAAGAGCAGTCCGGCAGCTTCAAAACTAAAGGGCCCAGGCTGGGCCTTGAAACTTTCCCTTTTGGCGCGGCTGGGGGGGTGGGGGCGCGGGGGCCTTCGCGCAACTAGAGCGCTTTCCACCCCCCCCAGCCACGCCAACAATGGAAGACCTTCAAGGCCCGGCCCCCGCTCTTTACTTTTGAAGCACGCCTTTTGCATGCGGCTAGTGGCGGCGGGAGAGGTGCCCGCCACCGCTAGTCGGGTGCGAAGCCTGCTTTTGACTTCCACAAGGAGGCTTTGAAGCTAGGCTTCGAAGCTAGCCTCCTGCCCCCCCCTAAGCAAAGTTGCTTACCTGGGGAAGGGGAGCAGCTTGCTGGAAGGTCTCAAAGAAAGGAGGGCGATCAGGAACAGACTCTTTTGAATGGAGTAAGTCTCTGTGGAGAAAAACTCTTTTCAAAAGAGAAGTGTTGCCGTTGGCGCAACACTTTTAAATAGGTCCAGCCTGATCACTGATTGTCTGCTACACTTTTAAATGTAACCAAGCCAATCAGTGAGCATCAGGCTGGACTGGAGCTAGGGATACACGAGCGAGCCACGTGTTCCTTAGTTACTTCCGGGTCCACGGTCCAAAGGGATCGCTTGTGATCGGAAAATTTGATGAAAGGGCTCGCGCGAGCCCGTGTGAACCCTCAGAAACCCACCCCTGGGGGGCAGGTCATTCCAGAGGGCTGGACCCGCCACAGAGAAGGCCCTCCCCCTGGGGGTCGCCCGCCGGCATTGATACCAGCCGGTATGAAGTTAAGTCTATATTTAGTTGGTTTTGCAACATACCATTAGCCATTCTCATTAAACTGACATAATATAATAATGGGTGCCACAAGATTATAGTGTTGCCCCCTGGTTTTCAACATTTGTATTAAGGGTATGAATGACCATGTATAGGGAACACTTTTCAATCTGCAGATTATCCAAAATCAGATGGGATGGCAACTAATTTTTTTAACTATCTTAATTTTTAGAGAAAAAGACTGAAAGTTACAAAACAAAATATCTTATCAGAGATATTTATATGTATATTGGAAAAGATCAGGCTTGGTGAACAAGGTCTTAGGCTACTGATAGTACAATGAATTTAAGTCAACAGTGCGATGTAACGGCAAAAAGAAAGCAAAAGCAGTTTTAGTCAATACCAACAAAATACAGATTCTGCATTACAAAAGTAATAATTCTCAATTTATTCAGAATTGTGCAAACTTCACCTCAAGTGTTAAGTTTGTGGCACCACATTTTAAGGATTCAAAAGAATGGTTAAGAGTTTCAGAGAAGGGCAATGAGAATGATTAGGGGATCAGACAGTCTTATGAGAGAAATTGAGGGTTTGTAAGAGAAGATGGATATGATAAATGGTCTTCAAATAACTGAAAGGATGTTGTATAGGAAAAGACCAAAGCCATGTATTATCCTAGAGTACAGATTATAAAAGAATAGATTTAAGTTATAATAATAGTGTTATAAAAACCTCCTCATAATGAGATGGTTTAACAATAAATCTGGATATAGAAGTCATAAAGTCATAGAGCTGGAAGGGACCTTGGAGGTCTTCTAGTCCAACTCCCTGCTCAAGGCAAGGGACTATATGTATATTATCCAGACAGTGATTTATTTCCCTTCACTCTATGTGTTCAATTAAGTCAAGGAAGCATCTATCAGCAAGGCTTTACTTCCCATAGGCAATATCTGTAGCGCTCTAGATGTTCTATGAGCTTGATCATTTGCTTCCAGACGATTTTATTATCCATATTGAAACATAATCAATATGAAAATGTCTCACACTGCTGATGATAACCTAGTTGGGTAATGAAGAATCTGCAAGCAAACAATCTAGTTCAGAAAGCACCAAGGACTCCACTGGCTTTAATTTGGATTCCTGCACTAGCCAGGAATTTAGGCTTAATGGCATAAATAACTATTTCCAGTGCTCAATGAAGCCAATCTTAAGCTTAAGATTTAAGTTTCCAAGTGAAACCTGAGTCATAGATGTTAGATCCATGATGCTCCAAGAAGGTGCTTTCTGATATAAAAACCAGAACACCTCTAGGAATTTTATTTGATTATTTTGTATGTCCCCTATGTCCCCCTGTAAGGTGACGCTGGGTGACTTACAGGCTACAATATAAAAAGACAAATAGAAAAATAATTAAAATATTAAAACTATACAAATTACCAATCTTAAAATTATACACCTAAAAGATTAAGAAATAGATAGCATGGGGTTGAACTCACCTGCAGTGGTGAGCACCCCACTTGGAACCCCAAACCAACTGGTAAAGCAAAGTTTTAATGTCCTTCCGAAAGGCCAAAAGTGTGGGAGCAATTTTCCCCTTTGGTTGTAGAATGTTTCAGAGGGACCGGGCCACAGTGGAAAAGATCTTCTCCTTAACACCATCTGCATGACAAAAATGGGGCACTTGGAATTTAAATACCTGTTCAGCAACAATTAAACTGACTGATCATTTAAACCTGGGTGAAACAGGGTCTTTTCTTATAGTGACATCACTTTTCAAAAAATGCCTTTCCTTTAATTTCCGTATGCTGTTGGTTATTTAAATACTGCTTTAAGATGTTTTAAAATTTAATTACTGATGTTCATATTCCAATTCTCTTTTTTCCAATTCCACAGCAAATGATACAATAAAATGCAATTAGATGTATCAACAATACATTAGATAGTCAAGTAAACTCTCCAAATCGGGAGATGAAAGTGTTTCTTGGATGATAAGTTAGCATTTTGTTTGAAGATCTACCAAAGACATTTAGGTTTACAAAGTGATTAATTATAGAAACAAAAGCACTAGAATCTAGTTATATTGTAACAAATACATAATCTATCAAAAATGTAACTTTGTTAATGCAAACATGACAGCTCTTTTCCTCAAAGGAAACCCACAATTAAAAACCTCCAGAAACTAGCTTTTATCCTCGAAGCCAGAACTAATTTATTATGAAAAGTTCTAACTTCATTTTCTAATAAATTAGCATTAAAACAATAAAATAACTGACTGCCCTGCAAGGGGAATGTGTAATTTGGTGGAAAGAGGTGAAATGTACAATTTCAGGGTTGACATTTCAATATCTTGAATATTACTTTTCCTTTTATTACCATCTCTATTTATACTTGCTATGAATTAATTACTACAGTTTCTCCAGTTTGAGTTTGTCATGAAATGAAAAGAGGTCTGTCACTTTTGTCTCATCAGTGAATCAGGTAAGTAATTTTCTTTGCTAGGTACAATCTACTAGAAACTGGATTTCTGGTGCAAACATGAAAGGAAAGAGCTCTTGTGCAGCTTCCACTCATTTAAAGGCATTTTTAAAAAAATACAACTAAATTCACAATCCATAGGGAGCTGGTAGGGAACAATGAGATGGCTAGACTTGCTCATCTCTATCCCCCCTGGACTTGGGATGGCCAGAAAAGAAGGGAGATATGATTGACCAGTTCAGCTTGATGGATTTTATATGGAGTGTTGCTCTTTTACAAACAGAACTGGATATTTACTTGACCCTACATTGTGATATGTCTTAAACATAGCTTACTGAAAGGCCAAAATTGACTGTCTTTAACAAACACACCTAGCCATTCATAAACCACAAATACTGGACTCATTCAATACCCAGTTACAAACCCCAGAAAACAGTGACATGGAATAGTGTGAACCCAGACAATACCTATTCTCTACCCAAATTTGGCCAACATGAGAGAATGAAGTGGATATGATGATTTAGTGGCTGAAGCTGGCTCATTGCCGACTGGATTCCCTTATTTTGAGGGTAGCTTACTTTTGCTATTCTTCTGCAGGAAGAAGATTAGTGAGATCTTTCTATTAATTGTGGCAACATCCTGCCTTTAGCAGTGTCATTTCCCTCAGCTGGCATCTTCTAGCTGTTCACAGGAAAGACATGTTTAGGACAGCACTTCACATGGATTCTCTCCATTGAGGAAAGCTTCCAATTCAATATATTGAGCAAATGTTTTGTTTTCATCAATCAAGACTCTAGCACCATGATGGCGAACCTATGGCATGAGTGCCAGAAGTGGCACATAAGGTGGCATCCATTGCTCTTCCAGGTTCTGGCGCACTGACCAGCTGTTCTTCATACACACGGAAAAGCAGCTGCCCAGTGTGTGTGTGCGCGTGCTGGGAAGATGATCTTCCATCGAGTGCCAAAATGGCAGCAGCTATCCTGTGTGCATGCACACTGGCCACCTGGTCTTCTGGCTTCTGGCACGCATTGTGCACGATAATCAGTTGACTGGTGCACATTCACGTGCTGAAAACCAGAAGGTCATCTTCCAAGCATGCCCATTCATACTGGACAGCTGCTCCCATTTTGGCACTTGATGCCAAAAAGGTTCACCAACCCTGCTCTAGTGTATTACTCAACCATGCCCACACAAACATTTCTATTAACATGATTGGTTTCTTTTACTATTTTCCCATTTTTCCTTCCTATTTTCTTTCTCGGTTTCTTTAAATTTCCTACTTCCTTCCACACAGAGATATAATCATCTTCTCCATTTAAGCCAGCAGAATTAACAGAAGAATAAATGCAATACCTATGACTTTACAGTATATGGCCTCCTTAAAAAGCAAGAGCAAAATGAAGATGATCTGATGAGATAAATCTTAGAAGGTTAATAGCTTTTTTTTTTTAAATCAATCTTCTTTGCAAAAGAAAAAGGATAAATGGCTTAGTAGATGAAGCGCCGGCCTCTCACCTTTGTGAGCAGAGTTCAAGTCTAAATTATGTGGGTCCTAAGTAACATGGCTTTACTGGGCTGAGATCAGTCTCTAGTGGGCAGGAATCTGTATTACAAGATTTCAGTTTGTAATTTGCTATATTGGGGGTACTGATCTACTAAGGCACTCAAAGTTGCCCATCATTTCCATAACAAGCAGCAGAAACAGGCTGGAGTGAAAACAACCACAAATAAGTGGCTTAAAATAAACACACACACACCTACACCATGCTGTTTGCAACATTCATCCTGTTTTAATCCTATATTAGACTTATAACACACGTATTTGCATCTGTTGTGCACAAGCAATAATTCTTAATGGATTTTATCAATTACATTCTGGCAACAAAAAATAGTCAGTGGGATTATAAGCACGAAAAGAATCTTTTTTTAAAAAAAATCACACATATGTGTGTGTTTCGTTGACATTAAGTTGTTCTTATTCTTACTCTTGTTTCCTAACAGCAAATGAGCCAAATCTGTTTCAGAGGCAAGTTTATTCCATATATTAGCCTTAAGAACTCCACAGGTTCTTTACCTCACTAAAAGTTAATTGTAAGACTGTAAGAATAAAAACTGATATGCATCAAGATGGGGAGAAATTGGTGTGGAAAGCTGTATGTTTTGGCCAAAGCATTTTGAATGTGTGAATTGAATCTAAGAATGAAGGCTTCAGAGATTGTATGTGTATTTTCTATCAGTTGGGCTAAGATGAAAACTAAATAAAGATGAATCCAGATAGCTGGTTAAATCAAAGCAGAAGACTAGAAGTTTATTTAAATCTTGTTCTTGCTAAGTAGTACCCCCAATGCTTTATTAATAACCATTGTTTACAGCTAATTCAAACCACCTGCAAATCCCTTTGTTTTGATCAAAGCATCTCTTCTCCTCTCCCCTGCTTCCCAAAGGATTAATAGATGGCTTTGTAAATTGTGAGATAATATGTTAAAGGTCATGAGTTAATGCATCCTATGGAACTTTTTCTCTTCCTTTCTCAAATGGGTAGTCGGAATATGTCTGCTCTCCATCTCCAGTTCTTTGTAACATGGTTTATAACTAAATTTAAAGTATTGTGTGCATGTGTGTGTGTGTGCACTCATACACAGACATATACAGACATCTTTTAAAAGATTATTAAAACCTTTCTATAATAATGTATTACCATCTTTGCCTGAATCAAAGTAAAACTATCACTCCTTTTAAATTAAACTATCCACAAAACACGCATTTACTTTCTGCTATAGAAAATGCTAATAATGCTTTTAGAATGGTATTTAAAAAGTCTAATTATATCATTTAAAAACTGAGACCAAAGGGCAAACTAAATTCTCCTCACATAAATCAGACTTTTTTCTTTATTCCAATGACTTTAAAAACCTCAAATGTGGTAATTTTAATAGCAATGAAGGAATGAATAAGTCATAACTCCACCTGATCACATAACTGTCTATAACTGTTATTAAATGCTTGAAAATAAGTGAACTCATTATGTTTCAGTGCTGCTTTTAGCTAATCTAAGATTCTCCTCACTTAATCATGCAGAAAAGGCTTCAGTGCAGCTTCAGACCCACAGCAAGGTCACTTCTTCCCTCACCCCCACCAGCCTGCTTTCTGCTGATCATTTAAGAACAGCACTTTTGACCTGAAGCTGATGGTCTCTCATAGAAACTGAATGTTTAATCCCAAAGAGCTGTGCTTGAATACAAAATGTGTGTACTGACCGGAGCTATATTTACTGCTAATGGAATCACAAAGAAGGGGGGGGATGTCTATCAGAAGAATTACACACTGTGCCCCTGCCTTGAATTGTAGGAAGACGACTTTTGATATCTGCAACCACCAACTAATGGTTTTAAAACTTCATAACCACATGGTAAATTCTGACAAATTCCAACTGGCTTGAAAGGTACAGAGGTAAAATAAATACTCAATATATAAATCTGATTTCTAGTGTTTATATAAGGTTTATTGGTTTTAATACAGTAAAATGATTCAAGGAAACAAACAAACAAACGCCACACATAATGTGTACTTTAGCTCCAGCGGTTATTTCAAAAAATCCATTTGCTACCTCAGAAGTCGTGTCTTTGGAATGAAACAGAATCTTTCTAATTCCTCCATTAATAAGAATGAAATCATAAAGAACAGAGCCAGGTTTTTGGACCAAGCCAGGATCCAACCACAGATGTAAATCTCATAGTTCATATAGTCTTTCTGACAGCCTAGAGAACCAAGTGAAAGCAATCAAGAAATACCAACTGGCAAGTTATTAATTTCTAAAATTGTTATACGGTATTTGAACCTTCAGTGATGCTGATTGCTTTTTAAGGAATTGAAGAGAGGTTAGGTACATGTAGTATACCTTATAATACACCATATTTAATTGTGATTGAAAAGAAGGAAGAGTGGGTAACTATTATGAGGTGACTATAGAATAGAAAACAAAGAATTGGAGAAAATCACAAAATCTAAAGCTCTGAAAATCAAAATTGAATGTATATGGCATAAACTGACTGTGGTAGTGTCAGGTTATTGATCACACCCTAAATCGTGCTTTAGAAAATCTGTGTATTGACAAAATTTGTATCAATTACAATAGGGCATACTGCTTGGATTCACATATACAATGCTGAAACATTACAACAACCTAGGTTCCTGGGAAGAACTTGATGCTTATGAAAGCCGACCCAAGCCAATTTGATCTAGTGTTTAAGACATCAGGTTAGAAAATGTGAAACGGTTCTATTCCCACCTTAGGCATGAAAGCCAGTTGGATGATTTTGGACTAGTCATCTCTCATCCCAATCCCTCACAGGGTTGTTGTTATGGGAAAAATAAGAGGAGGGAAGAGTATTAGATATCTATGTTGTCTTATTTATAAAAAAAATAAAGGCAGGATAGAAATTAAATAAATAAATAATAAAAGAAAGAACTGGCAGCTGTGATTTCATGTTATATTATAATAAAAATACGAATAATGTAAATTGAAGTAGAATGGCTGTAGCAAAAGAAAACAAAGAATACAAATAGTAATAGATGCCCTGGCTGTAGTCCCAGAACATCTGGAGCCCCACTTGAACACCACTGGCATTTACCATCAATCAAATGCAAAAGGCAACTTCATCAAACAGCTACCTTTGCCCATCACAGGTCCTTGGGAAGGACTCACTAGCTGGATAAAAATGCCAGTTCCAATCTATACATATGACTGAGTATGTGACTAGCCATAATATATTCAGAGCTATACCTTGTATATTAAATTATCATATATTTACTAAGTATTCATTAAAAATATGAACATATGTGTTAAGTTTACTGAAAAAATGGGTGTCTGTTAAATTAATTCTGGTACCTATTCTATGATAATTTATTGGATGATTTTATGGAAAAGGAATTACAGGATTTATGTGGTGTCAAGTTTTTAATAGAATGGTACAATACTTTGGATTCAATTCAGAACAATGAGAGATTGAATGCACCACCTGTATGAAACTTATTAAAACACAAATGACTATTTCTAAGTTGCAGCACAGTCCTGAAAAATTGTGATTTTTTTTAAAAAAAATGAGTTACAGACTACAGTAATACTGAGTTTCCATTCCCACATGTTCTGAAGCACATCCTTCTGCGTTGAATTCAAAGCATTGTGCCCCCTATTTTCTTATTATTCTGATTGCCCTTTAAATGGTGGCTTTTCAAAACACTACTTGATTAGGGAAACATCTGGACAATTAGCATCTCATCCTAAATGAATGAGATGCTATAGAGGCAAATGAAACAATTATTTGAAATTATTTGTTTAGGGTCTGTTGTAATAGCATAGGAAATCAGTTAACCTGTATCAATGAAGCTATTTTACACCATTCTGTTAAAATAGTTTCAAAATAAGTAAAATAAAATCACCCAAGTATCCTACAGTATGCTATAGGTGAGTGGCACCTTCATACGTCAGGATATATGTATACATTTTGATAATAAAGTGGTCATATTTTTGCTCTAGTTATGATTTTAGTGAAATCAAATATAATATCCTGGGTTTTCTATCCAATTACCTAATCCATGCTACACTGAAGATGATGGGACATAGGACCATGAAGAAGTGTATTCCGGCATAATCTCATGTTTCTCAGCTTCCTTGGTGCTGTCATGTGTTTGGTCTGAAAGCTCTACAAATTCCCTCCCTGGTTAATACCTCTATAGTCATATGAATGAAAAGGGCAGGCTTAGAATGGCATTTGTCGGGTGTGAAAAACCAGGACCACATGTGAAATCCCAATTAAACTTGTTTATTATTGCACATGCCTATGCACAGAATCTGTTCAACTAATGGTACTGGATAAGTGGCAACAGAATTCACAAGAGGTTGGACTTGGTTTATTTGTAGCTATATAGCAACTCCAGGCTAATAACTCTTTTGACTCCACTGCTAGGTTCTGCTACCCCTTCTCCTGAAGAATTGCGACATCTAGAAGCTCTATATTTATGAAAAGCTCTCCAAGTATGTTTTATATATGAGATTATATATATATAATCCGTTGGATATTAATGTATTTGTGAGGAAGTGTAATTCGGTTTTTAGGTGGTCTTTGTATTAATATCCAACGGATTCCAAAGAAAAACAATCATCAAACTAATCCAAAAAGAGACACCCCCAAGAACCAAGACAAAGAACAGGAAAATGGCATTGCCCTCCTCCCATACATGAAAGGTACCACAGACAAAATCAGCAAAATTCTCCACAAGCACAACATCAAGACACCCTTCAACACCAACCAAAAAATAACCAATATCCTAAGGAATCCCAAAGACAAGATCCAGCTAGAAAGCCAAGGAGTCTACAAAATTCCATGTAAAATCTGCCCTGCCACTTACATAGGACAAACCAACAGAAGGATAAGTGCACGTATCGCAGAACATAAAAATGCATTAAAAATCATCTTAATACCTCATCTCTTTATCAACATTTCAAAACTACAGGACATGACATTGACTTTCAAGGAACTAAAATGATCTCCAAGGCTGAACAGCTGAACAGGAGAATAATCAGAGAAGCTATCGAAATAGAGAAGCAACCTAACAATATGAACAAACGTGATGACACCTCCCGCCTACCAGACATCTGGAAACCAGCACTGACCAACAGACGAGCCCCACCCTCCACCCAAGCCGTTGAAATTCAAAATAAGGAGAAACATACAAATAGGACCAATCAGCATCAATCTACCAATCATGATACAGCTGCACAGCCAATCAATCCACTCACAACAACAGTCAGCACTCCACCACCCCCCACCAAGATTTAAGCAGGGGCGACGCCTTCGTAATCGCAGACCGAAGCCTGAGGATGGCAAGTGAGATCTTGCCGAAACGTTGCAATAACAATTTTATGCTATATACACGGGAAAATACCCGAAGACAGCAATACCAACATACCTACACCCGTGAAAATCTACGAAAGCAAATATATATTTGCTGAACTCTAGCTCCCAGCATCCTTTATAATTGGTTTCGCTTACTGGTGTTAATGGGAATTGTAAGTCAATGACTTATTTCTTTTAATGATACGGGTTACTGGGTTTGTATGTAAGTGGATATTTTTTGGCTACAATGCATTTTTTTTCAATGTTTGTTTTTTCCTTTTTTATATGAAAAATTTTCCTTGTTTATGAAAAATTGATGTTGCTCAAGTCCTATTTTTAAATACTTTACTTCTAATGTCTGTTCTGGGATGTTGAAAGCAGAGCAGAAAGGTGTGGAGAAGAAGATCCTGTTGTACAATAGCTGTTGTCTTGTCCAGCAGCCTGTCTGAAAAATAAAGCCACCAAAACACCCTGACAAGTCAAGTTGAGGCAGCCTTCTTCTCTGAACTATGATCAATTGTTGTGACACTATAAAACTGCCATGGGGTAATGCCACAAAATCAAAGCTGTGAGGATAATACCTTACCTCAAGCTTATTTTCTCCTCTAAAAAGGCTTGCTTTCGAAACTATCTTGGACAGAACTTTCATCTCTTGAAAATGATCAATAAAACGTCATAACACATGTGAGTTAGCTGAAACCAGCATAAATTAAAATGCCAGACCAAATGGATTTGTGGTCTGGAGTTCCCTTTGTTCCTCCTCTGTGATTCAGAAATTGCCTTGGATTATACACACCTCTTCACACATTTTTACAAGTATATTTAAACCTTCCATGTAGGAGGAAACTAAAGCTTTGCAAACATAGGTATTGGATTCATGTGTTTATAGCAAGGGTGGAGAGAAATTTAGTTGTTCCTGCTTCAATATAATGTTCAGTCTGGGGTCTGCACAGTTGGATGATAAATCCCTAGAAGTGAAGGGATGTTTTAATGTATCTTTTAAGAAGAAATTAGCCTGCTTCAGTTTGAAGAAATGAACAAAACAAAAAATGAGAAATCCTTGTAATAAGGATTTAACACTGCAGTTTTGTAAAATGTTTTGTGTTTCATTGCATGAGGACTTTTTTTTCACTTCCTCTTGCAATAAGATTCCACATTTTGTTTTTTTAGCATCTCCCTAATATCTCAAGACACATATAAAATATCCTCCCACGTTTCAAAGATCTGGGGGTTTTTTAAAAGAAAAATGAGAAGCACACATACTTATCCATGCTGTGATTGGAGAATGTTTATGGCCAACATTTATATATGCTACAAGCTTGAAGATGACTGAGTGAAATGTTACTGTTTCTGAAATTTGTACTCTTATGATGACAGCTTACGGCAACACTTCCAACCTAGGTTTTAATGTTCAAAACTCTGCATGAGAAATTGATATACTTCAGTGAAAATGTTGACCTGCTAATTCTATGAAAATACAATGCATATTCACAGATTTTTTTTTAAGATGGGTGGACCCAGTACTTTGTTTGCAATTGTGCTCACTGCCAGGGGTGAAATCTAGCAGGTTTTGACAGGTTCTGGAGAACAGGTAGTGGAAATTTTGAGTAGTTCAGAGAATAAGCAAATGCCACCTCTGGCTGAACCCAGAGTAGGGTGGGAATGGAGATTTTGCAGTATCTTTCCCCTGCCATGACCACCAAGCCAAGCCACGCCACATCCACCAAGGCATGCCCACAGAACCAGTAATAAAAAAATTGAATTTCACCACTGCCCACGGCCCTAAAAAGAAACAAACAAAGGGTGGTAGCCTGAGTTCTTAGAAATATCTTGACAGTTAGGAGAGCTGGTAAGATGTGTGGATGACGTTGGGGAATGACGGAAACAATCAGGCAAGAGAGGAAGAGCTTCCGGTGGCTTGCAAGATTCTGTCAATGTATCCTTATGATAATACAAATAAACACAATAGCAGAGTTGGAAGGGATCTTGAAAGTCATCTAGTCCAAATCCCTGCCTAGGCAGGAAGCCCTATACCATTTCAGACAAATGGCTATCCAACATGTTCTTAAAGACTTGCAGTGTTGGGGCATTCACAACTTCTGGAGGCAAGCTGTTCCACTGATTGATTGTTCTAACTGTCAGGGAATTTATAAAGGATAATTAATTCATCTAGTTGTGTAATAGTTGTGTAATAAAAAATAAATTCATCTAGTTGTGTAATAATAAAGGACAATTAATTCATCTAGTTGTGTCTCATGTCTGATTTACCTGGGAGGATTGACATCAATCTTACAAGTCTGAAAGTATAGACTTCCCACTGCTACTTTTTACTGCTTGGTCCATTAGACTGGGTCCTTCCTAAGTTTCTTGTTCTGACTGTTAAGTCAATGGAGGCTCCTGCCTCTCTTGTCTGATTGTTTCCTAGGCAGCATCTCTTCCCCTTGTTCCCCAAGATCATCCTCACACTCCATTACACAAACTGGCCACAACTATCATAGTAGCCATTTTGTAAGAGCACCAGTGACATATTCTTAAAAATTAAACTGAGTATACCAGCAAAAAAGATTACTTGTCATGTCTTATAAAATACAATGTACTTACTAGCATTGCTTGGTTGATGGTGAATGATAAAATGCTGGTCCTGAACTCCTATGAATTGCAGCTGTCAACATGATCATAAAAGCCATATATGATTCTTTATTCATTTGTCTATTACGTGTGTTGGGGGATATTCAAAATCTGGACTGAGTTTCAGTTTTTTAAACTGATTTGTAGAGTCACGCTTTTGATCTTCAATATCAACATGAGTTCAAAACAAATTTTACAAGAGAAAGGTATTTTTTTAACTGCCAGTGTACAATATCAATTTATGCTAATGATATATTTTTGAATTCAACTGCATTTCTGCTTCATTTATTATTAAATTAATTCAGAATTCAGCAGTTGGTTTATTAGTAATTTGCTGATGAGCTTTGGAGACACATCTCTGAGTATTAAATTATTTCACCAACCATTAACTGCTCTTGCTGCTAATTAATATTTTTGAATTGTGAATACCAACCTAACATACATTACCATTTTAGTGATGTCTTTTATCCCAAGAAACATTGAAAATGTTGTTCTAGAGGTTGATAAAAATTGTGATTTTTATTCTCACATGGATAAACATGATTTTTGCAGAGTTCATGTTATATATGTAGTAATGTCTTTACAATCAACAATTATTGTGCCCATTAAAAGTTGAATCACTTTCCTTCCAAAACTGTGTGTTGGTCTAGATGTACTTTCACACTTATACTATAGACACATATTTTTAAGTAAGACAAAAAATGATTCTTGCTTGCTCTGTTCCTCATTTCTGTATTAATATTTACATCTAAGATAGCAAATTCTTTTCAAGACTTAGTCCAGAATAATTTCAGTATAAGTAACATGGCATCTGGATAATCTCTATATTAGATGCACCCTAGTAAATCTAAGTGGCAATTGACCATTTTTAAATTGCCTCCCTCCTTAACAATTGTGGTCTGCAGCCTCTATTTTGAGTTTTTTCTCGAAATAAATGACCAAACTAGTTAGAATTCAAGAATACCCAAACTGTAATTTAAAAATGTAACTAAAACTACTCTATGACCACCATGTTTGAAAAATATTTCCCCATCACTTTACAGATGTTAATAGATAGAGGGAAAATTTGCGCATGCGCGAAATGGAGGTCCGATTCTGAAGGCAGGACGGGGGCCGGGGGCTGTTTTGCCCCAGGGGAATGTCGCCAGCCCTCACTGACCATCTTTGAGGGCTGGCCCAGCAAGGCTACATGCCAGCCGTCACACCGGGCCGTTTTGGAGACGGAGGGCGAGCCGAGTGTGTGACGGCGAGGCGAAGAGCGAGGAGAAGGCCCGAATCGGCCTGTTCGGCCTAGCGCGTCCCCGGCTTGCCAGGAAGGAGGAGGAGGCAGGCCTGTGAAGCCGGGACGCTGGAGGCAAGCGAACGGCCGGGTGGAAGGGAGGATTTTCCATCGGGCTGCACGAGTGGATGGGAGATCGTGCAGCCTACATCCGACCCCGACCCGAGTGTTCCCTACCTGATCCGGGGCTGGAGCGGCTGAGAACAACGGCTGTGGATAGAGACGCTGGAACGGAGAGAGGAGGTGAGAGGAAGGAGAAAGGATGTGAGAGGAGAGACTGGAAGAGGAGAGACTGGAAGAGAGGAAACGTGAGGAGAGGGGATGGAAGGTGAAAGAAGGAGAAAGGAGGAAAGAAGGAGAGGAGAGACTGGAAAGCGAAAGGAGAAGGAGAAAGAAGGAATGGAGTGGAAACAGATGCGGAAGGAAGGAGTGAAGGAGTGAATGGAAGGAGAGGAGGCCAAGCAGCCAAGCAGCCGGATCGTGGAGTGGTGGAACTTTGGCCGAGGAGGACTGGGAGTGAGTGCATGGGACTGGAGGAGGTAAGCCAAGCCTGCACATGGCAGCATTTACCATCAGGCCGTGCAGTGGACCATCTAGCTGCACGGCACTAAATGCAGACTGAGGCCTGTGTGGCTGAAGAGGGCAGATGGATGGAGCCCTTTAAAGGGGCTGAACTGCGATCTTTCCCATCTGCCGGATTTTTTTGGACCCTTTGACTTTACCCCTCCTAACCCTATGGATTTACCATCTCCTACTATGTTTGTTTGCACTGTACACTGCCACTTTACACCTGCACTTTATCTGGACTCTTTCTAACTCCAACATGAACTTGCAATTACGTTCCCCTGGTCTATGCAGTCTCCGTGTTCCCTAGGAATGTATTCAAGGCATGACCTCCTTTGCCTGCGAGATTCTGCCCTCTCGCAGGCTTGGCCCCCTAGTTTAACTCGGGCCCACCTCGAGGATGGACTTATTGCTCCTGAGAGGTGGGCGAAGCGCAAACTCAGGGGGTTCTTTTTTAATTTTTTAATTCGGATTTTAGGGGGTTCCAGGGAGGAGGGAGGGGATAGTCAGGTGGAGGGACGCCAAATTATAAGGCCGGCCAGCGGAAGTAGAGAAACGGAGGAGGGGGAAGGGGGGGTCATTTCCACTGAGGTATTCTCCATCAATTCGGTCTTGGGGACGGGCAGGGGCGGTGGGAGACGGGATGGACATCGGTTGGAGGACCGTGGCCGCTGGTTACAGGCGGTCACGCGCTCCGACCCCCCATGCTCCCATCGCAGACTAGGTGGGCAAGAACCACAGACCCGGGGCCCTAGGCTGATGCTATGCAACGCCAGGTCCGTGGTACAAAAAGCCCCCCTCATCCAAGACCTTGTGTCAGAGGGGGACCCGGACCTGGTAGGTATTACGGAAACCTGGTTGGGCCACGAGGGAGGACATCCCCTCGTAGAAATGTGCCCACCAGGATACCGAGCCTTTCATCAGCCTAGGGCCCTAGGCAGGGGTGGGGGGGTGGCGATTATGGTTAGGGAAGGTCTTGAGCCAAAGGAGACCACGATCCCTCAGACGACCGGGTGCGAGTCCCTCCTTGTGAAGTGGGGCCTAGGGAGGCAGTTGGGTGTGTTTGTTGTATACCTGGCTCCTCGCTATACGACAACAGCCCTGCCCAAGCTTCTAGAGGTGATAGCCGAGGCGGCGGTTGAGACCCCCAGACTGTTAGTCATGGGGGACTTTAACCTGCCGTCGGCAGGCGAAACATCTGGGGTAGCTCGGGAGTTCATGGCTTCCATGACAGCCATGGACCTGACCCAAGTAGTTGTAGGCCCTACCCACGAGGGCGGACGCACCCTGGATCTAATCTTCGTCTCGGGACAGTGGAGTCGTGATCTGGGAATAGGGGATCTAGTCATCACACCCCTGTCATGGACAGATCACGCTCTCCTTCGGCTCGACTTTCCGATCGCCGCACCTCACTGCGGGGAGGCGGAACCGGACATTCCTATATGATTCCGCCCCAGGCTCCTGATGGACCCGATAAGGTTCCAAAGGGAGCTTGGGCCAATTCCTGTGGACTTGCCCCGCGACTCGACTGAGGACCTAGTGGCCGCATGGTTAAGTGCGGCCACGGGGGCCTTGGACCGAGTCGCGCCCTTGCGGCCTCTCTTGCGGCGGCGAATCACCCAGGCTCCTTGGTTTACCGAGGGGCTTAGGGAGATGAAGCGCCACAAGAGACGCCTAGAGAGCAGATGGAGATCTTCTCGCTCCGAAGCCGACCGAACACTAGTGAGAGACCATATTAGGACTTACTTAGTGGCGATAAGAGTGGCCAAACGTGAGTATTGTGCCACTCTTATTGCATCCACAGATAACCGCCCTGCCACCCTGTTTGGGGTGACCCGCTCCCTCCTTCAACAGAGGCCGCGGGAAGCCCCGTTACAGGGTCGAGCAGAGGAATTTGGGACTTATCTGCAGGAGAAAATCACTCGGATTCGGAGCGAGCTACCCTCCATCGACAGTGGTCCAGTCGAGAGGGCCGAGGCTGCTCTTGTGATACCATCTTGGGAGGAGTTTGATTTTGTTACCACCAAGGATATGGACAAGTTGTCAAAGAGACTTAGGGCTACCACATGTTTATTGGACCCGTGTCCTTCCTGGCTTGTACTGGCATCCTGGGAGACGACACGAGGCTGGCTCCAGGGCATTGTCAACGCATCTTTGAGTGAGGGGTCCTTGCCTGCCGTCTTGAAAGAGGCGGTAGTAAGGCCCCTCCTCAAGAAGCCGTCCCTGGATCCAGCATTATTAGAGAACTATCGTCCTGTCTCCAACCTCCACTTTTTAGTGAAGGTTGTTGAGAGTGTGGTGGCTCAACAGTTTCCGCGACACTTGGAGGAAGTTGATTATCTAGACCCGCGCCAGTCCGGCTTCCGACCCGGGCACAGCACCGAGACGGCATTGGTCGCGTTGGTTGATGATCTCTGGAGGGTGCGGGATAGAGGATATTCCTCTATCCTAGTCCTATTAGACCTCTCAGCGGCTTTTGATACCATCGACCATGGTATCCTATTGCGCCGACTGGGGGGGTTGGGGCTGGGAGGCACCGTTTTGCGGTGGTTCTCATCCTACCTCTCTGGTCGGTCGCAATATGTGTTGGCAGGGGGGCAGAGGTCGGCCTCGAGACCCCTCATATGTGGGGTTCCTCAGGGGTCGGTCCTCTCGCCCCTACTGTTCAACACATATATGAAGCCGCTGGGTGAGATCATCCGTGGTTTTGGGGTGGGATATCATCTGTACGCTGATGATACTCAGTTGTACATATCCACCCCAGACCACCCCAACGATGCCGTCGAGGTTATGTCCCGGTGCTTGGAAGCCGTACGGATCTGGATGGGTGGTAACAAACTCAAGCTCAACCCGTCCAAGACTGAGTGGCTGTGGCTTCCGGCACCCCGGTTCAGCCAGATTACTCCAACTCTGGCCATTGGGGGCGAAACACCGGCCCCCGTGGAGAGGGCGCGCAATTTGGGTGTCCTCCTGGATTCCCGGCTGTCTATGGAAGATCATGTGGCAGCCGTGACCAGGGGGGCGTTTCATCAGGTACGCCTGATGCGCCAATTGCGCCCCTTACTGGACCGGGGTGCCTTACGCACAGTCAAGCACTCGTCACCTCTCGACTCGACTACTGTAATGCTCTCTACATGGGGCTCCCCTTGAGGTGCACCCGAAAGCTGCAGCTAGTCCAGAACGCAGCCGCGCGGGTGATTACTGGAGCCCCCAGATGCTCCCACATAACACCGATCCTGCGCGAGCTGCACTGGCTTCCTGTGGTCTTTCGGGTGCGCTTCAAGGTCTTGACGACCATCTTTAAAGCGCTCCATGGCTCGGGGCCTAGTTATATGCGAGACCGCCTCCTGCCCCATACATCCCTCAGACCGATACGCTCCCACAGAGAGGGCCTCCTCAGGGTGCCGTCGGCTGGACAATGCCGACTGGCGACACCCAGGGGAAGAGCCTTCTCTGTGGCGGGCCCTGCCCTTTGGAACGACCTACCCCCTGAACTCCGCACCATCTCCGACCTCCGCCTCTTCCGCAAGTGTCTGAAGACACACCTATTCCACCTAGCTGGCCTAGCGTAACCTCCATACTGATTATTAGATAGTTTTAAATTTGGGATTTTAATTCGGTTTTTAGCGCAGGGTTTATTTATTAGAATAAGTATTTTAAATTTTGATATATTTTATATATTTTGTATCTATTTTAACATCCCTGTGCGCCGCCCTGGGTCCATTTGGAGAAGGGCGGGGTATAAATTTAATAAATAAATAAAATAAATAAATAAATAAAATTCTCAGGGAAATTGCAAAAGAAAATAGTTCTAGTTTTTGGCTGAGACTGACTGATTGGATTCACGCGCCATCCTTCTAGTTATGTAAGGCTGTTTATAAGATTCAAAACAAAAAGTAGTTGATTGTATCTATAATGGATTTAGCATAAAACAGCTCATTTCATCTGAAAGGGTCTTCTACATTCTGGGTCTGACATCACTCTTCCCAATTCCTATTCCTATTCTTTCTTAAGAGGAAGAAAATGGAACTAGTGGTTTAACACACAATCCCTTTTGAAGGCAGAACATCCTTTCAAGATGACCTTTAGTTGAATGAGAAGTGTGATTGGCTAATATCAAAGGCCTGAAGACACACCCCAAATTATTCCTACATTGCCAACGGTAATTTCAGAAGGGCTTCTGCATTCTATTGAAAGCCCCATTGTAAAGAAAGCTCATAGCTAACTGACATGCTTTGTATTTATAGGCAAAGATCCTAAGATCAGTCCTTGTAAGGATCTCAAAGAGCAATGACCTCTGTCTGAAACCTTGAAGAACTGCTGCCAAACTGATTTAATACAAGACAATTCCTCTGAGATTTGCTAGAAGTATATCTGACCATTCTGTCATTAAAAATATAAGATTTAGTTGTGAAAAATAAAACATGGCTCACCGAGAACACTTAATAGATATCATGCATTAGTAATGGAAAAATTGATTCAGATTTTAGATTAAATATGCAAAACCTATGGAATAAGCAAGTATCTTAGGTCTATTAAAGGCTGCTCTATTATTTCTCGTCTATTCACTTTCCACTCCAGTTTGTAAGTCCTGCCTTTCTCTCATTTCAATTATAATTATTGTATTGGCTATGATAAATGGGAGAATTGAGAAATGTCCTAGACTTTTGTTATTTAGGTTGTTTTATTTTATGAGAGTATCTGAAACTTTCATTGTGAAATGCAATCCTGTATTTAGAATCAGCTCGATATTTTGAGTACTTTGTGATTATATACCTTCTAGTTCTATATGTAATTCTCTTTATTGCCAGTTTCTACAAGTGATTAAATAACATAGACTTTTTTAAAAATGTGGCTTTTGCCAATTGATTTATAAGGAATACTGATATTTTGTTGACTTAGCTTCTATCATTGCCCATCTTCTTTGCTTCACTGACACAATTTTACACAATTATTACCAAAATTATCATTAATATTATAAAGGGGTGTTAGGTGCATCTTCCAATGCTGATGTGTTTTTTCTTAAGTGTTCATATCTTTTCCAGCATGCCTGAGTTGGTGAAGGCGTCGGGTGGGATTATACTAAAAGGGTTCTTAGGAATGCAAGTTATTTCTATTTGCTAATTATTCAGGCTCTGTAGAGTTAGGTAATCAACAATCATAGATCAAAGAAAATTACAACAATTTTCTCACCTAAAATGCATACCAGTCAGATGGAATGTTTTATCACTTCTCTAATTTTATAGAAATTTCAGTGAAATGGAAGCTGGTTGTATTTAAAGAAAACTGTATAGAAACCCCGTGCCTCAGCGAGTTGCACTGTTAAAAAAAGAAATGCCAACTTACATTTATATTTGGGAAGAAGCAATCACCGTCCACTGGATTTGAGTGGTTAGAAAGCCAAAGTATTTACAGGCACCTTGGCTATGCCAGGGCTCACATTCCTTCTACCTGCCACTGTGAATACAAACTGGCTTCTGCAAATGCTGTCAAATCCAAAGCCAAGTATGTCCTTCATCCAGAAAACTGCTATTAAGAATATCAGTCAGCAGGTGCCCCTTCCCACCCACCCCCATTGCTACTACTGCCCAGTAGCCTGCAGTTACTTGCTATAGCAGAAAAGCAAAACTGACGGAGTATGGTTGTTTGTCTTTCTGTGACGGGGAAGGAATGGCTTTCAGGTCAATCCCCGGGTGGAAAACAAATGGGGGAAAATATCACCTCCTAAGTGCAGATCATGATGGGAATGAAGCATCCGTTCAATATATTTGAGATGGCGTTGACTTTTCTTTGGTTTTAAATTCTACACATAAAACGAAAACAGATGATAAGAATGCTCTGTCCTTCCTGAATTTTAGTTCATAGAGTGTGACACAGGTTTTCAAACCTGAAAATGTGTAAGGAGTTCCTAGCCAATCTTCAGTTTTTCTCCCTTGTAGCCGTCTTCTGGGATTCACACACACAAACGACAACAGTGAATTGGTGGATCCTTTGTTTATAAATTTTGCTTCAAGATTGTGGACAAAATTACTGTTACACCACAATGGATATACTGTAGGTAGGTAGGGCCTTTACCTACATCGCAGTGTAACATACATTTTTATTTATTTATTTATTTATTCAAATTTATATCCCGCCCTTCTCCACGAAGGACCCAGGGCGGCGCACAGGAAAATTTAAAAACATACAAAATACAATAAATATAATTTAAAAAACTATTAAATAACCTATCCTGCGCTAAAACCAAATTTTAAAAACCCAATTTAAAACTACCTAAAAGTCCCCATGGGAGGTTAGGCTAGGCCGGCTTGTTGAAACAAATATGTCTTAAGACATTGGCGGAAGAGGCGGAGGTCGGTGATGGTACGTAATTCAGGGGGTAGGTCATTCCAAAGGGCTGGGCCCGCCACAGAGAAGGCTCTTCCCCTGGCTGTCGCCAGTCGGCATTGTCCGGCCGACGGCACCCTGAGAAGGCCCTCTCTGTGGGAGCGTATCGGTCTAAGGGATGTATGGGGCAGGAGGCGGTCTCGCATATAACTAGGCCCCGAGCCATGGAGCGCTTTAAAGATAGTTGTCAGAACCTTGAAGCGCACTCGAAAAACCACAGGAAGCCAATGCAGCTCGCGCAGGATCGGTGTTATGTGGGAGCATCTAGTGGCTCCCATAATCACCCGCGCGGCTGCGTTTTGGACTAGCTGTAGCTTTCGAGTGCACCTCAAGGGAAGCCCCATGTAGAGAGCATGGCCATGGCCGCCACATGGTCCTCCATGGACAGCCGGGAATCCAGGAGGACACCCAAATTGCGCGCCCTCTCCACGGGGGCCAGTGTTTCGCCCCCAATGGCCAGAGTTGGTGTAATCTGGCTGAACCGGGGTGCCAGAAACCACAGCCACTCAGTCTTGGCAGGGTTGAGCCTGAGTTTGTTACCACCCATCCAGATCCGTACGGCCTCCAAACACCGGGACAGCACTTCGGCGGCATCGTTGGGGTGGTTTGGGGTGGATATGTACAGCTGGGTGTCATCAGCGTACAGATGGTACTCCACCCCAAAACCACGGATGATCTCACCCAGCGGCTTCATATATGTGTTGAAAAGGAGGGGCGAGAGGACCGACCCCTGAGGAACCCCACATAAGAGAGGCCTCGAGGTCGACCTCTGCCCTCCCGTCAACACATATTGCGACCGACCAGAGAGGTAGGATGAGAACCACCGCAAAACGGTGCCTCCCAACCCCAGTCGGTGCAATAGGATACCATGGTCGATGGTATCAAAAGCCGCCGAGAGGTCTAATAGGACTAGGATAGAGGAATAACCTCTATCCCGCGCCCTCCAGAGATCATCAACCAACGCGACCAATGCCGTCTCGGTGCTGTGACCGGGTCGGAAGCCGGACTGGCGCGGGTCTAGATAATCAACTTCCTCGAGGTGTCGCGGAAACTGTTGGGCTACCACACTCTCGACAACCTTCACCAAAAAGTGAAGGTTGGAGACCGGACGATAGTTCTCTAATAAAGCTGGGTCCAGGGACGGCTTCTTGAGGAGGGGCCTCACTACCGCCTCTTTCAAGACGGCAGGCAAGGACCCCTCACTCAAAGATGCGTTGACAATGCCCTGGAGCCAGCCTCGTGTCGTCTCCCAGGATGCCAGTACAAGCCAGGAGGGACACGGGTCCAATAAACATGTGGTCGCCCTAAGTTTCCTTGACAACCTGTCCATATCCTCGGTGGTAACAAAGTCAAACTCCTCCAAGAAGGAACCTCAAGACTAGTCTCGGACAGTCCCACAGGACCACTGTCGATGGAGGGTAGCTCATTCCGAATCCGAGTGATTTTCTCCTGCAGATAAATCCCAAATTCCTCTGCTCGCCCTTGCAGAGGGGCTTCCCGCGGCCTCTGATGAAGGAGGGAGCGGGTCACCCCAAACAGGGCGGCAGGGCGGTTATCTGCGGATGCAATAAGGGTGGCACAATACTCACGTTTGGCCACCCTTATCGCCACTAAGTAAGCCCTAATATGGGTTCTCACTAGTGTTCGGTCGGCTTCGGAGCGAGAGGATCTCCATCTGCTCTCTAGGCATCTCTTGTGGCGTTTCATCCCCCGAAGCTCCTCGGTAAACCAAGGAGCCTGGGTGATTCGCCGCCGCAAGAGAGGCCGCAAGGGCGCGACTCGGTCCAAGGCCCCCGCGGCCGCACTTAACCATGCGGCCACTAGGTCCTCAGTCGAGTCGCGGGGCAGGGTCACAGGAATTGGCCCAAGCTCCCTCTGGAACCTTTCCGGGTCCATTAGAAGCCTGGGGCGGAACCATATAGGAATATCCGGTTCCGCCTCCCCGCGGTGAGGTGTAGCGATTGGAAAGTCCAGCCGAAGGAGAGCGTGATCTGTCCATGACAAGGGAGTGATGGCTAGGTCCCCTATTCCCAGATCACAACTCCACTGTCCCGAGACAAAGATGAAATCCAGTGTGTTTCCTCCCTCGTGAGTGGGGCCTAAAACTACCTGGGTCAGGTCCATGGCCGTCATGGAGGCCATGAACTCCCGAGCTGCTCCAGAGGCTTCGCCTGCCGACGGCAAGTTAAAGTCCCCCATGACTACCAGTCTGGGGGTCTCAACTGCCGCCTCGGCTATCACCTCTAGGAGCTCGGGCAGGGCTGTTGTTGCATAGCGAGGAGCCAGGTATACAACTAACACGCCCAACTGCCTCCCTAGGCCCCATCTCACGCAGAGAGATTCACACCCGGTTGTCTGAGGGAGTTAAATACACAGTAATTAACTCCAGAGAGTTACTGTAGTGCTGCTGCTGCTGTTCTTTCAGAATTTAGAAAAAGAATATGAACCTTTCTGATTTTGAAAACCAGTGAATATGCTCAGTATCTATGTGAAACAACATGAAGCTTTTGCTTCAGGTAGCAAATTTCAAACAGAACATTATGTCATTTTAATTCTTACAGATTCTGCAGTTCGTTCTTATCAACATCCATTCCATGTGCAGTTAAATTGACTTTTCATTTTAGATTCACTTTTTATATGCATTTTTAGAAATGCCTTTGCCTTGCTGTTTCCCTTGTATAGCCTGGGACTCCAGCCTTCACATATTTTAAATCATCTAAAAACTTCACTTTCATTTACAAAATTATTTTGCTGGAAGACTCTTATGGATGTATTATCTAAATGGTTCAAAATACTTCCCCCCTGAAATAATATTGTTATACACTTTACATTACATGTAAATTTTTGGGCTAGACGTCAGTAATTTTTTTATTGATAAATCTAATTTAACTACTGTGGCTTGTAATATTTTATTAAACATTATGTATACATCTCCTTACTCTAACATTTCATTTGTTCATATTTTGTGGAGGGTTGAAAGCAATATTTCCCATTTTCTCATTCAATGTCCAGCAGCTTTTTCCTATCTGGTGCAGACCAAATAGAATAATTTTAGAATTTCCTAAATCCCCAACCAGATGAAAAGAATAGTGGAGAATGCACTGCAGTTTAACATCTCCTGCAAAGTTGAAAAAAGCTATTCTACAAGATTCTTCAATGTCCCCATTCAATTTTCTAGGATAACTCCAGCTATATATAATCTAGAGCTTTTATTCAGCTAATAACTTTGTCTGAAAATATACCTGCTCTAATACATTTGGATAGACAAGTGAAGAATACATAGCATCTACATTAGTTTATTAGCATGATTAAAACATTATATAATAGATATTTTTCATATTGAATGTACCATCTCTAACAAAAATATCTATCAAAATTTGGAAGGTCATGATCACGTATCTGTAGAAAAAAATAACGTAGTGGATTTTCTTCACACATTTGGGTTGAGGCTTTTTTTCTCTCACTAAGGAAGAATGCTGAAATATATTGGGTAATTTACAGTTGAATCTTATTGTGAAATGTATCTTAGATAAGGTTGATACAGTGTCATCCAAGTAGCTCTAAAGTAGCATTGGCTTAGTGACTGCAACTGTATAACTGCAATTATTTTGGAATTTCCTTGGTCCATTTTTTCCTCCATGTGATATCAGCAGGAATGCATGCAGTCAGTCAAGTATAGTTTAATGAAACCTTTGCAAATCCACTGCACCATTCATCTAAATGAATCTCTCCCATGCCTAAATGGAAAATATTGAAGCACAAATATTTTTGTGTTTGGGAGAGATTCTCCAGGGACATGTGCACATATAATGGAAGCTGTGTGAGTAATGAGTGACAGTTTCTTAAAGGTTAATATTTTCTTTAATCTATTTCCATAACAGGAAAAAGAGGGGGGAATGCTATGTTAAGCACAAGGTGTGTTTAGGGGATTAGAAAAACAATCTCTGCTGTTATGTATATCTAAGACTACAGGGAACAATATGAATAACACAAACAGAGTTTCGTATATTGCACAAAATATAGAAATACCTTAAATATGTTTCACTCAGTTATTTAAAAGAGAGGGACTGGAGCTCAGGATTCGTTAGAATTTTTTTTTTTGCTTCCACCTAAAAACTAAAATTGCCCATAATATTGGACTAGCCTCTTTGATTGTCATGTAAAGTAATGAAACCATTAAATGCACAGTATTAAGCAGAGACAAGATGCAATTAGCCAAGAAATTACTCTGATCTCGGTGACATTTTCAAAAAATCATAATACAATATACATGGGAAGACATGATTGGCAGACTAATCCAGTTTTGATGGAATGTAGTCCACATAGTGAGAGTAAAGCAGTACATGGCCAGATAAAACTCACAGCTGTGGATCCCTGATATGTCCTTACAGCCTTGTCACCCTGGAAATTCCTCAGGTTTAAAAGATGATGAAAGTATCGACCATTAATGACAGGATCATCCCCTACCCTGAAATAAAATGTACTAATCCCTTTTGCTAGGTCTATGAATTCCTAATATAAATTATATAAACTCTAGTAATTCATCTCTGTTAGCACAGTTGTGTTTGGAAATTGTACAGCAGTCTTTGCCCTGTTTGAAATGCCAGATGAAAGGAAGACATGTTCGTTTAAGCTATGGTATAAAAGTAATTTAACAGAAGGAACAGAATAACTTCTGGATAATGAGCACAAGATATGGAAGGAAATGGAAGGAAATGCTAAAGTTCTAAAGTGGAAGGAAGAAGAGGCTGAGTCAAATGGGTGGGGGGAGAGGGAGAATAGATATATAAAAATAGAGTTAAAACATGGCTTTAGCAGTTATGGTGATTTAGTGCCAAAGTAAAGAACGATGTATAGTTTGACTTTAAAGAAAAACACAGAATGGCTGTGCACATCTTACAAATACTTGGTCTGGAAAGTCCCCCTTATTTAAAAAAAAAAAAGAATCATTAAAAGACTGAATTGCAAATGCCTTTGGATAAGGCAAGTGGCAGAGAGAGGATGCCCCTTAAATATTCATTAGAAATAACATTAGAACAGTTGCCAATTTAACATGTACAATCCTTTGTAATACAGATTGTGCTTACACAGGCTACTGCGTTATAAAGGCGTTCTACATTGTTGTTGGGATTGGATCCAAATGGATGCTTTCTGAATCTATATGACATACCTTTTCCCTGAAAAGTAGCAAGCAAACATGATGCTTTTTACACAATCTGTTTAGCTCGGCATTCTCTTTTTGACTTAGAGGGGCTCTCCAGGGTCTCAGAATTAGTCCTCCTGCAACGGGGTACTTTTAACTGGAAATCTTGAGTATTGATTCTTGCCTGGAAAGACTGATGTAATGGTATTTTGGAACCATAGAGATTCGCATTCTAAGCAGCTTGGGCATTCCTCTATAAACAGCCTCTTCAAAAGTTCACATATGAGCCAAGATTCTGAAACCATTGGTAACCTAGCATCTTTCAATAAATCTTGGTAAAGAAACTGTACTGCGCATTCTACCTGAGGCTTGGTTATTTCCTGTAGATAGCTAAATATCATTTCCAGTCTGGGAAAAAATAGGGAAAATGTGTGGTTTAATGAAACATCAGCTTACACAAATCACAATTACCTTATGAAAGAAAAAAGAGATCCAGAGATATTCCTGATATTCTAGAACTTAGAGCAGGGGTTTTCAAACTTGGCCACTTAAACACTTGGGGACTTCAACTTCCAGAATTCCCCAGCCAGCTGGCTGGAGAATTCTGAGAGTTGAATTCCCCAAGTCTTAAATTGGCCAAGTTTGAGAACCCCTGGCCTAGAGTATTTGTGGATCTGTGTACAAGTCATTCTAAAAGTTACTCTTGTTGCTGTTTTATGTGGGTGGTTATTCTTTTATTTTTATTTTAAAAACCCTGCCTTTTTAAGTTACGTATTTGAAATGTTGTATATTGGCCAAGTGTCCTTGAAAATTGAAAGTCTAAAGAACGATGGAGTGGAACGGAATGGAACAGAACGAAAGGAAACAGAATAGGGCCAGGCAGAATAGGTTAGGACAGGGCAGAACATTGTGTAAAAATAATATAAATTAAATATCATGAGGTTTTTATGTGCTAGAATAATGAGTTATGGAGTCCGGTTAAAATGTTAATACAAGTAATTCTCATATAAGAACTACTAGTTCACTAATTATTTGTCATTACAACAGTGCTGAATGAGTGGTACTTATGAATGATCCTTGATATTCCAGCCATCCCATCACCACTGTTATCATGTGATTGCCAACTGGTGCTTGGCAATCAGCTGGCACTTGGTTGCAGCATTCCACAGTTATGTGATCACCATTTGCAAGCTTCCCTGTCAGCTTCCCGCAAGCAAAGTCAATGGAAAAGCTTGCAGGAAATGCCTCAAGTCATCTCAGTAAGTGCTTCTACACTCCCCAAGCCAACAGTAGGTACCCCTGGCCTTGCCATGCTTACACTTGCACTACACCTCACTGGCTACCTGCACACCATCCCACCTCATCTAGTAGCAGCCCAATGGCCTGCTTGTAAACCACCCAGGTGTGGCTTAAAAACTTGTGATCCTTGCTTAATTATGGCAATAGGAGTGCCAGGATTGTCATTGCTAAATGATGTGGTCGCATGTCATCATGCTTTACAAATACCATCCCTTAGCAATGAAAATTCTGGTCCCAATTACCATTGTGAACCTGTACAGAATGGCCAGTTTAATGCTCATTCCCTCAACAGTTGATGGAATTAGTTAACTTAAAATGTGGGGAAAGACATGTTTCTAGCCTGTCAAGAATCTATATAACATGTTCTCTGCTTTTTCTGTTTTTAAGAAGAGATTGGACAACCATTTATCTGAAATGGTATAAGGTTTCCTGACTGAGCAGGGAGTTGGACTAGAAGACCTGCAAGGTCCCTTCAAACTCTGTTATTCTATTCTGTTCTATTCTAAAATCATCATAGCAAGATCAAAAGCTGGAAGAATAATACGTTTTCACAACATGGACTTAGAAACATACTATATACATTCCTGATTTTAGCAGTCTGAAAATCTTCAAACTTCTGCCAGAAATCAGAGACAAATCACAATAGATTACATGCTGTTCCATAATCATTTCTAAGAAATTTGGTGGGAATTAAATTATATTCTTTATGACTACAAATGCATTAACTAAGAGATGGATTAAAAAAATAGGAATGGTGCTTTTGACAAGCCAATATTTAATCATGTTATAGCATGTTAAACTTTTAACAAAGGGTTTCAAATATTTCTTCTTCTTCTTCTTCTTCTTCATATCCCATAAGGACACAGCCATTCTAGAACAAAAAAAGCCAGTCCTAGTTTAGCAATTTGTTTCTCACAACCAGATGCTTCTGGGCTGCTGAAAAACAAGAGATAGAACTATATTTCTCTATCACCATTGCTGTCCTGCATGCTCCCCCAGATCTGCAGGTTAGCATTGAATATTATTGACCAATAGCTGTTGGCAGAATGATTTTTCCATTTCCCCAAAAAATTTCTTAAATTGTAAAGCCAAAAGTTATTTGCTATTCAGGTACACCTTTACGTATGAGTGTTCATTTAATGTTGGTTCAAAATTGTGACAGCTTCAGAAAAAGTGACTTATGACTCTATTTTGCACTTATGACTGTGACAGCATCCCCATGGTCACATGATTGCAATTTGGATGCTTGACAAACCATTCATGTTTAGGACAGTTGTAGCATCTTGCAGCCACGTAACTGCAATGTGCAACTTTCCCAGACATTTTCTGAAGAATAAATCAATTGGGAAAGCTGGATTCATTTAATGACCACATGATTTTCTTAACAACCATGATAAAAGTCATCATAAACTTGAATCTGGCTACATCATGATTCAACTTCTGACTACACTGAATTACAATGGAAATTCGGAACCCAATTGTGGTCATAAATTGAGGATTACCTATATTACACACAAAATTATATTTAATGTGTTCATGGATGAACTCATTCTCATCTACTGTGGATACTAATTTTCAGTGAACTTAACTGCCATGGAGCTCAGGTTTTGGGGTTTGGAAGGGTAGTGATCGTTTTAATATTTGTAAAAAATGTTATTCAAAATGTTTTATCAATTAGTAAGCATATAGCTACATATATATGATAAACAACTTATTCAGCATTATATGGTCAAAGTTTCTCCCATTTAAGAGTTTTTTCAGTAGTCTTCTTCAAGATATCAGGTTAAGTAACAGCTTAGTACATATCCAAAATGTGGCATCTATCATTGTGCAACATTTTAAGCTGAAACTCATGCCTATAGTATTAAATCATAGCATAATCATCATCCAGAACAACAATAATATTATCTCTCTTTCTTTCTCTCTCTCTCTTTACAGTATTGTCATACTGACACAAATCACATGCATTATCTATTTAGAAGCCATGGGTAAAAATGTAACACTTGGTTGCAACAGTAGAGTAGGCCTGTACTACATTATAATACAGACAAAACTTCGGAAATAAACTTTCTTCCACATTTGAACTATTCTTGATATATGATGAGAGGCTGTCAAATGAGCTGAGGATGCTTTGTGCTTCTCAAAAGGCTTTTAACATCTAACAAGACCATCAAATCTTTAAAAAGGGGGGGAGGGGAAACCTGGTTTCAAATGTAAGGAAATGCCTTACCTTTCCATGAATTATTTCTTTCACAACAGTGAAATCTCCTCAGGCAAAGGGCAGCCAACCTATTTCACATACAAATGAGATCTTCTTGCTTTCTTAAATTTCCCTGAAAATAAACTGCTATTGTGATTTCTTCCAGCAATTCTTCTGGAAATATTACAAGGCAAGATCAACAAACTCAACATCATGCATGTTTAATCTAAACAAACTCTACTATATATATATATAGTGCTGGAATGTTTTATTCTCAGTTTATTTCTGTTTTGAACAAAAATCAGTTGTCTACCATGTATTTCTGTATCTGATTAAGGTAATAGGATATTATTTATAGATTAATTTAGATTGTATTTAACTTTCATTATTTTTATTATATTGATTCTGAGGTTGAACACTGAATATTTTATTTAAAAGTATAGTAAACATGATAGCTTCTATTTTTAACAATTTTAAAGTAAATAATATGACTTCTATAATAACAAGATAAGCAGGTTTCAGTGCTTTGCAATTTGTACTACATTTCTAAGGAGAGAGTTATCACAAAATTATCTTACTTAATTACCTAATGTTGAAGAAATATCAGAATTATTAGTGAATGCAGTGTGGCTTACTAAAATCTCAGCTATAATTTAGCTGATTATTCTAAAACTAAAATCCCAATTAAAGTAAGGTGCTGATGAAAGGAAGCTACACATATATAGTATTCTGTTTATATAAATCCTCTCTTTTATCTGATGAACACCAATATTTAGGCTGGAACTATATTATTGTTTATTTATTTGTTGCCAAATAAACATGAGGGAAAAGAAAAGTGAAATGTATTGTTCTGAGCAGGTCTATTTTCTTGCAAGATGTTTCAGTTAAAATGAGGCTGCTGGTTCCTCCTCCTCTTCCTCCTCCTCTTCAACTACTATTACTACTATATTGCTACTATCAATTCACTAAAAGTTAGATCAAAGGTTGTATTCTAAAAAATAATGTATCCTTAGCAGTTTCTAAGTGTTCTGAGCCTTTACTTTAGTAATTTACTGTAATGATTTGTCTCGGTACAGTAAGAGTAGCCATTTTCATTATGTTAAAATGCACCATTTCCTAAAATATATCCGCAAAAGAATAATTTTCTGTTGAAAAGATTAAACAGCGGCTGCTTTTTTTTTTTAATAAAGAGAATTAAATGGCAGCTTATATAATTAACGCAAATGGAAAAGGAGTCCCCCCCATCTGCTATTTTGGAAGTGGAAGCAGCTAAGGGTGGGAGAAATCCCGCTCACTTTAAAGAAATGTTAAATACTTCTTTTCTGTCAACATTTGAAATAGCTATTTGACAGGGTTGTTATGGCTAATTAATTACTTTCGTTTGGTCTAAGTTGTATACTTGAAGATGAATTGTACATGATAATAAGGCAAGGCTGTGTGAGGAAAAACCTTTGGTAGCCTGTACCGTGTGGGCTGCCTCATTACAGAGCTAGCTATCTGCAGGAAGTCTGACACTGAAAGGTACCACACATCCCATAATGCCCTTCCCTAACTGAGATGATTGTAGCTTCTTCCTAAAAGTGATGATTAGGAGAGAGAGAAAGCAAAACGGAATGCGGTATGAATATTTCATGTAAATGCACGCAGGCACTTACTGGACGCAGAACTTTGATTGATGCTAGAGTGCTCCTAAACGCCTTGACATTGAAGGGCTTATACAATGAAGGCTTCGAGAGAGGCAGTTAATATTAGAATATAGCTGTATTTAGCTGGAGAGCTCTTTATTACTAGCTGATATTAAACAAGACCATAGGCCTTGGATTTCAGTAAGTGGATCTAGATAAAAAGAGCAGAAATCTACGAAAGATAAGACATTTAAGAATCCTGTTCCTGGACCAGTAGGCAACCTGCTTAATTCAAGCAGTTTTCAAACACACTTATCTGACAGTAAGTCCTACTGATCTCAGATTTACTTCTGAGTAAGCATGCCAAGATTGTCCTGTCAGTTTTAGCCCCTTTCTAGCATGCCATTAATAAACAGGCAAAAAAAATGAACCCAATTTGCTTCGCCCTCTCAGTGAAAGCCTGCAAAATATAGAGAAACAAAAATTATATTCAGTCAAATAAGAAAAATCATGCACTGAGCAATGGGTGTTTTTACATTCCAAATTGCTATTTAAAAAAATGCTGCATGCTTTGCGTAAAAGATCATTTTAGGATCCTCCCCAACCCCATTTCACACGTAGAGCAGCTTCTCAGAGAGAGGTATACTGTCTTTGCAATGTTTTGGCAGGAGGATTTAAAATGACTCCATCCAACACCTCATGGGCTACTTCAGTGAATGGAAATTATGGTGCAGCAACAGCAGTTAATTGGGCCATGACATACTGTATGTGGTTACAAATTTCCAATACTGTACACACACACACAATTTCTTTCAGCAAATTTATTGAGGCAGGGGATCAAAGTAAAGATTGTTTTCTCCCCAGATAACTATGTAGCTTTAACCAAGGAGTAGCCAATTTGGTGGAGAGGGGAGATGTCAAGGAATGAGACTGAATTACCAGAGTAAACAAGTGCCAGGTTGAAAATTTTCAGCCAATTTTGGGTTAAGGGTTTTTCCTTCCACTTTGAGTAAAGATTGAAGCATGTCTTTTGCCCACTTCAGCTCCCAGGGCCCCACAAATGTAAAATCAGGAGTCTGAAAGTTCAGTTCTCCACAGGTGAAACTGATCAAGATCCATTTTTTAAAACCTTTAAAGTTTTTTTTTTAATTCTGCAAGATTATAAGTCTCTCACAGACCTCAGCCAGCATTCCTGATATGAACAGGAGTGTTATTTAAGAATGGGGAAAAGCAAACTTGATAGAATTACTCAGGTGAACAGGTTTTAAGCTCCTCTTGACACAAATGCAGTGGGGCATAACATCCTCACTTCACCTACACGTTGACAGGGTCTGCAGAAACTGGCTAAAATAGGGAATGCGGGCTGCTTGTGGGATCATTTAATAGCAATGTTGGCCCAGAGTACCACAGCAGTGAAAATGGCAGCTTTCCTGCTAGGTATCAGAGGAAAGAGGTTGAAAACAAAATGTCAAAGCTAAGGCAAGAAGGTAGAGGGCAAATTTGAAATGCTGCCTCATTCTCCTTCTCACCTTGCGCTGTACTATTTTTGTTTGTAGTAGTTTTGTCTTTTTTTGACGAGCAGATAAAAGCATTCCAATCAAAGCACTGGACCAAAAATGCCACCATTAAAACAAAATCTAAGAATGCCTCTTAGGGTTCCAAATGTAGTTTTATAAATAAAGGTCACGCTTGAAGATGGTGGCTTTGCTTACGACACACTAATTTCCCAAGACTACCAAGGGAGATATCTCTAGAGCAGTGGCATCCACACAACACCTCAAGTTTGGATCCCTAAGGTTACCAGAACGATTGCATAAAAAGATAGAAAGTTATGCATTGAAGGGAATTAGAAAAAATGGACAGAAACTTTGTTCCCATTCTTGGGAAACCTGACGTCAAGCTGAACATTAGAAGCTTCAAGACAGATAAAGGGAAGTATTTATTCACATAATGCCTAGTCAGATTTATAATTTATCAATGCAAGACGAAGAATAAAGTTGGGAATAATAACTAATTGTTATGGCTTTCTGATACATCCAGATCAGAAGCAATATGCTTTCTGGCTGTTATATTAACAGAGTTGGAATAATAAGCCTCTTGCTCTTAAAAGAATATCTTTTTCCAGTCCTGGACCAGTTCCATGGTCCTATTCAGAACATCCAGTTGTGTATATTGTAAACTGCTAGAACAGAATGATTATTCTCCTTTGACACAAAGTACAAATAATTCAACAAAGAAAGGGCCGCAGTAATTATCAGGAATGAGATCACTGTAGTTTGAAAGTAATTTATAAATATGTAACTTCAGTGTAGAGAACCAGCATCAAACACTCAGATGTTACAAAGTGCCATGGTTCCACAGCATGTTTTTAGTAGGATAATCAACTTAACCAAATCATTTTCTTGACTTTAAAATACAAAAATATCCCAAATACATCTGGACTTCAAAGTGTGCTTGGCTCTCCCCATCCCCAAAATGGTAGCCAGATAAGTTAGTTAAAATTTTTATTAGTTTCTCAGAGTATAAAATATAAAGAAAATGAAGATATTGGGAAATTTCTTCTGGATGGGTTTGTTGTTATAGAAATGTCTAGTTTTTGTATTGTGTAAAAGTAAAAAGTTATGCTGTGATGTTATTATCTTTTACTGTGCTAAAAAGATTTGGAAGTTAATACCTTTTATTCTTTTTTTTCCCCTTTCTTTCCAATAGTGGACAAATTAGCTCATTTCTACCCATAATTTATGCCAAGCTTATATAACCTCTTTTTTCCCCTAGTGGCCGATTCCAACCTGTGAACATTGCTCAACCAAGATGTAGCTAGTATGACATCATGATTGTTAAACTAGAGCCCCATATTCTGTATGGAAATTTACTGGGAGTTCAATCATCTCACATTTTGGTTCTCATGAGGAAAAGAAAACAGAACAGGTGATATTAAGTAAGCCACCTTAGGTTTCTTAAGGAAAAATTTGATGAAGCAAACCAAACAGTTTGCAAAGCATTTACTTTATAGGAAGCACTTATTTTCTACTTAGAATTCTATAGAATATCAACAATACTATGCCAGGTATCAAGTGGCCTTGCTTTAGACAAATATACAGTGATATATCTATTTACAGAAGCACAATAACAAAAACAATCACCTTAGTGAGGCAATGTCTTAGCACGATTGTGCAGCTTGTGTGTGCTGACGAAGATAAGAGCTATGCCAGAGGTTCAACCCTACTAGACAGGTCTCATCAGAAAAACCATACAAAGAGTGTCTTTCTATAAACAATGTGGTGAAAAGTAACTTAGAGAACCATATAACTGATCAGTCATCACCCAGATCAACAAGGACCATGCTAGGTGTTGGAGCTCCTGGACGTCTGGTGACAAGTGGGCTATAGCAGGGGTCCCCAACCTTTGCAACTTTAAGTCTGGGAGCTGAAGTCCTTCAGACTTAAAGTTGCAAAGGTTGGAGACCCCTGGGCTATAGGACTCAGGACTATTGGCTGACAATCAGAACCAGCAGTTTCAAGACTAGTGGAAGAAGAGTTGCTTAGCCACAAATATACAAAAAGAAAGAAAGAAAAAGAAATAATGCTTTGCTATTACAAATCAAGTAAATCAAATCAAGACTATATTTGCAAAGAAAGCAAATTTTGGGGAAAAAACAACATCCAGAATTAGAAATAACCAAATGAAGGCTAGCAGATCAACACTGATTTATAATAGGAAATAAAATATTCAAAATAGTAGAATTAGAAGAACTGGAAGCTTAAATGTGTCTGGGACTTTAGAATGCAAACAGATAAAGGCAGGCTGGACCCAATTGTTGATAAGAATATAGTCTGGATAATAAGTGTTATAATGCAGAAAAAAAAGAAAAATTAGAGAAAAATATAAGGATTTTCGAATAGAAGTATACTTGCAAATCCTTATATTATTATAGCAAAATAAAGCAAATGTAGCACCAATAATAATAATAGACGCCTTAGTGTCTGGAGCACCACTTGAACATCATTGGTATTGGCAAAATCACCTTTAGCGAATCTCAGAAAGCATCTTTACTTCTGTGACAATACCATTAACACCCTTACACAACAACATCTCCAGATCCAGAATCTTTGATCAACCATACTTTCAAAGCAATGCACTCCTGTTGAACAGCCCTCTGATAAGAAAAGTCTGAAAACACAGCACACTGACTTAATCATGAAGTCTAGCTGCAACCATGCTTAAAGAACTACCCAAGCAGAGCTCATCAGGTTGCGTGACTTATTTGGAAAGCCTTGCTAGGAATTCAAGTTCAATGACTCCCTTCCAGGACAATTTTGAAGTTAGTAACAAATGGAGATTTTGCAGGGAGAGCAGAAAATCCATTTGAAACAAGTGTAAGAAGAAAGGAAAGGGGGTCATGGAAAGAAGAGAATATAACATATAATACCATTAACTGTGTTTTAAAGTGGTATGGTTATTATTCTTTTACTGGTATGGAATTAACTTAGAATTCAAGACTTAGAATCTATTAACTGTTATGTGGTATCAAGGCTTACTAATGGCTATATGCATTATTTCATTATTTTATTTTCTTGGAATGGTCACAAGTTTTATTGTCAGGTTTTCATTTAATAAAAAGGACTCTCTTATTAATGTAGTTACATGATTTTTCCCGTAGGGTTCTTAGCTAGCTCATATTTCTAAGAAATAAACTCAGCTATAAGTGAGCTTCACACAAAAATCTTTCCAAAAACTGAGCTCATTTTGATGAATTCCTCTAATGTATTTGCTCAAATTGACAAATCCATTCCTTATTATTGCCTACATATTCATGTATGGAAAAGACCCAAGCCTTCTGAATCACCATTCAAAGCTGTTTATCTTCTAATAATATGACTGGGCTACAAGATACAGTAAATGATCTGCAAGTCTTAACAATTGCCGCTGTGCAGAAATATTTTTGGTGGCTTCTACATATGTTTGATGAAACCTAGCATGTCCTTACACAGTCCATCACAAAGGTCCCTTTTGCATGTGATATGCTTCATGGTGGTGGAACTATAGCTGATGGGTAATTTAGGCAAGCGCCATCACATTTTAATAGCACAGTTAGATATTTATAAAAAGAGGTGCATTCAATTTTATCTCAGTAGTATAGATCAATTTTCAGGACAGAGTTCCTAACAGTGTATTCATAGGCTAGGTACAAAACCAATTTTATCTGCTTCACTGGTGTGTGAACTGTATAAGAAAAGACATCTTTTTACTCTCTGATAGCTTATCTTCCTTGGTGACCATTTATGCATGCTTTTGTAAATATACATATTTTACAGGCGAAAAAAGCTCTTTAAACTATCCTTTGAGATGACCTTGAAAGAAGAACATTTGAATCTTCCAGGAAATTAGCAGCAAAGTGTGTTTGGGTAATGATCGGTGGGGTGAGAAATGCCACTCAAAGCAGTAGAAATCATTGGTGCAGCCGGCTATTTAATAATATGGGTCTCTCATAAAGGCAGGTTTTGACGAGGAAGTATAAAAGGGGTGGAGGCGGGGCAGTAGAATTAGCATTCAACTGTAGAAAATGTTCTGCAAAACTGAGAAAGCTCTAAAATGTTTCTCCCCACAGATCAAGGTTGTTTCTGGAAGGTAAGAAAATGAAAATAATCAAGAAAAATGCAGATGTTTCAGATTCTACACATCATAATTCATATTTCTATGTGAAAATAAAAAAGTTTTTCTAAGTGATAACCGCTGGTCATCCTATATATATGATGAATGTATCCTCAAAAATAACAATACTGTGTAATAACAGATCTGAGCTATATGTCTATCCAACCAAGAGGTTGATTCCATTAATAGCAACTAATTTATAAACACAATTTCTGTACTGACCTAATCTCATGATTCATACAGATTAAGTTATTATCTCTATTTGCTCCAGATAAAGAAAGAGAAAACTCAATTGCATAACAAATTATGGAATTTTACAGAAAGTTGTTTTTTAAAATTAATACCCAATGGCTAACTCTCTAACATGTCATTTGTATAATCATTTGTTTTACAGGCCCATCTTTATTTTTTCTCTTTCAGCATTTGGTTTTACTGAACTTCCAATTAGATATTCCTCTCCTCCTTTCTCATTTCAGCTTTCCCTTCTATGACATTTTATTTATTTGTCTATATATTTGTTTAGTCAATTCACATAACCACCCATATCAGTCAATGACTGAACAGCTTACAATTCCAAAAATACATTCCACTCAAAATACCAAAAACCATAAAAAAATATGTTAAAGAGTTAGACCACATCAGAAATGAGTATTTTTCCCCTTTCAAGCATTATTGGTAATCTTTAACAGAGATGAAGAAGAAACTTCTGTTTTTGAATCAATACCTTAATTGAAACTCAATTATGAAACATGATTTCTCTCTTTTTCCCTACACTTCCCTACCTCCTTCCCTACACCATCCCTTTCCTACTCACCTTTACCATATCTGGTTTTATTCCCTTTCTGTTACTCCTGTTATCTATCTTCAACTTCACCTCCCCTTTTTTCTGTTTCTAATGAAAGGTAACAGGGGAATGTGTGTTGCACTTGTTTAATTTGGTATATTTTTTTAAAAAACAGAACTGTTGATACATGCAAGAGGAGATAATTATACCGGACCTTTTTTTTTTTATAAGCAGTTAATTTTCATTAATTTTTATTCATTCAATTAATAAAAATTAGGCTGTTTTTGTGAGAAGGACAACCCTGGCTCTTCCCTTTGCTTGGAATGTGACTCTTGACAGTCATATATGCATACATACATACAGACACACATGCGTGTCATGTGCATATTCTTTATGCAGAAAACAAAATCTCTTGGTTTCCACTGGGGTTGGTACCCTGAGGTTGACTTGGTTTAGGGAAATAGATCATTACCCAAGATATGTTGCTTATCTATTCCTTCTTTTGAGGGAAATGAAGAACTGCCTTAGAATGTAGGATTATCTTCTTTTTGCAGATAATTGGTACCAGAGCATGTAAAATGAACAAAACCTTCACAGTGGATTGATCCCAGGTATGATATTTCTTAAATACCTAAAAACCTTGGGCAGGGTGCCAACTCATCATTGTAATTGACTAGAATCTAGGTCAAATGGTAGTTCATCCTTTTCCTTTTCCTTCCTTTATTCCTTGCTTTTCATTAAGACAAAATGGTTTGCCTTGAGTTTTATTTCCCATGACGTCTATGGTATAACCGAGCAATAGGAAGCCTGATCTTACTTGGTTTCTAAACCCAGATGCGGCTAACTAAATGTTGCCATCTTCTGCAACTAAACAGGCTTCACACATTCAATGGTAGACTCTTATACACTTGTCCCATTGATCTCATCAGTATTTAACAGTATTTAGAGAGGCAGTTTGTTGGAGCATGTAAATTGCTGGGTTAAAAAGCAGGAGACTCTTATAGACATGAAAGCTGGCAGAGGGATATTTGGCCAGTCATTTTCTCTTAGCTCAATTCATTTCACTCATCTCTCTTGTTGTGGGGAGAAAAGGAGGTGAGTACAAAATAGTTGTACAAAATAAGGGAGGATACAAATCTAATTAATAATAATTCAATGCTAATTTACTGAGCTCAGGAATACAGTCTTCCGTTACATATTCTGTCAAGTCTCATGCATAGAGATGCCACATGAAAGAGATTTCTTTGTTGAATGCTGTTATTTGAAAACTAATCAGCCTATATCTTGAAAAAACCCAGCATATTTATTTGCAATTTATTTTTTGAAAAAAGAACTGGAGATTCTCTTTGCATATTATTACTTTCATATGCAATTTATACAATTTATTTTAAAAATGCTATGAAATGTCATGCTCTCTACAAATGTGCATTACATGAAGAATTACCTTCTTTAGTCACATTTTTTTCAAAGAACCATGTTTGAGTTGATTATAGAGTTTTCTAAACAAGAAAAGGAGCCCTCAAAGTCCTTTGTCCCCAACATATGAAAAAAACCCTTGCCCTCAACTATATTTCTCCAAACTAGCATCTAAATCAGAGTTTTTCAAACTTGGAAGCTTTAAAATGTGTGAACTTCAATTCCCAGAATTTCCCAGCCCAGTTCAGGTTGCATTATACATCACCTAAAGCCCCTCTTGATGGAAATGGACCATTAAGAAAAAGGAAAATAAACAAACAAATAAATAAATACGTAAATAAAATAAAGTCCATCTATACTTATAGTACTCTTTCAGATTCGGAGCCATTCACAATGGCCCAGTTCTTTTTACCTCACAGAACACAAAATAATAGAATAATAGAGTTGGAATCCCAAAGGTGGTTTTTCAAGAGGCAACTGGACTTTCTGGTCCATCTTTCTTTGAAGATGTTTTGCTTCTTATCCAAGAACCCCCTTTAGCTCAGAAATTGAAAACGCACCATGACCTTATGACTGAGAATTTCCATAGACAATAGAGTTGGAAGGCACTTAGAGTTTGAGGTTATTTAGTTCAAACTCCTGCTTAGACAGGAGACCCTAAAACAGATCTCCAAACTATGGCCCACATACTATAGCCAACCTCTAGAACAGGGATACCCAAACTTGGCAACTTTAAGACTTGTGGTCTTCAACAGCTATGCTGGCTGGAGAATTCTGGGAGTTGAAGTCCACAAGTCTTAAAGTTGCCAAGTTTGTGAACCCCTGCTCTAGAAGGTTCCTTTTAGCCCGCCAACTCCTCCTATATTCTATTGCTCCAATTCTTTCCAAACAGCACAAATAGCGAAAGCAGCATTGTAAATTCACCAGTTTTTGGAAAAGAAGATCGCATCCTTTCAATTTCTCCAAAGGAGGGGGGAAGGTTGCAAGTCAGCTGAAAGGTTACTGGACAAGGAAGGGGCAGCATTTTCCTCTTTAAAATATGTGCCGGCTTTAAACTGGCTGGAGGTTTGTTTCCTTTGCTTCCTTTGCTGTGGGGGAGTGATCTAAGGGGCCCCCTTGGATCACTTCCCTGCCACAGTGCAAAGAAAGTCCTATCCAAACAGGCTCAGAGCCAGCTAGAGTAGGAAGAGGAAGATGGGTGGAGGGTTGCTTCCTTTGCCTGCAAGGGTGAGAGGAGTGATCTGGACTGGTTGAACACTGATTGGATTGGTTGGGCACCAGCATAGCTTCTCTCTATTTTTAACTTTTATGCCCCAGATATAAGACATGATGGCACCCACTGCTCTTCACTTAGTGCAGATATTCAGTGATACATTTCTTTTTTGCCGTGGTTGTGAATCATATTGCATTGAAAGCAAATTAAAACACACTCATTCAATTAAACTGTATTCACTCATTTATAAAATTGATTCCCCTCCCCCCACCCCTTGAATGTTTGCAAAATGTCTAATGTGACCTTGAGGCTAAAACATTTGGAGACCTCTGCCCTTATACCATCCCGGACAAATGGCTGCCCAGACTCTTCTTGAAAACTACCAGTGATGAAGCACCCACAACTTCCAGAGGTAAACAATGAAGGACAAACTGCTACATTCATTGCCTTAAGCTCTTGGCCTCCAGCAGAACAAAAATCTAATTGCTGAATTAATAAGCATTCACTTAGAAGAAAATAGCTTCGGGAACCAAGGGCCACTATAGCTTTAGAAAGGAATGGGGGGAAATACTTACTTTTCAGGAGATATTTCTGTCTTGTCTTTATCCTTCTTTGGTGTTAAGAAGATGCTAACTGCAAAAATTTATAAATGAACATATTTCAAATCATACGCCAGTTGAAGAGAAAGGGGCCTGTCTTTGTAAATCATTTTTTCTAATCGTTACATATTCATAAATCATTTGCCATTTTAAACAGATCTTCCTGCATGTTGTTAATGTCACCCTTCTACTGAGAGTAACACTGACTGAAATACAGAATCAGCTGAGACTTCAAACTGTAAAGCAATCCAGAATAGAAGACCCTTTAGTTATGGGTATTCAGTCTTAAAGCTGTCCTCATCTCAGCAGGAGATTCTGCTAAGACATATTTACAAGATGCCTGGTCAAAGTAATTATACAAATCATGGTGTGAAACAAAAAATAACACATATGCTGCCAAAAAAATTGTGTGTGTGTGTGTGTGTATGAAAACATATATATATATATATGTATGTATGTATGTATGTGTACACGGGATTTTCCCGTGTATAAGGCATAGAAATGTTATTGCAATCTTGTCGAAACGTTGCAATAACATTTCTATGCCTTATACACAGGAAAATCCCCGAAGCCAGCAATGCCAGCATATATATATATATATATATATATATGTGTTAGTTTTTATGAGCTGATCAATAAATTTAAATTTGAGAGACCAAGATAGATCTATTTCGAGCTTATTAGCTCTCATCAGTTGGCCACACCCCACTGGGATTCGAACCGGGGCTGTAATGAATCCAAGGCAGAAGCCAGTACTCCAGCCTAATCGGTTCTACCCTGTTTCATCAGCTAATCCAGGAGTATTTAGTATAGATAATTGTTTCCACAACTTCCTGTAAGGGCCCCAATTAAGGGAGGAGACATGCTGTTTCCCTCTCTGCCTGTCGGCTCATCACCAGAGACCATCTAGACAGAGAACCATTTTTTAGTTACGTTGTGTAATATTTTTTTAGATATGTGTTAGTTTTTATGAGCTGATCAATAAATTTAAATTTGAGAGACCAAGATAGATCTATTTCGAGCTTATTAGCTCTCATCAGTTGGCCACACCCCACTGGGATTCGAACCGGGGCTGTAATGAATCCAAGGCAGAAGCCAGTACTCCAGCCTAATCGGTTCTACCCTGTTTCATCAGCTAATCCAGGAGTATTTAGTATAGATAATTGTTTCCACAACTTCCTGTAAGGGCCCCAATTAAGGGAGGAGACATGCTGTTTCCCTCTCTGCCTGTCGGCTCATCACCAGAGACCATCTAGACAGAGAACCATTTTTTAGTTACGTTGTGTAATATTTTTTTAGATATGTGTTAGTTTTTATGAGCTGATCAATAAATTTAAATTTGAGAGACCAAGATAGATCTATTTCGAGCTTATTAGCTCTCATCAGTTGGCCACACCCCACTGGGATTCGAACCGGGGCTGTAATGAATCCAAGGCAGAAGCCAGTACTCCAGCCTAATCGGTTCTACCCTGTTTCATCAGCTAATCCAGGAGTATTTAGTATAGATAATTGTTTCCACAACTTCCTGTAAGGGCCCCAATTAAGGGAGGAGACATGCTGTTTCCCTCTCTGCCTGTCGGCTCATCACCAGAGACCATCTAGACAGAGAACCATTTTTTAGTTACGTTGTGTAATTTGTCTCTCAAATTTAAATTTATTGATCAGCTCATAAAAACTAACACATATCTAAAAAAATATTACACAACGTAACTAAAAAATGGTTCTCTGTCTAGATGGTCTCTGGTGATGAGCCGACAGGCAGAGAGGGAAACAGCATGTCTCCTCCCTTAATTGGGGCCCTTACAGGAAGTTGTGGAAACAATTATCTATACTAAATACTCCTGGATTAGCTGATGAAACAGGGTAGAACCGATTAGGCTGGAGTACTGGCTTCTGCCTTGGATTCATTACAGCCCCGGTTCGAATCCCAGTGGGGTGTGGCCAACTGATGAGAGCTAATAAGCTCGAAATAGATCTATCTTGGTCTCTCAAATTTAAATTTATTGATCAGCTCATAAAAACTAACACATATCTAAAAAAATATTACACAACGTAACTAAAAAATGGTTCTCTGTCTAGATGGTCTCTGGTGATGAGCCGACAGGCAGAGAGGGAAACAGCATGTCTCCTCCCTTAATTGGGGCCCTTACAGGAAGTTGTGGAAACAATTATCTATACTAAATACTCCTGGATTAGCTGATGAAACAGGGTAGAACCGATTAGGCTGGAGTACTGGCTTCTGCCTTGGATTCATTACAGCCCCGGTTCGAATCCCAGTGGGGTGTGGCCAACTGATGAGAGCTAATAAGCTCGAAATAGATCTATCTTGGTCTCTCAAATTTAAATTTATTGATCAGCTCATAAAAACTAACACATATCTAAAAAAATATTACACAACGTAACTAAAAAATGGTTCTCTGTCTAGATGGTCTCTGGTGATGAGCCGACAGGCAGAGAGGGAAACAGCATGTCTCCTCCCTTAATTGGGGCCCTTACAGGAAGTTGTGGAAACAATTATCTATACTAAATACTCCTGGATTAGCTGATGAAACAGGGTAGAACCGATTAGGCTGGAGTACTGGCTTCTGCCTTGGATTCATTACAGCCCCGGTTCGAATCCCAGTGGGGTGTGGCCAACTGATAAGAGCTAATAAGCTCGAAATAGATCTATCTTGGTCTCTCAAATTTAAATTTATTGATCAGCTCATAAAAACTAACACATATCTAAAAAAATATTACACAACGTAACTAAAAAATGGTTCTCTGTCTAGATGGTCTCTGGTGATGAGCCGACAGGCAGAGAGGGAAACAGCATGTCTCCTCCCTTAATTGGGGCCCTTACAGGAAGTTGTGGAAACAATTATCTATACTAAATACTCCTGGATTAGCTGATGAAACAGGGTAGAACCGATTAGGCTGGAGTACTGGCTTCTGCCTTGGATTCATTACAGCCCCGGTTCGAATCCCAGTGGGGTGTGGCCAACTGATGAGAGCTAATAAGCTCGAAATAGATCTATCTTGGTCTCTCAAATTTAAATTTATTGATCAGCTCATAAAAACTAACATATCTAAAAAAATATTACACAACGTAACTAAAAAATGGTTCTCTGTCTAGATGGTCTCTGGTGATGAGCCGACAGGCAGAGAGGGAAACAGCATGTCTCCTCCCTTAATTGGGGCCCTTACAGGAAGTTGTGGAAACAATTATCTATACTAAATACTCCTGGATTAGCTGATGAAACAGGGTAGAACCGATTAGGCTGGAGTACTGGCTTCTGCCTTGGATTCATTACAGCCCCGGTTCGAATCCCAGTGGGGTGTGGCCAACTGATGAGAGCTAATAAGCTCGAAATAGATCTATCTTGGTCTCTCAAATTTAAATTTATTGATCAGCTCATAAAAACTAACACATATCTAAAAAAATATTACACAACGTAACTAAAAAATGGTTCTCTGTCTAGATGGTCTCTGGTGATGAGCCGACAGGCAGAGAGGGAAACAGCATGTCTCCTCCCTTAATTGGGGCCCTTACAGGAAGTTGTGGAAACAATTATCTATACTAAATACTCCTGGATTAGCTGATGAAACAGGGTAGAACCGATTAGGCTGGAGTACTGGCTTCTGCCTTGGATTCATTACAGCCCCGGTTCGAATCCCAGTGGGGTGTGGCCAACTGATGAGAGCTAATAAGCTCGAAATAGATCTATCTTGGTCTCTCAAATTTAAATTTATTGATCAGCTCATAAAAACTAACACATATCTAAAAAAATATTACACAACGTAACTAAAAAATGGTTCTCTGTCTAGATGGTCTCTGGTGATGAGCCGACAGGCAGAGAGGGAAACAGCATGTCTCCTCCCTTAATTGGGGCCCTTACAGGAAGTTGTGGAAACAATTATCTATACTAAATACTCCTGGATTAGCTGATGAAACAGGGTAGAACCGATTAGGCTGGAGTACTGGCTTCTGCCTTGGATTCATTATAGCCCCGGTTCGAATCCCAGTGGGGTGTGGCCAACTGATGAGAGCTAATAAGCTCGAAATAGATCTATCTTGGTCTCTCAAATTTAAATTTATTGATCAGCTCATAAAAACTAACACATATCTAAAAAAATATTACACAACGTAACTAAAAAATGGTTCTCTGTCTAGATGGTCTCTGGTGATGAGCCGACAGGCAGAGAGGGAAACAGCATGTCTCCTCCCTTAATTGGGGCCCTTACAGGAAGTTGTGGAAACAATTATCTATACTAAATACTCCTGGATTAGCTGATGAAACAGGGTAGAACCGATTAGGCTGGAGTACTGGCTTCTGCCTTGGATTCATTACAGCCCCGGTTCGAATCCCAGTGGGGTGTGGCCAACTGATGAGAGCTAATAAGCTCGAAATAGATCTATCTTGGTCTCTCAAATTTAAATTTATTGATCAGCTCATAAAAACTAACACATATCTAAAAAAATATTACACAACGTAACTAAAAAATGGTTCTCTGTCTAGATGGTCTCTGGTGATGAGCCGACAGGCAGAGAGGGAAACAGCATGTCTCCTCCCTTAATTGGGGCCCTTACAGGAAGTTGTGGAAACAATTATCTATACTAAATACTCCTGGATTAGCTGATGAAACAGGGTAGAACCGATTAGGCTGGAGTACTGGCTTCTGCCTTGGATTCATTACAGCCCCGGTTCGAATCCCAGTGGGGTGTGGCCAACTGATGAGAGCTAATAAGCTCGAAATAGATCTATCTTGGTCTCTCAAATTTAAATTTATTGATCAGCTCATAAAAACTAACACATATCTAAAAAAATATTACACAACGTAACTAAAAAATGGTTCTCTGTCTAGGTGGTCTCTGGTGATGAGCCGACAGGCAGAGAGGGAAACAGCATGTCTCCTCCCTTAATTGGGGCCCTTACAGGAAGTTGTGGAAACAATTATCTATACTAAATACTCCTGGATTAGCTGATGAAACAGGGTAGAACCGATTAGGCTGGAGTACTGGCTTCTGCCTTGGATTCATTACAGCCCCGGTTCGAATCCCAGTGGGGTGTGGCCAACTGATGAGAGCTAATAAGCTCGAAATAGATCTATCTTGGTCTCTCAAATTTAAATTTATTGATCAGCTCATAAAAACTAACACATATCTAAAAAAATATTACACAACGTAACTAAAAAATGGTTCTCTGTCTAGATGGTCTCTGGAATGAGCCGACAGGCAGAGAGGGAAACAGCATGTCTCCTCCCTTAATTGGGGCCCTTACAGGAAGTTGTGGAAACAATTATCTATACTAAATACTCCTGGATTAGCTGATGAAACAGGGTAGAACCGATTAGGCTGGAGTACTGGCTTCTGCCTTGGATTCATTACAGCCCCGGTTCGAATCCCAGTGGGGTGTGGCCAACTGATGAGAGCTAATAAGCTCGAAATAGATCTATCTTGGTCTCTCAAATTTAAATTTATTGATCAGCTCATAAAAACTAACACATATCTAAAAAAATATTACACAACGTAACTAAAAAATGGTATATATATATATATATATATCCATTTCGGACTTCTTAGTCCTCGTCAGCTGGCCATACTTTCCTACAGGGATTTGAACTGGTGCTCTCCAGCATTCGAAGCAGGCTTCTCTATGCCTTGAGCTAACCAGCTTCCCTGATTACATCATCCTTTCCACAGGACTTTATAGATGAAGATACTATGTTACAGCTTCCTGCTAGGCCTGTTTAAGGGAGGAGACAAACTTGTCATCCTTCTCTGCCCTTCGACTCCTCTTTGAGATCATCCAGACAGAGACCTAATCCAGACAGACATTTTATATATATATATATATATATATATATATATATATATATATATATATATATATATATATATATATATATATATATATATATATATATATATATATATATATATATATATATATATATATATATATATATATATATATATATATATATATATATATATATATATATATATATATATATATATATTGGAAGTACTTTCTAAAGATACTGTAAAAGGTAGTGAATTCTAGATTAAAACCAGAATTCTAGATTAAATTTTAATTTTTCTGGCCATCTCTTATTTTGTTTTTTTGTTTTGGTCAGGTTTGACCCCTCCTGCACATATTTAGTGCAGTGTCAGAGCCAGAGCATTGTACCTCTTCATGTACAAATTCTTAGAGATAAAGTCTTACGTAGGAGTTGATCTAGTAAAGTGTATATCTCAACCTTGGCAATTGTAAGATGTGTGGACTTCAATTCTCAGCATTGAATTCTGGAAGTAGAAGTCCGCAAATCTTAAAGCTTCCAAGACTGAGATACGCTTATCTAGTGTAATCCAACATACTGTACATGGAAGTTTGCATGTACAGCCTTTTCTGAGTGGCCCTATCTAATTTATATAGATTGAGGATAGGGTTGCTCTAAAATTCCTAGTTTGGAAATGTATTTAGCATCCTTTAATGCTTGGAATTCCTTGGCAGGATTTTTTTAACAGATACATTTACCATAGTAGTAAATTAAAAGAATTTACTGCTGTTGCAATATGCAACAGAAACATGGATACTGTTTTCTCAGTATGATGCACAGTTACATCTGATAAGCAGCAATTAAGGCCAGCAGGGAACAATTATATTCTGTACTTTGCAGGGCATTGTGATCACACAAAATTATATTCTTGTATGATACTATGATAGCAGTTCATATCACTGCCTGAACATCTAAACACCATAAAACCAACAGGTCATTGTTTTGCAAGAAATCCTTTACACCAGGGGTCCCCAACCTTTTTTGCACCAGGGACCGGTTTCATTTTAAAGAAAACTCTGCGGACCGGCTGAATGGCTCAGCAGTCATGTGACTGGGTGGGCGTGGCCAATTTGGAAAATGTGAAACTCACTTAACAACGGTCTTGGTTAGCAACCAAACTTTTGGGCTCAATTGTGGTCATAAGTTCTCTCTCTCTCTTTCTTTTTCTTTCTTTCCTTCTGTCTTTCTTTCTCTCTTTCTCTCTCTTTCTCTGTCTCTTTCTTTCCTTCCCTCTTTCTTTCTCTTTCTCTCTCTATTTCTTTCTCTTTCTCTTTCTTTCTCTTTCTCTCTTTCTCTTTCTTTCCCTATTTCTTTCTTTCTCTCTCATTTTTTCTTTCTTTCCCTCTTTCTCTCTTTCTTTTTTTCTCTTTCTTTCCTTTGTCTCTTTCTTTCTCTTTTTCTCTGTCTGTCTTTCTTTCTCTCCCACTTTGTTTTTCTTTCTTTCCCTTTCTCTCTTTTTCTTTCTGTCTCTCTCTCCTTCGTCCGCACATCTCTGTCACTCTGTGTGTGTGTGTGTGTCTGTCTGTCTCGCATTCAGGCACTTAATCACTCTATCTTTCTCTCCCTTCCGCTCTGTCTGTGTGTGTGTGTGTGTGTGTCACTCTCTCTGATTCCCTCCCTCCCCGTCTCTCTCTGTGTCTATGCCTCTCTCTGTTGGTCTGTCGTCGTCCCGTCCCGTTCCCCCCCCCCCACCGCGGAGTTTCCTCAGCCCGGCTCGACTCGTTTACTTGCCTTAGCCTGCCCCACCCGGGCTGCCACCGCTGCGCTTGGTCGCTCGTGCACTCGGTCAGGCTCCTTCCAGGAGCTGAGAAGGCTCCGTGGGGAGGGGGGGAGGAACCTCCGCAGCCTCTGGAAGAAGACGAGTAGCTGGCATGCCGGTTGGGGAAGCTCTGTGGGGGCAGGGAGAAAGGGAATCCATGGCCGGTAGGGAGGACTGCTGCGGAGTCCCTTTCTCCCTGCCCCCCCAGGAGTCCCACCGTCGACAAGGGTGGAAGAAGAGGTGCACTTCAAGCGCGCGAACAGCCCCGCCTGCGTTCTCCCGCGCGCTTTGCCCAGGGGGCTGCCCCCTCCTCCCTCCTCCTCCTCTACGGCCCTGCGGCCCGGCTCCCACCCAGCCACGGACCGGCACCGGTCCGCGGCCCGGGGGTTGGTGACCCCTGCTTTACACCACCACAATAAAAAATAGGGTATTAAATAAAACAGCGTCTTATTAGCCAACATACTATTAGCTGGAATTGGGTATGTCTAGTTTATATATTTATATTTATTATATTTATTATATTTATACCCCGCCCTTCTCCAAGCGGACCCAGGGCGGCGCACAGGAATGTTAAAATACATACAAAACATAATAAAATTTTTAAAAACTTATTCTAATAAATCCTGTGATAAAACCGAATTAAAAATCCCAAATTTAAAACTATCTAGAAGTCAGTAATGGAGGTTGTTGTAACTTCAAGAAAAGACAGGGTCCGGAATCAGGTTTGCTCAAAAACATAGCTTTATTAGCTAGGCAAGGCTTACAAAGAAAGATAAGTTCAGTAAAAGAAAAGGTGCGGTAGACAGGGGCTCCCGCGCTTTGACAGCTCTTTATATTTGGAGCTGTCAAAGGGGGAGCCAATCAGGCTGCAGCAAGGGCCAGGCGCGCCTCAGCCAATCAGGCGCGTCTGTCGGTTGGCCGCCTTGCTACAGCCTGTTGCCAAGGCTCCAAGAGGCAGCCTGGAAGACCTGCGGCCGGTCGTAACTCGAGACCGGTCGCAGGTCGAGGACACAACACCCCTTTCTCCCCTCGGTCTGCGCATGCGCGAAAAAGCTGTCCATCAGGAGAGCGGAGCATGCGCAGTCCGCCGGATTGTCCCAGAGTCTCGTCAGTAGCTGAAGGAAGAGGACGTGTCCCCGGAAGCTCCTCCTTGCCGGAGTGTAGCTCCAGGCGGCGTCATCGGAGAGGCCTACCCGATAGGCGGAGTCCTCTGGAACGGTGAGTTGGGCGAGGGGGCGTGGCGAATGTTGTGTAGGCCTGGTCGTCCGCTCGGCTTGAGCTAGGCCGATGAAGGTTGCCGGTAGGCGGCGTGAGGGCCTGAACGGTGAAGGCCTTTTGTAGATCTTGCAGATGGGTAGGCCGGCCCGGTTGGGCGGGGTTGTTGGGCCCGGCGTGGCAGCCGGACGGCTGTTGTTGCTGGTGCAGGCAGCGGCCTGGCTTCTAGGGTTTTTTGTTGGTGTAGCGGCTGGGATTGCCGGTCATCAGGGACCCTGCGCGGAGCCTCCGGTGTGGCTGGCGCTGGCGTCGGTGGCCCTTATGGCCGTAGCGGCGGTAGATGGGGCCTTGCACGGCGACTCGGGAGTCCCGTAGGCCTTGGCTGCTTCTGTCGGCTCGATCCGAGGGAGAAGCGGTGCGTTTCGTAGTTCCTGGTTGCTTCTGCCGGCTCTGTCCGGGGGAGAAGTGGTGTCCCGCGGCAGGTCGTCGACCGCTGCCGGGGTAGCCACGGCGTGCACGGTTTCGAGGTCTCGGCCGCCGCAGCTCGAGAGGTCGTCGAGTGTCCTGGCCCGGTCGTCGTTGGCCGGCAGGGAGAGCTCGAGGTTGAGCGTCCTGGCCCGGTCGTCATTGGCCGGCAGGAAAACGCTCGAGGTGGCCCGTGGGGAGGCCCATGTTTCCGTGGCCGCGTCGATGGGGTCGAGCGGAGGAAACGATCCAGTTGTGATCGTACCGCGAAATGAGCTCTGCCTGATCCCATCCTCGTCGCCAGTGTTGTAACTTCAAGAAAAGACAGGGTCCGGAATCAGGTTTGCTCAAAAACATAGCTTTATTAGCTAGGCAAGGCTTACAAAGAAAGATAAGTTCAGTAAAAGAAAAGGTGCGGTAGACAGGGGCTCCCGCGCTTTGACAGCTCTTTATATTTGGAGCTGTCAAAGGGGGAGTCAATCAGGCTGCAGCAAGGGCCAGGCACGCCTCAGCCAATCAGGCGCGTCTGTCAGTTGGCCGCCTTGCTACAGCCTGTTGCCAAGGCTCCAAGAGGCAGCCTGGAAGACCTGCGGCCGGTCGTAACTCGAGACCGGTCGCAGGTCGAGGACACAACAGAGGTTACGCTAGGCCGGCTAGATGGAATAGATGTGTCTTCAGACACTTGCGGAAGAGGCGGAGGTCGGAGATGGTGCGGAGTTCAGTGGGTAAGTCGTTCCAAAGAGCTGGTCCTGCCACAGAGAAAGCTCTTCCCCTGGGTGTCGCCAGTCGGCATTGTCCAGCCTGAGGAGGCCCTCTCTGTGGGAGCGTATTGGTCTGAGGGATGTATGGGGCAGGAGGCGGTCTCGCATGTAACTCGGCCCCGAGCCATGGAGCGCTTTAAAGATGGTCGTTAAAACCTTGAAGCGCACCCGAAAGACCACAGGAAGCCAGTGCAGCTCGCTAGTACTTATTTTAATGAAAATAAGTACTAGGGATGACATGATAGCATTGTTCCAATATCTCAGGGGTTCCCACAAAGAAGAGGAAGTCAAACTATTCTCCAAAGCACCTGAGGGTAGAACAAGAAGCAGTGGATGGAAACTCACCAAGGAAAGAAGCAATTTAGAACTAAGAAGACATTTCTTGGCAGTTAGAACAATTAATCAATGGAACAGCTTGCTTCCAGAATTTGTGAATGCTCCCAAACTGGAAGTTTTTAAGAAGAGATTGGACAACCATTTGTCTGAAATGGTATAGGACTTTCTGCATGAGCAAAGGGTTGAACTAGAAGACCTCCCAGGTCCCTTCCAACTTTGTTACTCTGTTATGTTATGTTTTATTCTGTTCTATTCTATTCTATTAATACTATTTTATGAAAAATGGAACAGATTTCTTCCTCTTTATTTTTTAATCTTTATTATACCCATATCACTGTAGCTTTATCATTGACAAATGAGAAAAGTCAACATATAGGACTTTATTTTCAAACTGTCATTGTCTATGAATGGTGTTTTCTTGAGAGATTTAACCTGTCAAATCAGAAATGGCAGGACAAGAAACAATAGTCGGAAAAATAAAAGAGAGAACAACCTGGAATTAAGGAGAAACTACCTAACAGTGAAGACAATTAACCAGTGGAACAGCTTTTGGACAACCATGACCTGGATGACTGAGAATCTCCATAGACAGTCCGTGGTTTAATTTTTTAAAGTCATATGATTCTTCCAAAAAGTAGTTCTTGTCCTACTTTAGGAACAAAGCCTAGGTGACCTTGGGCCAGGCACTCTCTCTTAGCCCATGGAAAGAGGCAAAGTCAAACCATGTCTTAAACATGCCAAGAAAACTGCAGGGACATGAATAAGTATTTGCCAGGATTCAGCAATGACTCAAAGGCACTCCCTCCCCAAAATACTCTAACTATAAGTGCCTGTATCTATAAATTGACAGATATGTTTACTCCAGTGGTGGGTTTCTGCAGGCTCGCACCTACTCGCGAGAGCCGGTTGGTGAAATTTAGAGAACCGGTGAGAGGGGGTTCCACTGGCGTACCTGGAAGTAAATCTGGCCCGCCGCTGCCAGTGACCCAACAGGAAGGAAAGGAAGGAAAAAAGAAAGGAAGGAAGGAAGGAAGGAAGGAAGGAAGGAAGGAAGGAAGGAAGGAAGGAAGGAAAGAAAGAAAGAAAAAAAGAAAGAAAGAAAGAAAGAAAGAAAGAAAGAAAGAAAGAAAGAAAGAAAGAAAGAAAGAAAGAAAGAAAGAAAGAAAGAAAGAATTTATCATCACAATTGAGTCCAAAATTTTGGTTGCTAAGCAAGAGCGTTGTTAAATGAGTTTCACCACATTTTAAAAGGTGGCCACTCCCACTCCCACAAAATAGGCCACACCTACAGAGTAGGTTCTAAAAAATTTGAAACCCACCACTGGTCTACTCTGATGGTGTATAAGAACTTGTCCAAAAGAAAATACTCTTTGACAGTGCTAGCAGAGCTAGTGGACAATTTTCCGCTGCTACCAAGCAGCCTGTATTTTATATAGTATATATGTTTCTAGAATAAAACACATTATAGTGGTACTCACAGGCAGAGTAAAAGAACCAAATACCAATTGGACAAATCCTAAGAATTTGAATCCTGTAATAATTACACACACACACACACACATTTTTCTTTTGGTTTATATCAGTGGTAGTCAACCTGGTCCTTACCGCTCACTTGTGGGCGTTCCAGCTTTCATGGTGGGCAGTAGGGGTTTTGTCTGATACTGAAGCACTTTCCTTTTTTTTATTTAATTGACTTCCCTACTTTATAAATCACCATTACTGTGGAACCGGTGGGTGGTTAGAAAATGTTACTACTTAATGTGTACGATGTTAGCAGATTATACTAAAAGGAGCAAAGAAGATATTTGGGGGACATCGATCTGATTTATAGAATTAACTCAGCATATGCCAGAATAAATGAAGTACCCAGAGAGATACATATTAAATTTGTAAGAAGGTCAACGAGGGATGGGATCCTGAGAGCACAGAGAGATGGTCCCTTGATATATCAACAGACTGAGATTGCCATTTTGAAACAGATCCCGAAAAAGATTAGAGAAATAAGAAGGAAATATTCCTTCTTATCAAAAAGATTATATAAAAAGGGGGTGTAGTTCAAGTGGTTGATGTCCGAGGGAATGTTGGTGTTCTGGGAGGGGGGGAGAGTAAGAATTAAAACAATTGCAGAGGTGGAAGCTTTTCTTAAAAAACACTCCCCAATCCTGGAGGATGAAAATGGGGAACGGGAGGGACCACAGCTCCGCCCACTGGAGGTCAGGGAGAGGAAGATACAATTGCTAAAAGACTCAGATATCACAAATGACTTTTTTCTATATAGTGTAACCTTTATCTGGATGTTTATAGAAACAATGATTGATTGCATGAATATATAAAATGATATATCTGTATCTCTTTCCATCTTGTAGGGAAATGAAAAATGTATTATGTTAACTTTTTTTTTGTATGAAGCCTCGGAGGGGGCCGACATAGATGTCCTCAAAATATCTCTTTAATACCTTATACCTTTTTCCTATTTTAAAATTTTGTAAAAACCAATAAAACTTTTTTCTCATAAAAAGAAAAAAAGAAAATGTTACTACTAACAGAGATACAAAAATGGGCGGTAGGTATAAAAAGGTTAAATGTATACCCAGCCTGATATACTTTTTGATTCTTATACTTATAAGTCACTGCATCAACTTACAGGATGGAGGCCTGTTCTTTCCATTCCTAAACATTCTTTATGAAATAGGCTTGTGAGATGATTCACTGCTGTAAATGATTCTTCCACTTCAAGAAAGATGGTGGAAGCTTATGCAAATTTGGACATCATCTCCCCCACATCTCATAGAGTACCCACCTCATATTTGATTCACCTTGGTGGATACAATACAATACAATACAATAGCAGAGTTGGAAGGGACCTTGGAGGTCTTCTAGTCCAAACCCCTACATAGGCAGGAAGCTTATACCATTTCAGACAAATGGCTATCCAACATCTTCTTAAAGACTTCCAGGGTTGGGGCATTCACAACTTCTGGAGGCAAGCTGTTCCAGAGGTTAATTGTTCTAACTGTCAGGAAATTTCTCCTTAGTTCTAAGTTGCTTCTCTCCTTGATTAGTTTCCACCCATAGCTTCTTGTCCTGCCCCCAGGTGCCTTGGAGAATAGTTTGACTCCTTCTTCTTTATGGCAACCCCTGAGATATCGGACCACTGCTATCATATCTCCCCTAGTCCTTCTTTTCATCAAACTAGACATACCCAGTTCCTGCAACCGTTCTTCATATGTTTTAGCCTCCAGTCCCCTAATCATCTTGGTTGCTCTTCTCTGCACTCTTTCCAGAGTCTCCATGCTACTCCCCTAGTTGTTCACATATGAGGTGCCTAGCCAATAAAGTACTCATATTTGTCACTTCACATGACAGCATGATTATTCTCTCTCTTTCTCTCTTTTCTCTCTCTCTCTCTCTCTCTCTCTCTCTCTCTCTCACACACACACACCTTTTCATCTTTTCACTACTTTGATATTTTTTTCCAAATTCTACAAAACTGTTGCTGTTTAATATTGATTGTTGCAGACAAATTTCACTCCAGTTCGTAAATGCAGATCCAATTGCAATCCATCAACTGGTGTATATTGGGCTAACTGGAAAGACTTTTTATAAGAGAAAAGGGGGGAACGTCACTTAATAAAGAGCATATCAAGACTCCAGCTGTGGCTAATGTGCATAAAAAATTCAGCCTGTCAGATCTTCACTTTTCTAATTCAGTAATCTAAATAATTTATTTGACATTTTAGCTCAAGATGACCTTTCCAGGGGAAAAAATTACTGTTTTAAACTTTTAGCAAGTGCAGGCACTGCAGCAGAGTGCTGGTTGAAGTCTGCATTTTCCCAAACGAGCAAAGGTTAATCTTGTACAGCTCAAACACATCTCTGACCCTTTTAAACAAGTTCACCAAATGTCAGTTAATTTTTTTAAATCTAATTTAAATTAGGTTGTAATATTTGTGTATAACTAGTCCCCTAATTTCCTAAGTCTGAGGTGTTGTTTCTTTGGCACAAAGAGCACCTGACATAAATTTTAGATTGGAAGGATATCATGGAATGGTTTGTCTCGTGCAAATCATGTTGTTCTAAGAACTAACCTTCATAAAGCGTTGTTTGAGAAAGAAAATTCAAAATAGAGTGTGATAAACATGATTGAAAAGTTAGTTCCAGTGGCAACATGTATGTATGGATACGAGATGCCAAAACCTGTGGAAATGAGGCCATGAACTATGTCTAGAATGTAACAAGTGGATTCCTTGCTATCCTTATAGCTAAACTATTGCATTGGTTTCTTAGAAATTTGATTACGAAATGATAAAATAGATAATATAATTTTATTATAAAATAAATATGAAATATGAAATATTTTCTTTGCAAGTTGCCATTTGTTTAGCTACCTTTGAGCTTTTTTTAAAGACTTTCTGAGATAGCATATTTTCTTCTTTTCACATAACAGGGTATCATGGTAATTCTAGATATGTTCTTGGTCTACCAGTTTAGGAATCCATTGGAAATGCAATACTGGTGTCTTGTTCTCCGTTAATTTTTTTGGTGTTTTTTAAAGGGAAACAAGTTGGTTTTTAATCACCAGCCTAGCTATGCATATGAGTATAATTATAATTAAAACTCTCTGGGTCTACATCAAACTGAATGGTGAGGCAATATCAGTATGGATGAAAAATACATGTGTTAAATCCCCCCTTTTCAGATAGCCTCCTCCATCATTTTTGCCTCTCTCAGCTTCCTACTTCAGTTTCTTTTTCAATAAATTAAAAATCAATGACATCGCAATGTTCTAAGTAGCTTAAATAGGAAGTGAAGATAACAGATCCCTAACTTGTTTCCTATTCTTATAGCATAAACTTTTTTGGCTAGAAAAATACCAAATGTCATGATTTAAGACAGCATTCCAGTGCCTTCTTCAGATGCTGCTCAGTGGCCACTTTCAACTGAAAATGACTAAAAGAATTTCTCCCTAGTTTATCAGAAAACAGTAAAATTAAACAGTAAAATTTACAATAAATCCTAAAATAAGCATAACAGAGGTTTAAACAGGTGGGCTTTGTTAAGCCCATACTTCCCCACCATCCCTGCTGCTGAACACATACCAAAAAGCCAATCTATGCCCTACTGTGCTATGATACACACTTTGTATCATAGCTGCAAACTTGTGCTATAATAGAGAACACCTTCAAATATTCTTTCCCATTCACTCATGCACTAAACAGGATTCTATCTGTACATTTCTCTAACAATGTACTCGTTTACTTACTGTACTCTGCCTAACTGACTTTGGCTTATCTCAAAAAGCTAGGTAGGGATAAATCTGATTATAAGTTTAATGAGTTATAGATTATTCTGAGAAGTTGAAAAAAAATACCCTGGAGAAAAAAACAGTGGCAAACCATCTCTGTGATGTTGCCAAGAAAAATACATGGATATGTCCATGCAGTTACCAGAAGGCAGTAAATATTTTTATACTTCCGTTCCATGAAAAAGCCACCAAGCTGGTATAAAACATGTGAAAACATAATGCTGTAAAAAATATTCTTAAAAACCACTACTAAAATTATCCTGACATATCAACAGTAAAAATAGATCATTATAAAATAATTTTTTTTAAGTTCTGCCTTAACACTTCTTTAAAAAGCTGAAGGAATAGGGTTAATCCTAGCTTATAAAGAGATGATATGCTACTGTTTAGGTCCAACACCAGAAAAAGCCTTTTATTGATCTTTAGCAAACAGTCCTCTCTGGCTGGCACCAGCTTCCAAAGATCCCCTTTTGGTGATGCTGATAATTGGATAGTCCTACATTTTTAAGGTGAGACAGATGTCAAGATCTTCAAATAGCTTCAAATATGGGTGTGTGAGAGAGGGGGGGAGAGGGAGAGAGATAGGAGAGAGAGATTATTTATCTAGAGTGTCATAACTGTAGCTAAACCAGATTGCCTCTGCAAAAGCGCCACCTGACAACTAAGTATAGTTGTCTAAAAATACTCCTGGGCACTGCTGCCAGCCAAAAACCTAGGGTCACAAAGGATCTGAGAGCAGCCTTATTTATTGATTGATTAGATTTATGTGCTGTCCATCACACTATCGAGATCAATTATCATGACAGGAACAGCAGGAATGATTTGCTGAATGAAATAGAACATCAGGCTCAAAATCTAAGAAAGTAAAGCAGACTCCAATGGTATATTTAATATTCACAAAGTATAGATAAAAAATGCAAAGTTGGTGATCACAATAGTGTGTGTGTGTTTTAATGACCCTGTAATCCCTTGCATTGGGCTGGGGTTGGGGCATCTGAATGGAGCTCAAATGTTTTCTGGCTGGATGCCCTTCCTGATGCTTATGTAGTGTGCACAGCACACAGTTATTCCTTGAGCCCAGAGAAGGAAATATCTGCTGCTACATAGGATAGAACTCACAACCTCCTGATTGTAAAGCAAGAACTCCATCTCTAGGTCACCCCGCTGATTGGCCACAATAGTGTTAGTTAGTAATTTATTATATATATTTAGTTGGCCATTTCACTGCTATGTTTCTGGATGGCTTACATGTTAAAAACCCTAGAACAACCAAAATTAACTGCAAAAAAATATTTAAGAGTGTGCTGGGCAGTATAAGGGTTTAGAGTGAAGTGGCAGTTTGCCAGGAAAGAGGGATCATATTCAAAGGAGAGAGGGCAAACAAGAGGTGGCACAACCTGAAGCTGGATAAAGAAGAAGTGAATTGGGATAGCCACTCTCTAGAATCTCGCAGAGTATATCCATTAGGATTAGAGTAGTATAAGTTTAACCTGGCAAGATTCTGTCTATATGACTGAACAAATAAAGAAGAAAACTTTATCTGGATTGTTGTCTTTTGTTTTTGAACTGAGAGGCCAGAAGGGCAGAGACTCACTTACTGACTCACAAATTCTCGGTTAACAATAGCAACGGGGAATGCCAGGATACTAGTGGCTAAATGATGCAGTAAAAATGCAATTTGATAAAAACCTGTAGCAATCTGGTCACTTCGAGAGACACTGTTAGAATATTCAGCCTTATATTGGGTTGACAATATATATGAGCCTAGGTTCTTAAAGAGTATATGTAGCTTTAAGAACTGTGTTGAATTCTGATTGGCTGTGCTTCTCAGCTCTACCATAAAGGAAGCTCAGGAACACAGTCCATTCCCTTTTCGATTCCATTTGATTCCTGTATTTACTGTTTACTGTTTGCCGTTGTGAAGCTGAAGATTGAAGACTAAAGAAGTATTTGTTTTGCATCACTGTAAGACAACTCTGTGTTTGGTGAAGGACTGTTATTGTTTTGAGAAGTTAGTATCACTGGTCGGAAGAAGTATTTTAGTTGCTACAAATTAAAGACTATTTATTTTCTTACTATCACTGTTTTAGAATTTGTGTGTGGTTAAAGCAACGTATCTCTTTACTGTCCGGTGTATTACACTATTCCGCATTTATTTTTAAACACTGGTTACGGGACCAGAGTTGTAACGCTGGTTCTGAACCCAGAGTTGCTAACAGACACATATTCTAAACATTGGTCAGTTGACTTGAAACTTTTTCACAGTTGCGATCTTTTCAGCATCCATGCCATGATCATGTAATCAAAATTCAGATACTTGGCATCTGGTTCATATTTATGACTATTGCTGTGTCCCAAGGTCATGTAATCACCTTTTGCGACCTTCTGACAAGCAAAGTCAATGGGGAAGTCAGATTCACTTAGCTCGGTTACTAACTAATCCACTGCAGTGATTCACTTAACAACTGCGGCAAGAAAGGTCGTAAAATGAGGTAAAACTCACAACAAATGTCTCACTAACAACAGAAATTTTGGACTCAATTATAATCATAGGTTGACCAGCAATAATAATAATAATAATAATAATAATAATAATAACAACAACAACAACAACAACAACAACAATAATAATAATAATAATAATAATAATAATAATAATAATAATAATAATAATAAATTTAATTTGTAGACCGCTCCCTCTCCCCGAAGGGACTGGGGGCGGTGCACTGGGGAATTAAAAACGTACAAATATAAATACATCATAAATATATAAAATCAAATTAAACAATTTATCCCTGCGCTAAAAAACCTAAAATCTTAAAAACTAAACCCCTTAAAAACCCAATTAAAACAATTTAGATGTACAGACTAAAAAGGCTGGAAGGTAGGTTAGGCCGGGCCTCCATCAAATGGAAGCAAAATATAAATTTACTCCCCACAATTCTCTATCAGTAAAAAAAAATAATAATAAATAAATAAATAAATAATAATAATAATAATAATAATAATAATAATAATAATAATAATAATAATAATAATAATAATAATAATAATAATAATAATAATAATAATAATAATAATAATAATAATAATAATAATAATAATAATAATAATAATAATAATAATGATAGAACACTTGTCCAACTAGCAAGGAAAAGAAGAGCAAAAACCTGGAGAAGTTTCATCTTTGATTCTGTGCATGTTGTCGGTGTATTTTTTTACCGTGGTTCTTGTTTTTAGTTTAATAAGGATGCAGATGGATACACATGAAGCCCCTTTAGATTTAATTTCCTATTTTTAAAATGTTTGTATAAGTAATTTTGTAAATTCTTCTGCTTTGAAAGATGCCCTATACATTTCAACTAAATAAAAGTGAAATGGCTTAAAAGGTATAGCAATTCATCCTACCAAGCGTTTAGTTCAGCAGACAAAGAATTGAACATATGTTCCCAAGCAAAATCAAGAAAGAAAGATTTGTGAAGTATCTTTTTTTAATATACATACTACAGATCTAGAAGAAACAATCAAAAGACCAAAATTGCTCACAGAGGGGAAAAAAAACCCTTTCATAGAAAATTTTGTTCCTGGCATACATCTGTAGAAATTCGGAGATTGTCATGGTAAGCACATAAACAGCTTTTAGACTTTATGATAACAAAGTATGTGAATGTTGTAGTTCTGATGTTAATTTTCTGGTTGTCTGTTTATTTTCATTTGCGTATATCGATATGACTTTCCAATATATCCTATGTGTTAATAGAATTATAGCCCCATTAGTAATAAATATAAAGAGCTTTCCAGATGTCCCATTTGTTTCTCCTCAAATCACAAGTAAGGTTTGTTTATTTTTTAAAACTCCGTCAGGAAAATCTATCAGCAGCACAAATCAAATAGGAAAGTTCTGCAGCTCTGAGGTATTCACTAAAGTATTTTTGTACTAAGTGGAATTTGTATGGAATATAAAATCAGAAAGGCATGTTTTTAGTTGGGGACCAATATAGGTTGCCTTATATACAAAGCAAGTCAGTCATTTTCGGAAAAAGAGCCTGTCAGGAAAAAAAGTGAACAAAAATGACTTTCCAAGAAACATAGTTGTATTTTTATATATACTGTGGATGGTATTTTAGTCTGTTACATTTTTTCTTCATTATTTTCTTTATAATTACATTGCTTTATTTAAAAAAACCTAAATATTTAAATGATATTTGGTAACTTTGATTTGACCTAATAAAAGGACTATCTTGGTTAGGGTTGCTTACTTTGCTGTATCACTTTTCAAAGCAGTAAGAATTATAGGGTTTCTCAAAGTTGGCAACTTTAAGATGCGAGGACTTCAACTCCCAGAAAGGCTGGGAATTCTAGGAACTGAAGTCTACACAACTTGTTGGTTACCATCTTCAAAGCGCTCCATGGCACAGGACCTAGTTATCTGCGGGATCGTATCCTACCCCACACATCCCTTCGGCCGATTCGCTCCCACAGAGAGGGACTTCTCCGGATGCCGTTCACTAGGCAATGCCAGCGGGTGATGCCCAGGGGAAGGGCCTTCTCTGTGGTGGGCCCTACCCTCTGGAACGACCTACCCCCCGAACTTAGATCTATCACGGACCTCCGCTCCTTCCGCCTACCTTTTCCAACAGGCCGGCCTGGCCTAACCTACCGTACCTAGCCTTAGTTTTTAGTAGAGAAATTTTTACATTGGTTTTAAGGGTTTAGTTTTAATGGGGTATATTTTAGCACAGGGTGTTAATTTAATATAGTTTTAAGTATTTATGTATTTATTTTGTGATGTATTATGTTTTTTTTTAATTTCCTGTGCACCGCCCCAGTCCCTTTGGGGAGAGGGGGCAGTTAATAAGTTGAATAAATAATAATAATAATAACTTAAAGTTATCAACTTTGAAAAACACTGAAAGAAACATTTGCGTTTGCAATACATGATGAATCTGAATTCAACATATAAGATATTTAAAAAGTGAGGTGTTTAAAAACAGTACATTTCAAATTGACAACATTGATCTATGACCAGTTAGTAATTTTAAAAAACTGCTATAAACTCTTTTTCAGAGGATATTCTGTATATAAACCTACATGCCCATTTCACTATGCCCTTTCAAAACAAACAGTGGTACATGGAACAAGGAGAAAAAAGGGAGTAAGAACCAGCAAACCATAAAAATGAAATAATAATAAGATAAATTAATTTATATCAATTCCATTTATTTTACCTCTCCAGAGTTTTCAGTTTTTGCAAAGTAGCCTTCCTTCCACCATTTTCATATATCACTTTATGCAGTTTTTACTCTTTTGAAGTTTCTTTGCTTTACTAAAAATGTCATTGTTTTTTATGTTCTTATAAATACTTCTCTTTGTTCAAACATTGTTCCTCAAACTTTTTGGGGTGCACTGAACCTGAAGGAGGGAAAGAGAATTCTTCTCCCTCAACACTATATTGTCCTAGACTAGGTGTCTCCAAACTCTCTAGTTCATTAATTCCTACATGAATTTTCAGATTGTTCATTGACTGCCATAGACTTATTATACGAAAATAATTTAACAAATACTATTTAAATAATAGTATTACAAATCATAGTTATATCAATAAAATAGTACAGATTATGGCATAAACGCTTAAAACGCATTTTTTCCACCTAGCTGGCCTGGCATAGATTAATTGGTTTTCTTTTAAATTTAATATTTTAATCATTTTAACTATTTTAGCACAGATTTAATTATTTAATTCTATTTTATATTGTGTATATTTGTTGTGGTTTTATTTTTTCTGTGCACCACCCTGAGTCCTACCACGGAGAATAGAGCGGTATATAAATCTGACAAATTAAATAAATAAATAAATAAATAAATAAATAAATAAATAAATAAATAAATAAATAAATAAATAAACAAACAAACAAACAAACAAACAAACAAACAAACAAACCACCTGTGTGGTACAGTGATTATCAGCACAGTGGGTGCCATACCAAAAGATCTTGGAGAGCTCTCAGAAAATCTGCACATTGACAAAATTTCCATCTGTCAATTGCAAAAGCCCATACCGCTTACACTCACACATATATTGTTACAATACATTGCAATGTCCTAGGTCAGTGATGGCGAATCTTTTTTGGCTTGCATGACAAAAGTGGGGGGAGCGCAAGTGGGTTGTGAGCGGCTGTGCCACACCCATAATGCTATGTACATGACCCCAGGACGCATGTGCTCACAGCCAGCATTCCCCCTGTTTTTAGCGTGCTTTTTTCTCCCTCCCCAGACTCCAGAGTCTTTATAAGTTCGGGAACGGACTTCCAGTTTGCTTGTAGGACCGGTTAATTGCACTCCAGAGGCTTCATGGAAGCTCCTGAAGCCTCCAGAGGGAGAAAAATGGCGTCAAAAGAAGGCCAAAGTCAACTGGCCAGCACGCACATGCGCACTGGGCAGCTCGCAGGGCAACACCTTGCATGCCCTGACAAATGGCTCTGTGTGCCACCTGTGGCACGTGTGCCATAGGTTCGCCATCATGGTCCTAGGTTCCTGGGAAGAACTTGATGTGTATGAAGGTCGACACAGGTGACAACTGTGATTTCACCTTGTTGTGAATGGTTAATAATAATGTCGGCCCTTTATTGTCCTCTTGGATAGGGGGTGGGGGGGGGTCAATACTGACCATTTCAGACAACCCAGTTCTAGAGCAAGGAAATTTCTAGGATTGCAAGAAATAGCTGGAGACCAACATTCATTATTTTTGCAGTTGAATACGTAGTGACAATCCTAAGGTTCAAATTTATGAATGCAAAAACATCGTCACCCCAGCCACATGCTTGCTAACTGAAGACAAGATGGAAATGGAGGGTCATGCGTGCTTTAAGAACAAAATAATAACTTTCTTTTCCACCAATGTTCCAGTAACATTTCTCAGTCTGCCTCACTCCTTATGTACCAGCCAGGAAAGCAAAGCATATAGCTATAGTAACAATTTGAGAAGGAAGTGAAGTTCCACGACCCCCTGCCATATATGCTTTTAGCTCTTAAGCAAAGATTTTCTCTATCTCCCCCCTCCCCCACACCTCAATTATTCTAAATCAGCTGCTTCCCTATTCACTGTAAATATCTATGAACAGAGACATTTTGCACTAAGGGACTGAAAATAGCCTTGGGAGTCAGAGGTGATAAAGTGTTTAAGTAAAATGGGTTCTCTTTTTCTACATTTATTGTTGTTGAAGTTGCCTGCCTGAGTCAAGCTCAAAGTGTTAAACCTCACATTTCAATTGTAAAAAGCTCCCAATATGTTTTCCCGCTGTTGTTCCTATCAGTCTTCTTTCTGAAGTCCTTCAGTCTAATTGATTTCATTTCCCATTATTTCACATCGCCTTGCCCCTTGTCACATCCCTGAGTGAAGGAATAATGTCATTTTACCAACAGATGGTGATGTTTATTTTAGTGTTAGTGACAGACATCTTGCGAGGCTTTTTTACAAGGGAAGTGGGTGAGAAGGAAATATTGAGTTACAACAGGCTGTGCTCCCCAGCAGCAGAGAGCTAAGAGCAGGCCTTTCCTTGATCCCACCACCGTCGCTGGACCTCCTGGGTTGCACACGTGTCAATGAGGAGGATGGCATTCTGTCCCTGCTCACATTGTCTGAACAGAAGGAAAAGTGCAAAAGAACATTGAAAATAGCAGGAACGTACCTCTTGGGTAAAAAAGATGTGAGTTTGGCATCCAGGTGTTAAAAATATGACAGAGGCAGCTCTCAATGATTACAAGTGAAGCAAAAGAATTCAGTTACTTGCCATTGAGAAAATCAGCCAGATATTTAGTACTTTAGGAGTCATGATGATAGCTCAGTAGTTAGAAATCAGTATTGCAGGCTAATTCTGCTGACTGCCAGCAGTTCATTTCCTTCAATCCTGACTGGCTCAAGATTGACTCAGCCGTCCATCCTTCCAATGGGGATGTTTGTATTGTTTAGATCAATAAGTGAAAAATAAGATTTAGTAATAAAACCCTGGGAAATAACTGCCCCCAGAATTCCCACTAGAGCAATGTTTCTCAATTTTGGCAATTTTAAGATGTGCAGACTTCAACACTCAAATTCCATACATCTTAAAGTTGCTGAGGTTGCGAAACACTGCACTAGAACATCCCAAAGACATAGAAGGCATAATATTGTGCAAACCCAGGTGCAGAGAATGGAGACCACAGATAGAATAAAAAATTCTATTTCCATAAGTTAAAAAAAAAAAAGTGGGGAGTCAAAAGCAGATGTCCTCAGCACTTACTGTACCTGGGGATAAGTCAGTGTTTCTCAACCTTGGCAACATGAAGATGTTTAGACTTCAGCTCCCAGAATTCTGGGAACTGAAATCCACAGGTCTTAAAAAGTTTTCAAGGTTGACAAACACTGGGCTAAGCAATGAAGCAAAGTAATCCGCCAGGCAAAAATCTGCAATCCATTTTCCCTTCTTGCTGCTTTAGCATGAATGTGAATGAAACGTATGAATGAAAACTTGGAGTGGGGGAGGAAGGAGGGAAAGAACAATCGCTACCTGCTCAATATAGGATTAAATAGCTCAGAAAAGAATCAGAAATAAAAAAAATATTGCTTAGCACCTCCTTTTTTTTTTTTAGCTTTTGCAGTACTGTTCCTATTTAGCCACTTGTAATTTAATATGCCCACATCTCTAGAAAGCATACACAGCAGCCAGTGTCAAGTTGACATGGGCTGCAGGCCAAGTAGTGCCTGTTAAGGAATCCACTTTTTTTGGCGTTTCTCAGGATCATCAGGCTATTATACCAAACCAAAGGGAATTGACCTTCTTCCCCCACCCCATTCCCGCCCCAACTACTTCCTTTCATGTCAGCTTTATTGGGAGAGGAAATGTCTACAACAGAAGAAAAACCTCGTATCTTTGTGTCTGACCCGCAATGCCATTTTTTTTCCTTCTCACAATCCTTTAAAACTACCTTTTCTGCAAAGCCAGTCAAATTACACTTTAACCTTCAGACTTGTAGGCGTATGACGCTGTTGTAACAGGAAGAGTCATATATTCATTCTGTAATTATCTTTACCTCCATTTCCAGTCTGTTTTTCTCTTGTATCCCTCCTATGAATTTGTTGACCCGCAACCCTTTAGAAAAGTGTCTAGATCCTCCTTATTTGAGTGTATGGGTGAAGATGTGTGATGCTGTACAAATGTGTGCCTTATATAGCGATGTATGTGTGCTAAAGCATGAATAAGGAGTTGCCTTTCCCAAACTAGTTTGAAATGTGTTGCTTCTATTATTTATAGGTCCTATTTTTATCCCACTCATTTTCCAAGGAACTTAGAGTTTCTTGAGTTCATGATGATTGTATCTTATTATGAAGTTTATCTCCATCATAATTCTGGTTGTTTGATTAGGTTGGAGGAAAAAGTGACTTCTCTGAGATCCCTCCTGTCACCAACTGCAGGATTCTGTAGAGAATTAAATCAAGATTTCCCTGGAGTAAATACGGTGTATTTATTATTACACTACACTAGCTTTAGAAAATAAGCTTGTTAGAGATATTATTGAAATGCTTTTTGCATATGATCTTTCTCCTGCAAATAAAATTAATGTACACAACTCAGTTGTTTGTTTAATATTCTTTCCCAAGGGGAACTGCTGTTTTATTTCAGATTTCCTTAGATTTTAGGGAATGCCTGCTTTAAGATATATTCAAGGGCCCTGAATAAAATTGCGTAAAAACATACATTTAAAAGAAAGACACAGTGGTGTTTACTGTACTCTTCCTTTTCTATTCACACATAACAATGTGATGTGTTCTCAACATAGTATAACTCAACCTATTTTAGAACGTAGAGATGTATGCTTTTAATGCAAATTCATAAAATCCAGGGCCAACTATGATTACAGTGGTCAAGCTGTATACTTCATATTGCCAACCTCTTATAATGTATTTACTGTTATTTCAAACACCAATTGATCTAAAGAAGGGGTGTCAAACTCGATTTCATTGAGGGCCACATCAGGATTGTGTTTGACCTTGGAGGGCCAGGTAGGTGTGGCCAGAATGGGCATGGCGAGCTTGACGTCATTTATGTTGGGGGTGCCTGTGATGGCCCAAAAACTCTGCCAGCGTGGCCTTCCTGAGCTCTGTTTTTGCTGACAGAGGCATCATGGTCTATTTCCAGGGTAGCCCCAAGGAGCAGATCTAAAACTCCTTGAGTTTGACATTGGTCTAAAACAAGCTTTGTGTCCTTTAACTGCACACTGTAGTACAGAAGTATTCAAAATTAACTATGCAATAATTTTGTTGTTATTGTTAGTTGTGAAGTCATGTCCAACCCATCGTGATTCCATGGACAATGTTACTCTAGGCCTTCCTGTCCTCTACCATCCTCTGGAGTCCATTTAAGCTCACACCGACTGCTTCAGTGACTCCTCCTTCTCTTCATTCCCTTCTTCTTTTGCCCACAATTTTTCCCAGCATTAAGTTCTTCATTAGTGAGTCCTTCCTTCTCATTAGGTGGCCAAAGTATTTGCAATAATTTATTAAGAACCTAAAACTAAAAATAATTTTGAATAGATTAAAATCTTCAAGTATTAAAAGTAATGTTTCATGCTACCAATGAATCCAGCACATGTATCCAGGACAGGTAGTCCTCACTTAATGACCACAACTGGGACTGGCAATTCTGCCACTAAGTGACATAGTCATTAAATGAGTCATTGTGTAACTGCAACATATTTATAAGCTTCCCTTCTGCTATGGTCATTAATTGAGACATCACCTGATTACAACTTATGATTTTATTGCCATCTTCTCCATTGACTCTGCCTGTCGGAAGCTTACTGGGCAGTGTGCATTTGCTTCTCACATGACAGCAGGATGCTGCAAAGTTCATAACTGCATGCCAGTTGCTAAACACCTGAATCTCAATCAGGTGACCATGATGATGGTTGTAAGTAAGTCACACAGTTACTTTTTAAGTGTTTTTCTGACTTGGAAAGATTGCTAAACAGAGCAATCATTAAGCAATACATTGCCAACCTAGCAGTTCAAAAGCATGTAAAAAATGCAAGTACAAAAATAGGGACCACTTTTGGTGGGAAGGTAACAGTGTTCTGTATGCCTTTGGCTTTTAGTCAGACCGGTCTCATGACCATGGAGACGTCTTCGGAAAGCGCTGGCTCTTCGGCTTTGAAAAAGAGATAAGCAACAACCTTGCAATCTTTCTGTTACAGGATACCTGCTGTGCTAAAATAATTTTATCTAATTTTTGGTTGCAATCTGGGCATAAGGTTAGCTCATAGCTCAATTGGGACCATTTAATTTCTCCTTAGAGTGCTGTCTAAATTCTTTCAGAGCTAACATTTGTTCTTAATGTTGTGTTGACCAAAATCAAAACTTGTACTTACACAAACATCCTCTCCTATGAGCTAAGTCACTTTTTTTTCCTGAGTGCTTAACATCTCTGATTTTAATTGACACCCTTGTTTCCTTTGAAGATAGAGCATTACATGAGAAACTGAAATGCTATCGTTTCTCACCCAATGCAATCCTGATGATGGAACATGAGCATGTGGTGGCAATCTTTCAACAGCATACCAAGGACCTGGAAGTCCAATCAGACTGGCCACCATGTACAAATGGTATGGGCTTTTATTTATCGAATTTATCGGCCACCCATCTTACTGAAACTCTTGAGTGTTCGTGGGTAGCCATTTGCCTTCTTTTTTTTCAAGCCAGACGGCTATTTTGGCTAAATAATAGTTTCCAAATTCAAAACAACTTCCCCCTGGCAAAATTAAATGCATTTCCAATAGCTGTTTTTGAGGGGAAGCTATGGGGTATCCCATTTGAACTTTGCCCTATGGTAAAGAGTCGCTTTAAAGCAGGGGGTCTCCAACCTTTGCAACTTTAAGTCTGAAGGACTTCAGCTCCCAGAATTCTCCAGCCAGCAAAGCTGGCTGGAGAAGTCTGGGAGCTGAAGTCCTTCAGACTTAAAGTTGCAAAGGGTGGAGACCCCTGCTTTAAACAGTAAGCCAAGGAACTATGTTGCTCATATTACTAAGTTGTTAGGCTGCAGCTAATAAGTCCCATTTAGTCAGATTTCCAGGCATGGCACTTCCACCCATTACAAATGTTACCGTGGATCAATGTAATTTTATTTCTCTGAATGTAACTAAATTTTGTTCTGCCATTGGCAAAATACACCCTGTTTTGACCTCATTGGTTCTATGTTTTTTTAAATTGCTATCTCAGAATTTTCTTTTTTGTTTTGTCTTTGAGTCAAAACTATAAGGCTTTATAATAAAGTTTACTTCTTCTACTACCTCATCTTCACTTTTCAGGTCTCAAAATTCTTCTTAAGAGCTGTAACCGTTAGGGGAGAGCGCTGTAACCTTCCTTAGTTAAGCTATTGGCGATCCATTGTTATGATATTATGATAATTATTATTATTATTATTATTTCTAATGTTTCTTCCTGTAGTACTTGTGTTTTGGTCTGTGACCGTAAATAAAAGTATATATATACTACCTCATGCCATCACACTGTCCTATAGCACTGCCTTATGCCTAAGGATATCTAACCATAAATAGGACTATATTGCTATTATTCCTTCTCATCTTTCCTATTACCACTCTTATTGGTATCTTATGATTATCACTTTGTTGGTTGTATCTCATGATTTATCACTTCATTGTTTGGATATATACCAAGAGCTTATGCATCAGAGACAAATTCCTTGTTTGCCCAATTACACTTGGACATTAAAGGATTCTATTCTATTCTATTCTATTCTATTGGTAACCATGATGTAAAACAGATGTTGAGACTCTAGAAAGAGTGCAGAGAAGAGCAACAAAGATTACTATGGGACTGGAGGCTAAAATATATAAAGAATGGTTGCTGGAATTGGGTATGTTTAAGTTAATGAAAAGAAGGACTAGGGATGACATGATAGCAGTCTTCCTATATCCCAGGGGTTGCCACAAAGAAAAAGGATCCCAAAGCACCTGAAAGAAGAACAAGAAGAAATGGATGGGAACTAATCAAGGAGGGAAGCAATCTAGAACAAGAAATTTCCTGACAGATAGAACAGTTCATCAGTGGAACAACTTCAGAAGTTGTGAATTCTCCAACACTGGATGTTTTAAAGAAGCAATTATCTGAAATGGTATAGGGTTTTCTGCACGAGCAGAAGGTTAGACTAGAAGACCTCCAAGGTCCCTTCCAACTCTGCTATTCTATTCTATTCTATTTCATTCCATTCTACAGTAATTCTAATATATCCAAGAACCCCTGCATGCTTTCCATACCAACCGCATCCAGATACTTTTTAAAACTTTGTTCGATTAACAGCATCCAGCCACAAGCTGTTGTACACCATGCAAGAGCAGATATGATAATAGCAAAGGCAAGTTAGAAAGAATATTGTGTACAATAAATATTTGAGACCAATATATAAGTTAAGGAGAAATGTTTCTTTTAGAGCTTCTCATCCTTGATTTTCCTCCCATCAGAATAAGCAGTGGCACAAAAGAAGAAATGTTCAAGCTAGTTTATCTCAAGCTTGATCTAGACATTTGATTGGAAATCCTTCCCAGAAGACAAGCAACCTAGAAATAGGATCTTCACTCATGCTCAGATGTCTGGCAAACGCTTTTGTGCAGCTGTACTAAATTATTCACCACCTTCATTAGAAGGTTTCTATATTTAATCCCTTATTTGATGAGTGGCCAAATAGGTTAAAAAGCTATGGAGCATTGTGTTGAGATGTTTAGACTTGTTTGAACAGGTCATAGACCAGGAGGTGGAAATATCACACGGGTGCTATTCAAAGAAGAAAGGTAGTGTTTTACCATGCTCTATTTTCCGAATGACAATAAATCTGCAAATGATACAAAATTGAAGTAGCTGTTTCAATCACCTTTCTGTGTTTAAGCTTGTCTCCTCCGCAATTTAGTGGCAGAGCAGGGTTGTTTCAAAGTAATAATTAAAAGACAGAAAAATGCAATACGCAATAAAGAAAATCACTCTTACCCAAACTCTTACTACGCACAATCACGGACCTGCGCCTCTTCTGTCGGGCCTTGAAAACCTACTTATTCCGTGCGGCCGGCCTGGCGTAGTTTTTAATTGTTTTTACCAGGGGTTTTTATCTGGATTTTAGAATAGGCCACCCATTCAATATATTTTTAAGGCATTTTTAGCGTATTTTAATGTATTTGATGTTTTCTATTGTTGTTTTTATTGTTGCCTGTTCACCGCCCTGAGTCCTGGAAGGGAGAAGGGCGGTATAAAAATCTAATAAATAAATAAATAAATAAACATTCTTTCTAGCTCTATGGCTGATCTGCTATATAGGAGAACCATCCTTAATGTTTGTGTTTGTCTACTTGTGTATATATGTATCCACAATAAGTATAAGGGGGAAATACTATTTTTTCTAAAAAGCTGAATAAATAAATATGCTCAAATAGCTGCTTCTTTTTTCATTATGATTTCTGCTATTGCGAAGAGCCTTATTATTATATACATTTTAAAAACATAATCACTAGGCATGTAAGTGGAAACAAATCTGTTTCCTGGAGAAACCAGCAAATGTTTCAAGCATGTAGCATAATTTCTTTTATTTTGCAAGGATTCGTTAATGCTTTGATCCCCCCTTAGAGCACCGTTCTCAATGTGCTCGCCCTTGTTTAAACATATTTCAATGAAGCTGGTGAGTTTAACTTATCTGATTTCCCCAGCCAGAAAATGCCCCGTTATTCTGTGTACTGTTATTCTGTAAATGTTTTCATGCTGTCATACTTGCCAGACTTTAGAGCCCTGAATCTGCCTTTGGTCACACTATTTGCTCCTCTATGGTCACCTCTGAGAAGATTAACCCTTTCATTAAGAAACCTTAGCCAGGGTCAAACTACCGCCTGGCTCTCGGCTCTAACACCGCTTTGATCTCCCAGCTACGGAGAAATTATTAGCAAATTCTAAGCCTTCCCATGTGATTTGTTTTTGTAAATTTGTAGAAATTATTCCTAATCCTATTACGTGGCCTAGGGCAAACCTGCATTAAATATACGAGCCTTTTTGTTATGTGGCAGATGGATAATAAAGGAATGCTGAATGCAGCCCCATTCCAAGTTATGGGAATCTGGGCACTTCATCAGCATTCACTTAATCCTCTGCCATGGCCTGTGCCTTTGATGAATACTCTCATTTATGACCACTGATGCCACTCACTTAATTTCAGAGCAGAAAAATAATACCTTAAGTGTTAATGTGAATATCTGAGTGTAGGCCTCTCCAGTGAATAATTGTGACATTATCAAGGGAACATCTTCTTATATATTATTCACTTGTATAGAGACCACATTAACCCAAGAGGGAGCAACACGGGAGGAGGGAGAAAGAGCAGAGGAGAGAGAAAGAAAGAGAGAAAAAAAGGAAACTTGCAATTTTGTATCTTCCATCCTCTTTGGAAAGTAGACACCGTGCAGACAAAAGTCAGTGTCTTAACCCAAATTCTAGCTGACAGCGCGTATCAGCCCTCACTATATTTTGCTCATTGTGGTGCCAATCTTCTGCTTCGCCAATGACATTTTTTCAAAGAAAGAGTGGATTTCCTAGAGACTCTACCCCATGCAACTTCCATCACTTATTATTGAATAGGAAAATGTAGCCCTCCATTCTCTTTTCATGCTGTTGCCAGGCAGGACGTCTGTAAGTTTAGGATGAAAATTAAGACAGCACACACTGGGCTTCTTACCTTTTATTTAATTTATTAAAAGTCCTTTCCTTTACTTTTCCGACAAGTTCACTGGTGAAATTTCTTTAACTTTTAAAGTTTAAAAAAACCCTGAAATCTCTAACTATCCTTTTCATAATCACCTATTAAGGAATGACAATGACAGCAAAATGTGGCCATTGCCTTCACGTGCTTTACGGTAAATCTTGTTTCAATAAGTCCTGTGATCAAATATATCTTTTTTAAAAAACTCTTCTGTTACAATATAAATTAATTTTGCTGCATAAGATGATTATTTTAAACATTACCTACTCCTACTTTTCTACTTCGTTCAATATGTTGCACTAAATTCACAAATCCCTAGAAAGCCATTTTCCTCTAATTTTTAGTATACCAGTAAACTTTAGCAAGTTAGTAATTGATATATTGGTATATATATTTCCCATTTGTACATACCAAAAATAAATTCAGAGATAAATGGATAGCTGTGTTATAATTTCAGTAAAGACAATGCCGTCTTAACGCGTAGGCCCGTTGGGCATTTGCCCGGGGGCCCACGATCATAGCGGCCCCATGCGAATATGTTGTAGGGTTTCGGAAAACCCGTATAAAATTAAGTATTATTTTATAAAAATCTCATAATTTTGTGTTTATATGAGAACGGGCCCGATAATAAAACAAGCCGATAATAAAACAATTTTCTGAAAAGAAATGTCGCAAACGCTTGTTATAATAAAGTACCGTACTGAAATTTTTCTAATCTAAGTATTTTTTTTTCCATTACGAATTTTAATACCTTTGTTTGACCTTGTGTAATAGATGTAACATGTTATGGGGCTTATTATTTAAAAAACATATGTAAATATCTGTTTTTGTGTGTAAATTTTTTTGTTTTTGTAAATATCATGTGTAATACTATAAAACATGTAAATAAAATCTCTTTTCTCTGTTTTTCATGTTTAATGTTGATTATAGTTGCAGCTGTACAGCATGTTTTAACAACAATTTTGTTGAAATTAGTATAGTGACAATAAAATAAATAATACATTATTTTTAATATTATCAACCATTTATTTTTTATTCCTGCGGGGGGGCAGCACTCTTTCTTTGCCCAGGGGCCCAACACTATTTCTATGCCCAGGGGCCCAAAATGGTGTAAAGACGGCTCTGAGTAAAGAGGAGCAAACACATGAGTATTTCCCAGAAAGAGTTTTAAAAGCCTTCCTAGTTAATTTAAACATTTTAATCAATACTATAATGGAGGTGGCAGCACCTGGTTGATTTTGGAAGCTAAGTGAGGTTACTTAGATTACTATTTGGATGGGAGATCATTTAGAATTCCATGGCTGTAAACTGTCCTTTGGAGCAAGGGTCTCCAACCTTTGCAACTTTAAGTCTGAAGGACTTCAGCTCCCAGAAGTCTCCAGTCAGCTTTCTGGGAGCTGAAGTCCTTCAGACTTAAAGTTGCAAAGGTTGGAGACCCCTGCTTTGGAGTATAAAGAGCCTTGCAAACAAGGCAATAGCCAATCACTTCTGTATCAATGCTAAAAATAAACCTGCTTCACTGAACCCAGTCACCAGCAGTTGACGTCAACTCAAAGAATACCTTAACAAAAATTTAACCAACAATTTGCATATATTTTGTTCAACTTTAATAGAAACAAAGGGAAAGGTGTTGGTGGGAAACCTGGAAAAGACTGTGTCTCTGACCTAATCTCATTTTCCTTAAAGAGGTAGATAGAAAAAGAAATGAAGAAAACATTAGCTGTTCCTGCTCTGGTAAATAATAATAATAATAATAATAATAATAATAATAATAATAATAATAATAATAATAATAATAATAATAATAATAATAATAATAATAATAATAATAATAAAGCTTAACCTTTAAAAACTCTAAATGGTAGGAATGTACAATAGGTTGACCCCAAATATCTGTTATTAGGACCAATCTGAAATATCCAGTATTCCCAGCAAACAGTATTCCCATTGTAGTCTGAATGCAAAAGATACCAAGTCTAAGTCTCATAATAAAACCCTAACATTTGTCCGTTGAGCTTATTGGAGGTGAATCTTTAAGGCCACTGAGATGCCAAAGATATTTTAAAATGAGAAATTCTTATTTGAGTAGGTGACTTTCAAAATTTTAAGCTTCAAATTGGTACCCATGGAGTAACCATCCTTGCCCATCTTATTTTGAGGGAGATTACATTGCCTATTATCGTTACTATATATTAACTATTAAGGATAAAAGATACAATAGGTAAAGGTTCCCCTCCTACATATGTGCTAGTTGTTCCCAATTCTAGGGGGCGGTGCCCATCTCCGTATCAAGCTGAAGCGTCAGCGCTGTCCAAAACCATCTTTGACTTCATGTAACGGACATGACTAAATGTGAAGGCGCACGGAAAGCTGCTTCCTTCCCACCAAAGATGTTTCCTATTTTTCTACTTGCATTTTTACATGCTTTCGAACTGCTAGGTTGGCAGAAGCTGGGACAAGTAACAGGAGCTCACTCCATTACACGGCGCTAGTGATTTGTACCACCGAACTGCTGACCTTTCTGATCAACAAGCTCAGTGTCTTAGCCACTAGGCCACCGTGTTCCTGAGTAAAGATACAATATTGATGGGGAAAGATAGCATGTACTTTCTTATGACACAAATATTAAAGAAATGGACACTGGCATGAAACATATTTTTAAAGATATTTGGGGAGTTATTGCCAAGTTGTTTCGATGCATCAGTTTAATAACAGTACTAGAGATTCATTTGAATATCTCCTTTTATCTCCTGAATCATTTGAAGAATTGAGAGCAAAGAATTTTAAAACCTTCTTATTTTCATAGCTAATTTTAAAATTATGCCATTAAAAGGAAGGTATGCTTTGTCAAAATTTATCCATGGAAAATCATGCATGTCCTCTGAGGCTAGAATAAAATTATTTTATTTCCTTTATATTTCAGTAAAAATTAAAAATACAGTAATAAAGTACAAATTCTCTAGGTGTGCATTTAATTATGTTCTCTTTTTATCATATTAACAAATTACAAATTGATGCTAACTTGGTCAGTCTCAGTTGGAGGGATTTGGGCCAAAAAGACAAAAGCTGCATTGTGATGTTGCACCACAAACTTTGCTCATTTTGTATACACTGTATGTGTGACACCCTGAAACACAGGCAAAAGCCTCCTTAGCTTCATTTGCATTGACCAATGGTAAAACAGTGAACAACTGTAAAACAGATAAGAAGTAAACCTACCTTCATTGAAGGGGCCTCTGTGGGAGACAGGTCAAAAATGTCATGACATTTTTGTCAGATGACAGATGACACTGCACAATTGAAGCCTTGTGCCTTTTTTCATGCATCATGCATTCACACACACACACACACACACACACACACACATATATATTAAAAAAAACAATCACACAGTCACGACCATCTTGACTTTTTTACCATTCCTCCCAGATATCCTGGTCATAAGACTATAAATATCAGAACTATTAATTTAGGTTCCTACGGTAAAAATATTTTAGTTCAGAACTAAATAAAGAAGAACCTCTGCTAAGAACCACTCTAAAAGCCATGGTGGCGTAGTGTCTAGAATGCAGTATTGCAAGCTAATTCTGCTGACTGCCAACTGCCAACAATTTGGAAGTTCAATTCTTATCAGCTCAAATTGAGTCCGCCTTCCATCCTTCTGAGGTTGGTAAAATGAGGACCCAGATTGTTGGGCACAATATGCAGACTATGTAAACCACTTAGAGAGGGCTGTAAAGCACTGAAAAGCACTATATAAGTCTAAGTGCTGTTGTTATTAAGGATTTTGCTTTCTGTGATACTGCAATATGCGGCCTTTATTAAGCATGTTAATCTGCTAAAATATGCTACCTAAATTATGAAGCTTACTTTCAAAATGTTCATTTTACAAATAGCTAATGAGCCATAAAAATATACAATGCAATATCAGTCTAGCTTCTACTGATTTTACTTAAATATGTATGTGTTTATTTATGTATCTATTAAGCAATACAATTTTTAGAAGTCTCTGGGTATATTTCAGGAATGTACCTGGCTATATAACCTAAGAACTTGCTAACATATTTAAAAAGTTCAAAAATACAGCTGTTTTAAAATACATAGTTAGAAATTATTTCAATTATTATTTCTCCCCACTGTCATTGAGAAGAAGAGTACTGGCTCAAACCTACCTGTGAAGATTTTCCTCTGGGGTTAAAGTTACGCTTCTTTAAAATCAGTGTAAGGAAGAATTCCTTCAAACTAGATAAAGTTATGCCAGGTCCTTACCATAATAACTGAGGAGAGTGGAAATTGGCTACTGTCGTCAGCCTGATACAATGTGTCATTTTAAAATCCCTTATTTGCATTTAATTAAAAGCCTAGCTTCAGTGTAGCCTTTCAAAAACTTTGGGGACAGAGAAAGTAACATCCATTCAAGGTGAATATCGATAAGAGTTTATTTGTATAGAATTTCTCACTTCCCAATCCTCATTCTAGGTTTGGCAATGTATCAAGGTATTTCAGTTGAATCTTTTTGTAACTTGGAGATCTAGCTATTTGGAGCACCAGAACTAAAATTCTCAATAGATTTGTGTGTGTTTCCTTGAAATATGCTATTAGTTTCCAAGAAATATCTGTTGCCAAGCACCAAAAATTCTACAGGTTTGTATAGGTTGCAACATAAATGATTTCTTGTAGCCTATGCACAAGAATCTGGTCAACTAACAGTCAGCACTAAACTGGCACTAGATAAGGGTCAACGGAATTCATGGAGGGAGCTGGAGTTGAATTTTTTGAGGCAATGCAAGGACTCTAAAGTGATGGTGCATTTAACTCCGCCCCTCTATCTCTGCTTGTGCTTCTCCTATGTCAGATGGGGTCTAGGGAAGATCTTACCTTTGTCTAAGTATAAATGGTAGAAGGCTATTTTGTTTGTAGATATCCAGAAGAAAACCAATTGCACACAGTATCAGAGTTCCAAAATCCTGGGAATTCACTGGCAAACACAACTCACCTCTATTCATATAAAGAGAATCCAGTGATAGTTTCAGGCCTTTTTTCTTCCAAATATCCCTTACACTCCTTGTTCTCAATCTTGCCTTCCTGAAAAGGGTTTTAACATAGCCAACCACACTATTCAATTTTCACAGGACATTCTATCTATATAGTTTTGGATTTTAAAAAAAACCAAAAATAAAATAAATTTGTCTTTAAAAGACTGCATATTTTCCTCCAACTCAGCTTCAGTGGGAAAACTCTAAACGTTTATTTATCGCAAGCTACTATTAAATCCTAAAGAGAATTTCTTAGAGAAAAGACCTTATTGTCTCACTTTCAAAAAAAAGTATGCGTGGGGCATGGAGTGGTCCCGAAATACATGCACAAACATGCCAAAAATTATGAGGGAGTATCGGGATTAAATGACATGCTTGCAGAATTAATAGTGGAAAAAACGACTGAAGCTACCTTCAGTGGTTCAGATCACAAGGAATGAACCTTTCACATATTCAGGTTTGATGTGATTACATTATTGCCATGCTTGAATTGAGCATGTCTGATATACGATTATAACAAAATACGTGTAACAATAAATATCCCATCCTTTTTCACTGTTCAGTAGCAGCTTCCTTTGCTCCCTCCCGCTCTGTTAACAGCACAAGGTATAATCTTCCAAGGGTAGACTGTAAATAATCCCGTTAAGAGGCAGGCTACTGTTACATTTACAAGTAGGGAAAGCTGTAAAGATTTTCATAAGATTCTGACTTAAAGTACTTCCTTTAGCTCCACTCAAACCGTTGTTCTTGATTTTAAAAGATGATAGATATTCACTTTCTGAGTATTTGATAAAGAAACAATGTGTATACTTGATGCTTATTTATGAAAAGTCTATTACATTGTCTACACCCTTCACACTTGAAATATGATGCTCGAAACGACTCTGTATTTTAATCCCATTTAGATTTACAAAGCTATACAATTTCATAGGAGATCAAAAATGGTGCTTTTATCATGGACTGGCTCTAAAATAAGCAATGCCTCGTGTGAAGAACGGCTTCAATATTCCATTCACAAATAAATGCATACAGTACTGCTCTTTTAAAAATTATTTATAGGGTGAAAAGAGTATTTATATTTAGAGTACACACAATGCTTGGCAAATCTGCCCCAAAGGGAAGCTGAAACTTATTTTTATTTAGAATGAATGGTATCAAATGGGAAATTGTAAAAAGAAGAAAATAGTATAAAAAGAACAAAAATACTATAAGACTGGTAAAAAAATAATGATTTTTTTATAGTGAGTCTAAATCATCTAAAACCACATGGGAAAGGACAAGGTTTTTTTTTAAGCCAGTGTTTATTTAAACCTAATTCACTGCAAAGCCAGATTGCATAATGTATAAATTAATAAATGCTGAATCACAAACTTTAGCTTAGGGGGAAACCAGTAGTGAATCTGCCTAAGAAGCGGGTTGGACTACAAGACCTCCAAGATCCCTTCCAATCCTGTTATTCTATTAATCTGGGTAAAGGAAATGTAACTTTCCTAAAATATTTATTTCCATGATTCCAGCTACATTCTGATCATTTCCCATGCAAACCCAGAACACAATGAAAAGGCTTCTAGGTCCAACATATGCCACCACATCAATATCAAAGAAATGTCATAATCATTTTTGATAATCAAATTTAACTGAGCCTGTAGTCAGCAAGGAGGCCATTTGAATTTTGCCAGGAAGGTGAGACATGTCCACTAACTGACCTTAACTTATGTAAAAATATAAAAGTAGCATTTTATCAAGGAATAAAATGATTCCTGTATCAAGGCGAAGAAGAAAGTTGTAGTTTCACCCTCCAATAAAACTTCAAGATGTAGTACCAATGAAAGATTTGTCCAGATAATAACACCAACTACTATATTTAATGCCTATATAAATCTAACCAATTAAATTAAGGAAACCAAAATTATACGGTAAGGCAATTTGTCTTGTACTTACGTTAAATACAGTAATCCCTCGTTTTTCGCGGCTAATCGGGACTGCACCCATCCGCGAAAACCGGAAATCCGCGAAGTAGGATTCGCTAGGAAACTTGAATTGGTGGACATGTTTAAAGCAACCACTAGGGGACGCTTGCCTCCTACCAATGCATTTTTTTTCTGTATTTTTTACAAATCCGCGAAGCACTGAAGCCGCGGAAAACGAAGCCGCGGAAAACGAGGGATTACTGTATTCCACCTTTGTGCATGTGTTAAGGAAGACTTCTCCAATTTCTAGCACAACTCCACAGATGTTCCATCACCTCACAGCAGGATTCTCCAATTTGGTCTACAGTTCTCCTAATTCTCCTTCAAGAACCTATTTGAAAAGATTGTACTTCTCATGCCTTTTACTTTGAGAAGCAAATCCCTTAAATGTAACAACGTCTCTTGTATATTGCACAACTAATCTACTGAGAATCTCGCACATGGCATCCTTGGATAACTTTATGAAGATTTTTCTCCCATATTACATGCTTAGTTATCATTATAGCTTGCAGACTTCATAATTTGAAGTTAAAACTTCAAAATAGAAAAAAAAAATAGAATGTCCTTCCTACCAGTATTATGGATTTTACTTTAAAGCACACAACTTTTTTTATGGTAGCAGTCATAAGGGTTAGCCTGGTGTACTTTTGAGTCAAAAAAGCTATTTTAAATATATGTGATCAGTTGCAACAACAACAAAAATAACAACAACAGGCATTTGTTTAATATCTGAATGAAATAGGAATCTCAACTGCAGTCCAAAGTATTTAAATAAGCTATTACAAAGGAGTGCTAAAAGCCATTATATTGCATGATTTCCTGTGAATAATAGAACTGCTTTCTACCAGGTATTTTTACTTTAATGTTGGAGAGAGATTGTGTTCAGCCACTGCATCCTTTCAAACCACCACTACTGGTATTGTTATAACTTTTTCTCTAAAAGAAGATAGTATGAATATATTAAAAATAGACGCTGCAACTTAGGAAGAAGCAGAGCTTTAAACCTCTTATGCATTAGTCTCCCCATCTGCTGCCAGCATGTCACTTAAGCCGTGACATCCGTGTAGAATTACAGCATTGTGATGCAGAAAATGCCTGTCACACAAAAACAACATTATAGCACTCTTTTAGTATAATACTGTATGTCTATAGCATGCGATAGTTCTAAAGACGTACACTGTTTTTTAAGTTGCTCAAGGAAGTTTTTAAGAGGAAAAAATGCATTTATCATATACATCGTGATTACAGTATGGTTCCTAACGTGCCCGCCCCCCTACTGTGATTTTAAGGAAAAAGGATTTGATCCCTACATTCTTAGCCATGATCTTCCCGGTAACAAGTCAGCCATAATAGTGCCCTTTGGGATGAGAAGAGCAGACTGTTCCTATCAGCTCTGTCTGAACTTGCTTACTGTGGTACAAGCTGTTCCATAATAAGAAGTTAAAAACTAGAGTCTGGAGTAAATACCTAAATTCATTACATGGTTACATTAAGTCCAATCTTAATCATTTCTTTCTCAAGCACAGCAATCATGTAAGGTCCAAAGCATTTCTTCCAGATCATTTTGACTGACATGATAGATTTCTGAAGACTGGGTGACCTGCTAATCTGTAGGACTTGGTGAGAATTACGCATAGCAATTTATACAATCTCTGGCTTATAAAGAAATAAACCATATCAGTACATAGTTTATGACTTGGATTTATCTCCAGTTGCACATAGGCATTGGTATCATCCAAAGGGATTACATTTTAAACTTTAAAATAAATATACCTATCAAAATACTACTTAAGGGATCTCATTAATATTTTTGCACTTTTTACTATTGTAAGATGAAATTCTGAACTATTGCCAGTATCTCATACTAGGAATATTTTTGCAGGTAGAATTTCCCTCCTAAAGTACAATCACTAAAACACTGGTTGCTTGTTTGTCTTCAATATTTAGTTTAGCCATCTATTTCATTTAATTTCTTCTGTGCATTTATGTATACAATATTTATTGCCCACACCTATGCTAATGGGATTTATGAACCTTATGGAAACAGATGGAATTACCATTATTTTTTCTACATTGTCACACATTTTTATTAAATAAATATGTAAGGTTGAAGAAATGATGAGAAGGCAACTAATAGCAGAAGGATATAGTTGTCAATGGTTTTCCCATTTACAGTTGTCAGAAGGATTCAAAGTGTATAAAAAGACTTAGAGCAAAATAAGACAGAATTTGAAGTATAATTGTGCACGATGATGAATATGTAATTGCTAAAATGTATAAACTTTTGTTGAAATTGGAAACAGATTAAAGAGTGTATGATAAAGTAGGCTAAGAATTTTGATTATAATATGCATTAATGAATTAATGAAAAATATGTGGTTAAAAGTGTTAACATTTAGATTACGTTAAGATCTTAAAAGAGGGGTTGGTGTTGGTGTTTTTTTAAAAAGATGTATCATTGGTACATGACACAAAAGAAGTTACCCAGAAAGTATAAAGGAATTTCAAATATATGTTGGAAACAGTGGTGGGTTTCCATTTTTTTTACTACCAGTTTGCTCATGCGTGCACAACACTTCTGCGCATGTGCAGAAGCATCCAGGCAGGTGGGTGGGGCCTCCCACCACTGCTACTCCCAGTTCGCCCAATCCAGGCCGAACCGGGAGTAACCCACCTCTGGTTCGAAACAGGAACAAGATGAAGGAACATTCTATCATGCTTGGTGGACCTGGAAATGAACTCAAATACTTACATTGGTATAGAAGATATTAAAGATTAATATTCAGCTGAAGCCTATTCAATTGAAGCCATTTCTTTATGCCTTTATATCTTTCTGTATTTGCTCTTTATTTCTGTTTTCTTTTGTTTCCCTTTTACTGTTATTTCTGTTTTCTACTTTTTCAGTTCCCTTTTAGTTTGTACTTATTATTCTTAAAACTTTTAATGAAAATTATAATCAATAAATGGTAATGCATACATAATCTTCAACCATGGGTGCACTCCTTTATGAAAAAAAAATGTTTCTGCCATTACAAATAAAAATGGAAGAGGACTACACTTTTGGCTTTTTAAAAGATTCATAATAGTATAGAGGAGTTTCTTAGTATTAAATATATTATGAGCAAGTGTAATTGGATCTCTACTAAAGTAATGCAGTGCAATACTACTAGGAATCAAATCTAATATTTTAATCTGAATGAGATTACCATCTGGATAAAACAAAGTCAAAAATAAATAAACAACTAAGCTAGGAACAGCCATGAAGGCATACAGATTCTACATTATTTATTCTTAATGGGCCAACAATGAGAACTAAGAGTGCCTTAAATTCGTGAAATTAGATCATTGCATCCATGTCCCACTGCATAGTTAGCTTTCCCAGATCATTTTAACACATATCCCTGTCTAACCGAGAACAACTGAACATTTCAACTGTTCCACATAGATCAATCAATAGATGACTGGTGGTAAGAATCATACTCTTGCTTCTCATATTATATCTGCTGTAAAAATGTGAAGAGATGACCTCAAAGCCAAATCGCAGTACAGACATTTCACAAATATGTAGTTTAACACAGTGGTCAAGGATTGATCCTTCATTCTGAAGTAGTCTCATCCCATTCAGACCAACGCTTCATAGTAATCTTTCAGAGAAGTGCTTCATTAAGGCAGCTGTCTGCTGGGTTTTTTTATACATCAGCTTCAACACGGAGACCATCAGAGAAATTGTTGTCATTTAAAGGACTTGTTTTCCCATCACCCAACCTTACTGCCGTCTTTGTTGAACCAGGTGTTGAAATGCATAAGAGGCTTTTAAGACAAACGTACAGTTCTCAACACACCTGGTTATATTTACAAAGAAAATCTCTCGTTTGCCTGCAGACAACTAGAATGATCCAAACCAGCCTTAATTTATCTGTTAAGGGTGCAGTGGGCCCCTATTTAAGAGTCATCAGCAATAAAGGAAAATATACCGAATTATTTCAAGTGCACGCTAATCATTTAATGTAATAAATGAAGCAACTCTAATTATCTCCAGAGGAAATGATTTCACAGTGAAACAATGGGAACCGAGGTTGCTTCAGAAACAGTAGTTACAGTCAGAAATTTTACTCATCTGAATGTTGAGGTTATTTCACATCAAATTAAAAAAGAGGACACTTTCCTGTTATTCAACTGAGACTATAGTGCAGAATGGGAATAATCCACCACAAGAACATATGTTTTCCCCCAGTTCAGTAACACAGTCAAACAGTTTTCAGAACAGTAACAACTAAATTGAAAAACAAATCTTCCAAAACTACAGGTTTTTTATTTATTTTGTAAAGGTTTAAAAAGCATTAGACAATTATTCTTCTGTTTCAAACATCCATTTTAACAGTGACTTAAATTTTCATTTTCTTTCCCCCAAGCCTCTTTTGGAAAGCCCTTTTGTTCACACTCCACTCAGAAAGAAGCAGAGAGAAATTTGTGGAAAATGTGAACATACGTTTTTTTTCCCCCTCTTGGAAATAAAGAGGATCAATGCACAAAACTTTCAAGCACTAGCACCAATTTCATAAAAGAGGGTTTAAGTGATCCATCCTTTAAATGAATTGATTTGACTGTGAGTTACAACGTTTGGTTAAATTATGTACTTCTTTTTTTTTTCCTTGAAGAAGCAGACAAAATAAGCAGCATTTTCTATGCCGTTGAAAACATGTCCCTATTTGTACCAGAATTCCCTGTGCCAGAGCTCACAATTTCTTCATATTGGACAGAGGGCAATGTGATCTATTTTCTCCTTAATTGATTTTGAATCTGAAATTAAAAGACAGGTTGGAATTAATCCTACCCAACCCCTGAATTCATTTCTTAAGAAACTCAGCATTTTAAGTACTTTTATACAAACCTAATACACATCTTCATGAGGATTTTTGTGTTGATATTTTTAACAGCCTTCTTTCCAGCTCTCCATATTAATCTTTATTAATACATCAAGTATAACTCATTTACATTTTAACCATGATTTACATTTATATTTCCTGCACATAATACTAAGAGATATTATCTTGGAGAATAGGAATGAGAGTTTTGATTGCCTGCATAAGGTATGAGTAAAACAGCAGCAACAAGAAGGGGGGAAATCCTTGTTATAACTTTTGGATGTCTGCATGAGGCTGACATCTATATCGTGTAAGGGGCAAGGGGAAGAGGAGCAATTCTTTTATTATAAGATCACCATGTACAAGAAAACAATGGATATAAAGCAGGAAGTTAATTGGAATCAACTGCAGCAGTCTTTATAGGAATTTACTCACAATGTCTGCCATTCAGAGCTGGCTTACCATAATATTCTCTATGGAACAGTTGACCACAAGATTCTCATTCACAAACAGCCAGGTTAAACAGTTAAATGCTAGCAAATCCTGCATAGCCCTGTGGGAAATTTCACTTTAATCCTGAATTTATAAGAGGACAATCAAAGCCCAAAGCCTAGGTAACAAATCTGATCCTCTGTTGCAATCCCGTCCTCATGGGAAGCCGAGAGATGCTCCCAATACAAGCTAGAGATGGATAAATACCTAAATGATGAGATAGATGGGGAACGCAGAAGAAGCGTCTGGCTTCAGCCGTTCGCTTCCAATTTCACATTACACTGTGAAAGGCAATTCTTGTGCGGCTCAGGAACAGCCAGTCCTGATTACTATAAGTTGAAGTGTGGCTTAAGGAATGATTAATGACAGTGTCAGGAGAAAACAAAGCACAATGAGAGTTATCTCTAATCCACCTGCTTGCAGATGCTCTAGTAAGGGAATGGGAATGGCCCCACTGAGCCCCGATAATAAAAAAATCAAAATAGAAAGGTGCAAAGCCGTAGATATGTATTAATCTGATATATAAAAAACTCGGTCTTAGCTTGAATAAAGCATTAGGCATGAATGGAGCCCCATAGGTGATAGATATTAAAGCATAGAGGACTTCACATTGTCTGTATTTTTTAAATCAAACAGAACTGTTCCCTTCAGTATTGCCTTTGACATTAATAGGTTGGTATTTGAAAAGTCACAGTTCACTAGATGAGCAGGCTTGTGAGTTCAAGCTCATTAAACAAAACCCCTTTTTCTGTTGTTGTTGTTGTTATTGCTGCTGCTGTGCTGCAATGGAGGCAAAAATGACACCACACCCCCACCGTGTGGCCTTTGGTTGTAGAAACACCAAGGAGGAGGCTCCTGAGTTGCCTTTGCCAAGAGATGGGAGAATCCCCTACAAAACATAATTATAATATCTGATTGCTTCTTCATATGTAGGCAGGTTTACGATCCCTCTCAGTCCTGACAACTGCTTGATAGATGCTGATTGTTGCCATTGTGGAAAGGAAGTTTTGGGAAGCACCCCAGACCATTCTCATTACACTTTTATTGTTATTTCTAATTGGGTAGATACTATAGCTACGAGAACAGCCAAAAGACCACTGCTTTGTGACTATCATTGAAAGTGTCAAGGAGAATGCTCTGTTTTCTATTGACTTGCTAGATGAATCTTCTTCTAAAACCATCATACCATTCAAAGAACCTAAACTGGTGACTTTTTGCTTGCTGTAGGAAGTGGCAGCGTGACTTGTGCTCCTCATGTTAGATCCCCTTGGTCTACTCACATTAAAGATGGCATTTTGTTTCTTCACTGGCTATTTTATCTTGTCTCAGGCAGAAAGATCTGTGTTCAGATCTCAGCTAAGGAATCCACCTGCTTGAAGTTTGCCATTCTTACACTCTTAGCATTTAAATCAAGTTATAATTTAATTACAGACAGGATTCCACTTAGTAATAATTCCTTCAGCATGTCAGTTGCGAGATTACTTATCTGTAATTACGATCTTAATGCAACCAAGGTTTGGGAACACTGAGCTTACATTGTCAATATGAGTAACATTTTCCTCTCTTAATAATGACAGCAACAAGTAGAATATTTCACGGAAATATTTTAATACAGAAAACCTCTAATGAAGATTTAGCACTCAGTTTTTAGCAAGTCTGACATAGCTGTTGAAAGAAAGCAAATACATTATTTTAATTAATACAAAATCATAAGGGCTTCGGATTTATACATTCAGCAAAAAGGAAACTTTCATAGTCTATTCTTGATTCTTGCATATTAACTCAGAAACTTTGTTACAAGCAGCAGGGTATAATGCAAACTGCCAAGGAGAAGCATACAAAGGCCTCATATTAGGCATATAGCCGCATCACCCAGCCTTTTCTTATGTACGGATAAAAATCTGTCTGTACATTTTTGCCTGCTGACATTTCCTACTGTTGCATTTTCAGTAGAATAATTTTAAGATTAGAACAATATGGAACTTTTGAAAAGGGAGCAAATTGATGGAGCAAAATTTGTGGCAGCCCCTCAAATACTGGAATGCTGCTATCATGTCACCATTTTAGTATTTGAGGGACTGCCACAAAGATGAGGGGGTCAACTTATTTTCCAAAGCACCATAAGGCAACACAAGAAACAATGGATGGAAACTAATTAAGGAGAGAAGCAACCTCTAGAACTAAGGAGAATTTTCCTAACAGTGAAAACAATTAACCAGCTTGCCAGAAGTTGTAGGTGCTTCCTCACTGGAAGTCTTTAAGACAAGGCTGGACAGATACCTGTCTGAAATGCTATAAGATCTCCTGCTTAAGCAGGGGGTTAGACTAGACAACCTTGATCCCTTTCAGCTGTATTCTAATTGATTGATTGGTCTACTGCATTTAGCATATAACATTTGAAAACTCCAGACATGCATGACTAGTCAACACTATATTACATTTTTCGCAGGATTGCACACACTAGCATGGCAATAGAAACATATTCCAAGTTAACTTTTGTCGATGAGGACGCTGGTAGTCATTAAAATGCTTTGCTCTCTCCAATATGCAGCAAAATATTTATGTCCTGGAACTTTTTTTATACTGTATAATAAACCATACATATGTGACATTTCGCCCTCCCCCCTTCAAAGCGATTTCACATCACTAAAATGACAATCTGAATCAAAATCTTTCCCCAACTTGGTGCTTTTCAGTTAGGCTCACATTATCTCCTGGTAACTTAATCTAATATACTATAATGCATTTCCTTGATATGATATTGAGTGAAAATGGGATCCTAGAGGTGGAAAATGTATCTAAATCAGGAGTAGGAAGACTGAAACTCAAAGGTTTGACCCACTTATCTGCAACTTCTGGGTCTTGTCTGAATGAACGTTTAAAATTCAGTGTGGTTGAAAACGTGCAATAGTATAAATATGTAAAAAGTATAAGATGTGTCCTAAAATGGGTTTAATACAGCTTTAGAAAAGGAAAACACGTTATTTGTGTTATTAGATTATAGATATAATATTATATATTTATTTCAGAGACATTATTATATATTTACGCTATATTAAGTCAGGAAATAAATCATGTAACCCTATAAGTGTCCCATTTCTACCTAGCCAATAAAAATGCATTTGTGCTCCAGTGCAAAAAAAATGTAACAGCTGAAATAAAGAATTAGCAAGTTTTTTGTCAAGAACTTGTCAATCCTACATTACATGCCATCAAGCATTAACACTGGGGAAAAAGTTATGTAAGACCATTTTGAACACTTTCAATGAAAGCACTGTTTGCCTTACATTTTTAACCTAAAAAGATCACTCATCCTATCAGTTTGTGTCCCATTGGGTTGAAAACCACTCTTGCAGCCTCCATCCAATTTCTCCAGGAATTGCCTAGCACTTAATTGAATGAAAGGTAATTGATTAACTTGAATTAATCAACTCTTTAAAGAAACAGCAATGGTTTTTCTACCTTTAGTGGAAACCTGAAAAGGGGCTCATCTAAAAGAATGGAAGTGCTGTGTTGGTATTCATGAGACCTAAATCATTTATAAATCATGTTTAAGTTAGGTCCAGACCTACTAAGTAAGCAAAAACTGACTGCACTTGAGTATCTCTACAACATAAACTAGATCCATTTTAGTCTAAATGTACCCCTTTGAGGTGATTCACCACCCATTTATCCTCACAAAGGTATTAAAAGACCAGAGCTACATGGATGTTTCTATCTTGATTCCTTAGCAGCAGAGGTCTGTGGGCATCCAGAGGTTGCTCACCTCTCTCAACACTAGCTACATTGGGTTCCCCATCCCTAGATTAGTCCAGCTTCAGAAATAGACCCTCAAACACAAATCAGCATTCATAGTCATAGCAGGGTTTCAATGTGGCTTTTATTTCTTCTTTTCTTCATTTGTTAAGTCTCAGATTCTTTACTTTCATGCTTGGAGGTAGAGTTGCTGCTGGCAATATTTTATGTTCACCCATTAGTTTATTTTTTTAGGACTAAGAAAATGTAGTTCTGTGATATAAATTATTTATAAATACGAGAACAAAGGCTGGCTGTCAGGAAGGCTGGTTCTTTGAGAAAACATGAGGTGGGGGAAGAGCTATGGGTGTATAAAGAGTACAGTTTTATAAGTCAGAAAAAGGGGTTTTAAACCACTAATTATTAACACTCATTGGCAGACAAAGACCTGAAAGGATAGGATTAGAGAGATCTATTTACATCTGTCACAAACCAAAATCTCATTAATGCTTTATCAGTCTGTCAACCCAACTTTTTCTCTTATATTAAACTTGATATTACTTACTTTGGGGTGTTTTAAATATAAATTAAAATACTTATAACACTGTAGTTTTGAGCACTTCAGACTGCAAGTTTCCTAATAAACCTGGAGGAAAAAATGTTATAAAGGTCACCAAAATTTTTAAAATGTGTGGTTTATATTGTGGTACATTCAAGGTATAAAACTCCATACTTGTCAAAACGAGTGGAAATGGTGCAAGAACTGGACCATGCTCTTGGCCAATTCCTACTAATCCCAGCTGGTTTATACCAAAAAAATAGAATCCAAGATCGTTTTTGCAAACTAGACCTTTTTTATTTTCTAAGAGTTAGAGGATGTTGGTATGTTAAGTTTCTGATCCATCATTTCTTGAAATAATAATAATAATAATAATAATAAATTGGGATTTATTAACCGCACCCTCTCCCCACAGGGACCCGGGGCGGTGCACAGGCATAATTAAAAACAATATACAATAATACAAATATTTCTTAAAATCGAATTAAATAAATCTACCCGTGCTAAAAACATAAATTAAAAACCCATTTAAAATTTATAATTAAAAGACAGAGAGAACTATTCAAGGCCGGCCAGTCGAAAGAGATGGGTCTTCAATTTTACACGGAAGGAGCGGAGGTCGGTGGTCGTTCTAATATCAGGGGGAAGGTCGTTCCAGAGGGCCGGGCCCGCCACAGAGAGCGCCCTTCCCCTGGGCGTCGCCCGCTGACAAAGTCTAGTGGACGGCACCCGGAGAAGCCCCTCTCTGTGGGAGCGAATCGGTCGTGAGGATGTGTGGGGCAGGATCCGATCTCGCAGATAGCTAGGTCCCGAGCCATGGAGCGCTTTGAAGATGATAACTAACACCTTGAAGCGCACCCGGAAGACGACAGGTAGCCAGTGCAGCTCGCGCAAGAGCGGTGTTACGTGGGCAAACCTAGAGGTGCCCATAATTGCTCGCGCGGCCGCATTCTGAACTAACTGAAGCCTCCGGGTGCACCTCAAGGGGAGCCCCATGTAGAGAGAGTTACAATAGTCCAGTCGGGATGTCACGAGGGCATGAGTGACTGTGCGAAGGGCGTCCCGATCCAATAGGGGGCGCAATTGGCGAACCAGGCGAACCTGGTAAAACGCCCTCCTGGCCACGGCTGTCACTTGCTCTTCCATAGACAGCCGGGTATCCAGGAGGACACCCAAATTGCGCGCCCCATCCACAGGGGCAAGATGTTCGCCCCCTATGGCCAGCGTTGGAGAAAGCTGGTTGAATCGGGCAGCCGGAAACCACAGCCACTCGGTCTTGGTCGGGTTGAGCCTAAGTCCGTTACTTCCCATCCAGATCCGCACGGCTTCCAGGCACTGGCACATCACCGCTACGGCATCGTTGGGGTGGTTTGGGGTAGATATGTACAGCTGGGTGTCATCAGCGTACAGGTGGTACTCTACCCCAAAACCACGGATGATCTCACCCAACGGCTTCATATATGCATTAAACAGGAGAGGCGAGAGGACCGACCCCTGAGGCACCCCGCATGTGAGGGGTCTCGGGGTCGACCTCTGCTCTCCTGCCCACACAAATTGCGATCGGCCAGAGAGGTAGGAGGAGAACCACCGCAAAACAGTGCCTCCCACCCCCAACCCCCCCAGCCGATGCAATAGGATACCATGGTCGATGGTATCGAAAGCCGCTGAGAGGTCTAATAGGACCAGGATGGAGGAACATCCCCCATCTCTGGCCCTCCAGAGATCATCTACCAACGCAACCAATGCCGTCTCGGTGCTATGCCCGGGCCGAAAGCCGGACTGGCGCGGATCTAGATAGTCAACTTCCTCCAGGTGACGGGGAAACTGTTGTGCCACCACACTCTCAACAACCTTCGCCAAGAAGGGAAGGTTGGAGACTGGACGGTAGTTGTTCAAAATAGCTGGGTCCAAAGAGGGCTTCTTGAGGAGGGGCCTCACCATAGCCTCTTTTAGGGAGGCAGGCAAGGAACCCTCACTCAAGGATGCGTTGATAACCTCTTGGAGCCAGCCTCGTGTCACCTCCCAGGATGCCAGTACAAGCCAGGAGGGGCACGGGTCCAATGAACATGTGGTGGCTCGCAGTCGCCCACGTAACCTGTCCATATCCTCGGAAGTAACGGGGTCAAACTCCTCCCAAACAAGATCTCCCTCGTGGCATCCCACTGGGCCATGAATGGGGGCTAGCTCACTCTGTATCTGGGCGGTTTTCTCCTGCAGAAAAATCACAAATTCCTCTGCCCTACCCTGTAACGGGGCTTCCCGCTCCCTCTGTTGGAGGAGGGAACGGGTCACCCTAAACAGGGCGGCAGGGCGGTTTTCTGCGGATGCTATGAGGGTGGCACAATGATGACGTTTGGCCACCCTCAGCGCCACAATGTAAGTCCGTAAATGGGCTCTTACCTGTGTCCGGTCAGATTCAGAGCGGCTAGCCCTCCATCTTCTCTCTAGGCATCTCTTGCGGCGTTTCATCACCCGCAGCCCCTCAGTAAACCAAGGAGCCAGGGTGGTTCGCCGCCGCGAGAGAGGCCGCAAGGGCGCGACCCGATCCAAGGCTCCCACGGCCGCACTATTCCATGCGGCCGTGAGGTCCTCTATCGGGGCGCGGGTCAGGGATACAGGAAATGGCCCAAGCGCTGTCTGGAACCCATCCGGGTCCATCAAGCGCCTGGGGCGGTACCAGATTGGTAACTCTGGTTCCGCCTCCCCGCGGAGGGGAGCAGCGGTCGGAAAGTCGAGTCGGAGAAGTGAGTGGTCTGACCATGAAATAATCGAGCTTTGGGGATGTTGTTCAGTCAAAGTAATACATTTCAAAAGCTCACTGATTTCAATCCATACACATGGAATTTTCACAAAGAAGTCAGAGAAGTTTAACTGTGTTTATTCAGAATAAAATTCCTCTGAGTTCTGTGGTGCAGGGTCATGGGGAAATATGTAATGGATCACAGCCTAAAATATGTCCCTCTAGCCAGATCGCGTCAATCATGTCCAGCTTTTACTATAAAAAGTTGTATAACTGACTCAATATTTCACCAGAGAGTCTGGCCCTTAAAATGCTTTTAAAAATTCTGAATGCTATCCATGCATGTCTGACCCCCCAACCAAAAATCAATGTGTTTTTTTTAATATTAGCTCGATCTTTGTGGAACTTTTTCTGTTTCCCTTCTTCGTTTTCACCCGTTGCTGTTCCTGCTCCCCATTCTCTTTTCTTTCCTTCTGGGGTACAATCCAGCAATATGACAAATAAATAGTGCAGAGATAGTGCTACCACAGCTGGTGGCTCCTTGTTTTTAATCCATCATTTGGCAGGGAAAATCGGGAACAAGCAGTAAGAGTCATGCAGTGACTGTTGCCTTTGTGTAACCTCATACAATGAGGTGACACAAGAACTGTGCCCAACCTGGTGCCATCCTGGTTTGTCAGGCACCTTGGAAAGGAAGTCCAGGAACTGTCATGCCAACAAATCTAGAAGGCACCAGCTGGGGAAGTTTACTACCAACTGAATTAATAGATAGTCCTCTTGTAGCTAAGCCTCCTCTTCTCTGTTATTATTTATGTTACTTCAACATTCCATTTTCCTCTGAGAATTGAAAGCAGTGGCATGAGATTTCTCGTCATTGCACTCTCCACCATAATATTTGAGGGAAATTTGCGAGAAGTGACTGTAACTAGTTCAAAGTCACCCAGTGTCCCCTGAGATTTGTCTAGATCCTGTTCCAGCTTGTTCAAGGATTTCTTCGTCACATACATATCAATCCAGTGATAGAACTCCACCTCAGCATTTATTAATGCCTTGCAAAGATGCATTTATATCATTGGCACATTATTTAAATTGACGGCTGAATAATAATGTTATTACACTCCCAATCAGTGGATTAGTTCACACAGTTCAAAACTGATTTTCCAACTAAACCTCTATTCTAACTACATGGTTAATGCTTCAAAGATCTCTGGACATTTAGTTCTATCTGGGATGAACTAATGTTATAAGGAAAAATGCACCATGTTTTTGCCACTGAGTGTTGTATTTGGGCGGCATTGAATGTTATATGGATAGGATGGAAAGTCATTACCTGGAATTATCCTGGGCTGGACTAAGACAAAACATAATTTCCTTACATTTAATTAACACTGAATATAGTTAATATGGTGATTCTTCTATTATCTTTGATATTCTCAATTCTTCTAGCCTATAAAAAAATACAATTTAAAAATTGCTATGAGCTATGCCCAAGCTTTTTGGGAATGTTCCGAGCTCTTGGCACCAAAAAAACAGCAAGTCGCATAGTTCATAAAATGCATTTAATGCAGGCTAGAAATGTGGCACAAAGTGAGCTGTGGTTTAAATCAGAGCTACTTGCTGCTGCCTCATAGTTGATTTTAACAGGTTAGAGCACCCCTCCCGCTGCTTCCGGATGCCGGGAATGGTAGCTGCAGCATCTCTGCTGCTCCATCTGCATGCCCATAGTTGGTTCCGCCCTGTAGCTGATGGTTGCATTTCTCTGTAGCATAGTTTCCATATGCATGTTCACACCCTCCCTTGAGTTCAATGCTTGGGCAAGCAAACCCTCTCGACTGGCAGGGCTCTCTCTTCCATTCTCCACCCCAAAAAAACATGGCAATCCTGTTTTGCTTGAGTAGCCCTCTACCCCTTCATTATTCCAGTGATGCTCACAGACCAGGTTGACATAGCTTTGGATCTCCAAGATATGCACTCCTAGTATAGATCATATGCTAGGAGTACCATTCCACTATAGAACCTTTAAAAAAACATGTAGCCTTTCACCAGTTTGAACCTGGGGAAGGTTTTTAAAAGTTCAGTTCTTCATTGCTCAGTTAGCAAATCAATGAGAGAAAGGAAAGAAGGAAAGCAAGCAAGAGTTCCTGCAGATGATGCAACCAATCCAGAATAAAATGGCCACACTAGGGAGCTGTCAGTGACTATGTTGGTCGTGGCCATTCCCATCATGTTGCAGAACAAGCTAACCAGAGTAAAGATCTACAAAAGTCTGAAGAACAGCAGAAGTAGTATTTAGCATGGCTTCAAATCAAGAAATGCTACTTTTGATTAAAAGCAAGAAAAAGGTGGATGGATGTCACCTTCAGGATGGGTTAAGGTGATTTGGGGCATCTTTCTGTTCTTCAGAAATGGTTAGTAAGCTATCCTCCATGCAAGCAGGAGACACAAATCAACTTTTGATCATCAGGTTTAAATCTGCAATGATCAACAATGAAGTTATTCTGAAACTGAGAGGCAACATTTTCACCTGTTAATTGCAGCAGATCAAGTTTTTCTTAAAGTTACACTTGAAGACGTCAGTCGGCTAGAAAATCTGATGAAGGCTCAAGAAAATACTATTTTCATAAATCTGTTGCTACAAGAGCAAAATATTTGCAAAAGTGTCATCCAAAAAGTTAAATGTACTTTTCCCAAACTGTTCTATTTGTATGGATTTTCTCCAATCTAACCAGTTATGACCATGCGGTCTGGAATATCTGGTTTAGGGAAGGCTGGGCTCCTTGAATATTTTCTGTGTTAAGTGCTTTTTCTCCCCTCATTTAACAATGGATTTTCTTCTTAAAGGTGTGTATTTGTTTGTTTGCCTGCAAATGCTATTAGCTGGGGTGTGATTCTACATTACTGAATTTTTGCATTTCTGAAATCCTGTTGCAGTAATCTATTTAGAAACCTTCAAGCACCCTCTATTGATAAAATTCCAGAAATGCAAGCACTTTTTTCCTAAGCTACCTGGGCTAAAGAAAGCACAATGTAAGTTATTGTAACTGGTGGTAAGAAACATGCAAACCGAGTGTCAAGTTTAGTCCTAAATTCTTCTGTCTCCTCAGTAGAATGTCAAATTAGGTTTTTTATTCATTTTATACTTTTGTAGAAAATTAAACTATTGAAATGAAAGAAATGAGAAAATTTTGGAAAAGGATGAGACGTAATCTTCCAAAAGATACCCGGCTTTTCACAAAAGTGAAGAATATATATTTTTAATACAATAATACAATAGCAGAGTTGGAAGGGACCTTGGAGGTCATCTAGTCCAAACCCTTGCCTAGGCAGGAAGCCCTACACCATTTCAGACAAATGGCTATCCAACATCTTCTCAAAGACTTGGGGCATTCACAACTTCTGGTGGCAAGCTGTTCCACTGATTAATTGTTCTGTCAGGAAATTTCTCCTCAGTTCTAAGTTGTTTCTCTCCTTGATTAGTTTCTTTTTTTATATATAGAAAAAGTTTTATTGAGTTTTACAAATTTTTTAACAAAAAAGGGTAGGGTAAGGTGAATTAAAAAGATATTTTGAGAACTTTCACGTCGGGAACGTTGACCCTCCCGGGCTTCTTAACAAGACATTGGTAATACATTTTTCAATAATACAACAAGGTGAAAATAAATGCATACATATAAATTCTGAATTCTATGCTGGCAGTCGTGTACAAACATCCAGACAAAAATTATACTGTATTAATAAAAATAAAAATAAAAGTCATTTTTTAGATCTAAGTCTCTTGGCAATTGTGTCTTCTTGTTCTCCTTCCTGGCCCCCAGCGGGCGGGGCCGTGGCCCCCTCCGTCCCCCCTGAATCTTCCCCCCAGGATAGAGGAATGTTTTTTAAGAAAGGCATCTGCCTCAGCAACTGTTTTAATCCTTACTCTTCCTCCGTCCCAGAACACCAACATCCCTTCTGGCATCGCCCACTTAAACCAAATCCCGTGGTTGAACAATTTTTTAGATAAGAAGGAATATTTCCGTCTCATCTCTCTAATCTTTTTTGGGATCTGCTTCAAGATGGCGACTTCCTTTTGTTGGTAAATTAACGGACCCTCCCTCTGCGCCTTCAAGATTCCCTCCCTTGTCGATCTTCTAACAAATTTAATATGTATCTCTCTGGGTACTTCATTCATCCTGGCATATGCTGAATTTATTCTGTAGACTAGGTCAATGTCCCCCCTGATCTCCTCTTTGGGTTTATGTAAATAGTCTGATAAAATTGTACTCATGAGATCAGGAAGGCATTCACCAGATTCCTCAGAAATATTCTGAAATCTTAAAAAAATATGACATCCTCTCAAAATCCATCCTAGACATATAAGCAGACAAATCTCCAATTTCAGTATTAACATTTTTAAGTTCTCCCTTTGCCCCAACCAGCCCCACTTCCAACTCCTCGGTCTTCTGTGTATTCTCCATCAATTTTTTCTGTGTCTCCAAGAGTTCAAGCTTAGTGCTAGTATAATCTTTTCTAAATTCTCTGATTTCCAGCACCAAGGAGTTTAACACTGTTTCCATAGCTGTTATTCTCTCTTCCAATCCTGGATTTCCTGGTTGTTTTTTTGAAGCCATGGTAAGCTGTTTAAATCAGTGCCACTAAGATGGCGTTTTTTGGGTGCGGCCGCTGGAGCAAGTCAGGAGAAGAAAGTTCCAATCAAAATTGTAAAAAGTTGTAGAGCCCAGAGGAGAAGCGATTTTCACAGTCAATTATTAAGACAAAGAAGGCATTCCAGGGAGGGAATCAATTAATCCGAAAAATTTCTCCATTGGTAGAGAGAGGTCAGTCCAAATCACAAAGAGATGTTGGAAGTTTTCCATAAAGAAATAAGTATTCAGGAACAAAGGGCAGCCATCTTCCACCACCCACTCTGGCAGCCAGCCGAAGAAAACAGCAGAGAAATTGTTTCAGTCAAGCCGGACTTAGATACATTGTATGAAAACAAGCCGCGGAAGACTTTCACTTGTTGCGCAACAGTCCGGATGCAAAATATCCGCTCCCTGCATTCCAGGAGCCATTTCTGCGTGCCGCTGCTGTAAATCCGAGGGGGGGGGGTTAGCAAACAAACACTCCCCTCCACGTCTCTCTCATCCAAAGCCGCCAGCAATAAAGTTAAAGTCACTTACTCTTCACCTCGCAGCTCAAGCCCCGGCAAAGCCATCCGACCCGAGCGCTCCGTTCTCTCCAAATTCATTGTTCATTACCGTCCTCCGTTGGCGAAGGGAACCAAGCCCCCCGCAGCATGTCTTCTCTCACCTAGACCGAAGACAAGGACCGTTCCCCAGCTGCCGCCGGCAGAACCAGTCCAGGCAAGCCAGTCCTACGGAGGGTCCCCCCCAACAAAAAAAGGGGGGCACCCCGCCCCGTTAGGGGCAGAAAAAAGAGCAAAACGGCGGACGAACCCCATCCGTCGCCGCCAGAAGCCGGAACAGGAAGTCCTCCTTGATTAGTTTCTACCCATTGCTTCTTGTTCTGCCCTCAGGTGCTTTGGAGAATAGTTTGACTCCCTCTTCTTTGTTGCAGCCCCTGAGATATTGGAACACTGCTATCATGTCTCCCCTAGTCCTTCTTTTTATTATACTAGACATACCCAGTTCCTGTAACCATTCTTCATATGTTTTAGTATCTAGTCCCTTAATCATCTTTGTTGCTCTTTTCTGCACTCTTTCTAGAGTCTCCACATTTTTTCTACATCGTGGCGACCAAAACTAGATGCTGTATTCCAAGTGTGGCCTTACCAAAACATTATAATGTGGTATTAACATTTCACGTGATCTTCATTCTATCCCTCTGTTTATGCAGCCTAGAACTGTGTTGGCTTTTTTGGCAGCTGCTGTACACTGCAGGCTCATATCTAAATGGTTGTCCACTAGGACTCCAAGATCCCTTTCACAGTTACTGCTATTGAGCAAGGTACCACCTATATTGTACCTGTGCATTTCATTTTTGTTGCCTTTTACACCTGATTTCCCCCCCCCCCCAAAATCCCTTTTATAGCTAATCAAGATTAGGACTCTTTTTGAAACTAGGAAGTTATGCGAATTTTTATTTCAGCAGGAGAGCAAATCCAGAAAAAAATGCTGGTCTATTAGAAAGTAGTCTTCACAGGTTGCCTTCTTCAGACCATATGCACACAGTAGACCTGCAACCTTCATCAAACAGGAGCATTGAATACAAATGAAAAGGCTTCTAGTTTATTCTTCAAGTGGATCTGTATAATTTATTACAGGATCACATAGCAAACTATGGTTTTAACTTGGCCAGCATAGTCTTATTTTCAAAGAGTTGCTCTACAGAAAAAAAATATGTCCAGCAAAGACTGAGGTTGGGGTTATCTCCTGCCTTTATCACAGCAACAGCTCTTTTGGAGCAGTGGTGAAATTCAAAAAAAAATTACTACTGGTTCTCTGGGTGTAGCTTGATGGGCATGGCAGGGGAAGGATACTGCAAAATCTCCATTCCCACCCTACTCCAGGGGAAGGATACTGCAAAATCTCCATTTCCACCCTACTCCAGGAGAAGGATACTGCAAAATCTCCATTCCCACCATACTCCAGGGGAAGGATACTGCAAAATCTCCATTCCCACCCTACTCCAGGAGAAGGATACTGCAAAATCTCCATTCCCACCCTACTCCAGGGGAAGGATACAGCAAAATCTTCATTCCCTCCCCACTCCTGGGGGGATGGATATTGCAAAATCTCCATTCCCAACCCACTCTGGGGCCAGCCAGAGTTGGTATTTGCTGGTTCTCCAAACTATTCAAAATTTCCAATACTGGTTCTCCAGAATCTGTCAGAACCTGCTGAATTTCACCCCTGCTTTTGAATGATGCATGGGCTTATCATTGGTGATAATAGAATATTTGCTGCAGCTGCCTTTTTAAGCCTCTTCTCTGTTTTCTTCTCTGCCGTTCCAAAATATCCAAGATAAAGGGAATGTGGATGAGTGAGCAAACTATTCAACTATAAAATTACCCTGATTCAAAAAGGTTTCTCACACTTTCCTTAGGTTTTTGTGCTATTTACGTTCTGGCATTAAGACCAATTGTTAAAGGATAGCATGCCAATATTTAAATTGATAAAAAGTTGCAGATTCTGGGACACATTTGATCTGACACACACTTTTCTATGAGACTCAATAATTTTAATGGGATTTACTCTTGAAAAATGTATTATATTGTAGCTAATTATATCGGATCCTGCCCCATACATCCTCACGGCCGATCCGCTCCCACAGAGAGGGACTTCTCCGGGTGCCGTCCACTAGACTGTGTCAGCGGGTGACGCCCAGGGGAAGGGCCTTCTCTGTGGCGGGCCCAGCCCTCTGGAACGACCTCCCCCCCGACATTAGAACAACTACGGACCTTCGCTCCTTCCGTCGAAAACTGAAAACACACTTTTTCTGTCTGGCCGGCCTTGGTTAGTCTCTACCTCTGGGGTGTTTAGGGAATTTAGTTTTAATGGGGTTTTTAGCGCAGGGACGATCAATTTAATCTGCTTTTATTTATTGTATTTATTGTTTGTATATATTTTTATATGTTTTAATTTCCCTGTGCACCGCTCCGAGTCTCCTTGGGGAGAGGACGCGGTATACAAAATTAAATATTATTATTATTATTATTATTATTAATGTCTGTGTTTGAAATAATGCCAATAATAATTAACTTCAATTCTGTATTGATGGGTAAGATTTATGAGGTTTATAGTGGAATTAAGCTTCTTATCCCTGCTTTTATGAATGTCCATTTTGTACTTTACCCTAGATGTATTTCTAATCTAGGGTGACCCGCAGCCATATTGCATCATTTTCCCAAGGTATTAAACCTTGGCTTTCCCATCAAGTCTGAAGCACTGATGGTAAAGATAAGCCCATTTCTTGGTCATGGTTATATTGAATGTGGATTGTCATGACTGTTCCTGATTGCTATTTATGTTGTTTATGTTATTTTTCATGTTGTTTTGTGGGTTTTTTATTCTGTTTTAACTGATAGTCACCCAAGTTGTGCAAATGAGATGGAGGGCCATATCAATTTATTTAAAAATTGTATGTGAATTAAAAACTTTTTTGAAATTTTGAAGTATGTATTTTTGAAAACTGGTATAAAATTGCCTAGATAATAGCAATTTAATTCAATTCAATTCAATTCAATTCAATTCAATTCAATTCAATTCAATTTAATTTAATTTAATTTAATTTAATTTAATTTAATTTAATTTAATTTAATTTAATTTAATTTAATTTAATTTAATTTAATTTAATTTAATTTAATTTAATTTAATTTAATTTAATTTAATTTAATTTGCTTAGTGGTGAAGATTTTGGGCTACAACCTAGGAATCTGTGAGTTTTTGGCCTCTCCTAGGCAAAAAAACAGCTAGGTGACTTCGCGCTAGTGACTGTCAGTGGGGAAATTAGGAAGTAGGTGTACTAGATATATTTGTCACCTTGAATGATAGATAGATTAGATCAGGGGTGTCAAACTCAAGGCCTGGGGCTGGATCCAGCCTGCGGGGTGCTTAGATCTGGTCAATGGGACCACTCTGGAAACACCCTGGAAACACCCTGGAAACAGCAAAGGACCAGCGCATGGTGCCTCTGCCAGTGAAAACGGAGTTTGGAAGGGCCATGGGTGGCGTTTTCACTGGCAGAGACTTGCAGGAGGCCATCGCAGCCTAAAACAGAGCTTGAGAGACCATTTTCGCTGGCAAAGCACTTGAGCTACCACAGACATGAGTGATGTCGAGCTGGCCACACCCACCCTGACCATGCCAGCCCTGGTCCCCTGAGATCAAACACAACCCCGATTCGGCCCTCAATGAAATTGACACCCCTTGGTTAGATAGATAGATAGATAGATAGATAGATAGATAGATAGATAGATAGATAGATAGATAGATAGATAGATAGATAGATAGATAGATAGATAGATAGATAGATAGATAGATAGGCAGATGTGATAATAATTTTACTTACAGCTTTGAATAAAACATACAACTCTTTATTATGAGCATATAGTAGTAAATCAACATGTTCTGTTTTTGAAGTGCTAACCAAAAGTATCTTTCTGCCTATAAATGTCTTCAAGGAACAGCAGCAAATAGTCTCAAAAAAGGCATAAACATAATAATAATAATAATAACTTTGCATTTATTAACCGCTCCCTCTCCCCACAGGGACCCGGGGCGGTGCACAGGAGAAACTAAACATGGTATAAACATACCATACAATTCTGTGCTAGGTGCCTATAGGTGCCTATTTCCTAGTTCTGCTTAACAAAAGTTAAAGACCTCATTCAAGCCACCATAAACAGGAAAAAAATTTTTTGTGGTTCATCAATTTTACTTCTTAAAAAAAAAAATCGGCAGTGGCGTATACTGTTTTTTCTGTCAACTTTTCCTTTGTGGGAGACATCATAATTTCAAGAGTATTTTCTTCTGTAGTAAGTATGAGAAGTTATTTACTGGGATGTTTTATTGCTAGGGAGTTGGGAATTAGGCATTCCTTTAAGATATATTGTTGAACAGATTCTCACCAGGGGCACACCATTAGTATCTAAACAATGAAGCATTTCTATCCAAACCTCTAGAAGCAGAACTTCCCTCCACAGAATTGATTCAGCTACCGGGCTTCGACTACCTGCTACCCAGAGTAAGTCCAATTCAGCTACAGAAAAAGAAAGAAAACAGAGGCACAAGAGTTGCCTCTTTCTTCTTTTCAAATAAAGCAGCACAGGTAGCAGATCAGAGGAAGGAAACAGATCAAAGGTATCCACAGGGTATGGTCAAAAAGTCTAGATGGCAGCCTCAATGATGCAATCAAAGCTTAGCCCATGAAGTGCTCAAAAGCATTAATTACACTGTTGTGGCTTTTTTTTAAAATCATACCTTGCGGATACTCCTGAAGTACCTGATGATAGCATTTACTGAGTAGGCGCCCCCAACTTGTGTTGCAAAACACTTAAGGGATCTGTATAAAGCGTAGTGATGTCCTTGTGACAACTAGGAGGTTCAGTTCACCATATTCATTTGTGTGTGTGTGTGTGTGCGCGCGCGTGCACACATGTGTTCATTCATGCAAATATACACTGTTATACGTGTCATGACCTCAGCCTTCCCACATCTTCTTTTTTCTAAATCTTCCTATAGTTCCAGCAAAATAAAAATTATTTTGTAATGGCTAGCAGTTGAATGAGACCAGCGACCATATCCTTTCATGTATCTTGATTAATTCCTTCCCATAGTCTGCTGAAATCACATACACCACTTTCACTAATGTGGTCAATTTGCACAGTTAAGTTTCCTAAATTATCCCCCAGCTGATTTGTGGTTGAGAGAAATCAGTAGAAAAGACGGTTTTTTTTCTTTCTACTTCTCTTGTCAGCAGGAGTCAGGAAAGGAAAAATGATGTTCTTCAGGGAAGCCAAGAACCTGCAGCCCCCTCAGTCCTTGAGGAATAGGAGGAAGAGTCACAACTAATACAACAGTCAGATAAAATAAATCTGAATGCACAGCAAAAATCTAATTTGAGTAACACCTCAGTTCTCTTGTGGATGAGGTACTTTCAGACTTTCAAGATTGTACTGTCAGGGTTCCAAATAGCATCCAAATAAATCAGAGTCCAAGGCAAAGTATTGCTCAAAATTCCAATTTATTAAGAGAGCCGTGTTGGCACAGCTGGGGAAACCTGAATCTGAAAGCTTCCCAGTTTTCCCCACCCAGTTGAAAGTTCAAGATCTTGCCCCCACACCCACAAGTCTGTCATATGGTCCAATCTTCCACTGCCATTCCATCCCTTCAGTTCCGGCCAGGTGCAAAGGTGCAAAGACAAAGGATGACCTTGGTTTTCTACAAAGAATTTTGTTATGGCTTCATAGCATCTAACTCCTACAATCCCCCTCCCATTTTCCCACAATAGAAAATGCATAGTAGAATAATAGAAAGTGTGGCAGGCCAAAGATCCAATAGAAAAGATGGCTGCAGGCCCAACATGTGTTACCGTAACTCTAGAATAAAGGATGTTTTCATAACTTTGATTTCCTAGAGTGATCTATTGTCAAGGACTAATAATTAAGAAGGCTATCCACTCTTCTGTCCTTCAGGAAATGCTTTAAAGGCATTGTCATGGGGCCCTGAAGAACAAGCTCATTTCATTTCATTTATTAAATTTATACCCCGCCCTTCTCCAAACGGACCCAGGGCGGCATAAATATAAAGCTATTGGTTAGAAGTGACTAGTATAGTAACAGATAAGCCAGCATCACTTCTCAGCTCTAAATCCATAGAGGGTTTTTTTTTTTATCATTTTAATCTGTTTTTATGCTTATGATTGCATTTACATCCATATGTTTTATTATATTGGAAGTCACTGACTCACACCGTACCATGAGATGAGCAGCATAACTAATAATAATAATAATGATTTAATTTATAGACCGCTCCTCTCCCCGTAGGGACTCGGAGCGGTGCACAGGGAAAACTAAAACCACAAAACAATAAATATACACATACAATTAAAAACAAATTAAATCTGGGCCTGTGCTAAAATCCCCTTAACCTGCTAAAATACCCAATTAAAACAGCTAAACCCTGTAGAGAGAGGCTACCCAAGGCCGGCCAAACGGAAAAGATGAGTTTTTAGTTTCAGACGGAAAGAGCGGAAGTCCGTGGTTGTTCTGATGTCGGGGGGAAGGTCGTTCCAGAGGGCTGGGCCCGCCACAGAGAGAGCCCTTCCCCTGGGCGTCGCCCGCTGACAGAGTCTAGTGGACGGCACCCGGAGAAGTCCCTCTCTGTGGGAGCGAATCGGCCGTGAGGAAGTATGAGGCAGGATCCGATCCCGCAGATAGCTAGGTCCCGAGCCATGGAGCGCTTTAAAAATGATGACTAATACCTTGAAGCGCACCCGGAAGACGACAGGCAGCCAGTGCAACTCGCGCAGAAGTGGAGTTATGTGGGCAGATCTGGAGGTACCCAAGATTGCCCGCGCGGCTGCATTCTGCACCATCTGAAGTCTCCGGGTGCACCTCAAGGGAAGCCCCATGTAGAGAGAGTTACAATAGTCCAGTCGCGATGTCACGAGAGCATGAGTGACTGTGCGAAGGGCGTCCCGATCCAATAGGGGGCGCAACTGGCAAACCAGGCGAACCTGGTAAAACGCCCTCCTGGCCACGGCTGTCACTTGATCTTCCATGGACAGCCGGGCATCCAGGAGGACACCCAAGTTGCGCGCCCCATCCACAGGGGCAAGATGTTCGCCCCCTATGGCCAGCGATGGAGTCAGCGGGTTGAATCGGGCAGCCGGAAACCACAGCCACTCGGTCTTGGTCGGGTTGAGCCTGAGTCCGTTACTTCCCATCCAGATCCGCACGGCTTCCAGGCACTGGCACATCACTGCTACGGCATCGTTGGGGTGGTTTGGGGTAGAAATGTACAGCTGTGTATCATCAGCGTACAGGTGGTACTCTACCCCAAAACCACGGATGATCTCACCCAGCGGCTTCATATATGTGTTGAACAGGAGAGGCGAGAGGACCGACCCCTGAGGCACCCCACATGTGAGGGGTCTCGAGGTCGACCTCTGCTCTCCTGTCAACACAAATTGCGATCGGCCAGAGAGGTAGGAGGAGAACCACCGTAAAACGGTGCCTCCCACCCCCAACCCCCCCAGCCGATGCAATAGGATACCATGGTCGATGGTATCAAAAGCCGCCGAGAGGTCTAATAGGACCAGGATGGAGGAACAACCCCCATCTCTGGCCCTCCAGAGATCATCAACCAACGCGACCAATGCCGTCTCAGTGCTATGCCCGGGCCGAAAGCCGGACTGGCGCGGGTCTAGATAATCAACTTCCTCCAGGTGACGGGGAAACTGTTGTGCCACCACATTCTCAACAACCTTCGCCAAAAAGGGAAGGTTGGAGACTGGACGATAGTTGTTTAATAAAGCTGGGTCCAAAGAGGGCTTCTTAAGGAGGGGCCTCACCATAGCCTCTTTTAGGGAAGCAGGCAAGGAACCCTCACTTAAGGATGCGTTGACAACCTCTTGGAGCCAGCCTCGTGTCACCTCCCAGGATGCCAGTACAAGCCAGTAGGGACACGGGTCCAATAAACTTGTGGTGGCTCGCAGTCGCCCACGTAGCCTGTCCATATCCTCGGAAGTAACGGAGTCAAACTCCTCCCAAACAAGATCTGTCTCGTGGCATCCCACTGGGCCATCAATGGGGGCTAACTCGTTCTGTATCTGAGCGATTTTCTCCTGCAGAAAAGTCACAAATTCCTCTGCTCTGCCCTGTAGCGGGGCTTCCCGCACCCTCTGTTGAAGGAGGGAGCGGGTCACCCTAAACAGGGTGGCAGGGCGGTTTTCTGCGGATGCTATGAGAGTGGCACAATGATGACGTTTGGCCACTCTCAGCGCCACAATGTAAGTCCGTAACTGGGCTCTTACTTGTGTCCGGTCAGATTCAGAACGGGTAGACCTCCATCTTCTCTCTAGGCATCTCTTGTGGCGTTTCATCCCCCTCAGCTCCTCGGTAAACCAAGGAGCCGGGGCGACTCGCCGCCGCAAGAGAGGCCGCAAGGGCGCGACCCGATCCAAGGCCCCCGTGGTCGCAGTGTTCCGTGCGGCCACGAGGTCCTCCATCGGGGCGCGGGTCAGGGGTACAGGAAGTGGCCCAAGCGCCGTCTGGAACCCATCCAGGTCCATAAGGCGCCTGGGGCGAAACCAGATCGATGGCTCTGGTTCCGCCTCCCCGCGGAGGGGAGTAGCGGTCGGAAAATCGAGCCGGAGAAGTGAGTGGTCTGACCATGACAAGGGCGTGATGACTATATCCCCTATACCCAGATCACTCTTCCATTGGCCAGAGACAAAGATGAGATCCGGTGTATGTCCACCCTCGTGGGTGGGGCCTTGAATTAATTGGGTCAGGTCCATGGCCGTCATGGAAGCCATGAACTCCCGAGCTGCCACGGATGATTCGCCCACCGATGGCAGATTAAAGTCCCCCATGACCAAAAGTCTGGGGGTCTCAACTGCCACCGTAGCGATCACCTCCAGGAGCTCGGGTAGGGCTGCTGCTACATAGCGGGGAGCCAGGTATACAACCAGCAAGCCCAACTGCCTCCCTAGGCCCCACTTCACGCAGAGGGACTCACAACCGGTGGTCTGTGGCACAATGGTCTCTCTCGGCTCAAGATCTTCCTTTATTATGACCGCCACCCCACCACCCCTACCTAGGGCCCGGGGCTGATGAAAAGCGCGGTAGCCTGGTGGGCACATTTCAACGAGGGGGAGTCCACCCTCGTGGCTCAGCCAGGTCTCCGCTATTCCAGCCAGGTCCGGCTCCCCCTCTGACACAAGGTCATGGATGAGGGGGGCTTTGTTGACAATGGACCTGGCGTTACAAAACATCAGCCTCAGGCCCTGGCTCTGTATTCCCTGACCACCTAGCCTGCGGGGGTTGTGACACCTGACCGTTTGCAACCAATGGCTACGTGTCCCCAACCGGGAGGATGGAACTTGCCTCCCCTCGGACCTGCCTCTCCCCACGACCTTCTGAATGGAAGTGCCCTCCGCAGGAACGACTCGTGTTTCTCCCCCCCTCACGGATTCTTCCGCTTCCCTCCGTCGCCTGTTGGCCTGGCCCTCTCTCTCTAACTGTACATACCCTCCCTCCTCCTCCCTGGAACCCCCTAAAACCCGCATTAAAAACCTCCCTAAAAACCCCCTCAACCTGCGCTTCGCCCACCTCTCAGGAATAATCAATCCGTCCTCGAGGTGGGCCCGTGATAGACAGGGGGGCCAGGCCTGCGAGAGGGGAGACTCCCGCAGGCCAAGGAGGTCGCGCCTAGAGTACCTTGGCGGCACAGTGATTAGAATGCAATATTGTAGGCAAACTCTGCCCACAGCCTGGAATTCAATCCTGACAGGGTTTAAGATTGACTCAGCCATCCATCCTTCTGAGGTTAGTAAAATGAAGACCAGATTGTTGGAGCAAAATGCTGACATTGCAAACCTCCCAGAAAATGCTATAAGGCAAGGTGAGTGGTACCTAAGTCTGCTATTGCTACATAAATTTGATGAATAAATAAACTATGGAAAATCTCAGATGTGAGCAGTCTGAAAGCTAGGAAGCATGGAGATAGTGAAAGCAGGAGAAGTAGCTACAGTACTCCATGCCTTCATCAAGCCTGGTCATGTGGATAGGAACAATAGTAGAAAAGTAATATATAAGCAAGGAGAAAGTGTGAAGAAGGGATGAGTCATTGGGCAAGTGGCGCTGGACCATGTGGTAGAAGTGCCCTCAAAGACTCTTCTCCACGGTTTATTCTTGGCTGCTCTCTTCTCCTGAGCCCTTCTGGAATTGCAGAGCATTACTACAATGGTGGTGGAATAAAAGCAACAATCTCACCCTTGTGCTCTTCTTCCTTCTTCACTCATGCATCTTCAAATAGCCTTGTCAGTGCCTCAGCATTTTAACCTTGGAGCATCTCATTGCCTTATGGCTCAGAAAGCTCCATGAATACCCTTGGAAATATTTTGAGTGGTGCTGAGATAAGCTAACAGAAAACCTTAACAGAAAATAGTTCATGGCTGCCAAAAGTCTTTCACTGAAGACAACTGTAAGGCTTTTGGGCTTGGTTGAAGCAAATCAGCAAATGGAAGAGGAAGTCCATAACCATCGGTACTGCCAAACCTATGGTCCACATTGCTTTGTCAAGACTGACTTGCATCACTTCATCATTCCATAAACCCAATGAAATAGTGCAAGCTCAGAAGATGGGGAAAAACCTGGCCATGGAATTGCTCTCCTCTTCTTCTTCTTCTTCGTCCTCCTCCTCCTCATTATCATCATCATCCATGGGGGAGGTCAAAAAGTCACAAAATACCACCTCTTTTTAGGTGCAATGCAGATGTGACTCACATAAAAATGGGTAGGGTTTCAACCGCCACATTGCATCCACCATATTGACCCACCCCATAGATGCTCTTGCACTTCACAGGGGCCTACCATTTTGTTCACTTTGACTATGCATTTCTTCCTAATGTTATATTTCAGACCGAAATGAAAAGTATCATAGACATATTCATCATTTTTTACTAGAGTGCCTGATAGAACAGAAATAAAAATTTATAAGCAGCTGCTCTGAAATAGAGTACTACAGTCAATGTGGCAGTTGTAAATCCTTCTCCAACTTTTTTCTAATATTTCCTTAATAAATAAATTACACATAATAAATCTTTCATTAATTTATAGTGTTTCAATTTTATAAATTGGTGAACAATTACAAGGATAAATATATAAAAATAGTTCTCTGTGCAATTCACACATTATTAAAATATTATTTCATAAAACCATATCTTGCTTCTTTTGAGTCTGGGTTGAATAATCTATACAATCTACAACAAACTATGTGTCATATTTAGAAATTTTACTGAGTTCTATTACTCCAAGGGAAATGTGTATAATGAGTTTACAAAGTAGACATAAATTGGATTGGATTAACAAATACTCTAGCTGTTTTAATAAGGTGATAAAAACATTGCATTGAGAAAAGGGTTTCCTCCTTCTGGCTTTATGAATGAATGTACACATTTCTTTACAAAATAATTAATATGGTGCATCACATAGCCAGATATTCTTACTTATTTGGTATTTTTATCCACTTACTGAGTCTTTCACAAGGACCTCAGATAGGCAGATGTTAAGGTGGTGTTAAGGGTGTCATTGCAGGATGTAAACTGTAATGATGCCATTTACAATTAACTGGTGGTGGGTTTTTCAATGGCAATAGTGATCAAGTGGTGGTCCAACTGTTTTGGGATTGCACCCAAGGTGTCTAATACTATTGGGTCTACCTTTGCTTTCTTCTGCCACAGCTCTTCTATTTCCATTTGCAGGACTTTGTATGTTGTTATCTTCTATGGTTCTTTCTCAACTGCTGTCTCAAGGTATTGCGCAACCACTATCCAGATTTTTTTTGTCTTTTTTTAATTGACAACTGTTAAATATGGGATGTTAGGTGGCAGATGAATGTCCGTTTGAATTATAAAGAGCACCTTTAGCTTCTTCCTTTTCTATTTAACTTTTCCTATTTAATGATCCCACCAGTTCTTGCAGATCTTCCAATGCATCATTGTTGCTACTTTGGCATGCCATCTCTGTGATGTTGCAGCAGCTAACCATGTAGTCTGCTGTTTCTTCAGCTGCTCTGCAAAGGCAGCACTTGCTATCTATTGTTATCTTCTCAATCCAGGCTTTGTATGCATTTGTTCTTAAGGCTGGTATTGTGCAGTCCCCCTCTCTTTTTTCAACTTTCCCGCTCTTAGACATTGCCACGTCTTGTCATTATCTGCTTTGCCTGCTTTGTTTTTTTACTGTACTGGCCATGCAATACTATTATTATTATGGTTTGTCATATAGTGAGCCAGATGTTCAGACTTGATTTTGCATTTTTTTATCCAGCTATCAAGTCTTTCCCAAGGACCTAGGATAGGCAGATGTTGATGTTTGTTAAAAGTGTTGTCCCATTGTTGTTGCTGCTGCTGCTGTTGTTGCTGTTATATGTATATTTATTTGCCACCCAACTTATGGTTTGGGGTGACTTTGAGCAATTCCCCTTAAAATGTGTAAAATGTTATTAATTCAATACTTTCTCTCAAAAGCGTCTTTGAAACATTAAGCATTCAGTGATTAGCTTGTATGTAAACATCAATAAGATTACTACAATATATTTAACTTCATGAAGTTCCCGGTATTTTTATCACTACGTTAGTATATAGATTATCAAAGTGTTCTGTTTTGTCATTCTAATGTATGTTTGCACAGGCTCCTTTAGAATCGTACCTGCTGAAAATGACAAAAAAAAATGCTTCCTTTTCTATGCTCCGTTCAAATTATCTCATAATTATTCTGGCATTTTGATCAGACAACTTGGCTAGCTCTAAGATATATCAGATGTTTTTCACATGCTTGCTGAGGCTCAGACAAATCCTGCATTGTTTTATTGTGTCAGCTTTATCGTGGAACATCATGCAACCATCTGGGAAGAAAAACAACATGGTCCAGGAGCAGCTGGTGAATTGGGAATGGCCAAATAAAACACTGGCAGTCAACCTACATGAGGTGAGATAAGAAGGACAAGCTGGAGCCCAAAGGGACAATTCTGCAGGATGCTGGCCTTCTTTTCCTTCTTTCCTTATTTTTAAAACGATAGTATAATTCATGCTAGTGAAGCTCTGTCATATGTTGAATGTCGTTTCTAAAGCTCTTGGAAGCACACACAAACATGTATGCAGTGGGTATCATGGTTAGTGTAGGGATCAAAAGATGCCAGGTGAAAGCAGCTTTTGCTTTTCCAGATGTTGGTCTTATCATTCTTAGGAAATATAGGTAGGAAGTGTAGCCCAGCAGCATTAGAATAGTGCCAGAAGTCCATCTCTACAAAACAATAGAGCTAGGGACTTACTTAAGTAAGTCCCTGGCATCCAAATTAAGAAAGTATCTTTTTTTCTGAGCAGTATGCACTTTTAATCAATACAAAAGAAGGCAACCCTCATTCACATTTTCTGAGTATTTCTATAGGGTCTTATGTGAAGCTCAGAGACCTACATCATAGCTTCCCATTCCACTTCTTCCTTTAACTAAAATAATCTTTTGAACAACCAGGGAACTTGGATAGTATCTCTGAACATATTAAAGCCAAAGGTGACCTGATCACCTCCCTAGGCTCCAGTGAGCCATGGCCTTATTTATTTCATTGTTTATCTATTTCACTGTCCTTACAGCTTATCCAAAATTAAAAGGAAAGACAAGGAAGGAAATTAAAAGGGGTTTGGGATTCACCAGAAACACTTTCTATTTGGTTATATAACAAGCTATTTTATTCATTAATCACATATTTTAATATGTCACCAATTTCTGTAGCTGGGAGAGCAATGGACTATCTCAGAACATAATTAAGGATGAGCAAACGGGTTTGGGGATTAGCTTTGTCTAAAAAAACAATTACAGGCAGTTTCTCAGTTGTTGCTATACTAATAATTGCTAATATGAAACAATAGCAATAAGCAATAGCTTTGTGAACACAGTGTTGGAACTTCCAGATGTCATCGTTAATTAAACCATCATAGTTAAGCAAGGAAGTTATATGATCACATTTATGAGCTCCTGCTGGCTTCCCTATTGACTTGCTTCTAGGAAGTCAGCAAAGGAGGTCACAAACAGCAATCATATGACCCCATGGAGCATTGCAGCAACTATGAGGACCTGCCATTAATTTCTAATAGTTCCTAAATGAGTGTCATTAAACAAGGACCACCTGTATTAGCCATTTGGTTCAGAAAAAAGCGGTTCACACAGGTGTCAGAAACTCCATTTTAATGGCCAATAAATCAAGTGCTAATATTCTGATTAGTTTCCAAGGTTCCATATATTAACTCTTTACTTTTTAAACAATGAATGAGACTCATTTTGACTAACGTGTGACTGTTAGAGACTTGATAGCAACCCTCCTAGAGCTATCAGTAGCTTTGGATACCATTGAGCACATCTTGGTGAGCCCATATGTAGTGATTTGGAGTCATTTTATGTTGGTTCTGCTCCCAGGTTTGTGGGCAGTTTGAGTATGGAGAACAGCAGTTATCGTATTTTTCGGAGTATAAGACGCACCTTTTTTCCTCTAAAAAGAGGCTGAAAATCTGGGTGCGTCTTATACGTCGAATACAGCATTTTTTTGCCTCCTGGAACCCCACCCCCTTCACCAAACTGGCTGTGCCTAGTCTTATGGAGGCTTCCAGAGAGCTCCTGGGGGCTGGGGAGGGCAGAAATTAGCCTCAAATGGGCCATTTCCCCCTCCCCCAGCAGCACTCTATAAGCCTCCATAGGACTATGCATGCAATTTATTTGACCCAAAAATGGCCCGTTTTCGCGATAAATGTGGCGGTTTATTGCCCCCCACCCCCACCCCCCCAGGAGCATTCTGCAAGCCACCCCAAGGCTAGTCATGCTTTTTATTTGAAGAAAATTGGCCTCGTTTTCGCGGAGAAAGTATGCAAAGTGCAAAAAAACCCTTTTTGCCTCCTGGAACCCCGCCCCCTTCACCAAACTGGCTGTCCCGAGCCTTATGGAGGCTTCCAGAGAAGAGCTCCTAGGTAAACGGGGTGGGTTTTTTGCTCATTTTTCACCCCCCCACCCCCCCAGGCTCTGTAAACCCCCCCCCCCTCAAGGCTACTTATGCTTTTTACTTTAAAAAAAAACCAGCCTCATTTTCATGGAGAAATGGGCTGTTTTGAAAGTTTGCCGAGTGCAAAGGCTTCCCCCCCCTTTCGGGAGGCTCTTTAACTTTTTCTGAGCAAGCAGAAACGAAGTTTTACGATTTGTCTGCGATTTCCTTCTGCAGGACATAGATAAATACACCTGAGAACATCAACCTACCTACCTAATCTCTCTCTCTCTCTCTACCTACCTACTGTATTTCTCCCTTTCTCTCTCTCTCTCTCCTATCTAACTAACTACACACACACACACTCTCCCCCCCCTCTCTCTCTATATATATAGAGAGAGAGAAATAGAGAGAGAAATACAATAGGTATGTAGGGCGAGAGGGAGAATGTGTGTGTAGGTAGTAGATAGATAGATAGATAGATAGATAGATAGATAGATAGATAGATAGATAGATAGATAGATAGATAGATAGATAGATAGATAGATAGATATAGATATAGATATAGATATAGATATAGATATAGATATAGATATAGATATAGATATAGATATAGATATAGATATAGATATAGATATAGATATAGATATAGATATAGATATAGATATATAGATATAGATATATAGATATATAGATATATATAGATATCTACTACCTACACACACATTCTCCCTTTCCCTCTACATACCTATTGTGTTTCTCTCTCTATTTCTCTCTCTATCCTTCTACCTACCTACCTACACACACTCTCTCTCCCTACCTACCTACTGTATTTATCTCTCTTTCTATTTCTTTCTCTATCTTTCTACCTACCTACCTACACACACACACATTCTCCCTCTCCCCCTACATACCTACTGTATTTCTCTCTCTCCCCTTTTATCTACCTACCTACACAGACACTCTCTCTCCCTACCTACCTACTGTATTTCTCTCTCCCTCTCTATTTCTCTCTATATATATCCCTTTACCTACCTATCTACTCTCTCTCTCCCTACCTACCTACTGTATTTCTCTATTTCTCTTTCTCTCTCTATCCCTTTATCTACCTACCTTACGTATTTCTCTTTCTTTCTCTCCCTCTAATCTACCTACCTACCGACCGACTTTTTTTTGTAATTTGCTTCTTCAAAACCTTGGTGCGTCTTATACTCCGGTGCGTCTTATACTCCAAAAAAATACGGTAACTCCAATTTCTGCAAAATCTGGTGCAACAAAACTTTGCCCTCTCCATACTCCCATTTACATCTGTCAAAGAGCACATAGGTGACATCATGTGTCAGTTTGGATTGAACAATTATCAATAACCTTTACAACCTAGCTTTACATTAGAATTCTGGGCCAATATAATAATAATAATAATAATAATAATAATAATAATAATAATAATAATAATAATAATAATAATAATAATAATAATAATAATAATAATAATAATAATAATTTTAATTTATAAAACCGCACCCTCTCCCCACAGGGACTCGGGGCGGTGCACAGGTAGAATAAAAACCAAATACATACAACAATTCTAAAAACAAATTAAATATAACCTGCGCTAAAATTCCCATTAAAACTAAATAATACTAATTCCCCATAAAACCCCAGAGGCAGAGAGACTCATCCTAGGCCGGCCAGACAGAAAAAGTGAGTCTTTAATTTAAGACGGAAGGAGCGGAGGTCCGTGGTCGTCCTGATATCGGGGGGGAGGTCGTTCCAGAAGGCCGGGCCTGCCACAGAGATAGCCCTTCCCCTGGGTGTCGCCCGCTGACAGTGTCTAGTGGACGGCACCCGGAGAAGTCCCTCTCTGTGGGAGCGAATCGGCCGCGAGGATGTATGAGGCAGGAACCGATCCCGCAGATAGCTAGGTCCCGAGCCATGGAGTGCTTTAAAGATGATAATTAACACCTTGAAGCGCACCCGGAAGACGACAGGTAGCCAGTGCAGCTCGCGCAAGAGCGGTGTTACATGGGTAAACCTAGCGGTTCCCATAATTGCTCGCGCAGCTGCATTCTGGACTAGCTGAAGTCTCCGGGTGCACCTCAAGGGGAGCCCCATGTAGAGAGAGTTACAATAGTCCAGTCGGGATGTCACGAGCGCATGAGTGACTGTGCGCAGGGCGTCCCGATCCAATAGGGGGCGCAATTGGCGGACCAGGCGAACCTGGTAAAACGCCCTCCTGGCCACGGCTGTCACTTGATCTTCCATGGACAGCCGGGAATCCAGGAGGACACCCAAATTGCGCGCCCCATCCACAGGGGCAAGATGTTCGCCCCCTATGGCCAGCAATGGAATAAGCTGGTTGAATATGTAGTCATTGTGAGAGTTATTATCTGGGAAGGTAGATTAAAATTTAACCCCCCCCCCCAAAGTTACAATTTGTCTAGAAACATCTTAGCTCAGACATAGCCCTAATGATAGCACTATATGATGATGTTTGCATCTTGGAGGAGCAAGTCCATGATTTTTCAACCTCCACCTCCACAGACTGTTGACTCCTGCTGAAAGTTCATCATAATGTTCTCTGTATAGTACTGTCTTACTAGAAAGAATAATTCTAATAACAATTCTAAATCGCTGTAGACCACAGTGGACAGAATGCTAGAGTGTGTGAGATGTTACTCTAAAGGAATATTTCTGTTTGGTCACTTCAATGTTTACTGATTGGTTTCCATGTTCAAGAGTTGGTTTTGAATAATGAAGCCCTACATGGCTTGGCTCTAAGGTACTCTGTGCTTCTACTCTGTGACATATTTACTTTGCTTTAAGCCTCTCTAATTTAAAAAATGCAGCATCACAAAAAATGAACTTTGTGTTGGGCCTCTTGTGATCTTTCAAGGCACCTAAATTGGAAAAATGAATATAACTCCTAAAATAGTTGCAACAGTAATAATAATAATAATAATAATAATAATAATAATAATAATAATAATAATAATAATAATAATAATAATAATAATAATAATAATAATAATAATAAGACTACAATGGGAATACTGTTTGCTGGGAATACTGGATATTTCAGATTGGTCCTAATAACAGATATTTGGGGTCAACCTATTGTACATTCCTACCATTTAGAGTTTTTAAAGGTTAAGCTTTATTATTATTATTATTATCATCATCATCATCATCATCATCATCATCATCATCTAAACCGCCCCCTCTCCCCGAAGGGACTCGGGCGGTGTACAGGAAAATTAAGGGCATCTAAAAACATTACAATAAATACATAATTAAAACCAAATTAAATAATTAACCCTGTACTAAAATTTATAAAACATGAAAACTGTATAAAACATTAAAAGTGATATGATGCTCATTTATTTTCATTGTAAAACTATATAATTTTGATTAGGAGATCACAATCTATTAAATCTGAAGTAATAGTCATATTGTCCCTATGTTTGTGATAAAAACAAGAGTCCTTTGGTTATTGTAGCACATGCCTTTATGGACTGACCCTGTTTCATGCCACCAATCAAGGCACAGATTGAATTCATAAAACTGTAAGTTATCGTGAAGCTGGTAGTATTCAAGAAAACATGAAACTTTTCTATTTAGGGACAAACTCTACCATTCCTGAAAAGCTACATTTCTAGCCATGAGGTGGCACTATACACTAAGAATTACCACACCAGGTAAAAATAGCTGATAGGAAGTTTAATCAAGTTATGTGTGTACAATAAATTTAGAAAGGGGGAGTCCAACATAAATTTAATAAGAGGATATGACTAAAATATTCAAAGCAGCCCTAAAACTGATTCCTTCTAGGGCAGGTAAGACTAAGATGATTAAATTCTTGTTAAGATAAAACCATTTATATCTTAAGATACGCAAATATAATTCAGTGCTATCATGTGCTTGTCCCATCTTTCTGTATTGTAATATACTAATAATATTTTAAGTACTTAATTAATTTTGTTAATAAACAAGCATTGAATAAAAAAGGAGATAAAAACAGAAATGCAAGAGGATACACTATAATAAAAAAATAGATTGTAAAAAGAAGCATTCAATCATATTCATTCTTCCTTTCACTTTTTCCTTCAACCATTAACTGCCACAATAGATATTTATACTTTTTTTTAAAAAAGAAAAAAGTATACCTGTTTATATCTATTTTTATCTTTTTTCAGTAATAGTATTTTTCATTATTATTCCATTCAGTGGAGAAATCTATCTTTTTTTCTCTAGGAGTTCAAAATGACCTGATGCCTCATAATCAATCATACATTTATTTACACTCATGTACCAATGAGTTATAACATATACAAATAAAAGAAAAACTTAGAAATATAAAACTAAAGCTAAAAATGGTTGAATCATTGAAAAGAAATAAGAGAATAATATTAATTTAATAATATAATACAAATAAATGAGTTGGAATATAACAAATTTTCAACTCTAGGTCCTAAATCACAAAATCTTAATTATGATTTGTCACACAATTAGCTGGATGTTCAGATTGGATTTGGCATTTTTGTCTGTCTATCAAGTCCTTCCCAATGATCTGGCAGATGTGGTTATTTGATGGTGTTACAGATATCCTCAAGGATATCATACTCATACTCAAGGATTGCATCTTGAGTCAATTGGACAGTTCTCTAAATCAGAGAAATGTTTTTTCATCTGCCACTGTTGTCAGCTACTCAGAATATTTTCTTACTGTCTATATTTTGTTTCAATGAATTCAATAATTTGCTACAGCGAGAGAAATCAAAATAATCTTTTTTAAACTTATAGCTTCAACCTAAATATAGAGAATTCATAACAGATTTCTCTGAGCATTTTAAAACATGTGAGATCAATTAGCAGCAATCAAATAAAAATGCACCTAAAAATAGGTCACAAGTAATTAGATGTAAAGTAAATATAGTGAAGTTAGTCCAGATACTGATCTGTATTTGTTTCTGTTTATAGAACAAGAACAAGAAAAAAACCCGTAAGGATGTTTCTAATATTTATGAGATCAATCAATGAAAGAAGTTCTAACAATGTAATGTTTACATTCAGGATAACACAAAATTACCTCCATCCTCATGTTGCTATAATATGCTTCTGTTAACAAGGAACTGATCATTAGATACAATTTATGGTTATAGAAGACCATGAAATTCACTTCTCCAGATGACAGGAAGTTCTCTGGAAGAATCTTTACAGAAATGATTGTCTCATAATGATGGACAGTGATGAAGATATGTTATGCGTGTAGTGCCTGTTTAGCTACAGATAAACAAGGATAGAATTTGGGATGCCAATCATTTTCCATAAGCAGAAAGCACAAATTCTAATCTTGTATTTAATTGTCGTAAAATAACAGCATGGATATAATTTAGGTTTTTTTTCTCCTTTATTAATGACTTTCCATTGAGTTCATCATAGCTAAAATCCTATTCATTATTCTTTTCTATAACTCCCCCCAAACAATTGCACAAGCTAAAAGCTATGAGATTTCAAACACTGCAGAAATCTCCCATTGTTTAATATTTTCAGCAGGGTAACAAATTGATCACTTGCATTTCTTATAATACACTTTTAAGCAGAAGCTATAGGCACATATAACGTCATAAAGGGATTAACAAAATACTTTCAAAACACACATCAGAGACTTCATTTAGTAAGACATCATCTCCATGAAATATTTTTAGAACTCGTTGTCATTTGATCCTGGTTTAGTATAACCATCTTTCATGGCCTGTGAAAGACAGGAATTGTCAACTAGTATAACTGGTGAGTATCAGGATGGGGAAGCACTAGCACTGTGTGTATTATGTCTGAATGAAACAATATAAATACATTGCTAACATTTTTAATTCTTTGCTTCCAAGATGTTACAGAGAAATAGTGGCAGACTGTTATTATTCTGCTTGAATCTGTTCAGTTAAAGTTACCATCTGTCATTTTAATGTCATGTTACCCAATTAAAATGCTGTTACTGGATAACAGTCATTGGAAGAGACAATTGGACAGATTGCCCATCCCTCCCTAAATCCTCTAGTTCCTGCTTTGCTGCCTCTGCAACCTGTTTAATGAAAGCACAGTTAAGAAACTGTGTATATTTAATTTGCGGACTGTGTTGCAAATAACTTCTACTTATATCCAATAAATATTTTATTTTAACTAATTGCAATTGTATTTTAATCCCTCAACAGGTTTTTTTAGCAATAATATTTTTTTAAAAAGGTATGAGAATGCATGTATATGTTATAAGGCCAGTAAGAGGATCCTTTAAAGGTGAAACACTTCCAGTACAGGTTCTGTGTGGCCCATTATATTCTACTTCTGAGATAATATTTGAGAAACAGTTCCAAAGTTATATTTTATTTTTGTTCCACAAATGCTATGCATAAACATTGTTTACATTCCAGTATTTTATACCACAGTAATTATTCTGCTTCCTTCCAAAAAAAATAATCCAAGGAATTCTAGGGAGACATTGACCAGTTCCATTTGCAATTCCTACCATCTAGGCCAGGAATGTCAAACTGGCAGCCAATGGGCCACATGCGTCACACGCCGGCCACGCCCACCCCAGCTCCAAAAAGGGAAAAACTATCATGATACATCACGTGATAGCAATGTGATGCCGTGAGTTTGACACCCGTGATCTAGGCATAATTTCCTATCAGAAAGAACAGGAACATTTGGGGTGGGGGAGAACATCCTCCACCTCAAATGTTCAAGATAGCAGTCATGACTATGCAATGAAAGCCTCAGGGCTTTGATCATATCAGTGTACCCCCTCTCTTGATTTTTTTTCACCCCCTCAAATGTTCTGCGCTTTCCTGTAGGAATTTGTCATAGATTCCCCTGGCAAAAGATTATTACCTACTTTAAAAGGGCATACTTGGCTGATGCTGTGAAGAAAGAGGAGTATTTGTTTTGCATCACTGTAAGATAACTCTGTTGGGTGAAGGACTGTTATTATTGTTTGAGACGTTAGTCGGAAGAAGTATTTTAGTTGCTACAAAGTAAAGACTATTTTCTTACTATCACTGTTTTAGAGTTTGTTTGTGGTTTACAGCAACGTATCTCTTTACTGTCCGGTGAATTACACTATTCCGCATTTATTTCCTAACACTGGTTACGGGACCAGAGTTGTAACACTGGTTCTGAACCCAGAGTTGCTAACAATACTATATTCATACTATAAGAGTAGGGCCTCCGTATTAGAAAAAGCATAGAATTTAAAACTTATTAATACAAAATAATAAATGATATGCTCCAGTGTTCTATGGAAAGGGAGGTTTGGCTGCCATCCCACAGCCTTCAAATATCAATGCTTTTCATTGAAAAATGCCTAGGAACTGGACATGTTCAGAGGAGACACCATTGGGGGACCTTACAGAACTAGGATAAATTCCTAGTTCTGATAGAAATGAAGCAAACGAAGACAGCCCTAATTTAAAACATACTCAGGCTTAACCATGATAGTTTTGAAATGCTGGTTATTGTTTTTCTTTTCATTTTTTTTTAAAGGCAAAGGTAAGATATTGTCGGCAGATATTTAAAATTGATGCAACTGTCTCCTAGATCAGAAAAAGTCATGATTTTAATTTTTAGCCCTGAATATAACAGGTCACGTTGTATATGGAAATAAAAACTTAATATTTTTTGTGCGTTACCTTCTATTGATTTAAAATAAATAAATAAATAAATGCAGATGACACGTGGGCAGACAGATAGATTACTATCTCAGATATTAAACTTGCCAATAACATTCAATTTCATTTAAGACACTATCTTAAAATGTTTACCATTAGCCAGCCATAGGATCTGGAAATGTCTTGTTAATTTTAGGGTGCTCTATATCACTGCCGTCAATAGCCTCTAATTCTTTCCTAACTTACACCCTTTGACTTATTGCTATCCAAAATATCAAAACCTGCACAAATTTTATCTATTGGTTCAGTGCTCAGTAACTTTCACCAACCCACTACCTGAGAGATGTTTTGAACAAGAGACTTGGGCAGTTGTAACAACTTTGGATAAATAAAAGTAAGTAAACAAATTTTGAAGATCCTCAAACTGCATGGCTTTGTAGATTTTGGGAAAGAATGATTGTTGAGATCCCTGCTTTTGATTAAAGCAGTGTTTATTCACTGCAATAAGCCCAAATCTGGAACTATTTATTGGAGGATACTGGAAAATTAAATGGAAAATAAAACAACACATCAACAGTAATCTGGGGAGAGTGAACTAGAAAACTGTAAAGTTCAAACTAATTATTTGCCTTTACTTAACTGACAGCAGCTTCGAATAGAATCTCCAAATCATTACCTTGCTTAATGGATGCATACCTACAGAGGCAGACATGCAGTGCCTTTAATCTATGGACATAACACAACAATATGTGAGAAAGAGTAGAAGAAACAAGAGATTTTGCTGAGGTTTTGGCCTTTTGGCACAAATGGGTGTATTACTTGGAACCCTAACCCCTAATAGGTGTCAATCAATTGGGGCATTTTTTGGAAACCTGACAATATAAAGTTAAGACAATGTCTTAACTTACTCAGCTTATTCAGCTAATAGCATGCTTAAGACAACTTCAACAAGAATTTGTTTATTTGTTTCTAATATAACGTGACTTTAATTTTTCAATGGATAATGTGTGGGATTCTTATTTTTATTGTAAAGGGGGAAGTGAATGGGATGTTTTCCTTTTCCCCCCCTTCTTTTTACTGTGAAGAACTCACTGTAAGGGTATTACTGTCACTTTATCACTGTATATTATTGTCATATTTTGAACTAATGCAAAATGTGTTTTGAATGTGTATTATGTTAATATCTATGGGAAATGCAGATTTAAGGCTACCTTCGGCCTTGGAAAGTTGTAAACTGATTTTGGTGAGTCACAATTATTTATCTTAACTTATACACTTTGTGTTGTGTAGAAAAGGAATATGTTCTGAATGCCATATAGATCTCCCGAAAGCAAGATAAGATAGAAATCTAATGAATAATTCTGTCTACAATTGGAATACCCAGATGTGTGGCCTGTTGATGAGCAACAAACCACACATTTATTTCTAACAAAGTCAACCATATTGTAATAGCTAGAAAAATCTTACTTTTCCAAATGTTGGTCATATATGAAAAGGCAGATTCTGCCATGTTTATAAATGAAATGTGTTTGAATATTAGTAGCATGGGTTGATAGTTAGGCTATTAGTTTGGCAATTTGGTTGCAAACATTATGTCACCATTTGAGGAGACATCATCAGTACGTTTTGAGTTGTGCTTGTCTGTCAGAACACAGGTCTTTAAACACCTTTTTATGAGACACAAATTAGTCTGAATATTGTTTGTTTGGATATTTCTGACTCATAATCCGATTTCGGTCTGTTTGATTGGCTGATTGTTGTTTCTGGGCTGTAGTTAAGTACCATCTGAGTGATGCAGATTAGGATTAGAGTTGTTTATCTGGGTACCTCTGAGTCATGGTCTGGTTTTGGCTTGTTTGATAGTTTGAGTAGCTGGCTGTTGTTACTGAGATGTGGCCCAATTGTGAGCCAATGGGTTATAATTTTATTGCTGCATAGCGGGATGCCTTTTTACTCATTTTAAATACTATCCTCGGGATCATGGTTCATGTTTATAATACTGCCTACAATATAAATACATATATTTCCACTAATATGGCAAATTTAATAACAGCCTCTGATTAAGAAAAGCTGCATGTGATATTTCTCTAAAATAAAACAGATAAAGTAAGTTTCTGGGCTAAAAGCTTAAATAGGAGGTTACTGCCAGATTTTCACAAGTAATAGTCAGTAAGAAAAATCAAAACACCACAATTTAAGATAAAGTTTAAAAAGAAAAAAATTGTAAACTCTATTTCCAACAAATCTTTTCCACTCATCAATTATCAAGTTACTTTGTTGAAGAAGTGTTACCCTTAATCACAACTGTGCGGTGCCAAGTGGTTTGGAAGTAACTTGAATATTTTTATTCCAAAGCCACTATGGGATTTTCCAGATGAAAGTCCCTTCCTTTCCCATAGGGAAAATGCAGCTGGTGATCAACTCTGTCCTAACTAGTAAATGTTCCATTTTATAGATTTAAAAGAAAGTTTATAGAAATAGATTGTTATATCATACACTTAAGAGTTTAATCGGGCCAAACAATTGGACATTATAGCAAAAGCCTAATTAGAATCAGCATAATATATATATAAATATAAAATGGGTAGCAGTAAGCTCCCTTCCTCCCATATTTGGGCATACCAGGTACTCTGACATAAACATTGACTTATTTCCCTGGCTCAGCTGATAAGGGAGTAGAACTCATGGCCTAATGGTTAAGGCAGCTGCCTGACATGTAAACAGCCTGAGTTCGAATCCCAGTAAGGGTATGGCTATCTGATGAGAGCTAAATAGCTCGAAATAGATCTATCATACAGCAGCAGGGCATTTAGATTATGATGTATCCCCTCAAGAGGCTTTCACTGGACCCAATTGTACTGCACAATTTTGTACCATCTCCAATGTCCCCATTTTAGGGAAGGTTGTTGAGAAAGTGTTTGGGATTCAGCTACAGAGGGTCTTAGAAGAATCTAATTATGTAGTTTCCTTTTGGTAATTTTTCAAGCTAAGGCATATGCTGAGAAAGTGCTTGTTGATGACCTCTGGCAGAGCTGGGCTCTGCCAGAGGTACAACCATTCTGGTTCTGCTTGACCTTCCAGCTACACTGGACACCTTCAATCCATGGTACTAAATTTGGCATCTGAGGGAACAGGGCATTGTGGTGGTTCTCCATTCTCTGTGATTGAGTCTATTCAATGTAATATCAGAGAAGAGTTAAAGTCCAAGATAAGAGTTTATAGAAGTATCTAGTGACTTGTACACATACTTGCCCCTTCTGCATAAAAATTAAGTAAGTGCTGAGTGAGGTCATTTGCCAGTTTGGAATTAAATGTTATTAAAAGCAGATGATACCCAATTGCACATCTCAATTCCAGATCGATTGATTGTTTGGATGGGAAATAACAATCTCAATTCCAATCATGACAAGAGCAAGTGATTAGCCACTCCAGTTGTGTCTTTACTTTACTTTATTCATACTTTTATACCGCCCTCTCTCCCAAATGGGACTCAGGGCGGTGCACAGGAATAAAAATAAAATATAAATAAACAGACAACAAGTAAGTTTAAAATTAAATTAAATGAATTTGACCCATGCTAAAACTTAATTTAAAAACCCAGCTAAAAATTCAATAATAAACATAACTATGTCAGGCCAGCCACATGGAAGAAGTGTGTTTTAAGTGCTCGATGGAAGAGCAGGTTGTTCCAGAGGGCTGGGCCAGCCACAGAGAAGGCTCTTCCCCTGGGGGCCGCCAGCCGGCACTGTCCGGCGGACGGCACCCTAAGGAGGCCCACCCTGTGGGAGAGGACAGGTCGAGTGGAAGTATGTGGCAGGAGGCGGTCCTGCAAGTAGCCAGGTCCTATGCCATGGAGCGCTTTAAAGATGATCACTAAGACCTTGAAGCGCACCCGGAAAGCCACAGGCAGCCAGTGCAGCTCGCGCAGGAGAGGTGTTATATGAGAGTATCTAGAGACTCCCAAAATCCCCTGCGCAGCGGCATTCTGCACTAACTGAAGCCTCTGGGTGCACCTCAAGGGAAGCCCCATGTTTCATCTTTATTTCTGAGCAGAATTACATTTCACCGTTCAATGACGATATATAATTTGGGGGGGGTTCTTGAATTCACAGCTCCTACTCATGGACCAGCTGGTAGCTGTGACTAAGATAAATAAGTGAATAAATAAATGACACTTTGCATATCTTGCATGAACTAATTCAATGTTCTATATGGAGCTGCCCTTGTAAACCACTTGGAAACTAACGCATTCAGAATGCAGTATTTCTTCTACTATATTAATAATAATGATCCTGAAATAATGGAAAATATCTTTAAAATTAAAACAATTCAGCCTACCTCTAACATTCTCTACTAAATGTTCTGGGGATGCATCCAATTATAATGATCGTATGATGAACAGTATGTCCAGATGTTATAATTCACTTTCATGAAAGAGTAAATAGAAAAAATATATTGACTGAGATAACTCGATACTGCAATATTTTATTGAAGGTCCTTCTCATAATGTTAAAAAAGACCAATTATTCTAGATATATTGCTCCTTGAATTGTACATTTGGACATCAGAAAAAGCCTTTTTTACATTAAAAAAATAACCTATATAGAACTATCAACACTAGGAGAGATTCTTCAGTAAATAAATGCACCCTCTTCTGTGCTTACATTTGGTCATCTTGTCAAGTGTATTTAAAGTTTAAAATCTTCATTGACTGCATGAATGTATAGCATTAAATTCTCACAGTTCTTTTCATCACAGTTGTCCCCTACGCTATTGCTAGTCTTCTGAAGTGTACTGTACTGTATAACATGAATTGACCACTAGGTGGCCTCTGAAGGCCTCTGGCCCCAGCAAAGTCATTTCAGAAGACTTTTCCCTATTTCAGCCCAATAACTAAACAACCCTGAAATCCTTTCAGGTAATTTTTTTGTGCAACTTGCAGTTAATTACTAAATACATTAGAAGAGATTTTCTTAGCTTTCCGTTCTCTTTTTATTAAGTCACCCTGGATTTATTATGCCCTTAATTGCTTTGCAACTTTCATAGTCCATTACCAAACTTAGCCTTTGTTCCATAATTTTAGTATTTCTAATAGATTTTTACAAAGTATATCTCTTTATGCAGGTCCAAATACCAGCATGGCAGAATATGCTCATTTATTGGGCTCACATAGATGAATTATAACAGCACAAAGCACGTCCCCACTGCAAGTAACCCTGGTAGCTCATCCTCTCTATGCAAATTTCTATTCTGTCTTCAATGTCACCAGGACCTCTGAGAACATAGGTTCCCCTCAGGACATATTTTGTCTTTATCGTTGAATAGACGGGAGACATTCAGGTAGTCAAATATACTGTATCAGTATTGCACAAAGGCTGAACATTTGTTAGACAGGATCAGGGACTCCCAAAGTTGAATAGGTCCAAAATGCCATTATCCCCGATCACTGATTATACTACACAAATGTGATGAGAATAGAAGGGCAATATAGGGGAAATATAAGGCTGGAAACTTTGGAGTCACAATGGCTCCATATCTAGGGAGATATTGTAACAAAGAGGAAGTTACTTTGGATTTTAGAGCCCTGTTAAATGTTTTTCCTTACCCCTGATGCTTGTTTATTTGTTATATTTGCTTCTCATTTTATTCTAAGAAAACATGTAATTTAAGAAATAAAGTCATTTGGACAATTCCATTCATAAAGTCAGGGGTTGCTTTTTAATTGTTCTTTCTCCAGTTCACATATAAAAGCATCTGAAGCATCACATATAAAAGCATTGCATAATAGCAATAGCACTTAGACTTATATACTGCTTCACAGTGTTTTACAGCCCTCTCTAAGTGGTTTTACAGAGTCAGCATATTACCCCCAACAATTTGTCTCCTCAATTTATCCACCTCAGAAGGATGAAAGACTGAGTCAACCTTGAGCCTGGTGGGATTTGAACTACCAAATTGCAGGCAGGCAGTAGGCAGCAGAAGTCGCCTGCAGTACTGCACACTAACCACTGTGCTACTGAGGCTCTATAAAGATAGTCTAGTCAGTATTCTTATTTAATTTCACATCATTTTCTTTTCACTTACAGAACAACCTAGCATACACAATGGTTGACATCAGCATTAAACATATTTACTCTTACATGTGACAAATGGATGGAAATATGTCTGCATGATACTTTCTAGGAAATTTAACATAATATTCTATGACTGCTGCTCTTCCATTGGAGTACAAAGCACAGACTATCCTGGAAGCATAAATGCCTTAATAGCAATAACATAATTACGGTATTTTTGTCAAACTATTGGACAGCTTTAGAGTTGTGTAAAAGCAAGGAACCCTTTTTTCTATTTCAAGAATAGACCTTGTTTCAAACTGTTGAAGTTAGCCGATCATACTGAAAATAGAGGTGGGTACAATTTCCATTCTATTTTCCTCTCTAAACATGGAGATGTTTTAAGATGTTTTAAAACATCTGCCTAATTTAATACCCCCAATGTATAAATCACTGGAGGAATAGATGTGATGTATTTGCATATTGAAAGTGTAGGTGAGTGGGCTGTATTTTGGATAAATTTATGACTAAAGCTATGTAAACTGTATGATCTTAGGAAAGTGGCTAGGAGAGAGCTTGTGTGTATGTTAAATATACAATCCTGCACATATTAAATATTTTAACAAAAGCCAGATTTTTTAATGGAAAATGTTCAAAGTCCTCCCGCCCAAGCTGTTGTAAAGTTCTCTGAGGAAAAAAAAAATCTGGTATTCCAATTTTGAAATAACAAAAGTATACAGGAGCAGCTCAACATCTTCAAGACAAAGCTATGATGCAATTGCAGAGATGTCAGTCTAGAGATAGACTTACAGAATCATTAAAAGGTGCACTCAAAGTCCATGATAAAAGTTGTGATGTAGATATAATTAATGACATGCCCCTTATTCTAACAAAGAAAAACAATAATAAGTGGCCTATGTCACAAAAAGGTATTTTATTTCCTCAGTGTTATTTAACTAACCTTTACTAAACTGGCTCCTCCCAGATAATTGGGGAGACATCAAAAGCTGTATCAGCAAACTTCATTCCTAATTTATAACATCTTCAATGCACTTGGGGGGGGGGGGGGGAATCCTGTATTGATATGAGGGAAAGACAAGCATGCTAAGTCATAACAAATGGCTCAAGGCAAAATGTGGAGCAGGTTTTCTTCATTAATCACTGCACAGGTAAAGAGGGTGTTTGGATCAGAGCCACGACAAAATTATAAGAGTAGAGAAATATTGTCTATTCTTTTCCTTTGATACTGCAACCCCAATCCAAATCCAAAGCATGGAAAAGCAAAAACACTGCCACTCCTATCCATGCTATTCCAACTCAAATTATGCCTTTCTCCAGCATTGCTGATTTCAGCAAAAAACAAAAAAATAAATCAGGAAGTACAATTGTTCACATCGCATTTCATATCACATTTCTCCGTTTCTGTTTGCTAGACTTGTGCTGTCAGCAAAACAGCAATTTTAGCACATATTTTCTGCATGAAAATCCTACCTAGGAGGGACACTACCCACCTTCTTCTTACAAACCCCCCAAGTTATTTTTCCCAAATCAGCTCAAGCTTACATAACTATCTGTTCACTGTATTGTTTCACATTCATCTCTGAGCAGAATGTGGAGGGTTTCTTTATATATAATGGGACTTGTCTCCCTTTAGAGCCTTGCCATATTCCTCTAAATGAATTCCAGATGTTTCCCATTCTCCAGATCAGATATTTAGTGTGCAAGGGGGAAAGGATATTATCCCCCCTCCCAATTCAGCTATTGGGAGATAGAATTTGTACGTCAATATCTATTAGTTCTCCTTATCTTTATGTTTCTATTTATTACACTAATTATGGATAGTTTGCCAGATAATCTGACAAATAACAATTTTATAGTCATTTCATCTGTGGTTGATATCCAAGACAACCTTGTAGTGGTCAATTAATTGGTTACGTTTCCTTGTTAAATTATCAATTCACTCCTTTAAGTGTCAAGTAATCATGATGTATTAAAAACAGGGTGACGAAAATTAATCTTTGTCGAACCCTGTTTTTAACCAGTGTCAACAAATCTGAGCAAGTACAATTGTAGTTTGCAATATATTTGTCAAACAGTTCTACAATTCTGTCCTTTGGTCAGTGGATGGTGATCTTGATGACACAGAGAGTCATGACTTATGTAAGTGATGTTACATAAGCCATGGCTCTGTATTCTTAACCAGAATATTTACATTAACTATTATTATTGGCATGAAGCAGTTCAAATTGTACCATAAACTTAATGTCTATATACTTCAACATGTTGCCTGAATGTTTTTTGGTTTATATTTCCAAATATAAGCACACAATCTTATTCAGACAATGTACATATTATGTAACCTGAATTTTCACAAGGCTGTACAGTACATTCTAAATGTACTGTACATTAAGAATCAAATTCTTTTATTAGTCTATTAATTGCTTTAAAGAAGTTAGACACCTTCAGAATGACAACACTGGAAATGTCAAATGAATACCCTCAATCCCTATTATAAGGTGAAGAGGTATCTTCATAATCTTTAATAATTTAAAATAAACAGCAAACAACAAGACAAAGTTTTAGCTATAGAAAATTTCAAATGGATTAAAAGATCAGAAAATGTTTCTATATTTGATTTTGAATAAAAATTTAAAGATAAATGCATTTTTGTGTGGAAAAAATACTTTTGATATTGAAGACATAACAAGAAACAATTAATTTAAGAACTGCATTGAACTTTGAATCAATAATGTCAACTGGGAACAGTGTGTTTCAAAGAAGATGCTACAGAAAAAGATGTGCAACAAAATTTCGTGAACATGAACAACAATTTGAACACAAATTTGTCATAAACATTTTAAAAAATGGATGAAGCTTTAAAAATTAATAAGGTACATAATCTCAGAGAGCAATAGGTTTTTCTTTTTACTAGACTTACAAAAAGACTGTTTAAAGTTTTGAAGAAATTAAAAATGAGAACACAACCATCTGAATGGATTAAAGAGCTGTATGGGGGGTGCGGTTAAAAAAAGAGAAGGAATATGATGTCAGTTTATCTGATCAGGAGTGAAATGGGATATTTTTGGTAGTTCATTTTAGATTGCTAAAATCTGGATTAGAAAAATGTTGTGTATTAGATCTGCTTACAGTTAACATGGTGTTGAAGCTTACAGTTACTTTTGTGTTTTTCAATGATAGCATTTAATTTGGTTTTGTATCTAATTGTCTTTTCACTTAAAGTAAGAGATATTAGTGAGTTTGTTCTTTTAAGAAAAAAATGCCCGTTTGTCATGTTAAATTTTAGTCTATGGTTCCCACTAGGCTCTAGGACTTTAGCCTGTAAATGTAGATTTGCTTACTGTTAAGCAATGTAGTTGAGATGTAGAATGATGACTTTTATATGTATTAATTAATGTTACTATTTTAGGCTCTCTTTGGACTTTTTGCTGACACTTGGGGATTACTTATTGGATTGGTCTATTGTTAAGAGATGAATTATGGGATGAAGAGATTGATATCTCTTATTTAAAAAGAGATGAAGAGATAGTAAAATTGTTTATGTCATGATGAGGATGGAAAGTTGCTTTCTTAGAGCTCTGAAGTTCTCTCATTCTCTCTCTTCTCTTGCATATTTTCTTTTTTTAGTTTGAATTATCTTTTACTCTTCTAATTAAACCTTTTAGTAAAATTATTTAAGCTGAACAGATCAGTTCCAAAATATTTCTTGATGTTTCATAAATCTTAAATTCATATTCAACATGCAGATTCTTTTCTTCTTCTGCAAGTTATACAGAAAATTATTTTCAGGGACTTGGCATTTGACAGGTATGTGCTATAGTATAAATGGCAGTTGTCTGTTTTCTTGTTACTGCTATTCATTTATCAGAAATGGTTTTTTTTTACAAAAAAATTTATATGAAATCATTGGGGGAAATGTCCCACTAAATCCATTGCCTTCTCTAAGTAAGGATTATGTCAATTCAACATATTCATTCCACACATCAAGCTGCCCTAGAGTCTGATAAAAAAAATAACTAAATTGCAAATTTGTAAAGACTGGGATTATGAGTAAAGGATTTTATGTCAGCTTTATGTAAAACAGCTAGGTATTTGTCATATTTTAATTGATAACAGAGCATGCAATGTTCCAGTTTATATTGGTTTGAAAACACAGTAGATGTTAAAGCAACTTTTATTCTGGCCCAAATAATACCATTCATAACAAAAAGATTAAGTCCAGTCTGCGATAGAGAAACAGTTTAGCTGGGATGGCTTACTTACTCATGTGCTATTCAAAGACAACCAAGATAAGCTTTATTGTTGAAGGATGAAAAGACATGACAATGCTCTACAATGGAAGTTCTGTCAACTGAGTATCAATTTGAAGTATTAACATTCAAGAGAATAGTTAATTTATCTTCAGGTGAAGGTGGTTTTTTTAAAAAAAAGGATGTTGAGGAAACCTGCAAAGTTATACTGGTGCATGTCCAAACCTTATTATTTTGTGCAGCTGCATAAAGTAAAGCCCTCCAGGCCGCCAAAGGAAAACAGATGGTTTCTTTTGAAATGTAAAATTAGCTCCATATATTGAGATAAGATGAGAAGAACACAAATGGATAATTCAAGGCTGTGGCACTATCTGTAGTTCATTGCCTGTAAGAAGCTCAGCTGTGTTAAAAAGGGGGGAAATTAAATTAAAACCCAAGAGCATTAATAAACACAACTGTACAGGAAGTTTAGTTTTGAGTAGATATGCATAAGATTACAAAGCAAATCTAATATGGCAAAATGGGACAAGAAAAGCAAAAGCAATGTATATTTAAGAAACCTGGAGGACCATATAGAGATGAATGAACATATTCATATTAATAACAAATATAATAATATTTGAAGGAGGCCTTGACTTATGAGTTGTAAATCATTCTGGTTATAACCCAAGGACCGCCTATAGTGGGACCTTGGGTACCAACTGTAATCCGTTCCAGGATTTCGGTCGGCACCCAATTTGGTCGTGACGAGAATTAAGACTGACTGCACACGCGTGGAAGGGGAAATCGCTGCAGCAGGAAAAATCACCACAGCTGTGTTTATTCGGCACTCGAGGATGTGTTTGTGACCTAAGTGACACATTTAGTGGATTTTTCGGTCAAATTGTTCGTGGTCTGAGCTGTTTGGGGCCCAAGATCCCACTGTTTAGGCAAATTATATTGATGATTTTTTTTTTAGATTAATAAGTATATGGGCCAGATTGGCTTTAGCAGAGGACTACTTGTTCCTAGAAGCAGAAGGACTACTTGTTCAGAAGCAATCCCACTACCAAGACTAACAGCCATTGACCCCTATGATTTCTGTGAACTGGTCCAACTCTTTTCTGAAGCCAGCCAAGCTGGTAATGTTTTCCAAAATAGAATGCATGTTTTGTAAAAAAAAAAAAAAATTACTTCTGTCTGTCCTGATTCTGTCAGGATTCAATTTCATTAGGTGACTTCTGGTTCTAATATTTTGGGAAGGGAAACATAACTTCTTGTCCACTTTATCCACCCCATTATTTTGTACACCTCAGTCATGACTATCTCACTCTCCTTTTTTCTAGAATAAAAAGTCCAAAAGGTCACAACCTTTCCTCACAGAAAAACTACTCCAATCCTGGATCATATTAGTTTCCCCCTTTGAACCTTCATCAAATCTGCTATATCTTTTTCATACACTGATTTGAAGCCAGACAGGCCACAGTTTAATTCAAAAGTGGCTTGTTCTTCCATTGCTAGAGACAACTACAGCTATGATCAAGAGGTCCTGGTTACACTTATAATTCTCTTCCATATATCAACATATGTTCTTAAACTGGCTTCTTTTACAATCTCTATGCATGTAAGAACACCAGATAAAATAAAGACATAAGTATTATTGCAGGCAACATTACCAAGAATAGCCTTAAAAGTCTGGGGTTTGCATAATTCTATATAAAACATAGTCTTTTAATGTACAACAAGTTTCCAACTGAAAAAAAACTTCTGATGTAAACTCCATACATCATTTCAGAGCAATAGGTGATTCATAGCAACAAGTAAAAAAAAATAATGTACAAACTGCACATCCATCTGTGTGTGGGAAAGAAAACCTGGAGGTGGAGGAGGGGGAGTGGAATTCCTTATTTATAATTATACTCATGGGAAGTGAACAAGGGTGCTCTCTCATTAGGTTTTTATTTTTAAAAGATTATGCAAATGCATCCTTAAAGTTGGGTATGCTTTATTCACCCCCTGCTTCCCCCCAACCCGGAAATACCATGATTCATTGAGGCTACATCAGTCATGCAGTGAAATCATTTTAAGTGAAGGATGTGATACATCTAAAGTGGTAACATCCTCCCAGAAAAGCTCAGGCAAGTCGTGATTTATGACAGGAATTAACATTTAAAGGACTTCAGAATAATAAACCTTCTTCAAAGAATTTTAGCCCTTCTTAACTCCATACTTTTAATGTCTGCTTTCTGCCTACCCATTCGCTAGCTCAAGTTCAAAAAGATGCACTCTCCTATTTGATCAAAACTCTCTTCAGATGGCTGCTATTAAGACTCCTAAATCACTGAAATAACTCCTTCCTTTTTTCTTCCAACAGCTGAAATTTGGATTCAACAACTATTTTCAAAATAAGGCAGAAAGAGGGGTTCTTTCCTTCAGCTTTTCCTTGACAACAAGCTAGAAAAGAGAGAAATCTTAAAGTCTGTAAATTTGATCCAAGCTGATTTCGAGATGTGTTGGGCTTGCAATTCCTAGAATTCCCTACACATCTGGAGAGTGCCAGCCTAAAGAAGGCTATCCTAGTCACTAATTTAGCATTGAAGAAAATGACAGTGTAATTAGAAACAGTGCTGCTTTCCTTGATAAACAGATGTTCCCTTCATTTAAATGTTGTGCACATTTGCCAACAAAAATAGTTTTCCCGAGGCAGCAAGATAATTTCCATCCTGTGGCCCCTAATTTCAGATAAAGTGCTTCCTACTCATCAGTTTGGCCTTTGGAGCTATTCTGAACATTGGACCTTTAGGTACGTTTTCCTGATAACCACCTAGATGTCAGTGAGCCAATATCCAAGCAAACACAATTAACCTATACACTTTAACCCTCTTATTTGGTAAATAATGAATTATTTAGAAATTTTTAAAGGATGTACTGTATACCACAATGAATTATTTAGATTTTTGAAAGCTGTATACCATATTGAATTATTTAAGTTTTTAAAACATGTATACCTATTAGCTCACTCACATCCAAACTCATGATTGTCCTAGCACAAACATCAATACTGAACAAGTCCAAACTTTATCCTGTTGTGTATTCAAACACCACTAAGAAAGAAGTATATAATATTATGAACTTTTTTTAAAAATGTGAGCATTACAGAAGATTATACAGTTATAAAGAATGGGGAATGGAGGTAGACAAACTGTAGGAACAAGGGTCAGCTTAGTTCAACAACTTGCTACCTACAGAGGCTAAGCAGATGTCTTTGAGAATCCCTGAAAATGGGTATATCTATGCAAGAGCCATTTCCCCAAGCTTTTCTTCGGTGAGTTGAATTTGATGACATATTTCCTCTGAGCATATAGTCATGATTACTAATGCAATTAATAGAATCTTGCTTCCATGAATCTGTCTAATTCCCTTTTAAAACAATTTAATCACAAAGCTTACCTTGTATGGCAGTTTAAAGTGGGAGTTGATGAGATTAACATATCTCAGTTTTGTCAGTTGCATGATTAAGTCTGTATGTATCAATCCATTTTCTGTTTCATTGCAATACAAATGCAAAGTGGCAGTTCTTGTGTAACATTACTGTACATCTACCCGTTATTGTCTAATTTTTGTGTTCATTTCTTGCCCAAGAAATGGACAATATTCCTGTCCATTTTTTTGTGCTTTATTTATTATTTACCATCAGGAAAATTTATTTTGGGTTCATTTTCTTCCTTATTTAATGAGAACAGCTTGTGATAATTAAGAGCTCTGAATAATAAAGTGCAGGAGTCAGTGTTAAAACTATTTCAAAATTGTGACCAAGCAGGTATGAAGGCTAGATCTTAAACTTTAACGTAAGACTTCCTGAGGTATATTAAATGTAAGTTGAATACATTATGGTATATGCAGGCATTTAGTCTGACATTGAACATACATTGTAGGAAATATCTATAGGTGGTCCTCGTTTAATTTAATTTTAATTCAATCAGTGATCAACTTATAACAGTGCTCAGTGAGGGGCAGTTATGACCTATTCTTGTAATGTGATTATCAGCATCTAGAAGATCCAGAATTTCTGTCATTAAGCCACATGATCATGTCATATCACCCTTCATGACTGTATTGCTTAGCAGTCTGGTTCCAAATGCCATAGTTAACCAAGGACTTCACGTAACGGTTCCATACTAGTGCCTGGTCCCCTAAGACATATGTGCCCTTTTAGGTACAGGTAATCCTCAACTGATAACCAAAGAGCCCAAAATGTATGTTGCTAAGTTAGACAATTGTCAACTTTGTCCCATTTTACAACCTTTCTTGCCATGGTTGTTAAGTAAATACTTCAGCTGTTAGCTTAATGACATGATTGTTAAGTGAATATGGCTTCCCCATTGACTTTGCTTGTCATAAAGTTGCAAAAGGCCTCCACCTGTCATAAATGTGAGTTGGTTGTAAGCATCTGAATTCTGGCCATGTGACCATGGGGATGAAATTCTGTCATAAGTCACTACTGTCAGTGCCATTGTAACTCTTCCCAATCACATTTACCCATCCATGTCATCTGATGGGATTCAAAAGGAAAGCCTTTTCTTTCGCAATGCCTGCCCTCCCTTTGCAATCCAGCTGACCCCAACCTTGCCGGCTTTCCAGAAGGGCCACAGACATTATTTTTGCTATCTTGCTTGGAGTTCTGGTAGTGGTGGCTGTATTGTTAGTAAATTGACTGCTTATATCCTGCTTATATTTATATGGTTTTTAATAGTGGTCATGATTTTAATGCTTTTGTACTTAAGTAATTGAAAGTGGGGTGCAAATGTTATTTTGGAGTTGTTTTTGCATTAACTTTCTAAATCACCTAGTCAAATAGCTGAGATGGGCAGCTATATAAATTGAATGAATAAAATATGAAAAATGAGAATACAAATACTTTCTGATAACCCCTGTAGCAATACTGCATATTGCTTATTTACAGTTTAAAAAATTAACCAAATTGACACCATTTTCATTCAGTCAAATCAATTTTTATTTGGCTAGAACCAAGGTAAAGTTTGCATTATGGTTTATATAGTTTCCTGCATTTCTTTCCAACATGTGTTAACTAATGAGTGTAAGTTCCAGGACATTCTATGATCTTTAAAAAAAAAAAAAAAGATCATGCCAAGAACAGTTGCCAAAATTAGTTCTTTGGCTACTGAAATGCCACAATATGAGGGGGAGGGGAAAGAGAAAATCAGAATATTGTACATGGCCCAGACATTCAAATAAATGAATTATTTAGTAAATGTATAAAGGAAACAAATGAAGGAAGTGGACTTAACAATAAACTGAAATGGAATAACAAAATAATAAAAATCGTCTAATTCCAGAGTTTATGATTGTAAATAAGAATTCATCCAATCATCTATTAGTAAAAAAAGAAGAAGAAAAGTTTCTTTTTATCAGACTATATCTACTCTACAAACATTATCTGATTGAAAATTATAGTTATAGTAAATTATAAAAGTTTATAATTCATGTTTAAGCTCACCTGCCATCAAATAGAAATACAGTTTTTAAGAATTTGGGAAGGAAAATAGTGACAATAGTGGCAGCTGAATAACAGTCTGTATTTGGAATGTAAATATAGTCTTAAATCTTAAATCATTCTGTAACAGAGTAGATAAAATGTCATATACACTGTTGCAGAAATTGTTATTTGACACCCTGATATTTTAATGCAGTATCAGTCAAACCTGCACCTGAATTTTGTTTTTTTTCCCCTGAAACTTGTTTAGATTTCACAGAAATACTGCAAATGCTCGTTTTCCTTGTGTTCTATGAAATTGCTGTTACTTGTTAAAGACCTTTAGTGTTTCATTTCTCATTTCATGGGATCTATTTAGAAAATAAATGTGTTGTGGGAAAACAATATTTTGTTTCTGTCATAGTTTTTTCCTAAGGAGAGGTTTTAGGATTTTTGTTACTTCAATTCTAGCAACACTTGTACTGTTATAATAATATATAGAATTTAAATATTCTAAAACCCAATGCCAATAGATGAGCAAACTTAAATGGTAGCGACAGTAAAACATAACAAGCTATGAATGTGTTCATCTGTGTTGCTTGTGTAATGTGTATGTTTTGTTCAGTGTAAAAACCTCACAAGAGCATATTATTCTTAAATTTAACCTACATCCAGTCATGCACATTTATGCACGCTTTCTGTGACTAGAATAAAAAGCATAAAAACTAACTACCGTTCTTGGTTGTAATCTGAAATTTTGACATGAGAAACTTAGAAGCAATTAATGCCTGGCACACAAAAATGTGCCTTATCATTCAGGCAAATTCTTCGTTTTATTGTGTTACCTTGGCATTTGCTTTCCCTCCAATTTCTCTAAATTAACAAATCCGTCTCTTAGTGCAGCAAAAGACAAAGTCAAAGAGAGGCCTGTTACTCCTCGGTACAAGAAATCCCCTTTCCCCCCCTCTATCCACGTTTGTGGCTTGAGTGAAACGCTGTGAATTAAAAGTTATTTTCTAGAGCCACCAACATTTTCTCTTCCTTTCTGATCGAAAGAAACAAGATGGGGAGTCAGCGGGCATCTCATTCCCATTCCGTCCTCATACAGCCACTGTTGTATTACAGGTCCTGTAGAATGTAACTGCTGCAGCTGGACAAAGGCCCCATTCAGGATGGAGGCAACGTCTCTTCCGCACCACTCTCCAGTCACAGAGAGCTTGGCTTGTGCACACTATCTGACAGACACAGGATTCTCTGATTAAACAAAACACTCAAAGGATTTCAATTTATCCTTCAGAATTTGTCTACTGAGATGAAGACTTCCCCATTCAGTGCCAGACGAAACCTGAAAAATCAGCTGCAGCTTACTTTTCTCCACATATACGAAACAGTATTTTGCTACTTGCAGAATACCGTTTCGTATACTGTTTGCTGCCCTGGGGAAAGAAAACCCCTCCTTTTTTCTCTAGATGGTACGCTCCAAAGTTGCTGAAGTTGTAAGAAGATATTGTTTCTAATCCACTGCCTCTGAAATCCCATTGCAGGGGTCATTTCCTGACTTTTATGTCATTTCAATCAAGTCCCTTAAAAGTTCCAGTTCCCTTGTGACTGAGTAAACTGAGAACATAATTGCCATGTTTTCCCATAACAATTCTATGGCTTAGCCACTGAAATGTACATTTATAGTTTTAAATACACAGGAGATGGGGATAAAAAACATGTGAAAATCTAAATGGAGACATACGAGTTGCTCTTCAAAATATTATCTATCTGTAAGGGCATGAGTTGACAAAAGAAGAGCGAATAAGCCTATTGATTTCAGGGGAATGTTAATTCTCTCCCTCTCTCTCTCTCTCTCCTAAATGAATAAATCTAAACTTAGCCAAATTATACCAATATAATAAATGTACAGAGAGAGAGAGTTAAATGTTTCAGACTAAGGATATACACTATCCTTAGATATATTTTCCAATAATAGGGAAGCTAATACTGATATGGGGACATGGTGGCTCAATGGATAAGACACTGAGCTTGTCAATCAGAAAGTCGGCAGTTCGGTGGTTCAAATCCCTAGCACCGCATAACAGGGTGAGCTTCCATTACTTGTCCTAGCTTCTGCCAACCTAGTAGTTTGAAATCTTGTAAAAATGCAAGTAGAAAAATAGGGATCACCTTTGGTGGGAAGGTAACAGCGTTCTGTACACCTTCGATGTTTAGTCATGCTGGCCATATGACCACGGAATTGTCATAAGACAGCACTGGCTCTTCAGCTTAGAAACAGAGATGAGCACCTCCCCCTAGAGTTGGGAACGACTAGCACATATGTACAAGGGAAACATTTACCTTTGCCTTAATACTAATATAAATTCATTTGGATGCCGATTACAGGTAGTCCTCAACTTGTAAATTATAGCATGTGCCATATATCTGTTGTGGCCCAGCCAGCTCTGGAGGAGCTGCTGATGGATTCCTCTAGTGAGGAGTCCTATGAGTCTGCTCTAGAGGAGGAGGAGACTGAGAGTGAGAGAGCAGAGAGCCCGGCTAGGCATCAGGAGGCACCTGGGGCTTGGTGTAGTGGGAAGAAGCAAACCCAGTTTGTCCCTGATGTCAGGCTAAGAAGGATTGAGAGGAGGCAGCATCAATTAGCAGAAAGACGCAACCGGAGGAGATAATCAGTATCAGCTACCTAATTGACTGGTCCCTCCCAAGAGGCTTTAAAAGAAATCCTCTGTGAAGAGTAGGTTTGCAGGAAACAACGTATCATCTGAAGAGTCAAAGCTTTCGTGTGTGTCAAGTTCTTTCGTTAAGAATCTTCAGGCCTAGTCGAGGTCAGTCCGGGCAAGCTGCCAAGTATCAGTCAGTTTAGTGGTTAGTTGTGTTAAGGAGGGAGTCAGAACATATATCTATCTATCCTTGCGTCAAAAATAAAATCTAACAAACGATCCAAATAATAAAATAATCTCAATAGGTGCATACAAATCTGTGTGGAAAGAATGAACACTCTTCTTCATGGTGATTTTAATATTACAGCTACAGATTCTTATGATCTCATCTGCCTCAATATGTGCTTTTGTTTCAGGCAAAATTAAATTGGTCATGGAAATATATTTTTATTTGTGGGAGGTAATCAGATGAAAGTGGAAGAAAAAAGGAATAATTGCACAGATTATCACCCCAATTTCCAGACTACAGATACACAGAGATAAAATCAGACTCATTCTGAAAACTATTCTACCCAGCCATCAAATCTTGTGGATAGTTTATATCCTTTGTAGTGTTAAATACACATGAAAGAGTCTTGTTGAAAGGAGAATATGTTCTGCTGATCTCAAAGAAGTCTGTGCTCTATGCTTGGTACAAAGCAGCAGAGTGTAACTGCTTTGGGAGTGAGAACTGTGCTTGGCTTTGAATGGGATGCCAAGAACTACATCAAGAAATTGCTGGACAGTGCCAGGACAAAAATGAAGTCTGCTTTAATATAATTTAAACAAAATGCAATTTAATAAAGTGCAATAATATGATGGCTTCCCATTTTATTTCACCCGCCTTTCTTCTTAAAAAAATTTCAGCGGCAATTTTTTGCAGGTCTCATTGGATAGACTCAAGGCTTGGATGAGGCACAGGTTGTGCATTCTATGATGGAAAGAATAGCCATGATGAAAGTAAAATTTTACTTTCTTAGACAATGTTTTACCCTAAAATCTAACACCTGGAGAACAGGCACTGTACCTCAGTGCTATACCCATTGTTTCATCGGAATTAACTTCTTCCTTGTTTCTCTTTTTCAAAGCAAGCATGCAATCACAAATCCTGATAATCATCAAATTAAAATTAAAATATTGAAAAAAATATACATCAGTGATCCAAATTGCAAATCAGATGTATATTTGTCCATCCTGAGCTACATGGGGAAGGGATTGTCATCCTCATACACAAATAGTTCAAAATTCTTTATACCTTGATATGTTTCAAACATTGTATTTATAGCCCAAAAATTATGCATCCTTGACATGGTTAAAGCTATCTGCATGAACAATTCATTCTTATGTACCATTATTGTGATTTGACCTTAGAGAAGTATATTGCTTCAATAATTCATGGAGGTCTCTTTTTAGTTTTAACACAGGGTGGGATAATTGGGAGAGGAGGAAATGCAAGACGGAACTGAATCAAGTCTACTCCCCTCCTTTGGAATTTGTAACAAGCATAATTTTCAATAATAATAATAATAATAATAAAAATAAAAATAAATATAATTTATTCCTGCCCCTTCCTTCCTACCATCAAACAGGAAGGTAGGCCTCTTTCCTCCCCCCCCCCATTCCTGATCGTTCCTTCCTACCACCAACAGGAAGGTAGACCTCATTTCTCCCCCCCCCTCCATTCCTGATCTTTCCTTCCTACCACCAACAGGAAGGTAGGCCTCATTTCTCCCCCCCCTCCATTCCTGATCTTTCCTTCCTACCACCAACAGGAAGGTAGGCCTCATTTCTTCCCCCCCCCTCCATTCCTGATCTTTCCTTCCTACCACCAACAGGAAGGTAGGCCTCATTTCTCTTCCCCCCCCCCCCCCCATTACTGATCCTTCCTTCCTACCATCAAACAGGAAGGTAGACCTCTTTCCTGCTGTGTCTGGGCCTGAACAGCAATCTGGTGCAGTTCCTACAGTTATGATATTATCATCCTTGAATGAGTAGTGGCTTAGCACTGAGAATCAACCCAGGCACCTACCATCACTAATGATGAGGAGAAACGAACAAAAATCCATTTTGGATCTTTCATCACCCCTGTCAACAAGGACCACATCAGATGCTATGGCTCCTGGACATCTGTCAAAAAATGGGCTGCAGGGCTCAGTTGTTACTGCCAGGGAACCAGGGCGTGCAACTGCAAAGCAACTGGAACCAAAGCGCAAAACTTGGACAACCGAAGAAAATTGACAAATCCTCAAATATTACTACCAGGCAGAATCAACAGCCAGGGGATTTCAAAAAAGAATGATGCAACTGTGGAAGTAACAACATCCGGAAAGTGATATAACTGAGCAAAGACTAATGGCTCAAAAGCACTTCATCATCTGTAATAAAGTTTTCACAGAAGTGGAAATGCAACATCTAGAAATATTGGCTAAAAAGAAAAGAACAAGTGATGATGAACAAGCTTCAGAAATTGCTCCAATGCCTAAACAAATTGAAAAGCCACTGGAAGAAACAAACATACAGGATGAAGACCCTCCTGTGCAACAACTTGAAAGTGTAGAGCTAAGTGATCTAGCAAAAATTATGAAAGAAAAAATTGAAAACCACATCAAAGAAAATGTAGAAAGAAAAAGACTACCTATCATTCGCGAAGTGCATAGCAAACAAATGAAAGATCTGTTAACTGCCGTAAACAACATTTTAACTTCCATCCCATCCAGCACACTATATGAAACCAACCAATTAATGTATAGCACAGCCTCTGTTATAACTGCAGAACTAGGTTATAAAATGCCAAAAAAGAAACCCACTGGAACACCAAAGTGGAAAATTCGACTTGAAAATAAAATTAAAAAACTACGAGGGGATATCAGCAATCTGAAGTACTTGAAAGAAGGAAAACTAAAGAACAAAAGGCTGAAAAATAGTTTACACAAAAAATACAACCTGGAGGAAAAAACAATAACAGAAATTATGGAAGAACTAAAACAACGTGTGATAGTAACAGCAAGGAAAATTGAAAGATACGAAGGACGAATAAAACAATATCGTGAAAATGTCCAGTTCAGAAGAAACCAACACCTCTTCTAACGGTCCCTTGATGAAAATTGAATCCAAACTAATATTCACCCATGTAAAGAAAAAACTTTGAACTTTTGGAAAGAACTGTGGAAAAACCCAGTGGAACACAACAACACTGCCTCCTGGATCAAAGATATTCAACAACAAACAATACAAAACAAGATGGAAAATATTCTAATAAAAACTGACATGGTGACAAAACAAGCAAAGAAGGTCAAGCACTGGAGTGCACCTGGCCTGGATGAACTGCATGGATACTGGCTAAGACATCTGACCAGCCTACATCATTGCATGGCCACGCAATTTGATCAAATGCTTCCAGTTGCAACAAGCGAAGAATGGCTAACAGCTGGACGAACTTACTTGATAATGAAAGATCCAGAAAAAGGCACAGAACCAAGCAACTATCACCCAATTATTTGTCTGCCAACAACGTTCAAACTTTTTACAAGGATACTGGCAAATACAATATTCAATCATCTGATAGAAAACAGTTTGTATTCAGTAGAACAAAAAGGAAATTATAAAAAATCAAGAGGAACAAAAAATCAGCTGCTCATAGACAAAATGGTACTAAAAATGCAAAACAAAGGAAAACAAATTTAAATATGGCTTGGATTGATTACAAGAAGGCATTTGACTCATTAACCCACAGCTGGATTAATACCTGTCTGGAAAACTTTGGAATTAGCAAAAATATCTGTACATTTTTGAAAACAAATATGCAAAAATGGAAAACAGTTCTAACAACAAATGGGGAGAACCTTGGTGAAGTCAACATCAGATGAGGAATCTTCCAAGGGGATTCACTTTCACCACTACTGTTCAACATTGCATTAATTCCCCTGACAATAATCCTACGGATTATTGTCAGGGGAATTACAAAACTAGGATACCAAATCTCAAGACAACATGGCAAGATAAACCATCTACTATACATGGATGACTTAAAAATGTATGTGAAAAGCCTCACTGAACGTAAATCAATACTCAACACAGTTCAACTATTCAGCAGTGACATCAAAATGAACTTTGGACTTTAAAAATGTGCTATATTATCCATGCAGTGAGGAAAAATGGAAAAAACAGAAGGAATAGAACTGGGAAATGGAAATATAGTGAAAGTAATAGCAAAGGATGATGGTTACAAGTACCTAGGCATATTGGAAGCAGATAAGATCTTGAATGAAAAAGTCAAAGAGTCAACACAAAAGGAATACATCAGGAGAGTCCACAAAATATTAAAATCAAAGGTGAATGCTGGAAACATAATTAAATCCATTAATACATGGGCAGTTCCAGTGATACGCTATTCAGCTGGAATCATCAACTGGACTCTGGCTGAACTGTAAAACTTGGACCGGAAAACATGCAAACTGTTGAATATATACCATGCTTTACATCCACCAAGTGGCATTGACAGTTTGTACTTGCCAAGAAAAATAGGGGGCAGGGGGCTATTGCAGATCCATCAAACTGTAGAAGAAGAAAAACAAAGTTTGAATGATCATGTGAACCAAAGTACAGAAAAATTGCTGCAAACTGTAAAAATGGAGAACAGCATAAAAACAACAGAAACAAAGGCAGAATATAATGAAAAACAGCTGGATGACAGATAAAATAGATGGAAGACCATGGCTTTACATGGACAGCACTTGAAAAACATTGAAGGAAAATGTGATGACAACTTGACATGGACATGGCTTAAGATGGGAACTATCAAGAAAGAAATGGAAGGTTTAATACTGGCCGCTCAAGAACAAGCACTACAAACTAATGCCATGAAAGCGAAGATTCAAAAATCCACTGACAACCCAAACTGCCGACTTTGCAATTACAAAGTCGAAACTGTTTCACATTTAATATGTGAATGCAGCAAAATCGCACAAACTGATTACAAAGCTAGACACGACTGAGTTGCTAAATTAATCCACTGGTCATTATGTAAAAAATATGGTTTACCTGTATCCAGAAAGTCAGGGGAACACAAAGTGGAAAAGGTTATCGAGAATGAGAGGGTGAAGATCTTGTGGGACTTTTGAATACAAACAGATCATCATTTGGAGCACAGCACACCAGATATCACGGTTGTAGAGGGCCGAAGTGTACAGTTCATTGATATCGCTGTTCCTGGAGATGCCAGAGTCGAAGAAAAAGAACTAGAAAAAATAATGAAATATTGTGACCTGGCCATCGAAACTACACAGCTATGGATGAAGCATGTCACAGTGACACCCATTGTCATCGGGGCACTTGGCACCATGTCCAAAACTGTTACTAAATATATCAGCAAATTGCAGCTTCCTGCAATAACACCAGCGGAACTGCAAAAAACGGCGCTACTTGGAACATCTTACATTCTACAAAGATACTTGGTTGATACCTAGGATGCTGGCAGCAAACTGTATCAACCATTAGCAACAGTCAATAGTATTTGCAATGCATTTTTAAATGTTCAGTTGGCTGAGTTTCATGTTTTATGAATAAAGTAAATAAATATAAATACATCAGCTCTGATTCCAAACAATACTCCCACAAAATGGTGGGTTATCTAGGAAAAGATATCACTCACACAAAACAGTGAGCAGATTTGATTGCCTATGATTCCTGTTACAATTTTGGGGAAATTATTTAGCTTTTTTTCTAGGAGGAGGAAGAAGAGAAGAGGAAGTCCAAAGAGTAAAGTGCATCAAAGAAAATTCATCTGTCCTCCATGAACATAATTGGCTCCTAGCCATGGTCCACTTTAGCAACCATTTAGTATTAAACTGTTTAAAATATGTGCTGTGATTTACAAATGTTAATTGCTATATTATTTGTTTCACAAAACAATATACTGCACTGTAATGACCAAATGCAATAATTCAATATAGGTAATACATTAACCTTATGTTTAACAACAGTACAAAGTTGTTTTTCAAAATATTGATATAAAAGTTCAACTTAAACCTAAAGGGAAATATATGTTACAAATGATGTGTCACATGCAAACACTGGGGCAGAAGTGATTCCAGGAACTGAGATGTTACATGACCTTTCTCATGTGCTCATGTTATAAACTGAAATACTAATGCTTGCTTGTTTGCTCATTCATTCATTCATTCATTCATTCATTCATTCATTCATTCATTCATTCATTCATTCAATATATTCATATTCTGTTTTTCTCAGGTACCAAACGGAGCATACATGGCACTGTTCCACCTATTTTCTCAAAATAAGAGGTGATCTGAACTGAATGGGCTTCTATGGTCCTGAGTAGACCCGAACAACCAACTGGTTATATCAGTTGTGGCCCAATGCAATTGGTCTGACCTTAATCACTACACAGCACTGGCTCTAAGCATGTATAACAGAATAACAAATGTGACAGATTCCATCTATTTGTCCTATATTACAACACTGTGATATTATGTCACATATTACAATGAAGTGGGGCACAAAAATGTGTATTAGTAAACATGGTAGATACCTGTTCATATACGTAGCACTGACTGGGTTATTAAAAAAAATAGATCAGCAAACCAGTGATTAAAAACCCCAAAAGACAGTCTATATTGATCCTGCTTGTTTCTTGCCAAGTGAACATTCTACATGTTCAGTAGGTTTTAGGCATTCCCACAGGCAAAGTATTCCTTGAGGATCAAGGTAATGATTTGCATTGGCCCTGGAACTTCATAGGAAAGAGGAAGGCTCTAAAATTTGAGAAGAATAGGAGAAACCTCTCCCTGCCAAAGATTTCTGCCTCATTTCTACAGAGTGCCCAATTGCTCTCAAACCTTATTCCACAAGGCTCTCAAACCTTATTCCACAGCCAATCTATTACTCGTGTTCTAAACTTTCTACAGTTTTGACATTGGTCCTGCACAAATATGAAGGTATTCCACAGGAATTATTATTACCGCTTCAACATTTAGAAAATATATATTAACATACTATAATACGGTTGAAAAGTAAAAATATTAATTCATATATTCTTTTGTCAGACTCATCCTTTTGTGTATCAATCAAAAAACGTCTTTCAGTCATCTCTACTTTCTTTTTAGAGGCATATCAGTAGATGTCATGCCTTCCTTCTGTGAAGGAGCTGTATGCGATTTGGCTCATTAATAACATGAAGGGCTTCATCTTTAAACTTTTTTGTTATTATTGAAAGCTAGCGGGAGTGAGGTTAACTCCTAGCCCATTAATGAAGTTTCTATTTATAATGCTTATAGGCAAAAAAAAAAAAGTACAGCAGAATATGGGTAACTGGGAAATGTTTGATTATTTTCCAAGTTCAAAATTTGGATTTCAGCCTGTCTTGTGGAAGTGAAAGGCAAAACTCCCACAGATTTTTGTAGAAATAAGCCAGAGACATCAAAAGCTGAAGAATGCATCTGCTGTTATATATGCTTGTGGTTTTAAAAAATGAAAGCAAAAAAAGATTTTTACAATGAAATAGCTAGTCAAATGCAAGATATTGAAGACAAATAAGGTGCCAACGCAGAACTTTCCCTTGATCTTCAAAAAGTACTTACTGTGCAATAAGGATGTCAACATACAAGATACCTTAGAAGCTATTCCCATCTTCCAAGAGCCTCTGGTACTGGAAGTACTGGAGTTTTAATCAGTACTTCAATTGCTATCAGTTTGGAAGGCCACAGAAATTTATGGAATATCTATGGAAATTTAATAGGAAGAATAACTAAAGAATAACTAAAGATTCTAATCAAAATATGCCAGCAAATCTGGAGAACCATATAGAATGAAAGATCTCAGGCTACGTACAAAAAAGGACAGATAAGCAAGTGTGCAAAGAACCAGTTCCTTAAAACTATTTCTCAAATGATTAATATTGAATGCTGTCTTCTTGCTTCAATTACTTTAGTCACTTGTCCAAATTGCTACCATGTTCAAACTAATAATGTGCAATCAATTTATACATCTGTTTCTGAGAATAATGTGCATATTCTGCCGGGAATCCAGAAGAACCTGGAAATCTCTCAGGAAATATAGCCAAACCATTCTCTATGGGCATTTGAAAAAGAAATTGAGAAAATACTTTCAGGGTTTGACATAATAATAACAGCAATAAAATAAAACACATTTTAAAAGTTTCATTTTCATCTCTGAGATTGACTTTGGAAAAGAGAACCAGCTGATCCACCATGCAGCCTTCTTAAATGGAGCCTGTGTGTGTGCAGCCTCCGTATAAGAAGGCTGCATGGGAGCCTATTTTGGGACCAGCCACTATTCTTGCAATCTGAGAATTGTGGCTGCTTCCAAAATGATGCCCACTTCTAGGACAGCACCATGTAGCCTCCATATAGGATGACTGCATGGCAGATCAGCCAAAGGCAATCTTTGGAAAAGGTAAATGAAGAGAGGTATGAGGAGGGGGAGGAGGCCAAAGGCATGGGACTATCCCTCTCCCCCCCCCCACACACACACATATCCAAAAATCTATAGATGTTTTTTCAAACCCCCCTCAAAAAGCACTCCTGTTGCGCAGGTCTGGATTCTGAGTTCAGCATGGCAGGAGTCACTGGGAAATCAAGTCCAATAGGTACACACAAAGTCTAGGACAACAGGTCAGGAGTGAAACAGGCCAGGACACATGGCACAAACACACAAGGCATAAATCTGGGCACGTTGCTCCAGTTCATAAGTCTTCAGGGAAAGGTTAAATGGGCAATGCTGGTGCAGCCCTTCATGAGAGGTGAGGTTGTCTCCTCATAAAGAGTCTAGCTGACCAGTGATGTGCCTCTCTCCTCTCTGCTGTATGTGTCAAAACTCATGTCAGAGAGGGATCTGCGGGCAGACCTATGATGGCAACCAAATGGGGTAGGAAGGAGCCCAAGCAGTGGTGGGTTTCTGCAGGTTCGCACCTACTCGCGAGAGCCGGTTGGTGAAATTTAGAGAACCGGTGAGAGGAGGTTCCACCGGCGTACCTGGAAATAAATCTGGCCCGCTGCTGCCAGTGACCCAACGGGAAGGAAAGGAAAGGAAAGGAAAGGAAAGAAAGGAAAGAAAGAAAGAAAGAAAGAAAGAAAGAAAGAAAGAAAGAAAGAAAGAAAGAAAGAAAGAAAGAAAGAAAGAAAGAAAGAAAGAAAGAAAGAATTTATCATCACAATTGAGTCCAAAATTTTGGTTGCTAAGCAAGAGCGTTGTTAAATGAGTTTCATCACATTTTAAAAGGTGGCCACTCCCACCCTATCACATGACTGCCAAACCACGCCCACAAAATAGGCCACACCTACAGAGTAGGTTCTAAAAAATTTGAAACCCACCACTGAGCCCAAGACTCGTCAGGATTGGATTGGGAAAATATTCCATGAACAGAACTCAAGCACAGGTGGACCATAACCCTGTCCTCATTATTCTTGGTAAGCTAAAATCTCCAATTTAGGGAATGCTTTGTAAATAGTAAGTACTGTGGTTCACATTCCCAACCAAAAGTTACATTCAGTATACTGACACACATTAGGCTAAGAAATCTTCTGACTACTAAGATTCCAAGTAACAATTCAAGACAGGAAAAACTATCTTGATTTTCCCCTTTAGTGGAAATTTTGTGAATAGTTTACTTGACCTCACTGTTAGTCTGAAAAGAACACTGGAAGCCAAACTGGGAAAAAATTGCCAATTGTTTTATAAAGTAAGAAAAATCACTCATAGCAAAAAAATTATGTGAACAGTTTTCTGTACTAAATTCCAATGCTCATTTTCTTTAATTTTTCTTTTCAGTCTATGAAATGTTGGGCTTGCAGCCTTGCTTTAACCATGCTATCAAAAAAAAAAAAGCTTCATCTGTAATTTAAGAATCTGCTGAGCAGAAGTACACAAGTAATCATCAGTGGATATATTCTGTATAGTTAAAAGGTTCTTTTTATGTGGTTCTTTCTTTTAACAGGAAGCTCCAAATTTTCATCAGAGGAACCTTATTACCATTGACATTTGATTCCTGTTGAGGATTATTGTGCTTGTTATGATTTCATTAAGAGATCATATTAACTATGGATGCAAAGATTTAATACTGATTCCTGCTAAAACAAAAAAAAAATGCTTATTACCGTATATTCAGAGTATAAGACACACCGGAGTATAAGACGCACCCAGGTTTTGAAGAGGCAATTTTTTTTAAAAAGGTAAGTAGGTAGATAGAGGGATAGAGAGGGAGAGAAAGAGAGAGAAATACAGTAGGTAGGTAGGGAGAGAGAGAGAGTAGTTAAGTAGGTAGGTAGGTAGGTAGGTAGGTAGGTAGGTAGGTAGGTAGGTAGGTAGGTAGGTAGATAGAGGGGGGGGAGAGAGGGAGAGAAATACAATAGGTAGGTAGGAAGAGAGAGTGTGTTTAGATAGATAAGTAGTCAGAGGGAGGGAGGGAGAGAAAAAGAGAGAGAGAAAAATACAGTAGATAGGTAGGGAGAGAGAGAGTAGGTAGATAGTTAGATAGAGGGGAGAGAGAGAGAAATACATTAGGTAGATAGGGAGAGAGAGAGTGTAGATAGGTAGGTAGGTAGAGGGATAGAGAGAGAACAATAGAGAGAGAAATAGAGAGAGAGAGAAATACAGTAGATAGGTAGGTACAGAGAGAGAGAGTAGGTAGGTAGGTAGATGTTTCCAGATGTATTTACCCATGTGCTAGAGAAGGAAATCACTGACCACCTTTGGAACAAATCTTTGTTTCTGCAGGCACAGTACTTGACCAACATAATTCTCATCAATCACTCTAATTTAACAGCTTTCCAAAAGGGGGGGGGAAACCCTTTTTGCACTGGGCAAACTTCCCCCAAACGGCCCGTTTTTCGCCAAAATGGGCCCATTTTTTTTTCAAATAAAAGGCATGAATAGCCTTGGGGGGGACTTGCAGAGTGCTCCTGGGGGGTAGGGGGCCCAAAATAAGCAAATAATATTCCTTCCTCCCCCAATTTTTCTCACAGCCACCCCATGAGGTAACTGCCCCAAAGTCTCACAGCCAGCTCTCCAACCAAACACAGGGCCGCAACCTACAGTCTCCCAGTTTCTAACCTTAACCACTAGGCCAGACTGACTCTCACGTACAAAATGTCTATATTTAGGTTAGTGATGAACATAAATATGTATACTTACATATTTTTTCAATATAAAAATGTCAGTGGAGAGGATACCAGTTATAGGCCCTTATTAATATGGACCATAAAATTGGTGAAATTTCATCCAATCCAAACTTCCCAAATTTAAGCCTTTGAGGATGTGTGTGCCTCTGCCATGTCTTAATAAATTTCTAAATCCATGGTCAGACCACAATTCCTCTTCCCAAGAGTTTGTCGATAACAGAACTATTATACTAGATTAAAAGGAAAAAAGAAAAAGATTTCTGGAAGTATATTTTGTAGCAAAACTGGCCAGTTGCCACTCTTATCACATATATTGTTCTGAATAAATAATGAAGTTAATAATTTATTTTAAAAAGTATTCCTCTCCCACTTTTCAGTTCCATTATTGATATATAAATGAGATTAATGACATTAACTCTCCAAAAACTAAGATGAGCCAATATTAAACATCAATCACAATTAACAAATAATAATCATTTTGAAAAAGTTTTATTGGGTTTTACAATTTTTTACAAATAGGGTAAGGGTATGGTGTAAAAAAGATATTGTGAGAACCTTCATGTCGAAGTCATTGACCCCTTCCAAGGCTTCATAACAAAATAGAGATAATACATTAAGTTTTCATTTGTACTACAAAGTGGAAAGAAATGCAAATATATCATTGTAAAGTCTGTTCTAACAATCATGTATAAACATCCAAACAAAAGTTATACTGTACTGAAATAAAGTCACTTTTGAGATCTAAGTCTTTTGGCAATTGTATCTTCTTCTCCCTGGCCCCCAGTGGGCGGGGCCGCGGCACCCTCTGCTCCCTCATTTTCATCCTCCAGGATTGAGGAATGTTTTTTAAGAAAGGCTTCCGCCTCTGCAATTGTTTTAATTCTTACCCTTCCTCCCTCCCAGAACACCAACATTCCCTCTGGCATCACCCACTTGAACCAGACCCCCTTTTAAAATAATCTTTTAGACAAGAAGGAATACTTCCTTCTTATCTCTCTAATCTTTTTCGTGATCTGCTTCAAGATGGCAATCTCTTTCTGCTGGTAAATTAAAGGACTGTCTCTCTGCGCTCTCAGGATCCTTTCCCTTGTAGACCTTCTTACAAATTTAATATGTATCTCTCTGGGTACTTCATTTATCCTGGCATATGCTGAATTTATTCTATATATCAGATCAACGTCCCCCCTAATATCTTCTTTAGGCTTTTGTACATAATCTGCTAAAATTGTACACATTAAATCAGTTAAATCTTCACCGCTTGTCTCAGGAATGTTCTGAAATCTTAAAAAATATGACATCCTTTCAAAATCCATCCTAGACATATGACCAGTTAAATCCCCTATTTCATTATTAATACTTTTAAGCTCTCCACTTGTCCCAGCCAACCCCACCTCCAGCCCATCAATCTTTTGTGTATTTTCCATTAATTTCTTCTGTGTCTCCAAAAGTTCTAATTTAGAACTGACATGGTCCTTCCTCATTTCTTTAATTTCTTTCATAATGTTCTGAAGAGTTTCATCCATTGCTGCTAATTTAGCGTCGGTATCTGATTTTTCAGGTAACATCGAGGTGATTTTAGGCTGATGCGTCTGCTTTTTTGAAGCCATGATGAAAGATTTAAGTCTTTGTCAGTAAAATGGCGTCTGCTGAAGAGGAGTCAGTGAGTCAAGGTGTGAGCAAATTCCAATGAGCAAAGTCACAATTTTGTCTAATTAGAGTCCAGAGAGAAACCAAGTTCTTCAAACAATCAAATAAAAAGAAAAGGAAGAAGGCACTTCAGGGAAAGATCCAATTAATCAATTACATGCAATCATTAATAAAAAGAGAAAGGCAGTCCCGAGCACAAGGGAATGTCAGCAGTTTTCCATGAAAAGTATGTCTCCTGAGAACAAAGGAACGCCATCTTCCCCCACCCATCTGGAAGCCACCGGGAATTAGCAAGTAAAAATTGTCTCTTTGTTGCCAGACTTCGATACTAAGTATCCAACGGTCATGCAGGAAAGACTTTCACTATAGTTTAAAAAGATTCAGATGTTGATTTCTCCGCTTCCTCAAGCCTGAGGAGCATTTTTAAAACGCTGCTTTTTTTCCAATCTGAGGGGGGGTATTACAAACTCCCCCTCCATCTTCTTTCAAGGAAAAAGTTGCAAGCATTAAAGTAAAATCACTCACAATCCACTTTACAGCCGGGAGTCTCAGTGTTGCCTCCAACTCCGGCGATTCAGCTCTGCTCAAAAGCGGTTAAGCGTTCCGGTCCTCCATCGGCAAAGGGAACGGAGCCCCCCGCAGCATGTTCTCCCATGCCTAGGTCGAAGACAGGGACCCCCCCCAATCGCCGTCGGGATGGGGAGATTCCCCGCAAGCCGGCCGTACAGCGGGAATCCTTTCGAAGGACTCCCTGCCCCTGCGGGGCCATAGAAGCAACAAAAACGGCGGACGAGTCCCAGGACTCGACCGTCGCCTCCAGCCAACCGGAAGGAAGTCAAATAATAATCATGACAGACAAACAAAGTATTAAAAGAATTCCAAGAAAGTTCCTGGCTACATACAAATCTAAATCTAAAGATAAATCAGTCTGGACACCTGATGAGATTTTACCATTGCCTGCTTCCAGAAGACAGAGCTAGCTAGACAGATAATTGTTGACCAGATGCAGACAACAGACATATATAAAGATGGCCAAGCCATGATGCTAATTCACATTGGGGAAAAACTTGGAAAATACCTGCTTCTGTGGAGGCTGCTGCCTAGTGGTGGGATTCAAAAATTTTTACCACTGGTTCTGTGAGTGTGGCTTGGTGGACATGGTGTGGCTTGGTGGCTGGAGCTTAGTGGACATGGCAGGGGAAGGTTACTTCAAAATCCCCATCAGCTGAGACACAGAAGGCAGAAAAGATGGAGGCAGGGCCAGTCAGAGGTGGTATTTACTGGTTCTCCAAACTACTCAGAATTTCCACTACTGGTTCTCCAGAACTGATCAGAACCTGATGAATACCACCTCTGCTGCTGCCCCATACATTTACCCACTGCCTCTGGCTTAGACCACACTGCTGTCCCCAGGGACTACTAGGAGTTTACGAATGAATAAGCAATGGCTTATTCATTCAGAGGGAACAGTATGTTAGCAGATCACAATTTTAAAAAGCGAAGAATATTAATTTCTGGGATATTTCAATAGCCAATACTTAGTGCTGGCATTACTATACATTTTTCTACTTTATCTAGTAGTAGGTTATGGTCTACTTTATCAAATGCCTTACTGAAGTCCAAGCAAATTATATCAACAGCATTCCTCTGGTCCACTCATTTTGTCACTTTGTCAAAGAATGCAATAAGATTAGTCTGGCATGATCTGTTTTTGACATACCCATGTTGGCTTCTGGTTATTACTTTGTTTGCTTCTAGGTGTTTGCTGATTCATTGCTTGATTATCTTTTCCAGAATCTTCTTTGGTATTGAGGTCAGGGTGATAGGCCTATAGGTTCCTGGATCTATTTTTCCCCCCTTTTTTGAAGATGGGAACTGCATCAGCTCTTTTCCAGTCCTCTTGCAGTTCCCCGGTACTGTACTCCTGATACTGCCCTTAGATTGTGGGTGTTAACCACAATTCAGAGAAAGGTAGGATATGTTAGGTGTTAGTTGTCATCTTTAAAGCGCTCCATGGCACGGGACCTAGCTATCTGCGGGATCGGATCCTGCCCCACACATCCTCACGGCCGATTCGCTCCCACAGAGAGGGACTTCTCCGGGTGCCGTCCACTAGACTTTGTCAGCGGGCGGCGCCCAGGGGAAGGGGCTTCTCTGTGGTGGGCCCAACCCTCTGGAATGACCTTCCCCCCGACATCAGAACAACTACAGACCTCCGCTCCTTCCGTCAAAAACTCAAAACATACTTTTTCTGCTTGGCCGGCCTAGGTTAGTCTCTACCTTTAGGGTGTAGGGAATTTTAGTGTGGTAATTTGGGGATTTTAGCGCAGGGACAATGTTAATTTAATTCGTTTTTATTCATCGTATTTATCTTATGTATGTATGTTTATAGTATTTTAAATTCTTGCCCTGTCCTTGCACCGCTCCGAGTCCCCTTGGGGAGAGGATGCGGTATACAAAATAAATTTTTTATTATTATTATTATTATTATTATTATTATTATTATTATTATTATTATTATTATTATTATTATTATTATTATTATTATTATATATCAGGGTCTCATCTGAAGGCCAAAGTGGGAGTAGATTTATATCGCAATGCCAGGCATTGTACCACCTAGTACTAAGAACTTTACATTTATCAGAGTAGCACAACATTTAGGTAAATAATATTTCCATATTAGTTACAAAATCTACAGAGAGAAAAAGAGAAAGAGTATATACTCTATTCATACACCATTTTGGAAAAGCTGAAGTACCAGGTTTGACACATCCTCATGGACAAAATCTGTGATCGTTATGAATTAACACTACTGTAATCAATCAACACACAAACACATATTGCATGTGTGAATGAATATATCTGTTCAATTTATATGGTTGCCGATCTCACAATTGTAACCCTGGATGGCTAACAAATATTTAAAAATGCAATATAAATATATACATATACATACAGTAGAAATAACTTGGTCAGCCATCTAATACAAAGCAGCTCTTGAAAACATCATTCACCAGCAGCATGGACCCAATTACACTCCTGACCCCCATGATTGGAAAAATGGTCAGATTTTCAAAGCTTTTGAAAGTTAAGCAGAGTGGGGGCAGCAAGATCCTGGGTGGGTCAGACACAGCTACAAAAAGGCACATCAAGGTTCCCACTAAAGGACGATCCATGATTGATAGGATCAGAGCATCTCCAGCCTTCTCCCTGACTTATTGGGATCAGTAAAAACAATGGTAGTGATGCAATTCTTCAGATATCCTGGGCCAATGCCATGTGAGGCTTTATAGGTAAGAACCAGCATCTTGAATTGTAGCTGGAAGCAAATTGAGAACCAGTGCAACAAATTAAAGTCTCTGACGACTATAAGCCTGGGTCGGGTTAGGTTGCACTTTGCCAGCCCAACCATGAATTGAAGGAGCTTAAGCAGGGAGGTTGTGACTCTGCAGCTAGGTTGCCTATCTTATCCTTGGAGCCAGGGATGAAATGCTCTGAAGTCTGGTACTGGTTTCCTTCGCACACACATGCGTGTCAAACATGCGCTTTGCACGCATGCGCACCATAGGCACTATCACACAGCACTGAAAAAGGAGGATTAAAAAACCTTTTCTGAGTCTGCAAAGGTAATTAGAACAGCAAGGGGGGGGACAGCTCTGTCACGTGATTTAGATTCACTAGAAAGCAGGATTTCCTGCTTTCTAGCAAATATAAATTGCATGGCACCGCTGATCGTTGCACAGCTGATCGTCGGAACTACCTGTTCATAGCATTTTTTTTATTACTGGTTCAGGCAAACCAGTAGTGTTTTTTACTATTGGTTTGGGTGAACCGGTAGCATTTTTTACTACCAGTTCAGGCAAAACGGCCTGAACCGGTAGCATTTTACCCCTGCTTAGAGCCCAATTTTATATACATATTTAGGCATTCACACATTTTACACCTTGGAAACATTTTATTTTCCTTATGTGTGATTCCAGGTATCTGTTTTCTATCATACTTTATCTAAATTTTGCAAAGATAGCAGGAACCAAATAAATGTCTTAGGGGATTCCAGACACAACACAAATTGCTATTTGGCCATTTTAGATATAGTAGTGTTTTTAATATTATTCCTAGTATTTATTTTTATAATATGAGAAACTCATAACCATAGTTTGATACTAATTGTTTTGGATTTTAGGATATTTTTATTATTTGAGGAAAATAATTACATGTTATTGGTAGTGCACACATTTAAATGATAGATATTGATTGAACTTCTATTGTACAATGTACTCCATTTTATGGCACAGATCTGGATAGCATTATATATCTGCACATGAGACAGCTTTTTGTTTTGAAAGTTTTACATCTGTGAAGCAAGTTAACATGATCAAAAACCGATCTGTTCCGTCGATTATTTATCTAAATGAGAGAATGGTTTAAGTTAATTTCAGTCACATGTACCCTGTAGCTATGTGGTTAGATAAAAAGCCTAGGTTGAAAAGTGTACTTTTTAAAACAGGGGTCCCCAACCTTTTTTGCACCAGGGACCGGTTTCATTTTAAAGAAAATTCTGCGGACCGGCTGGCCTAGAGGAGGAGGGGGGAGGGGGGAACAGGCACCACATGCGCACGTGGGGGGGGGGGAGTCGGCTCACTTGGCCGTCTAGGGCAGTGGTGAGCAAACCTATTAGTTAATAGAGCCAAATATCAACAGTACCACTACTGAAATTTCTTTTGAGAGCCAAAAGGTGTGGCCTTTTTTGTGGGAGTGGCTCAGTTGTCATGTGACCCGTGGCCAACTTGGAAAATGTGGTGAAACTCACTTAACAGTCTTGCTTAGCAACCAAAATTTTGGGCTCAATTGTGGTCATAAGTTCTTTCTTTTTTTCTTTCTTTCTTTCTTTCTTCCTTCCTTCCTTCCTTCCTTCCTTCCATTTCTGGCTAGTCTTTGGTCTTCTGAAGATGGTAAAAATGGATTTATGGGCACTCGTTATATATAAAGGCAGCCCATGACTCTTTGGTTTGAATCCAGGAAATGACTCAGAGGATGTGATTCCTTTGAAATGACCACTGGGAGAAAAATTGATCTTTAACCTGGTTAACCAAACAGGTAGCTTGAGGTGGAAGGAAATAGGAAAATAGATTTCTTCCTTTCCTTTCCTTTCCTTTCCTTTCCATTCCATTCCTTTCCTTCCTTCCATTGCCTCCCTCCCTCCCCCTTCCTCCCTTCTTTCCTTCCTTCCCTCCTACCCTCCATCCCTCTTTCTTTTTCTTTCTTTCTTTCCTTCCTTCCTTCTTTCACTCCTCCCTTCCTCCTCCCTCCCCCTTCTTTCCTTCACTCCCTCCCTCCCACCCTCCATTCATCTTTTTTTTCCTATTTTTCTTTCTCTCTCTCTCTCTCTCTCTCTCTCTCTCTCTCTCTCTCTCTCTCTCTGTATCTGTCTCGCTCTCCTCCCCCCCACCCATCTGTCACTCTGTGTGTGTGTGTGTGTGTGTCTGTTTCCCTCTCTCTCTCTTTCTGTCTCTCTAAGTCTGCCTCTCTGTGCGTCTGCCATTCTCTCCCTCCCTCCACCCGGGGAAGCAGCAGAGGGGTCAGCATGTCGGTTGCGGAGGTTATCCCGCAGCGAGCGAACGGAGGACCCGAGCTGCGGCTAGTGCAGGCGAGGAGGAGGGAGCAGCGCCCTGGGCAGAGGATGGGCGAGCACGCCTCCACCACCTCCTTCCGACGGCCACCGCAGTGCACTGCATTTTCCGGGGCTTCCTGGAGGGGCCAGCATGTCAACTGGGGAGGTTATCCCGCAGCGGGCGGGCGAAGGACCCAAGCTGCGTGCCGCCAAAGCCATCCGGGCGCCGCACGCCCAACCCCGGATGGCTTCGGCAGCACCAGCTTGGGTCCTTCGCCCGCCTGCTGCAGGATAACCTCCCCAGTCGACATGCTGGCCCCTCCAGGAAGCCCCGGAAAATGCAGTGCGTTGCGGTGGCCGTCGGAAGGAGGTGGTGGAGGCGCGCTCGCCCATCCTCTGCCCAGGGCGCTGCTCCCTCCTCCTCGCCGGCCCTGCGGCCCGGTTCCTATGAAGCCGCGGACCGGCACCGGTCCGCGGACCGGGGGTTGGGGACCCCTGTTTTAAAACATTAAAGTTAGCCAGAAATTTGTTCTGAATTTCAAGTTTACCTTCTAGCCAATACAACTACAATAATAACAGAAATAATTATTATTACTACAATGATGTGACATGATTGTTCTTTAGTATCCTTCTACATTCTTTTAGAATATTTGAAGAGTCCTATAAAAAGGAAGTAGAAGGCTCTAAAAATCAGTCATGAGGCACCACCCCATTATAAAGAGTATAATTTTAGTTTGAAATGATCGCAAAAGCAGATCTTGCAAGATTTAAAGCAATGCAGTATGCAGACAAGATGGGTACATTTATGGAAGGCTGTAAAGAGGCTATTTCTTCCTGTACATTTGTGATAATGGAAGGTAGTACTATATTGAGCTTACATCGGCAGCAGAAACACTATAGCAGAACTGAATTGTATTTGTGATATCAACAATTCTTTAAATATTCTTATTCTGTGTTAACAGATTTAGTTGGTTTTCATCATTATGTCTATGGAAATTCTCAGTCATTGAGGTCATGGTTGATCCAAGGGCGCTTTTCCAAGAGGCAACTGGACTTTCTGGTTCTGCTCATATTCCCTCACTATTCAAAGGATGTTCATCCCAAAGTGGATCGCTAAATGTCTATGGAGATTCTCAGTCACCTAGGTCAGCGGTGGGCAAACTTTGCAACTTTAAGTCTGAAGGACTTCAGCTCCCAGACTTCTCCAGCCAGTTGGCTGGAGAAGTCTGGGAGCTGAAGTCCTTCAGACTTAAAGTTGTAAAGTTTGCCCACCCCTGACCTAGGTCATGGTTGCCCTGAAAGTGCTTTTTCTAGAGGCAACTGGACCAGAAAGTCCCATTGCCTCTTGAAAAAGCACCTTTGGGATTTCCATCCATTGTGGAATATAGTGTCAAATGAAACTGGATTGTTACATATCAGATTGAATTTTCAGATCTTTTTTTCTGAATGGAAAATTGTGATCCAACCTGAATATTTAACATATAATATCAACCAAACATATTGTCCAGTTAAGATTCCTAGCATTTGTTTGGCTACAAAAGATCAACAACAGTTTTTGTAAATTATTATTTTGATTTATACAGCAAGAGCTTATAGACTTTTTCATAAAAGTCTATAAGCTCTTGCTGCAGATACAGAACGAGCTAGCCCCCATTCATGGCCCAGTGGGATGCCACGAGACAGATCTTGTTTGGGAGGAGTTTGACTCCGTTACTTCTGAGGATATGGACAGGTTACGTGGGCGACTGCGAGCCACCACATGTTTATTGGATCCGTGTCCCTCCTGGCTTGTACTGGTATCCTGGGAGGTGACACGAGGCTGGCTCCAAGAGGTTGTCAACGCATCCTTAAGTGAGGGTTCCTTGCCTGCTTCCCTAAAAGAAGTGATGGTGAGGCCCCTCCTTAAGAAGCCCTCTTTGGATCCAGCTCTTTTGAACAACTACCGTCCAGTCTCCAATCTTCCCTTTTTGGCGAAGGTTGTTGAGAGTGTGGTGGCACAACAGTTTCCCCGTCACCTGGAGGAAGTTGATTATCTAGATCCGCGCCAGTCCGGCTTTCGGCCCGGGCATAGCACCGAGACGGCATTGGTTGCGTTGGTTGATGATCTCTGGAGGGCCAGAGATGGGGGTTGTTCCTCCATCCTGGTCCTATTAGACCTCTCGGCGGCTTTCGATACCATCGACCATGGTATCCTATTGCATCGGCTGCGGGGGTTGGGGGTGGGAGGCACCGTTCTACGGTGGTTCTCCTCCTACCTCTCTGGCCGATCGCAATTTGTGTTGGCAGGGGGGCAGAGGTCGACCGCGAGACCCCTCACATGTGGGGTGCCTCAGGGGTCGGTCCTCTTGCCCCTCCTGTTTAACACATACATGAAGCCGCTGGGTGAGATCATCCGTGGTTTTGGGGTAGAGTACCATCTATACGCTGATGACACTCAGTTGTATATATCTACCCCAAATCACCCCAACGATGCCGTAGCGGTGATGTGCCAGTGCCTGGAAGCCGTACGGATCTGGATGGGAAGTAACGGACTCAGGCTCAACCCGACCAAGACCGAGTGGCTGTGGTTTCCGGCTGCCCGATTCAACCAGCTTACTCCATCGCTGGCCATAGGGGGCGAACATCTTGCCCCTGTGGATGGGGCGCGCAATTTGGGTGTCCTCCTGGATGCCCAGCTGTCCATGGAAGATCAAGTGACAGCCTTGGCCAGGAGGGCGTTTTACCAGGTTCGCCTGGTTCGCCAATTGCGCCCCCTATTGGATCGGGACGCCCTTCGCACAGTCACTCATGCGCTCGTGACATCCCGACTGGACTATTGTAACTCTCTCTGCATGGGGCTTCCCTTGAGGTGCACCCGGAGACTTCAGCTGGTCCAGAATGCAGCCGCGCGAGCAATTATGGGGACCGCAAGGTCTACCCACGTAACAGCGCTCTTGCGCGAGCTGCACTGGCTACCTGTCGTCTTCCGGGTGCGCTTCAAGGTGTTAATTATCATCTTTAAAGCACTCCATGGCTCGGGACCTAGCTATCTGTGGGATCGGATCCTGCCTCATACATCCTCACGGCCGATTCGCTCCCACAGAGAGGGACTTCTCCGGGTGCCGTCCACTAGACATTGTCAGCGGGCGACACCCAGGGGAAGGGCTCTCTCTGTGGCAGGCCCAGCCCTCTGGAACGACCTTCCCCCCGATATTAGGATGACCACGGACCTCCGCTCCTTCCGTCTTAAATTAAAAACTCACTTTTTCTGTCTGGCCGGCCTGGGATAGTCTCCCTGTCTTGGGGTTTTTATTGGGTAGCTTTTAGCATAGTTAGTTTTATGGGAATTTTAGCACAGGTTAAGTTTAATTTGGCTTTTAGAACTGTTTGTATATTTTTTATTGTTTTTATTCTACCTGTGCACCGCCCCGAGTCCCCATGGGGAGAGGGAGCAGTTTATATTAAATTCATTCATTCATTCATTCATTCATTCATAAGCAAATTTCTCTATCTGAAGAGGAATGTGGAAATGAAATGTAGCACAGTATCTTACCGAAGCTAAATTATCACTTACAATATTCCATTATACTGAATTATAATGAAGCTAAATTATTACTAACAATATTCCATTATCTCCTAACTTTGTGCCGTCAGACAAGTAGGCCATCAATTCCCAGAATTCCTCATCAGCTTTTGCCTTGGTCTCTAGCAAGTTTGATATTTTGAGAAAACTTCTTTCCTCTGATTAGAATCCTAACTTTTTGCAGAAATATCATCTTCTTGCATCTTCAATTTTGATCAAATGGATTTTAGTTCTGTGAATACTTTGTCAACAGCCAAGAAAGAATTTTTAACATGGCATTACAAAGTCCTATTTTTCTTTACTCTATCTGATCAGTACTAACTGCAGAAAAGAGTTAAGACACATCTCTGTTATTTATTCATGATGTTAATGTACTCTTTAAGCTCATTTAGTTTATTTGATGTGGTCTAGTGGAGGGTTTAATAACTTTCTGCTTTTGCTCCAGGCTTTCTACAGATCTTAAAAGCAGGAAATAGATTACAGAAGTTAGGGTGAAGTTTTTTGTCATCCCCCATTCATGAGATGTCTGTGGTTAAGCATAAATGAACAATTCTTGAAGTTCAGATATCACTGCAGATACCATACTTCTTCTCTTCTTACATATTAAGGGCTCATCCTCATGATCCTTGATACAAATGTGTCATGGTAGTCATTTTCATCTGACGTGTCCTCATGATGTTGCCGTTATTTACAACTGAGAAAGGTTAACATCATATTTAGCTGTTAAAGTAGTGTTTTCTCTCTTCTCTGACACTATTTTTGCCATGAACACTATCTATTGTGAAACAACCTTAGGTTGCTGAGAACATCTCTCCTGCCTTCTGGTCACTGGGTTCCACTCTTTCTGGGCCTTTTGATCTGGACTTCAGGAGAAATATAGATACCTGACTTTCGCAAAGGAATCTGCCTGAAAATGGTCTGGTTGTGTTTGTTAAGTCTTACATGGGTTCCTTTTTTATACGAGTTTAGTTCTTTTTTGAGAGAGTGCTATACCTGATTTTAACTACTAATTTAGCATATTTTGGAAGAAGCCCTAAACTTACATTTAAAAAACAGAACTCTTCACAGAAGGTTGATGCAATTAGATTCTATTAGCTCTGTGTTGCTTGATCTTACACCAAAGGATAAATTAGATATTTTCCAATACTTCTATTAACCTGTCTTGGTGTAAATATACCTTGTATTTATACTTCTTTCTGAGAAACACAATTCTGCCTGTTCTACAGGCTACTTCCAGCTATGACAACTTGCTGCAGCATGCCCATTCCCTTGTAGTGTAACCCATAGTTATGCCACCGCCAGAATACTTCCTATGCACCTATGGCTGTCAGCTGTATTAGTTTTAGTCACAGGTTTAGCACGCTTTCAAAGAATCCGTATTCAAAAATAGCCTGACTCTAACCTGCAGCCTGTTAATCAGGCATATTGGCAAAATCTACTGTTCAGAGCATCTATCTTGCATCTGTCCGGCTCTACTGCACAACACCACATGTTAAGAAAAGCAGTTAGTGATTGCTTTTCTGGCCAAGAATGTAATGCTCAGAGGAAGGGGAATGGAGCCAGAGAATCCACCAATCATTTTCATTAATTTCCCCCATACTGCATTGAAACTGTAAGGACAGTTTAAATGGACCTACACAACCATATATAACTGTTAGAGAAAGGAATGGCATTGGATTTGGGCCATAAGACCATGTATAAATCGAAAATTCTCTTCAGTCAATAGAAACTCAATTAGAAACTCAAAACAGCTGGTATTATCTAATCAACTAGCCTCAATATGCAACATAACCAAATGATTATTACATTTACAAGCCCAGTGCAAATCTTAACCTCATGAAATCAGAGCCTAGAATGATCATAGCTGAATAATTCAATCCTCAACCTCATAATCAGTTTTTAAAAAACAGTCACCATTTTACATTTATTTGTTGACAATTCTTTTCAGCAAAGAAAAAACATGAGGTTTGCTATATATTAGATCTGCATATATAAGAACTTTTTCCATAACTTAGCTAAACACTCAAGAGCAGGGGTCTCCAACCTTGGCAACTTTAATTCTGGGAGTTGAAGTCCACAAGTCTTAAAGTTGCCAAGGTTGGAGACCCCAGCTCTAGAGGAGCTGGGATGCCTCACTGACATAGGACTCAGTCTCTAAAACAAAATAAAATAATTCCATCTATGTAGAATAAATAGCCTAGTGCTTGTGAAAGAAGAGAACTTGGTCAAATGCATCCAATACTATCACGACACAAACCAAAAATAACATTATATACATAGTCTTTGTTGATTTATTTGCAGCTCTTACTTAATTGTTAAAGCCAGAGATGAGTTAACAATATAATAAAAGGCTATGGTTTTATTATGCATGTGTCTAATGCAATTCTGAGTGGTTAAAATTAGGGAGAAATAAAATCATGGGCAGCATCTTAAATGTCATTAAGGGCAGCCAATGTTCAGTGTAGATTCTGCTAAAGTAGTTGGTAATTAGGGTGCTAAGTTTGAAATTCATATGTGTGTGTGTGTGTTATGTTTTTGAGCTGATCAATAAATAAGTCAGGGAGACTAGGATAGATCTATTTTGAGCTTTTTAGCTCTCATCAGCTAGCCATACCCTTACTGGGATTCGAACTGGGGCTGTATTACATGCCAGGCGAGAGCCTTGCCATTAAGCCAGCTCGGTTCTCTTCTTGTCAGCTGAGACAGGAGGATAGTTATATATAATTGTTTCCACAACACCCTGTTAGGGCCCCAATTAAGGGAGGAAGCATACTGTTTCCTTTTCTGTCTTTTGGCTCATCACCAGAGACCATATAGACAGAAAGCCATGAATTCCGTTGTGAAAAGTATATATATATATATATTTCATCAAATAGAAACCTTAGAAGAAGGTAACAAATAAAGAAACTATTTAGAGAAAGACTGACAATGTAATCATATAATTATTGCAGCCTTCTGTGTAATCAATATCTGATAGCAACCTATTGAATTTTTTAAAAATTAAATCATCCAAAATGGTTATGGTTCTGTTTCCACTTTAGGCTTCCCCCCTCCCACTCATTTATTAATGACAATTTAAAATATCACCTTAAATTACAGAGATTATTTTGACAATAAATTGAAATCTTTATGAAGGCGGTGATTGTTTAATACAGTTAAAGCTTAAAGAAAAAAATTGAAACCTTTTGTTGTGCTAATTGACTTGACAAATACTCTCTACAGTATAGCACACAGACATTTTTTTTGCCAATTGTATATTCATTCTAAATTTCCAGCTTTTGGAAATTTAGAGTAATGGATGCCTATCAATATGCTCCTTGCCATATCAATACGTGCAGAATATTATTTTTTTAACATTGAGAATAAATGGCATTGCAATTGTTATGAACTGTTTCCAAAGAGTCTATTATAACGGTATTATTTTATTTTGATGCAAATTTTCAAATAAGAAGCCAATAATTTTCATTATTATTCATTATATTTCATTATATTTAATTTCTAGACCGCTCCATCTTCCCAAGGGAACTCGGAGCGGTGCACAGGGAAATTAAAACAATAAATATACATAGATATACAAAACAGTTAAAAAACACATTAAACAATAAGACCCTGCGCTAAAATTCCCCAAAACCAATCACTAAAACCCTAAACCCTATAATACTAAGGTAAGAGGCTACCCTAGGCCGGCCAGGCAGAAAAAGTGCGTTTTCAATTTCAGACGGAAGGAACGGAGGTCCGTGGTAGTTCTAATATCGGGGGGGAGGTCGTTCCAGAGGGCAGAGCCCGCCACAGAGAGAGCCCTTCCCCTGGGCGTCGCCCGCTGACAAAGTCTAGTGGACGGCACCCGGAGAAGTCCCTCTCTGTGGGAGCGAATCGGCCGTGAGGAAGTATGAGGCAGAATCCGATCCCGCAGATAGCTAGGTCCCGAGCCATGGAGCGCTTTAAAGATGATGACTAGCACCTTGAAGCGCACCCGAAAGACTACAGGTAGCCAGTGCAGCTCGCGCAAGAGCGGTGTTACATGGGTGTACCTTGTGGTACCCATTATTGCTCGCGCGGCTGCATTCTGGGCCAACTGCAGCCTCCGGGTGCACCTCAAGGGGAGCCCCATGTAGAGAGAGTTACAATAGTCCAGTCGGGATGTCACGAGAGCATGAGTGACTGTGCGAAGGGCATCCCGGTCCAATAGGGGGCGCAACTGGCGAACCAGGCGAACCTGGTAAAACGCCCTCCTGGCCACGGCTGTCACTTGATCTTCCATGGACAGCCGGGAATCCAGGAGGACACCCAAGTTGCGCGTCCCATCCACAGGGGCAAGATGTTCGCCCCCTATGGCCAGCGATAGAGACAGCTGGTTGAACCAGGCAGCCGGAAACCACAGCCACTCGGTCTGTGGTTTCCGGCTGCCCGGTTCAACCAGCTGTCTCTATCGCTGGCCATAGGGGGCGAACATCTTGCCCCTGTGGATGGGGCGCGCAACTTGGGGTGCGCACAGCCACTCGGTCCCATTTCTTTCTCTTTGCTCCAAATATGTATTTCATTTTTTTTTTTAAAGACTATCCACATACGGTACCCTTTAGCAGTTCTTCAAAGTGACAAATCAAATTATAAAGGCCATTATTATTATATACATCAAAGTTCCATCTTTCCTATAATAAATAAATAAAACCAATAATCAAATTAAACTGCTGCTGATCAGTGCTTTGCATATATTTTTTCAATTGCCATGTCGTTTCTTGAGATCACCTGATTCAATTGATGTGCTTTAAAGCTGAAAGAGACACTTTCTGTGTTTTCATTTTATTTTTATTTTTTTTATTTTATTCGAATTTATATTTTATTTATACAGTATTTCTCCTAAAAAAGGACCCAGGGCGGCGCACAGGAAAATTTAAAAAACAATACAAATATACAAAATACCATTAATTAAAAACCTATTAAACCCATACCATGTGCTAAAACAATGTAAAATCCCCCTAATTAAAATTTATAGCTAATAACAATCAGGAACGGGAGGTTATGCTAGGCCGGCTTGTTGAAATAGGTGTGTTTTAAGATGCTGGCAGAAAAGGCGGAGGTCTGAGATGGTGCGTAGTTCGGGGGGCAGGTCGTTCCAGAGGGTAGGGCCCGCCACAGAGTAGGCCCACTTTCAGTTTTACTTACACACAAATCTGTCTTTTAACTGAAGGTATTTATTCTATTTTATAAAACATGTTTTGCTTCATTTGTCTTATTTTATAATAACCCATGTTTGTTGAAATAATAAACAGAAATTTCTGATGATAATCTTTATTTTCTATATGGATCCCTAGCTTGATCCAGATGCCATTCTGCAAATAGGTTAGTTACAAAATCAGAGAGATTATTGGTTCTCTCACACTTGGTAGAGCTAACTATGTATTTGAGTCTATCATCTGCACCTCTATAACTGTATGTTTGGTTCTGCAACCCAACAAGACAGACACAGACTTCAGCGGATAATCAGAACTGCAGAAAAAACAATTACTGCCCACCTGCTTTCCATTGAGGGCTTATACACTGCACGAGTCAAAGAGAGGGCTGTGAAAATATTTATAAACCCCTCACATCCTGGACATAAATTGTTTCAACTCCTACCCTCAAAATGACTCTATAGAGCACTGCACACCAAGACAACTAGACACAAGAACAGTTTTTTTTCCAAACGCTATCACTCTGATAAACAAATAATTCTCTCACCACTGTCAAAATTATTCACTAAAGCTGCATTACTATTATTATTAGTTTTCTCATTGTTCCTATCACCCATCTCCTCCCACTTATGACTGCAGGATTGTAACTTTGTTGCTTGTATCCTTACGATTTATATTAATATTGATTGTTTCCTGATTGCTTATTTGTACCCTATGACGATCATTACCATATTTTTTGGAGTATAAGATGCACCTTTTTTCCCTCTAAAAAGAGGCTGAAAATTTGTCTTATACATCAAATACAGCATTTTTTTGCCTCCCGAAACCCCACCCCCTTCACCAAAATGGCTGTGCCTTTCCTTATGGAGGCTTCCAGAGAGCTCCTGGGGGCTGGAGAGGGCAGAAATTAGCCTAAATCGGGGCATTTTTGTCCCCCCCCCAGCCCCCAGCAGCACTCTATAAGCCTCCTTAGGGCTATGCATTCAATTTATTTGACACAAAAATGGCCCGTTTTCACGATAAATGGGGCGGGGTTTTGCTCATTTTCCACACACCCCAGAGCATTCTGCAAGCACCCCCAAGGCTAGTCATGCTTTTTATTTGAAGAAAAACGGCCACGTTTTTGCAGAGAAAGAGCAGTTTGGGGGAGGTATGCAAAGTGCAAAAAAACCTTCCCCCCCCCCCTTTCAGAAGGCTGTTTAGTTACTTGGCAACTTTAAGACTTTGGACATAGCTGGCTGGAGAATTCTGGGAATTGAAGTCCACAAGTCTTAAAGTTGCCACGTTTGGGAACTCCTGAATTAGAACACTTTCGGAAAGCTCTTTTGGAAGGCTCTTTAACTGTTTCTGTGCCAGGAGAAACAAATTTTTAAGGTTTGTCAGCGATTTCCTTCTGCAGGACATGGATAAATACACCTGGAAACATCAACCTACCTATCTACTTTCTCTCTCTCTCTCTCTCTCTCTCTCTCTCTCTCTCCCTACCTACCTACTGTATTTCTTTCTCTCTCTCTCTCTCTTTCTCTCTATCCTTCTACCTACCTACCCACACACTCTCTCTCAACCTACCTACCTACTGTATTTCTCTCTCTCTATTTCTCTCTCTTTCTATCTCTTTATCTATCTGCCTACCTACCTACTCTCTCTAACTACTGTATTTCTCTCTCTATTTCTCTCTCTCTATCCTTCTACCTACCTACCCACACACACACTCTCTCTCCCTACCTACCTACTGTATTTCTCTCTCTCTATTTCTCTCTCTCTATTTCTATCCCTTTATCTATCTACCTACCTACCTACCTACTCTCTCTACCTAACTACTGTATTTCTCTTTCTTTCTCTCCCTCTCTCTCCCTCTATCTACCTACCTACTTTTTTTGTAATTTGCCTCTTCAAAACCTTGGTGCGTCTTATACTCCGGTGTGTCTTATACTCCGAAAAATACGGTAAGTGTTGTATTTCTGATTCCTGACGAATGTATCTTGTGGTTTTTTTTGTGTACACTGAGAGCAAATGCACCAAAGACAAATTCCTTGTGTGTCCAATCACACTTGGCCAATAAAGAATTCTATTCTATTGACAAAAGGCTCCTTGCCCTTATGTCAAATGCATAGTCCTTGCCTTTTGCTGCAAAAGGGTTTATTTAGAAGGACAGTGCTCAAAAAGGCATTTCAGATTCTGATACCTGCTGGAATTTCTGAAGTTTTGTGACCTCACTTTTTTAGTTCATGTCTTTAAAATGTTTCTCTATCAGTTGCAGCATGAATGAACTACACAAATAAAACAGGAAACTGACTGAGCATGGAGGCCAGCACTAAAAGTCTAAATGATTCATACTGAGATGTCCTGAAAAACCAAAGTAAACAAACCTCAAAAGAGAGAGAGAGAGAGAGATCTTTTTGTTACTATTTTTAAGTATATCATCGTGGTAAGGAGTGACTTGCCGATGTCCTTGGACAGAGCCAGAAAAGAGAAATGGTCCAGGGTCGTTGAAAATTTAAACTTTGCCCATTCTAGCAGGGAAGCCTGATTCCTTATCCAAAAATTGGACTCATCATCCACACGGTAGAGAAAACATTCTAGCATCAACATGGGCTTCATAGCTAACCACCAGATCTCTATTTCAAGGACTATAAGATATAACAAATTGACAAGACAAGTTAAATCTAAAAACATAATGTTGTACCACATGATTTATAGTCACCCATTTACACTAGAAGAAGTGCAGAAGGGTCTGGATTCTTTATAAAATAGTAATGCTGAAGGATTCTGTGGCATGTATCATCATTTATCATCATCAAGAAGTACTGATGAAATATGGACCAACAATTAAATGTTGCCTTGCCTCCTTTTTCAGTGCCATACTATATCCAGGATAGCTGCCTCTGGCCCATGGGCCTTGAATTTGACACCGCTGGGCTACAGCTATTTGCAGAGGGTCATGGTAATTACCTTCTGCAAGGTAATTGCATCTACTTTCAAAGCTTGAGCATCTATTGTTTATACTTGCACTGGCTTGGCCAAAGTGACTATTGGGGTCTGTATTGCTTTAACAATTGCAAAGCCCTTTAAAGTTGCCCTTTGTCACAGAATCCACTAACACTGCAATCCCCTCTTCCTGTCTCCGGGTCAAGTCAAGGCAATAGAAATGTTTAGCAATGTACCTTATTTAGATGGTGTTGAGCCATCTTTAATGTTTGAATAACCCCTCCTGAGAGCTGTTGTGAGGGGGGGTTGTTTCCCTGGGTGTGGGCTCTGTGTTCAGGGTGGTGCTTCCCTGAGCCCTGGCTGGGGGGGATGTTTCCCTACTCTGGATGGCTTGGTTGGGCCATTTCTCACCATATGCCCAGATTCTCCACAGTAAAAACGTAGTGCCAAGTCTCTATGCCCCTGATTTGTTCCGTGGATGGTGATTTCCTTTGCATCCTATTTGCATGGGTTCCTCTCCCTCATGCTCAGTGCCAGTTGGCATAGTGCAGAGAAGTTTAGGTATGATGCTGGTTGTCTGCGACATCCAAATCGGCCTCGAATCTCTTTTAAACGTGAGTCAGTAATAATACAAATTGGTATATTTGGTTTAGAATCTGTAGAACCCCTCGTCTAATGAACTCAGTACCAATTCAGTCCTTGCCTTAACTGAGCAATTAGAGCTGCCTCATTCTGGCCTATGCCTGCTATGATTAATTTGAATTTTGTTATGTAAAGTCTGACCTTTCTATTACCCTGTTTAAGCTGATGGTAAGTCACTATAACCTCTCTTATTGGATCTCTGAAGTGACTCCTGAAGTTAACCATGAAGTTATTCATAATTGAGTCATTGGTTTCAATGATCAAGAGTGCCTATTGAACTGCTGAGGCTGTCAGTAAATGCAGCACCAAGCAGATGTGTGACTGGTGAATTGGAAATTCTGCCATTCAGGTTCACATAACCAACTCACATTGCACTATGAAGGTTCTCATCCTTTCAGATTCCCCTCCAAATCTTTTTGGCAAGCTTCCATCACTTCTCTGTAATATGGGTTACACTTCTGGAGCTACTGCAGGTGTTGGGTCTACAGTGATGTGGGCTGCACCAAATCCTACATCTGTTGCACTGATTGGTGCACCATTTCTGAGAAATTGCATAATTGGTTCTCCATACCATTCTTGACAGCGTAGAACAGTGTCTACAGTTGTTTTGTCAGCTCCTGCTCCTGCTTATGGATCACATGCTATGTGGGTTAACAAGGTAACAGAATAACAGAGTCAGAAGGGACCTTGGAGGTCTTCTATTTCAGACCTTTACTCAAGCAGGAGACCCTACACCATTTCATTTTTTTTCTTTTCCACTGTTTCCATTTGAAATTTTTGTGAGTTGAAAAGTTTAATGTCAGGTGCAAAAAAAACAGGTCCACAGCTGAAGGTTTAATTTAACTGATTTATTACTAAAGCCTATACATAGGAATCTTATCAACTAAAGGTCAGCACCTGGTGCTAGATAAGGCTCAGTGGCAATGGGGGAGGGGCTGGACTTAGTTTGTGGCTACGTAACAACTCTAAACTGATTCCTCTTTTTAGCTCTCTCCTTGGCTCTGCCAGTCCTTCTCTTACACCTTGTTTCTTTTGATGAAAGTGGATAGCATCATTGTGTGATTTAATCTGCAGATGTTGGTTGACTTAATTATCACTGGGTAGATTCAAGCATCCCTATTCCTAAAGAAAAACAATAACATTATTTCCCAATCAGCTTGATTCGTGTATAGCGGTGGTCCAGTAAAAGTCATGGGAAATTCAGCCCCGACAACTTTTGCCCGGGATAAAAGAAATTGGTTATATAAATCCAAATTCTGAAGACCTTGGTGTGCTGCCAAGGTTTGCTTTCAGCAGTATCCCATGATACTTTCATGGGACACAGAGGATGCCATTTGCAACATTTGACCAGCTGTTCATGCTCAGCTTCTGAAGCAAGCAAAACGCGTTTGAGTTTTAAAAAAAACAAACGTTCATAAACATTTTAGCTTCTGTATTCATTAACATAAATAGATAGATGGGTTTTATTTTTGCTGCATTTCCTAACATTCTTTTAACGGAAGCCCTGAAATTCCCTTTATTTCCAGGCACCTACGTCCTCCTTCCTGTTCACTGTCTTTCCTTTAATAGCCCTTGGCTAGATCTCCGCACTCAGCCAGCTGCCAGCTGCACTAAGAAAGCAAAGAATAGAAAAGCCACCATATTAAATGATTCCCTCTATCTCTAAAGAAGTGGTTAACATATCATGTAGGAAATTCATCCTCTATGCAACTGCATTCATGCCAAAAAGGTCACACTAGAATCCGCTCAGCCCTGAAAATCTGCGGCATGATATTTTCATATGCTCTGGACTAGGATAGCTAAATGACTGTCAGATGTGAACTACAAATACCATTGTCTCCCTTTTGAGGTTTTTGCACACAAATTCTCATATGCAGTTTGTTAGTGACTATGATTAGCAAATTTCTCTCTCTCACACACACACACACGAGCATTAATGCTTCAGTCAAGAAGGTGGTTCAGTCAAGAAGGTGGTGAGGAAGGCAGAAAAGATTATTGGTAGTTCACTTCCTCCTATCCAGGACATAGCACATAAGCACTATTTGAGCAGAGTATGCAGGATTGTCTGAGATGCCACACATCCTCTTCAAGATCTGTTTTCCTTGTTTCTCTTCTGGGAGGAGGTTTCGTGGAATCCGAAGCAGAACATCTAGATTCAGTCACAGTTTTGTTCCATATAGCATCAACCTTGTGAACTCTTAAGCTTCCTCTTTCTGCAACGTATTCAAAATGGACAGTGATTAGTGTGTGTGTGTATATATACATACATACATACATATACATATACATCAGTGGTGGGTTTCTGCAGGCTCGCACCTACTCGCGAGAACCGGTTGGTGAAATTTAGAGAACCGGTGAGAGGGGGTTCCACCAGCGTACCTGGAAGTAAATCTGACCCACCGCTGCCAGTGACCCAATGGGAAGGAAAGGAAAGGAAGGAAGGAAGGAAGGAAGGAAAGAGAAAGAAAGAAAGAAAGAAAGAAAGAAGGAAAGAAAGAAAGAAAGAAAGAAAGAAAGAAAGAAAGAAAGAAAGAAAGAAAGAAAGAAAGAAAGAAAGAAAGAAAAAAGAAAGAAAGAAAGAAAGAATTTATCATCACAATTGAGTCCAAAATTTTGGTTGCTAAGCAAGAGTATTGTTAAATGAGTTTCACCACATTTTAAAAGGTGGCCATTCCCACCCTGTCAGATGACTGCCAAGCCACGCCCACAAAATAGGCCACACCTACAGAGTAGGTTCTAAAAAATTTGAAACCCACCACTGATATACATATGCATATACATATACATATACATATATATGTAGGTATCAGAGGTGGTATTCAGCAGGATCTAACCAGCTTTGGAGAACCAGTAGCAGAAATTTTGAGTAGTTCAGAGAACCAGTAAATACGACTGGCCCCGCCCCCATCTATTCTCTGCCTCCCGAGTCCCAACTGAACAGGAGGAAATGGAGATTTTACAGTATGTTTCCCCTGCCATGCCCACCAAGCCATGCCCACAGATCCGGTAGTAAAAAAATTGGAATCCCACCTATAGGTATAGGTATGGAACAAGCATATATTTATGTATCTATATGGCATGTGTATATGTGTGTTGTGTATGTGTTTGGTAACTATGCACTTTCTCCTGAAGAGCAGGCAACAGAATTTCATTTTTAATGGGGGCCAGTGTGCTTAAAGTAAAAAAGTCAATTTAAGTTATTATCTTATCTAAATTATATATTATTTTATTTTATTTCTGTAACTCAAGGTGGAGAACATATTATCTGCTTTAGACTAATTCCACAGTTTTGTTTTAAATGGAATCATGCAACAATAGAGAAAAGATTGCATTTGGTGATTACTTTACTGCACTAATGTTGAGGTTACATATTATACAGGCAAAGCAGGATGTCCTTTGGAGGACACATGACTGGTTTACAAGCAAGCAAGCAAGCAAGCAAACAAGGCTCCAGAGTTAAAACATAGCCGCTGGAACACTTCAGAGTTTTGCATAGCAGTCACTATTAGGGAGACACTAGGAAAATCATTTATTTTTCTTTTTTCCTATAAGTGAGGAAACAACAGATTGAGAAAGGTTGATTGCAAAAATAACCTTCAGAGAAAGGGTCCCCACTGCTTTTTTCAGCAGCACTTCATTTTATTAAAAAGTTCAAGATAAGAAAATTTTTTAAAGGTAGCATAGTTTTGTTCAAAACCCAGGTTACAAAAACTTTCCAATTCTGTCTCTTTTGCATCCAGTTAATGCAAATTTATAAGGGCAGGAAATTATAAATGCAGCGAGATGTAGGGCAAACAAATTTAATAAATAATAAAAGGAAATGAAATGAAATGAAATCAAACACTTTGATCAACTTTTCAGGACAGACAAAAAGGGTTTTTCTCCAAGTAGGAGAAATGACCACATATGAACCCTTTCAAAGACGGAGAACAATTTTTGACATTCTTCCATTCCCAAAAGAGTCATTTGAACAATCATCCTCCTTTCTTCCTTAAGTCATGCAGCAGTTGGTTCTCCACTATGCAGCTACTTATGTATAGGGATATGTGCATTTAAAATAATACAGATTTGATCTTAATGCCTAGTTTTGCCCTGAGTCACTGGCAGCAGATTACCAAGATTCTAGAAGAGATCTTTATATCATTGGTACTGTCAAATTCCCTAAATGTATCAAAATCCAGTTTTTATATTTCCTAAATACAAGGTGGGGAGCCTCATATTAATCCAAAGCCTTTTTAAATAGCTGTTACCATTTCTGGCTGTGAGTATCTACAGTTTTCTAACTTCTTGGATCTCTAGCTGTAAGAATGTCATGAAAAAAAAATCAGAGTTCAAAGCAATAAAATAATTTACTACATTTTAACTACTAATATTGACCACTGTCATACATGTTTTGTGCACAGATAAAGGGAAATGGAGCCACTCATGGACCAGTCCAGAGTTTCAGGACTTAAATCATGTCTCAAATATTTGCATTCGGTTTCTTAAAACCATAAGAGCAAATGGGCCAAGGAGGGCTTTCCATTCAGCTCTACATCTTTGTTCATTGAATTAGAAGATTTCATTTAATATTTCATTTAATACTTATAAACCGCTCCCTCTCCCCATGGGGACTCGGGGCGGTGCACAGGTAGAATAAAAACAGTAAAAAACATACAAACAACAATAGAATATACAAACAATTTTAAAAGCCAAATTAAACTCAACCTGTGCTAAAATTCCCATTAAACTAACTGAACTAAAATCTACCCAGTAAAACCCCAAGACAGGGGGACTATCCCAAGCCGGCCAGACGGAAAAAGTAAGTTTTTAATTTAAGACGGAAGGAGCGGAGGTCCGTGGTCGTCCTAATATTGGGGGGAAGGTCGTTCCAGAGGGCCGGGCCCGCCACAGAGACAGCCCTTCCCCTGGGTGTCGCACGCTGACACAGTCTAGTGGACGGCACCCGGAGAAGTCCCTCTCTGTGGCAGCGAATCGGCCGTGAGGATGTATGAGGCAGGATCCGATCCCGCAGATAGCTAGGTCCCGAGCCATGGAGCGCTTTAAAGATGATAATTAGCACCTTGAAGCGCACCCGGAAGACGACAGGTAGCCAGTGCAGCTCGCGCAAGAGCGGTGTTACATGGGTGGACCTTGCGGTCCCCATAATTGCTCGCGCGGCTGCATTCTGGACTAGCTGAAGTCTCCGGGTGCACCTCAAGGGAAGCCCCATGTAGAGAGAGTTGCAATAGTCCAGTCGGGATGTCACGAGCGCATGAGTGACTGTGTGAAGGGCGTCCCGATCCAATAGGGGGCGCAATTGGCGAACCAGACGAACCTGGTAAAACGCCCTCCTGGCCACGGCTGTCACTTGATCTTCCATGGACAGCCGGGCATCCAGGAGGACACCCAAATTGCGCGCCCCATCCACAGGGGCAAGATGTTCGCCCCCTATGGCCAGCGATGGAGTGAGCTGGTTGAATCGGGCGGCCGGAAACCATAGCCACTCGGTCTTGGTCGGGTTGAGCCTGAGTCCGTTACTTCCCATCCAGATCCGTACGGCTTCCAGGCACTGGCACATCACCGCTACGGCATCGTTAGGGTGGTTTGGGGTAGATATATACAACTGAGTATCATCAGCGTATAGATGGTACTCTACCCCAAAACCACGGATGATCTCACCCAGCGGCTTCATGTATGTGTTGAACAGGAGGGGCGAGAGGACCGACCCCTGAGGCACCCCACATACGAGAGGTCTCGTGGTCGACCTCTGCCCCCCTGCCAACACAAATTGCGATCGGCCAGAGAGGTAGGAGGAGAACCACCGTAAAACGGTGCCTCCCACCCCCAACCCCCCCAGCCGATGCAATAGGATACCATGGTCGATGGTATCGAAAGCCGCCGAGAGGTCTAATAGGACCAGGATGGAGGAACATCCCCCATCTCTGGCCCTCCAGAGATCATCAACCAACGCGACCAATGCCGTCTCGGTGCTATGCCCGGGCCGAAAGCCGGACTGGCGCGGATCTAGATAATCAACTTCCTCCAGGTGACGGGGAAACTGTTGTGCCACCACACTCTCAACAACCTTCGCCAAAAAGGGAAGGTTGGAGACTGGACTGTAGTTGTTCAAAAGAGCTGGATCCAAAGAGGGCTTCTTAAGGAGGGGCCTCACCATCGCTTCTTTTAGGGAAGCTGGCAAGGAACCCTCACTTAAGGATGCATTGACAACCTCTTGGAGCCAGCCTCGTGTCACCTCCCAGGATGCCAGTACAAGCCAGGAGGGACACGGGTCCAATAAACATGTGGTGGCTCGCAGTCGCCCACGTAACCTGTCCATATCCTCGGAAGTAATGGAGTCAAACTCCTCCCAAACAAGATCTGTCTCGTGGCATCCCACTGGGCCATGAATGGGGGCTAGCTCGTTCTGTATCTGAGCGATTTTCTCCTGCAGAAAAGTCACAAATTCCTCTGCTCTACCCTGTAACGGGGCTTCCCGCACCCTCTGTTGAAGGAGGGAGCGGGTCACCCTAAACAGGGCGGCAGGGCGGTTTTCTGCGGATGCTATGAGAGTAGCACAATGGTGACATTTGGCTACTCTCAGCGCCACAATGTAAGTCCGTAAATGGGCTCTTACCTGTGTCCGGTCAGATTCAGAACGGGTAGACCTCCATCTTCTCTCTAGGCATCTCTTGCGGCGTTTCATCACTCCCAGCTCCTCGGTAAACCAAGGAGCCAGGGTGTTTCGCCGCCGCAAGAGAGGCCGCAAGGGCGCGACCCGATCCAAGGCTCCCGTGGTCGCAATATTCCATGCGGCCACGAGGTCCTCCATCGGGGCGCGGGTCAGGGGTACAGGAACTGGCCCAAGCGCCGTTTGGAACCCATCCGGGTCCATCAGGCGCCTGGGGCGGAACCAGATTGGTGACTCAGGTTCCGCCTCCCCGCGGAGGGGAGCAGCGGTCGGAAAGTCGAGCCGGAGAAGTGAGTGGTCTGTCCATGACAAGGGTGTGATGACTATGTCCCCTATACCCAGATCACTCTTCCATTGGCCTGAGACAAAGATGAGATCCGGTGTATGTCCACCCTCGTGAGTGGGGCCTTGAATTAGTTGGGTCAGGTCCATGGCCGTCATGGAAGCCATGAACTCCCGAGCCACCTCGGATGATTCGCCCACCGATGGCAGATTAAAGTCCCCCATGACTAAAAGTCTGGGGGTCTCAACTGCCACCGTAGCGATCACCTCGAGGAGCTCGGGCAGGGCTGCTGCTACATAGCGGGGAGCCAGGTATACAACCAGCAAGCCCAACTGTCTCCCTAGGCCCCACTTCACACAGAGGGACTCACAACCGGTGGTCTGTGGCACAATGGTCTCTCTCGGCTCAAGACCTTCCTTTACAATGACCGCTACCCCACCGCCCCTACCTAGGGCCTGGGGCTGATGAAACGCACGGTAACCTGGTGGGCACATTTCAACGAGGGGGAGTCCACCCTCGTGGCCCAACCAGGTCTCCGCAATTCCCACCAGGTCCGGCTCCCCCTCTGACACAAGGTCATGAACGAGGGGGGCTTTGTTGGCAACGGACCTGGCGTTGCAGAACATCAGCCGCAGGCCCTGGCTCTGTACTCCCTGGCCACCTAGCCTGCGGGGGTTGAGGCACTTGACCGTTTGCAGCCAACGGCTTCGCGCCCCCAACCGGGAGAATAACACTTGTCTCCCCTCGGACCTGCCTCTCCCCACGACCTTCTGGATGGGAATGCCCTCTGTCGGAACGACTTGAGTCTCCCCCCTCCTAACCGAATCTTCCGCTACCCTCCGTCGCCCGCTGGCCTGGCCCTCTCTTCCCTCACCCGCCTCTACCTGTCTATCCCCTCCCCCCTCCCTGGTACCCCCTAAAATAGACATTAATTTACAAATTAAAAAACCCCTAAGACCACGCTTCTTCCACCTCTCCAGATTAATAAATCCTTCATCAAGGTGGGCCCTCGTTAGAGCGGAGGGCCAAACCTGCGAGAGCGGGGACTCTCGCAGTCGTAATAGGTCTAGCTTAGAATACATAATATAGATAAATAATTAAATAAATAAATAAATAATTATATATAGATACAATGTAGAGCGATTAAATACATAAAAGCATGGGTCATAAAGATTTTAAAAAGCATCGTTAGCCGCCATTTCAGGTGTAATAAATAGATGTTAAAAGTAATAAATAGATGTTAAATATCAGTTCATAGATTAACGTGCATCAGTGAGGGATTTAGTCCAGCTGAAGCATTCTAGATCTTTCCCTTTGGAAGGATTAAAAAGGTCTTAGAGAAATGTCCATAGGTCGAAGATCTTAGTGGTTGCTTTCAGTTCTTAAAAGGTCTATAGGCAGGATCATACATTTGGCACCATCAGCACCGGCAGAAAATCTGTCCTCCAGTTGGAAAAGAAAGCCTCTCGTGTCCAGGAGAGAAGGGCAAGGCCAGAGCCAGCCGTACTTCCCCCTCCCGGCTGGCCTAGCCCGGGAACTGGAGACACCACCATTCTCCTCTCCAGTCTCGGCTTGCTCTCAAAGGCCTCTCCCCACGACTGGTCACAGCGTCTGGGGGTAAACTCCCTCCTCTCCCGGCCGGGGCTTCTACGCTTCCTGGTCTCCAGGGGCTCGCCCACACGAACGGCCCTCTGCCTTTGCAGGACGCCGCAGGGACGCCGAAGATATCGGCTTCCACCCTGGCGCTCCCACCGGGTTAAGCAACCATCCCCAGGGCGCCAACCTCCATTTTGGCTCTCTCACAGCCACCTCCACCGCCATTGCGCCACTGGTCTCCGTGGCGGCCCTCTCACCGCCGCCTCCGCACCTAAGTCCGTCCTCCCGGCCCTCCAGAGCCTCCAGGCTCTCTGGCATCCAGGCTCTCTCACAGCCAGCATCCAGGCTCTCTCCAGGCTCTCCGGCATCCAGGCTCTCTCACAGCCACCTCGAGCCGCTGGTCTCCGTGGCGGCACTCTCACCGCCGCCACCTCCGCACCTGAGTTCGTCTTCCCGGCCCTCCAGGCCCTCCGGCATCCAGGCGCACGGCCGACTTCCACCGCCATCCCATGGACGCCGGGGACGCCGACCTCCGGTCCGGCGCTCACACCGCCGCCGCCGTCATTGCCACCTCAGCGCAGACCTCACCCTGAAGTCCAGGTGGGTCCCTCTCCGATCCCAGCCCTCAAAATAATAAATAACGGGCTGGGGCACTAAAAAATCAGCTAACGAGCTCCATGACCCAGCGGAGCTCGGAGCTAGACCGCCATCTTCCTCGCGCAAGCGCAGTCATAGATGACACCAGATGATTAATCTTTTTCTCTTATTAACACAGAGCTTCCAGAAATGATTGAGCTTCCTCCATATGACAACTTGGGACAAAAGACAGATCAGATTTTCCTTTTGTATTACCAGTAAAACCATGCTTGCTTATCTGATTATAACCTGCCTCTATTTTATAAAATACTAGCAGATAACCTGGCGTTGCCTGGGTATTTATTTACAGGGGGGGGGGCATGTCCGGACCAAATGTTGGATTTTCCCCCTAACCATAGGGAGCCCCCTTGTGGAGTACTGTGAAGCTGTTACCATGGCAACTCCACTGCGCTGTATGCATTTTATGGCAGTACGGTGGAAGCCATTTAATTTAATTTAATATAATATTTAAATTTCTATACCTCCCTTCTCCCTTCCGGGACTCAGGGCGGTGTACAGGCAGCAGTAAAATCACGAATAAAACATAGAAAACAATTAAAAACCTATTAAAATACATTAGATAATGAGTAGCCTGTCTAAAACCTATTAAAATCCCTACTAAAACCATCTAAAACTAAAACATTTAAAAGTATGCCAGATTAAAAACTATGCCAGGCCGGCCGCTTGAAATAAGTGGGTCTTCAAAGCCCGACGGAAGAGGCGTAGGTCTGTGATTGTCCGTAGGTCAGGGGGTAGGTCATTCCAGAGGGCGGGGGCTGCCACAGAGAAGTCTCTCCCCCTGGGGGTCACCAGCTGACATTGCCTGGACAGTTTCCTCCAGGTGCTGAGGGAGCTGCCACGCCACCACACTCTCAACAACCTTCGCAAGAAAGTGAAGGTTGGAGACAGGATGGTAGTTGGTCAGCACAGCCGGATCCAGGGAGGGCTTCTTGAGGAGGGGCCTCACCACCGCCTCTTTCAAGGCACAACATCTGTATCGTACATACGCTGTATCGTAATAAAACACACACCACGAGGGGTGTTAGGGGTGTCTTGCCCCCACAGTATTTGTTTCCAGAGAGTGAATCATCAGTGTACCAGGTTTGGTTGAAATTGCTGGAGGTGTTCCAGAGTTATGCTGGAACTTACACACAGACACACACACACAAATATACTGTATATATATATTTGACTTTTGAGTTTTATGCTGCCAGAGATGACCTAAAATAATTAATAGTCTTTCTTTGTTCCTGATATCAGAGGCTTGGGATCAGGCTAGAAGACTTGCTAAAGACCTCTAAATCCTTTCAATCAGGATTCTTTTTAAATGCATTAGGTGCCTAGATATAAACTCTATTACTGACTTATATTTATACAGCTTATTCTAGTTCCTAATGCTACCTCTCACAGCTCCTATGTCTAGTGGTACAATTGCCTAGAACAGGGGTCAGCAAACTGTGGTTCTGGAGCTGCATGTGGCTCTTTCTTCCCTCTGCTGTGGCTCTCTGTCGCTCAAAATATGAATCACAACCATCGATGAGGCACCCTGGCACCCTCTGGCACGTGATTTATTGAGCTATTCAACCCCTGGTAGGCCAACCATGGTTAAATCCAAGAAAAGAAAAGTTTCAGAAGAAAACAGAATGTTTCATTCAACTACATATACTAGTTTTGTGGTCGCTCAGGAAATAACATATTTTTCAGAGTATAAACACATATTTTGAAGAGGCAAATTAAAAAAAAAGGTTTTGCACTCTACAGACCTCCCAAAAATAACCAATTTTTTGCAAAAACAGGCCCATTTTTTGCCAAAATAAAGGGCATGCATAGCCTTTAGGAGGCTTATAGAGTACTCCTGCGGGCTGGCGGGGGGTGGGGGGCAAAATCAAGCAAAAAACAGGCCGTTTTTTGGCTCATTTTTGCCCTTCCTTGTCCCAGGAGCACTCTGGAAGCCTCCTAAAGGCCAAGCACTACCATCTTTGCAAAGGGGGTGGGGTTTCAGGAGGCCAAAAATGCTGTATTCAGTGTATAAGACGCACTCAGATTTTAACCTCTTTTGGGGGGGGAAGGTGCGTCTTATACTCCCAAAAATATGGTAGTCAGGCACGCAAAGGGTTTTGTGGCTCCTGGTGGGTTTTTTTCTGTGGCAAAGGGGTCCGAATGGCTCTTTGAGTGTTTATGTTTGCTGGCCTAGAATGTTTCTTCTGCGATAACAATAAAATAGTTTCCCCCCCCCCCTCATAGCCATATTGATTTTACCAGAAGTGGTAAAACAAAATTGGGAATTTGAGGGCATTTAAGAAAGCTTAGGGATGTTCAGTTTAAAGCTTCAGTGTTGCTCTAGAATTAATATTTGACCTAAAACATTTATGGTTCTTTACATATAAGATGTATGTATGTATCAATGGCTATCATAATAGATGCCTAAGGACCCTCCAACCCTCCAGGATGGAGAGATAGGCAGGATATTTCTCAATGCCATTTGCAGGGAATCATAAGCAGGTGAAGACATCTGCTTGGGAAGACCCTGAAGCAAATGGTGACCAACCGTGTGAGATAGAATGCTGGACTGGATGGGCTGTGGCCTGTTCCAGCAAGGCTATTATTATGTTCTTATGTATGTATGTATGTATGTATGTATGTATATTCTCCAAGATGGTGGCGCACTTAGACGCTTTCATTTTCATTTTTCATTTTATTCGATTTATATAGCGTGCCTTCTCCATCGAAACGGACCCGAAACAGAAAATTAAAACCAATAAATAGTATACAATACAATAAATATGAATAAAAAGAATTAAATTAAGGGCCTGTGCTAAAATTCCCACTAAAAACCCAACGTCCATTTACGACGCTGCGGCTTTGAGCTTCTGGTGTCACAGTAGAGTTAGGCAAAAACTAGTTTATACCCACAGGGAGTTATTAAACATTGGATCTTCTAGTCGAAAACCAGTTTCGTTGTATTTAAGTACGATGACAATAAAGATTATACTTATACTTAAGATATTAGTTTCCTCTTTGCAGAAAGGTAAAAAGATGAACAGATTAGTAAGAACAGCTACCATTCTAAGATCACATTTTTAGTTTTTTAATTTAAGTTTTGCAAATCAGCTCTTATCCAGGTCAACCTACCATCTTGTACTGATTTCAGCATAACCTGATCTTTTAAAGGAGAGATTAAAAATAGCCATATATGAGTAAGAACATCCATTTACAGGCCATAATTTTACTGCTAAATAAGAGAATTGTACATGAGGTGTGGGGGTGGTTACTTGGTGAATCATTTTCTTCGAGGTCAAATAACAGTTGAATTCAAGTGAAGATTCAAAAAGTTCATGATATTGCCAAAAGTCTATCAGCATGGAGGTGGCTCCTTTTCTGGCAAGGGGTTAAAGGTCAAACAACATCCAAAACCATTTACTAAAACATTGTTAAGAGTATCGCTGATATTAAATGATGGAAGGAGAAACTTGTTTTGGAAAATCAGACATAGCTGTGGCTGTTCTAGAGTCTCAGTTTATACCTAATTTTAGATATAGACCACTGGGTGGTGGATCATTGTTCCTTCATCTCTACCAACATCATTTCCTGACCATATGACTCAATATATCTTGGAGAAGATCTTGCTGGGTGGTAAGTGCTGAGAAATTAGAGAACATTTCTATGTTCTCTGCTTCATAATTGCAGATTCAAGGGCAAAATTTCACTCTGAGTGGAACAACTTGCTCAGTCAGACAAGTTGCATGTTTGTTTACCATATACCGTTGGCATGCTGCTTTTACTCCATGGCTGACTCATTAAGATGAGAATATGGCATAGCATATTTAGGCTTTAGGATTTATAGATATATGTTTACATTTATGCTGATAAATAAATAAACAAGGGAGACTAGTATAGATCTATTTCAAGCTATTTAGCTCTCATCAGCTACCCATACCCTTACTGGGATTTGAACCGAGGCTGTATTACATGTTAGGCAGATGTTTTAGCCACTAAGCCACCAGATTCTTCTCCTGATCAGCTGAGCCAGGGGAATAAGTATATACTTGTGTCACATCTCCCTGGTAAGCCCCAAGTGACACACACACACATTGTCGCGTTGGTCGATGATCTGTGGAGGGCCAGAGATGGGAGTTGTTCCACCATCCTGGTCCTATTAGACCTCTCGGTGGCTTTCGATACCATCGACCATGGTATCCTATTGCATCGACTGGAGGGGTTGGGGGTGAGGGGCACTGTTTTACGGTGGTTCTCCTCCTACCTCTCCGGTCGATCGCAAAATATTTATTTATTTATTTATTTGTGTTACTCAGCTTGGCTCCAGATATCAAGGTGGAACAATGTAAATCAAAACAGATGTTCATTTCTCTGTGGTACAAAAGTCTGAAGTTGATCAGTTCCAGGTCTCCATGAGTTCCAATTTCTCTGGAGCAGCAGCATACTGCAGAGACCTCAATAGTATCATGACCATTCTAGACTATATGTGTCAAACTGGCGGCCTATGGGCTGCATGCATCATGCGCAGGCCACACCCACCCTGGCTCCGCAAAGGCAAAAAACAACTTGATACACACGATCAAGTTTGACACCCGCGATCTAGGTAAAAGGAGAAGAAAGTTGCATTCAGTAAGAGACAGATCAATCTTCAAATTAGAGCTTTACAATTAAACCATCATTAGTCATACATAATCACAGCATTTTGTAGGTAGAGAGGTCTTAGAAATAAGAAGAGATCTTTCATTTAGCCATTTGCTCCAAGCAGCTGCACATCATCATCTAACTGCTTGTCCTGAATGATTATGTAACATTCTTTTCTGAGTTGAATGAGCTGGCTAGTAGCTAATCTGTTTTATTGAAAAGACCCGCAAATGACAATTTATATTACCACAGCAACCCTAACAATCAAAATCCCTATATTTAGAAAATAGAATCAACTTTTTTCTTATGAACATCCTGGTATTTTTTTTCCCTGCATGGACTTCTTTTAATTTGACACAGGTGTTTGGAAACCTATATTTAATTTCTACCCCAGAATTCAAAGGGATAGCTCACACACTGGACTAATTAGTATAAATCTTTTAAGCTCATATTCACATAGGTAAGGTGTAACAGTCCAAAATCAAGTTTGGGCATGTCTTTGCTTACCAACTTTGAGCAAGCTGAGTTGGCATTTATCTGACAAATTTATCTGAAATCAGAGCAATACTATTCTTTTTCATACATCTCTTGTATAGATATTGTTCTCCCATTACCAAGAATTCTTGCCTCTTCTTACCTTAGAGCAGGGGTCCCCAACCTTTTTTGCACCAGGGACCAGTTTCATTTTAAAGAAAATTTTGCAGACCAGCTGGCATAGAGGAGGGGGGGACAGACGGCGCATGCGCACATGGAGGGGAGTTGGCTCACTCGGCCCTCTAGGGCTTCCAACGGCACGAACGGCCGCGCCTGCGCTCTCCCACATCCGGTGCGCGCTCTGCCCCACATCCGGCTGCTCCCTCCTCCCTCCTCCACCTCTCCGGCTCTGCAGCCCAGTTCCTATCAAGTCACGGACCGGCACCAGTCCACGGCCTGGGGGTTGGGGACCCCTGCCTTAGAGCACCCAGATTAAAACAAACCATGGTGTTTCATCAGTTAAATGAAAAAAAAAAAAAAAAAACCAAGCACCTCCGTGAGGGTTTTTTACAACAAGATTAAATGCCATCTTCGGTGTACATTAGCACTATAAAAATAAAACACAAATACACATCCTTCACATTCTATACAATTGAATTGAAAATCTCTGATATTGCATTAATATTGCACTATACAATATAGTGTGTGAGTGTGTATGTGTGTGTGTGTAGTATCACAAGACCCTGGTAAGCCCCAAATATGGGAGGGAGCAGAACTGCTTCCCTTCTCTGTCTTTTGGCTCACCCTAGGAGCCATCCAGACAGAAAGCTATTTTTTCGTTGCCTTTGCACAAACATAACACACACATACACACACATATGTGTGTGTGTGTGTTGCATTTGTGCTGATAAATAAATAAACAAGGGAGACTAGTATAGATCTATTTCAAGCTATTTAGCTCTCATCAGCTAGCCATACCCTTACTGGGATTTGAACCTGGGTCATTTTACATGTAAGGCAGTTGTAATTGCCACTAGGCCACAGGCTCTCATTCTGATCAGCTGAGACAAGGGAGCAAGTATATGTACTGTGTCACAACACCCTGGTAAGCCCCAAATAAAGGAGGAAGCAAAGCTGCTTTTCTTTTCTGTCTTTCGGCTCATCACAAGAAACCATGCAGACAGAAAGCTATTCGTTTCGTTGCTTTGCTTCCTCCCTTATTTGGGGCTTACCAGGATGTTGTGATACAGTACATACACTTGTTCCCCTGACTCATCTGATCAGGATGAGAGCCTGTGGCCTAGTGGCAATTACAACCGCCTTACATGTAAAATGACCCAAGTTCAAATCCCAGTAAGGGTATGGCTAGCTGAGAGCTAAATAGCTTGAAATAGATCTATACTAGTCTCCCTTGTTTGTTTATTTATCAGCAAAAACACAACACAAATATATATGTTCATTCATTCGTTCGTTCGTTCATCCAATTCATCCCTGCCCTGGGATAGATGATGTTTTTCAGCCAATTTGTCCTTGGTTTTATTATCCTGTGCCTTCTGCCAGATGGTAATAGTTTTAAAAAAAGAGTGCCCAGGATGAGATGGATCTTTAAGAGTGTTTTGAACTTTCTTAAGTTCAAGCAGGAGCTATAAAGGTCTTCCAAAGAGGGAGAGGCCAATCAGTGAACTTTTGGGCAATGATGTTAACCCTCTGGAGTGTTGAATGTTGGTTGGTTCCTCCATCCAAAAGAAGAGGAAGTAGGCAGAACTCTTGCCAATTTCACTGTGCCTTGGGTGCTACAGTACAGTAAGCATTAAATGGGAGTTTTGAGTTTTATTCAATTTGTATCCCGCCCTTCTCCAAAAGGACCCAGGGCAGCAGAGAAATTTCAAGGATCCTCGAGCAGTCAATGCAGCCCAGATCACTGGCTTTATTTTGAAATGTCATTTGTGCAGTCTGTCTTCATTGTTTAATAACTATCTCATGTCCTGTTCCATTCCAGATGCTATAGTAGCATGTAACCATGACTAGAGATACTAAGGAAAGTATCTCACTGCAAAATAGCCAATATAACTTTATAACTTTAGATGCTTTATATACAATACAATAATGGTAGCAAGGGGCTTGGATGTATTCTTTCAAACTATCACTGGGTTCTCCTTATATGGACCTGAGTATGGTATAGTGGAAGAATATTATTTTCTTTTCTTTGTATTAGTAGAATGGAGTGAAGAATATGGGGTGTTTCTTTTTTCCAAACAATGGAGATTTAGCATTAGGGCTAGCATTTTTGTGCTTTTCTTTCCAACCTCTGAAGGTAGCTCTGATGGTTCCTTGCCATCTCAAAACATTTTCGTGTATTAAGTCTTGCAGCGGTGAACATAATCACAGATCAGTGATACTAACTGCTTTGGGGGGATTAGAGAATAAATGTAGTAGTTTAATCACCTTTAAGAATGGCATCAAAATCATATCCACATATCATATATACTTTTATTTTAAAACCATAGCCTACTTTCAAAATTCTGAAACAGATTCTACTTCCACGTATTCTAATGTTCATTTCCTGCAGCTGCAAATTTAATTTAGGGGTTTTTTGTCCTTATTGTCTGTATTGTACCTAGGATGAGCTGTTGTAATACCATGTTTCATGGAACAGGAAACCACTGTAGACCAGACAGTGACAGCAACCCCAAAGGCCAGACTAAGCCTACTTCATTCATTCCGTAGAAGAGTTGCTATTAGTTAGATTTAATAATTTCTTACAATAAGAAAATATTGAAATTCCAAAGTGGTTTATAAATGCAAGAATTTTCTAAATCTGCCTCCTATCTATAAGTAATTCTCCCTTTTTTGGCATCTCTTTGTACTGTTCTCCATTTACCTGAAACAATATATACTTTTTCTTGAAATCTGGATTTACAGATTAAGAGAGTTAGAAGGGACCTTGTAGGTCATATAGTTCAACTCTCCTTTCTCCGACCCTACACCTTTCTGACAAATGGCAGTCCAATCTCTTCCTGAAAGCCTCCAGTGATGAAGCTTTCTATATTCCATATGTCTAGTGAATTGGAGTAATAAATATTCTTCCCTGATTTTTTGGAACAATCGAATACAGATAATCCTCCACTTACAACAGTTCATTTAGCGAACTAAAAAAAAGCACTGGTACTAAAAAAGGAACACATGACTCTTTTTTACACAACCGTTGTAGTAGACCTATGATCATGTGATCAAAATTCTAACACTTGGAGACTGACTCATATTTATTATAGTTGCAATGTCGCAGGGTCATATGACCTTCTGAAGAACAAAGTCAATAGGGAAGCCAGATTCACTTAATAACCATGTGACAAACCGCAGTGAACTATGGCAAGAAAGTTCGTAAAATGGGGAAAATTCACTTAACAAATATCTCACTTAGCAACAAAAATTATGAGCTCAATTGTGGTAATACATATTTCATTTCCTGAACAGGAGACAATGTTTGACACAGAATTTGGATCCATGTTTCATTTCAGCACACTGAGAGAACTGCCAATACGTAGAGCCATGCCATAGGACTGCCTGTGCAGAAGATATACAGATATAGCACTTATAATTTCCATTGGCACTCTTGTCTGTCTCTGAAATATGAAACTATGTTAAGCCAATGACTTTTTTTTCACCTAAAGCTTCTCTCCTTTTGAACCAACCTGTTTTGATTCCTTGCTTTACTAGGAAGCTGGAAAAATTAGTAGGAGAGGTAACCTGAAAAAAAGTTGAAAACTTAAGATAAATTAAATACAAGTGGAAAAAGAGAAGCTGACCCTTGATTTAATTTGTATGCAACCATCAATTGTTTCAGAGTCTCAAAGAGCAAGTATTCTGGCAGTTAGTTATCAAACTTCTCCTTCCTTCCTAGAAGACTTCAGGAAATGATTAAAGTCATTCCTTATCTTCTAACTGGCGTCTTATGATAATACTTCATCACTTACTATTAGGATATAACTCACAACCTCTCTGCAGTCTTAAAGGAATTACAATAAATGATACGAAGGAGGTGAGGGAAAATTTGCACATTGAAAATCATTCATAATAAATAATAGAGTGTAAAAGCTGATGGGATTAGCAGAGATGGCTAAATTGACTGCTTTGGTCAAGGAAGAAAATACAAATACCTTTGTTTCTACCTGGAAACCGATACTGGACTTTATGCTTGAGATAGAAAAAAAATGAACTTTTGATTTTGGTTTTTACCAATTAGATAGATATGGTGTTATGAAAATGACTATCTTAAACTACTATGTAAAACTAAAAAGTTGTGGTTTGAGGTTATTACACTATTTTAGGAAACTGACTGTTAATTTATTTCTCCCCCCCCCTCCACCTTCTTTTCCAACTTTTGCATTCCCCCTTCCCATTCCCTACTTTTGCTTCTTATTGCTTTTGTATTTTTTTGTATGTGATGTCATAAGTTAATAAAATTGTCATAAATCCACAAACACACAAACAAATAAATAAATAATAGAGATTTCTGCTTTGAAACTATTTAGGAGAAAAGAAAGTTACAACCCTCACCTCTTCTTTTGCACATTCAATCCCATACTACACATTTGCAATGACTGCAGCTTTAAGAAGGCTTGGGAGGAATGACTCTAGTCCTGTTAGCCAAATGGCGCCTAAATATACTGTTCTCCAGGATATGGCCACAATAACAGATTACTTAAAGTGGTTTTCAGCTATTCACTGCCCAATATTATGCTTCTAACAAAATGCGGAAGTCTAAAATATCTCTGTAATTATGGTAAACACAGACAACAATCACTGAAATTGTAGAGTACTACTCTCTCTCCTTAACCTACAGGCTGTATATAGAAAGCTAAATGAAATAGTTTTTCTTCTCCTGTGTAATTAGATATGTACTACATTCCAGGTGTTGGGAGATTATAGGGAACTTGTTTTTGCTGGGGGCCAAATTCTAATTCATTTCCTTTCCCAGTTTGTGCTGTTTGTTGCATTTTGAGCAGAAGAATAGAGACATTTTAATCAAGCCCCACTGACTTCTATTAAATGTGTTTCAATTCAATGTGTTTAGGGGCAAGATGAAAATGTAGCTCCTTGCTGAAAAGCATTGTACAACAATATGTTAGCTATTAGATTTGACATTCTCATAAATCTCATTCTCATCCTTCTTTCATATATCTAGGATCAAGATGATTATATTAAAACTGCACTAATTATGACAGAAGCACACATATGTATTTATTTAAAGAAAAAAATGATATCTCCCCTTTCTCCTTGATGAGAGAAACCATCCAGACTCTAAGGAAGCATTCTGGGGTGTGTGGGAGAAAAAATACAGCTTTTCCTGACTGATCCATATCTTTTTCAAGTATTTTGCATGAACCTTAAAAAGGCATAACTGCTTTAAAGTATATCAGTGGTGGGTTGCGGGCGGCACACCCTGGTATGGGAATATTGGTGCTTGCTGGGAGCAGCAGGCACCATTCCGGTATGGTGCTTCGAAGGGCCCACCCACCCGCCCGCGTTCCTGAGCTGTATTTGACCCAACCGCGCCATTTGTGCACGCAGCGTACAGCGCCTGCATGACACTCCGCTGAGCAGCTGGAGCATCGCAGGTGGTGAGTGTGCCTGTGTGCACAGCACACATGCATGTGATGGACATCTGACCCCGTCACAGCATATCTGTTGCGATGGGATTAAGAACCCACCACTGGAGTATATGTATTATTAAAGCAGCTGTATCTTTAATATATTTGATACAGACACATCTTGTTTGCAGGTTCATCTAGAGCCTGAGTACATGCATACTTAGTAAAAATCTAACATGTGATTAATTTCTTTCCAAGGCATGAATCTAAAATTTGCAAAATTAATTTTTGCTGTTTGTTTGCCTTTTTTCTTCATTATTTTTTGTGTGTGATTTTTTGCTATTTATTATACATTATAGATTGTAGCTTATTCTCTTGGCCTGTGCAGTCTCTTCAGAGTATTTTTACTTCAGTAAAAATAAATTAGAAAACAAATAAATCTACATCTAATAGTTTAATTTTTCTTCATTTTTACAGTGAAAATCTTATTTTTCTTCATTTTTACAGTGAAAATCTTATTTTATATACTTAGAAAATGTTCGTCCTATATTTCATTGTAATGTAACTCCAAATAATCTGTACATAAAAATAAAAAGCAATAAAATGAATAATAGTTTAGCTGTCAAATTCACTCTGTGCTCTTAACTGCTTGTCTCTAATATCTAGTTCTCAAACTGATTAAACAGTCTGATGGATGATTAACTATGTTTCACTGGTTTTCATTTTAAAGTTCAGTTCCCTTTAGAAGGCAAAAAAATTAAATGTTTCCAAAACATATTTCTGGCTGACTCAAGTATTCATCAAGTTCTAATTCCAGAACCATGCTCGTAGTATTTAGTTTGCCTGCTTATCTTTAGTATATTTTACTGGCTTTGAAGTGTGATCTGTCTTTGTAATGCTTCCATGGACATATTCATGGCTCACTGATCCATCCTTATATTTGGCCATTAACCGGCAACTATCCCAGTTTGTCAAAGGTCATGGATGAGTTTCATAAAACATTTGGATAAAGGAAGTCACGTATCTCACAGCAACTGTGGATATGAAACAATCATCATTATTTTACAGATGTAAGGAATCTTTAGTTTATACAAAATCAGATTACTGTTTCCTTTCAGAAATAGCACTTTATACATTTTATAAATTCTTTTTCATCATATTGTTCTCAAAGATTTATTGATCTATATATTAAATGAAATGTTGCCCTTCTGAAAATCCCATTTAGATGTTGGCACGATATGGGATCACAGCATGGAACTCAGAATAGTTAGCCTCAGGATATTGGTTTTGAAGATGTAATCAGCAGGGGTGTATTCAAACAAGAATGTAAGAAGCTGAACTTCTGCATTTAATTCAGCAAAATTATCTATCAGGAAGCAGGAAAAATGGAGGGGGGGGACCTTTGAACTTTGAACTAATACTCATTGTCCTCACCCATTGGTGCTGGGCACTGTCCTCCATGTTCCTCTTAGCATAGTAACTTCATAGCAACAGGATAAATCTCTCAGTTTTTTAACTGAGGCAAAGTCACGTTGAGTTGAACAATGCTTTATGATCCTACCATCATACTAGACTCTTTTCATTAATTCATTATTACCAACAATTTCAGATTGGTAGCGTAATGAAAACTACGATTGCTGTCTCTGACATAGTATTTGCTCAGCTTTTAGCTTTTTCTACCTTCTGAACCTACTGCGTCAACATTTTCAGATAATCAATCACTTAATGCACAGCAGTATACATTTTGAGTCCTCCCTGTGATTCAGTCTCCTGTACTCCAAATACAGACATCAATGGATGGAAAGGCTAAGCCATTCACACAATGTTCAGAGCAAAGCTACATGGCTACGACGTCTACCTAATTCTACCTTAGCTATGAGTTGGATTCTTCTCCTGGTTTAAATTTTATAAAATGCATTTATCAAAAGCAAAATTACAAAATAGAACCTGGATATGATTAGTGTATATTTGTGTTTGGGGTGTTTTTCTCCAAAATGATGATGATGATATATTTTGAGAAGATTTATTCTGGGGCAGATGTAAAAAAATATTAAGATCATTTCAGTACTAAAATTCAGTTTTTGCTACTTTTTGCATGATAGCCAGAAAATATAATCCTTCTGTTGGGACTTTACGTTTACTTCTTAGCCAATACAATTCTTAACATAGTTAATTTTTTTTATTATTATTTAAAGGTAACATGAGTCTTTCCCAACAGGCTTACTGATTCCTCATGGTATTTATGAGAGATACATGATGATACAACTCCCACAAGAGGCCATATGCAGCTTGTTCCTTCTCACATCCTACTTTAGCTTTCTATATTCAGATCCATGAATGAGAGGAAGTGGGCAGGATATTGCAAAATCAGCTGATTCCCATTCTGTGTGGGAAGAAGCCTTTGTGTGATCAGTTCCTGCTGTGTTTTTGCATGCATGTCAAGATGTTGAGCCCTGCATGAGCTATTTTGCAATGAATTGTCCAGTTTTTTTTTTTAAAAACAAACCTGTGGTCCAAAAGACATAATTCCATTTCCAGCTTGGCAACAGCGTTTGAGTCACATGGATACTTCAGCCAGGCTTCCTCTTTTGGGAGATTTATCATTCAATCAACCAGAATGTCAGACTGAAAAAAGAACCAGAGAGGAAGTTTAAGGAGCAGTTTCTTTAAAAAGAAGTAGTAGCAGCTCTACAAAGTTACTGAATGTTTAATTCTATGCACTGTCAGAAAAGAGATCCACAGCTAAATCTATAAAATGTGTACCAGACTGCTGTCTATAATATTTTTTCTTTTGAAACTGAATCCACTAAAAACAAAAGATAACTTTTGCTGTTGTTTGTGAAAATACCTAACTTTGCTCAGGATTTTCTTTGTTACATTTCAAAGCACTCAAAGGCGTCTCTTCTGATGGTATGATCCCCATTTGCAAAGCCTTATAATGTGTTTGTGATCTGACATGATTTGTCTTTCATTTATCTATTTTCCATTTATCATACAGTCCTCCCTACCTAAATTCCCTGCCTCCTTTTATTGTCCAAAGCCTGCCTTGGTAGCACCAAAAACTAAAATATCACTTTGTTAAATGTTGCTATACAGGGGGGGGAGTGTTTGATTTCAGCTACTTATGAAGGGCAGCTCTGAACAGACATTCTCCTGACCTGAAAAACCTTGCCTACTGCTGTGTTATAATGTTCAATAAATCAATAACAATAACATAACATGCCCTTGAATACCACTGTGGAAGCTTTCACGAGTCCAGATTTCACTAGTCCTTGATATGCACATGTGATAGCCCTGCTGGGGCAACTGCTAATTTGCCTTAGGGTGCGATACAAGGTGCTGGTTTTAACCTACAAAGCTCTACATAGCAAAGGGCCTGGTTACTGGAAGTCATTATTTACCATGATGTCTGATTTGCTGATCTGCATAGACAAAAATTGATATGCTCCAGATTACTTCAATTAAACAATGCAAGCAGAAAGTGGGCATTCTCGGTTGCATTTTCTGTCCTCTGGTGTGTGATTCCCTCTGAGATTTTGATTGCTTCCACACCATTGGTGCTCTAAAGAGCCATAAAGAGATGGCTACCATCTCAGGCCTTGGGATAGGGTGGTTTGAGGCTCCCTTTGCTAGATGTGGGGTGTTTTGGTATTTGCCAGGTGGCCATTTTGCCAGATTGTTACGGTATGTTTTGAGTTATCTACAGGCATTTAGAAGCAGGAAACAATAAATTGAATAAATAAATAAGCAAGCAAACATAAAAGCAGCAATCAGTAAAACTTTATAATGGCCTAATGTTTGGGTAAATGAATGCATTAGCTGGCCTTTAAATCCATAAAAATAAAAATAAAAATAAAAAGATGGAGTCAGTGATACAAAGTTCATTAGATTACTTTAAAGAAAGTCACATTAAAAAGTATTCCTCTCACTATTATAACCAATGAATCCAGGTGCATTAATGGTCTTTTGTAAGGTGAAGCTTACTGAGCTGTTTATTTCAGAGCATATATGAAAATTGTTTTTAACATATTTGTATCATTCTTCACCATCAGTTCTCTTGGAATTGTATGATATATAAAAATAGCTTTGTCCACTGCTACCACACTGCTCTGGTACAGTGGCTCTTATCAACATGGTTACATACAATCATCCTGGATCAATTCATGAACAAGCATGATTCAATATTGTTCTCAGACAACTGTCACAGAATTACATTCCTTGGATTTGGATATTTCTTTTCTTTGGTGGATCCAGCCTTCATATTTGAGGTATACCTAAAGACCCACCATATCTTTTTTTTTTAAAAACAAAATGAGCATAAGGTCATCCTAACTAGAATATTAGTTCATAATTGAAGAAGTTCCACAGAAAGTTTCTTTATGGCTAAACTTCTGGTGACCTGCTTAGAATGAAGTCAGTTTAACTAAGAATGGGGACAAGACCTGTATTTAAAATGTTCTGCCACACCAAGCCCACAATTAGTGAACCCTTTCATTTTAAATGGAGTTGAGTGGAAGATTTTCCATAAGGGATATGTTGTAGCATAATCCTCTCTATTTCAAAGTTCTGAGTGATCTCAGTGAGAATTAGTTCTAAGTAAACATGTAGTGTGTCAAATGCCTTATATAGCCTCTTTGCTCAGAAGGAATAGAGTTTTAAATTGACTGAAACTCGGGCTTTGCAATGGAAGCTATGGCAAAGTGTTGATTATATTTTGTCTGTGGGAACCCACCCAGTATTTCACAAAGTGTTAAACCATGTCGTGGTTCATATATCTATCCTCTTTACTATATAGCTATGGCAGGGCTTTGCACTGGCAAAAACATGTAAAAACCAATATATTAAATAGAGGGAAAGATGGTAGCAGAAGAGAGTATTATTTGGTTGTAGGTTTATTTGTCTATACAACTATACGTATGCCATCTATTCTCTCAGGTAACATTGGAATGCTGTGACTGGCCATAAAGGAGAACCTGCTGTGAAATTTCATGAATGTGGAGTGCCCAAGTGCCCAAAATGCAATCATGTGAATGAGGAATGTGAGTGAACCCATTGAAATTTCACAGCAGGTCATAAGTAGCTTGGTTTCCCATCAACATTTTAAATAGTTCCTAACCAACCTGTTGTTAAGTGAGGACTATGTGTATATTTAAAGGGAAGTTTAAACCTATAAACATATTAAGAATATGATTATTAATTTCTGTTGCAATTGCTAAATGTATCTGCACTGTTATTTTGTTTTATTTTAAGTTTACAACAGTTTACCAGGTTTACAATTGCTTAATGTATTGTATATGTGTGTAGGACTGCACATTTACCAAGTGAAAATCTCAGGTGTATAAAAGAATTCATGTGCATTTCCATCCTGTAGTACAGGGGTGGGTTTCAAAATTTTTGGAACAGGTTCTGTGGGTGTGGCCTGCTTTGTGGGAGTGGCTTGCCGGCCATGTGACCGGGTGGGAGTGGCCAATTTGTATATATGTGTATATATACATATTTCAGTTAATGGTACAGAAAGAGGGGAGGGGGGGTTGCTGGCTTGTGAAACCAGCCTCAGGTAGGTCAGCGACAGGGAAGGGACTTGACGGCTGCTGGTCTGTTTTCTAAGCCTCACACCTAAACTCCGTTCAAGGAAATTCCGATTTAAATAAACAGATCGCTTCTCCCCCGCATCCAGCCTCCCCCGTCCCCTCCATTTGGCAAGGCGCAGAGCCAGAAGCCTCCCCGCTCTTCCAGCACCGACCTTCTACCTGAGAAGACGGGGGGGGGGGGAATGGCGGCCTATCTCAATCGGGAGACTTTCCCAAGCGCAGCCGAAGGATCCCTCCATCAGCCAGGCCGGCTCTCCGAAGGGGTCCCCCTTTTCCCTTCTCCATGGGGGTGGGTGGTGAGGGTGGGCCGCTCACCTCGTCGCCCCACTTGAGCACGTCCTTGTGCCTCTCCCCGACGGCCCGGTAGATGTGCAGGAACTGCTGGATGCCGTGTTTGTGCACGTGCTCCGCGTGCCGCTGCGTCTTCTCCCAGCTGAGTGGAGAGCCTTGCGACAGAAGCCCCATGGCTCTGCCGGGGAGGAAGAAGAGGAGGCGCGAAGAGAGCGCGAGAGGAGGCGCGCGGAAAAGGCAACCTGCGGCCGCTGTTGCCGTGACAACTCCGAAGAGCAGCGCTCGGGCCAGGAGCCGCCGGCCAAAAAAAAAGAAAGCACACACACACACACACAACCTACTTCAGGCGGCGAGAAACACGCAAGGAGAATCCACTCGCGGCTAGGCGTAGGGGGGAAGAGGTGGCTGAGCAAAGGGAAGGGGGGGAAAGGTGCTCCCGCCGCCTTCCCGAGCCTCCCGCTTTGCCAGCGGCCAGTACCCTTCGCAGAGGGAAAAAGAAGACAGCGCCTTGCTTGCTTTCCTGCCTGCCCCTCCCAGCTGGGAGCAGCAGTTAGCGGCGGCGGCAGCAGCAGGGGCTGGGCCGGCCGGCAGGAAAGCAAGCAAGGCGGCGGCGCTGTCTTCTTTTTCCCTCAGCGAAGCATGGGCGAGGAGGCGGCGGCGCTTCGCTGAGGGAAAAAGAAGACAGCGCAGTCGCCTTGCTTGCTTTCCTGCCTGCCCGCCCCAGCTGGGAGCAGCAGTTAGCAGCGGCGACTTACTTCCGGGTCCACGATCCAAAGGGCTCGCTCGGGATCCGGAAATTTTACGAAAGGGCTCGCACGATCCCGTGCGAACCCTCAGAAACCCACCCCTGCTGTAGTATCTATCAAATTACAGGGCAGTGGAGCTTAAGTAAAATACAAGTACTAGCTTTCATATGCATTTTCCTTTTAAAATGTGCTAAGTTTGAAAAAAAACACAGCATTTTAAAAATAGATAAATGAGCAATCCTAAACCACCATTGTTGATAATTACAGAAAATTTGCTTCTGCTTTTATTTAAAATTGTTCTTCATCATCTTCTCTACTTATCTTTTTTATATTTACAGTTCTTTATTTTATTAGTTTGGCTCTATGTGCTACATAAATATCTTACTGAGCAAAGAATGAATTTTTGGATAACTCAAAATAGTAAACTGGAGTGCTGTGTGCTTCTCTTTTTTCTTAATTATCAGTATAAAGAGTTAACTTTGAACAATGACACATTAGTATTCTCATGCAAATATTAATTACTCATAGGGTCTAGTTTTGACAAAGAAGATGGCCAGGATGTAAAGTTTTTGAGGAACAGAAAATAGGAATGCTTGCAAAGAAGGGGAGAATCCAATGAGACAGAGAAAGAGAGAGAGAAACAAAAGAATTAAAAAAGGGAAATGAAACTGATGTACAAAAATAGCATCAGCAATCAGATGAGCTGTACTACAGTACCATAAACAGAATACTGGATAATGAATATGTTTAGGAGTCCTAAGTTGGGTTGCCAAGAAAAGCTTCAAATTCAAATACCAGAACAAGATAGAACAGGTGACACCTGGCTATTGAATAATCACAGTTTATTTATTTCTTAATTTTTTATTAAAGATCTTCACAAAAGTAACAGAAAACATAAATTAATTTAAAGTAAGATTAAAAACAAGAAACAAAAAGGATACAAAAAGTGTGAAAAGAAATACAATTTTAAAAAGAAGATACATAAAGAACTAACTTCCAATCCTCTTTACAAGTTACAAACTTAATCTCTGTCCTCCTTTATTAAAATTACATTAAAATTATGTTCTTCTCATGTCCAACCCTTTTTAATCAGCAAATACAGTTCATCAATCACCCAGTTCATTTTTTTCTATTTTCAGCAAAAAGTCCATAGGATTTCCAGTCTTTAATAAAAAGTACTTACTGTCTTATCACTGATCAAACAAGTCATTTTATCATTTGCTTGGATACCATTCTATCATCTTCACCACCAACTCATCTAATGTGGGTATTTCACTATCTCCTGTGTGTATAATAGTATAACTACAGTTACCATATCAGTGGTGGGATTCAAAAAAATTTACTACTGGTTCTGTGGGCAGGGTTGGTGGTCATGGCATGAGTTGGTGGGTATGGCTTGGTGGGTGTGGCAGGAGAAGGATACTGCAAAATCTCCATTTCCTCCCCACTCCGGGGGAAGGTTATTGCAAAATCTCCATTGATCAGTTGGGACGGGGGAGGCAGAGAATAGATGGGGGCGGGGCCAGTCAGAAGTGGTATTTACCAGTTCTCTGAACTACTCAAAATTTCCACTAATGGTTCTTCAGAACTGGTCAAAACCTGCTGAATACCACCTCTGTACAATATACAAAACCAATCTCAGAGATGTCTTTTCTAATTGGCTACCCTGAATAATCACAATTTACATCTTCTGTGACAGACTTTTGGCAATGGACATTTACAAAAAGACGAGAGAGACACTTGCCATCTTCACTGAGCCATCATCCACCAACCTCCAGCTTTCTTTAGTAAAAAAAAAAAGTAGATGAAATGGTATTAATAGCTAAAGGAGTTCAAGGAAAACATTAGAATTCATTTTGATTTTCCATTCCAAAAGTTACTCACAGAAATTAGCAATTTCTAAACTGCTTTTTGAGTGCTCAAAGGCATTGCTACATAATATATATTAAGCAATAATTTCTGAATTTTTCCCCATGCCTGATCAAGGTAAAACATACTGAAGTAAAATTAGATTGGGGGGGAGGGGGGAGCCTAATAAAGCAGTTTGACACTACATTCTTTGGATATATATATATTTTTATATCCAAATATTTATATATTTTGGGTATATTTTTCCTGTCAAGCTAATATGACTGATATCAAGTTCTATTTTGGGATTTAAAAAAACCTCATTTGGATTTCTGCCCTTAAGGATTTTGCAATGTTTTATGACAATTTATCAAGCAGTACATTTGAAAGCATTTGCATATAAAAACTACAGTTGACACAAGCCAGTGTGGATGAGTTTGCAAATTATGCTGAATTAATCCTATATATTTTTTCCAAACAGTTGCCAATTTAATAGATCAAGGGAATGCTTCATAGTATACTTGACCCTCAACAAAGCCTTCAACAGAGAGCATCATAATATTCCCCTTCAAAAAGTGATTAAAATGACTAGATGGTACTACTATTAAATGGACTTAAGTTGGCTAAATAACCATACTCCCAAGGTATTTTGTACAAGCTGTCAGCTAATTGAGTAGGCTGCTATATTAAGAGTCCTTCATGATATATCAGACTGTGAAACCAACCGCGTGAAGTATTACTTTTATTATAAAGCTCTAGTATAAAATCTTTCAAGGCGGAATATCCTTCTACCACCCTTCCTTTATCTTGGTGTGATCTAGGGAAGAGCTTGTTTAAAATGTTTACTCATCTTACCTTCTTGTCTTTCTTGTCCCATAAAAAATCCCTTTTATGTGATTCTTGCCTTGGTAGCAGCTCTTCCTCTTATCCAAAAAATAGCTAACATCCACAAATGTCTTTTTTTTTTAGTTACAGTTTCTGTCATTGAGAAACAAAGAGAGAATACACAATTAAATACTCCATACTGATTACATTAAAAGAAAAAAAAACCTTACTTTTCTTTGTGGCAGGCATCATATGGCTTCGACCTTTCATCTTTTTTATTTACCCCTGCCATGACTTTGATCTAATCTGTTGCATATGTAGGCTTGCTAGAATGCATATTATAATCTTAAATGGGATCTATAAAGTTTATCTTCTCCAAAAGGAAGAATAGCGGAAACTCACGACTGGGTTTTTCATTCTATTTTAATGTCAGTAGTAACAAATAAAAGGTTGACCTCTCTAGTCTTTATATATTTAATTGTCTGGGATTCTTCTTGGTTTTGATTTATATAATTATTTACACTCCATTTTTTCAGCTTGATGGGTCCCATGAACAGCTTACACTTAAACCATAAAAACAAAGTCACGTAAAAACCATCCTGAAAACATTAAAAAAAAGTGCAACAATCTAGTGTCACATTCAGTTTAGCCTCAAGAGCAAAGGCATTTCATTAATCAGTTTTCCTTAACCTATTGTTTTCCTATTGTTTTGGAACTATAACTTCCAACTTGTCAGCATCTGGGAATTCTGAGAGCATAGACCCCAAACATGAATATTCAACATATGAATCCAGAAACTTTGGAGGAAAGTTTACAATATCAATACAAAATGACACAACTGTTTAAATTCTTCTGAAACTAAATTAAGTGTATTACAAATATTGGTGACATCAGGTTCAGTAATGTAACGTGAATTCTTATTGTCATAATCTTTTAATACCTGGTTTCATACTTGTCCATAAAATTGTTCAGCGTTTATTACTCTATAGTGGTAATTTCTCTAATTAAGTCCTTCATATTTGCTTCTTTTACAGCATCCTGAAAGCTGAATGAATATTCAATTTGAAGATTTGTTCTGAAGAAACAATTGTTAAATTACCCTTTTGACATAAATGTTCAAATCATATCAAAAAGATTCAGATCAAGTTCATGCATTTGGACAGATATTTACCTCTGACTGGCCCCTTATGCAAAAATACCCATTTTCTTTTTTTTTCTTTTTATTTACAAACATGTAAAATATACAAACACAAAACTTAGACGTATACCACATTTACACAATACAATACGAATAGGAGTTTCCTGTTCTTTCTAATAGCAATTGCCAATCGATACCGCTCACCTTATATTATTTCCCCTTCTATTATACTGTAGTTCATTTGCATTTCATCATTCTTAGTCCTCTTATTTTCCTTAACTACTATTTTTGAGTTTTGTTGTATTCTTACATTGGTTTTTGTTTCTTCCCTCCATCTACCTATACCATTTATCCCATATCTGGTAGAATTCTGGTTCTTCTTTTCCCTGGATTTCTTTAGTTAATTTATCCATTTCAGCACAATCCATAACCTTTCTTATTATTTCATCTTCGCTTGGAGTTAATTTGTTTTTCAAATTCTGGGCAAAGGCAATCCTCGCTGCTGTAATTATATGTAGTATTAAATACTGGATTTCTTTTTTGTATTTCGCAGTCATTATTCCTAATAAAAAAACTTCAGGTTTCCATTCTATTTTGACTCCTGTTATTGTCTCCAGCCAATTTTTGATCCTTTTCCAAAACAATTTAGCCTCCTCACAGGTCCACCATAAGTGGTAATATGTTCCATGTATTGATTCACATTTCCAACATTTTGGGGAGATAAAAATACCCATTTTTACAGCTTAGGGAAAAAATACCCATTTTCTAAGCTGTTTCCATAGTTTGAAGAAAACCAATTCAATTCAAATATTTGAATCAATTCAAATTTATGAATCAATTTTTTTAAAAAATCCAAGGGTCCTGGATTTTCCTAATTTTTATTTTGCTGTGATGCCCCAACTTTTATATGTTAGATTTAGGTTGTAATGAGCCTTCCTCACCTTTCCTACAGTTTAGAATATTTGAGACTCTTTAGCTTAGGAAAAAAGAAGCAGAGATATGATTCAGCAGGGATGTGACTGAGACATATGAATTCTTGCCTCATGGAGAAAATGAGCAGTTTCCCCACACTTTGTGGCAACAGGGTGCCTTCTACTCAATACTGACTCCTGGCAATGGCCTAGATTAGTCCCTGCAGTTTTCCCAACAGCATTTTCAGAAGTAGACTGCTATTATTTTCTTCCTACGGTTGAGGAAAATAATTGAGCCATAATCTCCCAGCTGGCTTTGTGCCTAAGGAAAGATGAGAACTCACAAGTCTCTAGCCCAGGGGTGTCAAACTCACATCATCACGGCAGTATCACGTGATGTAGCAGGACTTTCCCCCCCATTGCTGAACTGGGTATGAGTATGGCAAGCACGTGATGCATCTGGCCTGGGGACCAAGAGTTTGACAGCCCTGCTCTAGCCTGATAACCCCTACACCAAATTGCCTTTATCTCCCTCACTAAGGATGGATGGTGAGACATCAAACATGCTCTAGTGCAGGAGTAGTCAACCTTTTTATACCTACCGCCCACTTTTGTATCTCTGTTAGTAGTAAAATTTTCTAACCACCCACCGGTTCCACAGTAATAGTGATTTATAAAGTAGGGAAGTCAATTAAATTTTAAAAAAAGGAAAGTGCTTCGGTATTGGACAAAACCCCTACCACCCACCATGAAAGCTGGAACGCCCACTAGTGGGAGGTAGGGACCAGGTTGACTACCACTGCTCTAGTGAATCCTGCACTGAGCATGGAGGTGAATTAGGTGATCTCCAATTCTCTTTCAACTTGATTCTAGATTTTAATTGATATAGTAGGCTACTACTATAAGTACAAGCCTTGGAGTGTCTCTTTTCAGAAAGTTCCACATTTACCAAATCAGCTGAGTTTACCCTCTGTTCTTTCTGCAGCTGAAACTGAATGCCTGGATTCTTTCCTTGCTCCCCTTCACTCCTTTATCACTTTGTTTCAAATATTTACACGCTATCTGTCATGCAATGCATCTCCAGGCAGTTTACAGAAACAGAAGATTTTTACATAAATACAATCATGTAAAAACAAACATTTTCCACCAGTATAGCTGTAACACTGAATAGCTGTGTATCAGTGCCTCATAAATATTTCATCTCTGCTATCATGAGTTCTCGAAGGCTTAGGTGGGTTTTTAAAAAAATTAACAACCTTCTCCCCTGAGATTCAGAAGGCCCCACCCTTTTAGATTTCCAGGAGACTATGAAGAGATGATCATCCCTAAGTGCTGGGCTAAGATGAGACTGGAGTTCAGCTAATGCATTGGGGAGTATGGTCTTTAAGGTACCATGGCTGTGGTTTCCGGCATCTCAATATAGCCAGTTAATTCCATCGCTGGCTATCGGGGGCGAGTCATTGGCCCCCGCGGAAAGGGCTCGCAACTTGGGCGTCCTCCTGGATTCACAGCTGTCCTTAGACGACCATGTGACGGCCGTGGCCAGGGGGGCCTTCTATCAGGTTTACCTGATACGCCAGTTGCGCCCCTTTCTAGATCGAGATGCCCTACGCATGGTCACTCAAGCCCTCATTATTTCCCGCCTAGACTACTGCAACACCCTCTACATGGGGCTTCCCTTGAGGTGCACCCGGAGGCTCCAGCTAGTGCAGAATGCGACCGCGTGGGGGATTTTGGGAGTCTCTCGCTACTCCCACGTAATACCTCTCCTGCGGGAGCTGCACTGGCTGCCTGTGGTCTTCCGGGTGCGCTTCAAGTTGCTAGTTACCATCTTCAAAGCGCTCCATGGCACGGGTCCTGGTTACTTGAGAGACCGCCTCCTACCACATTCCTCCCTTCGACCTGTCCGCTCCCAGAGAGTGGGCCTTCTCAGGGTGCCGTCAGCCGGTCAATGCCGGCTGGTGACTCCCAGGGGACAAGCCTTCTCTGTGGCAGGTCCGACACTCTGGAACGACCTGCCCCCCCGATATCCGTACCATCACGGACCTACGACTCTTCCGTCGGATGTTAAAAGCACATTTCTTCCATCTACCCTGCCTGACATAGACTAGGGAATAATTTTAAATTTGATATTTATTGGTTTTAATTCTATTTATCCAAATTTTAGCACAGATTTAATTAATTTAATTATTTTTTATACTTTGTATATTGTTGGGTTTTTATCTTCTGTGCACCGCCCTGAGTCCCTTTTAGGTGAAATAGGGCGGTATATAAATCGAATAAATAAAAATAAAAATAAAATAAAATAAATAAATAAATAACTGTAGTTTTGATGTTAATGTTTTCCTTTTCTTTTTTTTAAATTGCTGCTATGAACCTTCCAGGATTATTGTATATAAGAGGGATGGTCATATAAATATTGAACAGAATGAAACCAAACACTCAACTCCATTCCTGCCTTTTCTCCAACCTCATATTTAGAAGTTCTGAATGGGAACTTGAGCTGTGTTCCTTCAAAATGAGTGCAACTTCTCAAATGACCTGACATCTGAATTAAGCAAGATCCAAAAACTTACCCATAGATATTCTCACCTTCAAGTGATTGAAAGTAGATGTTTTAGATGCAATATGCGGTAAAATCCAAAGACACTGCCTGCACCACAGATACGCTTTATTATTTTTCACTTTAAACTTCTTTTTCATTCAGATGAATGGCAAACTGAAATTAGGTCTTGCTTTATTTCTAATAGTGTGCTCTCCAAATGTACTAATAGAAAAAGCCCCAAGTAACTCTGTTACTAGAATCAGCTCTATACATCATCTTTTGCAGTTCCCTAGAAACAAATAAGATATTTAAAATCTTATTTAGACTTTACTACAATTATAGTAGTCGTCCAATCCATTCCCTCCGGTTTGAAAACAAATCCAGTCATATAAGGTTAAAGTAGCTTAGGACTGAAAGTAAGGAAGATGACCTTGACAGAGATATACAGGCTCCATTGCTAAGCATAAAGTGTTGAAGCATTTTCTAGGTCCCCAAGAAGATAAATTTAGAAGTGGTTCAGGCAGGCATTCTCTGTAATTCACTAGAGCATAATAACGAGCAAGTACAGCCCAGTCAGACTTGCAAGATTCAATTATGATAACCAAGTTCAATAAAAAAAATAATTTTAGCCTTCCTATGAGTTCATTTCCTGGCCTTTTCTATCGTGTGCATCTAATAATCAATCAAAATCTAGTTATCAGATGAACTAGAAGAATATGTAAACTCAATAGTTTGTTTTCAAGCGTATCTGTCTGCCAACTGAAAGAATGACCTTTCTTTCCTTCTCTCTTTAGCTTCCTAAGGTTATGTTGAAGGATGGGAATCCCCTTTGCAGCAGATTTGCAGAAGGAAGTGTAAAAAAAAGAGTAGGAAAGGGGAAGATGGTAGAGCAACAGGAACATCATTCACACAACTATGGATATCAGCCAATAAATGAAGTCCACATTTCATGAATAATTCTATAAAAAATAATGGGCATATAGGTAGAAAATGCAATGAAGCATTGGTAAGCAGATAAAATTTTATGGCAGGATAAACATAATCGCCTGTTTTTCATATCTAATACAATTGCAAAGCTAAGCTTAGCTCCAAGGAAACAAGTAAACTATGGATAGAAAAAAGCATACAAATCTATTCAGAGCAGCAAATCAGCCAAGAAATCTGAACTAAGGGCCCATAATCAAAGAGGAACTTCAAACAAATGCATTTAGTCAAAGAATTAGCATGCATACACAGCAGCTTGATAGCACAGCAAATTTGCCCAAACAGTGCTTAAACAAATTAACTGAACATTTGCCTTTTAAGTTTGTCTTTCCGCTATCCAAAACATTAATCCATATTACTTTTATAATAATACCAGAATATACAAAAACACTAACAAGTAAAGATACAATCTAGAGCAGTAATGGCAAACCTTTTATTTACCGCATGCCAGTGGTGGGTTTCTGCAGCCTTGCACCTACTCGCGAGAGCTGGATGGTGAAATTTAGAGAGCTGGTGAGAGGGGGTTCCACTTGCGGACCCAGAAGTAAGTCTGGCCTGCCACTGCTGGTGACCCAACGGGAAGGAAAGGAAAGGAAAGGAAGGCAGAAAGTAAGAAAGAAGGAAAGGAAAGGAAAGGAAAGGAAAGGAAAGGAAAGGAAAGGAAGGAAGGAAGGAAGGAAGGAAGGAAGGAAGGAAGGAAGGAAGGAAGGAAGGAAGGAAGGAAGGAAGGAAGGAAGGAAGGAAGAATGAATTTATCATCACAATTGAGCCCAAAATTTTGGTTACTAAGCAAGAGCGTTGTTAAATGAGTTTCACCACATTTTGCAAGTTGGCCACTCCCACCCTGTCACATGACTGCCAAGCCACGCCCACAAAACAGGCCACATCTACAGAGTAGGTTCTAAAAAAATTTGAAACCCACCACTGCCGCATGCCGAAATTGCACGCCCATGCCCACTCAATTTCCCCGTCCTGCACAAGCACGCATGACATACTCCACCTCCCTGCATATACACACATGACCCTTCCACAGGCTTCAGAGGTATTCCTGAAGCCTGAGGACGGCGAATCTATATAACTACATCCTTAAATATATATGATGCACATAATAAATCATTACTAGGCCTGTATGAGACTTGGAAATGAGATATAAAGTAACAGTATCAGCCATTTATTTATATACGTATATTAAATATGCTAATAAAAGCTGAGAATCGTGTTTTATACATTTTCCTAACTTTGGGGTGGGTGCATTCCTGGTCACCCAAATTATTTTCCCACTACTTCAAAATTCATAGTAATTGTACCTTGTTTACATTCTGCATCTTTTATTCTAAGACATAAATTTAAATTTCATTCTTTAATGAACTGTAGCTCATATTAGGAATCTTCCCAGTACAGAGCTTTCGAGCCAAGTGTTCAGATTACTGCAATTCCATCCAGTGATCCCAGATGGGCATTAAAAATAGGTGGGGATTGAATGTAAAAACAGGCAAGAAACCAGAAAGTTGCTGTTGCATAATATCTATTGGTAGCCTTCTTTCCTGAAGAACTTCTAAATAGTATTGCACATTCCTTATCAGTATAATGTACAAACGTTTTTACAATATACGTATATAAATAAATGGCTGATACTGTTACTTTATATCTCATTTTCATACAGGCCTAGTAATGATTTATTATGTGCATCATATATATATAAGGATGTAGTTATATAGATTCGCCATCATGAGTTCAACAGTAAATGCCAGGTAATAAAAGAGAAATCTTCCCCGTGACAAGGCATAGGATTGTGTGTCATATAATATAAAGTTTATATTATTGAAGAAATCTGATTAAAGGTATTTGAAATATAGGTAGAAATAGGACTGCAGAAGTACTCAACTTACTTGATTAAAAGACTCAAAATAATAATAATAAAATGAAACTTTGATTTTAGGTTTTGGTGATTAGATCAACTTTGTAGTTAAAGAAATGTTTTGTATCTACTAAAAATGTCAAGCAAATAGTTGAGGATGTAACTTTTTTTGTAGTGAAAAAAGCAGAAACCACTGTTGTTTTTTTCCTTTCTATATCTTTGCACTTTCTTTTCTTCTTTTCCCTTTCTTTTCTGATTATTGTTTCTATTTGTATTTACAATTACAATAAACTTTTATTAAAAAAAAATTGGGGGGAAAGGCAACCCTTTAATTGCTTCTTCCCCAGAAATGTTTCATTTCAAACTGGTCATTATACACTGGACCACTGTTCCCAATTATGGAATGGTTCAGCATTGTTCAGAAAATAAGTGCAACTCGTAGATTTTAAACAGCTTCCATATTTTTATTATCTTCCATATATACATATGTTCTTCATTTCCAAGTCTAATAACTGCCTAGTAATGAAAGCAATAAGTCCTCCAATCTCTAAACCGCCAATCAGCTAGAGGAAGCTAACCATAAGATATAACTTTAAGATAAATTTAAAAAACCAAATTTTCCGAACATAGAAGAAATAAGCAAGTGTAGATTCACAAGTTGCTCTTACTGTGAGTGAATAGGCGGCTTTGGTAAATGTTCTAAAATAAATAAAATAAATAAATGTCTGAGGTTGACCAATGGTATGCTAGAAAGCAAAGTGACTCACATCTGTAGGACCTTCTAAATATATTGGCTTCTGAATAAGAACACTAATCATCAAGAGAAATATGCCTACTCAGCAATACTGGGCCGCTGTTGCTAAATGCTAGAAGTGAGGACGAAAATACTTACCAGAAAGATCAATTAAGTTTTGACATTTTACAATCAGCTTTGTTTATTTCCCTGAAAAGTAGAGTCATTGATTACACTTTCATATTCAATACTTGAAATCAAATCAATAATTTAGGGGAAACCAATAAAAACAATACATTTTTGGAACATAAGGTCACAGTTGTAATGGATATTTATATTTATATTTCGATCCCATAATCATATTAATTTAATAATCCTGCAAGAAGAACAACAAATAAGCAATCTGCCTAACTTGTAATCAGTGTGGATTGAATTTGAGTTTAGGCCTGATTCACTGCTATCAGCCATGGGCAGCTCTATTTTGACTCTGCAATAAGTCAAATAACTGTTTGAAGTTCTTTTGTTCTGAGAGGCATATAATATCACTACTACACAGTTCCTATGTTCAATTCAAAGTATTGCTTTAAAGTCTTACATGACACAGGTCCACTTTATTGGTGGGGCTACTTCCCTCAGAGGGCATCTAGGTCAAATAAAGTGGGATTATGTCCAGGCTCTTCCATTAAAGGTTATCATCAGATGAGGCATTGGAAGCACATCTTCTCCGTATCTGCCTTAGCCCTTTGCAATAGCCTTCTAATCTGAGATTCAAGGGCTCCCTTCTGTTTTAGCCTTCTGAGAGATCATAAATACCTGGGTCCATCTAAACATTGAGCTAGCTTGGATATTGAGTTAGGAGGCAAATAGTTTGATCGATCTACTCTGGTGTGGTGCTTGATGGGAGTGGTTGTTTAATTTTTATTGAATTGTTTTTATTGGTTGTTGAACCAATGTGTAAGAAACTTTCCACTTTTGGAGTGGCTGATAACCTTGACCAAGTTCTCAGAACTTTGGACTTATTCTGGACTAGTCTTCCACATACTCCTATTTGCAAATAACTGATTCAGGCAAATATCTGAGACTCTGTTTTGGATTGCATGATATTATCTCTTGACCTTGAGTAAACTGAAATATATCATAGCAACTGTATGCAAGTCAGTAATTGAAACCTGAAGCAGGACAGAAAAGAGATATATCAGCCCACAGAGGGAATGCAGCTTGCAAAGTGGTGGCATTCAGCTCCGCCCCTCGCCCCGCCCTGCCACTCACCATTGGTCTTATCTTCCAGCGAGCATCCACTCCATTTGCACTTCTGGTTAGTTATTTCACTGGTAGAGCTACACTTCTGATCACACCGCTGCTGCCGAAGGTAAGGCCGAAGGGTGCAGGGGAGGACCAGCTGACTGAGGGGCGATCTTGCCAGTGCAGCCACGTGATCCAGGGCCAGTGGATGAGTAGTGGAGGGGCTGCTGCTGGCTTGTAAAGTAGTGCTTTAAAAGTCTTTAAAAATGCTTTAAAAACAGCCTTTCGGGATCCAGGGCTAGTGAGTAAGTAGGGGAGGGGCAAGTATAGCAAGGACAAAGGCAAAATGGACTGCTAAATTGGCCATGCCCACATAGTCACATGCCCACCTAGCATGCCTACCGAGTCGTATGACCATCTAACCATGCCCACCCAGCTGGTCCAGCTCAACAGTCTGAGGGACCATGAATTAAAAGTTTAAAAGGTTTGTGGACCCTTGACTTATGGTTTTAGTTTCTTGTCTAGACCACCTCAAAAAACAGACACATGGTTTATCATCTTCAGATTTCCTAGTGTTCTGTCACGGCAACATCTAGTAATTTGGATAAACTTGACAAAACTAAACAAAGTCAGATCTAATTAATATTTGAATGGGAGGCCATCAGGGAATCTCAGAATCATTAAGCTTGACTAGAAAGCCAAAAAAAAAAAAAAACCCATCCTGGAAAGTAATGACAAGTTAGTTCTGTACTGTTTGCAAGAAAGTGACAGAGATACAGTATGTCCATGTAATCACCATGAGTCAAGTTGAATGTGAGGAAACCTTTTAAATATGGACAATTCTTTCAGTCCTTCTACTCCTACCCATAATAAAATATATTCACAATAACTATTCATATTCATATTAATGATTCCCATCACATTTTTGGCTTACTGTGACATGTTTTTTTACTCTGGGAACTGAGACATCTCATCATCTGATATTTTAAGAGCATTATTGAAATTCTGCAGCAAATCACAACTACTAGATTTTAAAATTATCATTTTGAATGGGGGGGGGGCATAGTTCTTCCCAAGGTGTGTGTGTGTGTGTGTGTGTGTGTGTGTGTTTATAAAATGAACAAATAAAACTAGCAAATACCAGAGGGTAAGCCTCATACTTTACACCTTCATGCTAAGAAATGTATTATTCAGTAAACTTTCTGCCACATAATTACAAAAACTATGCAGAATCAAAGGGCAATTAACAGAGATGATATTGTGTATAGGCAGAAAAGGAACTTTTGTGATGATCCAGCCAGATCAATCTTAAGAAAGTTAATGGAAATTATTTAAAAAATATATCTTTTTTTATAGCTATAACAACTATTTTTCCATTTTTATTTTATTATTCCTCTTGTTTTAGAAGAGGAAAATTGTGCAAATAGTCACACAATTTCCCAGGCATGAGGTATTATAAAACACCTTATAAATAAATCCGCTGCTGGAATCAATAAAATGCTGGACAAAAGTAAATAAAAATAACTTGGATTTGTTTGATTCCCTTTCTTCTCTTTTCTCTGACATTTGGGAAGAGTAATTAGACAAAAGCTATGAGAACATTTTGGGAGAAGTCATCAGAAAACAGATACTTAGCAAGTTCATGTAAGGTAGGTAGGCTGGCACACACCAAGCTCTTGGCATTGTGCAGACAACTCTACAAAGTACTCCAAATCTATCAATCAATGGAAAAATTAGAAGCTTTGCTGGAATTCTGCCTTTCCAAATGGAACATTTTAGTTAATGGATTTCATAATTCTGCAAATAGGCATGAAGTAGGGATTTCCCCCCTCCCTTTCATTCAATCATGTCTGATTCGTGAAGACTGCCTGGACCAATCCCAGCAGTTTTCTTGGCAAGGTTTTTCAGAAATGGTGTGCCATTGCCTCCTTTCTCAGGCTGAGAAAAATGACTGGCACAAGGTCATCCCTCTGGCTTCATCCCCATGGTGGGACTAAAACTCACAGTGCCTAGCCCAATGCTTACACCAAACTGGCTCTCACAAAGTAGTTAACATTTCTGCAGCTTATTTTTGGTGCCTTAAGACCAAATCAAAACAAGTTGTAATTTACACAGCAATATTAATCAGAGTGCTACAACCTTCCTTATTATCAACCATTTAACAGCACCTCTATCATCAAACCAGAAGTATACTGTATATTGTGAAGTTTTATAAGTATTTCGTATTATAATGTGATCACTATTAAAAACCTGTTTTTCTGTGTTACATTTATTACTTTAACATTTTATATCCAAGGAAAATTCTCAAGGCTCCACATCCCAAAGAAAATAAGACTAAAGTTTATTATGTTTCATACAATGCTTTCCATTCACATATTGTTGGAGCACCAGAGGAAAGCAGAGAAATGCAGTATCTTTCCAAATGTGCATTGCAAGAAGGTCTATTGGGAAATACAGAATTTACTTTTCACTAAATAATGGGAATTGGGATGAAAATATACCACTATTTAAGAGTAGCCTACTGGGAAGAAGCCACTGCTTAAATAACCCTACAAATTAATGGCTGCATATTATGTTCTCAAAATAACAAATAAACAAATAAACTTGGATTTCTTTAACCATTTTTGTACAGAACAGCTTTCGCCTTCTATATATTCACTGGTGTTGATACAGCCCAAAAGGCAAGGGCTTTAAAACATTTCTGACCACAAATCTTCATCGATGTCATTTGGTGCTCACAAAGCAGTCCACACTTATGATCAAATACAGAAGCTTTATTCTACACACAGAAGCTAACACAAAAAAATACCTTTGACCACACCTGCTTATAACAAACCATTCTGGATAGACCCAATGATGCTTTTTCAAGAGGCAGTTGGACTTTGTTTTTTCTTCAAAGATGTTTTGCTTCTCATTCAAAAATTTTCTTCATCTTGGATGAGAAGTGAAACATCTTCAAAGAAAAACCAGAAAAGTCCTGTTGCCTCTTGAAAAAGCACTTTTGGGACAACCATGACTTGGATGAGAATCTCCATAGCCATCCTGGATAGAACAATTACCTCCAGATCAATTGCATATTAAGAGCATATTTGCCTAAGTGGATAGGATGAAGAAGACCCAGTTCAAGCTCATCCATAACCAGACAAGTTCCCAGGATGACACAAGATCAATTATTATTCCTAGCATAGAGAATATTGCAAGATTGGAGAGGGAGCGTCAGTATATACTGTCTTCCACTATGGAAGGGGAAATGGGATATAAATCCAGGGAATAAAATTAGAAATAAAAAAGAAAATGAGTATCTCTTGAAATTATCAGTGTGAACATTTATGCAACTCAAGTCTTTTTTCTAAGGCCTTCATTACTGCCCCACCCAGTGCTAGTCTCTGCTTTCTTTTGAACTGCTACTTGTTTCCTTTTGCTAATCAATCCTAAAACACCACCACCAACCCAAAAAAAATCCACCCATTGTCACTTTTGGTTGCTGTTATCTATTGTCATTAGTTTGGTCTTTTTAATATTTAATCACAGTTTTTTTCACTGTATTCCTTGACTTTCATTATTAGATATTTGCATATCATTTATGTTTCAGTTATCAGAGTACTACCATCCAATCAGGCAGGTTAATGATGCTTTTCCCTTCCTATTTTGAAACTACACTCAGTTTCTTGCAATCTGTCCTCCCTCGATGTATATATTCAGTATATAGGTTCAATAGAGTGTACAACCTTATCTCACTCCCTTGATAATCTGGAACTAGTTGTTACACTATGTTCTGTTTGGACTATGATTTTATGACCTATGTGTACATTTTGTGTGAGGACAATGAGATTTCATTTCATTTGCTAAATCGTATGGCCAGTCAGCACCTTGTTGACTCTGTTTGGTGTACAATAGGAAAACAGTTTAATAATACAGACAACAGAACAATAGACATCTGGAGTAGAGTAGACCAATAATCTCTAAAAGAAGCTACGTGAGACAGTCCAAACTGCATTTCCTTTGCATTAGTCCAATGGCAGGAATAGCCAACACTCCAGAAGACAGGCTTAAGATACAGAAGGATCTTGACAAACTTGAACATTGGGCACTATCTAATAAAATGAAATTCAATGGCGAAAAGAATAAGGTTCTACATTTAGGCAAGAAAAACAAAATGCACAGGTACAGTATAGGTGGTACCTTGCTCAATAGCAGTAACTGTGAAAGGGATCTTGGAGTCCTAGTAGACAACCATTTAAATATGAGCCAGCAGTGTGCAGCAGCTGCCAAAAAAGCCAACACAGTTCTAGGCTGCATAAACAGAGGGATAGAATCAAGATCACGTGAAGTGTTAATCCCACTTTATAATCCCTTGGTAAGGCCACACTTGGAATACTGCATTAAGTTTTGGTCACCACGATGTAGAAAAGATGCGGAGAATCTAGAAAGAGTGCCGAGAAGAGCAACAAAGATGATTAGGGGACTGGAGACTAAAACATATGAAGAACGGTTGCAGGAACTGGGTATGTCTAGTTTAATAAAAAGAAGGACTAGGGGAGACATGATAGCAGTCTTCCAATATCTCAGGGGTTGCACAAAGAAGAGGGAGTCAAACTATTCTCCAAAGCACCTGAGGGCAGAACAAGAAGCAATGGGTGGAAACTAATCAAGGAGAAGCAACTTAGAACTGAGTAAAATTTTCCTGACAGTTAGAACAATTAATCAGTGGAACAGCTGAGCCTCCAGAAGTTGTGAATGCTCCAACAGTACAAGTCTTTAAGACGATGTTGGATAACCATTTGTCTGAAATGGTATAGGGCTTCCTGCCTGGGCAGGGAGTTGGACTAGATGACCTCCAAAGTCCCTTCCAACTCTGCTATTGTATTATTACTCAGGGGAAACCTCCAATTCTGAGGGCTATTTTAAACAAATCTTTGGGAGACATGTTTTTCCAGATGGCAGGTACTTCAACAGTGAAATGCAAGCTTGTTGGGTCCTATCAAATGAAACTCTTAACTAGATGGGGCCTGAAGCGTGCCAATCATGAATGTTCTGGGATTTCTCATTTTCCAATGAGAAACACATTGGGACAATTGACATTTTAACATGGTCAGTATAATCAAAGGCTTTCTCTATTAATTATGTATTAATTTTCTTTTTGGATTCTTTAGCTTTCTCAATTATTCAGCATTATGTTTTGGTTCCTCAGCCTTTTCTTAAACGATCTTGAATATCTAGCATGGTTGGGTTATAGAAATCTTGGATAAGTTTGTTTTAGGACCCAATTTATTTCTATTTTTGTTAAGACAGATGTTTTTTCACTCCCCTTGTTAGCCGCCTGTTGATGCAGGGGGAAATGTAAAAAAAAATGGATCATCAAACAAATCAATTGAAGGCAGAAATGATCAGGCTCAAGCTATCCTATTTTGCATACACTATGCAAAGTCTTAGCTCTCTGAGAAAGTTGGAAAGGAAGAAGAGGATGACCAGCAACTAGTGGATGGAGTCATTTATAGCAGGGGTCCCCAACCTTTTTTTCACCAGGGACCGGTTTCATTTTAAAGAAAATTCTGCCGACCGGCTGAGGGGCTCAGCAGTCATGTGACTGGGCGGGCGTGGCCAACTTTGAAAATATGAAACTCACTTAACAATGATCTTGGTTAGCAACCAAACTTTTGGCCTCAACTGTGGTCATAAGTTTTCTTTCTTTCTCTCTCTCTCTTTCTTTCTCTTACTTTGTCTCTGTCTCTCTTTTTCTCTCTCGCTATTTCTTTCTTTCTCTCTTTCCCTTTCTCTCTATTTCTTTTTCTTTCCCTCTTTCTGTATCTTTTCCTGTCTCTTTCTTTCCTTTCTGTCTCTTTCTCTCTGTCTGTCTTTCTCTCTCCCACTTTTTTTTCTTTCTCTCTTTGTGTCTCTCCTTCATCCGCCCATTTCTGTCACTCTGTGTGTGTGTGTGCGCGTGTGTCTGTCTGTCTTGCATTCATTCAATCACTCCTTCTGTGTCTCTGTCTATCTTTCTCTCCCTCCCTCCCTCTGTCTCTCTATGTGTGTCTGTCGTCGTCATCGTCGTCTCGTCCCCCCGCCCCCAGCCTCCTCATCCCGCCTGCCACGCTTGGTCACTCGTTCAGGCTCCGTGGCTGGATAGGTGCCGGGCTGGAGAGGAGGAGGAGGGAGGGGGGCAGCCCATTGGGGAGAACGGGCACGGGAGAACGCAGGAGGATGGTGGGGGCTCTTCCTCCACCCTCGTCGACGGAGAGACTCCTGTGCGCCGCCGGAGCAACCCGCCAGTTCCCTCCCCAGCCCGCAGAGCCTCTGCAATCCCTGGAAGAAAATGAGTGGCTGGCATGCCAGCAGGGGAGGGAATCGGTGACCGGTCCGGTGGCGTCCAGGAATCCTTCCGTCGACGAGGGTGGAGGAAGAGGCACACTCCAACGGCGCGAACAGCCGCGCCTGCGTTCTCCCGCGCGCTGTGCTCAGGGGGCTGCCTCCTCCTCCTCCCTCCTCCTCCTCTCTAGCCCTGCGGCCCGGCTCCCATCCAGCCACGGACCGGCACTGGTCCGCGGCCCGGGGGTTGGGGACCCCTGATTTATAGTACTGACAGGTACAGCATTGGAGAAGCTGAAGGGCCAGTTAGTGACAGATGGTCATGGAGATCATCTACGTCAGGGGTCCCCAACCTTTTTGGCACCAGGGACTGGTTTCATGTATAAAAAATTCCGCGGACCGGTGGGAGCCTCCAGCGGATGAGTCGAGTCACGTGGGCCGCACGCGTGTTTGGTGGTCACGTGGAACCCGAGGCGGGCCGGGTAGTGCCCTGAACCCCCCCAATGCAAGCAGTTGCCCCTGTCCTGCCCCGGGGGGCGCCCTGGCCAGCTGCCAGGTTAGCGGAGCATTTGCTATACTTTCCTAAGAGTTGCGCTACTCTCTCCGCTCACGCCGGCCCGGTTACTATCAAGCCACAGACCGGCACCGGTCTGCGGCCTAGAGGTTGGGGACCCCTGATCTACGTATGTCATTACAGAAAATCAATGTAGAATACATGAGACTGAATCAATCAATCAATCAAAGTTATGAAATAAGAAAGCACCGTGTTCTTATTCCAGAAATACACTGCTTCTTTATTAAATTAACAGCTATACTGAAAGGGGAGTTCTCTTAACTTTACAGAAAGTCTGTCTGTCTGTCTGCCTATGTATCTATCTAATCATCCACCTATCCATTTTCTAGAGCAGGGATTCCCTAGTCCAGTGATGGTGAACGCTTTTCTGCTCTGGTGCCAAAAGGGCGTGCACACACACGATAGCACATGCCTCCCCATGCACGAGTACACAACCGCTACACCCACACACACACCCTCCACACATGCGCGGAAGCCTCACTGAAGTCTCTGAACTTCCAGTTTGCCTTTTGGGTCATTTTTCGCCTTCCCCAGACTTCAGGAAAGCCTCCGGAGCCTGTGGATGATGAAAAACGGGCCCAACGGGGCTACCAGAAATTTGCAAAAGAATTTCAAGCTTGCTCATTGGGCCCTTCAAAAGGCAGAAAATCAGCTGGCCAGCACATGTATGCGTGCTGGAGCTGACATACAGCAATGCCTCGCGTGCCCTCAAATATGACTCCATGTGTCACCTGTGGCACAAGTGCCATAGGTTCACCTTCACTGCCCTCGTCTGTAGACCGGCACTGGTCTGTGGCATGCCAGAAACTGGACCGCACAAACAAGTGAAGCCCCATCCATGACATGCAGGCAGCATGCAAAATCAGCCCCCCCTCCTCAGTCCACAGAAAAATCTTTCTCCACGGAACTGGTCCCTGGTGCCCAAAAGGTTGGGAGCCACTGCCCCAGAGGTATTCTGTATAATACTTAAATAAGCCAAATGACAGAAATCCTGATTATAAAGAATCCAACATTTGCTATTCAGTTCAATGAGATTTATTTCTAAGATGCACAGAATTGCAATCTTAGAAACAATATAGTGTTGAGATACCACCAGAAAACCAGGTTTCAAAAGGATTTTAAAAAAATGTTAGCGTTTACCCAATTTTATGAAAAATACTGAAGGGAGCTGCCACTGCCAAGCAATACTACAGTGCTGGATGTCCAAAATTGGAGAGGGGGATGTTTAAGGGAGTGAAGTGCCCCTGCAATTATATCAGCAGGCTGCCAAGCGTTCAATTTTTGAATACACAATCATGACCATGGGAGATCTGCAATGGCCACAACTTTGGGTATCAGACATACTCTTTGTATGTCTTTGTTCAGTACTATCATTAATTTTGAGCAGAAATTGAACTAATGATTGTAAGTTGAGGATCACCTATATCAGTGATGGCGAACCTATGGCACGAGTGCCACAAAGGGCACACGGAACCATTTCTTAGGGGCATGCGAGGCATTGCCCTGTCAGCTCCAGCGCACATGTGTGTGCTGGCCAGCTGATTTAGGCCTTCTTTTGAGGCCATTTTTCGCCCTCTGGAGGTGGGGGGTTTGTTTTCACCCTCTCCAGGCTCCTAGAAAGCCTCTGGAGCCTGGGGAGGGCGAAAAAAAGGCACCAAAAGCAGGGGGTCAGGCACATAGCATTATGGATGTGGCACACCCACGCACGACCCCCCTGTGCTCCCCATGCTTTTGGCAGATTCATCACTCCGAATTTGCATCATAGCCCACATACAATTATTATTTTCAGTTCATTGCAATGCCACTTTTGGGATTAATCAACTTGTGATGCTCTAAATTTTTTTTTTTTTTTAATGATATTGTTTAAACATTTCTCAACATGATCTGTCTAATACAGGTGATTAACTGAGGGCTACCTGGGGTTTTTTTGTGTTTGGAGAGGTTTTAATTGGTCCAGACATTGTTGCTGGCTTCATGTTGGCAACGAACCTAAAGCAAGCTGTGTGACTCAGTGACAGTTGCAGTCCAGACACTAGAAAGACAAAGAACTAATACACTGGAAAATTGTAGCCATGGATGACATGAGTAGTAAGAGATGCTGTGTATTTCTATACAAAATTAATGGATTGAGCGCTCTTCCTTAAAGTAGCTATTTATCTTTATTATAACTGAAAATATTTTTTGTCCATCTTTAAGGGACAAAATCCATTCTAAAGCAACTTCCCCATTATAAATGGAGCAAAATATGAGTGAATCAATTTTAAAAGCAATCTACGCAATTAAAATGCCAAAGTATTAAACATCCAATCACAACTGTAATCTCAGGCAGAGCAATTTGCTGATTCACACAACTTGATTCTGTCAGTTAAAGACCTAACAGCTGCATACATTCAACATGCAAAATTTTGTACATTTTAACCTTGGTTAGATTTTCTCTACTTGACCGTCTTTGTTTGTGATGAACAAACCCTGCCTAGTTGTCTATTTGTGGTTCACTGTACTGTGAAACTGGAAAGTGGGTTAATTCAGTAATCCAGTTAAGTGTCTTGTGCAGATCCATTCAGGGAAAAGTTTGGGTAAATGAATGGCTCTTTAGAGCTTTCTTACAACCTGGAAATAATAGGCCCTAATGAATTCCAGATGGCTAGGCATTTCCTAAGTACAGGGCCACTTCAGAAAAGGTAGTTCTTTCATTAAAAAGAGATTGGGTTTATACATCACACTGGAGTATAATATGATTTGTTTGAGTTTGGCTTGCCTGTTGTGTGAACCAAGCCATTATATTTATCAGCATTAATTTGGTATGTTTTATGAACATAGACAAATTTAGTTTGTTCAGTAAGCCATGGTTTACCAATGATTTAAGAAATTGATAATTGACATTGACATTTCACTATCACATTTAAGAAATCGATAATTGACATTGACATTTCACTACAAATTAACATATATTTTAAAAGATAGACAAAACTCAACCTTTTTCAAATGTTGGAATAAATGGTATGCATGGTACAACAGGAGAACAATGGACACCAAGGAAATCAATTAGATAAAATACTTGAGAAATAAATGTGAGGAATAGATAAGGCAATAGTAAATTTTGATATATATATATATATATATAATAACCGATAAGTTAGACTGGGACAAACTCAACTCTTAATCTAGGGAACTAGACTTTTCCCCGGTGTTTATGTATGTCTCTCCAGTTACCCCTACCCTATACTTGTTGAATGTTTGATTTTATATTAATAAAGATATATATATATATTTTAAAGAAATCGATAATTGACATCGACATTTCACCATGCATGACATGAAATTTCACTGGGCTCCTTTGGGAAGAACGGAAAATAAACTGAAGATAATTCAGTTATTTCTGAAATTGGTAACATTATGGACTAGGACAAAAATTCTTACCTGTAATGGGCAAAAATAAAATTCTCCTTTGCCACGTAATCATTTGTTGCTGTGGACAACCAAATTTCCTATAGCTGTTTTTTTCCTGGCGGGGAGATGGGACCAGGTACAGATACAATCGCTGAGATTTTCAAGAATACAATAACTGTTCCATGTTCCTCTTGCAGAAGTATCCAGCATAATTTTCATATCAAACCAAATTGACCCATGATCAGTGATGGGATTCAACATTTTTTACTACCAGTTTTCTGGGTGTGGCATGGTGGGCATGGCAGGGGAAGGATACTGTAAAATCTCCATTTCCTCCCCACTCCAGAGGAAGGTTATTGCAAAATCCCCATTGATCAATTGGGACTGGGGAGGCAGGGAATAGATGGGGGCAGGGCCAGTCAGAGGTGGTATTTACCAGTTCTCCGAACTACTCAAAATTTCCACTACTGGTTCTCCAGAAATGGTCAAAACCTGCTTAATACAACCTCTGCCCATGATCCTTTGCCTGAAAATTCTTCTAGAGCAGAGGTCCCCAACCTTTGCAACTTTAAGTCTGAAGGACTTCAGCTCCCAGACTTCTCCAGCCAGCAAAGCTGGGAGCTGAAGTCCTTCAGACTTAAAGTTGCAAAGGTTGGGGACCTCTGTTCTAGAGGAAATCTGGCACCTTTCTGAAGTGTTGAGAGTGCAGTTCATAGGATTTCCTAGCCAGGCAAACTAAATGCCCTGCTGGCTTGGATTTCCTGGAGTTACAGTCCAGTATGAGAGAAGCTGGTTTAAGTATCTAATTCTCTAACAGTAATCTTATTTTCTCCATGGAACATTTGTACACTGAATCCTGTTTAGAAATTTAATCAACAAGATATCGTTGAACTAGTAACATAAGCAGCTAAATACAACTAAATCTGTATTAGCAGAATCTGGGTACTGGCCAGTAAGTGGTAACAGCCAAAGGATTTTTAACTATAGCAAATAAAGTAATATTAAGGATTCAAGTCTGCACAGAGTTGGGCTAATTACATCACTGTCAAGGTCACCAAAAGTTTAAAAGGAATGGGATTGCAGCCACTAATAATAATTTTCAAAAGACCATGCAGTAAAAACTATCAATCCTGATACAATACAATACTTTATTTACTATCCAGAAGGCCTCTTGATGGAGGCCTTTACTTGTAAGTAAAAAATGAATAAAATATTCATAATGAAATAATTACAACCAAAGAATTTTGCTAAAATAGTTTAATAAAGAAGTATTTGGATTTAGTAGTTTATTTCCGGATGGAAAATGAATATTCAGAACAATTCACTTAACCAATTAGGTCCCCCCCCCCCCCCCCATTTGTATACTTCTCAAACAAGGACATGCCTGCAGGGCTAATAAACCAGTGGAATTAATTTTGTTATCAATGTTATTACATTTATCAGTAGATCACAATGATTGGGTGGAATGGAACGGAAGTAAGAGTCAAAGATCAAAAACTGAAATGTATTTTTAAGTTTTGCTTAACCTGGTAAGGAGAAAGCAGCAACTCTCCAATTTAAGGAATGGTATAGAGAGATAATCAGGAGTAAATTTGCAAATTTAGTTTGAAGAGAACGTCAGAATGAAATTACTCCTGTGATCTTATCCTGAAGACCTAATCTATAGGATTAGCATGCTACCTGTTTAGTTTTTATACAGGTAGTCCTCAATTTAGGACTGCAATTGGGAATGGAATTTTTGTTTTAAATTATGATTGTTGTTAAGTCAAACTATCCACCTGACCAGACCTAATTTTACAACTGTTTGTTAAAATGGCAATTAAATAAGTGCAAACTCATTCTCCTGAATGGGTGTTTTTGCTAGAAACCAGGAAAAAACATTGCAAATTGCTGTCACATGACCATAAAACATAGCAACCAGTTATAAATGTAACCCAACTGCCAAGCTCCTGAAATGTGGTCATGTGACTCTGGAAAAAGCAATGGTGTGATATTTTACCACAACCACAAGTGCTTTATAGGTCATAAAACAGCCTGAGGTTGTCATAATTCCAAACTTGTTAAATAACTGGTCATAAATGAAGAACTACCTATATCTGCTTTGACAGAACAGAGACATACTTTCGGGAAAGGCTTTATCTCTGTTAAATCTTAGCAACCATTGGTAAGAAAAATTCCCTCTCCTGAGGACATCAGCTGCTTGAGAGAAACCCAATTTAGGTGCCTTAAAAAGAAAACTTCAAACACTAGCCGATGAAATGCAGAACAGGGCTATCAAGATGTACCATCTTCAAAAGTCTAGTTCAGAATCAGATAGAAAATACCTAAAGTATCCAGAAGACTTATATGATCCTTATGCTGTCCTTATGCATTCCCAGATGCATCTCATTGACCAAAAGTATCGACTGAGGTATGTCTGATCTGACCGGTTTTTTCTTTATTTCTAAAGTTTTATGAAGAGCCATTGTCTGGACCAGGGGTGTCAAACTCAAGGCCCGGGGGCCAGATTTGGCCCACGGAGTACTGGACTGCAGAGACACCCTGGAAACAATGAATGATTGGCCCACGGTACTTCTGCCAGTGAAAATGGGCTCCTGAGCTCTGTTTTCAGCTGTCACGGCCTCCTGCAACCCTCTGCCAGTGGAAATGAAACTCTGTTTTCACTGGCAGAGGGTTGCAGGAGGCTGTGGCAGCTGAAAATGGAGCTCGGGAGCCTATTTTCGCTGGCAGAGTGCTTGGGCCACTGTAGGTGCCCCCAACAGAAGTGATGTTGAGCTGGTCACACCCACCAGTGCCATGCCCCCCCCCCCAGGTCAGACACAAACCTGATGTGGCCCTCAATGAAATCGAGTTTGACACCCCTAGTCTGGACCTTATGTGATCTGTCACTGAATTTGGTTGATCAGTGGGGAAAAAATGGATGCTCTCAGGAAGACAGTCAACATCTGGGCAGGCCATTAATATGAAGAAATCTGTTTCTTCAACAGATAAAGATCACCTTGTCAAACCACATCCCTGCTGAAAAGATAAAGAATTGAAACATGTTTGTCAATCATTCTTTAAACTATCTGAATCACAAGAAAAAACATTTAAACATGCATAAATAGTTTGATAGGATTGTCTTCTATATGAAAAATTTGAAAATGAAACAAATATTAGAAAACAATCTTGTTCTCGATAGCATGAACTAAATCCAGTATGATCCTTCCTGCCACTGTTCTACACCTTTTGAGAATGTCTCTTCTGGGAAATTCCAAAATTCTTCATACATGCTCTTTGCTTCTGCTGTGCTGCCTCACCAAAATATTTGGAGGAGAAAAAAAAATGTGATTTCCCCTATCATAGGAAGTGCAAAGGGCTCGTTGAGATCACTTAACAGTTGTAGTGACGGACACTGCAACAATTATAAATGTGAATCAATTGCCAAGCATCTGAATTTTGATCACACGACAATGGAGATACTACAATTATAAGTGCAAAGAACACTCATGTCACATTGTTCAGTCCCACTGTAACTTTGAATGGTCACTAAATTAGCTGTTGTATGTTGCCTATACAGTGCCAAACAAGGCCTCTGGTATTTGTTCTTAACCTTTAATAGCCTCTGGGTCATATGATTGTGAGACCCTAGAATGAAGCAGTCAGCAATTTTCAAGCCCTTGCCCAACTATCTCTCTCAAAGGGGATTTTTTCCCCGGGATTTCTTTTTCTCTTTATCAAATCTCAATCTTTCCTTTCCCACCAAAACTGACACAACTAATAAACACTTCTCTGATCTCAATTACTTATGGTCAACTGGACCTCACCTTCAACATATGACAGTGATGCATAAGGAATTGTATACTATGCTGCTGGGGGGGTCAGATGCCGTCAGCTGGAGAAGGAAAACACCATTTTCACATCCCAGTCAATTGACTTATATCACATATAGTCAAGCCTCACTCACAGTCTGGAGTCAAGATAAAAACAATCAAAAGAACATATTAGGAAAATAGTCGTGGCATGACTCTTCCATGGTTAAGACTACAAGAGGAAAGTTTCTCAAATTCATTGTTTTACACCAGTGTTTTTCAATCTCAGTATCCTAAAGATGTGTAGACTTTTAACTTCCAGAACTGAAACTGAAATCCACATATTCTAAACACTAGCTGGGAATTGAAATCCACACATTTTTAAAGTTACTGAGATTATAAAAGACTGGTCCTACACACAGCCTCTGGCATTTATACCCAGCATATCCAGAGGTTGGGGATTTGGAAACAAATGAACACCACATTAGGAATGCTAGCAAGGACTTTAGTATTCTTTCAGTCACTCCTTAGAAATGCACGCCAACATTGAGCAGCCTCCTCCATTCTAACTTCCTGTAGAATTGAGAAACGCCTCGCCACCCCACGTGGGGAGAGGAGAGAGAAATGCTGGTTACTTGAATGAAAATCGGAATGCAAGACAGGAATGCATGCCCAGGATAGGAAACTCAAGCAGCGTAGGGAACCATTGCGTAACGATTAAGAGCGTCCTACTCTCATCCCAGATCAAAGACACTGCTTACTTAATCGTCCCGGCTGGTCCACATTGCACCATTCGTCTTCAGCAGCAAAGCAACTTTTGGCTGAATTACGTGATTCAAGCCGGGCAGCCCCGGCTTCCACGCAAGACACAGATTTCTAGAATAGTAGCTTGTGTAACAGAAAGAGAAGAGTTGCTCACGTCCCAAGGGTGAGAAAATCTTCCCAGCTTTTGGACAAAAGGGAAGGACTTCAAGAGAAAATACGTTTTTGGGGTTGTTAGACTTTTGTGTGTGTGTGCAAAACTTTGCCCCACTATTCCTGACTGCCCATTCACACCCCCCCCCCCCACGAAGTACTCAGCCGCTTCAAAGTCTCAAGAGGCCCCCCTCCCACTCCGGAGAAGAGCGGGTGCATGTTGATTTGTGCAGAACACCAGATATCCCTCCGCTTCCATCGTGCAACACTTCAACAACACACACACACACACACAAATACCGAGGGAAGGGCGAACTATTTTCAGGAAACTAGCTCGTATACCAGACCTCGGGCGGTGGAAATCAATTGGCTGTCCAGGAAGGGAGCGGGGATTAGAGAATTGATTTGGATTGTCCTTTTCCTTCTCACGTTTGGCCTTCGGAAAGTTCCCCCCCCCCCCCCAACTACACACACACTTATGAGAGAATTTTTGTAGTGTCGGCAGGCGGACGACTCAAGAAGCTCCACCGGGACAGCCTGATAATCCGCGATTGATCGCCGGTGCAGACTCGGGTCTCACGATGTCTCTTAAACTCCTCCCTTTGGAAGTCGGCCCAGGGCCCGATCCGTGCGGGCCTACAAAGCCTCTAGCAAAGGAGGGGTGGGGGAGCGCCAGCTCCCTCCGCGCTTAGAGCAATGCACAAGACCCGTCCACTACCCGAACTAAACGTGCCTGAGCTAGAGTACTGAGCTTTTCCTGGCGGGAGGGGGCGTAGGACGCTATCCCTTCAAGGGGGTGGGTTGCATGTGCTTGGGGAGTAGAAAGGAGCTCTAGCCCCTCAATCCCCACCCCCGACGGCTCCCCGCTACCAAGTCCAGTGAATCAGCTACGGCCCGTGCCTGCGCGCTGCTCTGTGGCACTTTTTTTACAGCGAGCGAAGCAGGCCGGAGCTGCTTCCCCCCATTCCCCCCACCGCGGTCTGCAACCGTGGGCTCGCGCCGCTCCCCGACCAGCGGGTTCCCCGTCGGCCCTTTGGCCAAGACCGAGATCGCCTTTGGCCTCCCGAGCCTTGGAGGCGGAAGGAGCTTAAAGTCAACGCTTCCGCCCAGTTCTCCCGAAGGAGGAGGGGGGGGGGGCAAGCCTGGCGCTGGGGGAAAGCGCCGCGGTTCCTTCTGGGGGTTGGGGCGCCCTTGCTAAAGTTGCTTTCCTTCTGCTCCGGGGAGGGAAAGAGAGTCCTGCTCGTTCGTCCGCTTGGCTTCTTCCTTCTCAACCACCAGCTGCTGGTGACGCATCCGCCCTCCCCTCGTCTCCGGGCTGCTTTAAAATACACCCTCCCCCACTTTCCCTCCCCCCCCTTCCCTCCTCCCTCCCTCTTCCTCTCGCTCCGGGCTGAATTAGTTCCTCTCCCAGTGTGGCGTCTGCTTGCTCGCTCCCAGAGCTCGTTTCTTCTCCTTTTTTTTTTTTCGCGCGCTCTGCGATTTGGGGCCGCCGGTTCCTGCTTGGGAGTCTGGAGGAATTTCTGTGACTCCCTATTTTCCTTTCTGGCAGCCAGAGGGAACTACGGCGAAGGCCAGTGTGCGGATGAAGGACCTGCTGCAGTAGCGGGCAATGAGGGCTCCTGTCCGGGTGCAGCTGCAGCCCCACAAGGACGTTGGTCGGGAGCTGCGCTGCAGCTGAGCGAAGGGCTCCGGCTCGCCACCCCCGCCGCGATCGCGACGGCCACTCTTTTCCGAGCGGGGGGGAAAAAAAAAGAAAGAAAGCAGAAGCTGCGAGCGGTGCCGCTGAGCCCCCCCCTCCCTTCCCCGCAAAAGCCAGTCTGAGTCTCCGAAGGAAGGCTGCTGTTTTACCCTACACATACACACACCCCACTCAAGGATTGAGGCCATTCTGGCGGAAGGGTGCGAAGCGGGGGCTAGATCTGGGGTTTAACAATGGTGGGGCTTCTGGCGAGCTCCTGCTGCGCCCTGGCCGCGTCGGTGCTGCTCCATCCCGGTTTCGGATCTCGGTGAGGAAAAAATGAACGAAGAGACGGCGAATTCTAACCATGAGTAAGTTGCCTTTCATCTCTCCTGTGAATGGGTTGGATAAGAGGACGGTCTCTTTCCCTGGTGGTCCCCGTTGCCCTGCAGCTTTCGAAATGCCTGTCTTTTGCCTACTTATCTATAGGAAATCTCGTTTTATTCGCTTGCTTTTGGAAAGTCACGGCAGTCTGAGATATGGCCGGGGGGGGGGGGGGGAGAGATGTTTATGCTTATCCCGGATTAGCAATGGCCTGTACTCCGCCTCTTGATTAATCTTTTTTGTTTTTCATGTGTATGTTTTATATTTCGAGTATAAAGTGTGGGAGCTTCTTCATCCTGTAGGAAACTGGCCCTGAATTTTAATTGGATGAGTCAGTCAGTATAAATATTGTTAAACCTTCCCCTGAAGCTTAATTTTATAATTAGCTGTTAAGACTTTCCCTCCATTAACTAAGAAATTGGAATAAAGAGGATGTTTAACGTATTTACAACCATCGATTTCTAATCGGAAGTAAGCCCCTTTGAGTTCATTCCCAGATGAGCGGTTGTTAGTATTATGACATTATGGGATCTGCAGAATAGCAATTTTCAAAACATTTCTTGAGAGAAAAGTGCCACATCTTTTATATATTAAAAAAAAAAGGAAAACACGCTAGCCTTGTCACAGATCCTGAACTTGCCCAATTCTTTTAGGCAATGAACAATGTTTACATTACCTATGACACCTACCTTTTTTATTAGTTACTGTTATTTTAAGGAATGGATATCATTTATTGGATATAGTTCGAATTATAAAAACGCATTCTTCCGGTCACGGTAATTCTCCTCCCCCCCTCCCCAAATGTCTGGGGTAGTTAAATGTTAAACATACTTCTTGGGTTTGGGTGGGGAAGGGGCACTTGTCACTTGCAGATGCTCTTCCGAATAAAACAATAGTCCTTTAAGATCTGTCAGTCAGAGCCTTCTTCTTTTGTTAATTATGGGCTTTATTCTTAAACTAAAACGACAGGGAATTGAACCTAGGGTGCAATAGACAAAGTACAAAACATTGTACCCAGCTAGTTGATAAGGTGAAGTGTTGCAATACTGCTAGAACTGCGAGGGAAGCAGCGGCCGCCATATTTTCTTTTTTGTGAATTGTTCTAATTTGCATACCACAGTTTTCATTCATAAAAAAATAATTAAACCTTCGCCACGTTTGCCATTGCTGGTCCTGCTTGCCAGGGAGTGGACTTTTTGTAGAATAGTAGAAAAAGATGATTAATCGGTACGAGAGTCAGGATTCTCTGGTTTTTCGTGTTGAAAAATGCTGCTTCTCTGGTTGTTGACACTGTTATGTGGGAAATATCAGCTCGGGAAGTGCGGAGAGCACGTGATCCACTCCATTCATAAAATACCTGGTTGGCCATTCACAATGCAGTGCACTGTCTACATGGAGCAATTTCCAGATCAAACCTGATTATTATTTTTTGAAGAAGATAATACATCTTACTATGTACATCAGCATTACTTTTGCTGGCGATGCATAGAAAGTAGTATGCTTTGAAAAGAAATTTTAAGGGAATTTCACTAAAACAGTAATGCCACTGGGAGCTGCTGCTCTTTATTTTAAAGTGCAGAATATTCCAGTATATGCTTCACTTTTAAGACATGGCACATCTAACAGTAGTTGTAAATGAGGGACAAATGGTTGTATGAAAGTGGCTTGAAGAGTTATTAATTAATTAATTGATTGATTGCAATTCTGCAGTTCTTGGTTGATACACAAAATACAGCCTATTTTAATTTCAGAAATTTTAATATATTTGGCAATGAAAATTGTATTTAATAATTAATTGTGTTTATGGCTCTCCATTGTCAGTGAAGCATTTTCAGTAAAATTCTGGGATAAAAAACTATTATAATGTAAAATAGGTTGCTGAAAATATTTTTTGTTAGTGGCACATTTATTCTTCTTTTGTTCTTACAACATACAGATGTACCATAGAAGAAAATGCTAGAAGATCCTGTTTTGGTTGTTGTCAGATTGGATCCCTTGGTGTGTCATTAGTTGGTCATATCCTGAGTTGTTATTCTGCTGATTCTTCAGAATATATTATAGTTAAAAGTGCTCTAGGTTGTTAGTTGTTATTCCATCCATTGTTAAAAAGACTGCTTTCCCCCCCTGAAACGTGGCAATCAATGATTGTAGTTAATATTAATTCACATAAATTTTGTATTCCAACGCTCATATTCTATTGAATTGTGCATATCTATATTGTCCACACTTTGTTTTTAAAATACATATCTATTATCAACCAATATTAAATATTTTACTAGGTACAGTTTAGCAGAATTAGGTTCTAATATAACAAAAGTGTATATCTATGTGCACACATACACACTTCATCCAAAGAATTTGCCATGAATAGCCCAGTAATATTTTCCAGTGAGTATTTTTTTTAACTTTTCTGGCTATTTATTTATAGTTATACAAGTTTTTTTTAAAAACAACAACAACAACAACAACAGAGAATTGCCGGAGCATTTTACGGCCAGAGAAAGCATTTTATGGTTGAATAATGCTGTGTATTATGTGAACAGAATTGACAAATACTTGCTAATTCAGGCTTGCATTGTTTGTTTAAATATCCAGATCATAGCAGTGATTTTTTTAACAAAAAAAATATTGCTTGCTTTAAAGGATCATGCTAGTGGCAGTTTTCGTAGTATTCTATCATTTGATTCATTAGAAGCTAATATTTTTGCATAAACTTCCGGTCAACTAAATACTTTTGCTTATGAAATTAAAATGGGACTATTGACTTTGAATAATTGATGTTGTGAAGGCCATTTTAGGAAAAGGATTTTAAATAATAGATCCATCTTAGCACACCTTTACCTCGTTTCTTTTTAGTTTTTACTTCAAGTGATCCCAAAGTACCATCCTAATTCATTCAGACTTTATTCCTAAAAACCGTTTTTATTACCAAAGTATTCTTAGGTTATGAATAAGAGGGTAAAAATGTAACTGTTTCCCCCTATTCTTTCAGCAAAAAATCTGAAACTTTGTTTTGTTGTCTTGTTTTCACATAAACCTGGTTGTGTATTGTTAATCATATACAGTTGACAATTAGTGAAAGGACAGATCCTGCGCTTATTTCGATCGAGTTTGCTTTCTGACTTTGCAATGTGTCAGAATGTCTGACTTTCTTATTAAGGGTCTGATATACTTTGTTAACGTTACTTGGGGAAGATTTGGCTCAGAATCATGGCAGTGTCTGTGGGTAAATGAAAGAACTACGGTAAATATCTTAAAAAATGAGGACAACTATTTGAATTGCTGTTGTAGGTTGGAACTAATGTAGCTTTGCCAGCTGTACCCCTGGGTTGATGGCCTACATATATGCTTCTTGATTTTATGATCCAGCTATTATTATGACATGACTTTCAAGAAGTGTTTATTGTACATTTACAGAAGAACTAAAATGTTGATATTGCACACATTTCATTGATAATGAAATTTAATCTACATTGACATTTTGTGTGTTCACTGGTTGTATGAAGTTTTAGATTTAAAATATAAAGATCTGCGTACTTAATAAAGTTCTTCCAATAATAAATAGCAGCATATGTATAAATCACATTTAATGTATCAGTATACCATTTTGTGATATAGACAAATGAAAAGTTCTGTAATGGCAGTAAACACTCACACATGTATCCATATTAACTATTAATTTTCATTATATGGAGAGAGAACTTAATTAACTGTATATTTATTTATTTATTGATTGGCCACCCATTTTGCCATAGGGTAATTCTGAGTGGCTTGCAGTCATATAAATATGGCTATAGCCATACATTTTTAAAAAATCAAACATTAACATCTAAGGACATGCATAAGCCAAATATATAAGGAAAACTCAACCTTATGGTATATATTATCAATGCAGCGATTGCAAGATATCTTCCGAAAAAATAATTTAGTCATTAAGTTGCAAAAAGGATATTTGCAATGAAAAGAACATGAAAATTAGGAGGAAAGGTAAAAGATAAATCCACTAAAATCAGTATAAGCCAAAGGAAAAAATAAATGGGGGAAAATGATCTGTTAGCTTGAAGTAAGGAAACTGAGGCTATAAATTTCATAAATGGCATTTCATGTAGTAATTATTGTAAAGGAACATTTATATTAGGTGTGATAAATTTTAAAATTTCAACATCTTTGTAAATATTTAATTGGAATAGAGCCTGCTGAAGTTTGGCATCTGAAAAACACCTAAATGCACACCATTTTAAAGAATATTTGGTATTTATAAATTTGACATTCAAAACAAAATTCAGCTAAAGGATGAAAACAATGGCTTTCCTACATAGACCCCATTTATTTTGACTATTTTTTATTTGAAATGTACTTTCCTTGCATTATAGTAGCTCATGAAACCCCTCAAGACTTTACATGGGATCGTTTTTTCTGATATTGATAAGAGTCTTATGAATACCTTCTATAAAGGTATAAAATAGGAAATAGTAACTGAACCACATTTAAATACTTTTTTAAAAAAATGGAAAACAGTAGCTAGAGTGGTGACATAGCCCAGTATGGTTTCAAGTGCCGTGGGAGATGCAATTCCAAATATCTTAACAACATTGAATATTGTAATGTTTACTTTTGAATATTGTATATCAAGTCTGCAGTTTTACTTAAATTTGTATTACAGTAGTCCTCCAGTTATGACCACAATTGAGCCCAAAATTTATGTTGCTAACTGGACCTCCAGGTTCTCTCATGTAACACCACTCCTGCGCGAGCTGCATTGGCTGCCTGTCGTCTTTCGGGTGCGCTTCAAGATGTTGGTTATCATCTGCAAAGCGCTCCATGGCACGGGACCTAGCTATCTGCGGGGTCGCATCCTGCCCCATACATCCCTGCGGCCGATTTGCTCCCACAGTGAGGGACTTCTCCGGGTGCCGTCCACTAGGCTATGCCAGCGGGCGACGCCCAGGGGAAGGGCCTTCTCTGTGGCGGGCCCGACCCTCTGGAACGACCTTCCCCCCCGAAATTAGAACAACCACAGACCTCCGCTCCTTCCGTCAAAAACTAAAAACACATTTCTTCTGCTTGGCCGGCCTGGGGTAATTGAACTGTTTTTTAGGGTTTTTAGAGGTTTAGTTTTAGTTTGGGATTTTAGCGCAGGGTTTTAGTTTAATTCATTTTAATATTGTATTATGTTTGTGGTTTTATACATGTATTTTTAAATTCCCTGTGCACCGCCTCGAGTCCCTTCGGGGAGAGAGAGCGGTTTATAAATTAAAATTATTATTATTATTATTATTATTATTATTATTATTATTATTATTATTATTATTATTATTATTATTCATTTCTTATGTGATTTTGCTCCATTTTATGACTTGTTTGCCATATTTGTTAAGTGAATCATTACGTATGTTAAGTTGTTAAGTGAATCTGGATTCCCCATTGCTTGTCAGAAGATTGCACAAGCTGATCATGTAACCCTGCAACTGCAACTGTCATAAATAGGAACCACCCGGGGTACTGCAACTGTCATAAATAGGAACCACTTGCCAAGCATCTAGATTTTGATCACATGACCATGGGGAATGCTGCAATGGTTGTAAGTGTCAAAAATGGTCATGTCACTTTTTTCCAGTGCCATTGTAACTTTGAACAATCACTAAATTAACTGTTGTATGTCGAGGACTACCTCTATAAATAAAGGACTGATTAGATTCAAATGAAAGTATCAAGTCAAGTTTAATTCCTAGTGACAAGAAGTATAGAAATAACTCAAAATAGGCCTTTTTACGGTGTTACATGCTTCATATGTTACATACTTCTACTTCACATGAATACTTTTGAATGCCTTGCAAGCAAAGCATAATCCTGACAACAGAGACATAACCATGTTGTCTCTTTGATGGGATGATGGACGTGGTTTGCCGTAACCTGCCTGTAGGATGTTTTTACCAATCTTGTCAACTTTGTAAGGATTTTGTAATAGTCTCCCATTCAGACATTAATCTTGTGCAGTGTTTCTCAACCTTGGCGAGTTTAAGACGAGTGGACTTCAACTTCCAGAATTCTCCAGCCAGCCATGCTGTCTAGGGAATTCTGGTAGTTGAAGTCCACTCGTCTTAAACTTGTCAAGGTTGAGAAACACTGATCTTGTGTGACCCTGCTTAACTGTTTCAGGATCGTCCAAGATTGTGCTGCCATTTGCTGAAACCGAAGGATACTCATCCTCATTGAAATTAAAATATAAGAATTGGGAAAAAAGTCTTTAGTCTATTAGTCTTTAGTTTCTTAGAGCAAGTTTAATAAATAAAAGCAAAAAGAAAAATGCTCTTATTTCAATTTGTCATGTTAAAACATTGTGGCTCGTTAAACAGAATTAAATAAATCATTTTTAAAAAGCATGAATTTGCCATATTGATCCTTCGAGTGTAATCGCTAAAAATAACTGTTACATAACTCTTTCATTCAGGTTTTCATTTAGACCATTGGCTTCTTATTAATAAAAATGTTCATGATCAAAATGTCTGTTGCTAAGCAATGCTGTCGTAAAGTGTGCAATCATGTTACTGTGTTGCTTAGCAACAGCAGTCTCCATTGCCACTGTTAAATGAATCCCACTGATCATTAGGTGGAAATCCAAGCCTTGTCTGCTCCTCTTCCATTCCCCACCCCCTTCCCCCACCTGCCTAATATCCCTCCCATCTCTTTCCTTTTGGTTGCCTGACACAGCAGTACTCTTCAGTGGTGGCAGCACAGGGTCTTCAGCACTCATTTTGATGACATGATGGAAGTGGTTGTCCATTACCTTCCTGCAGGATGTTGGCCACCGTTGTTCCTGGGCTTCTACTTCAGCCCCAGTGCTGCTACCATGGAGTATCTTAAATCCTGTGCTTTAGCACCTCTCACAACACAAAGCACCCACCACACTTCACTTCCCCAACCTTGCTGAACTCAGATGGTCATCTTCTCAAAGCATCATGAGCATGAAATGCACACATAGGAGAACAGAGGATGTGGGCTTTTTTTTTTTTTTTGCAAGACTTCAAAAACCTTCCAAATCATTGTGAGAATGAATTTAGAAAATTCTCCAAACGTTATTTGGGCAATGGTGTGAGCAGCCTTGGGAAGAAGGCGTGGCATAGCCATCAGCTGCTTCACATGATGCCAGACTTGCCAGCAGTGGGAGAACAGCAATAAGGGCAGCAGAGCCTGAGGAGGTGGTGGAGGCTTTGCGCTGCGGCACTGAGGTAAATGGTTCCAGCACAGAGCTTCTTGGTGGACCTGAGGCTGAAGTAGAGGCCTGGGGCTGTGATGGTGTGCTGAGATTCAGCTAAAGGCCAGAGGCCTTTATTTCAGCCTCAGTTTGCTGTCGCAGACAAAGAGTGGCACTGTTCAGGACATCCAAAGGACAGAGATGGGGAGGAGATAGGTGGGCCAGGAGAGTTGAAGTGCCCCTGTAGTTGTAAGCATGGGCAGCACCCAAATTTTGTTCATCTGACCACAGGAGTGCTGCCGCAACCATATAACTTCGTAGGTACTCTGTTCAGCACCACAGTAACTTCAAAAGCGGTTGCTGAAAAACAGTCATTACATTTAACAGATTAACCAAATTGGAAGGGACCTTGCAGGCCATCAAGTCCAACCCTCTGTCCAAGCAGGAGACCTTACATCTGCCTCTACCTAGGATCGAACTCGCAACCTTCTGATTGTGAGGCAAGAGCTCCAGCAGTTAAGTGAGGACTACCTATACTATCTTCTTTGGGTAGAAATAGGATCCATTTCTATTCTTTTCGATCGAAATAGAATCCATTTTTATCAATGGATGGAAACTAATCAAGGAGAGAAGCAATCTGGAATTAAGGAGAAACTTCCTAACAGTGGAAACAACCAGAGGAAAAGCTTGCCTTCAGAAATTGTGGGAGCTTCATCACGGGAGGTTTTTAAGAGGAGACTGGACAGTCACTTGTCTGAAATGGTATAGGGTTTCCTGCTTGAGCAGGGGGCTGGACTAGAAGACTTCCAAGGTCCCTTCCAGCTCTATTCTAGTTGATTAAAAAACCAGATTCTCTAAATTATCAGTTTCCTTGCCACATTGAATTGATAGGTATGATTTATTTTCATTTTAGCCACTATAACTTAATGACCTAACAAGAAGATCATTTTTATAGTTGGAAACTATATTTTGCCGTCTTTCTTGTTTGATGCCACAAATAATTTAGCTGGAGTTACTGTCTTGGGAAAACTGATTTAATTAGAACAATCTTAGTCTTTTAGGTATAGATTTCAGCTAACTTAATAAGGTAAGTTTCCATATTTTAAAAAAGGGATAGCAAAAATAATTCAGGGGAAAAATAAATTTATTACATCATCATTGTCAGGTGATTTTTGCATGCTAAATAAAAGGCACTTGTCATAGTTTATTGGTCTTTTGATATTCCAACTGTCTAGCAAGGATTGCTAAAATTCTGTGCTAAAATAATTTTGCCATTGAAATATGGATTCTCCTATTTTAAGAATGATCATCTTATACCTGATCATCTTATACCTTCAAATACAGGACTATGAGCAAGGTTGCATTCAGCCAGAATGAAAACTTAAATTCTGAACCCGATTACAGTCTGAATCTAAATCCTATATCTCCATGTTTCATAAATAAACTGAAGTATGCCATTTCATTCCTTATATCATCAGCTTAAACATCTTTTTTTCAAAGCTGAACTGCACACACCTATAAATGCTCACCCAATGTTGCTATGGCAATGGAAACATTTCTGCATACTTAACAAGCCAAAGTCAGGTAATAGAGGCTTTGAGAAAATAAGTTCAGTTAAGTATTTGCCTGGGGCATTGAAAAATAAAGTTGCTCATAAAAGCTACTTATCAAAACAAAAAAAACCCAGTAGATTTAATAAGATTTTTATAGTTTTGGCAGGCCTCTGATCTGCTAACTATTATTAAGATTGGAGATTTCTCAACAAACAACAGGTAAAAATACTGCTGCAGAATGATTTCTTTGTTAAAAGGGTGTTGTGCAACATGGGTTATGCTGCATACAATAATAAGATTAAATGCAATCCAGCTATCAAAAGTTGAATTACGGTTACATTCCGTAAGAAGTACTTTCATTTCTGTCTATTTGCATGAACAAGTGTTGTACAACGTGTGGTTTTAAACCAAGGGCAGTAGCATTATTATTTTTTTCTTTTGATATTGATACCAAGACTTTATTGTTGCCTGTAGATAAATATATTTCCAAGAAATTCATCAATCATTTTATTAGAGCCTCCTATTTTAAAAGAAGTGCTTGTTTTATAATGAAGTCTGACCTCAATTTGAGCTAACCTTGGTTCATTAGTAACCGGATGTAATATGTTGACCTGGGGATTATGCTGCAGAATTCATTTTAGCAGGACAACAGGGGGCTTCTTATCAAGGGATCCTAAAGTCCAACCAAGATTCAAGGGAAGTACTTTATTATTTCTTCCCCTACTGCTGCTTTATGCTTTTAAACTTAGTCTGTAGAAACCAGTGTGTGGCAAACTAAATAGCAGGCTTGCCGTATTTTTTGGCTATTTCTAGTCCAGTCAGAGGCCCATTTCTCCCTATCAGATTTAGTAGCAGCAAAATTTGCTATAGGAAGTACTATAGTAGTACTGTAGTACTGTATCTCTAGTCACCAATCCTGGAGAAAGTTCATAGTAACTTGGCAATATCTTCCTCAGGAACCTTTTTGCTTTCATGATTGGAAATGAGACTTAGGAAGAGTTCTCAGGATTGTGTTTTGAAAAAAAACATGGAGAGATTGATATGCTAAAGGTTGTTAAAGGGGTGAGAGATTAATTCATTGATTGTATTTCCTTAGTGTGAAGATGTGTAGCAAGGGCTAGTTCAGCTATTGCAATTGCCTATGTTTCCTTATTGTCATGTAAACGATTTGTCTCAATATTGATACGATGAGTGCGTTCAACATTTTGGACTGAGCATTCAAACTGTGAAACTCTTGCAAAATGTCCAAGCTTTATAGTAGTAAGAGAGCATTTATGTCGCTGTCTTGTTTCTACTAAATTTGTGTGATCAATGAATGGAGAAGTATTTCAAATGTAAACAGACATTCTGCAAAAGTAGCTGTAAAACTTTATTGATTGCTCTTACTCACTGAACTGCATTAATCCAGGCATTTCCTTGCCATGGAAACCTCAGCACTGAATAAAAACACTATGCTAAAATGCTAAGATTTTGCACGGCATTTGAATGGGTTTATCTGTACATAATCCTGCTTTGTTCCTATCCCTGTTTCTTTTGGCTATCCCTGTTTCGTTTCTGTAGGGGCTTCCTGTTTTCCCCCATCTGTATCATTCATTACATATGTTGGGTGAAGGCAGTTCCCATTGAGTATTTGCTTTTCTTCTGACAATCACTTCCTGGTTTTGTTCATGCTGCATTTTATCAACTCTTGTATCACTCAAATACAATTTTATGGCTAAATTTATGATGGCCTTTAAAGTCTCTTGTATAATATATGCTAGAAAATATATGTACTATATTTTAAGACCACAAAACAGTGGTGGGTTACATCTGGTACGACCTGGTACGGGCGTACAGTGCCTGCTGGGAGCACCAGGTACCGTTCCGGTACGGTGCTCTGGAGTGCCCGCCCACCCTCCTTATCTGTATACCGGGCCATTTGCGCACGTGCATGGAGCGTGCGGCACTTACACGATGATCCACTGAGCATGCGCACGCAATGCACATGGTGGATGCCTGGCTCCGTTGCAGCATACTGGTTGCAATGGGATCTTCTGCCCTGTACAATTATAGTACAATAATTCTGCCTTAGTTTTATGAATGAATTGTTTTTTGTTAAATTATTTCCTAATGAAGGTGATTTATATTTTCTAGTACTCTAGTTTATAGTGCAGGTCATATACCTGTGCCATGAAATAAAAATGCAGCAATATCACATAAAATTAATCTTAAGTCTTGTAATTTACATTTAACTAACTATATTAAAAATGGAAATCCAGAATTCTACATGTTATTGATGCTAAAAACTTATGTTTAAATAAAATGTACTACAATGCATGTTTTAAGTATTTTGTTATGTTTATCCATACTAAGTTTACATCATTAAATATACTATTAAAATCTACTCAGTTTGTGAAATGGAAACACATTTTGATTTTTAATTGTGGTGTTCTTATTTCAGATAGGCATATTCCATTCAAATCAAACATAATAGTTCTGAAGTTCAGTTTCAATTTTATTCTTTGAAAATGGATTTCAATGCACACAAATAGAAAGTGGTGATTGAACTAACCCCTCCAATTATTTGTATTTTTTTTAAAAATAAAGCTACATAAATATACACATTTTCATTCAGCTATTCCTATCTAGCAATTGTCATTGGTATTAGGATATTTAACCGAATGCACACACCATTATATCCTACATATACAGCCACAGATTTAAGAAAACATTATGGAGTGCCCCTATTTAGAAACAAGTAAAGTGAAGATTACTTTGAAAGAGTTATTTCAATAGATTTCATCATTTTGGAATAATATACTTTATTATCTAAAGAACTTTCACCTATTCAGTAAAACCAGGACATCCAAAATAAAAAATTACCTAACAGTATCAGATGCTTGTATTAAATATTTGACAGTAAGTTAATAGACTATAATAGTTTGGGCACAAAGCACAAATAAATTTTCAGTTTTTAAACATAGCCTCTCATAGAATAATATTTACATTGTAACTTGTACTATATAAAGTTGGCTTAATGCATTATTTGCCATATAGTATGAAATCATGAGATTAAAATGCAGTGAGATTAAAAGGTCAATGTTCTATAATGGACCAAAGAGATCTTGATTGAAATCCAACTTCAATTGTACAGATTATTCGTATGACTTGGGCCAACCATACTCTTTTCTTTCCCTTCTATTTCACATGCTTATGGTTGCAGAGATAAAATGGAAACGGGGAATTGTTGTGTATGTTGTATTGATCTCCTAAGTGAATAGTAGGATATAAATAAAATATTTGGTGCAATTGTATCAGCCAATAGAAAAGGTTGCTTTTATACTTCTACCCTTCTGTGTTCTGCCAAATCTGCTCTAGTATCTCAAACAGATTTTTGGGAACATACAAGAGGAGGAGGTATTGGGAAAATTCCACAGTACCAAAGCATGTCTGCTCATGCAATGTTGGATATAATACTTTTAACATTTTGCAAAGTTGTTGAGTATTATGGGGACAATTATACATCTGATAGATGATTGCTGCTGATTTTTAAAACCTTAGCAACTGGAAAGCCTAGTTCTGTTGCTTGGGAATGAACGTCTAGTTACTTGTTTGATTAAATAAGGAAAAGCCCACTGAAGTATTTCCACGCATGGTGGAGAGACAAGTGGGATAATGATTTATTGTGTCTATATTAATAAGGTATGAAGATTTGATGAATGATGGAACCATAATTAAGCCCCCTTCAACTGGATTAAGTTTTAAGACATGAAAGTGTATTAGCACAAGTGAAGCTCTCCTTAAACCACCCCTAAAGCAGCGGTATGCCTTAGAAGAGTTATGCCTCTGCTTTAGAAGTTTTCCTCGGCTTTCTGCCTGTGTTGTCTGAACAGACGCTTTACTTTGCTGGTGATCCCAATGGAACTATTGTTTGGGCAAATTGTTGGGAATATTCTTCAAAGCAGCAGTCTCAGCCTTCCAGAGACGTGATTGTTTTAACACTGTGAGATTGCTTTATTTATGCTAATGCACTTTCTAAAGCATCATTTTTGAATGCCATGCTGGAGTCTTAAACATGCTCTTTTATTTTAGTCAGAACAACAGGCTACCCTTGAAACAAAAGATCTACCCATTATTTAATGTAATGCTTTTTTCCTGATTTTTTTTTTATCCTGCCTTCATTATCTTTATAAATACAGTGACATATTTAAGGCTGCTTCATATAAACATCTAGAGGAGCAGCCTTCTATTCCAGCTAGCAGGGCTTGTCTCTTATCGCTGGGAGGCAAGCAACAGCACCTCAGCTGGCAGCTGTTCCAGAACAGCGACCATGAGGCCAATCTGGAGTAGAGCAGCAGGCTTGCAGCTACAAGCAGCAATCTCCAAGAGGTTCTTTGGGGTCTTGCCCATGAGTTTCCACTCCAAAGCCCAAACTCCAGGTGTCCATCATGTTGCGGAACCATTTCTCAGGCCACAGGGTTTCAGAGAGGTGTAGACAGTGGCTACTGCCATTTTGAATCGTCATTGAGTTTCCCACGCAGGAAAACAAGCCAGGTGAGAACCTCGACAGAGACCTTACCTTGCCCCAACACTGCTGAGCCACCAATTAAGTCGGCAAGCTACTGGGGTCTTCCTTCTTAGGCAAGAAAGCTGTTGTATGGCAACCCCGCAATGGCGACCTCTACAGGGAACTCAGCCTTGGTGACTGAAACCCTTCAGAGCTCATCCCCTCAGAGCAGACCATCAGCAGGGTCCTCGGGATCGAGGCCTGCACATAAGTGGGAAGCCGCAGAGTCCACATCTAGGGAGTGCACTTCAAAGACTTCCAAAGCCACTCAGAGGGCAGAAAGTCGCCTCCAAAAGGCTCTGGACAGGGAGTTTGAGAAGGCCCAGAGTGAAGCAGTCAGGAGGGCCTTGGAGCCAGCACCACTGGAGCAGGGAAGCCGTCACCCATTTGCAGATGTTCTGGAATCTTGCCTTAGTCCCCAGCGGGGCAGATCGTCTCCCGACAGTGGGGAGGATCTTCCTTCCCTGGCCCTATCTGATCATCGAGAGGAACCTGGAGTCTTCTCCGTATTCCCCCAAGCAGGGATATATCAATGGCCTATAGAAGCCCTCTCCAGAAGCCTCATGCTCATCTGTTGCTGCAGGTTCCTGGCCTCAACAACCATCAGAGGCCAATCCACCCTCAGACATGGCAGCCATTATTTCTGAGGCTATCAGGCAGGGAATAGCAGCTGGGCTTCAGCACAGGGCCAGCCCTCGGTCATCATAGAGGCACAGGTCCAGGAATCACAGGGAACCATGGCATTCCCGAGGAATCCGGCTATCCCAATATCACCTTCCTTCCATTTCCCCCAGTCAAGCCTCCCTGTTTGGGGAGGATGAACCCCACAGAGACTCAGACTTGTCAGAGGAAGAGGTCCTAGCCCCTGACCAACCAGCCTTTGTGGGTCTCTTTAAGCTGTCCTTGTTCCATTCAAGACCAGGAAAGCAGCCAATAGGGGAACATCCCAACCTAGATAGGAATCCTTGACTGGGATGGGGGAATCAAGTGAACCCTCTATTTTCCAAACCAGCTGTGGAAAAAGAGGTGGTTCATCTTCCAAATTATTACTGCATGTCGTCGTCCAACGACTGGGCTTCCCCGGTTTCTGGTCACTTCCCTAACAATCAGGACAAATGTTTCTACAATATTGGCCTTGACTTAGCTAAGGCTCTTGAGGCTCCCACTGTGGATGCACCTGTTGCAGCCCTGTCATCGACAATGGTTATCGCGGGTTTCCCTGGCAGTCAAAAGTTCTGAGCAGACCCTGGTCAAGTGTCATCAAGCTACCACCTGGGCTGTCAGATGCTCCATGCAGTGTCCTTCTTTACCAGAGCTTCTCTACTCTGGTTGAAGCAGTTGCAGTGTAGAATTCCCCTCTCCGATGCCAGAGCCCATCAAGACCTCAATAAAATAAAAGCAGCAATGGAGTTTTCAGTGGACGCATCCCTGAATGCAGTTCGATTTGTGTCCAAATCTATTATCTCGGTGGTAACAACCAGGCACCTCTTTTGACTTAAACCATGGCAGGCGGACTCCAGACAAAAATACAGACAAGCATCTTTCCCCTTTGTGGGGAATCAGCTTTTCAGAGACCCTTTAGAACCTCTCCTGGTTGAGTCTAAGGACAAGCACAAGATTTTGCGATCACTTTACAGAGGTTGGAGACTCATGCTTCTTACTATCGGCACTGTTCATCTCGGCAGAGGTGCACCTACTGTCGATACAAGCAGAGCACATCTCTGAGGTGGCAAACGTGCAGGCGGACCGGCTCAGCCACTTCCAGGTCGACCATGCAGAGTGGCGCCTTCACCCAAACCTGTTCAGGGATCTGATCTGCCGGTTCAGCCTTCTGGTTCTCGACCTTTTGCCACCCCAGAAAACAGTCAACTGCCCAGGTATTATACCAAGGTACACAGTTCCAGATTTGGAAGGAGTAGACGCCCTTTGTTGCCCATGGCCACCGGGGCTCTTGTATGCTTTTCTCCCTCTCCCACACATCCAGAGGGTTATCAACGAAATGCTGGAGGAGGAGGCGGAACTCCAGCTCCTAGCATCGCACTGGTTCAGGAGACCTTGGTTCGCAGACTTGATGAACCTGTCAGTGGCTCCTCCCTGGAGACTTCCGCTTTCCAAGGTTACACTCAGCCAGGGTCGCTCATCCACCTGGACCCTCAGTTGACTGCCTGGAGATTGAGTGGAAGGTCCTGAGCATAGACAACCTTTTCCTGGGCATCATCAGGACCATTCATGCTTCGCAATGGTCCTCAACCAACCGTATCTATGACGCCACCTGGAAGGCTTTCACCTGCTGGTGCTCAAGTAAGAACATCATCTACACAGCTTCTTCCATCCCTAGTGTCCTGGAATTTCTCCAACAGGGGCTGAACAGTGGTTTGTTACCTAATATTCTTAGGAGACAGGTAGCGGCCCTATCCTTGGTCCTGAATTGCGGGTCCTCTGTATCTCATGCCACCCACCCTCTAGTTCTCAGGGGCACTTCCAAACTCAGCCCCCCAATCATCCATACATATCCAACTTGGGACTTAATCAATGTATTGGATGCACTTACCAGGACTCCATTTGAACACTTGAGATCCACCTGCCAGCACTACTTTTCTTTCAAGGTGGTGTTCCTGGTGGCCATAACATTGGCCAGGTGAGTGTCCAAACGTGCAGCCCTGTCAGTGAGACAGGACCTCTGTGTATTCCATTCAGACAGGATGGTGCTATGGCTGGATCCGTCCTTCTTCCCGAAGATGAATACAAGGTTTCATAGGGCTCAACTGCTGGTGCTACCGAACTTCTGCCCTGCACCAGCTCATCATTTAGAACGTAAGTGGCATATGTTAGATGTTCGTAGGGTCCTCTGTATTTACATCAGGAGGACCGCTGTGCTATGATGATTACAGGTCTTCATTTCCTTCCAACCAGCATCAGTAGGAAACAGGGCTACCTCATCTTCCCTGAGTCATTGGATCAGGGCCTGCATTAAAAAATCATACAAAGTCCAGTCATTACCACCACCAAGGTGCATCACAGCTCATTCCACTAGGAGTGCGGCCATGACTGCATCCTGGGCAGCAAAGGCCTCAATAGAGGATCTTTGGCAGAAGGGTCCTTCAACACATACACACAAATCAGGAGGTCTCGGCCCAGACAGCCACCTACCCATAAGGACAAGCCAGGCTTTGGTATGTCCCATTCCTGGATGATATCTCCAATTATGGAAAATGGGTGTTGGTCTTACCTGAGACACTTGTTCTCTTGGTGGTGGAGATAGCATCCAGTATCATCCTGATTAGTGTCCAGCCCTAGACTAGTGATTAGAGGCATGGTCAATTAACACGTCTGTCTACAGTGTTTTCTTCATCAAAAGCTGGGAAGAGCTACCAGAGGTGTGTCATCACAGATTGTAGACTCAGTCTGATTGGATACTGGATGGAGTTAAACCATTGCTGGATGCTATCTCCACTGCCAAGATAATGGGTATCTCAGGTAAGACCAATGCCCATTCTCCAGAAGCTCAGAGCAGTTTATTATATGGTAAAAGATATGTCCTTGTCTGTTTGGATGTATAGGAACCAAAGTATTTTATAAATTGTGTTTTGTGTGATAAAATAACTAGGCACACATGGATAAAATAGACTGTTCCTTCCCACTCCCTCCAACCTCTTGTAGCTGCTTTTGATTTAAATCAATAACTGGCTTCACACATTGTTCTGGTCCATAATGTTGTTTGGTTGCTTTAGATTTAGTGGTGATATGTGAACACAGCTGTTGTTTGTAAGACATGATTTATGGTTCAGCATTATGACCAGGCTACTAACATTTGTTTAGGAAACCATGGTTAATCTGATAGACTAACCTATCTGTGTTAATCTAACACTGCCAATAAATGAGGAGAAACCAACTAGATATCTCATATAGTTTCCGTATCAGGATTTACAAATACAGGTAGTCCCAGGGTAGAAAAGGTCCTATGTGCTGACTGTTCGTGAATGCTAGAGCTTTTCAGTATACCACCCTTGATCTAAAAGATTGATTCCACCTCCTGGCTGCTATAATTTTCAACTAAAGATAATGATATGGGAAATCTGAAAAGAGAATTTGCTAAATGGAAGCTAAAATGCTGAAATAAGTTGGGGGTAGTTTATATTCTGTATTTTCTTTATTTTTAAAGCAGTCCAATGCAACAATAGAGGAACCTTGCAACAGCAAAACCACTATAAATGGAATATCATTAAAACAAAGTCAGATGAGGCTGGATGGAACTGAGGGCTCTCATTTAAAATAAATAAAAATTTTGATATTGGTGCTCAAAGATCCGTGTTTTGTTGCACATATTCAGATGTATCTTATTTTGTACAACTTGGTTGTCCAACTTTTGTGCTTGTGTGGCCCGCATTGAGTAAAGAGTTGGGTTGCATATCTATATAAATAAAAATGTAAAATAGTTTGTACGAATCCATTAATCTCAAAAACTACTGGACCAATTTACCTGAATTTTTCACACAATGTTCACAAGAACTTCCGATAATAGAATATCTACTAATTTTGTGGCTAGCACACGTGTGTCATGTGCAAGGTACACAAATGTAAAATGTACCCACTGATCATGTTTTCACCTCCCTGTAGCCCCGCCCATCAGACTGTTTTTCAACTGTCATTGTTGGAAGAGGCCTCATATGGAGGCCTCTTAGGGCCAAAAGAAGGCACTGAGATAGCAAACTCTCAGGTGGCCCATAGAGAGGAGGGGGGGGAATACAGTTTAATAAAAGAGGGACCAGGGGAGACAGGATAGCAGTGTTCCAATATCTCAGGGGTTGCCACAAAGAAGAGGAAGTCAAACTATTCTCCAAAGCACCTGAGGGCAGAACAAGAAGCAATGAGTGGAAACTAATCAAGGAGAGAAGCAACTTAGAACTGAGGAGAAATTTCCTGAGTTAGAACAATTAACCAGTGGAATAGCTTGCCTCCAGAAGTTGTGAATGCCCCAACACTGCAGGTCTTCAAGAAGATGTTGGATAGCCATTTGTCTGAAATGGTATAGGGCTTCCTGCCTAAGCAGGGAGTTGGACTAGATGACCTCCAAGGTCCCTTCCAACTCTGCTATTGTATTATTGTATTATAGTAGGTAGGTAGATAGGGGAATAGATATAGAGGGAGAAATACAGTAGGTAGGTAGGTAGGTACGTAGATAGAGGGATAGATAGGGAGAAATACGGTAGGTAGGTAGGTAGGGGGATAGATAGATAGGGAGAAACATAGTAGGTAGGTAGGTAGGTAGATAGAGAGGGAGAAATACAGTAGGTAGGTAGGTAGAGGGAGAAAGGAAGAAATACAGTAGGTAGGTAGGTAGGCAGGTGGATAGATAGAGAGGGAGAAATACAGTAGGTAGGTAGATAGATAGGGGGATAGATAGAGGGAGAATTACAGTACGTAGGTAGGTAGATAGAGGGAGAAAGAAAGAAATACAGTAGGCAGGTAAGTAGAGGGATAGACAGAGAGGGAAAATACAGTAGGTAGGTTAGGTAGGTAGGTAGGTAGATAGATAGGGGGTTAGATAGGGGGATAGATAGATAGGGAGAAATACAGTAGGGAGGGAGGGAGGGAGGGAGAGGGATAGAGAGGGAGAAACAGTAGGTAGGTAGGTAGGGGGATACATAGATAGGGAGAAATACAGTAGGTAGGTAGGTAGAGGAATAGAGAAAGAAATAGAGTAGGAGGTAGAAGGATAGATAGAGAAGGAGAAATACAGTAGATATGTAGGTAGAGGGAGAAAGGAAGAAATACAGTAGGTAGGTAGAGGGATAGATAGGGAGAAATACAGTAGGTAGGTAGAGGGAGAAAGGAAGAAATACAGTAGGTAGGTAAGTAGAGGGATAGACAGAGAGGGATAAATACAGTAGCAGGCAGGTAGGTAGGTAGGTAGGTGGATAGATAGATAGATAGATAGATAGATAGATAGATAGATAGATAGATAGATAGATAGAGAGGGAGAAATACAGTAGGTAGGTAGGTAGAAGGATAGAGAGGGAGACATACAGTAGGTAGATAGATAGAGGGAAAAGGAAGAAATACAGTAGGTAGGTAGGTAGAGGGAGAAATAGAGAGGGAGAAATACGGTAGGTAGGTAGGTAGAGGGATAGAGAGGGAGAAATACAGTAGGCAGGTAGGTTGGGGATTATACGGTGGTTGTGTGTATATGTGCAGGTGTAGATCTACACACTGGTTGGCCATTTAACCAAACTGGGCCACAGCAACGCGTGGCCGGGTATAGCTAGTATATAATAGATTTTATAGTTAATGTATATAAAGACACATAATGTTAAAAGTTTACATTCTTGTGGGGTTGTATTACAGTAATCCCTCGTTATTCGCGCTTCGTTTTCCGCGGCTTCAGTCCTTCGCGGATTTGTAAAAAATACAAAAAAAATTGCATTGGTAGGAGGCAAGTGCCCCCTAGTGGTTGCTTTAAACATGTCCACCAATTCAAGTTTCCTAGCGAATCCCACTTCGCGGATTTCCGGTTTTCGCGGACGGGTGCGGTCCCGATTAGCCGCGAATAACGAGGGATTACTGTACTAGCTGTCGAGACCCACATGCGGCCCATGGGCCATGAGTTGGACATTCCTGTTCAAAAATATTTTCTATGTTACTTACAGAAAAGATTCTATGTCCCGACATGCTACCCTTATTGGTGGAAAAATATGTTTAAAATGTGTCTTATGTTGCTTTTACAGTTGATAGTGATATTCATTGCTGCTTTATAAAAGTTAATTAAGAAAATCCTAATTCAATTCAATTTCCATGAAAAATAAGTCATTCTTAATTAGTCTTATATAATGCTGTGGTCTTTTGTCTAACCTTGAGTATTAGTAATGAATGAGGACTCAAGATGAAACCCAATTATATAAGCTGGAGTAATATTTGATAAGTGCCGTTGATTTTCAGAGCCATGTCGATATGCAGGATACAAACAAGTCATCATAAGAACCAATCTGTCATAGAGAAATCTAACTTTCATCATAGCTTTTTTTAAATTTGGGAAATAGTGGCAAACTCTTATTTTAAATTATAAAAAATGTACACTGCAGAAAGCTTTTGCACTGCTTTTAAGCATTGGTCAATAGTGTGCTGACTCTTCTTTGAACTGCTCACTTCTTCCACTAAAACAGTGATGGCGAACCTATGGCACGGGTGCCACAGGTGGCACGCAGAACCATTTCTTAGGGCACGCAAGGCGTTGCCCTGTCAACACTAGTGCGTATGTGTGCGCTGGCCAGCTGATTTAGGCCTTCTTTTGAGGCCCTTTTTCACCCTCTGGAGGCTTCAGGGAAGTTCCTGAAGCCTCTGGAGGTGGTGGGGAGAGACTGTTTTAACCCTCCTCAGGCTCCTAGAAAGTCTGGAGCCTGGGGAGGGCAAAAAAAGCATACCAAAAGCAGGGGGTCACGCACATAGCATTGTGGGTGTGGCACGCCCATGCACGACCCCCCTGTGATTCCCCCCCCCCCGCTTTTGGCACACGAGCCAAAAAAGGTTAGCCATCACTGCACTAAAATATTTTTTGTGTTACTCTCAATTCTTCAATTTTCCACACAGAGTCTCATCTACATGAATAATGAAGATAAAATAAAATCAGGGCTTGGGCAAAAAGAGCGCATTGTGTCTATATGTTTTCATGGAAGGAGGGGAGAAGTTTCAAATCTGGCGGAGTCAGTGGGAACTGTTGCCAGGAAAGCTTAGGTTACTGAGAAAAGCGGGGGGGGGGGGGGATTGGTTAATTTTTAAAGCTTGAGTTATGGATTTTCCAAGCCATAAAAAACCATAGCATTCATATGGGTAGAAAAGAATATTTTGCTTCCTTTCTTTCTGTGCTTCTTTGGTTTTTAAAACTGAGAGATGCCTTGGGAATGGAACATGCTGTTTTCTGTCCCCTTCCAACACATACGTTCAACTGTGACATGCATATTACAAAGAGTAGGTAAGGTCAAGCAGCTGCAAAAAGGGGGTTTGCATCCTTTTCCCTTTCTGGAATCATGCTACTTCAAGGCCTTTCTACTGCTGACATTTTCTGTTTGCTTTACAGTCTTCATGTTAATATATCAAATCCGGTCATAAGACAGCACAGAAAGACAAATAACATTTGTGTAGCTAATGTTCCTTTCTTAAGAATGAAGTTACATTTCAAAAAAGACTTTCATTTTTTTAAGTGAGAAAAAGAGCTGTGCAACATACTTGTATTCATTCAAGAAAAGTCTGACTGTTAGGAGTGTTTTAATATACAAGTGCAGAGTAGTAAATGTTAATTTTCACTAGCATGGTGTAATATAGTTTGGTTTGGTTTAAATATTTTGTTCCTAAGGTATCTTCTCTAGAAATAGACCAAATTATTTTTAAAGTATTTTTTGAAAACTGGTATATAAAAGGTAGGAACAGTGTATAAAACCCAGTTAAAATTAAGTAAAAAATAGTTTTTGAAATCCCATTTCCTTGATCCAACAATACTGTGTTGTTCTACTTATGCTTTTCTTCCCTCTATTTATAATTTATTTATTTATTTATTTATTAGTCAAATTTATATAACTGCACCCTCTCCCCGAAGGGACCTGGGGCGGTGCACAGGAAGTTAAAACAAACAATATAAAATATAAATAATTAATATCAAATTAAATAGGTTATCCCTGTGCTAAAATTAAAAAAGTTAAAACATAATCCATTAAAAACCCAATTAAAACAATTTATAATACAGACTGAAGGCTAGGTAAATAATTTAGGCCAAACCGGCCTGATGGAACAAGAGTGTCTTTAATTTCTGGCGGAAGGTGCGGAGGTCTGTGGTTGTTCTAAGGTCGGGGGGTAGGTCGTTCCAGAGGGTTGGGCCCACCACAGAGAAGGCCCTTCCCCTGGGTATCTCCCGCTGGCATTGCCTGGTGGACGGCACCCGGAGAAGTCTCTCTCTGTGGGAGCGGATCGGCCGCAGGGATGTATGAGGTAGGATGCGGTCTTGCAAGTAGCTTGGTCCCGTGCCATGGAGCGCTTTAAAGATGGTAATCAACACCTTGAAGCGCACCCGAAAGACCACAGGTAACCAGTGCAGCTCGCGCAGGAGCGGTGTTACATGGGAATATCTAGACGTTCCCAAGATCGCCCGCGCGGCCGCATTCTGGACCAGCTGCAGTCTTCGGGTGCACCCCAAGGGGAGCCCCATGTAGCCCCATCATCATAATGATGATGAGAACTTCTAAATTCTGTTCAATAAAGGTACATTTTGTATATTATGTCAAACCTTAGTAAGATTTAGTAAGATTTTTAGTAAGATTTTTGTCTATCATCTTCTTTCATTATGTAGTTTATGTAGTGAGGCTAGCACTTCTGAACTTCTGTGTTATCTGTTTGTGTGATACAAATATATTGTGGCAACCTGTAAGCCAACTTTACTTTCAGATTATCAAAGGCTAAGTTAATTTTGAGAATGGAGAATGTAACATGACATGTATGGTGAAAAGACACAATTCCTTCCTATCATTAAAAAAGTATCAGGCTGTAATTTTAAACATGTAGTTGAAAACAAATTATATTATAATTGTTGGGATCAAAAACAAAGTAAACATGTTCAGGATTAACATGCAATAATCTTTGCTCTAAAACTGAATAACACATAATAATTACCAACAACAACCTTGCATTATTCATAATTGCCTTTTCTTACCTCAAATTGCACAAGTATGTGTGCTTTTGAAATCACTCATTCAGAAATCTTCCATGACAGCAGGCCCTTTTCATCAAATTCAAGTAAGAAATCCTTACTGAGAATATGAAGTGCTTAGTTTCTTCTGATCCATTGCAGAAAAAACCATACTTGGTGAATGTGGAAAGAAAATTAGGGTGGTGTTTTTGTTTAGTTTGTTAACTTACCTGATTCAGAAGGCAGGTCTAGTTTGCTCTCATATTTGATCCGTTTAAACTTGTGTTCTTTCTGCCTTGACATTTATAACATTATATTTATATGCCAAACAAATAGAATTGATTTTGCCTAGAGCCGTGATGGCGAACATATGGCACGGGTGCCACAGGTGGCACGCAGAGCCATTTTTAAGGGCACGCTGGGCATTGCCATGTCAGCTGGCCAGCGCACATACTGGCCAGCTGTCTTCGGCCTTCTTTTGAGGTCGTTTTTTGCCCTCCGGAGTGTGAAAAACCGACTCTACGAGCAAACCAGAAATTCAGGAACTTTGCTCGTAGGATCATTTTTCGCCCTCTGGAGCCTTCAGGGAAGCCTCCTGAAAGCCCCTGAATGCTCTGGATGTCAAAATCAGCCCTACAGAGAAACCAGAAATCACCATTCCCGAACTACTGGGTTCCCTATAGGTCCGTTTTTCGCCCTCAGGGAGGTGAATAAACCACACCAAAAGCAGGATAAGCATACCATTATGGGTGTGGCACGCCCACGCACGACCCCTCTATCCTGCTCCTGCTTTTGACAAGGGAGCCAAAAAAGGTTCGCCATCACTGGCCTAGTGCAGTGATGGCTAACCTTTTTTGGCTCGCGTGCCAAAAGCGGGGGGAGGACAGGGGGGTTCGTATGTGGGCGTGCCACACACATAATGCTATGTGCGCGACTCCCTGCTTTTGGCACACAATTTTCGCCCTACCCAGGCTCCAGAGGCTTTCTAGGAGCCTGGAGAGGGTGAAAATGGTCTCCCTCCCACCTCCAGAGGCTTCAGGAGCTTCCCTGAAGCCTCCAGAGGGCGAAAAACGGCCTCAAAAGAAGGCCTAAATCAGCTGGCCAGGGCACACAAGCGCACTGGAGCTGACAGGGCAACGCCTCACGTGCCCTAAGAAATGGCCTCGCATAGCACCTGTGGCACCTGTGCCACAGGTTCGCTATCACTGGCCTAGAGGATAGAACTCAAAATAATGTTTTTTCTACTCCTTGAGAGAAACCACTTCAATACTCCATCTTCTCAAAGAGAATAGTGGCATCCCATTTACATCTTCTGTTCAGTCCGGAGGGGGAGATTTGAAAGAAAAGAAATATCTGAAGAGAGAAAATCAGGCTGCCAAAACCAGCAAATTCAAGAATTTGTGAGAAGTTTGTGAGAGCCCGCAAGACAAAGAGTTGACCACTTTATCTTAACCTTACAACTGGCCACTGAGATTGGAGAATTATCTGGCCAGTAGTGAGAAGAAGGCTTTCCAGTATTCAATTGATGCATATTTTTATATTCAGTAAATTGTCGCAAATAGCTGGAAAAAGCAATAGAATTGTGTAGGAGGCAGTGCACGAAAAGAGGGGAAGTGTAGTGAACTCAGTGTTGAAAACAATAACAAGTCACACTTTTGGACGACAAACCCAGTAACAGAAGGGTATCACTGGGAATTTCTTGCTTCCCTGATTGATCGAGGGACTGGCACCTAACATTTTTCTCCCCTATCCCATCAATACTTATAGATGACAGTGGAAAAAATCAATGATAAATGCAAAAAAATAGTTGGATTTATTAAACAAATGTATATATTTATATAACTACCCTGTTTCCCTGAAAATAAAACCTTCCCAGATAACAACCCCAATCAGGCTTTCGAGTTCATGTGCTAAAATAAGCCCTTCCCTGAAAATAAGCCCTCCCCCTAAATATTGAAACACAGCAGCAGCCATGAGGTGACCACACTGGCCACCTCCTACATCTCAAAAATAATAAAACCTCAAAAATAAAGCCAAGCGTCAAAAGAAAATATAACCCTATCTTATTTCCGGGGAAACATGTTATATTTTGGAAAAAAAGACAGAAAGCCAATGCAGGAGACCTACGATAATGGCAAAAAGTGTGAGAATCCATAGGCAGATGGGAAAGGTACAGAAACACTGAAAAGTCCCCTAAATCAGTTTAGAGAAAAACAGAATCTAACTGCATTCCTCTTTCCATGAGCAGAAATCTGATGTCCTTCATTGAACAATTTTTATTGAAAGGTGTGATAATAGAGGGATATCTAACTCTGTATTCCAAGAAGTAATCGATAAGAAAGAATCTCCCATTTCAAGGAATACTTAACAGTCCTCCTTATTTCCATGACTTACTTATTAGAGAACAGATCATAGCAGATCAATCCACCTGGCTTGTGTGGTTAATGGAGGGGGTATGGTTGAGTTTCAAAGCATCCAGTCAACCATTTGTTGTGAAAGTGTATCATATTTTGGAGTTCATGGAAATCTTTGCAAGAGCAAATAAAAATAAGTGAAGGATTGAAAAAGCTACCAAGGGATGTGGCCCAGTTCATTCATCAGAGTCTATGAGCGTGAGAGACTCAAAGGTCTTTGAGAAAGACTTTTTCTGAAATACTTAGAATCCATATCTAGCCAGTGGAAGCAGTCCTGAGGTAGGGCCTGACCAAAAACAAGTCAGTTTCCTCAGCTACATGCATTTAACAGTTCATCTGTTAAATGTGTGTAGCCGATACACAAACCTATTGCTTAATATTTTATAACATTCACAGCAGTGGTAGATTTCACATTTTGTTACCACTAGTTCACCCCGCACGCACCTGCCTCAAAAACATGCCTAAATAGGACGGCATAGAGCTGCCCACCCGCAATTTCCATTATCAGTTCAAGTGAACCGATCTAAACTGGCTGAATACTACCTGTGATTCACAGGCATTGAACTCCTATTTATGAACATGAGCTCAACTGGATGAAATGTGCTCTTTGCTATGTATTCCTGAGCACAGCATTCCCTATACAAATAAAAGCCTAGCAATGTAAGGGACTGTTGAAGCAATTGAGTCAACCCTCCCGTTCATATCAAACATTGTAGTTGGTTTAGGATTATTTAATAAGAAACTTTTGCTCATTGCTCCAGATGTGTGGCTAAAAAAACCACTGTTGGGGAACAGCACCTAATATAAGTGAATTCTATCTGAATATACTTTTGGCTCTAAGAACTAGCAAAAGATTCTGTGATGGAGAACTGTAGTCTAGTGGTTGCTTCAGTGGGGAAACTATTTTTAAGGAAGTCTTTGATGTGGAGTTAGCTGGAGACATTTAGTCTACCATACCTGAGTACTGCCTAAGATTGTCAGCTGACTTCCCACAAGTGTTGGGATTCGGGCCCTGATCTAGACTCGGTTTCATTTAGGAATCCCAAGATTGGTCAAAACTCCCTTGCCTTTGTTTCCTGGCAAAGCCTGCCATTTGGCTTCTTTGTGGGCAGCTCATGAACAAGCCACTTGCCACAGATATATGTGCAGTGGCAGGGTTGTACACTTTGAGGGTAGTGATTTTACGATATCACTGGAAACCATTAATCTTATTCTCACATTGCTCTGACATAGAAGACTTTACATAGAGTTAAAGGTTTTTTTAGAGTTCTCAAAGTTTTTCCCCCCCTGAAGCTGAATTTTACTTTCTGTTATACTCAGGGCAATGTAATGCAAGAGAGAGAGAGAAGAGAGAGAGAGAGAGAGAGAGAGAGAGAGAGAGAGAGAGAGAGAGAGAGAGAGAGAGAGAGAGAGAGAGAGAGAGAGAGAATTTTTATAGACTATTGTGATTGTCAGAAGTGCTTCTTTTCCTTTGAAAGTGGATTGCTCCACACTTCTCATATTGGTTGTGGGTCTTTATGCAGCATTATTATTATTATTATTATTATTATTATTATTATTATTATTTATTTATTTGTTTGTTTGTTTGTTTGTTTGTTTGTTTGTTTGTTTTATATACCGCCCCCTCTCCCGAACATGGGACTCGGGGCGGTGCACAGGAATTATAAAATATAAAAATACAACAATCCAAGAATTAAAACTAGTATTAAATAAGGTTAACCTGTGCTAAAAGCATGATTTAAAATCCCAGTTAAAATAGTAACATAGCTACATCAGCTATGCCAGGCAGGCCGCACGAAAGAAATATGTTTTTAATGCCCGGCGGAAGAGGCGAAGGTCTGTGATTGTGCGGAGGTCGGAAGGCAGAGGGCGGGGCCTGCCACAGAGAAGGCTCTTCCTCTGGGGGTCGCCAGCTGGCATTGCCCGGCAGATGGCGCCCTAAGGAGGCCCTCCCTGTGGGAGCGGACTGGTCGGGTGGAGGTATGTGGTAGAAGGCGGTCCTGTAAGTAGCCAGGTCCCATGCCATGGAGCGCTTTAAAGATGGTCATTAAGACCTTGAAACGCACCTGGAAGGCCACAGGCAGCCAGTGCAGCTCGCGCAGGAGAGGTGTTACATGGGAGTATCTTGAAACTCCCAGAATCCCCCGCCCGGCCGCATTCTGGACTAACTGGAACCTCCGGGTGCACCTCAAGGGAAGCCCCATGTAGAGAGTGTTACAGTAGTCCAGGCGAGACATGACCAAAGCTTGAGTGACCATGCGTAGGGCGTCACGATCCAGAAAGGAGCGCAACTGGCGTATCAGGTAAACCTGATAGAAGGCTACAGCTGTCAGATGGTCATCCAAGGACAGCCGAGGGTCCAGGAGACTCCCAAGTTGCGGGGGCTAATGACTCGCCCCCAATAGCCAGAGATGGAGTCAACTGGCTATGTCATGGCGCCGGAAACCACAGCCACTCAGTCTTGGACGGGTTGAGTCGGAGCCCGTTCCTTCCCATCCAGACTCACATGGCCTCCAAACACCGGGACATCACTTCGGCAGCATCGTTGGGGTGGTTTGGGGTAGAGATGTACAGCTGAGTGTTGTCAGCGTACAGATGGAACTCTACCCCAAAACCACGGACGATCTCACCAAGCGGCTTCATGTAGAAGTTGAACAGGAGGGGCGAGAGGACTGACCCCTGAGGCACCCCACATGTAAGGGGGCTCGGCGTCAACCTCTGCACTCCTGCCAACACCGATTGCGACCGGTCGGAGAGGAAGGAGGAGAACCACCGTAAAACGGTGCCTCCCAATCCCAACCTCCCCAGCCGGTGCAATAGGATACCATGGTCGATGATATCAAAAGCCGCTGAGAGATCTAACAGGACCAGGATAGAGGAACAACCCCTATCCTGGGCCCTCCAGAGATCACCTACCAACGTGACCAATGCCGTCTCTTTGCTGTACCCAGGTCGGAAGCCGGACTGGTGCGAGTCCAGATAGGCAGTTTCCTCCAGGTGCTGGGGGAACTGTCGTGCCACCACACTCTCAACAACCTTCGCCAAAAAGGAAGGTTGGAGACTGGACAATAATTAGATAACAAAGCTGGATCCAGGAAAGGCTTCTTGAGGAGGGGCCTCACCACCGCCTCTTTCAAGATGGTTGGCAAGAACCCCTCACCCAAAGACACGTTAACAATTCCCTGGAGCCAGCCTCGTGTCACCTCTTGGGAGGCCAGTACAAGCCAGGAGGGACACGGGTCCAATAAATATGTGGTGGCATTCAGCCGCCCCAGTATCCTGTCCATGCCGTCAGGAGTCACAGGGTCAAACTCATCCCAAATAACGATCTCAAGACCTGTCTCTATCGTCCCGTCTGGAGTAACCCAATTGGAGGTTAACTCGCCCCGGATCTGCGCGATTTTATCCTGCAGATAACATCCAAATTCCTCTGCATGGCCCTGGAAAGGAGCTTACCGCAGCCTCTGGTGAAGGAGGGAGCGGGTCACTCTAAGCAGGGCGGTTATCTGCGGATGCGATGAGGGCGGCGAGATAATCCCGCTTTGCCGTTTTCATCGCCACAAGGTAGGTCCGCAAATGCGACCTTACCCATGTTCGGTCAGATTCGGCTCGAGTGGACCTCCAAATGCTCTCTGGGCGTCGCTTCTGGCGTTTCATTTCCCTCAGCTCCTCGGAAAACCAAGGAGCCAAGATAGATCGGCGCTGAGTGAGAGGCCGCAAAGGCGTGACTCGGTCCAGGGCCCCCGCGGCCGCCCTATTCCAGGCGGTTGCTAGGTCCTCAGTCGAGTCATGGGCCAGGGATTCAGGGATTGGCACAAGCGCCGTCTGGAACCTCTCTGGGTCCATCAGGCGCCTGGGGCGGAACCATCTTGGTACTTCTGGTTCTGCCTCCCCGCGGTGGAGTGCAGCGGTTAGAAAGTCGAGAGAGTGATCTGACCATGACAGGGGTTCGGTGACCTATTCCCCTACTAGGCAAAAGCTAGATCCAGTGTGTGTCCCCTGATGTGTGTGGGACCATAAATTACTTGGGTCAGGTCCATGGCCATGAACTCCCGGGCCACCTCAGAGGTTTCGCCTACCGATGGCAGGTTGAAATCCCCCATGACTAAAGCCTGGGGTTGTCAACCGCCACCTCGGCGATCACCTCAAGGAGCTTGGGTAGGGCTGCTGATACGTAGCGGGGAGCCAGGTACACTATCAGCAAGCTCAACTGCCTGCCATGACCCCACCTCACATAGAGGGACTCACAACCGGTTGTCTGCGGAACAGTGGTCTCCCTTGGCTCAAGACTTTCCTTAATAACAACCGCCACCCCCCCCACCCCTGCCTTGGGACTGTGGCTGATGAAATGCCCGGTAACCTGGCGGGCACATTTCCACGAAGGGTATTCCCCCCTCATGGCCCAGCCTTGCTTCAAATAGTCTGATTGTTCTATTTCTTTTTAAATGTATAACAATGAATATATTGATTTTAAAGAAGTATTTTTGTAGTGCAAACTTAGCTGTGTTGAACCAAATCAAAACCTATATTTGGTAGGACTTACTCACTTGTAAATATATTTAGGATTACATAACATTTGTTTTAAAATTCAAAGCAGCTTTAGAATTAGGAAAGATGCTTTCATTTTAGGATTTGGTATAAGAACTCTTTAAAAAGACTTAAAAGACATTGTAAGGATAAAATATATGTTTAAATCTTCATTTGCCATGATGTTTGATAAGATGAAATTGGGCCAAAATTTAAACATTTTTTATTTGCCTGTTTTTCTATAGATTGTCCTCTTTTCAGTAACATTTAAATTAGTTGTAGATTTTATTTGAATAGATCTAGACTTCTAGATATAACTTTCTGGGTGAAAGTTAGGGTAGAGAGTGAGGCAGCTAAACGGAATATTTTTTCTATTTTCACTGACACGTTCTGGTGTTCATGCTTCGTTTTGCAGCCATTATATTCCACAGGCAACATATCTTATGAGACAAATATAACTCCATTAGTCAGCTTGCGTGGGTTGCTGATATAGAATGCAGTCAGTAATTTCTCCTGGTGAATTTAGAAACAATCTTTTGCATCTAGTTAAGCTGCCATTAGGAAATGGCAACTTGGGTAGTTTTTCAATAGGTGCATTTTCCTATTTTGTTTCCCAAACCAAAGGTCATAATACATTTGTAGCAAGAGCATTTTGAGGAAAAACACTCCTGAGATAAAATCCCTATTAAACAAAAGCTTTCAGAGGGTGTATGTTGTAGGGGCTGAAATTATGGTAGTTTCATCAGTAATTAGAATGTGATTTTTATTGATAAAATCAGGCTGTTTGCTGAAATATATATATCCAAAATATTTTAAAATTGTACTGATGTGTATGAATGCTTTTTATCAGAACATAAAGGAGATTGACATGAGAGCCAGTTTGGTGTAGTGGTTAAGGTGGCATGCTAACCTGTTGAGTGACTTTGGGTCAATTTCCTCAGCTCAACCTACCTTACAGGATTGTTGTTGTGGGGAAAATAGGAGAAGGAAGTACAGGTAGTCCTCAACTTACAACCACAATTGAGCCTCAAATTTCTATTGTTAAATGAGAATTTGTTAAGTTGCCCCATTTTATGACATTTCTTGCCATTGTTATTAGGTGAATCATTGCAGTTGTTAAGTTAGCAACACGGTTGTTAAGTGAATCTGGTTTCCCCATTGACTTTACTTCTCAGAAGATTGCAGAAAGTAATCACATGAACCTGGGACATAGCAATTGTCATAAATATGAAGCAACTGTCAAGTATTAATTAACTGAAAAACTGTCATAAGTTACTTTTTTCAGTGCTGTTGTAACTTTGAACAGTCACTAAATGAGCTGTTGTAAGTCGAGGACTACCTGTGTTAGGTATGTCGGCCCTCTTGACTTAGTTATGAAAATAATAACAGCAAAGATAACTTGGATAATGTACTATATTTGAAAATTTTTACAGCTGGGTGCCTGAAAAGCTAGAGAAGTTTTGTTCCACATACATATGTATCTTCATATGACTAGTTATTCCTTTGTTACTACAGGAAAAATGAATAGTATTTTATACGAAACAAATAAGAAGCAATACGCAAACAGAAAATAAACAATTTTGTATCTAGTACAAATGAAACTGGCAGAAGCAAAATGTAGTCTTCTCATGATCGAAGCAAAAGCCTAACATTTCAATAATGTAGACAAATTCTATAAATGTTATGTAACAATATGATTCACCCTGTTATCTTTTATATGAGTAGTTTTCTTAGCTTGTGAGAAAATAAGAAGAATAGACAATTATCAATATTAAGAAAGCACATGAAGGCAGTGATGACTTTCAAATCTTTTCCTACCGGTTCTATGAGAGTGTGCTTCATTCACTCAGCACTCAAAGACCTCCCTCGGTGTCAGCGCTGGTGAACTGAATTGTTTTTTAGCTCAGCTGAGGCACAGTAATCCGCTCTGCTGCGCGAATCATCTGAGCCAAAAAAACAAAGGAATATAGGACAGTGAACGGCGGCAGCGAGAGAGCAAAGCCAGCCAGCAGTGGTATTTGCCGGTTCTCCAAAATACTCAAAATTTCTGCTACTGGTACACTACCAAACCGGCTGAATACCACCTTTGCATCAAGGATATTGCTAAGATACTTCTATCAAAGAATAGGCCTTTTGGTGACGGTTTTCAGATAGTGTTAGAGAAAGAAATAACATTCGACTGACTATTGTTTTATACATATATGTAAATGCTACATTTAGCCCAAGAACATTGCTTATTTCTAATATAGCATGTAATGCATTTGGGGAACAACCAAGTTGTTGAACTGTGACCTTATAAATTTATGCTGTAGACCTATGATTTAGGTTATAAGTAGTATAGATAGACATTTGTTCCTACAATGTGCTCTGCTGTTTTCCTTACGCCTTTCCTGTTGTCCAAGGATCAAAGACTAAGTTCCTTATGATTAATTTCACCTTTACTCACTGTTTTAGCAATTCTACTTAGAGATTTCAAAGTTTAAAGGTATAGTTAGACATTTTCACTCTTCTCAGAACTTCGGCATGCTCCAATTTTTCTGTTTTCCCAAATTAGAATGAATTCTTGCCATCTGACAAATAAACTTGTGAACATGAGAAACTATTGAAATAGCTCATTTTAGCTAATTACTACTACAGCATATCTGCGACATTTTAGGTTTAATCAAGCAGGTAGTCTTTATTTGGTCAAAGATATGTGATGCATTAAAATGCAATTGTGGGGACATAGAATAAATTCTGCAGTTTGTCTCTGATAAGAGATCCCACAATTACAAATACAAATACAATAGCAGAGTTGGAAGGGACCTTGTAGGTCTTCTAGTCCAACCCCCTGCATGGGCAGGAATCTTATACCATTTCAGACAAATGGCTGTCTAACATCTTTTTAAAGACTTCCAGGGTTGGGGCATTCACAACTGCTGGAGGCAAGCTGTTCCAGAGGTTAATTGTTCTTACTGTTAGGAAATTTCTCCTTAGTTCTAAGTTGCTTCTCTCCTTGGTTAGTTTCCACCCATTGCTCCTTGTCCTGCCCCCAGGTGTCTTGGAGAAAAGTTTGACTCCCTCTTCTTTGTGGCACCCTCTGAGATATCGGAACACTGCTATCATGTCTCCCCTGGTCCTTCTCTTCATCAAACTAGACATACCCAGTTCCTGCAGCCGTTCTTCATATGTCTTAGTCTCCAGTCCTCTAATCATCTTGGTTGCTCTTCTTTGCACTCTTTCCAGAGTCTCCACGTCTTTTCTACATCGTGGCGACCAAAACTGTATGCAGTATTCCAAGTGTGGCCTTACCAAGGCACTATACAGTGGCATTAACACTTCACGCGATCTAGATTCTATCCCTCTGTTGATGCAGCCTAGAACTGTGTTGGCTTTTTTGGCAGCTGCTGCACACTGCTGGCTCATATTTAAATGGTTGTCCACTAGGATTCTGAGATCCCTCTCACAGTTGCTACTATTGAGCAAGGTACCACCTATACTGTACTTGTGCATTTGGTTTTTCTTGCCTATATGTAGGACCTTACTTTTTTCACAATTGAATTTCATTTTATTAGACAGTGCCCAATGTTCAAGTTTGTCTAGATCCTTCTGTATCTTAAGCCTATCTTCTGGAGTGTTGGCTATTCCTGCCAGCTTGGTGTCGTCTGCGAATTTGATGAGTTCCCCATTTATCCCCTCATCCAAATCGTTGATGAAGATGTTAAAGAGTACTGGGCCTAAAACAGAGCCTTGGGGGACTCCACTGCATACTTCCTTCCATGTAGATGCAGTTCCATTGAGGACTACACGTTGAGTGCGGTTGGTCAGCCAGTTACGAATCCATTTGGTGGTGGTGCTGTCTAACCCACAATTTTCTACTTTATCTAATAGTAGGTTATGGTCTACTTTATCAAATGCCTTACTGAAGTCCAGGTAAATTATATCAACAGCATTCCTCTGGTCCACTGATTTTGTTACTTTGTCAAAGAATGCAATTAGATTCGTCTGGCATGATCTGTTTTTGACAAACCCATGTTGGCTTTTGGCTATTACTTTGTTTGCTTCTAGGTGTTCACTTATTTGTTGTTTAATTATCTTTTCCAGAATCTTTCCTGGTATTGAGGTCAGGCTGATGGGTCTATAGTTTCCTGGATCTGTTTTTTTTCCTTTTTTGAAGATGGGAACCACATCTGCTCTTTTCCAGTCTTCTGGCAGTTCCCCGGTGCTCCAGGATCTCTGAAAGATATAGTTCAGTGGTTCTGAGATCTCGTCTGCCAGTTCCTTCAGAACCCTGGGGTGTAATCCATCCGGTCCTGGTGATTTGAACTCGTCCAGGGCAGACAGGTGCTCACTTACCATTTTCTTCTCTATTTCAACTTGTGTTCCTAATCTGATATTTGTGGTGCTGTTTTTGATTGATTGGACTGTTTTATCCCTTTGTGTAAAGACAGATGCAAAGAAAGAGTTAAATAGTTCTGCTTTCTCCCTGTTGCTTATCATCTTCTTGCCATTTTCTCCCAGCAGTGGACCAATTGTTTCCTTAACTTTTTTCTTATTTTTAACATGTTGGAAGAAGCTGATCACAAGGTATTTATTCACAAGGTATTTATTCTTTGAAAAATTCTAGGTTCTCCAACCATTCTGAGATGAATTTAGAACTAGAAATTGACACTTATAAGTAAGAAACATATACACATTGTATCTTTGAAGTGATCTCTATTACAATTCTTTAGAGCCATGTTTGTAAAACTATTTGTTATACAAGAATTTTCAGAAGAAACTAAATGAAGAGAACATAGCTTGGCCTTTTTTTGCATGAGCTCAGATTGAAGGGCTAACATAGGAGTAAAATAGTTCAAGAACTACCTTCTTCTATGCAAACTAAGTTATGCTTTTGAAATGTAGTTTGAGAACTTAATATACTTCTCCATCAGGGATATCCAAGGTGCTGGAATAACATTTACCAAGAAGTCAATTTCAAAATAAAATTATTATAATCATCTTTGTTTGCAGGAAGGAGTTTAGCTTAACCTACTGTACATACCCAGGGTGTTTATATACACTGATTATGTATGTGCCCAATCTTTTTTCCCTCATCCTGAAAAGTTCTGTGGAATAGTTATCAAAAATGGTGTTATAGTTTATTAGAATCTGTTGATGCAATATTTTAATCCAATTGGGAATCACAATAAATTCCATAGAATATATTTGAATGTTTGAACATATGACTACCTATTTTCTATGTATGTAGTCATTTGTTCTACAGATGTAATATATGTCACTTTCCCTTTGTACAATCCACTTTTATATCTAATGAGTTGTGAACATTGACTCCAGATTTCTTCTCCTGCTGATACATTTGCTGGTACGAGTTTTCCTTTGCTTTCTTTGAATCCCAGAGATCATTTTTTAATATATTTCTATTGAGTACTGAAACAAAGAGAGTTAGTTTGATACAGCAGTTAAGGTACAAGGCTAGAAATCTGGAGACTCTGAGTTCTAGTTCTGCCTTAGACATGAATTCAGCTACACTGGCTTTGAGCCAGGAGGCATCACTGAAAAGGTTTCTCAAAGTGTTCTTTTACCTGCTATAAATGAAAATGGAATTAAATTATTAGCAATGAATTTCATAACAAATTAATTCATTCGTATGTTTTTGTATATTTTTGTGCTCTAATTCATTAGCAAGCTGTATTTTTCTCATTTTTTTCTAAACCAAGTGACCATAGTTGTTCTGTATTCCATCTACAAATTAAGAATGTTTTTTTCTCTTGATTGAAATGCAAGTCAATTTATTTCTGAAACCTTAGGAAGGCAAACGACAATTGTGAAATGGTTATGAACTACTTATTGCTATTATTTTAGTTAAAAAATATTATCATCAAATATTTCTATATCCCCAACCCTTTAGATTACTTATCAAATAACTTAGATTGCTTGTACAAATTGGACCTCTAATTATTTTCCCAACATCCTGTTTGCTTGCCTTTCATAACATAGACCACTGCTTTGTTTTAGTTATTTAATATACATGAAAATCTGCACAATTTATAATCAGAGCTTCAAATATGGGATTGATGGGTTTTTAAAAATTGATTTGATGTATTTTAATTCTGCTTACATTGTGAACCATCAAAATTGCTTGGAGTGTAGCAGAATAAATAAATAGAAACTTTAAAACAGCTGCATTGTTTGCCAAATCTCATGGCAACCACATCACCTCTAGAAAAGATATGGTTAATACAATACAATACAATAGCAGAGTTGGAAGGGACCTTGTAGGTCTTCTAGTCCAACCCCCTGCATGGGCAGGAATCTTATACCATTTCAGACAAATGGCTGTCTAACATCTTTTTAAAGACTTCCAGGGTTGGGGCATTCACAACTGCTGGAGGCAAGCTGTTCCAGAGGTTAATTGTTCTTACTGTTAGGAAATTTCTCCTTAGTTCTAAGTTGCTTCTCTCCTTGGTTAGTTTCCACCCATTGCTCCTTGTCCTGCCCCCAGGTGTCTTGGAGAAAAGTTTGACTCCCTCTTCTTTGTGGCACCCTCTGAGATATCGGAACACTGCTATCATGTCTCCCCTGGTCCTTCTCTTCATCAAACTAGACATACCCAGTTCCTGCAGCCGTTCTTCATATGTCTTAGTCTCCAGTCCTCTAATCATCTTGGTTGCTCTTCTTTGCACTCTTTCCAGAGTCTCCACGTCTTTTCTAAATCGTGGCGACCAAAACTGTATGCAGTATTCCAAGTGTGGCCTTACCAAGGCACTATACAGTGGCATTAACACTTCACGCGATCTAGATTCTATCCCTCTGTTGATGCAGCCTAGAACTGTGTTGGCTTTTTTGGCAGCTGCTGCACACTGCTGGCTCATATTTAAATGGTTGTCCACTAGGATTCCGAGATCCCTCTCACAGTTGCTACTATTGAGCAAGGTACCACCTATACTGTACTTGTGCATTTGGTTTTTCTTGCCTATATGTAGGACCTTACTTTTTTCACAATTGAATTTCATTTTATTAGACAGTGCCCAATGTTCAAGTTTGTCTAGATCCTTCTGTATCTTAAGCCTATCTTCTGGAGTGTTGGCTATTCCTGCCAGCTTGGTGTCGTCTGCGAATTTGATGAGTTCCCCATTTATCCCCTCATCCAAATCGTTGATGAAGATGTTAAAGAGTACTGGGCCTAAAACAGAGCCTTGGGGGACTCCACTGCATACTTCCTTCCATGTAGATGCAGTTCCATTGAGGACTACACGTTGAGTGCGGTTGGTCAGCCAGTTACGAATCCATTTGGTGGTGGTGCTGTCTAACCCACAATTTTCTACTTTATCTAATAGTAGGTTATGGTCTACTTTATCAAATGCCTTACTGAAGTCCAGGTAAAGTCCAGGTTGTCTTAAAGAGTTCTGGGCTGGTGTTGCAAACACACTAAGAAGCACTCTTTTCTGAAATAATAATAATCTTTATTGTCATTGTACTAAAATTACAATGAAATTGGTTATTTCAATATATATATTTTTTGTATATAGTTATTTCAGTATATATTCAATATATATACTTTCAATATATATTTTCAAAACATTTGCATAGCCCTACTGGAAAAATCTATTTTAACTTACAAAGTATACAACTTTTGCTTAATGTTTAAAAATCAGCAATGAGGTAGAATGAACTTATACAGATAGTGATTTCCATATGGTACTGCCACTTAAAAGCTCAACTTTGGTTTACTGTAGACCCAGTGGGGGATAGATCCAGAGGGGGGAAATATAGCTTGCTAGCTGTTGCTGAATTATAGTTCTCGGCAACTCCAAACAGCAAGAGCAAGGCTGAATTGCAATTCAGCAATATTTAGTCAGATGCAATATCCCTTACTTTGCTTTTTTCACATTATGGAAGAAATAATTATTTCATTAAAGGCCATGACTCATGCATATTGCTGTTTTAAAATGACTACAGGACTATAGATAATGATTTTGACAGGGAAATGGGGAATATGATCATTAGATTGCAAATGACATAAGAATGGATACAACAAGTAACAGCTTAGAACAGCAGTTCCCAAAATCTGCCGGGGTTCTGCAACAAACTCAGAAGGGTAGTGCAGGATTTTTTTGGAAGGAAGTATGGCTACACTTGATATCTGTTGGGACATTGCATGAACTACTAGCCTAGGGGTAAAATGAAAATAATTACTGAGATACTAAGTGCATTATGAACTGAGACAATTTGGGATGGACTGGCTTAAAAGATAGGCATAAGATTCGATAAGATGGAGACCTAGAGTGAAAATAACAATGAAATGTAATAAGAGAGAAATATAAAGTTACTTAGGAAAAAAGAAATCAGATGGAGTTAATTGGCTTAATATTAGTTCTCATGAAAGAGATTTTGGGACAATATTTGATTATAAATAATATGAATCTCAGTGAATATGGCTTAAAAAGGTAAATTTAAAAGTATAGTATTTAAATTAGAGTAAAAAATTATTTGACTTTTCTTCTACAATAGTCACACCTCACCTCAAATAGTAGATCCATCATCAGAACTTGATGATGATAATATCAAGTAATTTTAAGTATTTAAAGTAATTTTAGTAGAATGACAATAAAGATTATTATTATTAATATGATTTAGACAAACTGAAATAGGGTTCAGAAAGACAACAAGGATGATTTGAAAATTAAAAATTAAATCCTGCAGGAAAAAAAAAGATAGATGCATCTATCATATACATTGTGGCTGCCCCTTCACACAAAAGAGACAACTTCTAATTGAATTCCTCCATTCTACAGACACTCCTTTGCTTACCAAGGTATGTGATAAAACCATGTCAATTAAGGTTAAAAGTGCACCTGAATTTCTTTTGATACCATCAATGAGAAAAATGGTTTAGCATGCACCAGCCTATTTGATGAATCAGGATAAAAATGCATACTTGGTTGAAAATTGTAATTGACTGAATCTATAACAATAAGCCAAGTAGTGACATTCTTAGTATGGCAATGTACATTTCCCCCCTAACTAAATTGTTTCTTAATCACAGTAATGATTAAAAAAATACTCAACACATTTTAAAGAATCCATCAGACAATATGAGTGGGGAAATGGTTGAGCCCTTTCCCACTGTTTAAGTCACACACACACACTTCTCCTGTGAGCTGCTTGGAGAGTCCAACGATGGGTTAATTCTGCCTGATTGCCCTGGACTGGATTGATTTTCTTGAAGCCACGCCTCCTCTTGTGTGCTTGCCAGAATTTCAATCCAGTCTGAGCCCTATAGGACACGTTCTGTTGGTTCTCCTAAAGAATTTTGCTAACAGGACTTAGTTGGACTCTCCAAGTGAGTTTTAAAAGTTATTTTAGGTTGCAAAGTGTTGGTGAGCTTTTCCCTTCTAGCTCACTGAAGAAGAAAGCTTCCCGACGCGTCCTGGGTTCGCCCGGGCGCGCGCGGACTCGGCTGACTGACCCCAGGCTCGGAGTGCCTGGGGAGCCTGGCAGCGCTTCGGACAGTGGCCAGAGTGCCCTGCCGTCTAGCGCTGACCAGCTGGAGCATCGGAGCCCTACACCGGTCTCTGGTCGGCCGGGCTGCGTGCTAGCGGCTTCGCGCCGCTCGTTCAAACTGCGCCCGCCATTTTTGGTCTCTGCAGCCATTGGCGGGCGCTTTTTGCAGCAAGGAGAAGGCGGGGGCGGCGAATTTAGGCGCGAAAGCGGCCGGAAGCCCCTGGTCTGAGGCTGAGCAGCTACTTCCTGGCGCCGTTTCTTGCCGGTGTGCGGAGGCGCGAAGAGGATTCTAGGCTGCAGCTTCGCTCCAAGGAACGCTCCAAAAGATCCTTGCATAGCTGCATCTGCAGGCTCCAACGGAGGCTTGGGAAACGCTCCTGTCCGGCCACGATCCGGCAGGCTCTCCTTTACCTCCGAGTAAATCCGGCTCTTCGGAGGGTGGTTTTTTCAGTCTCCCAGGAGCTGATCTACCGTTCTCTCATCACTTCAATTACTCCTGCTGCTCCGTGCTCGTCCTGCTGTGAGTCCTTCATTCTTCAGGTGGTGAGTTAACAGCCCCGGGATGTCTGAAAGATCTGCCCAAGATCAGGAACAGCCAGGGCCATCCACCGGCAGGGGGCTTGTTAGGCAGGCCAGTAAGGCTGCCTCTGAGGCCCTTAGCAAGAACGGGGGCAAGAAGCAGGACAAGGCACAGGATAGAGCTGCCTCCAGGCGCCAAAAAGCCCTAGACAAAGAATTTGACAAGGCCCAACGTAAAGCCAAGGAACATTCCAAAGAAATCACTGAAGTGATTGTTCAAGAAGCACAAGTGGCTGAATATGAGGATGTTCCCTTGATGGGCAGAGATGTTGCAGAGGAAGAGGAAGAACAGGAATTCTCTTCGGATGACTCCCCAGAACCTTCCTTGGGGGGTGATGATGACTTATTTCAGGAAGAGGGTACCCCCATTTCCAGGCCAGTTTCTCCTCCCCCAGCTCACCCTAGGCCTCCTAAGAGGGCCAGACCAGTTGAGGATCAGGGGCCTGCAATTTCGGCTGAAATGCAGGCAATCATTGATAGGGCCATATCCCAAGGGATTGCTGATGGCTTGAAGCATAAGAGCAAGCGAGCCAAGGGGCCTAGTACCCCCAAGGTAGTTGAGCGCCAGGCTTTTCGCAGGTCTCCCTCTCCCCATTCGGACTTGGATAGTGGAGACTCCTCTGCGGAGGATGACCTGGCTCCCGAACAGGAGTTCTCTGGGGATGAACAAGCTGCCCCGGAAAAACCCGCCTTTAAAGGCCTTTTCCGCAGTTCCACCTTTAAAGTCATTTTAGGCAAGGCTAAGGTTTCCACCCGCATGAAGGTCACGGCTCCTGCACCGACCCCTGAGGTGGTCTCTGATAACGATGAGGGTCTTTTTGAGGAACCTGAGGAGACTCAGGAGATAGTTCCAGTGCCAAAAATGTTTCTCAACCTGGTTCAACGCCAGTGGGCCCAGCCGGGCACTGCAGCTTCACACAGTAATATAGACAAGCAGCTTTATACAGTAGATGCCCCACTGGAGGACCTGCTTAAGCTGCCTCCAGTGGACCCGCCGGTACAGGCCCTTACATCCACGTCTGTCCTACCTCCAGATCTCCTGGAAGGCCTTAAGGCGGAGGACAAAAGGTCCGAGAAGGCCTGCCACAAGACCCACATGGCGGCTGCGTGGGCAATTAAGACTGCCACCTCGGCCTCCTTTATGTCGAGGGCAACGCTCAAATGGCTTCGCCAGCTCCTCGCCAAAGTACCAGCGGGAGACTCCAAAACTAGGCAGGAGTTACGTAAGATCATGGCAGGTGTTTCATACACCGCCGATGCCACCCTCAGTTCCGCCAAGTTCGCCTCCAGGGCCTTGGCATCCAATGTGACATCCAGAAGGCTTCTTTGGCTTCGTCACTGGAACGTGGACATGCGTTCCAAATGGAAGATTGCTTCTGCCCCCTATAAAGGGGAGAAGCTCTTCGGGGAGGTCCTTGAACCCGTACTAGTTGAGAACAAGGACAAAAAGAAAGTCATGCCCTCAGTCTCCAAGAAATCCGATCGCAAGGGCCCTGCTTCCTTTCGGAAGCAGTCCTTTCGCGCCTCTGAGCCCTCCACTAGCTCAGGCCAGTACCATCGGCCCTACCATCAGGGGGCTGACAGAAGTCAGGATAGACATTCCTTCCGTGACAGAGGTCGCTCAGCCTATTCCAAGCGCCCCTTCCGTGGTGGGTCCGGATCCCGGCCCTTCCGCAAGTTTAAGTGACCCGCAGAGGACAGCTCCCATAGGAGGTCGCCTCCAACTGTTTCAGGCGGCCTGGGAGCAGACCACATCCGATCAGTGGGTCCTTCAGACCATTCGGATGGGTCTCACCCTAGGGTTCACCTCCCTTCCTCCCAGGCGATTCATTCGCTGCCCCACGCCCTCCTCTCCCCTCAGAAGGTCACTCATGGAGCAGGAGGTAGCTCACCTGAGGGAGATAAACGCGATAGAACAGGTGCCGGCAGAACACCAGGGGTCAGGTTTTTATTCGATCCTGTTCCTGGTTCCCAAGAATTCGGGGGGCTGGAGGGGAATCCTGGATCTCAAACATCTGAATCAGCATCTGGCATACAAACGCTTCAAGATGCAGTCCCTCCAGTCCATCCTGAGTTGCATTCGACCGGGGGATCTCTTAACATCCATAGATCTCCAGGAGGCGTATCTCCATGTCCCGGTTCGAAAGGCACACCGCAGGTTCCTCAGGTTTTATTACGCAGGCAAACACTATCAGTACAGGGCCCTCCCCTTCGGTCTGTCCTCCGCCCCGAGGACGTTCACAAAGGTTCTGGCGGCAGTCCTGGCATCGCTCAGGTCGCGACCCGTTCGCCTCCAAGCATACCTAGACGACATCGTAGTTCAATCGTCAAGCCACCGCCAGGCGATCAGGGACCTGCGTCTGACCATGAGAACCCTCGAACTGCACGGGTTCTCCATCAACCTGCAGAAGAGCCACCTGACTCCCACTACCAGGTTGATTCACCTGGGGGCGGTCATCGACACCGTCGCCTGCCAGGTCTACCTGTCCCAGGAACGTGTGACGAGTCTTCTCAACCTTGTACAGAAGGTGAGGACATCCAGAACTGCTCCCATTGTCCTATTGTCGCAACTCCTCGGCAAGATGGTCTCCTGCTTCTCCATAGTGCCCTGGGCGAGACTGCACTCTCAGCATCTACAGTGGTGTCTGTTGCCGTTCCAAAGAGCCAAGGACAGCGATTCTCCCAGACCGGTTCCGGTTCCCAGCCAGGTACGATCATCCCTGGAGTGGTGGAAGGCGGCGTCCCTGGCCAAGGGCTGTCTCTTCCGCGAGCCGGACCGAGTGGTCGTCACCACCGACGCCAGTCTCTTCGGATGGGGAGCCCACCTGGACAACCGAGTAGCTCAGGGGACGTGGTCGCAGGAGGAGCTCAAGCACAGCATAAACTGGCTGGAGCTAAGAGCAGCTCGCCTCGGTCTTCTTCACTTCCATCCGACCATTCAGAAACGACATGTTCTTCTCCTCACAGACAATGTATCGGCCAAGGCCCACATCAACCGGCAAGGGGGCACTCGCTCCAGGTCGTTGATGGAGGAGGCCGAACGCCTGGGCCTCTGGGCAAAGGACAACCTGGCCTCCATCAAGGCGGAACACATATCGGGGGAGAGCAACGTCCAGGCGGACTGGCTGAGCAGGGCCACCATCGACAACTCAGAGTGGCAGTTGCATCCGGATCTGTTCCTGGAGATATCACGGAGGTTCGGCCTGCCAGCAGTCGACCTGTTCGCCTCCACGGCAAATACACATCTCCCGAGGTACTTCACCAGGTACAAAAGTCAGGGGGCGGAGGACACCAATGCCCTCATGTGCCGATGGCCCCCGGGTCTTCTATACGCGTTCCCGCCTCTCCCCCTGCTACCCGGTCTCATCCGGAAGATCCTCGCGGAGCAGGCGGAAGTGATCGTCGTCGCTCCCCACTGGCCCAGGAGGTCTTGGTTCGCGGACCTGGTGAGTCTGTCTGTCAGCAAGCCGTGGAGGATTCCTCCGGAGGAGGTGGCGCTGATCCAGGGCTCCATTTCACACCCGGAGCCACAGTGGATGCAGTTAGCCGTTTGGCGTGTGAGCGGCGGCTGTTAAAACGGGCCAATTTTTCCGAAGGCGTCATACGTACCATTCAGGCCTCGCGTCGACCCTTGACCACCAGGATCTATGATGCCACCTGGTTGACCTTCGTCGCCTGGTGTGAACAGCGCCGCCTCGACCCCATTTCAGCCTCCATCTCAGAGGTGCTGGACTTCCTTCAGCAAGGGCTTGAACAAGGTCTGGCGGCTAACACTCTCCGCCGTCAGGTGGCCGCACTTTCCACCGTGCTCACCTTTGGGTCCTACTCATCCTTGTCCAGACATCCCAGCGTCAAGAGTTTCCTGCGCGGGGCCACCAACCTTCGCCCCCCCGTCATTCACAGGTATACGACATGGGACTTGCACATCGTCCTCAGGGCCCTAATCGACCCGCCCTTCGAACCGTTGCGAAGGTGTGACCTTAACCGCCTCACGCTCAAGACGGTGTTCCTGGTGGCCATCACATCCGCCCGTAGGATTTCGGAGCTGGCGGCGTTGTCGGTCAGGGAGGACCTCTGTGCTATCCATGAGGACAGGGTAGTCCTCCGACTCGATCCCACCTTCGTCCCGAAGGTCAACTCCATGTTCCACCGTGGCCAAGAAGTTGTCTTACCCGATTTTTGTCCACGGCCAGTACATCCCAGGGAGCGCCGATGGCATAAGTTGGACGTGCGACGTGCGCTCAAGACTTACATCAGACGTACAGCTGATTTCCGGCGTTCGGAAGCCTTGTTCGTCACCTTCCAGCCTCGCAACTTGGGTAGGAAGGCCACCTCAGCCACCATTGGCAGGTGGCTGCGATCCTGCATCTCCTCGGCATATGCTCATCAAGCTCAACGGGTGCCTCCGAACATCACGGCACACTCCACCAGGATAGCACCTTGCTTGTTTGTACTGTTTCTTTTCACCTATTTACCTTTTGATAGACTGTTACCTTGCACCAGGAGTGTTGAACACCTTGAGACCAACAGGAACGAACTACTGGTCCACGCCTATATTGAAATTCTGGCAAGCACACAAGAGGAGGCGTGGCTTCAAGAAAATCAATCCAGTCCAGGGCAATCAGGCAGAATTAACCCATCGTTGGACTCTCCTCGCAGCTCACAGAGAAGATCGTTCAGGTAAGCCAACGACACTTCTACATAGCCCACTCCCAAGAAGAAGAGCAGTTCATAATAACCAAATAAGATATTTGGATTCATGGTAAAGTTTCAAATAGTACTTGAATTCATTCAATTTTAATCAATGATGTTCAGATAACAAAAGTTCACTGTTACTTTTTTGGTTAGAAATGCTGGGTACAACAGGAATTATATCAAAGTCATGTGTATACGTTGTTGGGTGGAGATATATATCCCACTTATACATACATCACCTTATCCTTTATATCTGTTATACTACTTTTGTTCCAAGCAATTGAAGAACTTGAAGGCCTTGTTACCAGCTCATTCACTTGCGAGAACAAGAGTGTTTAGCATGCCACACCTGCTCTGAAAAAGTTCTTTAGCTTTGTTATGCCTGTGTTCCTCTTGCGGCACACAGTAGTCTGGTGCTTTTGAAATATGTTACATCACAGGCATTCAAGTTCAGGTTAGTGAGAAAGCCACATTGAATTGAGGATTGAAGGTGTTAGGGAAGTCATTTGTTATATAAACCCTAACCCTTCCAACTCTGTTATTCTGTCTTCTGTTGGCTTCAGAGAGCCTGGACCATTTGTAGCAACACAAGAACATTACAACAGGGAGAGGGCCAATGTTTTTCCTCATTCGTGTTGCTGTACAAATAAATATGTGTTAAGATTTGATACATTTATTTCTCCAAAATATCAAAGAAAACATTACAATGTTGAAACTGCAATTTGGGTGCCAAATTTTACTGGTATCAGTAAAAAATATAAATTCTTTATTGCATAAGGTGAATAGATACTTGCTTGCATGGAAAAATATCAATACATCTAGTTATACCACAGTGTATAATGTATACTATGCAGTGGTGGGTTCTGGATCCCGTTGCAACCAGTATGGTGCAGCGGGGCCCGGCGTTCACCACATGAACGTGCGCAGCGTACATGCATCCTACCCTCCAGCAACGCCTCTCGGTTGCTCCAACTGCTCGGTGGAGCATCGCACAGGCGCCATACACACAGTGCGTGGAAGCACCGAAGAGTTCAAACACAGGTAAGGACGTTGGGCGGATGGGTGGGCATCCAGAGTACTGGAACGGTACCCGGTGCTCCAGGCAGGCACTGATACGCCCATACCAGGGTGTACTCCTTGCAAACCACCCCTGATACTATGTAGGAATTATTTGCTCAAAATTAGCCTCATCAAATGCAGAAACATCTACTTCTAAGTGTATACAAGCATATGATTGTTATTTAATGTTTTTTGTAGCCAGCTAAGAATCTTTCTGGTCTTCCTTTTAGATTTTTTTCCTGATTCCTTCTTGCAGAAAGCAACTATCTAATAATATATTCTTAGATAGCTTTGTATGTATAGCATATTTGAAACCTCTCTTCAGATTTCCAGCAATTTCCAATAATATTCAAATTTGAGGACAGTGAAATATTTTCAAATCTCTATTAGAACTGGCCCCAAATTGGACAGATCTGTGAAACAGAACCACAGATCCCTATAAATATTTGCCAAAATTTTAGAGGATGCTGGAGGTGTGTGTCTCAAGTCTACAAGATTTTTGCATGAGAGAGTTGTCAGAGGAAAACATTTTTTTTAGATTGTTAAACTAGCCATCCAGATTTATGATGTAAATCTAAATATACATATGAACCTAGGAAACTGATCTTTCTAGTGCTACAATGTCCCCAAGGCTGCAAACAAAGCTCTATTTTGGAATTGAATCTGAAATATTTTGCATATAAAATATATTACTGTATAAATCATAAAAGGAATACGAGTGGAAGGCTTGAAGAATTGCTGAAAAGTTGCTACTAAACCACCCATCTAATGATGATTTTGACTGCCAATAGCATGGCACAGATTCCTCACCCTTCATAGGGCATCTACATTTGAGTTATTTTTAACCTATTTTAATATACAGTAATTGGGGTCATTGCAAAGCTGAAATTGACAATATAATCTGTTCATAATGGATTTACTTGGATTTGAAAGTTTACTTTGAACTGTTTGGTATAGTGTGTATTTCTTAGTGTGTGGGAAGTTCATACAAAGAATGACTCGGACTCTGTAAACAGACATAAAGATAGAAAAGTAGGTGTAATCTGGATATCTGATTACCCTTATACTTCCGTGACTCTACCATATAAAATACAATCTCATTTATCTAAATTGCCCATGGAAATAACATTAAATGTTTGCATAACTAGGAGTTATAACTAGGAGTGCCACTATTTTAATTTTGAGACAACTGGTTCTTAAAATCACTTCTGTTTCAATCCTTCTAAACACCAATTGAAGAATTAATAAATGTAATATATGCTGATTTTCACATCTTCTGTTCATTAGGGAGATTAAAATATTTTAGCAGGGGTGCTTGTTTCCATCCCTTCAAGCTCCTCCTTCATGCAGATACTATTATACAATATTTCTTGATGAGCTTAGCTTTTGGTGACTACATTTTCTGGTATCATGGGTTGAGAATGTAGTGGGGAGGATTATAAGGGAGACAGGAAGGGAGGAGGCAGTTTTATTAGTGTCGTGTGGGTGTGTCATTACAGGAGACATGGGGAACGATGGCTCAGATAGGCAACCACACTGAAGATGTTGCTTGTGGGTTTTTCTATGTCCTGCACTATATGGAGCATATAGAAGTGAAACAAACAAGTAAATAATGAAGCCATTGGAAAAAGCCAGGAATTTGCAGCATGATCAGGTGCATGCCAGGGTTCACACATTAGACTTAAGTACATGAAGCATGAAAATCACAATCTAGCTACAATGTGAAAGTCAAGTGTTAATGTTTCTTGGACTTTACCTGTGATACAACTGTCATCTATTATAACCTTTAAATGAAGGTGTCCCTGGCCACAAGTGGGCTTCAAACATTTTAGCAAGGGGTTCTATGCCCGGTTGTTGGGTGGGTGTGGGCGTGGCCTAGTCGGCCTCCTGCACTATGGTGGGGGGGGGTTGCTCTCCCCGGGCCGGGAGGCTTTCCTTGAGCCTCTGGGATGGCAAAAATGGCCTCCCCTGGCTCTGGAGACTGGAAACGGGCCCGTTTTCCCAAATTTCCAGTAGGCTCATTTTTTTGAGCCTCCGTGCATGCCCTGCACTTACCTGCATCCAAAATGGGCTGCGTGTGGGGTGGAGTGGGTGGGGCCAGCCAGGGGTGGGATTTGGGGGGTTCTCCAAAGTGCATAGAATCTGAGCTAGAGGTTCTCCTGAACCCCTGCGAACCCCCAGCAGACGACTCCTGCCCCTGCCTGAGTAGAACTTTGCTATCAAATAAGTTGTCCCAGAGAATGTTTGTTCTTGCATTGTACAGTATTTGGGGATATGTGTTTCTTAAAACCTGGCAAGTTTTTGGACTTTTCTTCTGGCTTGGTTTGAGAAATCCTCTGCCTGAAGTTGGTCTAAGCCCACACCTATATATCCCTACTTCTGATTTTGGTCAAACAGGATGTAATAAAGATACAATGATTTGCCCTTGGTCTTTGATAGCTTTTACCTATAAAAAGCAAGATAACTTAGTAGCAGGTTGAAAAACCTTCTGCTTCTCTTCTATGTTTGGTCAGATTGGCAAGAGGGTGAAAGAGAAATACAGTAAACTATTCATTTAAAAAACCTCTATTTAACAAAATTAAGAAACATTTTTTTTCCCTTTTGGCCTTCTCTCCCATTAATTTAGGCTCTTTTAAATCATAGTTTTATTGCAAACGGCATTCATATCAGTTAAATATTGTTACCATTGTTTTCCCATTTCAGCTGTGGCATTCAAGAAAAGGTGGTGGATGCCTGTTTTGATTCTTAATTTTAACACTTTCCAGTCTGACACAGGGCAACAAAATAATTGAGAAAAGAAAATAATATGAGGGTAAAAGTGATTGATAAATTTTTTAAAAATGTTTTACTCTCATTCAAGCTGAGCTTAAATATCAAGAGCCATGTCAATCTGCATCTCTGACAATGCAGCTACGTATGTTGTTTGCTGATCATGTTTAATTGTTAAAATGAATAAGAATTTGTGAATTTTCAAAGTCTATGAAGTGCAACTTCCAACAAGCTTGGCTGATGGAAGAGGGTGTCAGAACTTGCAACATTCATACATACATACATGCATGCATACATACATACATACAATACATGAATAAATAAATAAATAAATAAGTAACTGCATATAAATAGTAACTTGATTCAAATTTACCGGAAAATGTGGTGCTTAATTTTAACCATTCAATATTGTTCACTTGAGATTCACTGAAGAATATTATTTTGTCCAAAGGTGCCCAATTTGGATATTTGTGTTTATAATAATAAATAATAATAATAAATTTAATTTGTTGACCGCTCCCTCTCCCCGAAGGAACTCGAAGCGGTGCAGTAATAAAGAATTTGGAAAATTAAAAATATGCTCAAGAAGCATTTATTTTACTTTAGTTGCTTGAAAAAAAGTATAATCCAATTTATATGTGACAAATATAAAGATTGCCTTTACAACCTGAGGAGTGAGCATCTAGGGTGTGGAGATTGGGATAACTTCTAAGTAATTAGAGAAAGATAAGGAATGAGGTGTGACAAAAGAAAAAGAAAATTAAGATCATCCTGTATCTCCCTTAAAGAAAACGATAATGTTGCAACAGATAGCAGATAATAGGACAAAGGACATGACCTCAGTTACTAGCCAAAGAAGGACAATATTTCATACTGCTTCTATGCTCCTGTCCTTTGTGGAGGAGTTGGCTTTGCTGTTTGATTTGTGTAAATTGCTCAAGGTCCTTGGGATCGAGTTGAATGTACACCAGGTAGATAGGTATTGATTTTGTCCTATGCATTTAATCAACTTGCTCATTATTGATGGCTTGCCTTGCTTAGCCAAGCTCACAGAGCAAATGAAATGAAAGAACATTTGGCTAAGAGATTCTGCCAATTGATTGATTGATTGCTAAGATTTATAAGGCTGTTCAATTCAAACAATGTGACTCTGAGCAGGCACATAATTAAACAAGCAAATAAATTAATACATAAACTATAGAGGAACAAAGGAGCCCTACAGAGGGGAATAGAAACTGATCTCTTACCTATTCATAATATTAAAAAAGTTTAATACCTTTTTTTTCAACTTTACATTATTAAGATTTAAAAAATCTTCCTGTCTCTCAACCTCTGTATGTGAATCAAGAAAGTATTAGCAATCCCTGATGAAGCAACATATGATTTAATGCTCAAAAGAGGATAGTTTTTTGAAGTGCAAGTTAATAGAAGTGTGCTGTGTTTTTTGTAGTATGTTTCATGGAGCCAGTCCATCTGTGTATCTGCCCTGTGATGTTATTACCTGAGCAAGGCTTGCCACAAAGTTCTTAATATTGGTTCTCCAAACTACTCAAAATTTTAATTACCAGTTCTCCAGAACCTGCTGGATTTTACCGCTGGTAAGAATTACGAGAATTATACTCCTAACAAGTGAACTTGATTGAGCAATAATTGTGATTAACCAAACAAATCCTAAGACATCTGCTTGTGCATATTACTAAGCTTCTGTAGATCATTTTCCTAAACATTCTTTCAGAAAGCCCTGTTAATTTTTTGCACTCTCTAATAACATTTTTCCATGATTGCTCCTAGTGGCTTGTGTATAAAAATAATTACAACTTTGGCCAACAGTATCTTATGTGAGCTAGCTTAATAATTTTCAATCGACTAAACTTTGACATAAAGGAAGAGTTGAATTGTTTCAGACAAGGCATCTGAAATACTAACTCTGCCAGATCTGTACTGAAAAAGGAGATAAATAAACATGGATGGCCAAAATCTTACCTTTTCATAGGTGAGTGCTAATTTGTATTAAACTAGATTTCTGTAATGTGCCACAAGATCTTGTAGCACATTACAGAAATCTGGTTTAATACAAATTAGGGGGATAGGAAAAATAGAAAAAGACTAGCCAAGCAGCACTTTTTAAAAATATTATTCTGGGGTTGTTGTTGTTTTTTTAGAAAATATGTGTTTCTTTCCAGGTCAGGCATAATTGTGACTAAATTTTTTTTAATAGTTAGCTTCAGTTGAATTTGTTCTTGGTTTCGTGGATTGGCTAGTATTATATAGCCTGCTTGTCCTACTGTTCATTTTTGGACTTTGCTGCTTCAGTATGATATAGCTCTGTATACTGTGAATGGAAGGTATTTCATTAAAACTTAGTTTTTACTGTTGAAACAGCATATATATGAAGCTGTTAAGGAAATCTGTGTTCAGGGAGTAGAATCATTTAAGTTCTAGCAGCATAAGTTTAATACATTGTCATTATTATGATTAGTCATACAGACAGCCAGATATTTAAACTGGATTTGATATTATTGTCCTCCTGTCAAATCCTTCCCAAGGATCTGGGATAAGCAGATGTTATTGTCTGATTAAAAGGTATTAAAAGTTATCATCGCAGGATGTAAGCTGTTCCAAGTAAAGCTTTTTTTGCAATTGACTGATGATGATTCTGTCAAATGGTGAGGGTGTTCAGGCAGTGCTCTAGTTGTGGATGTTTGCATTCAAGATGCCTGTTCTATTGGCACTGTTGTTGTTATTTACATGACAATGTAAAATCGCATCTACCAGTTCTTTAAGTTCAGAGGCTACCCAATCCCGCTGTCCGCTGTCAGTAGAGCTGGAAAGGTTAGGGACCGTTGCTTTAGCTGGTATTGGCCTTCATACGCATCATGTTTTTCCCAAGAACATAGGATATTGTAATATATCAGTGTGATATATGTGTAGTCCCAACCCCTGTGGCCTTTAGTAATTGGCAAATAGAAATTTTGTCAATGCACAGATTTTCTAAGTGGTCTCCAAGATTTTTGGGTATATGTGCCAATAATCACTGGTCACCATGACTGACCTGTACCATAATCTTTTAACTTCAGTGTTCAGATTTGATACTTTGTGATATTCTCATAAAGACAAATATTATGTCTTCTGTCCTACACAGTTTAACTAGGTGTGTTATGAGCCAATATATATAATAGTGATGGCTAACCTTTTTGCTGTTGTGTGCCAAAAGCGCATATGTGCATGCGCAACAGCTCATACCCATAATGCAATGCATGTAAAAAAAACTGCATGCCCCAACCCCCCACACATGCACACATAACCCCCATGCTACCCCACACAAGTGCCCCCCCTCGCAGCCCATATTGGCTTCTAGGTTGGTGCAGGAGGCCTTCCAGGCCCAACCCAGCTCCACTGCGCATAGAGGGGTGCCTCCAGCTGATCTTTGGGTCTCTGTCACACATGCGCATGGCAAGGCACATGCGGGGGACACACATGCATGGGGGCAGCGCACATGCACAGGAGGTACTTGCATTGCATTTTGGGGCCTCATGTATTTTTTTTTGTATTTGTATTTATTGAATTTATACCCCGCCCTTCTCCAAGCGGACCCAGGGCGGCGCACAGGAACATTAAAAACATAAAAACATATAAAACTATTTTTTTAAAAACTTATTCAACTCAAAACCTGTGCTAAAACCGAATTAAAATCCCCATTTTAAAAACTATCTACAAGTCAGTATTAGAGACTACGCTAGGCCGGCTAGTTGGAATAGATGTGTCTTCAGACACTTGCGGAAGAGGCGGAGGTCAGAGATGGTACGGAGTTCAGGGGGCAGGTCGTTCCAAAGGGCTGGTCCCGCCACAGAGAAGGCTCTCCCCCTGGGTGTCGCCAGTCGGCATTGTCCGGCCGACGGCACCCTGAAGAGGCCCTCTCAGTGGGAGCGTATCGGTCTAAGGGATGTATGGGGCAGGAGGCGGTCTCGCATATAACTAGGCCCCGAGCCATGGAGCGCTTTAAAGATGGTTGTTAGAACCTTGAAGCGCACCCGAAAGACCACAGGGAGCCAGTGCAGCTCGCGCAGGATTGGTGTTATATGGGAGTGTCTAGGCGCTCCCGTAATCACCCGCGCGGCTGCGTTCTGGACTAGCTGTAGCTTTCGGGTGCACCTCAAGGGAAGCCCCATGTAGAGAGCATTACAGTAGCCGAGTCGAGACGTGACGAGTGCTTGAGTGACTGTGCATAAGGCACCCCGATCCAGTAAGGGGCGCAATTGGCGCATCAGGCGTACCTGATGGAACGCCCCCCCTGGCCACGGCTGCCACATGGTCCTCCATAGACAGCCGGGAATCCAGGAGGACACCCAAATTGCGCACCCTCTCCACGGGGGCCGGTGTTTCGCCCCCAATGGCCAGAGTTGGAATAATCTGGCTGAATCGGGGTGCCGGAAGCCACAGCCACTCAGTCTTGGACGGGTTGAGCTTGAGTTTGTTACTACCCATCCAGATCCGGCCTCCAAACACCGGGACATAACCTCGACGGCATCGTTGGGGTGGTCGGGTGGATATGTACAACTGAGTATCATCAGCGTACAGATGATATCCCACCCCAAAACCACGGATGATCTCACCCAGCGGCTTCATGTATGTGTTGAACAGTAGGGGCGATAGGACCGACCCCTGAGGTACCCCACATATGAGGGGCCTCGAAGTCGACCTCTGCCCCCCTGCCAACACGCATTGCGACTGACCAGAGAGGTAGGACGAGAACCACCGCAAAACGGTGCCTCCCAGCCCCAACCCCCCCAGTCGGTGCAATAGGATACCATGGTCGATGTTATCAAAAGCCGCTGAGAGGTCTAATAGGACTAGGATAGAGGAATATCCTCTATCCCGCGCCCTCCAGAGATCATCAACCAACGCGACCAATGCCGTCTCGGTGCTGTGCCCGGGTCGGAAGCCGGACTGGCGCGGGTCTAGATAATCAACTTCCTCCAAGTGTCGCGGAAACTGTTGAGCCACCACACTCTCAACAACCTTCACTAGAAAGTGGAGGTTGGAGACGGGACGATAGTTCTCTAATAATGCTGGATCCAGGGACGGCTTCTTGAGGAGGGGCCTTACTACCGCCTCTTTCAAGATGGCAGGCAAGGACCCCTCACTCAAAGATGCGTTGACAATGCCCTGGAGCCAGCCTTGTGTCGTCTCCCAGGATGCCAGTACAAGCCAGGAGGGACACGGGTCCAATAAACATGTGGTGGCCCTAAGTCTCTTTGACAACTTGTCCATATCTTCGGTAGTAACAAAATCAAACTCCTCCCATGATGGTGTCTCAAGAACAGCCTCGGCACGCTCAACTGGACCACTGTCGATGGAGGGTAACTCGCTCCGAATCCGAGTGATTTTCTCCTGCAGATAAATCCCAAATTCCTCTGCTCGACCCTGTAAAGGGGCTTCCCGCGGCCTCTGTTGAAGGAGGGAGCGGGTCCCCCCCAAACAGGGCGGCAGGGCGGTTATCAGCGGATGCAATAAGAGTGGCACAATACTCACGTTTGGCCACTCTTATCGCCACTAAGTAAGTCCTAATATGGTCTCTCACTAGTGTTCGGTCGGCTTCGGAGTGAGATGATCTCCATCTGCTCTCTAGGCGTCTCTTGTGGCGCTTCATCTCCCTGAGCCCCTCGGTGTCCCTCTCACGCCCCATTTTGGGCCTGGAATGCATCCTGCACTAACCTTGAAGTCAAAACGGGGCACGGGGGTTCTGCACAAGGCCCCAGAATGCAATGTAAGCACCCCTGCATATGCACTCCCTATGTATGCATGCACACATCCCCCGCAGGCTCCTCCCAATCCAAAGACTAGGTGGCCGGTGGGAGGCATACACACATACGCAATGGAGCTGGGCTGGGTTGATAGCTGGCGTGCCCAAAGAGAGGGCTCTGCATGGCACCTGTGGCACAAGTGCTATAGGTTCTCCATCACAGCTATGTAAGTTTGTATTTGGAAATCCCACAATATTCCAACCTGATTACTTTCTACTTCTTTTTAACTAGGTGTTCCCACCAATATTTCACTAAGGACTAGTGATAACTTTTACAGAAGTTCCAAGTGAATCATTTTGATAACTCTGTTATACCATTGTTTATAATTAGTCTTTTTGTACATGCTGAATATAAGATCTACTGTTTCTTCTGCTTTGTGAAATCTACACTTTGAATCATTTGATTTTTCAATTCTATCCTTGATTTCATTAATTTGAATAGCTTTCACTTCATTAATTTGAATACCATATTTTTTGGCGTATAAGATGCACCGGAGTATAAGACGCACTCAGGTTTTGAAGAGGCAATTTAAAAAAAAAAGTAGGTATGTAGATAGAGGGATAGAGAGGGAGATAAAGAGAGAGAAATACAGTAGGTAGGTAGGGAGAGAGAGGGAGTACGTAGGTAGGTAGGTAGGTAGAGGGAGGGAGAGAGAGAGAGAAATACAGTCGGTAGGGAGAGAGAGTGTGTAGATAGGTAGAGGGATATATAGAGAAGCCTGCTTTGAATGCTGGAGAGCGCCAGTTCAAATCCCTGTAGGGAAGTATGGCCAGCTGACGAGGGCTAAGGAGCCCGAAATGGATCCATCCTGGTCTCTTAATTAATTATTATTAATCATCCCTTAAAGAAATTTAACACATATCTAAAAAGACAGCAGCAATTTAATAGGTCTCTGTCTGGATGGTCTCTAGGTTGAGTCGAAGGACAGAGAAGGATGACAAGTTTGTCTCCTCCCTTAAATAGGCCTAACAGGAAGCTGTAACAATATATCCACTTCATCAATAAAGTCCTGTAGAAAGGATGATGTAATCAGGGAAACTGGTTAGCTCAAGGCATAGAGAAGCCTGCTTCGAATGCTGGAGAGCACCAGTTCAAATCCCTGTAGGGAAGTATGGCCAGCTGACGAGGGCTAAGGAGCCCGAAATGGATCCATCCTGGTCTCTTAATTAATTATTATTAATCATCCCTTAAAGAAATTTAATATATAAATATATATATATGTTAAATTTCTTTAAGGGATGATTAATAATAATTAATTAAGAGACCAGGATGGATCCATTTCTATATATATAGAAATACAATAGATAGGTAGGAAGAGAGAGAGTGTAGATAGGTAGGTAGAGGGATAGGGAGAGAGAGAAAGAGAAAGAGAGAGAGAGAGAGAGAGATACAGTAGATAGGTAGGGAGAGAGAGAGAGAGTAGGTAGGTAGGTGTATTTACCCATGTGCTGGAGAAGGAAATCACTGACCATCTTTGGAACAAATCTTTGTTTCTGCAGGCACACTCTTGTCCAACATAATTCTCATCAATCACTCAAACTAAACAGCTTTCCGAAAGGGGGGGAAAAACCCTTTTTGCACTTTGCAAACCTCCCCCAAAGGGCCCGTTTTTCGCAAAAATGGGCCCATTTTTTTTTTCAAATAAAAGGCATGAATAGCCTTGGTGGGACTTGCAGAGTGCTCCTGGGGGGGGGGATGAGGAAAAAATGGATTGTTTTTTCGTGAAAAGGGGCCATTTTTTGGTCAAAAGAATTGCATGCATAGCCTTATGGAGGCTTATAGAGTGCTGCTGGGGGCTGGGGGGGGCAAAAACGCCTTGTTATTTGCTCATTTCTGCCCTCCCCAGCCCCCAGGAGCTCTCTGGAAGCCTCCATAAGGGTATGCACGTGGCCATTTTGGTGAAGGGGCAGGGTTTCAGGAGGCAAAAAAATGCTGTACTCAATGTATAAGACACACCCATATTTTCAGCCTCTTTTTAGAGGAAAAAAGGTACGTCTTATACTCTGAAAAATACGGTAGTTTTTGTCTTGAGCAGCCAAAATCAAGCCTTCAGATTCTTTTTTAATGTTTCAGCTATAAGCCATCACAAGGTTTTAACTTTATTCAATATCCCCTTGATATTTTGTAGAAATTGACAATTTAATGCTTATCCTTGCATTCTGTTCTTGTTTTTATTATTTCAAAATTTGTATTTTGTTTCCCTTACATTCAGTATGTTCCAATTTTTAACTAGCACTAATGTTTGTTGTTGGCTTACACTAATGCTTGTTTTTTATATAATCAGCCAATGTATGATTCTTATTCTACAATTTGACTTGAAATAAATATTACTCCATTCCTATGGGACAGTTGTTATTATTATTGTTGTTAATCATATAGTCATTTAGATGTTAAGAATGGATTTGACATTTTTATCCATTTTTCAGGTCCTTCCCAAGGATCTAGGATAAGATAAGCAGATGTTGATGTTTGATGGTGTTCTTCTATTCTGTTATCTTAAGTTATTTCCACGTCCACTAACCAGATCTTTTTTGTCTTTTTTATCAACAGTTGTTAAGTCTGGATATTATGTGACAAGTGCCTATCTGTTTGAACTATAAAGTTCCAGCGCACTTTGTCTTCTTCATTTTTCTATTCTTTTATTTTATGAGTCCCCTGGATCTCTTGAGATCTTTCAATGTATCCCTGTTGCTACTTTGTCATGCCATTGTTCTTTAGTCTTATTATGGTTCATGACATAGTCAGCCAGATGTTCAAACAGAATTGGAATTTTTGTCCACTGAGTCCTTCCCAAAAACCTGGGGTAGTTAGATGTGGCTATTTGATTGAAGTTAAATATATCGTCACAAGGTGTAAGTTGTTCCAAGTACAGCTGCCTTTTGCAATTGGTTTTATGATTAGTTTGTCAATGTCAATTAATATTATTATTATTCACAAAAATGTGAAAGCACAGCTGCCATTTCTTTAGCTGGTGTTTGACCTCCACAAAACCTAGGATGTTGTAATGCAGGGGTCAAACTGCTGGCCCGTGGTTTGGATGCATCACACACAGGCCACACCCACTCCAGCTCCATGAAGGGAAAAACGTTATACATCACGTGACAGCAATGTGACACTCCGAGTTTGATACCTGTGTTGTAAAGCATTGGCATAGTATGTGTACAAATCCAAGCATTGTGTGTCCTGCTTATTATTATTAAGTGAAATATGCAAGACGTATAAATAACACAGTTCTGAAATAAAAACTCAATTTTTGATTTATAATATTTTGACAAAGAAACCTGGAGAAACAGAGTTTCACTGTGTCCTTAGAATAGAAGTTCAGCAGACACCATTCTACTTTCTTTAGAGCTATTAGAAACATAACTTGCAAATGAGCAAGTAGCTGATGATTGTTATTCAGTACATAGAACACAATGTAATGGTGTAGAGCAGGGGTCCCCAGCCACAGCCCACTACTGGACCTTAAGCCATTTGGAACTGATGTAGGAAATGGCGGGCAAGCAGCAAGCGAGCATGTCTCTGCATGCTACATTTGTGCCAGCGGCCAGCATGCATGCCCGTTGCTTGTGCAAATGGAGTTGCGCACATTTGGTTACCCACTGCTCATGTGGAAGCATCCCTTCCCCCTCCAAGGTCTGAAAAGCCAGAGAGGTTAGGAACTGGTAGAGTAACGCCACTGAAAGGAAATCCATCAGAAATGCATATCTGTTTTTATCTTTTCTGAGGAAGATGTAAAACTTAAAAGACAAAATTCTCAAGCATAGTTTTATATGAAGGAATGCTGAAGGAGAATTCTCCAAGAGTAAGCTTTACTGTATAATTCTAAATTCTTTAGGAAGAAGGCAGAGGTGATCCAGTACAGAGGTGGGTTGCTCCCAGTTCAGCCGAACCGGTAGTGGAATTCAGGCCTGGGTCGCAGAATCGGCAGCAATCCAGACGTCTGCTGCCACGCCCCCGAACCGGTTCCCTCGCCACTACTGACCACTGCCATTTTGATTTTTAGTTACTGCGCATGCACAGTTCACTTTAAATTGTTCTGCGCATGTGCAAAGAACAATTTACAGTGAACTGCGCACACGTGCATAGTGCACGTCTGGCACATGCACGGGTTGCAAACCAGTAGTAAAACTGGCAGCAACCCACCCCTGATCCAATAGATACTTGGACTTTGGACTAAACCTAACATAAAAGACTAGAATAAACTGAGAGAACTCTGGGTGAGGGAACAGGTCTGTTAACAAATTGGATAAAGAAAAGAAGCAGAGAGAAGAAATATTTTGTGGAGGGAATGAAATAAATGGGTTGAATTTGGTTCTAGTAATCACCCTTGAGATAGGACTAGAACAGTTGGAGTAAAAACAACAAAAACAACCAAATTGAACTAAAAAGGCTACTAATTCTTCAGACTTTTTAAATGGGGGGAAGGAGGAATGACTAACTTGTAGGGCATGATCTTAAATATGCCTAGTATGATAAAAATGATTATATTATATAAAATGCAAGGAAAATGAACCTAAATGCTTATTTAAAAGCAATATATTTTGGTTTTTTTTAAAATAACTAAAAAAATTTACCCAGACACACAACACAAATATGACTTTCCTTAACAATTGAGTAATGGCACATCGATTATAAATTAGATTATAATCATCCTTTTTATGATTAGGCATGGCATAAAAAAACTACATAGAAAACTTTACATGCTTTTCCAGCAAATAATACAGCCTCTGAAGAAATGTGTAATAATCATGGACTCCATCACATTGCATATATTTTATCGTAGAATAACCACATTTTATATAAGTAATAATTTTTTTATCTGCTAGAAAACAATACACATCATTTCGGTGTCTGAAATACCTCTACCATACCTTTCCATGGGTTTCTCCAATGTTTTTATTACTAGCTAGACAAGCGAAAACAAAATGTAGGCAAATAATTGTTGTTTCAGAGAATTGTGTTAAAACAGTATCATTTCTAATATCTCTGGATTTATTAATTTATGTTACCATTATATAAAGTTTTAAACAGCCATATCTATACTATTAGTTCAATTGCTTTAATTGCTTTAATCAGCATTTAAGAGTCTGTAATGCTGGTGATTGTAGTTTATTAATGATAGCAGTTACTATAATACAGCATCTGGAATTCATGGCTATTTTTCCTAATGGAATTAATGGCATCCTTCTCTTCATAAAAGTTAGAGATAATTCAGGAACCTCTGTGGTTCAGGAGCTAGAGCTACCCACTTAAATATAATTTGTTCCTCATAGCTATGTCCTCTGCTTATAATACCTTTGTTTTGTTGGGAACTCAGATACCTATCATAGCTCAGTTGGCCTTTGTATCGAATGCGAAAATATTGTGGGTCTTTTAATAGATAATTGATTCATTTTAAAGCTTCAGGGTTGAACAAGATTTTCTTTAAAAAAGATGTTAACTATATCCAATATCGACTTCTGGATAACTTTTTCCTTCCTGGTAGCAAGGTACGTCATTCATCATCATAAGTCCTTGTCTGAAATAAAGATGCAGTTGTTTATTTCTAACTTCTATGGTTGTATCTTCACTCAACTAAAAGTAGAACTTTTATTTTGTAAACATTTTTTGCATCATTGGTAATGGAAATTCTACTTGATTGCGGTTCATTTTCCTGATGTTAATTAGCAATACCTGTAAGACGCCTAAGAGAAAAATATTGACATTCTTAAGATAAAATAAATCTCCAAAGCCTGGATCTGTAATCCATATCAAACCATATGTTTTTATTCACGATAGCCACTAATCCCTGATATTAATCAGAGTTGATTGAACTATTATCTTTGAATACTTATATATTAACATTGTCTTGGTCGAGAAGATAAACTACTGTACAAAACGTTTTTACCATAAGGAACAATGGCTCAAATCTGAAAGAATATATTTCCTCTTCTCTACAGATATGTAAAAAAATATATTCATAGTAAATGATAATTTTAAATTAAGTTATTATATGAAGTGGTCTTTTTTTCTGTTCCAAGAAATTTAGTGAATTGGAGCTTATATTTGTTGGACTAATTATTATTAAATACACAGCTGTCATTTGCTTACCTAAAGTTGGTCTTCATTTGCATCAAGTTCTTCCCAATAATCTAGGATGTCGTAATGTAATATTTGTGCAAATCCAAACAGTGTGGCCTTTTGCAATTGACAGGTAGAAATCAATGCTCAGTGCCATCCAAATATTTTTTCCTTGGATAATTACTGGAATTATCATAGTCGGTTTATTATTATTTTGATGATTGATCACATAACCAGATATGTAGACTAGATTTTATATTTTTACCAGTGGTGAAATCTAAAAAGTTTTCCTACCGGTTCTGTGGGCATGGCTTGGTGGGGACATGTGACTGGTTGGGCGTCACTATGTAGTCATGTAATTGGGAGATCAAAAGACAGAAACTCACTTTAACAATGTCCTGGGTTGGACTAGATGACCTCCAGGTACCTTCCAGCCCTGGATTATCCTCTGAAGCCATGTCTAGTACCAGGTTTGTAGTCCTTCCTTCCTCTCCTTTCCCCCTCCTCCCTCCCTCTCTCTCTCTCTCTCTCTCTTTCTTTCTTTCCCAGCATCCCCACCCCCTGTTTTGGCCTAGCAGTCCTTAGGGAAGCCTGCTGGGAGCAAAAATGGAGACCACCACCCCGTTTTTGGTGAACCTGTAGTAAAAAAAAATGCTTAAAAAGTTTTTTTAAAGTTCCAAAGATCAGCTGTGCGACATGCAATCATCAAAACGGGATTTTTAAAAACTTTTTTTAGTATTTTTTACTACCGAGTCTGCAAATTAGTAGCATTTTTAGCTACTGGTTCAGGCAAACCGGCCCGAACCGGTAGCATTTCACCCCTGATTTTTACCCACCTACAGAGTCGTTCCCAAGGCAATGGGCTGACCAATTTTGCCAGCACCAATCATGTTCAAGTGGTTTTGAACATGTTTTGGGATTGCTCCAGGACTATTGGTATTACCTTTTTCTTTTGCCAGAATCATTTAACTCTTGTTGCAAATGTTTGTATTTTGAGGTGTTTTTTTTTTTTTTAGTGGTTATCTGGGAATTTATGCAACCTGCCTTTTACGCTGTTCCCAGTCAATATTACTGTTACTTCAGATCCATTATGTTTGTCTTACAAATTACCCAAATTTGGAAAAATTATATGGGATCCATAGGGTAGGTGCTCACAAAGAATTTATACAAATGCCAAAAGGTTCCTAACAGGGCTATGTACAGGTACATAACCCATGAGTGTTAATTTATAGGTAACCACTTGGAAGAACTACACTTACAAGTGAAACAGGCTGAGGTGGAAGGGCTTGTTTATCTGTCAAACCCAACTGAGTGATACCAAAGTGACTTCAACATTCTGCTGTTGACAGATTTGACCCCTGCTACTGTGGAAGAAGTTCAGGTCATCTGCTCTACATCTTTTCATATGTAATTAATGCTCCTAGGATATAATTTTCCTTTGGTGGTTGTTTGATACAATATTTTGACTCTGGTTTTTTATAATAAAAACTTCTTCAAAACACATGTTTCCAAATATTTGATTGGGCATTGCAAATGTAAAGTAATTCTATATGTCCGTATATGTAGCTCATTAAAACAGTTAATAGTTTATGGATTCTTTTATAATGTATTAGATTATTAGTCCTATTTTATAAATGATACTATAGATTGAAAATAGGATCACTTAATATATGATTTTTCATAGGGTTATGGGGAAATAAATCATAATTTAGCCACTCCTCATACATCAGATTAATTATGTACAAAACATTGTTATATTTGATCAGGGGGTTTTGTGTTTGTTTGTTTGTTTTTACTTGATCGCTTCTTTGCTTTAACAAAGATATTTTTCTTATGGGCAAATTAGAAATTAAGTTTAAAATAAACTTCTAAAAATAATTGAAGGGCTAAAACTGGTTTGGAAATTGACTAGACCAGGGGTTCCCAGACCCCAGGCCGCAGATCGGTACCACCACAGTTAATTGGGAACCGGACTGCGGAAGTTGCAAGCACGCAAAGCTTCATTTGCGCATGCATAGGATCTAGGTTGCGCACATGAACTCATCCCCTCCCTCACTGCCAGTCCCTGGAGCCAGACAAATTGGCGACTCCCAGACTAGAGTTTATTTTAGATCACAATTTCTGGTTTGCACATTGAGACAAGCCATGAATCCGCTAAAGAACATCTAAATTCCAGTGTATTTCTGTTTCCAGCTGTACTGGGAAAAATGTGAGAAGCTGTGCCTATAGTACAGGCACATACCTGTTACATAAACATTAAAAATGCAGACAAAAATGTGGACATTTTTCAGATTCAGGGATTACTTTTTATATACCTGCTTCTTTACATAAAACACATGCTCCCACCAGAAGAGGGTGTATAAGTATGCCTGTGCATGTATTCAAACTGTTTCTTTGCTTGGCCTTTTTGTTCCCTTTAGGATAATCATGATGTGACAAAAAAGCTACCTTGCATTTTGCAGATATTGTGTATGGATAGTGAACTGAAAACTTTACAAGGCAGGCAAAAATTAACAAATAGCAAGGCCAGCTTCCAAGAGTTCTTTCCTGTAATTCATCAAAATGGATGCTGTCCTTGTCTCTCTCGGGTTGAATTTCCATTTATTTGTATATGGGGTCATTCTTGGTGACTGCAATAGAGAAGGGAAGGAAACGTAAGACCTGTTCTCAATCCTCCATAGAGGGAAGAAGCAGTCTTGTCCCAGAAGATTCCTGCTCTTTTAAAATTTAAGTTCTATGTTCACCCTTGATGTTTTGATATTTCTCCAAAAGAGAATATTGGTTATTATTGTATTAAAAATGACTGATTATGAACACTGCATCTTTGTGCAGATTTCATTATAAGCCTCCCATATTTCAAGAGCAAATTTTGTATGTGGCCTTTAAATCTGTTTCCCAATTTTGAATAGCTTGTACAGTAGCAAACTAAAAGAAAATGCTTTCTTCGTGGACAACTAAGTCGAGAGTAATTCTTGCCAAGAACACATTGCATTCAAAGCATTAGTACAGGTTTGAATTTTGTTTACAACTAAGTGAAGCAATTGAATGAGTTTATCATTCCTTTTAACCTCTCCCTTCATAGTCTCTCTCCAAACCTTGATATCCTAAAATATTGATTATAACTTATTTTTGTTTTATATTTTTTTCCATCTACAACTCATTAATGGGAGGGTCAACTTGAAAATTTACCTAATTCTGTATCATGGTTTAATTAGTAATATTTAAATGGCAAAAAAATACTCCACCCTCTCTTCAATGTTTTGTTTTGTTTGGTCTGTGTGGTTTGTCCTTTTGGGTTGTTACTCTTAGGTCTGATTTGATAGAACTACATATAAAGCACTGAAAGAGATGCCTAGAGAGCATTTGGAGGTCCACTCGCTCCAAATCTGACCGGACACGGGTAAGGTCGCATTTGCGGACCTACCTTGTGGCGATAAGAGTGGCGAAACAAAATCATCTCTCCACTCTTATCGCATCCGCAGATAACCGTCCTGCCGCCCTGTTTAGAGTGACCCGCTCCCTCCTTCACCAGAGGCCACAGGAATCTCCTTTGCAGGGTCGTGCAGAGGAATTCAGATCCTATCTGCAGGATAAAATCGTTCAGATCCGGGACGAGCTGGCCTCCGACTGGGTTAGTCCGGGCGGGCTAACGGAGGCAGGTCTTGAGACTGTTGTTTGGGAAGAGTTCGATCCTGTTTCTCCTGATGACATGAACAGGATGCTGGGGCAGCTGAATGCCACCACGTGTTTATTGGACCCGTGCCTCTCCTGGCTAGTACTAGTCTCCCGGGAGGTTACAGGAGGCTGGCTCCAAGAAATTGTTAACGCTTCGTTGAGTGAGGGGTTCTTACCGACTGTCTTGAAAGAGGCAGTGGTGAGACCCCTCCTCAAGAAGCCCTCCCTGGACCCAGCTGTGTTAGCTAACTATCGTCCGGTCTCCAACCTTCCCTTTTTGGCGAAGGTTGTCAAAGAGTGTGGCGGCACGGCAGTTTCCCCAGCACATGGAGGAAACTGTCTATCTAGACAGTAGGCTTCTTAATGATAATTTTAGCACGGGTTCTAAATTTAATCTATTTTTAATATCTCTATTGTATTTATTGTTGTGTTTTTATTATTACTGTGCATCGCCCTGAGTCCCGTCAGGGAGATAGGGCGGTATATAAATGTAATAAACTTGAAACTTGAATATTACTGGATCTCTATTTATTTAATGCACTTTCATAGCATCTATCACCTCTCCATACATAGTTGTATTTCAGTGTAGCAATAAACGTGTGTATATTTGTCTTTATTTTTGTAGTTTTGCATATTTAAGTGTAGTTGATTAAAGTTAGACTAGGTTTCTTGCATGTATGAATTTGTTATGCAATTGCTGTCCTCTCCCATAAATCACCATAGCATGAAATTTACCCTTAGGAATCCTATGGGGATGTAGGGAGAAAGGAAATTTGTTCTACTGACAATTACTGTTCTGTCAAAATATATATATATTTATTAGACAACCAATGTCCTGTTGGGTCATCATCTCAAGAAATAGTTCCTTACCTAAACAGAAACAGAATGACCATGGGTGGACAAAAAGTAATAGAAGTAGGAGCGACTTCTGGTTACCTGCTGGCTTCCTCGTTGAATTTCCCTTTGGGAAGCTGGCAAGTGGCATTGGACATCTTCCTCTCTCCCTCCCTCCATCCTTTGAATTCTAGCCAGCTTCCCCATTTATTTTGCTTGTGGGAAGCTTGTGCAAGGAGAAAATCAGTGGGGAAGCCAGCAGGAACTTACAAGACCAAGGCTAGCAGGCAGTCAAATGGCGGCTGCTGGGTCCTGGAGGAAGCAAGGAAATGATGGCTTTTCCATATCAAAAAAGTGGCATTTAAAGAAGCTGACTGAAGGGCATAGTCACACTGGAGGTTTCATAATGGTTCTGTATCCCTAATGTGAAGGGAAATTAGACATGGTACTGGTATAATTTTTGTTTTCTGCTGTTGTTTACAGGAGAATGGAATAGAGCTTCATTTAACACTAAGAGACAAGAAAATGAATAAACTGTTCCCATTTCGTATTTCCATTTGCCTATAAGTAGGAAGTCAGGTTTATTGACAGAGATCTATAGATAGTCTCTGTTCAGAATTCTAAGGTTATAAGATTACCTGTTATTAAATATTTCAGAATTCCTTGTCAAATCCCAAGAGATCGTGGTGAAATGCAGTAACGACAGATAGAACATATTTTAATAATTCGGTTTTTAGCATAGGATCGGGATAATTTAATATATATTTTAAATTATGTATTTATTTTGTACTTTTGCATATTTTTACATTTCCTGTGCGCCGCCCTGGGTCCTCTGTGGAGAAGGGCGGGATATAAATATGAATGAATGAATGAATGAATGAATGAATGAATGAATGAATGAGTTTGTTTGTTTGTTTGTTTGTTTGTTTGTTTGTTTATTTAAGTAGAATTAGCCACATACTTTTTTTGCTTTTTTCAATACAAACAGTGGGTGAGCTTTTACACATTTGCAGTATAAATGGCATTGCTTTTTCATAATTTGGGTTGTAAATAAAAACAAAAGCTTTGGGATCCATTGGAAAATGATCTGAAGTATAATGTTTTTCAGGCAATAGAATGCCAATATACAGTACTTGAAATTGCTGATAAGTAAAATTTGAGTGTCTTTTTCTATTAAAGTAATCTTGAATATTTTCCTCTGATGTTTTTGCAACTTTCTGCTGGCTTTCCCACTGACTTTAGTTATGGGAACTGTGTAGAGGTTCTTGGCTAAATCCAATCTGTCAATCCACTAAAAATGGAAGGGCCACATATAGAACACTATATGTGGCCCTTCCAGTATGTTTGAATGGGTAATAATTGGATTCTGGTTGTATTATTGATAGTAACATTTTTAGTTCTTATTTGTTTACCACATTGGATTATTTTTACCATATTGGATCCAAAATAACAATGCAGTGAAGTTCTTGAAAAAAAGATAAATCTGTTTGGTACAAATACAGTAAAGGAGAATAGTGTTAATTTCAGATTATTCTTCATTAAAATGGAATGCTATTATGTACTTGTGCCTTCCATTTTGAAATCTAATAAATGTGCTCCTTTGCCTGTGATTTTGGCATTTTAGTACCAAAGACTAGCTAAAAACATTCTGTTGTTTTCTTTTAAATATATGCATCAATGTCCTTTTTAAAAAGTGTTGTTTTCCATCTGATAAACAACAGAAAAGGAAATTTAAAACCTGCCCTTTATGCCCTGTACTTTATAATTAGATTACATTGAGGTAGCCTATATGTCCCTTTCACAATCTTTTAACTTCTCCAAAAGCTTCAACTTAAAATATTAGGGTGTAAAAGGATGAATACAACCTTAATCCTGTTAACTGTTTTAATTTCTACTGGATTCTGACCTTCCATCATCATATCCCAAAAAGGCAGTGATGGTAAAATCAAGTTTGCATTTACTGGCAATTAAGTGACTTTTTGCAGGAAGCAAGTGAGCAAATATTGTGATCATCTCCTACTTAGTTCATGTTTTCTTATGATCCAAACTCTGTCTGTTCCTTTCTCACCAAATTAGAGAATGTACCGCTGAATATAAACAGAACTGCATCAAATAATGTGTTGCCCTGGTTACCAGCCCTGACCAATACTGCCATGCTGCACATGCTGATGCAAGACTATCACAGCCAATGTGGTCTAGTAAATTTAGGAAGAGAAGATTTGTTACAGTGTTTTGACCTTGCTTGTGCAATAAAGTGTCTATCTTGGATCCATTTTCATATAAGGCACATTGGAAATGCCTACCAATAGCATTAAGACCAGGCCACAGTAATTCATTCTCTTGATCCAACTAGCTGAGCTTTTGCTGATAACAACATTACAAAATTTGCTTCATCTGCCCAACTATGTTCAAGTAAACTTTATACAGTAATCAACAGCAATAGCAATTAGACTCATATGCCACTTCATAGTGGTTTATAGAATCTCATATTGCCCCCAACAATCTGGGCCCTCATTTTAGCAATCTTGAGTCAACTGAGTCAACCATGAGCAGGTCAGGATCGAACTGCTGGTAGTCAGCAGAATTAGTTTGCAATACTGCAATTCTAACCATTGTGCCACCACTGCTCTTCTGTATTCAGTTCAGATTACCAAAGAGGTTCCCACTGCTGCTGACAATCGTGGGATATGAAATGATTTTGAAAACTGTATGATTGACTAGATGGTTTGAATAATTTAATGTGGCTATGCAATGACTTAATTTAATCATATTCATTCCCAACATAGAAAACTTATTTTTTTTTTATCCTTAATCTGTTTCAGTAATAGTTATGCCCGTGTGCGAGCTGTGGTGATGACCCGTGATGACTCAAGTGGTGGATGGTTACCACTTGCAGGGGGTGGACTAAGCTGCGTCACCATTTTCAAAGTCATTCACCAAGAAGAAAGTGGCTGTGCTGATTTTCTTATACATGGGGAACGTCTCAGGGATAAAACGGTAAAAATAATTATGTCTGCTTTGCTATATTAATTAAAGAGAAATAACTCCATAACAAACAGTTTACAATACTGTATTGTTTATATGTGTGTGTTTGTTCTTTTCTCTTTGTGGGTGCAGATGTGCACCCACATAGACATATGTGCACATTTATATACACACCTAACCACATTTTAGTAACTAGTTTTACATTTCAAAGTTAATAAAATTTTCTGATCATTTGGAAAGTACTGTTGGATTGCATTAAAAGTGGTTAATTGAAAAATCCATTAAAATATTCATGTTTCTTGCATTGGAGATACCTAAAAATGGTTTAAAGTGATTTGTAATAATTATCACAATAAATGTATAAAATACATCATAAGATTGCAAAATTTGAAAGTGGTGTATTGTTGGTACTGTTAAATCTATTGCAATGTTAAATGTTAAGCCCGTGATCTCCCATGTTGGCTAGGGAATTCTGGGAGTTGAGGTCCATACATTTTAAAGTTGCCAAGTTTGAAAAACACTGTTTCATACTAATCCATTTCAGGATAAGGATCATTATACAAACCATAGAAAAAGTGTAAGAAATAGTAAGCAAATAAATTGGAAGCAGAACTAAAATAAGATAAAATCTAATTAAATCTAGCGCACATTACATTATTCACTATGCTTCTAAACACTTTTTCTGTTTCTGCTTCATGCACCAATTCATACATTGCCTTTAGCCTTTTAAATTTCACGTCTCTTATTGAGAATCTGTTTCTCTTTCTCTTTCCTTCATAGATTGACTTTGTAATGTGCTTCATGCTCTCTTTTTAACCAAAATATCTCAATGTCCTTCTTTCATACTAGTTACTTTTGTATTTAGTCTATTCATTCAAATCCCATTCATTCCTGACCGTATCTCTTTATTTTGCCATACATATCCTTTTTCAGTTCATAAAGTAAATTCCATTTCAATTCACTGTGTTGTTTCTCCTGACATATCCAGCCCTCGTTTCCATGGAACACAATGGTCAGAATTGTGCACCTACACACATATTTTAATTGCTTCCTGTAAATACAGATTCCTTACAGGAGACCAGGTAATAGCAACAGCTCTACCGGTATTTAGAATTTTTTCTATTTTTTTCTTTGTTGTTGTTGTTTGAGATCCATTATCCTCATTCATACACTATTCTGTATCTAATATCACTGCAATCATTTGGGTTCCTAGTGAAGAATAGTGCATCGTTTGGAGCCATTTTCATGTCCTTGACTAATACACTTCTCGAATTATCGCAAGCATTTCATATATGTTTATCAATAAATGCATTAATTCGCTCCCACAGAGAGGGACTTCTCCGGGTGCCGTCCACTAGGCTATGCCAGCGGGCGACGCCCAGGGGAAGGGCCTTCTCTGTGGCGGGCCGACCCTCTGGAACGACCTTCCCCCCGAAATTAGAACAACTACGGACCTCCGCTCCTTCTGTCAAAAACTAAAAACTTATTTCTTCTGGCCGGCCTGGGGTAGTCAAACTGTTTTATTAGGGTTTTTAGGGGTTTAGTTTTAGTTGGTTTGGGATTTTAGCGCAGGGTTTAAGTTTAATTCATTTTAATATTGTATTTATGCTTGTGGTTTTATACATGTATTTTTAAATTCCCTGTGCACCGCCTCGAGTCCCTTCGGGGAGAGTGAGCGGTTTATAAATTAAAATTATTATTATTAAAATTATTATTATTATTAACAACCAAAGGTATATTATACATCCTTGCTTTCTCTGTGTTGAATCATTTCCTTATTTCCTCGCATGCTTAATTTCCATCATATATCACTCTTATTACATGCAGTAACAATATTAAATTCCATATTTGCACAAATGTTCTGAAATACATTAACAAGCTTCATTATTATTAATGAAAGCTTCATTAGGGGAAGGGCCTTCTCTGTGGTGGGCCCGGCCCTCTGGAACGACCTTCCCCCCAAAATCAGAACAACTACGGACCTCCGCTCCTTCCGTCAAAAACTTAAAACACACTTTTTCTGCTTGGCCGGCCTTGGTTAGTCTCCGTCTAATAGGGTGAAAGGGATTTTAGGTAATTTATATTTGGGGATTTTAGCGCAGGGATAATCTAGTTTAATTTGTTTTTATTCATTCTATTTATGTATTTTTATAGTTATTTTAATTTCCCTGTGCACCACTCCGAGTCCCCCTGGGGAGAGGATGCGGTATACAAATAAAATTATTATTATTATTATTATTATTATTATTATTATTATTATTATTATTATTATTATTATTATTATTATTATTATATACTTTCTTTAAATCCATAAATTTATAACATTTTTTTTGCTTTTATTCATTTCTCAATTACTTGGTGAAAAGCAAAAATCTTCAATGCATACAGGTCCCCCCCCCCCCCCAAGTAATATTCTTTTACTTGCTCAGTGCCACTCTGGCAAATGGGCAGCTGTATAAATTAGTTAAATAAATAATAAAGTTTCCCTATACTTCACAAATTTAACTCATCTTGGGCCATTGATTTTATTATCTTTTTCTTAGACATTTACAATATTAATAGTGATCTTTTAAATTCTAATGTTCTACATAGCACTGTCATTCCCATATAGAATCTTCTATCTCACTTTAGTTTGATTCCAAATTATTTTGTAATTTAGCAAATCATAGGAAATCTAACAGATATATCACAATCATGCTCATACTATTATTAGACTCTACAACAGGGGTCCCCAACCTTTTTTGCCCAAGGGACCGGTTTCATTTTAAAGAAAATTTTGCGGACCGGCTGTGTGGCTCAGCAGTCATGTGACTGGGTGGGCGTGGCCAACTTGGAAAATGTGAAACTCACTTAACAATGGTCTTGGTTAATAACCAAACTTTTGTGCTCAATTGTGGTCATAAGTTCTTTCTTTCTTTCTCTCTTTCTTTCTCTGTCTCTTTCTCTCTTTCTTTCTCTTTCTCTCTCTTTCTTTCTCTTTCTTTCCCTCTTTCTCTCTTTATTTCTTTTTCTTTCTCTCTTTCTTTCTTTCTTTCTGTCTCTTTCTCTCTTTCTTTCTCTTTCTCTTTCTTTCTCTTTCTTTTCCGCTTTCCCTCTTTATTTCTTTCTCTTTCTCTCTTTCTTTCTTTCTGTCTCTTTCTACCTCTCTCTTTATTTATTTCTCTTTCTCTCTCTTTCGTTCTCTTTCTTTCTCTTTCTTTCTCTTTCTTTCCCTCTTTCTCTCTTTATTTCTTTCTTTCTCTCTCTTTCTTTCCCTCTTTCTCTCTCTTTCTTTCTCACTCTTTCTCTTTCTCTCTGTCTCTTTCTTTCTCTCTTTTTCTCTCTCTCTTTCCTTTCTGTCTGTCTTTCTTTCTCTTTCTCTGTCTGTCTTTCTTTCTCTTTCTCTCTTTCTTTCTCTCTCTCTCCCACTTTCTTTTTCTTTCTTTCTCTCTCTCTATCTCTGTCTCTCTCTCCTTCGTCTGCCCATCTGTCACTCTATGTGTGTGTATGTGTCTGTCTGTCTCACATCCATGCACTTAATCACTCATTCTGTGTCTCTCTTTCTCTCCTTGTCTGTGTGTGTGTGTCTGTCACTCTCTGATTCCCCCCTCCCTCCCTGTCTCTCTCTGTGTCTGTGCCTCTCTGTCTGTCTGTCGTTGTCCCCCCCCCCCCCCCCGAGCCTCCTCAGCCCAGACCGCCGTGCTCACTCGTCTTAGCCTGCCTCGCCCGCCTGGGCGCCGCGCTTGGTTGCTCGTTTGCTCACTCAGGCTCCTTCCAGGAGCTGAGAAGGCTCCGTGTGTGGGGGGGAGGGGGAAGGGAATCGGCTGCCGGTAGGGAGGGCCGGCAGCGCCCAGGAGTCCCACCGTCGATGAGGGTGGAGGAAGAGCCGCACTCCAACGGCGCGAACAGCCGCGCCTGCGTTCTCCCGCGTGCTCTGCCCAGGGGGCTGCCCCCTCCTCCTCCTCCGCCCTGCGGCCCGGTTCCTATCAAGCCACGGACCGGCACCGGTCCGCGGCCCGGGGGTTGGGGACCCCCGCTCTACAATATAAAAATTAGCTCAGAAGTTACTGTTGCTGTCAACTCACAATTAGGAGGTAGATGATGTGCACTGCCACACTTGATATATTAGCATATAAAGATGTGGGTGTTTTGGATTGTTTAATTAAGCAAAGCATCAAGAGCAAAAAAACCAAGATAAACCTAAAGGGAAAATAGGTATGCAAAAAGAAAAAAATAATACTAAAAATTAATAAAAAATACTGTATTTATATCTTGTGTGTGTGTTGCTATCAGCATTGAAATTTTAAAAGTTGAGATAATGTCACACTTAAGAATGTAGATAAATGATAAATTACAGGAAATCAGAAAACTAAATGGGTTATTAGTTGCCTCTTTGGTATAGAATTCTTCATTAGTATAATTCAGATATCCATTTCTTACACATGATCATGCTTATAGATGCAGCTGGATATAACTACGGTATTCACTGAATTGCTGATAAATAAAGAGCTCTTTAAACATAGCGCTAGCTTGATGAAAGTTACATTTACATAAGATTAGGGTTACAACTCATCCAGAAGGGAGCAAGACTGAGGGATTGGCATTTGGAAACTCCCTGGATGGATTACTTTCTTTAAATGTTACCTATAGCTTTACAAGAGGCACCCAGAAAAAGGCATCTCCCACATTACTGGTAAATTATCAGCCTGGCACATAATAATCCATGTAATATCTGCCCCCAAGTGCCTGTTTTGCCATTTAAATTAAGTGTAGAGCTTGTGAAATTGTCTGCTTTATTCATACTCTCAACAGAGCAGCTGCTAAATAATATAGTCTTTGAATGTATAAAGATTTAGTCATAATCATTAGTGTTAAATACCTGATTTGCTATTTAAATGTCTGCTGATTCTTAAAATCATGTATGTGTGAAGTGGTCTGTAGATGCAGTGAAGCAAGGTTGGTTTGTAAGTGTATCAAGTCACTGATATAGAGAGTGGGGTTGCAAACTAGATCTGGGTCCTTTTCTTATACTTCATATATTGGATGCCTACTTTTCTGCCCTTTTGTAGCGACTATCAAGTTAGGGTTTCTTATGTTGTAAGAAATATGTCCCTTGGTTGCCCTTTACAGTTTTGCATAATGTTGCCACCAGCAAAAAGGAGTAGTGCAGTCGATAAGAATTTACATTTGAATACCTTCAAAAGTGTCGTTTTAGAACCTGAAGCAAATTATTCAAGATAAATAATGTTGGTAAAGTTTAGCATGGGAATATTGAAATAATTGCTTAGAATAAGCTAAATCATGAAGAATGAGAGTATTTAGTATGGATGAGAGAAGGAACTTCAGTGTATTGCCCAGTTCTATATGATAGTTTGATTCCCACGAACACACACATACATCCTTGAAACATATGACTTTGCTTATTATGCTCCTTCCTCTTTTCATCTGAGCAATGCTTGTAGTACTGTTTTTCCAATATAGTCAACGAATGGCATTGCTGCTGCCATCTTTTATGGACCCTTTTATTACCTGAAGAAACAAGGAAATCTGGATTTCAACTATTTTGTCAGAAAAAGCAGACTAAGCAAAGAAGAGAAGCTACTACCAGAGATCAAACCATAGGAGAATGAAGGAAGGGAAGATTTGGTGAAGCAGTTTGCTTCCTTTCAGTGAGGAGCAGCTGTTTGTTACTTCTCCTGTACCTAGAGTTGAGCATACCCTTCAGGAAAACAATGGACATTTGCTGTTCCCCAAATGATATTGCCACTGTTGGCTAGTTGTGGAGGAAGGAAAAAGTGATAGAATTGGAAAATCACTATCTATTGTACTCCTACGTAAGGGGTGCCTTTATCCATTATAGAAGATGTACAAATGGAGAACAAGATGGCAACAATAGTCATTCTCCAATCTGAAAATATATTGCCATGTCTACGTTTGGCATGGACTCAAAGATTCTGAGCAGCTAGAATGTACTTTTTATGATTTCTCACCATTTTTAATAAGTACAACTTTGTTTCTTTCAGTGTAATATATCAACAATACACTATTATGAGAATTTTTTTAAAAAGCTGCTATTGAAACAGTAATTAAGATTTAGCTGGCAAAAAGCTTGCCAGTAAGGCCACTATCTTGTCATTGCTGCTGTTCCTTTTGCAATGTGTTCTTGTGTGTATATACACACAAGTCTATATGATTTAGCACTGACATCGTGAGCCAGCTGATTTGTTTGGTTGTGGGGAGGCTGTCATAAACCACTAATTATCAGGTCGGACTTAAAAACTCATCAGGTAGCCCTGCCTCTGGGTTTTTTTAGGAGTTGTCCTGTCATTCAGTGTGGATGGACTGGATTCCATACTTTTATTTTATCCTACTTCTACTCTTCAGCCCTGAAAAGCTTCTTTGACTGGTTGACTCAGTCTCTTCTAGCCATGCAGATACATTGAACTCCCCATCTCAGAATTCCTGGCTATCCTGGTCACTAGGTTCAGGAGTTTAATTCAAGATGCTTAAAATCATGAGTTGAAACCTCAGGTGGTAAAGTGGAGGGCATTTAAAAGGAAGACAATGGGGAGGGATTGTACATCACTTGATTTTTGAACCTTTAAAACCTTCTTAGCATTAAGGACATTATTAAGCATTTTCTTGCTGTAATGCACTCCTGAAATGAAGAATAGAACTTAACTTGAAGCAAACATACATTGAAAGGGAAAGGGAAAGGTTTCCCTCGCACATATGTGCTAGTCGTTCCCGACTCTAGGGGCCGGTGCTCATCTCTGTTTGAAAGCCAAAGAGCCAGCACTGTCCAAAGACAGTGGTCAGCATAACTAAATGCCAAAGGCACACAGAATGCTGTTACCTTCCCACCAAAGGTGGTTTCTGCTTTCATTTTTACATGTTTTTGAACTGCTAGGTTGGAAGAAGCTGGGATGAGTAACTGGAACTCACTCCATTACGCAGCGCTAGGGATTCAAACCGCTGAACTGCCGACCTTTCTGATCGACAAGCTTAGCGTCTTAGTCACTGAGCCACTGCATCCCACTAAACATACATTAGGATGTGCTTTGATGTATATTGACTGTCTCTCTGTCTGTTTGGGTGGGGTAGCAAGACAGAGGTCTAGTTCAGAAAAACAATGCATTGGAATTTAAGTAATGTGAGCCCATTGCATCTAGAAAGCACAAGATTAGAGAAGTCTTATGCAAGTAAAATCTTTTGATTTATTTTGCTTTAGTTGAGAGTACTTGTGGCAAAATACTAGGTGTACTTTCATGAATGAGAATACTTGCTTGACATGTTTTTGACAAACAATCTGCCCGGTATCTTGAAAAGCGATAGCACTGAGGAAATGAGTTTCACTTTGGAATGACAGAGACTATTTCTGGACTTGTTTACCCAGCTTGTTTAGACCTCTGTTGGAATGTAAAGCAGGTTTTTTTTTTCACTCTTTCTTCACAAAGCACCCTTGACATAATTGCACACTTCCTCCTTCATTATACTTCCCTTCTGAGATCTGGCTCCAGCCAGTCTAGTTTGAACAATTACCTTCCACTCTAACCTGGACAGGTCTGCTGCTGTTTTAAGCTATGTAAACATTGCCGGATAGTTCCTTTTATATGAAGCATTAAGCAGGCACGCAGGTTTCAGTATTTTAGATTGTCAAATGCTATTGCTTTTAAAGTGATGCTTTGCTTTCCAATTTTATAATGAGTCAGTTTGCTGCCTGTTGCATATCTTATTTTCTGTTGCTTTTGTTTAATCAATGCAGATTAGCATATTCAGACAATGAAAAAAGCTTTTGAAATTTGTACCATTTAGGGCTTCCAGAATAGAGATTTGAGAAGTAGAGAGACAATTTTTAAATGTCATTGCTTGGTATCAGACTTCTTCCATAATTTAGTGTGCAATGACTATGGAAATTTAGCACAATCATTTTGAGCAAGGAGAAAGAGAGACAAAAAAGATTGAAAATATTCAACTGAACAGGTAATCCTGGGCCCAGTTTTTCTTGCCTTAACCTATGTCACAGGTTAGAGCTGACAAAAATCTTTGTATTCCTCCTTGAAAGACACAGGATATCAATGAATGACACTAAAAGTTGGATAGATTAATCAGGGTTGTTGAAAACCCATCCCATTTTTTTCTGTAATTGCTAATCCTGGATGCTATCTACATATTTTGAGGGAGGGTTTTTAATCTGAAATCGAAGAGGACCTAACAGCGTTCTGTAAAAAGAAAAGCAACTTGGGAACAGAACAGTGTGAAACAAAAGCAGTTGATGGAAATTGAGTATGGCTGGGAAATGGTTTGGATTTGATTCTGAAATGGTGTCCAAATGCTGGGTGGGGAATTCTGGGAATTGAAGTCCGGACATCTTCAAGTTGCCAAGCTTGAGAAACACTGGACTACAGCTTAAAGCAGCTACCTTACATAGCAGGTCCCTAATAAAGATTTTGTTTGCATAGATATAAAAAAATAGAAAACTTGGATTTGTTTAAATGAATAAAATACATTCATTTACTGATTTTTCTGAAATTAGTTTCTTAGGGGAAAACCTTTTAATATATAGCACGAAGAACATTAACAAATATTAGAAAGCAAAGCCCTATCAAATGTTTATGTTTGTTTATGTTTATTCGGATTTATATACCGCCCTTTCTCCCTTACGGGACTCAGGGCGGTGAACAGGTGATAATAAAAACAACAATAAAACATCTGATACAGTAATTATACTAAAAATATACTAAAAATCAATTAAACACAGGCCTGTTTTAAAATACCCTCTAAAACCCCTAGTAAAAGCAAATTAAAACTACACCAGGCCGGCCGCACGAAATAGATGGGTTTTCAGGGCTCTGCGGAAAAGGCGCAGTTCCATGGCTGTGCATAGGTCAGGGGGTAGGTCATTCCAGAGGGCCGGAGCTGCCACAGAGAAGGCTCTCCCCCTGGGGGTCGCCAGCCGACATTGACTGGCTGACGGCACCCTGAGGAGGCCCTCTCTGTGGGAGCGGACTGGTCGGAGGGAGGTGTTTGGTAGGAGGCGGTCTTGCAAGTACCCAGGTAAGTATCAAGGGTTTGCTTGCAATAAAGGCCAACCAGATATGTATTTAGAGTTATTTATGCTTACAGGTGGTCCTTGACTTACAATCATTCATTTAACAGCAGCCTAAAATTATAATGGTCTGAATCCCTGCAACAGTCTTGAGTTGAGAATCCCTTCATTCTCAAAGAGCTGCCTACCGGAGAATGGAGCTGAAATCCTTCTGCTGGCAGCTTTCATTCTACCCACTTAATGACTTGGGATTTCACTTAATGCAACCAACTGGGAGTGCTGAGGGGTGTGGTTTTTGAATGAAGTAGCCATGTGACATTTTGTTTAACTGTTGCTTCTCTCCACAATCACAATTCTGGTCCCAGATGTAGTCATAAGATGAGGACTACTTTTATTTCTATTCCGCATTTAATTCAGGAGCTCAAGGTAACATATTGTAGTTTTCCCTTCTCCTATATTTCCACAGTGACTAACCCAAAGCCATCAAGTAGACTTTTGTTGCTAAGAGTAGCCTACAATCTGGTTTTTTTTGATCCTGGTTCTTAACCACTGTAATATGGTTGGTCTTAATTTCTGATATTCTAGTCACATCCAAATTAGGTTTGGACACCCTGGGAAGAACGTTTGTGGAAGATAGGTTTGTTCATTCATTCACTCATTCATTCGGTTTAGACACCACCCAACTCCAGACTGAATCTGAGTGCCTCACACGCAATATAGCAATAACAAACTACATAAAACAGTAAACAAATGGCAGATCCAAGCAATACATAAAACATATAATATCCCTAGCAGTGGCTTCAAACCACCTTAGCCAAAAGCCTAGGATATGATCCAGGTCTTTAAGTATCTGCAGGACACCATTCAGATGGGAGGCACCCACAAATCAATTAGGAATTTCATTCCAAAAGGCAGGTGCCACAAACTGAAAAACAAGCTTAGTCAGTTGCCTAGAACCATTTTGGCCTAGTGGTTAGTGCACCAGGCTAGAAAGAGGGAAACTGAATTCTAGTCTCCTTCCCTCTCTTTCTCTCGATCCAAACCACCTGACAAGGTTGTTGTTGTTGTGGGGAAAATAAGAGGAGGAAGGTGTGTTGGAGATGTTCACTGTCTTGAGTTATTTGTAAAAATAATAAAGGTAAAGGTTCCCCTCGCACATATGTGCTAGTTGTTCCCGACTCTAGGGAGCAGTGCTCATCTTCGTTTCAAAGTCAGAGCCAGCGCTGTGCAAAGACCTCTCCGTGGTGATGTGGCCGGCATGACTAAACGCCAATGCGCACGGAACGCTGTTACCTTCCCACCAAAGGTGGTCCCTATTTTTCTACTTGCATTTTTACTTGCTTTCGAGCTACTAGGTGGGAAAAAGCTGGGACAAGTAACGGGAGCTCACTCCGTTACACGGCACTAGGATTTGAATCGCTGAACTGCTGACCTTTCTAATCAACAAGCTTAGCATCTTAGCCACTGAGCCACTGCGTCCCTAATAATAATAATAATAACAACAACAATAACTGTATCAACCATTAGCATCAGTCAATAATATTTGCAATGCATTTTTAAGTGTGCAGTTGGCTGAGCTTCATGTTTTATGAATAAAGTAAATAATAATAATAATTAATAATAGCAGGATACAAATAAATGCACAAATAATATTCTTGAGTCAAACTGGCAGCCAATGCAACTTGCAAAGCAGGGATATCAAATCGTCATATCAAGGAATCTATTCCAATATTGTATTACTTGTGAAAGATATCCTGTTTACTTACATACCTGAATAGTCCAGTATCAGTTCATTTTACAGACTGTTGTGCTTGTGTTCAGGTATAGCCAAACTTGCTAGAAGGCACGAAAAACCAGGGATATCTTGATGATGGTTCCCATTTATACAGCTTCCTTTTTCTTTGTGTAAATGCTTCAGTTTCTGCTTTTGATTTCATATTAATTAAATTTTGGGATATGTGGAATAGGTTGTTAAACTGATGGGCATTCGGGGCTAGCTTTTAGAGCCTTGTGATTAAATTTACATTCTGTACATTAGTAATTAAAATCTTTTAGGCTATGACTGTTTTCCCTTTTTGTTTTCTGCGAAAAGTTTTGATAGAACAAAAATTGTTTAAACACACAAGCACACAAAGGTCCTGTATAGTAACCTCCTCTTTTAACTTGGTTTATTTTCAGGTGGTTTTGGAGTGTACGTTAAAGAAGGAGCTTATTTACAATAAGGTTACGCCAACTTTTCACCACTGGAAGATTGATGAAAAAAAATTTGGCCTCACATTTCAAAGTCCCGCTGATGCAAGAGCATTCGATAGAGGAATTCGTAGGGCTGTTGAAGATATATCTCAAGGTATGCATTATTTAGGCATTGTTTTGTTTTAAAAGCTTATGCCTCCCTTTTTTTTTAGTTGTTCATTTTATCTGCTCTCACTAACCCACTTACTGCCAGTTTTAAAGAATAAAAGCCAAAATGTATCACTGAAATATATGTGCACATATGCAGAAAGAAAACTTGTCTTAATTCCTGAAAGAAAAAAAATAGTATGTTTAACAATAATAAAGTCCAGATTTTGAGTTCAGCAGCCAACTGAACTGCGTAGGTCAGGGCGCGCCACTCGAAGCCCCACCTACCTCAGTGACTACGTCACAAAATGCATTAACCAATCCAGGAGGAGAAGGGTGTTGTGTCCTAACAATAGAAGTTTCCACTCCAGTCCTCAGCTGATGGAGTAACCTGATTGGCCCGCACCAGGGCCAGCTGTGATTGGTCGATTCATACCGGCGGCTATCTTTAAAAAGGGGCTGCCGCGAGCTGCTTGTTACTTGCGCTATACCTTGCCAATAAAGAGCTGGATTCACTAGTGTGTCCTTCCTTTACACGATCTAACAAAACCTTTGCAAATTTCTGTAGTTACCAAAACTTTACTCTACTTCAAAAATACTTAGTTCTCACCAGCCCCTTCTACAATTTCCATACACTGCATGAGAACCAATTTGTAAACATACCATGGCATCTGATGTGCCTTGGTCCTTGTTTCGAACTTTGTAACATGCGTACTGTCCCTTTCCAGCAAAGAGGGACATCTGGGAACAGAGCAATCACCATTCAAAATCAGTGTATTAAAATAGATCTATTCCTGTTTTCTAGCAGGAAAGGGATATGGAAACAAAATGCACCACTGTCTAAAATGTTTCCTCACATAATGTGTTTTATTATATCCTGCATTGTGATGATATAAATATTGTTCTTTATAAAATCGTTGCGCTATGCTTAGTGAGAAACTCTGGAAAACAAATAAAAGCGAGTTAAAATTTTATGTTTGTGCCTTTCACCCATAGGTTGTTTGACCTCCCATGATGAAATCGAAGTGCCTGCAGATGGCTTTCCAGTAAGTGTTTCCCAGTTCATTATGCTAATTGCCTCGGCTGAAATTACAATAAATCTTAATCTAAAAGACGTGCTTGCATTCATTTTTATCCGTGGGTAGCTAGTTTTGGAAGAGTCTTGCCTTGAGACAACGCTGGTGGACATTTCTTGGACTGCACAACTATTACCTGTCCCAAGGAAAGCTGTTAATGAATCAGCATGGTTTTGCAGACACACGAGTGACAGGCTCTACAAGCTAATTATTAACTTTTCTAATCCCTGAAAAGAAATGATTCATTGACGGAAAAAGATGCTGAAACTGGGATAGTAGTAACATATGGTTATGAATGTGGGAGGAATACAGAATTTAACAAGGCAAGATTGTCAGATACTGTGTTTTCAGTATTAGGGTTTGGCCCCATAGCGGTAGTGTTTTTCTGCCTCTAAACTGTCTGCTTGGTGCCCTCCTATCAGAGCAGATTGCTGTCAGTCAGGAATTTACAGAAACAACTTTGTAAAAGCTGGGCTTGGTTCAGTCTAAGCTTCCTAATGCACTTGTTTCAAATGCAGGTAGTCCTCAACCTACGTCCACAATTGAGCCCAGAATTTATGTTGCTAAGTGAGTTTTCCTCCCACCATTTTACACTTTTCTTGCCACAATTGTTAAGTGAATCACTGCAATTGTTAAATTGGTAACGCAATTGTTCAGTAAATCTGGCTTCCCCATCGACTTCGCTTGTCAGGCGGACACAAAAGAGGATTACATGACCCCAGGACGGTGCAACTGTCATAAATATGAACCAGTTGTCAAGCATCAGACTGTAATTCACCTGACCTTAGGGATGCTGCAGCCATCCTAAGTGTGAAAAATGGCCGTAAGTCACTTTTTTCAGGGCCGTTGTAACTTTGAACGGTCACTAAATAAACTGTTGTAAGTTGAGAACTGTCTGTATTCAGAAAAGGTTTTTTTTTTAATTTCACGTATATAATTAACTAGTGTCCCAACTTCAATTTGAAATGGTACTGTCAATAGTCAGGATTATCTAAGAACAAAAGCTTTTTAAACTTTCCAGAATTTGATTAAAAATTAGGGATGTACAGGAATAAAGTTTATAAATTTCATTAAGGAAAACAACCATCCTTCTAAACACCATCGAGAGAATCTGACTGGGAAACATGAGTTGGAAAAGATCTATAATTTAAACCCTGGGGCAGTGACCCATATGAAGACTGCGGTGGGCAAATCTTTGTGTATACAACTTCATTGTTTCCTGCTGTAAAGAAAAGAATCCAGCTGAGTTATGTCTGTGTAGCCTTCTGTTGAGCAAACCAATTCCCGAGAAAGCATTTAACATTTTTAGAGAGATAAGATTTACTGCTGACACCTGCTGTCTCTTCTTACTACTCTTATTGTATGAACTGAATGTACACTAGTATGATAATTGAGCGTAATTTTCCAGAGGATCTCTTTTATGTCCTTACCACTCTGAGCAATGCAAGATTTGTCCCACGATCCTGAACCACCGGGGATCGTCTGCAGCTCTCTTTGTTTTTGGTATTGCTTTATTTCCTCAATAAGCAAATGAACCTTGCAACATGTTTGGGTTTTTGGAAGCAAGTTGCATATATCCACAGATAATTGTTTCTGCCATCCTTTTTAAAATTTCTAGAATGTTATACATCCACTTACGTTTGCATGTTGTTGTTTTTTAAACAGATAGGTATCCTCCAAAACTTGGCTACTCTCAGCCAGAATTTTTACTATTCAAAAAGTGAATGTGGAATTTCCCTACAAATCATATAAATAAACACGATACTAGTGCTTACCAGTATTTGTTTCCCCATTTTTTAGAATAAATTGGTTAATTTTGGTAAGGCAGGCAGCCTGACTTGTGTCAAGAGAGTTTTCCTTGTTTAGCTACGGATGCAACATTTCCTTACCCAAACTAGTCATTCTGGTTTGGAATACAATATATAAGTCACAAGGCAAAAAGAAATACACACACACACACCAAAGGAGATCAACTATTTCTTTTAATAAATATCCTGAACTTTTTATCTGCTTTCCTGTTTGCATATATGGTATCAAGAGGGGGAAAAAACCTCAAATAGTGAATCTTTGATGAAAGTACTTTCTTCCAAAAAGCAACAAACAACTAATGTTAAATAAGCCAAAAAAATATGGCAGAGTTATTAGAACAAAGACAAAGCCAGTAACTTAGAACAAATTTTCATAGCAAGCTTGGTAACAAACTGAAGCTTATTTCCAAATTTGAAACTTTCTGAGTGGTGATATCTGGAAAGAAAATACATGTTTCAGGCAAGTGAACAAGTGTTTTAAATCAAGGTTTTCAAAGAAGTCTGTCCAACATGGATGATTTTACAATTCATCGAATATAGCCTATTTGTTGTTGTTAGTTGCGAGGTTGTGTCCAACCCATCGCAACCCCATGGACAATGTTCCTCCAGGCCTTCCTGTCCTCTACCATCCTCTGGAGTCCATTTAAGCTCACACCGACTGCTTTGGGGACTCCATCCAGCCACCACATTCTCTGTCATCCCCTTCTTCTTTTGCCCTCAATCTTTCCCAGCATTATTAGGCTCTTCTCCAATGAGTCCTTCCTTCTCATTAGGTGGCCAAAGTATTTGAGTTTCATCTTCAGGATCTGGCCTTCTAAAGAGCAGTTAGGGCTGATCTCCTCTAGGACTGATCGGTTTGTGGTAGTGGTAGTGGTCAAATTATCTGAAAAGGAAAAGAAGTGAGTATCTGCCTTTCCACACTTTTCACTTGAATCCAGGCTTTCAGGGTTAGTGGATTCATTGATTTCTCATTAGTTCTAAAGCAGACATCTGAATGTGGATTAGAGTATTGGACTAACCCCAAAAGGTGTGTGTGTGTGTGTGTGTGTGTGTGTGTGTGTGTGTTCATAGTTCACCAATACATCACATGTATTTTGTAGGGCAAACCTTTATAATAATAATAATAATAATAATAATAAATAATAATAATAAATTTTATTTCTTGACCGCTCCCTCTCCCCATAGGGATTCGGAGCGGTGCACAGGGAAACTAAAACAATGAATATACAATAAATATACAGACATATTAAAAACAAATTAAACGATACCTGTGCTAAAATACCCATTTACATACTAAAATTCCCACTTAAACAGCTAAAACCCCATAGAGAGAGACTAACCTAGGCCGGCCAAGCAGAAAAGATATGTTTTTAATTTCAGACGGAAGGAGCGGAAGTCCGTGGTCGTTCTAATGTCGGGGGAAGGTCATTCCAGAGGGCTGGGCCCGCCACAGAGAGAGCCCTTCCCCTGGGCGTCGCCCCCTGACAAAGTCTAGTGGACGGCACCCGGAGAAGTCCCTCTCTGTGGGAGCGGATCGGCCGTGAGGATGTGTGAGGCAGGATCCGATCCCGCAGATAGCTAGGTCCCGAGCCATGGAGCGCTTTAAAGATGATAACTAATACCTTGAAGCGCACCCGGAAGACGACAGGCAGCCAGTGCAGCTCGCGCAGGAGCGGTGTTATAAAGAAGCAATCACATTAACTTCCTGGTAAGATAACTTACGACTGCAATTTTCATTGCCTTGGCTAAAGAGCAGACAGCCAGAGGTCACAAACATTTTGTGCCTTCCAGATATTCTTCTGAAATTCAAGAACGAAATATTGATAGTTATAATTCACCGCCACGGGGGGTGGGGGGTGGGGGGGTATTTAAAAAAATAAGGAGGAAAATGTATTTTAAAGCTCTGGGAAGCTGTTAAGACAACAATCACATTTTAATTGCCTCAAAATTATTGGGTGATTACTTCCTTGTGGTGGGGAAAATGGGGGGAGGGGGGAAATCTGTAGGCCTCTTTGAAGCTTAATTCTTAACATCTCCAGTGTAAGTTGTGCCAAATATTTTGGACCACCCATTTAAGTGATATCAGACCTTTTCTGTTCATGCTTTCTGCAGCCTTTAGAGATGAAGAAAGTTGTTTTCCACTGTGTTTTATATATAAAGAGAAGTGCAAACTTGGAAATATAATTGCTTGTCTATATTTGAAGAGTAGAGTACCCTTATGTCTTTTCTTTGTGTATGTATGTTAAACCTTTGACAATCAAGTAGTGTCAACAACATAGCATGACTTACCTGTTATCTGAAAATCAATTACTTGTACCAGTATTAAAATAAAATATAATATTTTGGTCACCATATGCAGATACTAAAATGTAGAAGGAAATATAATGCAGCAATCTTATGAGAGACTGCTCAAAGAAATTAGAATTGTAATAAAAGAATGTACACAGAACAACACCACAAAAGAATTTTTTTAATATTTAATATTTTTTAATATTTAAAATGAACACATTGCATAGCAGAATGAATACTTCCAGTCACTAAGTTACAATTGTGTTGATAAAGCATTGTATTAAAAAGAAACATTGAGTTGGAAGGAAGCACTAATGTAATTGATCAAGCTGGTTTTAATTTAATAATGTTGAAGCATTTGTTGTAGAAAGGAAGTCTGAGTCTTGAAATAGACAACACTAATTTGGAAGGTATTATGAGTACAGAAGAAGGACCAGGAAGTTGCACAGGAAGAACTGGAACTGGAGTAATAGAAATGGAATGAAATGAAATCCTGCCAAGTAGAAGGCTATGAACTTGGAATGATAAGAGACATTTTTGTTTTTGGCTGAGAATTCAGCTGGAAGTAACTAAATAAAGAACCAGGAATCTTAGTTTATTAGAAAATGACTGAGCTGTTGATGTAATTTGTAGCTGGAAAACCAAAATGAGTTTTGGATTGGTTACAGGTAGCTCTTGACTTACAACCACAATTGAGCCCAAAATTTCTGTTTTTAAGTGAGACATTTGTTAAGTGAATTTTGCCCCATTTTATGACCTTTCTTGCCACACTTGTTAAGTGCATCACTGCAGTTATTAACACAGTTGTTAAGTGAACCTGACTTGGCCATTGACTTTGCTTGTCAGAAGATGGCAAATGGTGATCACGTGACTCCAGGACACTGCAACGGTCATAAATATGAGTCAGATGCCAGAGCATTTGAATTTTGATCCTGTGACCATGGAGATGACACATAGGTCGAAAAACATTAATAAGTCATATTTTTCAATGCTATTGTAATTTTTAATAGATTGTTGTAAATCGAAGACTAGCTATTTAAAAATATCCCCGTAGTACAGTTAAAACATGGACTATTACTGTCAGATAGCCCAATTTGGAATGCTCATATATTGTTGAGGGATAAAAACGGCTAAATTAGAAAAAGATATTAAGAAAAAAAGTATAGGATTGGTAAATAGTAAATTGTACACTATTTTGATAATCCCTACTGGATTTTCAACCTGCCTCAAACAATAATCAAAAAATCTTCATAGTGTAAAAATTGCCTCCGGTTCACAAAACCAAGAGAAATGTAGGTTTCCTGATTTTATAAGGCCTCTGTAAACTACTTCTGGCAAGCCACACTTTCAAGAACAGAAGTTCCCAAAGGGAGCACATTGCTAAAGAAAGGATGTTCCCTTAGATAGGATCTTCAGGGCTAATAAAATTAAAAGCAGATCCTCTCTCAGTGGAGAATCTAGAAAAGCATTTTTTTTTTGTTTCTTTACATTCTCTGTTTCAAACATCAAACATCTGCAGCCAGCAGCCTTACATGTGACACTTGAAACCCACTTAAAAACATGTCGCTAAAATCTGCTGAGTGGTTTAATGTTGGAAAGAGTGCTTTCTACCATTTGAATCTGGTGTCTGAAAGCCTCAACATGTGATTTCTTAAAAGTGCATTGATATAAGGATACTGTGTAGGATTTTACTCTGAAGTCATTTTAAATATAAAGTTTGATTAAACTGATTTTCAGTCAAAAGTAGAATGGTTGATTTGGTATTTTTAATCTCTTTATGCAACAACTTGGAGGTGATTTAATGAAGCTTTTCATAAGGCTGCCTATAAATTAAGAGCCTTAGCCTAAAAGGAAAATATATATTTTTTCTCCTTAACTACTTGGTTGCATCTTCATGAATCCCACTATCCATGTTTGTGGGAAGAAAGATGTGAGGATTTGTATAAATTCAGTTTGTGATCTAAAAAACTTGGAAACAGTGACTTTCTATAACTACAGTAAAGGGGTGCTGCTAAAGGCATATTCCCAGGAGGGGCAACCCTGTTCTCTGAACATCTGGATAAGGGAGTTACTTAAGAACCCTATCATAAAATGCTGGCCAGCTGTTGTGAAATAAAGGCTGTTTTCATGTGTGGCTTTTAGTGGTTGGGACAGGAGAATTTCTATTTTCAGCTTGCTTTCTGAGTCTGCCAGAAAACAGCAAGACATCGTACTCTGCTTGTTCTCCTAAGGAATTGGCTTAATCTGCTTAAGCATCTGAAGTGAGTGCTCTCTTACAGTATTACTGTTTGATTGAGAGGTAACTTATTGCATAAAAATAGATTTGGCCATGTTTGTAAAGAGATTCTCACTGATTTGATCAGAAACAGAGACCTTAGGCCATGATTCTGAATATCCTTATATGCAGGGTGGGCTTCAAAACTTTTAGCAATGGGTTCTCTGCCTGGTTGCTTGGTGGGTGTGGTCTAGTTGGCCTCCTGCATCACAGTGGAGAGGAGGGGTGTTTTTCCCCTCCCTGGGTTCCAGAGGAACTTCCAGGAAGCCCATTTTTTTACCCTCCCTGGGCTCCAAAGGCTTTCTTTGAGCCTCAGGGAGGGTGAAAACAGCCTCCTCCAAGCTCTGGAGGCTCCTTGGAGGCCAGAAACAGGCACATTTCCAGCCTTCCGGAGCCTCCAGGAAGCCCATTTTTCACCCTCCCCGGGCCTCTGTACGGGCCCTGCACTTACCTGGCATCCAAAATGGGCTGTGTGGAGATTCCTAGGATGGGGGGAGGGGCGCAATCAGGAGTGGGATTTGGGGGGTTTGCCGAACCACGCAAAATCTTCACTAGAGGATCGCGCAAAGCAACCCACCCTGCTTACATGACAGTAAACTCACGTTGTGAAAGAAGTCCAGTGAAATAAAGTAGTCAAAAGGTGGCAGCTTTGATAATGTGCATGGCCTTGGATCCTGAAAAACAGAAACTGCTGTTATCTGTGGTTCACACATGCTTTTAGCAGATGCATTATGTGGGAAATGATCTGTTTTAAATGGCTACATCAAATATTTCATAGACCATAGGCTGCTTCTGAAGCTATTCAGGAAGTTGGGCAAGAAGAATGCAACTAATTGGAAGAGAATCCGTTGTTGTTGGTATTGAAAGCCAGTGCTGCTGTCTGTGAAATCACAAAGCGGGGATGATTTCAAATTTGATATTCGTGTTCTTAATCTTTTTAAAATACGTTCTAAAGCAAAGGGGTCTGATGAATAAAATGCTTTTGGGAAATGTGGAAAATCCTGTAAAAGGTAAACAAGTACGGCACTGGTATCCCTTATTTTCATTTCACTTCTTAAATTACTGTCTTAACATGATTTGCAGGAGAGCACAATGTTCTCTCCTTGGAGCTTCATCCTGGGAAAAGTCTGGAGAGGAGGTTTGAAGAAGAGCAAATCCCAATCTGTTTTTTATTTTATCTGCAGCTGTCTTCCAGCTTTGAGTTTTGCTGGACTGCTACAGCTGGAATCATTTTATTACTCCTTTATCCAGCATCCTTTTGCTTGTGCACACAGAAATGTTTTAATAGCCTTGGAAAAAAGTCAAAGTATGTCTTAGCAACCATAGAACAGTAATTTTTATGCCAGCAGCTGAAAGCAAACCAGGTTTATGCTGTGCATTAAAAATTGGTATAACTTCCTTTACAGGTGATAATGGGTACTTTATACCAGAGCTGCAATTGAAGGATATTGAATATAGGTGTGTAATTGCTTTGCCAGTAGAAAAGAATCAGAGATTTGTATATCTGTAGTTTGTGTACAGTGAGATAGAGACAATAATGAACATTAATGCTGTGACTTTTTTTGTTATTTTACTATAAAAATGTTTGTTTTGGCTTATTTTTCACTATAATAACAACCTGTGTTGGGCCTCTTGTTGGAATTATGTTTCCTGGTGATTTTTTTGTTTTGTTACTGTTTTATTAACTTTATTTTTTTAGGAATGAACCCCTGCAAATTCATAGTAGCCTAAAATGGAGAGTAAATAAATTGCTTTACTGTAATTGCTATAGTTCTTCCTCTTCCTGATGATAGATCAATATGTTGTCATCGTGCAGGGTAACTATACTGCACATTCTCAGGATTGCAGAAATGTTTACGTTGACCAATGCTTATAAACTGGATCTGTCCAATTTAATGCGCGGACAGTGCTTAACTGGTTACAGAGCCAGGGTGGCGCAGTGGTTAGAATGCAGTACTGCAGCTAATTCTGCTGACTGCCAGCTGCCTGCAATTTGACAGTTCAAATCTCATCAGGCTCAAGGTTGACTCAGCCTTCTATCCTTCCGAGGTCGGTAAAATGAGGACCCCTCTTGTTAGGGGCAATATGCTGACTCTGTACATTGCCTAGAGAAGCCTGTAAAGCACTGTGAATTGGTATAATGTTTTACTGCTATTGCTACATTCAGGAGGCTGCTTGTAAGTCCATTTTGTTTGCAAGTCCAAACAAACATACCTATGTGGCATCCTGTAAACTAACCGTCCAGGACCAAAAGGTTGGAGTTGTATTGTATGTTTGTATCATCAAAAGTTTGTAAGTAGTGTAATGTCTATGTATGCTGCTGATTTGAGCACAACTACTGCCTATAGCCGTGATGGCAAACCTATGGCACGGGTGCCACAGGCGGCACGCAGAACCATTTCTTAGGGCACGCGAGGCGTTGCCCTGTCAGCTCCAGTGCACATGTGTGTGCTGGCCAGCTGATTTAGGCCTTCTTTTGAGGCCATTTTTCGCCCTCTGGAGGCTTCAGGGAAGCTCCTGAAGCCACTGGAGGTTGGGGGGCGGAGGCTGTTTTCACCCTCCCCAGGCTCCTAGAAAGCCTCTAGAACCCAGGGAGGGCGAAAAAAACATGCCAAAAGTAGGGGGTCGGGCACATAGCATTATGGGTGTTGCACCCCATGCATGATCCCCCCCCCTGCGCTCGCCCCACTTTTGGCACGTGAGCCAAAAAAGGTTAGCCATCACTGGCCTACAGTAATAAGATCCTAAATGCAACTACATTTCCTTCAACAGGATATTATCACAAACAGGACTGTGTCTTAGCCTCACTTGTATTGAATTTTTAATCAACAATGTTTTGACCTTGAAGAAAGGGTTTTTTTTTTATTAAAGCAATTGCATTTTGATAAGAAAGCTGTCTGCCTTTGTCTATGCCAATTACTTGATCTCAATGGCTCAGATAGAGTAGCCTACAACAGTTGCATTCTGGGAGAACAGAACTTGTGAAAAAATCATTTTCATTCAGATGGAGCAGCATTCCCCACCTTGAATATTTATTTCCTGATGGCAGCTATTTTTTCAGTTCCGCACAGCTTTACGTCGGTGGCAATTGCAAATGAAGTGTCCTTTGGGTATACGCACACTCAGAGCATAGGGGAAAGATTCCTGTACAGCTTTGATCAATGCACCTCCAAATGGATTGCACAGCCCTACAAAATAGCCCGTCTCATGGTGGAATTGATAGATAATTTATGTGGTTAACTTCTCTGTTAGCAGCATGAATGTTGCTATAGAGACATTTTGATAATTGATGAAACAGGTGACTTTCATATCACTAGCTCTGTTATAAAATGTAGACTTGGTACCCATGTATTCCTGAATAGACAAAGAGTTTGTCTGAAGGGTCACAAATTCATCATACATCTAATGAAGAATCTTTCGGCCATGTCTCTAAAGCTCTTTCAAATGATTTGGGTTTTCGTGATTAAGGCTTACAGGGTATTAAACATGGCACTTTTCCTACCTATGGCATCCTATAAACCCCTTTTTATGTTTCTTGGTCTTTTGGCTTGGTAGCAGTTATTAACATTTTCCTTGGAAATTTGACTTCATGGCCTATCACAAGACTTCTGTTTTCTGAATGGAACTTTCTTTGCCTTTATTTTTTCTCTCGAAATTCTGGCATCCTCAAAATCTATTCTGAAAATCTATTCCGCTTGTGTGGGTTGGGGGGGACAAAATTGAGCAAAAAATGGCCCATTTTTTTGCTCATTTCTGCCCTCCCCTAGACCCCAGGAGCTCTCTGAAAGCCTCCTACAAGCTATGCATGGCCATTTTGATGAAGTGGATGGCGTTTTGGGAGGGAAAAAAATGCTGTATTCAGTGTATAAGACGCACCCAGATTTTCAGCCTTTTTTTGAGGGAAAAATGTGCGTCTTATACTCTGAAAAATATGGTAGTTATAATGGAAATGTTTCTTCTACTTATAGTAATATCTAGATCTCTACTCTCTGTTTTGCAGGATTGAGACTTCTTAACTACATCATTCTACTCTACTACTGGCTACTTAAACAAGGGGGATGCTTGATTGATATCCTTGATTATCAAGCAAAACAGTCATAATGCTAATCAGGGCTTGGGAAAATGATTAATACTTATTCAGTTCTAGAGCAGTTTTCTATGTGGCAAATATAAGAACAATATGGCCATGTGCCCATATTGTGTGGCTTTGATATATGTATATCTTAATGGTTTCTTCCTTTCCTGCACCTCTGATAAAGTATGTCCACTGAGCCTTTAAGGAGTGATGTCCTCAAATTAATCTGTCTTCTTCTTTCACTCCCTCTTTCACTTTGGGTGACAAAGGACTTCCAGTGTATTCATTAAATTTTTATTTTGATGCTGCATAATGCTACATTCATTTATTTAAAATAGTATGTATGGTGAATTTTTAATTATGTATGAAATGGGTGCTTTGAGTGTCATATGCAACTTAGTAACTGAAGTTCTAAACAACATTGCAGTGGATTTAATTTAATTTAATTAATTTATATAGGTGAAGTGAAGGGAAAAGCAACCCTATGTATTTTAATATATAATCTTTTCCAGGCAATTCCAGAAAATACGCCAAGTTTCCTAATGAAAGATCCAATTTTCCAACATGAATCTCTAGCAAGCAATGATCCTCACAAAACCTTATGTATAAGACCTTTGGTCTTTGAAGATTTGAACACCAGGAGATTGTACTTCAACAACCAGCCAAACCAGGTAATCCATATACAAAACAACTTGTATATTGAATATGTCAAGAGATACCTCTGAAGTGCTACCAGAATTTTGTCTAGCAATATCACTGCTCCCATTCAGACATAATGGAACAGAGGATTCCCTGCAATGATGAGAAATGTCACAAAAGAGACTGGAAGTTTCTGCTTTCAAACAAACCATAATTCTTCTCAAGCTCCCTTCTCTGCCTTCTTATTTCCTCCTCTCATTTCTCTTCTCCCTTTTTCCCCTCTCTTTCCTCTCTCCTTCTCTCTTCTTTTTTATCCTCTCTCCTACTCTTAATTCCCCACCCTTACTTTCTCTACCCTTTCTTCCTTTCCCTCCTCGCCTCTCCTCTTTCCTTTGTTGCCTTTGTTTATTTATTTTCTCTGATGGGTTCTGAGGGTGGCGTTTCAACTATCCAAACTTAATATATATTTTTCAATTAAAAAAAATTTCTATTGAACAATAATTCACATAAACATTGAACAAAGACTAAGGAGTTTAATGCCTCCTCCAATTTTAGTCTAATTCATCCCAAGCTGATAGATCTTATACACATCTTACAGTCATCTTATACATCCCTAATTCTTAATATTTCTCCTACACTTCTAATAATAGCAGTTTATATAGAGAAAAAAGATTATTGTAATAATTATTTCTATTAACTAAATCTTAACCACTACTCCCATTAAAATCCGACACTCTTAAAGCAGAAGCAGGTGCTTTGAACTCACTTCTCTGATTTGCATAATTAATTGATACATTGGAGATTCCTCTACCAACGGTCTATGACAGATATCCATTGTTTTTCCCTCACCTTTTCCCCCTTTAGCTGTGGGGGAGGGGGGGTGCAATGGCTCAGTGGTTAAAAACTCTGAGCTTGTTAGCTGGAAAGTGGACAACCCAGTTCAAGAAATGCATTCTTTGATAATGTGACAAAATTAGTGGACCAGAGGAATGCCGTTGATATAGTTTACTTTGACTTCAGTAAGGCATTTGATAAGGTAGACCATAATCTATTACTAGATAAAGTAGAAGAAGGTGGGTTAGAAAGCATCACCACCAGATGGATTCGTAACTGGCTGACAACCGGACTCAACGTGCAGTCCTCAATGGAACTGCATCTACATTGAAAGAAGTATGCAGCTACGCAAGGCTCTGTTTTCAGCCCAGTACTCTTCAACATCTTCATCAATGACTTGGATGAGGAAATAAATGGGGAACTCATCAAATTTGCAGACGACACCAAGCTGGCAGGAATAGCTAACACTCCAGGAAATAGGCTTAAAGATACAGAAGGTTCTTGACAAACTTGAACATTGGGCACTATCTAATAAAATGAAATTCAATGGCGAAAAGAGTAAAGTTCTACATTTAGGCAACAAAAATGAAATGCACAGGTACAGTATAGGTGGTACCTTGCTCAATAGTAGTAACTGTGAAAGGGATCTTGGGAGTTCTAGTGGACAACTATTTAGATATGAGCCAGCAGTGTGCAGCAGCTGCCAAAAAAGCCAACACAGTTCTAGGCTGCATAAACAGAGGGATAGAATCAAGATCACGTGAAGTGTTAATCCCACTTTATAATGCCTTGGTAAGGCCACACTTGGAATACTGCATTCAGTTTTGGTCGCCACGATGTAGAAAAGACGTGGAGACTCTAGAAAGAGTGCAGAGAAGAGCAACAAAGATGATTAGGGGACTGGAGACTAAAACATATGAAGAACAGTTGCAGGAACTGGGTATGTCTAGTTTAATGAAAAGAAGAACTAGGGGAGACATGAAAGCAGTGTTCCAATATCTCAGGGGTTGCCACAAAAAAGAGGGAGTCAAACTATTTTCCAAGGCACCTGAGGGTAGAACAAGAAGCAATGGGTGGAAACTAATCAAGGAGAGAAGCAATTTAGAACTGAGGAGAAATTTCCTGACAGTTAGGATAATTAATCAGTGGAACAGCTTGCCTCCAGAAGTTGTGAATGCCCCAACACTGCAAGTCTTTAAGAAGATGTTGGATAACCATTTGTCTGAAATGATATAGGGCTTCCTGCCTAGGCAGGGGGTTGGACTAGAAGACCTCCAAGGTCCCTTCCAACTCTACTATTGTATTGTATTGTAAATGACAGGGTGAGCTCCCTTTATTTGCCCCAGCTCCTCTCCACCTAAACAATTCGAAGGCATGCAAATGTAAGTAGATATTTAGGTACCACTTAGGTGGGAAGATAACAATGTTTTGTGTACCTCGGCATGTAAATCATGATGGTCACATGACCAAAAGTTGACCTTGGGAGAACGCTGGCTCCCTCGGCTAAGAAATGAAGATGAACACCCTGTGAGCCCCCTAGAGTCGGACTTGACTGGAAAGAGGAAACCTTCATGTTTACCTTTATCTTACTGTAAACCAGCGTGTCATCTCACCAGTGCCCTGTTCAGCAACCATTTAGAGTTACTAAGAAGCCATGAAATTCATGATTTTTATGGAAACTTTGATTTTAGGCTGAGAGAACTAAAATGCTTGACTTTAAGTCTTTCCCAGTGCCAAAAAACCTTGATGAAATAAGTCTTTAAAGATAAGCACAGTATATATTTCTATAGTGGTGCTGTGTTTCATTTCTCTTACATCAGCTTGTGCCGAATCATGGTGGGGGTATCTCACACATTATTTTTTCTTATTGAATTTTTTTCAAATCTAGGCAAGCTATGTTCTTGGGTGAAGATCATACTTCCATAAATATTTGAACAAATACCTATTGTGTTTGTCCAAACATATGCTGGCTATATGATTGTGAACAGCATTGTAAGCCAGTTTCCACCCATGAATCAAACAATCCTTTTGGTACCATGCACACTGATTTTCCATAGTAATGACTGAACTACCCTGTAATTAAAATTCAGAACTATCTGTAACAAAACTTTTGATTTGCATGCTCTGCTTTAATTGAGAATGGAAGAATTCCATATTTAGCTTGCTCATTATGTAGAGAGTTTGAACCATTTGGCAAGAATGACTTTCATTAGGTTGAGCCAAGTAAGTCATAGTGAATCTCAAATATTCCAACATAAGGTTGCTCTGCCCTATAATGGAGCGTCTTGTCTTTGCCTTTGGCAGGGATGGGAGACGGCTATTTGCTTTTTAATCTTGCTTATAAACTAAAACGTTATAGCAAACTTTACTTAGTGAAAGATACTTCTGTCATCACCAGCCAATACTTTAGAAGGCTATGGAAAAGTTATTTCTGTTTCGGTTTTGTGGATTTCCATTGGATGCCAGCAAAGTGAACAACTTCTTTGGTCCTGGCTACAGTTCCTACCACAAGTGTTAATGTATTTATTAAGCAAGTACCTCAAGTAATCAAGGGATATTTTTTTCCTTCTAAAAGCATTTTGAAATAATTCAGGCCTGAGCTCGAGGTTACTTTTACTTCTGCACCTGTACCAAACCTTACCTCTGAAACATGATTTAAAGCTCATGTTCACAAGGAACGTTCTAGGCCAACGGTGGCGAACCTTTTTTGGTTCACATGCCAAAAATGGGGGGAACCGAGGAGGGGGGTTTGCGCTAGCGTGCCGTACCCATAATGCTTTGTGCATGCTCCAGAGGTTTTATGGGAGCCTGAGGAGGGCGAAAACAGCCTCCCCTGCTCCTCCGGAGGCCCTCCAGAAGCTTCAGGAGCTTCCCTGAGGGCTCTGGATGGCTAAAACTGGTCCTACGAGCAAACTGGAAGTATGTTTCTGAACTTCCAGGTTTCCCATAGGGCCGGTTTTTCACGCTCCGGACCATCCTCTGGAGCAGGGGTCTCCAACCTTTGCAAGCTTTGCTGGCTGGAGAAGTCTGGGAGCTGAAGTCCTTCAGGCTTAAAGTTGCAAAGGTTGGAGACCCTTGCTCTGGAGGACGAAAAATGGCCTCAAAAGACCAAAATCAGCTGGCCAGCGCATGCATATGTGCCTGGCCAGCTGACAGGGCAACGCCTCTTGTGCCTTGACAAATGGCTCTGCATGCCACCTGTGGCACACGTGCCATAGGTTCACCATCACGGTTCTAGGCTTAGCACAACATGAATCACTTAAGACCAAATTCTTTCAACCTTCCTAATTTAGCAATGGATGTTTGAAATTGCAACGCTACAAATTTAGGCAGAGATCAAATGGGGAGGAGGAGGGGGGGAGCTTTCTGAATCCTCTCATGTTTGAGAATTGTGTCCTTCAAAATTAAATGGTTTCTTTTACTGAATTAGTTTTTACTGACAGTTTTTATCCCTCAGATATTGAGCATACATACACACAACCAATTTTGAGGGGGAGGAAATACCAATATGGAGCTTCCACTCACACAAAATCCTGCCTTTTTTATTACCAAATTCTGCTGATGATATGTACATTTAACTTGACTGTTAATTGACTGATTGTTGTTGCCAGCGGGAAAGGGGTATTGCTTTTTATTATTTTTTATGATAGGTTTTCTTTATCTTCATAAGCTCAGTGAGAGTTTATATGGGCAGCTACATAAATTTTGGTTTGGTTTATTAAATTTATATACCACACCCTTTCCCAAAAGGGACTCGGGGCGGTGCACAGGCAATTTAAAAACATATATAAACATAACAATATACAAAATATAAAACCATACATCCCTTCGGCCGATTCGCTCACACAGAGAGAGACTTCTCCGGGTGCCATCCACTAGGCAATGCCAGCGGGCGACGCCCAGGGGAAGGGCCTTCTCTGTGATGGGCCCGACCCTCTGGAACGACCTACCCCCGGATATTAGAACGACCACAGACCTCCGCACCTTCCGCCAAAAAGTAAAAACTTATTTATTCCATCAGGCCGGTTTGGCCTAATCGACGCTTCTTGCCCCAGTCTGTTTTTTGCAAATTATCTATTTGGTTTTAATGGGTTATAATTTTAATGTTTTAAATTCTTGTACAGGGTAATTTAATTCATTTTTGACTTTGTATGTCTTGTATGTTTTTAGATAGTTTTTTAATTTTCCTGTACACCGCCCCGAGTCCCTTCGGGGAAAGGGGGGCAGTTTATAAATGTAATAAATTATTATTATTATTATTAAAATATAAAACCAAATTAAATTAATATCCCTGTGCTAAAAAAATTAAATATGTTAAAACAATATCCCTAAAACCAATTTAAAACAATTGGTTTTAGGGATATTGTTTTAACATATTTAAATTTTTTAGCACAGGGATATTAATTTAATTTGGTTTTATATTTTGGTTTTACATAAATTTTCTTAAATAAATAAATGTTCTGTGTACACACAGTTACTGAATTTGCATTTTTTTCTCCAACTACATTTTGTTTACCATTATTTATTGAACAGATTTCCTGTTCAAAAGAATATAGCCCGATTCAATATAGCCCGATTCAACCAGCTCACTCCATCGCTGGCCATAGGAGGCGAACATCTTGCCCCTGTGGATGGGGCGCGCAATTTGGGTGTCCTCCTGGACTCCCGGCTGTCCATGGAAGATCAAGTGACAGCCGTGGCCAGGAGGGCGTTTTACCAGGTTCGCTTGGTTCGCCAATTGCGCCCCCTATTGGATCGGGACGCCCTGCGCACAGTCACTCATGCGCTCGTGACATCCCGACTGGACTATTGTAACTCTCTCTACATGGGGCTCCCCTTGAGGTGCACCCGGAGACTTCAGCTAGTCCAGAATGCAGCCGCGCGAGCAATTATGGGAACCGCTAGGTTTACCCATGTAACACCGCTCTTGCGCGAGCTGCACTGGCTACCTGTCGTCTTCCGGGTGCGCTTCAAGGTGTTAATTATCATCTTTAAAGCGCTCCATGGCTCGGGACCTAGCTATCTGCGGGATCGGTTCCTGCCTCATACATCCTCGCGGCCGATTCGCTCCCACAGAAAGGGACTTCTCCGGGTGCCGTCCACTAGACACTGTCAGCGGGCGACACCCAGGGGAAGGGCTATCTCTGTGGCGGGCCCGGCCCTCTGGAACGACCTCCCCCCCGATATCAGGACGACCATGGACCTCCGCTCCTTCCGTCTTAAATTAAAGACTCACTTTTTCTGTCTGGCCGGCCTAGGATGAGTCTCTCTGCCTCTGGGGTTTTATGGGGAATTAGTATTGTTTAGTTTTAATGGGAATTTTAGCGCAGGTTATATTTAATTTGTTTTTAGAATTGTTGTATGTATTTGGTTTTTATTTTACCTGTGCACTGCCCCGAGTCCCTGTGGGGAGAGGGTGCGGTTCTACAAATTAAAAATTATTATTATTATTATTATTATAGCAGAAAAAGCAGTTAATATCCTCAAAACAGTAGATAAAATAATTATTGAATATAATAGTAAAATGATTAGAATGCAGAGCAGTATTTAAGAAGCAAGCGAGAATCCATGTAGATGTGGGGGTGGGGGGGAGTGAAAGATCATTCCAAGATTATCACAGCAACAATTGCTATGTGATCAACACTCAACTTGATGACTTTCACAGATGGATTGGAAAGTAGGATCTTGGGTGTTGTGTATAAGCTTACTTCCAGATTTTCAATACCAATATGACGGATTGGCTGCAGATATGAATCGGTTGTCTATATCAGGGGTCTCCAACCTTTGCAACTTTAAGCTTTGCTGGCTGGAGAATTCTGGGAGCTGAAGTCCTTCAGACTTAAAGTTGCAAAAGTTGGAGACCCCTGGTCTATATAACTACAACAGAAATACGTACACGCAAAAGTTGAAATTTATGCACTTTTTTGAAGGATAGCCTCATATGCAGTGTATTACTGTAATTCAGCTGGGATGTAATCAGAATTTGTGTCACCAGTGCAATTAAATTCATTAAAATAAGACTACATTTGGCAAGGAGTCCAAGCTGATAAATGGCATTGATGATGCTTTCTCTTCCAACAAAAAGAGCCAAGTCCAGGAACACTTGCCAGTTGCATATTTGGGCTTTTAAAGGAAATGCAAATTCATCAGGTATAAATGTAAATTACTATCTGCAGCGATTCTGGCTTGATTAAGCTTCAGGTTACTCACCCTTCTTTCTTAGATTCCTATTTCCAGATATTCACTGTGGGGGTTCCACCATCTCCTTCAGTTTAAAATAATGTTAGAACTGCACATCATCCACAGCTTGACGTGATCCTAGTCTAATTTTTAGATGCCTTCAAGGGATTCATATGACCATTAAAAAATGTTGTGCTTTGGAATAATCACCTTCTTCTTAATTTGTAATATTTAAACGTGTCCTTTACTTCAAAATGTTCTGTGTGTGAGAGAATGTGAACTTCATAATATAAGGATTATCAGCACTGCTTTGCTTGGTTATTTGGACTGTTGAAAAAAACATTAAATATGGCAGATGTGTTCAATAAATTGCACTATTTAAGCAAAACGATTCTCCTGACTCAAGGTATTGTGACTTAATACTTTGCTTGTTTGAAGTAACACACTCAGTCATCATTATGATTTATGTGTAATATTAAAGGCATCTTTTTCCCTTCTGTGTCTTCTCCTCTTTTGTAGATACCCCAGAAGCCAGTCAGAAGTGTTACTTTTCAGGACGAAGAAGAAATTGTTCGGATAAACCCTCGTGATATTCTAATCCGTCGCTATGCAGACTATCGGCATCCTGATATGTGGAAAAATGACTTGGATAGGGATGAAATAGATTCCTCGCTGCACTGCCCTAAAGCAGACTATAAAAAATCGGACTATCTCTACCCATCTGGAGATGGGCCTAAACTGAATTCCCTAAAAGATTCTAAGAGCTCTGTGGTACTCAAAACGCAGCCTTCTTCTATCAAATTGAAAAAATCCAAAAAAAGGAAAGAGGATGGTGAGCGCTCTCGATGCATATACTGTCAAGAGAGGTTTAACCGTGAAGAGAATGGCCGGGGCAAATGCCAAGATGCTCCAGACCCGATTAGAAGATGCATATACCAAGTTAGCTGCATGCTTTGTGCCGAGAGCATGCTCTACCACTGCATGTCAGACTCCGAAGGGGACTTCTCTGACCCTTGCTCCTGCGACACGAGTGACGACAAGTTTTGCCTACGGTGGCTCGCCCTCGTCACTCTGTCGTTCATTGCGCCATGTATGTGCTGCTACCTCCCGCTGAGAGCGTGCCACCACTGTGGCGAAATCTGTGGATGCTGTGGAGGAAAACATAAAGTTGCAAGTTGAAGCAGTCCAGTGCAAAAATGGGCTGATAAGTCTTTATTGCTGGGAAGTATCCAATTAATGGAAGCACTTGGCATGCAGAAGGGAAAACCCACCCTATAGGAAAGGCTTCTTGCAGAAGACATGTCGGAACTGTGGCGTTTAACCAATGCAAGCCATGCCTAATCTACTTTTTAAGTGCACAGGACAAGTGGTGAAGGAGTTCTTGCAACCTGAAAGCCTTTCCTTCCGATTGGTCTTTGGAAGAAGTATAAACTGCAATCCATACTTCAGCACTCTGTACATTTTGTGCTATAGGTGATGGGGGGGAAACACTCTTTTGAAATAATCAATTTGGCAGAAAACTTAACTATACCTGCACTAGGGAAAGCCGATTGAAAACTAAAGGAAGTTAATGTCTTGGCAGATATGAAAAATTAAATTGATTTTAAGTGCAACTAAATTACTTATAAATAGTTTTGGGAAACAGTTTTATGTACAAATAACAAATGTTTATATTTAACAAAATATACGGTACAAATTGTTAAATCTTTCTTCCACTTTCCAGTTCAGCAGTTATGGACCTTGTTTCCCAGGCACATTCCGTGATAGTATTTCTCAGTTTTAAATACTTAGTATTTTTATTCAAATAGAGAAATCAATATTTTCAGTCTTATTTCCCTTCAACTACATTTTTGTATTAATTTTCTTCTGTACATTCTGGTAATCTGAAAGCCTTTAAATATTAATTATTGTAGTCTTGAATGACCAATGTTTTGTTAAGCACAGATATAATTGTCTAATGCTCTTATGAGAACATAACATTTATTTTTATATATAAATAACTCTAATTTCACTGTAATGGCAAGATTTTACCCCTCCCTTTCTCTCAGCCAGCAGATTTTCTTTTAGGATTTCCTCCTAAAAATTTTGATGACAGATGTTTGAGAAGAGAAAATTACCACTTCAAAATTGTTTAAAATATATGCTTATAACTTTGTTTCAACTTGGTGCCAGTTATTTCTTTATATGTTTCCATTATTTTACTTTTATTTGACCTACCACAAGTTAAACTTATGCTGTATGACAAACTGTAGTCCAGGTAGGAAAAAACAAGTTAATTTCTTGTTGAATGAAAATGGATTTTATTTTGTCTTTGAGTTGTAGCATATTAATGAATATATTTAACTTAACATTTGGCTGTGTGTTCTAAATGCCATTTCTGGTAATTCCTAAATGTTATCTATCATATGGCATAATAACATAATTAAGCATAGAGGATTTTTATTAATAAAAGTTTAAAGCAGTGGAGCAGTCATTCATTCAAAAAGGTTAAAAAGGTGTGGAGAAGGGAGTAAAATATGTCTTTAATATGTTTTTGGATTAAAATTAAAATTTCACAATTTTTAATATCTGTCTTTCTTCAGAAAAATATACATATTGATTTTGTTTTCTTTGTATCGTGTTCCATCATACAGTTTTACCTCCACCATACAATCTACATTTCCCAGAGCCCAGGCATCAAAATCAAACAAATGTACATAATAAAACACTGTTTATAAAATATCTTTTTAAAAGGGCATTTATATTTTATACAACAGCTTGAACAGACAACATTATGTACATAGATCATCTTGAAGTATTATTTCACATTGAAAAGAAGAGAAATATATTGATAAGTATTGAAGTTAAGAGCTTCTTTCTAGTTTTGTATTTTTATGTAGAATAAATAGCCGGTCAGCAAACGTGATTCTTTAGCAACAGTTGCCTTTCCTGCATTTTATATCTTTAAAAACTGCAGCATAGGATGTCTTTCATGCTTTATGTAGTCATTTAATCAGCTAAGTTGGTTGCCTAGGGAGAATGTTCATTTTTCCCCAAACAGAGAAAAAGGGAGAGATAGAGAGAAAAAATCCCTAATTTTTATTTCATTAATGGCATGAGAACCGCATGAATTGTGAATAGCAATGATTAAAATATTCTGTTTTTTTTAATGAAAGTGGGGCAGAGCAACAAACAGCCATAAAAAGTACTTGCTGGCTGACCAAGAAAGTGCTTTGGACCTCTGCATGTATATTTGCACACATACATAATTAGATATTTTAAGATACAACGAGTCTTTCTCTGATGAGCACTAATCAACATAATACATCAGCTCCTGTAGTGTTTTTCACATGGAATTCTATATGCTTTAATCCTTTTTCTGAATATGTGCGTTTCAGTGTATTGCGGGATCCAATCTGGATCAGTCGCCAGAAGCAGAGGACATTATCCTGGGACATGTATATTTGCCTCCGTTCATTTCAGTGTGCATTTAAACATTTCGCTGGTAAACATGTATTATCCTTTATTGAATAGATTATGTTCCTTCTTGGGGAAGGCCCTGAAATACAAACACAATACTATAGGATTTTAGGTTCTCCACCACCGTTTTAAAATGGAGATATTTGGAATATAATGTAGGACTAAAGCAAAGTTTCTTCTTAGAATAACCATTAGATTTTAACTTAACAATCTACTGACTCTCTCCTATTATTTAATGAGTTTATTTAATAGTGTTTAATCATACATTATCAGTGGATATTTATCCATATGTGTGATGCATTTCCTGTTCCTGTTTTTTATTTTCATCTTGCTTTGTCCAGAAAGGTATGATGAAAAGCTGTATTTTATAAAAGAGCAATTCAGACACTTTTTAATAGATAAAGTTGCCTGCTTTGCTAAATCTCTGAATGATATTTTTAAGCTTGGGAAAGTTCTTCCTAGGTTATTCTGTATGAAAATAGCTCTGTTACTCGAGCACCACCTGCTGGACAGACATGATTTAGAAATTGGGACGAGTCATACAGCCCTTTAAGCATTAATTAAATATACTTTTCCACCAAGTAGGCAAAAGTATATCAGGATCTGCTCATAAATATGCAGGTAATATGCAGCAGATCAGCAAGAATTTCTGTTTTCAAAAAATGAAAATAAGAACTAGGGGAGGCATGATAGTTAGAGTTCCAATTTCTCAGGAGCTGCCACAAACGAGGTAGTCAAGGTATTCTCCAAAGCACCTGAGAGCAGGACAAGAAGCAATGGGTGGAAACTAATCAAGGAGAGAAGCAACTTAGAACTAAGGACAAATTTCCTGACAGAACAATTAATCAGTGGAACAGCTTGCCTCCAGAAGTTGTGAATGTTCCACCACTGGAAGTTTTTAAGATGTTGGATAACCATTTGAAGTGTAGGGTTTCCTGCCATGGTGGAGGGTTAGACTAAAAGACCTCCAAGGGCCCTTCCAACTCTGTTACTCTGTTAATTCAACAATCCTGACAAAACTCTCCCTTCCTGCTAAATTAGGATATTGAAAGAAAGAAACTGTAACAGGGTGGGAGGGAGCGAAACAGTAGCTTTATGAGTCATACAATTTGCTTTCAAGCTCCTGCTGGTTTACTTGGAAGACCTTGGGGATTCTAGAGAGATGAAATAGACAAGCCTAAAAGAATATAATGTAATGTACCCACTCACAAACTAGACCATGTGTATAGAATATATTTTCTGGGATTTGGCTCTACAGTGGAGGTCAATTCTTCCTATTTAGCATTTGCAACTTCTAATTCAATACTTTAAATGTCATTTTTGAAAGGGTAATAAACCGATAATCGCAGATTTGTCAAGTAGTAATAAAATTGTAATGTTTTCATGTAAAATCCATGAGCTTCAAGAAAAATAGTTATAAACTAACTTTAAAAAGTTAAAATTGTTTTTCTTTGGAAAACTTCTCTAATATTAAATATATTCTTTAATCAACCTTAATTTCACCAAAATTCAGATCTATATTGATGGAGAAGAGTTTGGGAAGAAACTAGAAAGCCTGAATGCTTTCTTGGAGAATGTCCCCAAATAATAGCTATGAACACCCACACTCTTTCATATCATTTAAAAAGAAGTAGCTCAGAACATTTGCGGTGAATCACAGAAAGCTTGTCCTATTTCTCCTTTAAAGCCAAGGATGAATTTTTATACACAGCCAGATTAATAAAGGTTTAATGTCTGAATCAATGTTTCTACAAGGTTGGCAGCTGGAATATAAGGTAAAAACAACTGACAAATATCCTTCCCTAATCCAGTGTCCTACAAAGACTATGTTCGCAAATCCTACACATCTGGGGAAGGTTGAACTCTAAGAATGTTACCATTAAAATGCAACGATAGAACCTTTCTTAACCAGCTTGGTTCCTGAATCATAATCCATTGTAGCAGTTTCAGAAGATGTGTGTACATTGAGATAGTTCACATTTTTGTTCCTTCTAAATTCTTATACGTTGCCTCTGCACAACAAAATTTTAACACTCATTTGAGTAGCACATAATGTTTATTTATTCCACATGAAACTACAATTCACAAATTTCACTTAAGTATTGTGATTACTACAAGTGGGTGGTTAAAATATCCATATGCATTTCAGTGCCACTAAATGCCACTTAAATAGCATTAAATGACACTTTGGTCCAAAGATGCTTAATTTCAATAGTTGTCATTATCTATGAGAATAGAAAAAGATTCAGTGGAAGAAATTTATATTGGGAGGTGCAATGTAACCTATATATAAAGTTTTTCCCTTTTATTTTTGGATTTTATTTTGGTAAATGCCATTTGTTTTTCACTTCTCAGAAAGTGCCTCACTTGCAGATTATTTCCATTTAAAAATGTTATATCTTTATATTAATGTAGGTTTTAGTTTCAATTTCATGTCTTATGTGTATTTCTTTATGTATAAAATAATATAACTGACTATCCTTGAGTACCTAATGTAAATATATATGAGTTTTAACTCATCAGTTACTACAGTACACCTGTTGGAATTACTAGATAATAACATAAAACAGTTTTAAATGTTTTCTGCAATTATCTGAATAAAACTATCAGGACATTAAACAGAGTGAAGTCATGGTTATTGCATTTAATTTGGGGGACTATTCTGAGTAGGATATCAGGAAAAATTGCATAAAATTTCTAGCATTATGTAGCATTTCCATTAAATTGGCAAGATGAATCTGTACCTTTGGCAAGGCCTTATATGATGCTTGTAAAACGTGCTCTACTCACTTATATAGCAGGAACACACTAATTCATAAATCCAAACCAGGGTGAAAATCTGAAGCCATCATACAAGGACAGTTCTATAAAGCCAAGCAGACGAAATACAGATTTTTTTAAGGTAAAGCCAGCCAAGGGCAAACAAACTTGAAATTCTGGAAAAATTTAAAAAAATTAACTTGGTGATAAAAAGATAGGCAATTCCAAGTCAGTTCTTCAGGGAGCAAGAATGTACTACTAAAAATAATTATCAAATTGCCCATGCTTAAGAATGACATAGCACACAGAGAAAGGCTTTGAAAATGACTTCTGTAGCCAAATAGATGACATGTATAAATTCCATTCCATTGGTACTGAGGTTCAGTGCATAAAAATACTGTAGTTCAAAGCTGATACCTCATATTGGTCTTGGAAATGAATGGGAAACTAGGCAGAACACATATCTTCAAACTTCTATGTTGAGTTGTTATAGAGTTGTTTCAAAATAGACATAGAAGGGGGAAGAGAACCCAATGTCGAAGAAATCAGATTTATCTCTGAATGTAAAGGCATCAAGTTTATCTAACATGAAGTGTGGAAGAGGTTTGTCCATCTTTTAAAGCACAAGAACAGGTGTTAACAACTTTGAAATATGAAGTAAAGCACTCCTGAATAAAATTATCTTTGCCTGCAGCAAAAGGATATAAGAAAGCTCACCAGATGTTCCTTGGCAGCATGCTCCAAAGGATAGAAGAACAAGCAAGAAAACCTTCATACAGTTCTCATCAACCATTCTTCTTGCGATAAACAATGGGAGAAAGAGCTTAAAGCCCAGATAAGCCTGGGACACAGAAGAGGACAAACAGGTTTGTTATATGTTCTCACAGATTTCAACTTTTGCACTGATAATGGTGATGCTTCTCAAAGACTACAATAAAATATTTTTGTTCTGTGCAGAACATTGCAGTTCTTTGTCAAAAACCCGATTGATTTAGGAGCTCTGTTGAGTTCAACTGGACTTGCATCTCAGGAGACAGAAATGTGCAGAAGTGTTTTTCAGTTAAGATACAGCCTGTTGTGCCTTCAAATGGCTTTTACTGCACTGCCGTAAAATGGCTTCTACTGTATAGTGCAGTGGAGTAACAGCTTCACAGTACTCCACAAGGAAGTTCCCTCTGGTAAGGTGGAAAATCCAACAATAGAAATTATGTTTGATCTGGACATTTCCCCCCTATAAATAAATACCCAGACAACACCGGGTTATCAGCTAGTTTCCAATAATAGGATGGGATGCAAGGCAAAAAGCCCAAGGAAGAGATGTCTTTTCTGTGGAAGAGCCACAGGAAAAGCGGAAAGAGAGCAGCCTAAAGTTCAAGGATTTTTTTAATGTTACCTTCTGGGGTCTGCTTGTTTATCAAGTAAGACTTTTCAAAGCCACAGAGGCCATGATTATCAGGAGAGCTAGCCAACTATTCAGCTTTCAGTTAATGTTTAAAAGCATAAAATGCATATGTTAGCAAACACCTGCAGCCTTTTAAATATATATATTTATTTATTTATTTATTTATTTATTTATTAAACCTTTCTGCCGATGAAAGTATGATGTGTCTCAAGCATACAAAATTTAGTTTTTGGAAATTACATGTGTCTCTCAAGCATTTACAGCTCTTACATTAATGTATGAGAATTGATGTCATTAATGATGACATGCCATCCCCTTGAGGTGCACCCGGAGACTTCAGCTGGTCCAGAATGCAGCCGCGCGAGCAATTATGAGAACCTCAAGGTTTACCCACATAACACCGCTCTTGCGCGAGCTGCACTGGCTGCCTGTCGTCTTCCGGGTGCGCTTCAAGGTGTTAGTTATCATCTTTAAAGCGCTCCATGGCTCGGGACCTAGCTATCTGCGGGATCGGATCCTGCCTCATACATCCTCACGGCCGATTCGCTCCCACAGAGAGGGACTTCTCCGGGTGCCGTCCACTAGACTTTGTCAGCGGGCGACGCCCAGGGGAAGGGCTCTCTCTGTGGCGGGCCCTGCCCTCTGGAACGACCTTCCCCCCGACATTAGAACAACCACGGACCTCCGCTCCTTCCATCTAAAATTAAAAATGCATCTTTTCTGCTTGGCCGGCCTAGATTAGTCTCTCTCTATGGTTTTTTTTTAGTAAACTTAAGTTAATTGGGAATCTTAGTATTTTAATGGGGAATTTTTAGCACAGGAACAACGTTTAATCTGTTTTTAAATATGTTTGTATATTTATTGTTTTTTATTTTCCCTGTGCACCGCTCCGAGTCCCTATGGGGAGAGGGAGCGGTCTATAAATTAAATTTTATTATTATTATTATTATTATTTAAATGTAAATTTCTTTGAAAAAAAAATTAAAAGCTGTACCCGGGGAGCAGCTGGCCTTTTTGAATCCTAAGACAGCCTGGCCTTTAAGGGAATCCCCTGACCCTTGAAGGCCAATGAAAGAATAGAAAAAAGAGGGTTTCTCAAGTCTGGGGTAGGAAGAGTTTTGGAGTTCTCTTGATGAGAAAGTTGGCTAGAATCTTGGATGAGAGGGTGGCCCTCCAGCAAGGTGAAAATTATTTATTTGTAAATACAAAAGCACACTCAAAATTAGGAAAGCTAATGACTCAGGATGTATCTCTATTCAGAGAACAATCTCTATTCCTCAAAGAAAGAGTGTTTGATGCCCACCTTGGTTGCATATCTCATCCTATCTCATTTGATAAAGCATCCTCTCTCCTCCACAGATGTTCATTCAGACATTCCATCGAGTGGCTACTCAATGGAACAAGTGAACAATCTTAAGCCACGTTCATTTCTTAAGACATGGCCCAGTCTCCAGAAATTGAGTACCCAAATTGATGGTTGCACTTGTCCTAATACTGTTCTATACTCTACATCAAAGAGGTAAAACTGTTAGCATATTGTGGTTGCTATAACAACAACATGACACCCTTGGCTGTAGCCAGAAAAAGCCTCATTTATTTATACAGTGCCATGTATTAACTGGTGTAGCTTTGCATGTTTCATATTTATTAATCCACTTATTTATCAAAATTGTATAGATGCCCACAGTGGCACCCACTAATTAGATAAAAACCACAAATATAAAAACATATTAAATCTTGAATGGGGGGGGGAGAGAGAGAGAGAGAGAGAGAGAGAGAGAGAGAGAGAGAGAGAGAGAGAGAGAGAGAGAGAGAGAGAGAACACATATAAACAAAGCCTAGGTCAGGGGTGTCAAACTTGTAGCCCATGGTCTGGATGGGTCATGAGCTATCCACGCCCACTCTCATTTTAGCGAGAGGAGGGAAGTTATGATACATCACGTGATGACAACTTGATGACGTGAGTTTGGCACCCCAAGGTGAAGAGAAGAGGCTGAGCTAAAATGACTGGGCAGAGGCAATCTCTCAGACAACCCAGTCCCATGCTATGAAGGACTTTTCAGATTAAATCCAACAATCCAAGAAAGAGGGCCACTTGTGCATAAGATGGAGCTATGAAAAGGTCGTCCAAGTAACAACTGCCACCTTCTTATCAAACAGAAGTTGTGCGTCTAGGACAGTGGTGGGCAAACTCATTAGTCAAGGGAGCCAAATATCAACAGGACAACGATTGAAATTTCTTTTGAGAGCCAAAAGAAGGTGTGGCCTGTTTTGTGGGAGTGGCTCAGTGGTCATGTGACCAGGTGGACGTGGCCAATTTGGAAAATGTGATGAAACTCACTTAACGATGGTCTTGCTTAGCAACCAAAATTTTGGGCTCAATTGTGGTCATGTTCTTTCTTTCTCTCTCTCCCACTTTCTTTTTCTTTCTTTTTTCTTTCTTTCTCCTTCTCTCTTTTTCTTTCTGTCTCTCTCTCTCTCTCTCTGTGTGTGTCTGTCTCTCTTTCTCTGTATCTGTCTCTCTTTCCTCCCTCCACCCATCTCTGTCACTTTGTGTGTGTGTGTGTCTGTCTGTCTCTCACTCACTTAATCAGTCTCTGTCTATCTGTCTCTCCCTCCCTCCCTCTGTCTCTCCCTGTCTCTGTGTGTGCCACTCTCTGATTCTCTCCCTCCCTCTCTCTCTGTCTCTCCGTCTTTCCCCGTCTGTCTCTGATTCAATCCCTCCCTGTGTCATTCTCTATCTGTGCCTCTCTCCGTCTCTCTCCCTCCCTCCCTCCCTCTCTTTCTCTCTTTCTCTGTCTGTCTCTCTGTCTTTCCCTCCCTCCCCCTCTGTCTCTCTCTGTGTCTGTCAGTCCCTCTCTCTCTCCCCTCTCCTCCTCCCCACCCCAGGAAGCAGTGGAAGGGCTTGGGAGGTTATGGATGCCTCTTCCCGCAGCAGGCGAACGAGCCCCTGGAGTGCGGCTCTTCCTCCGCCGGGCAGACTCCGTCTGTGGCATACGCTGCTGCTTCTCCTATCCCCAAGCCTTGCGACACGCAGCTCCCACCGCCCAAGGTCGCCCGGCAGGTCGCCCAGCAGCATAGGCGGCTGCTGCTGCTTCTCCTACCCTTGCAACGCGCAGCACCTGCCGCCCAAGGTCGCCCAGCAGTTGCCCGGCAGGGGCGTCGGGCAGGGAAGCCAGCCGCGTCTCCATCGGCTCCTTCCGACAGCCACCACAGCACACGTTCTGGGGCCGCGCGTCTACCTCCCTCCCAGCCACGCAGCCCCAGAACGTGCGCCGTAGTGGCTGTCGGAGGGAGCCTGTGGAGACGCGCCCGGCTTCCCTGCCCAACGCCCCTGCCGGGCGACCTTGGGCGGCGGGAGCTGCAAGGGTAGGAGAAGCAGCAGCAGCTGCCTATGCCACAAACGGAGTCTGCCCAGCGGAGGAAGAGCAGCACTCCAGGGGCCAAAGAACCACTTGTGGCTCGCGAGCCGCGGTTTGCCGACCACTGGTCTAGGAGGATCCCCAGATTGCACACTGGAACTGTTTGGGGGCAATGAAATCGCATCAAATACCAAAGATGCATTATCCTAGAACCAGTGGGCCTCAAAATCCAGAGCCACTCAGTCTTGCCAGGTTTTAATTGAATCCTGTTGTTCCCCATCCAGATTCTCACAACCTCCAGCCATTGTGAAAAGATGTGCATGGCATTTGTTGCAATGTCTTAGGCTGCAACATTTTAAAGACCATTATTTTTACAAGTGCATACAAATATTGTTTTTCCCATATAAATTATGCACATTCTGAATCAGCAATGACTCGTATTCCTATAATTAATTCAAAAGTTGTAATGGCAAAACCAGTTAATGTTGCCTAGTAATTTTCATTTTATTTGAAGATTTCTGGTTCATACGCGTTCCCAGCAATGACAGGAATGGATTGATTTGATGGATACTTTGCCAATCTTTTAACATGCATATTGGTATTTCCTGGACACCACGTGGGAATAAATACAGCAAATATTGTAAAGTGCTTGCTTAAAAAATTAAGAAATAAATGTTCTTTCCAATCCTAATTCTAATTCTTAGGTGAATTTATATTTAACATTTTGACCTACTAAGTTTTGAAAGTTTACTCATTAACGGTAAGTTCTTTTTTTCCCCTTTTCCTTTGTGCTCATTGTCTTTTTGTTTGTTTTAAAAGGGGGAAATACTTTTGTATATTTTAAGACCAATTAATTGCATTAGCAATAACCTGTATCCTGAGGGTAATGGGAAATATGACAGCATGAGATATGACAGTTTGGTTTCTCTGCCAGCAGCAAAAATTCCTGACTAAGAGTGAATGGAGGAATAGTGCTCACCAATGAGTCATTTGCCATGTAAGTCCAATGTTCTCTTCCATCGTGTCCACAGTCATGTGCTTGCTGTTAATTAATCCAAGCCTTTGTTCTTCAATCAAGGCTATATTTCTACTCTTACCTATAGAATGTCTTTTATTTGGGGGTGGGGTTCCCTAATAATGTTTCAAATGGAACATATATGCTTTGTTGAAATGGATGGCCTGATTACTTGGAAGAGCTAATGACAAATCTGGAACCAGCCTTTCTCCACTTGAGGTCTTCCATATGTGTTGGGATTTCAGCCCTCAGGATTCTCATCACTGAGCCCTGTTATCTGGAAATATGGAGACTACAACTGACGGGTTCTCACATCAGAGAAGGCTGCCATGGTAAACCCACTAGGGATGAAAGCCCATTGAATGGAATTGGCTCTGCTCTTGATGTCAGTTGTCCTCTAGGTTGTTTACCAGAAGGGGAGATACTTTGGTTGATGTAGAACAGGGCTGTCCAATGTCGGCGACTTCTGACAGTTGAAGTCCACAAGTCTTCAAGTTGCTAAGGTTGGACACCCCTGATGTAGAGTGCACAGTAATGAAGTTGATAGCTTGATCATTTTGATGGGGGAGAAGGTTTTAGTATAAAATGGCCTCATATTTATGACAGTTGCAGTGTCCCAGGGTCATGTGATCTCTTTTTGCAAACTTCTGACAAACAAAGTCAGCGGGGAAGCCACATTCACTTAATAACAATGTTACTAACTTTTAACACTTGCAGTTATTCATTTAACAAATATGGCAAGAAAAGTATTGCAAAATAGGGCAAAACGTACTTAACAAATGTCTCACTTAGCAAAAAAAAATTTGGGCTCAATTATTTTGGTCGTAAGACGAGGACAACTGTACATTTTGTTGAATTCCAAATGCTATTAGCCAGTGTTCAAGGACAATTTTAGCTGCAGTATAACTCTTCAGGAATAGGGTCTCTGTTTACTGGCTAAACAGAGCCATATTTCCATTCATTTATCTTACAAGTTCTTCTAGCGATATTTATTGCATTCACAGCTTTCACCTCCTGTTCCTTGAAAGAGAATAGCTTGTTGCATTATTTTTTCCTTGTCTCTGAAACATCTCCAAGTTAATGTAATACAATAAATTAATTAAAAAAAAACACACTGAGTGCTAATACAAGAAGAATGTGGAAACTTTCTTTTCCCTTTCTTTTTGCTCTTTCCTATATTGTTTATATAATATTTCAATAAGACTGGAAAACTGTTTCTGAAACCATAGACTGTGACCAATGAGATAAGATTTCTTAGCATATCCATCAGCATATCAGATCTATTTATTAATAAACAACTCCTGTGGAAGTTCAAGACAGTATACATACAAATTCTAATTTTTATTTAAACAACAGCCCTGTAACAGAGGTCAGGCAGATATATAATTTGTCCATGGTCAACCGAGGAGCTTTCATTACAAGCAGATTCAAACTTATAGTTTTGCTAACATGTTTGACAACCTACCTCAAAAGGCAATTTATTCTTTTTTTTTTTATTAAAAAAGTTTTATTCACACAGATTTTCCCCCTTTTTACCCCCCCCCCGACATATAATATAAATCACATACAAATACTATACCCGCCTCACCCCATCTTAAAATGAGTTTCTCATTCAGATATTATACCCCCTCACCTCCCATAAGACACAATATAAGGCAATTTATTCTTGAAGAGAATAGGAAGGGGGAATCTATGATTCAGATGTTAAACGTGTCTCAAAACTCATTTCCATGTTGACAAATACTGCTGGCATTGACTCAGTGGTGAGTAGTCAGCAAGTTTCCAGAGCACAGCTATATTTACCAAATGAAAATACGTGTATCTCATCTTGATCTCATTCCGACATCTAGGGCATCTAATTATAACAATAAATCATATAAAAACAAAATCTTAAAATGTCACATAAGTAACATACCCTAGGGAAATGGGATAATCATTAAGAAAAAGCCATGCACAAAGAAACAAGGCTCACAAACATGAAACTTCATGACTGTACACTCCCTACATCAGGGGTGTCCAACCTTGGCAGCTTGAAGACTTGTGGACTTCAATTCCCAGAATTTACCAAGGTTGGACAGCCCTGTTTTAGATCAACCAAAGCATCTCTTTCTTTTTCTTTCTTTTTCTTTTTAGAATTTATACCCCACCCTTCTCCTTGTTAGGACCCAGGGCGGCACACAGGCATTATTAAAAACCATAACAATAGACAATATACATTATTAAAAACATATTAAATTAAATCCCGTGCTAAAAAAACCATTTAAAACCCTGAAAATTAAAATTTATAGATAAAAGTCAGAAACGGGGGGCTATGCTAGGCCGGCTTGTTGGAATAGATACGTCTTAAGACGTTGGCGGAATAGGCAGAGGTCCAAGGTGGTGCATAGGTCGGGAGGTAGGTCGTTCCAGAGGGCCGGGCCCGCCACAGAGAAGGCCTTCCCCTGGGCATCACCAACCGGCATTGCCCAGCCAACAGTACCCAGAGAAAACCCTCTCTGTGGGAGCAGAGTGGACGAAGGGATGTATGGGGCAGAAGGCGGTCTCGTCTTCCCTTCTGGTACACAACCGAAAGGACAACTGACATCAAGAGTAGAGCCAAGTCTATTACACAGATTAGGCATACTTTCTATGTTAGACATACATGGTGAGAATGGCTTATAGGTGGCTATATATAATTATTTAAAGGGTGCTGGTAAAATCTGTGTATTTCTGTGACATACAGACTACTTTGCCCTTTGAGATTCTTTGATATATATGTACTTAATCCCATCTGAAACTCATATCCCCTTTAGGTTTGTCCAATATAAACAACCTCTTTGAAGACAGACATATTGTTAATTTATGCAAACTTCAGCATGTTTTCTGTGGTACTATTTTATTTTTATACTTTGTACTACATTTGTCATTGTTTATTCATAATTATGAAGTCCCAGTTTGCGGTTCATTTATTTTTCTATCTTAATTATAATTTTTTATTTAGGGGCTTCAATTTTAATCTTAAACACAGAACTGTGTCTAGGACATTTCTCCCCAAATATAACAAATTCATGCACTACAAAAGCTAAACTGAGAAACTTTGTTCAAGCACATAAACCTTCATCAGGGTTTATTTTCCTCCTCCAGAAAGGCATTTCTTTGTAATAAAAATACTTCAATCTCATTCCCAGGATTGTTTACCAAAAAAATATTTACAGTAAACATAAAAAATACAGTAAAATCAAACCATGCAGTCCTAGAACTAGCATAAAACAGTGGGACTTTTCCTGGCATAAAAACAATACTAACGTAAAAAAAAATAGGTGAATATGAGGATGATTATACCTGGAGAAAACACCACCAAGATGATTTGCTGTATCAAATTTAGACGGTAAAGCAGTTGCATTTGGCAGGACTTGGAAACCCTAACTAGCACAATTATACTAATGCTTCTGGGATACCATTGTCCCAGTGGTGGGTTTCTGCAGGCTCACACCTACTTGTGAGAGCCGGTTGGTGAAATTTAGAGAACCGGTGAGAGGGGGTTCCACCGGCGTACCTGGAAGTAAATCTGGCCCGCCGCTGCCAGTGACCCAATGGGAAGGAAAGGAAAGGAAAGGAAGGAAGGAAGGAAAGGAAGGAAGGAAGGAAGGAAAGAAAGAAAGAAAGAAAGAAAGAAAGAAAGAAAGAAAGAAAGAAAGAAAGAAAGAAAGAAAGAAAGAAAGAAAGAAAGAAAGAAAGAAAGAAAGAAAGAAAGAAAGAAAGAATTTATCATCACAATTGAGTCCAAAAGTTTGGTTGCTGTTTTGAAAAAGTTTTATTGGTTTTAACAATTTATATTGGGAAAGGGATAGATAAGGTAATAGATAATATTTGAAGCTTCCACATCGGGTCTGATGACCGCCTCCGAGTCTTCATACATAGTCAATTAAAAAGAAATCATTAAAGGGAAGGGGTACATACATTTTAAAATCATAAATTTTCATATTATTTCATACATTCAATTACTTTATACTATTGACATCCGTACAGGAATTACTAAAGAAATATAACAAATTATTTTTGCGATCTGAGCCTCTTTGCTATGGTCTCTTCCTCCTCCCCCACACCAGCAGGCGGACCCGTGGCCCCTCCCGTTCCCATCTCATCGTCATCCAGGATTGAGGAATGTTTTTTAAGAAAATTATGCGCCTCTTCAACTGTTTTGATTCTAACTCTTCCTCCCTCCCAGAATACCAGCATCCCTTCAGGCATCAACCACTTGAACCACACCCCCTTTTTGAATAATTTTTTTAGTTAAGAAGGAATAATTCCTTCTTATATCTCTTATTTTCTTTGGGATCTGCTTCAATATGGCCACCTCGTTTTGCTGATACATCAAAGGGCCCCCTCTTTGCGCTCTCAGTATCTCTTCTCTCGTTGACCTTCTTATAAATTTAATATGTATCTCTCTGGGTACCTCATTTATTCTGGCAAATGCTGAGTTAATTCTATAAATCAAATCAATGTCCCCCCAAATAAATTCCGTATCTTTCTTAATAAAATCCGCTAACATAGTAGCCATCAGCTCTCTCAGATTCTCATTGGGTAATTCAGGAACATTCTGGAATCTTAAGAAAAAAGACATGCGTTCAAAATCAATTTTAGACATTTGACCAGTAATATCTGTAAGTTCTTTCTTAAAGTCTTTTATCTCTTCCTTCATCTCAACCGCCCCCCCTTCCAGCCCCACAATTTTTTTTTTATTATTTGTTATTTCTCTTTGCGCCTCCAATAATTCCAATCTTGTGCTTAAATTGTCTTTCCGGATTTGTTGCATTTCATTCATTATTCTTTGAAACATCTCTTCTACATTTACTGGCTGAGGGCTTGGTGACTTAGGATCCTCTACTTCTGTTTCCTTCTGTAACATTGCTGAAATCTTTGGTTGTGAGGATGGGCTGGGTCTTGTAGATGCTGGAGCAGAGCTTGGTTTCCCAGATGGGGGTTTCCTCGATGCCATAATTAAAGTTTTAGGTGTTAGTGCGTAGAGAGGAAGAAAGGGAAGAAAAAATGGCGCTGTTGGGCGGGCAGTCTGTGAAGTCCAAGACAAAAGCAGCTGGAGTTCAAATTGAGTTTATAACGTCCAGAGAGAAAAAGGAAAAAAAAAGAAACATTTTCCAAACAAAACAGAAAGTTTCGCAAAGGGAGAAAACACCAAGAGACACCAGAGCACGTCCTTTTCTTATATATTTTAAAATCAGTCTAATTTTTAAAATTTTGGTTGCTAAGCAAGAGCGTTGTTAAATGAGTTTCACCACATTTTAAAAGGTGGCCACTCCCACCCTGTCACATGACTGCCAAGCCACGCCCACAAAATAGGCCACACCTACAGAGTAGGTTCTAAAAAAATTTAAACCCACCACTGCATTGTCCCCAAGGTCCATTTGACCCAGTGGTGGGTTCTGGATCCTATTTTAACCAGTATGGTTGGAACAAGCCCGGCAGCATCCACATGGACGCATGCAATGTGTGCGGTGCGCATGCGCCGTACCTGCCAGCGACACCTCCGTAAGCCTCTATGATGCTCCAGCTGCTCGGCAGAGCGTCGCGCAGGCGCTGTATGTGCCATGCACATGTGCGGAAGCACTGAAGGCTTTAAAGGACAGGTAAGGAGCTCGGGCGGATGGGTGGGCCCTCCAGAGCACTATACCGGAACGGTACCCGGTGCTCCAGGCATGTTCTGGTACGCCCGTACGGGGGCGTACCACCTGCAACCCACCACTGATTTGACCTGACTCTGCTATCCTTTAGAAGAGTTTTTAAAACATGGCTTTTCAAAGATCCAGAAGTTTGTGGCTTAAGCTGAATAGTTGAAATTCTCTTACTCGCATTATTTCCCCTATGCTCTGGTATTCCTGTATTTAGTTGTGTATTCTTATAGGGTTGTTAGTTTTATATACTACCTTGAGTCTTTTGATTTGGTGTCATAATGAATTATATACTGTATATAAAGGTAAAGGTTCCCCTCGTGCATATGTGCTAGTCATTCCCAACTCTAGGGAGCACTGTTTATCTGTTTCAAAGCCGAAAAGCCAGGATTGTCCAAAGAGGTCTCCATGGTCATGTGGCTAGCATGACTAAACGCCGAAGGCACATAGAACACTGTTACCTTCCCACCAAAGGTGGTTCCTATTTTTCTACTTACATTTTTTACATGCTTTCAAACTGGTAGGTTGGCAAAAGCTGGGACAAGTAATGGGAGCTCACTCTGTTACACAGTGCTAGGGATTCGACCCGCCGATCTTTCTGATTAACAAGTTCAGCATCTTACCACTAGGGCACCGCATCCCTTGTATATGTATATGTATGTATTTGTATATCTCCAAAGTAATATCTTGTTCTTAGCCATGTGCATGGGGCAGTTTTGGAGGCCACAAAGAAGATAATTGAACAATTTAAATCACTTTCTTGCATACTCTATGAATTATTAGGGAGGGCTATCCTTTCCCTCTTTGTAACATTTGGACTGAGTTGCCTCTTACTCCTCTGGAATTCACACCCTCCCTCCTGGGAATCCACCTTCTTAACATGGTACATTCCATCATAGTCAATGAACAATTGGTAATTAAACAAGATCTGCTTGTACTTATTTGGTCGGTCAATACTAAAAGATAGCTCTCAGGAATATTACTCTGCATAATCCTTCAAATTTGAAGGGACAAAAGAATTTCAAAATGCCCAGGACCATGCAAGTACACCTCTATTTACAACTATTTAAAGCACCCATATCTTTCCCCGGGATCATGTCGCTACCCTCTGCAGCTGCCATAGAAGCTGGAAAATGATGCATTCGTTTACAACAGGGGTGTCCAATCTTAGCAACTTCAAGACTAATAGACTTAAACTCCCAGAATTTCCCAGCTAGTCTGGCTGGAAAATTCGAAGACTTGAAGTCCACAAGTCTTAAAAGTTGCCAAAGTTGGAAACCCCTGCTTTAAAGAATTGCAACTAGGTGCAAGTAGGTGAATCCAGCGAGGAGTCAATGACGAACCAGGAGAAACGGCCATGCCCCAGGACGCAATCCAGAAAGATTCATTGGACAGACAGGAAGCAGCAATGGGTCCAACTGACTTGACCGCTGCCGATCACCAAATGAACTATACAGGTCGGAGAGAATTACATGACGTCCCACCTACTTGTGTGATTATGTCAGCTAAACTAATCCCTATTGGTCAATGGCCTATCCTGGTGGGAAGGTGTTGAATACTCATCAGTAAACAGAGTGAAGCCTAAGAAAGGGAGGCTTCACTCAGGTCTGCCGTCCAGGTGGGAAGAATAGCTTAAATTGATTGGTCAATTCGCCTGGCAGCCCTCTATAAAATACCTGAGCAGGGATTGCTGGAGTTTCCTTATACAATAAAGAGCTGAAATCACACTGGAGCCTCTGTCTTTTTTCTCTCCACCCACTATTTAATATTTAGTGTGTTATTTGCTGTTCAAATAACAAATAGTGTGTTATGTTAAGTCTAACGTAAGCTCTACATAGCACTACAACATTCCAAACTAAAGAAGTCACTGAGTGTCTCAAGTCTCAGTTTTAATTCCCAGTTAGTGTAATATCTACCAGAGGGTTGAGTTATCATCAACAAGCAAATGACCCTCTCCTTTCCCTTTTCTCTTTCTCGAGATTTTTCAAGATTTATTGCCTTGGGTGAAGGACGGAGCCAATGACTGCTTGCCAAATCATAGTTAGACCCAAACAGACATCCCCTCTTAATATAAAGAACAGAATTGTTTGCTAAATCCCCTGGGCTCTTAATAACAAAGGCCTAGTAAGTTATGAAGCTCAGCAATCCTTGCTCCAGACATTTAATATGACAATGATTTAGTAATAGGGCCCATCACAAATCTCAGAAATAGTGTGCCTTTCTCCTATTTTTCCATTGGTGAGCTAATAGATAACAAGAAAGAGAATTGAAATGGGGAGGAAAGGGAGAAAGTTTTGAAGCTGCTGGGAGATAAATACAGGTAGTCCTCAACTTACAACAGTTTGTTTAGTGACCGTTCAAAGTTGCAATGGCACGGAAAAATGTGACTTAGGACCGTTTTTCACAGATACAACCTTTGCAGCATCCCCATCACATGATCATGTGATCAAAATTAAGATGTTTGGCAACTGGTTCATATTTATGAGTGCTGCTGTCTGCCAAGGTCATGTGATCACCTTTTGTGACCTTCTGACAAGCGAAATCAATGGGGGAACCAGATTCACTTAACAACCAGGTTACTAACTTGTCAACTGCAGTGATTCACTTAACAACTGTAGCAAGAAAGGTCCTAAAAGAGGGCAAAACTCGCTTAACAAATGTCTCACTTAACGACAGAAATTTTGGATTCAATTGTGATCGTACATTGAGGACCACCTGTATGTAAACATTTGGAATGGGCCACCAGTCCCAAGTTTCACAGACTCAGGCTGCAACCGTCAGAATTAGTTGAAGGACATTTTCCAATTCTGAAATAACAATCCTATTCCAAGTCAAATTCCAGCCTGTTTCACTGGAACATGTGGGTGTTCTCTTTGGAGGGAAATGAATGACCACAGTTTGAGTTTTATGTTACAGGAAACTGCAAAGGTTAGAAGGAAATCCTGATGAGTATTTCTTGCTATATAAAAAGCCTCTTGATTCATTCCCACTGAGAATTTATTTTAGCACATAATGATTCTCAATACATCATCTGAATTCAATGGAATTTAGCTCGCTCTTAATGTCCCGAAAGGAAATGTCACTCGCTATGATTTTAAAAAAAACACAATTCCTGTATCTAAGAAGAATCCATGCATTGGAATTCCATTTAGTTTGGCAGAGAAGAACATTCTCAAGTTGCACAATATTGTACAACTTTTCTCTTCCCCTCCCCACTCCCAGCCCCAGTGGACTGCCTGGACTGCAATCATAAATATGTGAGAATATTCTTCTGTTCTTTTGCAGAAAATCCTTTTCATTAGGCATTTCAATGTGGCTTATCAAAGTAACATACTGCTCTGTTTACTATTTCTATCTCCTCTGTCTCCTAGAATTTGAATACGGTTGCCCGGGGCAATTGTCCGGGGCAGAGGAAAATGATCAGACTGTTACTGATTCACATGTAAAACAAAATCAAAAATATTTTATAGTGATGCTTATTGTAACAGTGCTTTTCCTCCCATGATTTTTTTTCTTAGTAATGATACAACTCTCGTGCATAAGTTTCTACAGGGAGAACAAAATTAAAATTAGCAGCATCCTATAGAGAGGATGGTCACAGCTCAGTGTCAAGCATGTGCTTTGTATAATACAATACAATATAATACAATAGCAGAGTTGGAAGGGACCTTGTAGGTCTTCTAGTCTAACCCCCTGCGTAGGCAGGAACCTTATACCATTTCAGACAAATGGCTATCTAACATCTTCTTAAAGACTTCCAGGGTTGGGGCATTCACAACTTCTGGAGGCAAGCTGTTCCAGAGGTTAATTGTTCTAACTGTCAGGCCGTCTTGGCCTAAGTTATTTACCTAGCCTACAGTCTGTACCATAAATTGTTTTAAATTGGGTTTTAGATGGGATTATGTTTTAACTTTTTAAATTTTAGCACAGGGATAATTTATTTAATTTGGTATTATTTATATTGTGATACTGTGTGTTTCAACTTCCTGTGCACCGCCCCGGGTCCCTTCGGGGAGAGGGTGCGGTTATATAAATTCGACAAATAAATAAATAAATAAAACCAGTGTATCTGTTTTAATCTCCAGTCCCCCAATCATCTTTGTTACTCTTCTCTGCACTCTTTCTAGAGTGTCAACACCTTTTTTATATTGTGGTGATCAAAACTGAATGCAGAATTCCAAATGTGTTCTTACCAAGGCACTATAAAGTGGTATTAACACTTCACGTGTTAATAACACTGGATTCCAGATAACATTGGATTCAACAGACCCATAGTTTGACTCGGTAACTTCTTCTGTTCTGATTAGCTAATTTCTTCCTGAATACATACAAATATCTACAGCTGTACTATGCAACAACTTTCTCCAAACTGGATACCATTTGGATGAGTCAGAATTGCAACTCGCAGAATTCCCTGTAGATTGAGGAAAGCTAGTGCACAAACAAGCTCATCACACATGCCAGAACCAGATGGAAGGAGTCTCCTCTCCCACAATTCAGATGAACAACCCTTCATTGCCGATAGGAAAACTTGTAGCTGTATCAAGGACTACCTGTATGAGACCCAACTATAAGTTTCCTATTCTTAGGGAATTATGGACTAAATTATGGAATTATGACTACAATTGAACTCAAAATTTTCTTTGCTATTCAGAACAGTTGTTACGTGAGTTTTGTTCCATTTTATTATCTTTCTTGACACAGTTGTTAAGTAAATCACTGCAGTTGTTAACAACATGATCATTAAATGAATGTCTTCTTCATTGCTTGTCAGAAAATTGCAAAAGGTGATCACATGACTCTGAGACACGGCAACCTTCATAAATACATGCCAAGCATCCAAATTTTGATCATGTGACCATGCAGAGGGTGCAACGGTTGTAAACATGAAAAATGGTCAGAGCTCACTTTTTTTCCAGTGCCATTGTAACTTCAAATGGTTATTAAACAAATGGTTGCAAGCTGAGGATTACCTGTATTGTAACATACTAAGTATCCTAAGAGGCCTGATGGAAATTGTAATCCAAAAGAACTTTAGGAAGCACAGGGGCTCAAGACTGACTATCCCTGCACTGAACAGAATGATGAAAAGTACTCCATGGGAAACCTAGTATCAAAACCAAAATAAACACAATACATTATGTCAGGTGTCTCCAACCTTTGCAACTTTAAGTCTGAAGGACTTCAGCTCCCAGACTTCTCCAGCCAGCAAACCTGCATTATGTAACCTATGGAATCTATGGATATTCTCTATCATTCAGATCATGATTGTCTCACAGGTGCTTTTTCAAGAGGCAACTGGACTTTGTTGTTGTTTTTATTAAACATTTCACTTCTCATCCAAGCTTTTTCACCTCTGACTGGACTGTGGGAAATGGAAGGATGTATATTCCTTGTAGACAGCTGGTCATTTGTATTCTTTTAGAGAGTTGTTGAGGCCGTTTGGAATTTGTCCTGTGACACTGAGGAAGGAGCATCCATATGTATTGTATTGTATTGATTTATTTTGTCTAGCAAGCAAGCCTTGCAAATCTGCTACAGGTACCAACATTGCAAAGGATGAGGGGTGGACCAGAGTGAATTTATATGGATCTAAGGTAGTCCTCAGCTTACAACAGTTCATTTAATAACCATTCAAAGTTACAATGGCACTGAAAAAAGTGACTTATGACTATTTTTCACATCTATGACCATTGCAGCATATCCATGATCACGTGATCAAAATTCAGATGCTTGGCCACTGACTCATATTTATAACGGTTGCAGTGATCTTGGGTTCATGTCATCCCCTTTTGTGACTGTCTAATAAGGTCACAAAGTCAATGGGGAAGCCAGATTCATTAAACAACCATCTTACTTAACAACTGCCGTGATTCACTTAACTTTTTCACTGTGGCAAGAAAGATTGTTAAAATGGGGCAAAACTCCCTTAACAAATTTTAGTAACAGAATAGAAATTTTGGGCTTAATTGTGGTCGTAAGTTGAGGACTGCCTGGAGATGCGATGGTATGCTGCATCACTGATATTGTGTGTCTGCACATTTCTGTTCAAGCTTCCTTTAGCTGATGGAAATTGCTTATTGGAACCAATTCTGATACTTGCAGTTACTGGAAGTGATGAAACAATTTGGATGCATGAAGGATTTAAAAGATACTGATGAATATGATTGGAATTCACTTTCAAACTTTATGACCACAGAGAAAACAAAAACAGGATACTTTTCCATTACCACTGCAGAACAATTTTGCACAGATGGAACATTCCCCCCCCCCCCCTCCAAATGGCCAACAGCAGTTTTCCCCACTTCCAGATCTGCTGTTTTCAATTCCCAGAATCCTTAGAAATGGCAAATTCAGAGTGAAAGTCCATATATCTGAAAGTTGTCCAATTTGGGGATCACTAGATGAGAGATTTTGACTCAGAATATGGCAATTCAACTTTAGATTTATTGTTTAACATTCTTCAGAGTTGAAATCCCTTGTCCCAGTTTCAATGTCCCTTGTCCCAGTTTCAATGTCATGATTTGTAAAGTCCAGCCAGCTTGTTTATATGTGATTTACAATCTGTACAGCAGCAGAATGTCAATCTACTTGGCAGGCTGAGACCTGTCATCTATTTTCTCAATTCTTGTCGTTCCTAATTCATAAAAGGTTTTCAAGATACTGATTAGGATAAAGACACGTCTGCAAAATGTTGTGATGCCACATTTCTTAAAAAGATGATGCTGGACTAACCACGTTATATAATTTCCAGCTGGTCCTGACTAGACCACACTTTAACCAAGATGCTCATGAAAAAACTGCCCTAGGAATTCTGGCTGAAGCAGTTTGTCTATGTCTATTTCAATCTCAATTCAAGTTTGGTCAGAGGCACATTTGGTGGACTCAGTGCAGTTTTCCATTATGATTTAAGAGTGACAAGGCATTGTAGGCAGTCAGCCAAGTTACTTTTTGATAGCCAAAATTAGGAGTTCTGGTAACAGCTTTACAGACTAACCTTTATTAAAAGGCATAAGCTTTCACGAGCTACAACCTCACTTCTCCATATGCATGGCTCATATGAATAGAAGGTATGCAGATTAAAGATTGGGAAATCATCAGAAGCTGGGACATGATAATGCACTTCTTTAAGTTGTTTCTTCTTTGCAAGTGGTTACAGAAGATAGTATTAAGAATATTTTGATTGCTAAACTACATTAGTGACCAGGAAAATTTTCAAACTCTTCTTCAAGAAATCTCATGACTAGTTAAGGAATCCTCCACCTTAAATTTGATGCCAGTGACCCTGCCAAAAGCTTATGTGTGTTGATGTCAGATTTATTTTGCCATCTGGAGGAGGAAATTCTCACAAATGGAGCCATTCCCAAAAGCAGCAGTTTCGAATTACAAATATATTTTTCCATGCAAATGCTGGCATCTCAACTAGCTTCATTAAAAACACCATGAAGTTAATTTTGTCTTAAGGTGATTCACTGCACATATATTTCATTCTTCCCAAAAGCTGTTTAATATTTCAGTGTCGGAATTATCTCATATTTCTTAAGGCTGGGGTGAGCTGCAATTCCACTTGTCCCTCTCTTGAATTATCCCACATTGAATTCAGTGCTGGAATTCAATTTTTTTCCCTACTGGTTCTGTGGGCGTGGCTTGTGACTGGGTGGGCCTGGCCAACTCGACATCACTCTTGGGCATGGCCACTCAGTCACGACAGCCCCACCAAGCCATGCCCATAGAACCCAGTAGGAAAAAAAATGAATTTCTACCTATCTACCTATTTTCTCCCTGTCTGGCCTAATCTGTCAAAGTCCTCTTCCTGCATGCCGCCCGCTCTCCCTTCACCAGTCCCATCACCAGTCCCATCCTTCAGAGGCCCTGTCCCTAGCCCCGCTTCCACCCCCATGATTGCCTCTTTCTTTGGGCCTACCTTCCTCCCACAGTGGCTGGTCTGGACTCTGGAAGGCAACCTCTTTTTTTCAGTGTGACTGCGAGAAACCTCCCAGCCACCCCCTCTTTGCGAGCCATTTCCTGGCAGCAGCAGCTGGATGGAGCTGCCAAAAACTACTAGAGATCTTAAACGTGCCGAAAAAGCTGCTGCTGTCACCACCCTGTTCTTCACGCTGGCCATGCATGCACATCCCATTGCCTACTTGCCCAGGCAAGTGCCCCCTGTGTAGCAGTGGAATGTGCGTGCATGGCAACACAAAGAGCAGGGTGGCAACAGCAGCGGTTTTAGAATGGAATTAGAATTCTATTCATATATACGACACCGCCTCCTGCCCCATACATCCCTTCGTCCGCTCCGCTCCCACAGAGCGGGCCTTCTCCGGGTGCCGTCGGCTGGGCAATGCCGGCTGGCGACACCCAGGGGAAAAGCCTTCTCTGTGGCGGGCCCGGCCCTCTGGAACGATCTACCCCCGACCTTCGCACTACCTCGGACCTCCGCCTCTTCCGCCAACGTCTTAAGACTTCTTCCAACAAGCCGGCCTAGGATAGCCCCCCGCTTCTGACTTTTTAAATATAAATTATAATTGGCTACGGTTTTAATAACGGGTTTTAGCACGGGTGAGTTAATTTAATATATTTTTAATAGATGTATATTGTATTTATGGTTTTATATAATGCCTGTGCGCCGCCCTGGGTCCTAACAAGGAGAAGGGCGGGGTATAAATTTAATAAAATAAAATAAAAATAAAAATATAGAACGCATATATAGAATTATGAGTGTTGTAGTGTCTAGTTGTTGCTCTGTTTTGATTTCAAGGTACCCTGCAAGGGAACAGAGTTCTGGAAAGTAATATGAAGAACATGTAAATGTGACAATAATATCCCTAAAGTATTTTTGAAATGTCTTTGTATTGTAAAAATAAGATGAAGCAGTATGTTTCTATTTAATCTAGATTACATGTTAAATTTAAGGATTAATTTAATTCATATTGATGCTTCTTCTGTTACATTTTTGTTTTATTTTTGGTGCCTTTAAGCCAGCCACTAGTCTTTGTGACAAGATTTTTGGAAGTGGTTTGCTGTTGCCTTCTTCCTAGGACTGAAATAGTGATTGGCTCAAGGCGCGAGTAGAACTCAATTTCCAGCTCATAAGCTTTTGCCTTAACCAAGTCTCCAAACTGTTGTTCGGTTTATTTTAATTCCTATAAGGTATAAGTGCTTTTTATATTGTGTAATCAGTAGTGTGTTCTGTAGTGGCTGGTTTTCTTAAAATTTCAACAATCAACATTTTGATTTCTTCTGTTGAAATGTACTTGAATTATAAATTCAAGTACATTTCAACAGTAAGAAGTGTCTATGGAGATTCTCAGTCATCCAGGTCATGGATGTCCCAAAGGTTTTTCTTTTCAAGAAGCAACTAGACTTTATGGTTTTTCTTTGAAGGCATTTTGCTTCTCATCCAAGAAGCTTCTTCCTTTCTGACTGGATGGTGAATGAAATCCTTCGCATCATCCAGTCAGAGCTGAAGAAGCTTCTTGGATGAGAAGCGAAATGACTTCAAAGAAAAAACAGAAAGTCTAGTTGCCTCTTGAAAAAGCACCTTTGGTACAGTAAAAAGAAATCAAAATGTTTATTGTGCCCAGGGGCTTCCCATCTCTGTTTTTGGTTCTCTTCTTCCCATGATGTCACACAGAAGGGTTTCACAAGATGGTTTACAATACATAGGGGCAAACCGTTGTCAGTTCAGCTCAAACAATTTTGAGCTCAAAGCAGATTTACTAGACGCGTCCAATGCTGATCTCAGTCTCCCAATATAAGAGGGAAGGCTACAGGCGTTATCGGTGCGATTTTTTCCTCCTTGCCCAGGATTTATCAACTCATCCTGGCTGAGATTCTCATGTAGGTTGGGTTCTTATTGGGAAACACCGTTCGCGTCACCCTGCAATCCGAAGGCCGAAAAACCAAGCGAATCTTGGCTTTTCTTGGATTCAGCAACCCTGAATCTTTCCAGCCTCCTGGAAGCGAGACAGAGCCGCTGGCTGCCGAGACTGAAGAAATGAAGCCAACGTAGCCCGGTCCGAAGATGCAGGTGGCTTTTCCGAGCGAGCACAAAGACGCGGCCCCGCAACCGCATCCTTCGGCCTTCTTCAGAGTCACTTTCAAGCCCCACCGGGGGCGGGACGGAGAGTTGAAACCCGCCGAAGTTAAGGCTGGCTGGGAGACCTCGAAAGGGTCCTTTGAGCGTGGTCGCGACTTGAGAAAAGGCGTAAAGCGAGTAAGGCGGCACGTCCTTTCACACGATCCTCTCGTCTATGGACTGGAAAGTCCATATGAAAGTCCATATGAAATCCTCTCGTCTATGGACTGGAATTCGGGGTGGGAGAGGGAAGCGAAATTCACGGGAGGCGGATTTCCAACAGGGTGAGTCAGATGCTCCGTGGAGCATTAACCAGGGCGAGCTTTTTTTTTTTTTTTTTTTTTTTTTTAGAAAAACCGGAGCAAAGGACCGACACCCCCCCACCCCCCCAACAATTTCATGCGTGTTCAAGAGAGACCGGTAGGAAGGAGAGTTCCAAGGCGCCAAGGCAACACAGCAACACTCGACACACAAACACACACCAAGACGCCGGCCCTCCGGTACCCACGGGATGGTGAACAAAGTACCGGAACCAAAATGTCTGGCTCACGGAGCTCGGCGAGCTCGTTTGAATGCAACACCGGGTTCTTTGTAACGGGAGGCGGGACTGAGAGCGCTGCAGTCGCGGGAATGAAGGCGCTGGCGGTATAGAGGCCAACATGGAGTGCGTGATTCTGGATGCGCTCGAGGCTTTGGGGTGAGATGGAGGAGGGTCGCCAACGGGGGTGGAGTACTCGCTTGAACGCCAATAATAGGCCGGTGGCACGTTCAATCCGGCTGCTAGATAAAGGAGCTCCTTCGGCGGCGCAGAAAGGAAAAGGCTCGATCGGGCTGGTTGAAATGTCCTCGCCGCCTCCGTCCAGATCTTCCGCTCATCGCCTCGGTTCTCCCACCGGAGAATCGAAGTGCCTCGCCGTGGTTCCTTTTAAAAGCCGCGGGGATCCCTTTCCACTCACCTCTGGGCGGGAGGACGGGAAAGGGGGGGGGGGAGGAGATTGTTCCCGCAGTTTTGTTGGGAGGCGTTTCGTTGTGCGCGTGCCCAAGTAGATGCAAGCATCTCTCCCCGCCTCTGCGAATCAAAAGACTGGTGGAAAATGGTTTTCAGAATTCGTTGTCGTGATGGCAGGTTCTCCTTTTATGTTCTGGATTTACTCCGTCCTCTATGCCCAGAGCTTTAATTTTTTTCTGTAGTAGCTGCTGCAGGTTTCATTGATTGCTAATGTGTGTATATGACCTCGGAACATGCCGTTGTTCGAATGCAATCTTTGCATTTTGCAAATGTTTAAATAGCTAAAGTCTAGAGAGAAACGGACATTTTAAAAGAACACCCGTGTACTAGAGTCTGTTTTTTAAAAATAGTAGGTATTTTGATTGATGGATGGATGGTCAGTTGACAGTCTGATCCTAAGGATGTATACATGGAAATATGGCAGGTTGGTTTCAGTAACTCCCAAACAAGGTGCATTGCAATTCTTCATAAGAGATCCAGTTTGGAGTAGTGGTTAGGCACTATGCTAGGAACCGAGAGACTGCAAGTCCATTCCTGTTTTAGGCATAAAGTCAGATGGGGCAGTCACACACTGTCAACCCTAAGAAGCAGGCAGTGGCAAACCAATTTCAAGTATCTTGCCAAGAAAACTGCAGGGACTAATCCAGCTAGTCGACTACCAGAGGTCAATAATTGAGTGAGCATACAGATAAATAAAAATGAATAAATATATCACAGCCATATTTTAAACTTTGCTGATTCTGAAAAAGTTAAGTGGGATTGGATCTCATTACTACTTGGATGGGAAATTTCAGCCCTGTAGACATATATATATGTTCGAATGCTGGAGACTGGTGCTCTCCAGCATTCGAAGCAGGCTTCTCTATGCCTTGACCTAACCAGTTTCCCTGATTACATCATCCTTTCTACAGGACTTTATTGATGAAGTGGATATCATCTATGTTACAGGAAGCTGTAACAATATATCCACTTCATATATATATATGTCCGTACATATATATATATATATATATATGTGTGTGTACGTACGTACGTACATACATACATACATATATATATATATGATGAAGTGGATATATTGTTACAGCTTCCTGTTAGGCCTATTTAAGGGAGGAGACAAACTTGTCATCCTTCTCTGTCCTTCGACTCAACCTAGAGACCATCCAGACAGAGACCTATTAAATTGCTGCTGTCTTTTAGATATGTGTTAAATTTCTTTTAAGGGATGATTAATAATAATTAATTAAGAGACCAGGATGGATCCATTTCGGGCTCCTTAGCCCTCGTCAGCTGGCCATACTTCCCTACAGGGATTTGAACTGGTGCTCTCCAGCATTCGAAGCAGGCTTCTCTATGCCTTGAGCTAACCAGTTTCCCTGATTACATCATCCTTTCTACAGGACTTTATTGATGAAGTGGATATATTGTTACAGCTTCCTGTTAGGCCTATTTAAGGGAGGAGACAAACTTGTCATCCTTCTCTGTCCTTCTAAGGGCTAAGGGCTAAGGAGCCCGAAATGGATCCATCCTGGTCTCTTAATTAATTATTATTAATCATCCCTTAAAAGAAATTTAACATATATATATATATATATATATATATATATATATATATATATATATATATATATATATATATATATATATATATATATATATATATATATATATATATGTTTTCGTAGGTTTTCACGGGTATAGGTATGTAGATTTTGGTTTATTCGGGTCTTTTCCCCTGTAAAATTAAAGGTGTTTTTGCAACGTTTCGATGGGATCACCCCCATCATCATCAGGCTTTGCAAAAGGCAGAAGCCAAAGCCTGATGATGATGGGGGTGATCCCATCGAAACGTTGCAAAAACACCTTTAATTTTACACGGGAAAAGACCCGAATAAACCAAAATCTACATTCCTGGTCTCTTAATTAATTATTAATCATTCCTTTAAAAAAACATTTAACATATATATACTATGTAACATAGTATCTTCATATATATATATATATATATATATATATATATATATATATATATATATATATATATATATATATATATATATATATATATATATATATATATATATATATATATATATATATATATATATATATATATATATATATATATATATATATGAAGAATACTTCTCACAGCTCCTGTTCAGGGTCCCTTTAAGGGGAGGAGACTTAATGTCTTCCCTCTCTGCCCTTCGACTCAACCCAGAGTCATCCAGACAGAGAACCAAATTAGATTACTGCTGTGTGACATTTTTTAGATATATGTTAGATTTTTTAAGGGCTGAAAATAAAGAGACCAGGATGGATCCATTTCAGGCTTATTAGCCTTCTTCAGCTGGCCATACTCCTTCTACTGGGATTTGAACCAGGGCTTTCCAGCACTTGAGGCAAGCTCTCTATGCCTTGAGCTATCTGGTATCCCTGATATATCAGCCAATTTACAGGACTCTTAAATGAAGAATACTTCTCACAGCTCCTGTTCAGGGTCCCTTTAAGGGGAGGAGACTTAATGTCTTCCCTCTCTGCCCTTCGACTCAACCCAGAGTCATCCAGACAGAGAACCAAATTAGATTAATTATATATGTTTTCGTAGATTTTCACGGGTATAGGTATGTAGATTTTGGTTTATTCGGGTCTTTTTTTATTTTACACGGGAAAAGACCCGAATAAACCAAAATCTACATACATACATACATACATACATACATACATACATACATACATACATATATATATATATATCCTAGCAGTTGGTCTATATGGACAACCACTTGTCTGAACCTGGGCCTCCAAGGTCGCTTCTAGTTCTATTCTGATTGATTAATTGATTGCCTTCAGGATTTAAGTCGAGAGACTTCATTTTTCGCAAGCAAGAGGATGTGAAACTATATCTTTGGGTTTCTTGTATTTATATCATTCTCTTACGAGAAGACAAAATCAACTTGCTATTGATCCCAAGAGGGAAATTTGAATATGCATAAAAGTGTGTGTGTGTGTGTGTGGTTTTTTTTTTTTTGATGTATATATTTTGAATTTTGTATTCTCTAGATACAAAGGTCCTCTTCTGGATGAAGATGCTCTTAATAAAGCCGCAGAATGTGGGTTGGCTTCTCAAGATTTCTGTGAGCTTTGTTTTTGGCTAAGTTCCAAAATACAGCCGTTGTGTAACCTGGAAGAAAGCATCTCCTCAGCAACTGGTATTTCTTTCCTGATTTTTATTTAAAACTATTAGAACTATGTGTATGGGAAATAAAGAGTCATAAATGGAAATTAGGCCATTATAATGTCATTACACTCACTTCCATGTTTTAAAATAACTGCAATGGACAATTGTATGATGTTTGACATTCTGCTTTACCTTTAACATGACACTGAATTGTTGAGCAACCCACTTGTTCTCAAACAAAATAATGATGGCTACCTTGTGCAATTCTAGTAGTACTTTTTTATTGTTCCATTTACCTTCTACTGATTTGTAGATTAGTTAGCAACCTTAATTGGTTACATACTGTATTTTTCGGACTATAAGTCGCACCATGATTTTGAAGAGGCAAATTAAAAGAAAAAGTTTTTGCACTCTGCATGCTTCCTAAACCCTCTGCACGCCTTGGTTTTTGTATAAAAAGGGGGGCATGCAGATCTTTGGGGCACTTGTAGTGTGCTCCTGGGGGGCTGAGGAGGGCAAAAACAAGAAAATAAACCAGGCTGTTTTTTTGGAAAAAAAGATGGGAGCATGCAGAGGCTTTGGGAGTTCCTGGGGGCTGGAGGGGGTCAAAAACTTGTATTATATGCATGCGCATGCACGAGCAATGGAGGCAAATCCCTGAGCAGGTAGGGATCCCGGGTCGCCAAATGGCCCCGGAGGCGACATCCAGCCCTCTTCGACCACCTCTGAGGGCTGGCCCGGGAAGCAGGACACCCAGTCACCCCACCTGGAAATTTTTAGATTTTAAAATCAAATGTTGAGGGTGTGGTGGCTGAAGACCAGCCGGGTGTAGGGAACGGTTAAAAAAAAAACGGCCTGGAAACTAATGAGTTACGGCCTAGAGCAGCTGCTGATTAACAGAGCAGCTTGGTGGAGCGGCCGGCAGGAGGAATGGCCTAGTAAAACGGCCGATAATCAGAACGGCCAGAAGGACTAGGCACTGAAAAGAAACGAGTCGACGGAGCGGCCTGGCTTAGCGCCCATTATTCAAAGCAGCCGGATGGGTCGGCCAGTAAATAAAGCGGCCGGCCGGAGCAGCAGATCAACGTTCTATCTACCAACGGACATAACCAACGGCCCAGCAACTGACGCTAATGGCCCAACAGGTAGGACCAACTGGCAAATGAATGAAATTAACGGCTCAGCTAGCAGTACCTGCAGCCCAGCGGACGATCTCACCTGTCCAGTGATCTCTAACAGATCGAACAAGTGATCTAGCTGGTCTATGGTACCTGCAAACACCAGCCCCAGAGATAGAGGCCTTAAAACGACACCACTGGCTCTGGAAGACTTTATCAGACCGGAAACGTGGGCCTAGAAATCATCACCCCCACCAGCAGCGACCCATAACCTATAGTCAGCTTGCAGAGATTACATCTGCTCCAAGAACTGTAACCGAATATTCCCATAGAAGACATCTGATAAAGAAGGCTTGGCTGACATGGAAGTCTAACGGAAGGACCCAGGGAGTCGATATCTAATAGAACATTGCTATGGAGGGCTTGTTTATTCTTTCATCGTGGCTTATGAGGAACGTAAAAATATAGACAGAAACAAAGGAATTATCTGATAAGCGAGGGACAACTAATTAATTATCTCCCTCTATTTAAAGATCATGACTATCCCGGATTCCTTTTCATGAATTTATGACTATATAAATTTTACACTCTAGGTCCTTCCTCTATGCCCCCAGTCCCTCCCTCCCTTCCCCCTGGTGATTAGATCCTCCTTCCTTTATTTATCATAGTTATTGTATATTTATATATCTATATATTTATATATTTATTCATAACATCTCTATTTATATACCTATATATTTATACTTGTGACACCTGGCTCGGCTATGTACCATCAAATATATATAATCCTCTACTTTACCTTCCATCCTAGTCCTCTCCCAACAAAACTATCATATGTCATCAGATTGCCTCCGGGGGAACAAAGACCCCTGAAATGCTACCATATTCTAGATCTGAGTTCCTCTGCCTGCGAGAATGTCCCCTCTCGCAGGTCTGGCCCCCTACATTAACACGGACACACCTCGAGGATGGATTTATTAATCCTAAGAGGTGGGCGAAGCGCAGGCTCAGGGGATTCCTGTATAAATTTTTAATCCGGCTTTTAGGGGTTCCCAGGGAAGGGGGGTGGGGGGACCAATTAGGGGAACGCCAAGAGAGAAGGCCGGCAATATGCGGAAATGAAAAGACGAAGGGGGATGGAGGGAGGGTCGGTCCCACCAGGGTATTTGCCATCAATACGGTCTTGGGGAGGGGCAGGGGCAGGGACGGTAGAAGGGGGGATGGACACCATCAGTTGGAGCGTCGTGGCCGATGGTTACAGGTGATCACGCGCTCCAACTCCCCTTTCCTTCATCGCAGACTAGGTGAGCAAGAACCGCAGACCCGGGGCCTTGGACTGATGCTATGCAACGCCAGGTCCGTGGTACAAAAAGCCCCTCTTTTACATGACCTTGTGTTGGAGGGGGACCCGGACCTGATTGGCATTACGGAAACCTGGTTGGGCCACGAGGGAGGACATCCCCTCGTAGAAATGTGCCCACCAGGATACCGAGCCTTCCATCAGCCCAGGGCCTTAGGGAGGGGTGGGGGAGTGGCGATCATGGTTAGGGAAGGTCTTGAGCCAAAGGAGACCACAGTCCCTCAGACGACCGGGTGTGAGTCCCTCCTTGTGAAGTGGGGCCTAGGGAGGCAGTTGGGCGTGTTAGTTGTATACCTGGCTCCTCGCTATACAACAACAGCCCTGCCCGCGCTTCTTGAGGTTATAGCCGGGGTGGCGGTTGAAACCCCCAGACTTGTAGTCATGGGGGATTTTAACCTGCCATCTGCAGGTGAGACCTCTGGTATAGCTCGGGAGTTCATGGTTTCCATGACAGCCATGGACCTGACTCAGGTAGTTCTAGGCCCTACTCATGAGGGCGGACACACTTTGGATCTCATCTTCGTCTCGGGTCAGTGGAGTAGTGATCTGGGAGTAGGGGATTTAGTCATCACACCCCTGTCATGGACAGATCACGCTCTCCTTCGGCTCGACTTTCCGACCGCCACACCTCACTGTGAGGAGGCGGAACCAAACATTCCTATATGGTTCCGCCCCAGGCTCCTGATGGACCCGTTAAGGTTCCAGAAGGAGCTTGGGCCAATTCCTGCGGACTTGCTCCGCGACTCGGCTGAGGACCTAGTGACTGCATGGTTAAGTGCAGCCGCCGGGGCCTTGGACCGAGTCGCGCCCTTGTGGCCTCTCTTGCGGCGACGAACCACCTGGGCCCCTTGGTTCACCGAGGAGCTCAGGGGGATGAAACGCCACAAGAGACGCCTAGAGAGCAGATGGAGATCATCTCGCTCTGAATCCGACCGAACACTAATAAGAGACCACATTAGGACTTATTTAGTGGCAATAAGGCTGGCCAAACGTGAATATTGTGCCACACTTATTGCATCTGCAGAAAACCGCCCTGCCGCCTTGTTTAAGGTAACCCGCTCCCTCCTCCAACAGAGGCCGCGGGAAGCCTCTTTACAGGGTCGAGCAGAGGAATTTGGGATTTATCTGCAGGAGAAAATCACTCGGATTCGAAGCGAGTTACCCTCCATTGTCAATAGCCCTGTCGAGAGTGCCAAAGCAGCTCTTGAGACACCATTGTGGGAGGAGTTTGACTTTGTTACTATCAAAGATATGGACAAGCTGTCAAAGAGACTCAGGGCCACCACATGTTTACTGGATCCGTGTCCCTCCTGGCTTGTACTGGAATCCTGGGAGACGACACGAGGCTGGCTTCAGGGCATTGTCAACGCATCTCTGAGTGAGGGGTCCTTACCTACCGTCTTGAAAGAGGCGGTGGTGAGGCCCCTCCTCAAGAAGCCGTCCCTGGATCCGGCATTATTAGAAAACTATCGTCCCGTCTCCAACCTCCACTTTCTAGTGAAGGTTGTTGAGAATGTGGTGGCCCAACAGTTTCCATGACATTTGGATGAAGTTGACTATCTAGATTCGCGCCAGTCCGGCTTCCGACCCGGGCACAGTACCGAGACGGCATTGGTCGCATTGGTCGATGATCTCTGGAGGGCACGAGATAGAGGATTTCCCTCTATCCTGGTCCTATTAGACCTTTCAGCGGCTTTTGATACCATCCACCATGGTATCCTATTACGCCGACTGGGGGGGTTGGGGCTGAGAGGCAACGTTTTACGGTGGTTCTCGTCCTACCTCTCTGGTCGGTCACAATATGTGCTGCCGGGTGGGAAGAGGTCAACTTCTAGATCCCTCTTATGTGGGGTACCTCAGGGGTCGGTCCTTTCGCCCCTGCTGTTCAACATATATATGAAGCCGCTGGGTGAGATCATCCGTGGTTTCGGGGTGGGATATCATCTGTACGCTGATGATACCCAGCTGTACATATCCACCCCGGACCACCCCAATGATGCCGTCGAGGTTATGTCCCGGTGCTTGGAGGCTGTACGGATCTGGATGGGTAGTAACAAACTCAGGCTCAACCCGTCCAAGACTGAGTGGCTGTGGCTTCCGGCACCCCGTTTCAGCCAGATTATTCCAACTCTGGCCATTGGGGGCGAAACACCAGCCCCTGTTGAGAAGGCACGCAATCTAGGTGTCCTCCTGGACTCCCGGCTGACTATGGAAGACCAGGTGGCGGCCGTGGCCAGGGGGGCATTCCATCAGGTACGCCTGATGCGCCAATTGCGTCCCTTACTGGATCGGGGAGCCTTACGCACAGTCACTCAAGCACTCGTCACATCTCGACTTGACTATTGCAATGCTCTCTACATGGGGCTTCCCTTGAAGTGCACCCGAAGACTACAGTTAGTCCAGAACGCGGCCGCACGGATAATTACGGGAGCGCCTAAACACTCCCATATAACACCTGTCCTACGCGAGCTCCACTGGCTTCCTGTGGTCTTTCGGGTGCGCTTCAAGGTCCTAACGACCATCTTCAAAACGCTCCATGGCTCGGGACCTAGCTATCTGCAAGACCGTCTCCTGCCCCATACATCCCTGGGACCGACACGCTCCCACAGAGAGGGCCTCCTCAGGGTGCCGTCGGTCGGGCAATGTCGACTGTCGGCGCCCAGGGGGAGGGCCTTCTCTGTGGCAGGGCCGGCCCTTTGGAACGACCTGCCCCCTGAAATCCGCACCATTCCTGACCTCCGCCTCTTCCGCAAATGTCTTAAGACTCACTTCTTCCAACTAGCCAGCCTTGCGTAATCCCAGCACCGCCAATTATAAACGAGGGTTTTAAAAACGGTTACAACACAGGCATCTAATATTTATGTATTGTATTTTGTATTTATTGATTTAATTCTATGTTCGCCGCCCCGAGTCCCTTGTTGTGAGATGGGAGCGGGTTATAAATATGAAAAATAAAAATAAATAAAATAAATAATAAAAAAACAACTCATTTGTTTGCTCATTTTGACCTTCTTCATCTCCCAGGAGCATTTTGCAAGCCTCCCAAAGCCTCTGCACGGCTATTTTTGCAAAGGGGGCAGGGCTTCGGAAGGCCAAAAATGCTGTATTCAGTGTACAAGACATACCCAGATTTTCACCCTCTTTTTTGGGGGGGCGAAAAAGGTGCATCTTATACTCAGAAAAATATGGTATATAAATTAGTAGTAAACCAGGAACCCATAATCCAACAATTCATTCCTATTTTTATATCTTATTAAATTATAGTTGCAACCGATATGTCAACTGCAAACTAGTTTCCAACTGATTTAATGAACTAAAAACAAATCGATGTTTATTCCATTAATAATATGTGACTTGATTCATTCATTATTTCACTCAAAGAAATATCAATATGGTTTAATAGGTAACGTGAATCCAATTCATGAGATACCAAGTAGAGAGATGATGGTCTTTGCTGCTGACGTCCAGAGACGTTTTTTGTTAGTTCAGTTTTTAACATTTCAAGTACATAGAGGAAAGGATTGCCAGTTGATTATTTCCTTGTTATTATAAATTATTATAAATCTAAATGCTAAAACTAAGCAGCAACATGGTTGAATAATTTCCTCCAAATGATTATTAGTTCCAAAATAGGTGATGCCTGTCATTGGAACTCTGTTATGCAAATACAGCTTATAACTATCTACATGCTGATTATTATTGATATTCTCTAGAAAAGCCCTTGTATGTTTCTCTCTAACTTTTTAACTCTTTTTATGGTTTATAATTTGTGACTACTATTTTTTGAGTATAAGATTACCAGAGTATAAGATGCACCAAGATCTCAAAAAGAAAAACAAGAAAAAAATAGTTTTTGGCCTCCTCGCATCCGATTTTTGCTCTCTCCAGCCCCCAGGAGCATTCCGCAGGCCTCCCAAGCCCTCTGTGTGTCCTGTTTTTGTGAAAAACAGGCCTATTTGTGGCTTCCCAAACCCCCCCAGGAGTGTTGTTTTTGCTTTCCCCAGCCCCCAGAAGCATTCTGCAGGCCTCCCAAACCTTCTGCATGCCCCGTTTTTGTCAAAAGCGGGTCCATTTTTGGTGAAAACAGACATACAAGGCTATTTCAGGAGGCCAAAAATGGATGTATTCAATGTATAAGACCACCAACATTTCCAGCCTCTTTTGGGGGGGGGGGGGAGTGCAGCTTATACTCTGAAAAGTAGGGTAGTTCTTTTATTAATATTCTTAGCACTGGTCCATGAATTTAAATTACAGGATTTTCTCTTTTTTTGCCATGAAAGACAAAAATAAATTCAAATTGTATCAGTGATATTTATTTGTCTAGAGTACAAGCCAGTATAAACATGATTGCCTAAGATTAATAATATTTGCGTATTTTTGTGGATTTACTTTTTTAGAGGATGATGATTTAAAGTGTATTAATAGGATACCCATAAACATACACATGTTGTACTTTAATATGTTCCATCACAAATAAAGCAAATAATTCATTACTATCAAAAGGACATAGTTGCAGAATGACACTTTCTCAAAGCCCTTCAAAGACTACTGATTCTGGATTTTTTTATAATTGTGGCTAAAATAGTGACAGATTTGAAGATATCTAATTTTCTCATAACTTGACTTTTTTTTAAGGTGGTGAAGATGTTGAAAGTTTACAGCTAGAAATGAGTGGCTTTTTAAAAGAACTGGCTTGTCCATATTCTACACTTGTATCCGGAGAAATTAAAGACCGGTTAAAAAAGAAAGAAGATTGTCTTAAAGTCTTGTGTAAGTTAGTAAGTTCCTTGCTGCAATATTATATCTGCTTGCTTTGTTTCCTGATTTTTTTCCAGAAAAGAAAGAACTCTTTTTCTGAAAGTTGCTTCATAGAAGATTTGACACCAAGTATACAGAATAAAGGGACATAAGGCAGGAGATAGGATTTTTATTTACTTTTTAATCATCTTATATAGCTGAAATTTCAACAAGTGACTCTGAACAACTCACATTATTTAAAAAGTAAAGAATAATTTTAAAAAATATTTCAATATTCAGCAGTTGAGAAAACAGTAGTGATTAGTATACTTAGGACATAGCCGCTTTATACTCTTGTAGGCCTAGATCCGAGCCAAGGATCAGTAGGGCTGGGGGTCAATCTGATCTCAGGGAGGGGACTAGGTACTATGTCAGAAAAGGTTTGTCTTCTGAGCCTGCCAGCTACCCTTTCTTATCTAATGAGATCTGGAACATAGCCATCATGGAGATAATCTGCCTACTATGTTATTAGTATTTGATTAGTAATATGTTCATCTCTGTTGCTAAATTCCGCTAAGCAAGAACAGTCTTGAGTCCTGATAACCAAGTGATGGTGAATGAGTATATTGATATTAATCCATTAATATTTTTTCTCTAAATAATGGTTGCTTTATTATAAAATGTATTTTTAATCTAGTTTTTATTTTTCATGTCTTGTTTTTATTTTAGTTTTATGTTGATATCCCAATCAGCTTGGCAGATCATGAAAATAATTTTTGCTGAAATACAAACACCAAGTTAACATATCTCTTTTTCTTCCTCATTTTATAGTATTTTTAAGCACAGAACTTCAGGCTCTGCAAATACTACAGTTTAAGCAATGTAAAAGTTCTCATTCGGCAAAGAATGATGAAGTTCATCAGGAAATCCAGATGATCTCTGATGTTTTAGGGGTACCAAAATCATCAGCGTCTTCTCTCCCTGTCTCATTAAACAATATAGAGTCAAAGGTATAATATATTTTGTACATTTGAATGCTTTATAATTAGTTTCAATCTATTGAAACTACAAAACAATAGTCAAGCAACCACCAAGGAATAAAGTGCACTCCCACTAAAATGGCAGGACAAATTGCTGTATATAAACAAGTAGCAAACTACACACACACACACACACACACACACACACACACACGATGTTACCTAGTTAGGCAGTGAAATGTCTCTAAGCAAACAGCCAAGTTTAGAGAAAACCAAGAACTTTACAATTCCAAGCCATATTTATTTGTTCATTTAATTTCTATGCTTCCTATCATGCCACAATATATGTATAAAAACAATCTTGTATTGGAATTAATGACATTGAATACAAATCTATAAAACTAGAAAAAGAGGAATGTTGTGGTCTGGCACTCATGTGGGGGTTAGGCATGTAACTTTTGAAAGGGCATTCCACGAGGGTCTCACAATTAAAAAGCAATTTATCCTACTTCATTTTGTAAAGGAACCCAAGGAAGATACATAAGGGAGGTGACATTTAACTTGCAACAAGGGAAATGCAGAGCTCTTGAAGGGGGGCCAGTTATGTATTATTCCATATAATTTCTCCATAATTGGGAAAAGGTGGAAGATTGTATTTACCGATCTCTGGGAAATGATGTATTTCTCCATCCTTGGGAAAAGGGGAGAGAAAGAGATTAAAAGGCATCTTGTCTGCACGTAGAAAACAGTGTATTGGCTGCAGTACGATCACTTAAAACTATTGTATCCAATTTACGTTGATGGGTGTTTCATGCTTCCATATAATTGCTTGGTTATATAGGATATTATTGTGGGGAAGTCATAAAGGTAAAGAGATGTCTTTTCTATTTTTTTCAGCTTAAGGATGTTTTGTCAAAAGTTCCAAAAGCATACATGGAGAAACCTCTACTAAAAACGCCTTTGAATACAAAGCAAACGGTAACATCTTTTTTTTTTTAAAAAAAACTTGCATATCTAGTAGGCATACAAATTAATTATTGGATATATTATATGCTATATTTGGTTAGTATGCATTTATTTGAATATAGCAATTTATATTTACTGATGTTGGATTTCACTGATTGTACCATCGGGTCAGTATCGACACTTAGCAGCCACCCAGAGACAGATTTTCTCAGTGTTCTGTCCCGATCCTGGTGCTTCACATCTTGTTGGATTTAAACATAAGTAAATTTCTACAAAACAATTACTTTAAATGATTTCTATTTTCTGTAGAAGCAGTTGGAAAAAATCAATGAGGCTCTTCTCACTGAATACGAATGCCGCAGGCGGATGTTAATGAAACGTTTAGATGTAACTGTACAGTCCTTTGGGTGGTCTGATAGAGCTAAGGTGAGTGCTTTTTTTTTTTTAAGTTCTTGTTGATTGAGTAGAATCCGGGCGTGGAAGATGTAAAGACAGAGTTTTTCTGTTATACAGGGAAAAAAAGAAAATACCAGTTATTGGTTTCTCCTTTATTCATATACATTTCAGCAGATGAAGCCCTTGGCCAAATTAGAAAAGGTGTAGAGCTAAAAAGGGCCTTAGGTAGGAAACCATGAGGAAGCAACAGTGCTGCATGCTTGACTCAAGAGTTGCATATCACTGTCAAAGAAGAAGAAATGACAAACCATTTCTGTGTTACAGCTAGTAAAAGTGCATGGATCTGTAACCACAGCCTTCTTTGGCCAGAATACATTTTCAAAGCACGCATTGAAATTTTTCAGGCAAAAAATAATGCAACCGTACAATATATACAGGTAATCCTCGACTTACAACAGTGTGCTTAGTGATCGTTTGAAGTTGCAACAGCACTGAAACAAATGACTTATGATTGTTTTTCACACTTATGACCGTTGCAGCATCTTCATGGTTATGTGATTTACATTTGGATGTTTGACAAGTGACTTACATTTATGATGATTGCTGGGTCCCAGGATCATATGATCTCCTTTTGTGACCTTCTAACAAGCAAAGTCAATGGGAAAACCCGATTCACTTAGCAACCAGGTTACTAACTTATCAACTGCAGTGATTCACTTAACAAATGTGGCAAGAAAAGTTGTAAAATAGGGCAAAGCAAACAACAAATTTCTCACTTAGCAACATAAATTTTGGACTCAATTGTGGTGGTAAGTTGAGGACAATCTGTATTGATACTGTAAGATTATTTTGTGGTTTCTTCCTGAAAATTTTCAGTATATTTACTGATTTTGAATTATATTAAAATATTGAACATTAATTCAGTTGCATATTCAATTACTATCACGTACACACACACACACACACACATAATCTTGATTTTGATAAATGTAATTTCTGTATGAACTCTGGCATCGGGAAAATGAAAGATATGACATCAGATCAATGTAAACTTTAATTAAATTAATAACCTATAAATCAGTGATGGCTAACCTTTTTTGGCTCGCGTGCCAAAAGCAGGGGGAGTGTAGGGGGGTCGTGCGTGGGCGTGCCACACCCATAATGCTATGTGCGCGACCCCCTGCTTTTTGTGTGCTTTTTTCTCCCTCCCCAGGCTCCAGGTTTTCTAGGAGCCCGGGGAGGATGAAAACAGCCTACCCCCCACCTCCAGAGGCTTCAGGAGCTTCCCTGAAGCCTCCAGAGGGTGAAAAACTGCCTCAAAAGAAGGCCTAAATCAACTGGCCAGGGCACACATGCACGCTAGTGCTGACAGGGCAACGCCTCGCGTGCCCTAAGAAATGGTTCCGCGTGCCACCTGTGGCACCCGTGCCATAGGTTCGCCATCACTGCTCTAGATTCTCATTTAATTGTACAATCTAGTTTATCTAACTTAGGTTAACTGCATTATGACATTGTTTAAACAATCAAGTGTTATTCCTAAGTCTTCTAGCAGATTTTTCTTTGCCTTTAGGAATTTACTTGAAACTAAACTGTAAAGTGGAAGCTAATAATATACGTGACACAAATAACTAGTACATAGTACAGTGAAGTTAAACTCCATAATGTCACTTTGTAATAGTCTATCCATTTTGCTAGGTGAAAACAGATGATATTGCAAGGATTTATCAACCCAAACGTTACGGACTCACTTCTAAATCAACAATTTCCATAGCTCACCTTCTAGCTGCTCGTGAAGATTTGTCAAAGATCATAAGAACAAGCAGTGGATCTACGCGAGAAAAGACTATTTGTGCTATCAATAAGGTATATTTTTCATTAATGTGACAGCTATAGATTGCTTTTAGTACTGAACCTTCAAGGATTTGTGCTAGTTCTTGGAAATTGTAATGTTTCTAGCAATTTGCAAAATCTTAGGAATCCCTTGCTCACTGTTGCACTACATAAAATATAGGAATGTATACTTAATACAGATTAGCCTTGCATTCCTATGTACTAGGAATGTATACTTAATACAGATTAGCCTTGTATTTTGTACTCAATGCCATTTGGAATCTAAAGAATTGTGTTAACTCTTCTTGCTGGTATGAAGTTCTTCATAATTGAGTATTCAATCATAGATTATTTATACTCTTAGATAATCAGAAATAGGTGAAACCCTCGTGGTTTTAACCACAGAGATACGTACATACATAAAGAAACATGATTTCTCTCAACAATTTGATATTCCAAAGTCAAGGAAATATGGTCTTACTGTATATGTCTGCTGAACAGGTCCTGATGGGAAGAGTACCAGATCGTGGCGGAAGACCAACAGAAATTGATCCACCACCTCCTGAAATGCCCCCGTGGCTGAAGAGACAGGATGGTGGAGGGCGGGGAGGAAGGGGGGGTTGGAGAGGAGATGGTGGAAGGGGAAGAGGTGGAGGAAATAGAGGTGGCGGTGGAGGGGGTGGGTGGGGTGGGAGTGGTAGAGGAGGAGGGGGTGGGGGTGGTTGGGGGGGAGGGGGTGGATATCAAGGAAGGGGTGATTATAGTGGGAGAGGAGGAGGATATGGTGAGTCATATGGTAGAAGGGGAGGTGGCTATAGAAAATACTAACATCTTAATGTTGACCAACATACATTCTCTGAGAGCAGGGTCTCGGAATACATTATTGCTGATGGGCAAATGTGATGCTTGAATTGCATTGATCTTCCTTATTGATGAATCCTGGTTGTTCCATTCATTTAAAACCACCTTATACAAAATTAATTTTCACTACAGGGACGACTTCTGTCTAGCCAAGCATTTGTACTCACACATTTGTCATTACCAGCAATATATACATGCATGGAAGTAGTGACTGATGAAAAACCTTCGACTTACAAATACACAACAAAATTGTTATGTACAAATTTGATGCTGAACATGCAGGGTATATGGTGTTTTCTGTGCAGAACCCATCTCTCTCTCTTAAAAGTGTGTGAAGTGTCCCTAATTATTTTTGGCTTGTGGTTTTTTTGTTTGTTTCTTTGTTTCACATTATTGTTCATCTGAATTTTTATTTATTTAACAAGGCTGCTGAAAAAGATACGATCCTGAAATTGTTATTTGCCCCATTCAGCCTTTCTGACATTTTCCCCATCCAGCCTTTCTTTTGGCAAAATATCCAAGCAAAGAAAGAAGCATTGGATTTAGCTTAGTGAAAGTACATGAGGCACTTCAATCAATGTAGTCTGCTAGGAGATGCGCTCAGATCAGTACTGGTGTTGTGATAGGAATGTTCAGGCGATAATACTCTGATTTTGTGCCTGAGGGCACATAGAATATTTAAAGTTTCATAGAATGTATTCTGTATCCCATCTCCACTAAATTTTTCTAAAAGAAAGGCCAAAGCAGGCTTTCTAGAACAAAAGTGTTTTCTGTAGTTCTTGGTTTGGCCAAAGATTATGGTACATGTGTCTTTTGAAGTATATAGATCAGCAGAAACAGGAATCTTTTGACTGATTAATGGAGTGGCTATTCAGCACGGTTTTTTCCCGATCTTAGTTGACTGCCATGTCTCTTACAATTCTGCCTGTTAATTTTTCTTTAGATTTCAAGTTCATTGTTCTCATGTTCCAATTATATGCACCTGTTTCTCAACTTTGACAACTTTAAGAAATTGGATCTCAAGTCCCATGCTTACTATGGAATTCTGTGAGTTGATGTCTATGCATCTTCAAGTTGCCAAAGTTGAGAAATATTGATGTACATGAAGGTGTTATTCCAGAAATTATATAGTATATTTTATTTTAACTGATCAAAAATGAAAAGTAAGACATACTGTTCTCCTAAGCCAAAAGTAAAGAGAGATTGTTTTTAACTAGTTAAACCTGTAATTGTTTAACATTTCCTGACCTTCCCAAATCAGAAAACAGTTAAGGACGAATAATAATTTCTGGTAATTGTATGCCTGTAATTTTGACCGCTTCTAACAATGCAATAAAAATTCAATACCTTTTATATGTTTAAATCTGAATAGTGTATTTTATAGAACGTAATGTTCTTATATAAATAGTTTGTATTAACAGTTACCCAGTGTTGTGTTTCTGTTCATATACATGGAACATCTATTGGAAAAAAATCTGTTAATAGCTACCTAGAGAATGGCTATAAGTAATAGATCACTTACAATTGTGAACACTGAAAAATATAGTAAAGTTGTTGCTTTAGCTGTCTTACACATTAGTACAGCTGTAATAGAAACTTATTCCTTCAAAATAATACTTCTTTTGTTAAAAATGCTCAAACACCTTTGCTACTTATATGCATTTCATATATATCTAAAAATAGATATATTTAATATTTAATTTTGGAAGAGGTGCCCATTCTGCTGATATCAAGGTGGTATTCAGTGGCTAATATATGGTTGGATATGTGGTAATCTATGATCAAATGCATTTGAAAAATTACAGGTTTTCTTAAAATAGCAAATTTTGAAATGAGTATTTTTTGAATACTTTTATTAAGATTTGACCTCATTCAAATGTAAAATAATTGTTTTCACTTTGGATTCTTTTGCTCACCACTTGAAAGTGAAGTGTCTATACTGAATATTTGCTGTCACTGAAAATCAACAGATCATTTTCTTTGACTGATTGAGCAAAATTTGCAGCGGTAATCATTTATTTTGTTAGCCTTTGGTTATAGATAAAAGAAAAAAAATCCATATCAACTCAAAACCTAGCAGAGGTTTTTGCAGAGTGCAGACATGCCTTCCTATTATCAGTTGTCCAGTGTTTGGCACTGTAGGACAGAGAGGAGAGAGATGACAGCCGTAGCACTAGATAAGGTAACTTCTGGAATTCAGCAGATGTCCAGTTTTAATTCTGAATGTTTGCATGTTTATACCTAGTAATCAGTAGACATTTCTGATGCTTAATTTTCTTGGCTGATATAAATACTAGCCATCACCACATGGGGGCACCTCCTTGAAGTAACATGCTCTGTTGAGCTTGGAAAATCTTAATACAATAGTCAAAACTAAAGTAACCGGATATAGTTCTACAAACCATCACTTAACAGGATTTCTTTAACCAATGCAACCATAGATAATTATCATATTCAGATGCAGTACATTTTAAATGATACTTTTTGTAATCTGTTTATGGGAGGTGAAGTGTACTAAAAAAAAGTCTTACTATAGTTTTAAGTTCAGAACACTTGCTGTATAATATAATGAACAATAGCAAATAGTCATAATACAATATCATTGCTAGCAGCAGCAAAAATTCTTCATAAAATGTATATAATTTTCTTGGAGAGAGGAACTGCAAATGATTACCGTACTTAATCCAAGTGTACTCAGAAGTAAATCCTACCGATCGTTACAGAATCTACCCCCCATAAGCATGGCATGGTTAAGGTAAGTGCAAAAGACAGAGAACTAGGCTATTTCTCAGGCTAAATAAATAACTTACATAGAAATGTAAGTTACTAATGATCAATAAAATCTGTCTCCGTTGTATTGGTAAAATATAGTATGTTTTAAACTATTCCAATTTTCCTTGAAGAGGTTGACTATATATCTAGTTGAATTGGAATTTACGCCTCTCCTGATTTGGCTAATCAAGGCTTCCTTTAATATCTGTATCTAAATGAAGCTGCCAGCTGAGGTCATTCAGTGGCAAGGGGTGGAGTATCAACAGTGATATGGATGCTAGCTATACATCTTTACCTCTAGACATGCAGGTGCTGCTGCTGAGATGCGGGCCCAGCAGCTGGAGGTTGTGAGGAGCTAGGTGGGGAGTAACCAGCTCCAACTCTACTTTAACAAGACAGAGTGGCTTTGGGGATTTTCTCCCCTAAGGTCTAGTGTTATGTCATGAGGTTCACTTCTCTGGACAAAGTCAATGCACAGTTTTGGAATTGTAGTTAATTATAAGATGAAGCGAGACAAGTTTATTTTAAAAAGATATCTGTTTTTACACATCAATAAATTTAGTTTCCACATCATGGAAGGAAATTCTTCCATTACATTTCATATTTGTCAGATCCTACCTCAATAGATGCCTAAGCTAGTACTGGATGCCATGAGATGTAGAAAAACTTAAAAACAGGTGAAAGGGTGAAGAGCTTGATGAGAAAACTGGAAGATAAACTTTTGAGCCAAGGGATCTTGGATGTTTAGCCTGAAATGGTAGAACTTCCCAATTGTTGACAATGGAACCACTTACTATAGCCTTTACACTGGATGTGTTCTAGCAGAAATCAGACAAGCCAACTTTGAATTCATCCATTAATCAGAAGGTTGATTCAGACAATCAAAAGACCGCATAGAATTCTAATACATTACTTATTACTACAAAATGCATTGTTCTCTATGATTATCTAGGGAGAGAAGCACCAATAAATTATATAAAAACTAATTCTGGAAAATATAAAAGTTTATATGAATCTTATTAGTCCATCTTTCCATTTTCCTTGAAGAATGCAAATAAAACTACCCTTCTCAGCACATTTCAGAATCTCCTTGTGTAGAGATATTCCTTGACTTATGACTAGTTGTTCAACAGCCATTTGAAATTATAACAGTCGTGGCAAGGTTGTTTTACAATCTGTAAAGCACTTTCTTTTTTTTTCTTTTTTTTATTGAAAAAGTTTTATTGGTTTTACATTTTTTAACAGGATAGGGTAATGGTTAGAAAGAAATTTTGAGAGCATTCACGTCAGAGTCGTCGGACCTTCCGAGACCTCAAAATACACATTAAAAAAAAGTTAACATAGAAAACATTTTCCATACCACTACAAGATGAAAGCAAGTACATTTACCTAAATTCTCCCTTCCATGCTGTCAGACATTTACAAAAAGTCCGGATAGAAATATTATACAAAATTGTTCAAGAAAAATCAAGGCAAAGTTATTTTTTTGATCTAAGTCTTTTGGCTATTGTATCTTCTTTCTCTCCCCCCTGGCCCCCCGCGGGCGGGGCCGTGACCCCCTCCGTCCCCCCTGGATCTTCCCCCAGGGCAGAGGAATGTTTTTTAAGAAAGGCTTCCGCCTCAGCAACTGTTTTAATCCTCACTCTTCCTCCTTCCCAGAACACCAGCATCCCTTCGGGTGTCACCCACTTGAACCAAATCCCGTGATCAAACAATGTTTTAGACAAGAAGGAAAATTTCCGTCTTGCATCTCGAATCTTTCTAGGAATCTGCTTCAAGATAGTGACCGTTTTTAGTTGGTAAATTAATGGACTTTCTCTCTGCAATTTCAGGATTTCCTCTCTGGCTGACCTTCTAACAAATTTCACATGTATCTCTCTAGGCACTTCATTCATCCTGGCATATGCAGAATTAATTCTATAGGCTAGGTCAATGTCCCCCCCTGATCTCATCCTTAGGTTTTTGTAAATAGTCTGCTAAAATTGTACTCATAAGATCAGGTAGGCATTCACCAGATTCCTCAAGAACATTCTGAAATCTCAAAAAATATGTCATTCTTTCCATATCTATCCTAGACACATGCCCATTTATTTCCCCCACCTCATTAGAAACATTTTTAATCTCTCCCTTAGCCCCCTCCAGCCCTCCTTCCAATTCTTCATTCTTCTGTGTATTCTCCAACACTTGCTTCCGGGTATCCAATAGTTCCTTTTTAAAAGTACTATTTTCAGCCCTCTGGGCCTTTATTTCTAATATCAAAGTTTGCATAGAAGTTTCAAGAGAAGCCATCCTTTGTTCCAAATTTACAAGTGCTGCTTCTTGTGCCATGGTTAAAAGTTAGAGTCACTGCCACCAAGATGGCGTTTTCCGGGTGGGGCTGGTGGGGCAAACCAGGAGCTCAGTTCAGTTCAGGGCTGTGAAGTTGCAAACCATTCAGAAACCAAAAGAGACACAATTTCCCAAATCAGCAAATAATAATAACGAAGGTATTCCAGAGAAGAAGTCACAAATCCATCAAAAGAAAAAAAATTTCAAAAATCCAGAGAGAGTCCTGCTTTCAAAGAGACGCTGGAAATTTTCCTTAGTTGAAATAGTCAGGCAAGGGACAAAGTGAAGCCACTTCCACCGCCCATCTCGCAGCCAGAGGGAGAGAGTAGCAAAAAAAAGAAATTTTTTAAGCTCAGCCAGACCTAGAAACAATGTTGCAGAAAGTCACAATCCACTTTCCCTTGTTAAAGACCGTCCGGAGTGAAAGTTTCCGCTTTCTCTTTGCAGAGAAGCCATTTTAACGTGCCGCTTAAATCCGAGGGTTTTTTTTTTAAAATTAAACACCCCCCTCCCAGTCCGTTCAGCCTGGCTGGCAGCAAGGAAAAAAAGGTGTTCTTTTAAACTCACTCTCTCTCGCAGCTGAAGCCTCGGCGATCCGCCCGATCTCTCCGTTCAGCCCTCTCCATTAAAGCGAATGGCACCGACAGCCGTTGGGGAAGGAAAAAACCCCCGCTAGCATGTTCCTCTCCTCCTAGGTCGCAGAGAGGAGCGCCCTCCCCACCGCCGTGACGAGGGCCGCTCCCTCTGAGCCGACCCTGCGGGAAACCTCCGGTAACCGGAGAGTTTCGCCCCCCTGGGGGGGCAGAAAAGGCAACAAAGCGGCGAGCGAGCCCTAGGCTCGCCCGTCTCCGCTGGAGCCGGATACCGGACAAGCACTTTCAACCATTATAAAATGTGTTGCCCCCTTCCCCTCATGGTCAGAAGCACATTCTGGGCACTTGGCAATTGGCTTGCATTTATGATCAATTACAGTGTCCCATGTTCACATAACTGATTTGAGGTGCTTTTTCCTGGTTTCTGGCAAAAAAAAAAGTCTATTCCCTTGAGAATGGATTCAATTAACAACCATGTGATTTACTGAAAGACCAATATAAAAATGGTTAAAAAATCAGCACATAGGGGCCATGAGTTAAAACCACAATAATTTATGATAGTACATATGTGCGTGTGCACACACCCACCCAAAAACACTTCCATAGGCTGGAAAGAGAAAAAGGTAATTCAGTGTGAAAGACACACACATCATATCTGTCGGCATCCCCTTAATATCCTATTATGGCTTAGACATGACTGCTAAAGGTAAGCAAATATTGGAAAAGAATACAGACAACTATCAAGTGCAATCAAGTGATTTTCATTGCTTCAGTTCACATTTAGTGTATAACTTCTAGTTTTCAGTTCAACCTTAAAAAAACATGCATTGATCATTTTTATTATACAATAATTTACATTAAAACTTACCTAACATCAACTGGAGATGTTTCTGAAAAATATTTAAATTACAAAAGCTGCTTATTTAAAGAATCTAACAGATTAGGTTGAGCCTTACAAGAAATGTACAAATATAATAGTACCATGACATTACTCAAAAAAAGAGTAACTATATTACACACAAAGTACAAATACCATTTTAGCTAGGAAAATACATCGTTACAAAAAATAAATTAATTTGGAACCAGAGTCTTAAAATAAGGTTGTAAATAAATAGAACAGAAGTTACATGAAAATCAACAGTGTGTGGCACAATATTTTATAGTGTACTACTAATTTGTCAGTTCTAGAATTATTATAGAATGAGAATTTATACATTTCCAGAAAAGAAATCAAGAATTCAAGACAGTTCCATGAAAAGCAGAGTCAATGGCGGAATGAAGAGACAGCAACTTAACCAAGCTGTTTGTAATTCCTCTCCAGACAAGAACACTTGTGATCACCCACAAGTGTTCCAGGCTTGTGCATCTTGTGAGGGGATTACAAGACAGCTGTCACAGTGGCTTTAGAGCTCTGGCAGATAAGGGAATAGCCAATTTGCTCAAATCATAGTCTCAAAAAGTGCCTGAAAAAGGACACTGGGTTTGCATACTTTTCTTTTGTAATCACTTTCAGAAATTGTAAAGAATGACATGGGAAATGATGTTATGTTGAGCCTACAAAAAAAACCCACCCAGCTCATTTCTTAACAATTAAAAGGGATGTACAAATAATAAATCAATAGAATGAGCTGGGTAATTTCCACATTTTCGATTTACAAGAGAGACTTGTTAAAGCTTTGAAGAATTTTGTGACAGGAGAAAAAAGTGAAAAGAAAGCAAGTTCTAGCACATTATTTGAAGGGGGCTAAAGATCAATGTTAGAAGTAAAACGAAGGAATATAAATTTGCTTTGTTTGATCTACGTTAAAATAGATATGTTATCTCTGGTAATCCTGAGGTTTTATTTGTTTTTAGATAATAGGATATGGGAAGAAGATAATAGTTATTTATTAAGGATAATATGTTACTAAAATTGTTTATATTTGTTGTGTTGTTGTTTCATTACATTTTTTCTTTCCTATTTTTTCTTTAATTGTATTATTTTTATTGTTGCAATTTTAATTGCAATTTTTAATAAAATTACTATTAAAAAAGAAGTGTAGACATGAAAGTGGCTTTTAGCATCACTTGTGCTTATCAAGTGATGGTCAGATTATGGTCAGAGAGATATACACAAGAGGTGCTCTGCAGGTTGAAGAAGATACACAGATATTTGTAAGTGGTTGGGGTGGCAAATGTGCAGAAGGACTGGGAAATCCTGCAAACTGGATTTGGCAAGTAAGAGAATATTTTCTTTCACAATAGTCAAAAAAGTATAGCACCTTTCATTATGAATCAAATGAACATTGCATATATAAGAATAAATACACACTTTACATACCCAACATACTATTTCTTTTTGCTATTCCTTTTCAGTGCAAACTAAATGTTATGCAAAGCACAGAAAATGAGTTAGAAGTGGTGTGCAATAAGAGAAAAGAAATTCAATTAAATCTTGTTTGCACAATCATAGAATAGAATAGCAGAGTTGGAAGGGACCTTCGAGGTCTTCTAGTCCAACCCCCTGCCTAGGCAGGAAACCATATACCACTTCAGACGAATGGTTATTTAACATCTTAAAGACTTCCAGTGTTGGACCATTCATAACTTCTGGAGGCAAGTTTTTCCACTGATTAATTGTTCTGTCAGGAAATTTCTCCTCAGTTCTAGGTTGCTTCTTTCCTTGATTAGTTTCCACCCATTGCTTCTTGTTCTACCTCCAGGTGCCTTGGAGAATAGTTTGACTCCGTCTTCTTTGTAGCAACCCCTGAGATATTGGAACACTGCTATCATGTCTCCCCTGGTCCTTTCATTAAACTAAACATACCCAGTTCCTGTAACCATTTTTCATATGTTTTAGCCTCCAGTCCCCTAATCACCCTTGTTGCTCTTCTCTGCACTTTTTCTAGAGTTTCCACATCTTTTTTACATTGTGGCAACCAAAACTGGATGGAGTATTCCAAGTGTGGCCTTACCAAGGCACTATAAAGTGGTATTAACACTTCACGTGATCTAGATTCTATCCCCCTGTTTATGCAGCCTAGAACCGTGTTGGCTTTTTTGGCAGCTGCTGCACACTGCTGGCTCATATTTAAATGGTAGTCCACTAGGATTCCAAGATCCCTCTCACAGTTGCTACTATTGAGCAAGGTACCACCTATACCAGTGATGGCGAACCTTTTTTGCCTCGGGTGCCAAAAGCATGCACTTGCGCACTATTGCATGCACTTGGGTGCCCTCCCCCATAATTTAATCCCCCATGCCATGTTCCCTATGCATGCATGCATGACACCCCGCCCTGCTGCCCCACACATGCATGCACAACTTTCTTGGAGCCTGGGAAGGGCGAAAAGGCCCTCCCAGACGCCCTCCGGAGGCCAGAAACAGCCCATTTTCCAACTTCAGGTGAGCCCAATAAGTCCATTTTTCACTCTCTGGAGGCTTCAGGAGGCTTCCCTGAAGCCTCCAGAGGACAAAAAACTGCTGAAAATCAAGGCCGAAAATCAGCTGGCCAGCATGTGCATGCATGCTGGAGCTGACAGGGCAACACCTTGTGTGCCCTCAGAAATGGCTCCGCGTGCCACCTGTGGCACGTGTGCCATAGGTTCGCCATCAAGGACCTATACTGTAACTATGTATTTTGTTTTTCTTGCCTAAATGTAGAACCTTACTTTTTTTCATCATTGAATTTCATTTTGTTAGATAGTACCCAATGTTCAGGTTTGTCAAGATCCTTCTGTATCTTAAGGCTATTTTCTTGGATATTCTTGCCAGCCTGGTGTCATCTGCAAATTTGATTAGTGATCATGGTTTGCTACAACTCTCCATTCTTTTCTATTCTTGCAAACCACCTTCGTTTCTACCGCATTGGTGCACATTGAATTTACATATTATTTCTTCTCATTTTGCTCATTTTGCATCCTAACTGAATCAATACACTGCATGTATGGCTACTCGACTTATGACTGTAATGGAGCCTGTCCATCATGGTCATAACTAATGGTGGTCGTAAAGATTAGATCAGTCATCCACATCACTGATCTAATCTTATGAGCTTTTTGTGGCAGCTGTATAGCAACCATTGCAATCATAAATCAGCCACTATCATCACTAAACAAATGCTGAAGCTTTTAAGGAAAGCAATGGTTTTCTATAGTACTACAGGGTTCTTTGTGTTTTGCTGTTGTTTTTTTGCTGAAAACATGAAGTAAACCTCCAGTTTACAGACTTTCTCCTGCATCTTTTAAGTCATTGAACTACCCTGCCACAATGTGTGTGCGTGTGCGCGCGCACACGCACACACACAATGTACATTAAAAACAGATGGAACTTTGATTGTACCTTTGTGGCTAGCATCTTTATATTTTTGCCCATATTATGTGCATCTCTGCCAAGAGGAAGCTTTTGGAACTGCCTATCTGAAATGGGCACCCTTGGAAAAAGAGACCAACCAATTCAAAAAGAATATGGAAATGGCTGGTTGACTCGTATGCCCATTCAAACAGCAACATATGTGAAGTTAAGTTTTAAATTTAAAAAAAAATCATGCCCATTTTCAAGTTTGCATTGCCAAAATTAGCAACAATTAGCCCAAGGTACACATACCTATTTGATAATGCTGTTTGGTTACTTTGGCAACAGGTGTTTTCCTTGCTCTAAAAATAACAGGAACTCCAAATGATGTCGTTTCAGCCAAACAGAAGGCAAACTATTTAAACTGATAGCACAAAATATATACATCCACAAGTACTAATAGCAGTCAAAATAAGACAATCTTATTTTAAATTCCTGCCATGCTGCACACATTTAACTGCATACATTTAAATACACTCAAAAAACCCACTGGCTTTATCCTTTTCCTCAATATGTCTTTTTTCTAATCTACAAGCAATCTCCATGTTCCCTAGTGTCCAGTATGTGATTTCGTTGAATGCTGAGGAATTCAATCTTCTTATGAGCTTGTTTGAGGCGCAGCTTGAGAGCTTCATTCTCTGCAGTCAGAACATTTCTTTCCTAAACAAAAATATACCATCAGAACAAAATAGTTTCTGAATGTTTAGTTTTGTTAGTAGGAACATTTGCCTGAATGGCATGTTAGTTTAAGAATTATGTGACTTGAGCAGTAAATGGAGTGAAAGATACACAGCTGTTTGCCCAAGAGAAGAGCAATTACCACAATTGACTCTGAGAAAAAAGAGCTTGGTGAACACAGGCTTTCATTTGCAACAAGCATCTTCTAAGTAACTGGAAGAAAATATCTTTAACTGATGAGTCTTCTGCCTACCCTGAGTTTCCATTCTGCAGGAAAGGAGGAAGGCAGTGATAGTTAACAGCTCTCCACGTAACTCAAGTTGTATGGGTTTTTAAGATGCATGGAGTATCTCAGAGGTGGGGAAAGCCTTGGAGGCTTGGAGAAGGCCCAGATTTGCATTATAGCATTTCCCCAGCCCACATGTAGCCAGCCCCAGGACTTATCCAGCTCCTGATGCACCTCTACTTCCTATCCCTTGGGATCCCCTCAGGTCTTGGACTTGCTTCCTTGCCTTACTGGATCCCACACCCTTCTTCCCCACCCCACACAGACAAAACAGTTTGTCTGGCAGCTGTCATTTTGTCCCTAACCATTTCTGGGTATCGGGACAAAGTGGCAGCCACATTCAGGTTGCTACCACAAGGCCCAGGTCTGCACAGTGGTATTCAGAAGCTTTCTAAGCACTGTGCAGACCTGTCTAAGGCAGCAAAATGAAGCCATTGGCAGCCACCATTTTCTCCCTGCCCACAGGCAGACATAACAAAATGGTGGCTACATTTGGATCCCATCTTAGGGACGCACAGCCTGCCCTCCTTCCACAATATGAAGTAGGGAGAGCTTCAAAAGATAAGCATTGTGTGTGATGAGAATATGGGGGTTCCAAGAGCTGCTGAGTTCAGGTGGGGTGGGATGTGGGGAGAGAAGTGGAGGGATGCTGCAGCAACCTTGTGGTGGGTCATAAGGACAAATGACCGCAGGGCCGCTGCATCTGTTGTAATTTTGAAATGGGATCATATGCAGTTTGGAGAGAGAGTCTTGAAATGCTTGTTACATAGCTTGATGACTACCTGTATTAATTTTGGAAGTATCCTTTTTAATTCAAATGGCCATTTTAAAACCAGAAATTCAAGGAGTCTAGCCACAGGATCTTTGCACCTGTTTCACTTATTCTTACTGTCATAACGGGCTGATGGTGTGCCTGAATATTTCTTTCTATTTAAAAAAAGTACTCTTTTTTGTATACTTCAAACTCAGGGCAACAGAGTTTACATGGTTTCCACATAGTCTCAATTATTCTGTGCAGTTTTCAAAGCTGTTTCATACCTTTTCTAGTTCTTGATATGTGGGTTTTAGTGTTTGTGGATCTTCCTTCACTTTTTGACCGCAATCCTTATTCTCCCATTTCACATATGCCTTTTTCCGGGCAAGAAGTGGACTTGGACATGGAAACACAGGAGACGGCTGGAGAAAACTACTTTCAGATGATATTCCAGACTCTCTTTGTAGATTAGACACTTCATCACCAAGCGCCATCATTATATCAGTTTGTGTACCCTTGTGCACCACAGATGGCTTTAGCCTTACTGAGATTTTCTGGGCTGATGCTCCCATGAGCATAATAGTTCTATCTTTGCTGCCTTCATTATGTTCAACCATCTCGCCATTAGGAAATGGAAATCCTCCCTCCTCCAGCCCTAAGGTGGGGGAAAACATAGAACACAAGCATTGAGCACCAAGGATCATAATGAGCTACACAATATTCTGGAGTGCTCAGTGAAAATAATAAAGGAAATATCTAAAGAGCAGCATTTACTGTATGTTCTTAACTTTTCATCATGTAATTTGTCTATTATATTAACAATATTGGCCTTGCAACTCAGTGCTTTCTGCTGAGCAACATTTATATCCTACCCGTGATGGCTTAAGAGTATGCAAGATTTACAACTGAAAAAAGTAAGGGAATATAATGACATGCTCATAATGATCACTGCTAAATAAAGGGTACTTGCTCGGATCACACATGGCATTAAACTATGACTTGTTTTCACCCCCATTTCTTAATGAACAACTGTGGTTAGATAACACATATTATCGTATCTATGGTTTACAAACAACAATGACTTGGTTCATACATAGTATATACATGCTAAAAATCATATTCAATTTATGAAATCTTCAGGAAGAAATGAAAAACTTTCCTGTCTGACACCACAATTTTCTGCACTGAATTGGATCAACCCAATCTATTCAAGTTGAATAGCGACCTCAGTCTAAGATCTGTCATTCCAGGCTATGTATGAGAATGCTGGGAGCAAAAGTTTATCCTAATAGAGGATACTTGAATTAAAGGAAGCCTGAACTAACAGATCAAAGGTTTATGTCAGTATAAAGCATCTTCTCTCTGACCATGCTCCACTACTCATTACCAACACTGGCTCACAATATTAAGCAAAAATATAATATCTTATTTATAAAGTATCAACTCAAAAAATTCAGCAGTAGTTTTCATTTAACTGTTTTTCAGGTATACTGGACTTTTCCAAAATATGACAGAGAATACCAGCCTGGGAAAGGCAGTTCTGTAGTCTAGAAAAGGAGTCAAAGTCAAGGTCAGAAAGAAAGTTTGAGGTATCTAAAGAAAAATTGGACACTGGTTCCTGCAGTATGCAGATCCTCAGTGGAAGGCAAGCTGATTGTAATGTTTTTTCCTACAGTTCTAACTATTTGTTGAAGTCTGTGTTTATTCTGTTTGGTTGGTATACCAAACCAGAAAGTTATAGAAAGATGATAGGTTCCAAAAATTCATCTGTAGAACTGTATCAGTAGCTCCTTGGGAAATCTGAGTTTCTGAGTTGATACAGGAAGAGCACATTCTTTGTTGTGCCTTTTTAATGAAGGTTTTAATGTCAGATGTCCATTCAAGTCCTGGGAGATTATAGAACCCAGAAACTTGAACGTTTACCTATTACACATAATATGTAAAACAAAAATCACTCCTCGATACATGTCTTTGTAAATCTGTGTGAATTCTAGCTAGAATTCAGACATTAATTACAATTAATTACTATCATTGTCTTTATGCTGAAATATTGAAAGAAACATGTCTCTGCCCTGTAATACATTTCTAATTACTGCTTATTTGGTTTACTACTGACAATTAACTGTGCTGTCTTCAAAAATATTGCATAGAAAGGGTGATCATCCACTATTCAAGGTCACACATTAGTTTCCTAAGTAGATATGTCTTCTGAAGCCCTGATGAATTTTTGTAGAGTGGATGGAATTTGCTGATGTATTAACAATAGAACACCATTTTGAAAATCACTACCTATTAATGATTATTATTCTTAAAAAATAGACAAACTATTGAGCAAAAAATGATACCAGAATGCTTCATTAAACTGAACTTACCATGCATATGCTCTTTAAGTCCCATGGGACAGAGACTAGATGCAAGAGCTGATGCTGGACTGTTATCCACAGCTGTCATTTTGGGTCTTCTCTTGCATTCAAATACAACTAGTTCCTTGCATTGCTTATGACAGTTCATTCCACAATCTTGAAAAAAATAAAAACAAAGTCAGCTTACTAGTTTAGTTGCAAAAAATAAATAAATACTAATTCCACATATTAATTTCTCTTCTATTTCAACTCCTCTCCTACTTCCTAAATTAAACTGGTTAATTAAATGAAAAGAAGGACTAGGGCAGGGGTGTCCAAACTTGGGAATTTTAAGACTTGTGGACTTCAACTCCCAGAATTCCCCAGCCAGCATGGCTGGCTGGGGAATTCTGGGAGTTGAAGTCCACAAGTCTTAAAGTTCCCAAGTTTGGACACCCCTGGACTAGGGTGACATGATAGCAGTGTCCCAGTATCTCAGGGGTTGCCACAAGGAAGGGGCTATTCTCCAAAGGACCTGAGGGTAGGACAAGAAGAAATGGATGGAAGCTAGTCAAGGAGAGAAGCAACCTAGAACTAAGGAAAAATTTCCTGATAGTTAGAACAATTAATCAGTAGAACAATTTGCCTCTATAAATTGTGAATGCTCCAACACTGGAAGTTTTTAAGAGGAGATTGGACAACCATTTGTCTGAAATGGTATAGGCTTATCCTACCTGAGCAGGGGTTTGTATTAGAAGACCACCAATGTCTCTTCTAAGTTTGTTATCCTGTTCTGTTCTTTCCACATTTTGCAAGGGACCAAGGAAACGCTACATGAACTGTAATTCAGGTCTATGTAGGTTTTACCAGAGATAAGCCCTTTTCATACCTTTAATGCATTTAAAGTACACTTTTAAATATAGAACAGTATTACATGGCACTGCTACTTAACTAAAAGTCAAATTACACCTTTTAATAAAATCACCTGCCAGTTAATAATCTAAGATGAACATGAATTTATGTTAACAATCTCTGCATATTTTCCCGATTGTTTCTTACCAGATTTTGCAGTTACCCAGGAAACTAAACAAAGCAATGGAGCAATATAGAAGTAGATAGGGAAATGTTTAGGTTCTAGGTTATTTATGCTAAAAATCCTATTCCTAAAATAATTTAAAATCTATTATTCAAATGAAAAAAGGTATACCACAATACACAATTTGCCATCAAAAGATGATTTAACTCAAACAAATTTATTTACCTTTGCACCTATATCCTTGTTTAATAACACCCCAAAGCTAAAAAAAAAAACGAAATACACATTACATTATTGCATTCAAGTTAAACCATACATTTTAAACTCTTCAACTCTTGAAGAGTTTTTATTTCAACTCTTCAACTCTTGAAGAGTTTTTATTTCAACTCTTATTTCAAAGTTTACTTTCATGAAATTATGAAAAATGTAAGATATATTGGCTATTTCTATTTCAAAACAGTATTTTTCCTCAATATAAAAAGGCAAAGCGCCTTTCAGGAAACCAATGAAATAAGAAAGCCTCCCCACTCCCCTAGGAATAACAGTACAATGCAATGGACACAACCTAAAATATTCCAATTCTTATTTATCTTAGTTAATTATTAACCATTATTATTATTAACCATGCTATTTTCATACTATTTAGAAAATTTTAAAATAATTCCATCTTCATTTTGATTTGTGAACTGCATTTAAAATGATCAAGAAGAGAGGCAAGAGCGTCAACGTAATTTATATTAAGTTTAAGAACAGTTAGTTACTGGTCTGTGGATCATTATCAACATTTAAATACTGATCTTTTTTCCTGACTCACATTACAGCTACTTTCAGTGCAAGGGATTCAAAAAGCTGCTTTTACCAAGAGATATCAATAGTATTAGAATAATACTATTAAATAATCCCTGAGATTGAAAGTATTAGAAATGGGTAGCCTTCCATGCCTTCATATTCATGATCAGAATATGGTAAATAACCAAAAAGAGTTTGCACTTGTAGTACAGAAGAAAATATATGCTTTAACAAGTATAATGAATCATCTGAAGAGACTGTCAAGATTGGAATATAGCAGGGTATCAAACCTGCATCGCCAGAGTGGCGGCATGTGATGTATTGGGACTTTTCCCCCTTCACTAAACAAGGTGTGGGCTTGGGCATGGGCAGCATGTGACACATCTGGCCCGTGGCCTGTGCATTTGACAGCCCTTGAATATAGCAAATGAAAGATATACTTTATTCCAAGAACTGAAGCAACAGGAAGGAAGTTATGTAATTCTAATACATACATAGGCTCAGTGATGGGTTGCCAATTTTTTTACTACCAGTTCGGGCGCACATGCACAGAAGCATCTGGGCGGGTGGGTGGAGCTGTCGCTACTACCGGTTTGCCTGATCCGGGCGGAACCAGGAGCAACCCTCTGCATAGGCTGCATGTATTAGAATTACATTGTATGCATTCCTGTGAATGAATGAATTTGGCAATGCTGTAAAAAGCATCTGGATTTTAAATTAGTGGAGGAGAAAATAAATGTATTGTCCCAACCAAGAAGGAGAAAGTTGTCTAGAAGCAAGTACCACATCTTTGAAAGTAAAGTTGTAGTGAGGGAGGACTTTAATTACCTGCTATCAGTTGGGAGGAAATTCTAGACTTGTCTTTATGACTATTTTCTCCTACATAAGGTTGGGAAAAGCATAAGAGGATTCTTGACGTCATGTTAATCTTTAGGGAGGCTTAGAAAAGAAAGTAAAAGGAACAGGTGGAAATCATGTAATTCTGAAGTCCTTACTATTAAGACAAACTAAAACTGGTCATTCTCAAGTATTCATTTTGGACTTCAAAAAACTTCAAATGTTAATAAAGTTAAAGCAATGATAATAGGATCCCACAGTAGGTGAAGCTAAGAGGAAAAAAACTCAAGATGGATGCAAATTTCCAAAGTAGGAGATGTCAAAAGCCCAATTGCAAAAAATTCCAATGAAAAGCACTGCGAAAGACATCAATGCAGCTATGCAAAAAGATTAGTGAAATGGGGACGGGGGGGGGGGGGGGATTATATACAGAAAATTGAAGCAGGGTCAAATTACAAAGAAATCATATAAAAAGAAAACTCTAGAACTGTGTCATGAAAGGGAAAATGCAGAATACACTGAAGCTAATACAAAATGCTAATAACTAAAAAGGGCCTTTTCAGATATGTGCAGTGAAAAACAAAAGATCAACTGCTTTGTAAAGAACACAAAAGTGTATCAGGAAACAAAGCAAACACAGAACTATCAAATTCCTATTTGGTTCAGTATTCTTCAACAAAATATGTATTCTACTAAGAAATAGTGAAGCACAAAATAAAGGACTAAACTTTGGGCTGATAGAAACACAATAATATTGCTTTATTTTGAATGAGTTAAAATCTCTAGGACAAAATGAATCACTTCCTAAGATTCTCAAAGAACAATGAAGGACAAGATGACTGAAAGAATGAAAATCTGATCTTATCTATAAAAAACAAACAGGGTAGAGGAAGAACCAGGAGACTACACATCTGTGGCATCAATATTTCAAAATATTTTAGAAATAGTAAAAGTATAAGTGTACAAAACATTGCAAAAATTACAAAATGCAGTAATTATCTTGAAGTGGAAGAAATGTTTATCAAATTTGCAGAATAACAAAAATTGGGGAATACGTAATATACCACCTGAGATAAATGAAATGAAAAGCAATAATCAAGTAGATTTGAGAAATACTGGTATGCTATAAGTAATAGAATGAAATTTAGCAAATATGATTACAAAGTTTTTCACTTAGAAAACCAAAATCAAATGCAGTTATAATAAGTGAGACGGAGTTTTGCTACCTGATTTAGCAAAAATATTTTCAAAAGAAATCTTCGAGTAGCAGTTGTTTGAAAAATGAATGATATAGTTGCAAAGAAAGCAAAGGATTTGACTATAATGAAGGCAAATTACATTTGAGGCTCCATCAAAAAAAGCATGATTTCCAAATCACAAGTAGTAATAATTCCATTTTATTCTGCTTTGATCCTACCTCACTCCTACCTCAATTACTGTATCCAATTCTGGGCACTAAACTTTAACAAGGATTCAGACAAATAGAAACAGATTCAGAGAAGGGCATAAGAAACTAAAAACTATGAAGAGAGATCAAAGGAGGTGGGTATGGTTTGCTTTGAGTAAACATTTTGTGGGATGAGGATATGAAAGCACTCTTCAAATACTTGAAAGGGTAACACATCAAAGAAAGTCATATTTTTCCTATTTCATTCCAAAGTGCATGACACGCAATAAAAGATTTAAGTTAAAGGAAGGCAAAGTATTGACTGTTAAATACAATCCTTAACAGTAACAGCGATTCCACAGTGATAGAACAATTAACCAAAGTGATCGTGGTTTTGTTAATGTGTTGAAGAGGAGGTTAGGTAGCAACTGGTTGTTTTAATTTGTATTCCTATGCATAGCAAAAGTTACAGTAGATGGCTTAAATGGTTCCTTATCAAGTATTATAGCCAGGGACAGTTACTGTAAATCTTCTTGTTATGAAGTTACAAGGAACTGTCATAAATTATAAACAAAAAGTCAACCAGAAATTTGGGGAGATTAGTTAAGAGTTCTGAGAAATAATAAGCCTCCTTTGGTAAGAATACAGATGTTTCAATAATCAAATAAATTTTAAAGCTTAAGGACACACGATGCAGCCATTTTATAGAAGGTGAGGAGGTTAGAAGACCTAGCCATTGCCTTCAAAGGACATCTACTGATTGACATATACTATTTACATTCAACACTTTTCCATGATGGAACAATGCCTCCATTAAATCAGATCAATGGTTAATATGATGTAGCAGCAGCAAATTTTTAGGATTTACATATACTCAGAGAACTCAAGAGTTCTATAGCTAAAGCTGTAGAAAGCTGAAACTCTAAAATTTGACCTAAAACCTTAATTATGCAAAGCATGTACCTCATAATGAAGGTATGGCCCATTTTGATTAACAGTAATTAAAGTATTAAAGGCACAAAAATGAAATGAAACAAATTCCATAGTAACAAAAAGCGGGAGTTACTACTGCAACTGAACAGCTCCTGATAACAATTTGTTCCACACATCAGGAGATATAATTTTACTTTTCAAATACCCCCTATTCCCCAAGCTTACAAATCCAGCACAGTTGTCACAGAACGTCGGCTTTAGGTAAGTGGTCTCCTGGAAATTGTGGGCAAAACCAAGGCCTAATTTTGAATAGATTGAACTGGCCCTCATGAAATAGGCTGTAATTTCATCCCTGCTAATCAGACCTTCCCTGCAAGCAAGCAAACAAACAAACAAACAAAAAGGTCAACTGAGGTTTAGTGCATCTAAAGCAGGAGTTAATAGTGTATCCCCCCTTCATTTCAATTCAACCACACATCTGCCAGCTCATTTAATATAAAAGCCCTAATTCATTTTCACAGCAAAGAATATCTAGAAGTACATGTAACACACAAGCACACACCCTACACAATCCTGCCAAGGAGATCACAAGGGCTCCTTAATAGTTCTTCAAAACCAGCTTGAGAAGCAGCCTTCACAAAAAATCCTGAATATGCTGTACAATTATCGAAACAAAGAAGCAGGCTGGGGGATAATTACCAGGACTGTACGTTCAAATTGCATTATATGAATTCGAAGTCTGACTGAGAGAATGAACAAGCTTAGAGGAGGAGGAGGAAAAATGTACATAAATATAAAAGCATTTATAACCTTTCTTGCGAAGGTTGTAGAGAGTGTGGTGGCTCAACAGTTTCCTCGACACCTGGAGGAAGTTGATTATCTAGACCCGCGCCAGTCCGGCTTCTGGCCCGGTCACAGCACCGAGACGGCATTGGTCGCATTGGTGGATGATTTCTGGAGGGCGCGGGATAGAGGCTGCTCCTCTATCCTATTTATTTATTTATTTATTTATTTAAATTTATACCCCGCCCTTCTCCACAGAGGACCCAGGGCGGCGCACAGGAAATTTAAAAAACATACAAAAATACAATAAATATAATTTTAAAAAACTATTAAATAACCCCATCCTGCGCTAAAACCAAATTTTAAAACCCAATTTAAAACTATCTTAAGTCCCCAAGGGAGGTTAGGCTAGGCCGGCTTGTTGAAACAGATATGTCTTAAGACATTGGCGGAAGAGGCGGAGGTCGGTGATGGTACGTAATTCAGGGGGTAGGTCATTCCAAAGGGCTGGCCCCGCCACAGAGAAGGCTCTTCCCCTGGGCGTCGCCAGTCGGCATTGTCCGGCCGACGGTACCCTGAGGAGGCCCTCTCTGTGGGAGCGGATTGGTCTGAGGGATGTATGGGGCAGGAGGCGGTCTCGCATATAACTAGGTCCCGAGCCATGGAGCGCTTTAAAGATGGTAGTCAAAACCTTGAAGCGCACTCGAAAGGCCACAGGAAGCCAATGCAGCTCGCGCAGGATCGGTGTTATGTGGGAGCATCTAGTGGCTCCCATAATCACCCGCGCGGCTGCGTTTTGGACTAGCTGTAGCTTTCGAGTGCACCTCAAGGGAAGCCCCATGTAGAGAGTATTACAGTAGTCGAGTCGGGACGTCACGAGTGCTTGAGTGACTGTGCGTAGGGCAGCCCGGTCCAGTAAGGGGCGCAGTTGGCGCATCAGGCGAACCTGATGGAACGCCCCCCTGGCCACGGCTGCCACATGGTCCTCCATGGACAGCCGGGAATCCAGGAGGACACCCAAATTGCGCGCCCTCTCCACGGGGGCCAGTGTTTCGCCCCCAATGGCCAGAGTTGGAGTGATCTGGCTGAACCGGGGTGCCGGAAACCACAGCCACTCAGTCTTGGCAGGGTTGAGTTTGAGTTTGTTACCACCCATCCAGATCCGTACGGCTTCCAGACACCGGGACAGCACTTCGGCGGCATCGTTGGGGTGGTTTGGGGTGGATATGTACAACTGAGTGTCATCAGCGTACAGATGGTATTCCACCCCAAAACCACGGATGATCTCACCCAGCGGCTTCATATATGTGTTGAAAAGGAGGGGCGAGAGGACCGACCCCTGAGGAACCCCACATAGGAGAGGCCTCGAGGTCGACCTCTGCCCTCCCGTCAACACATATTGCGACCGACCAGAGAGGTAGGATGAGAACCACCGCAGAACGGTGCCTCCCAGCCCCAACCCCCCCAGTCGGTGCAATAGGATACCATGGTCGATGGTATCAAAAGCCGCCGAGAGGTCTAATAGGACTAGGATAGAGGAATATCCTCTATCCCGCGCCCTCCAGAGATCATCAACCAACGCGACCAATGCCGTCTCAGTACTGTGACCGGGCCGGAAGCCGGACTGGCGCGGGTCTAGATAATCAACTTCCTCCAGGTGTCGCGGAAACTGTTGGGCCACCACACTCTCGACAACCTTCACTAAAAAGTGAAGGTTGGAGACCGGACGATAGTTCTCTAGTAAAGCTGGGTCCAGGGACGGCTTCTTGAGGAGGGGCCTCACTACCGCCTCTTTCAAGACGGCAGGTAAGGACCCCTCACTCAAAGATGCGTTGACAATGCCCTGGAGCCAGCCTCGTGTCGTCTCCCAGGATGCCAGTACAAGCCAGGAGGGACACGGGTCCAATAAACATGTGGTCGCCCTAAGTTTCCTTGACAGCCTGTCCATATCCTCGGTGGTAACAAAGTCAAACTCCTCCCAAGAAGGAGCCTCAAGACTAGCCTCGGACAGTCCCACAGGACCACTGTCGATGGAGGGTAGCTCATTCCGAATCCGAGTGATTTTCTCCTGCAGATAAATCCCAAATTCCTCTGCTCGCCCTTGCAGAGGGGCTTCCCGCGGCCTCTGGTGAAGGAGGGAGCGGGTCACCCCAAACAGGGCGGCAGGGCGGTTATCTGCGGATGCAATAAGAGTGGCACAATACTCCCGTTTGGCCACTCTTATCGCCACTAAATAAGCCCTAATATGGGTTCTCACTAGTGTTCGGTCGGCTTCGGAGCGAGAGGATCTCCATCTACTCTCTAGGCATCTCTTGTGGCGTTTCATCCCCCGGAGCTCCTCAGTGAACCAAGGAGCCCGGGTGATTCGTCGCCGCAAGAGAGGCCGCAAGGGCGCAACTCGGTCCAAGGCCCCCGTGGCCGCACTTAACCATGCGGCCACTAGGTCCTCAGTCGAGTCGCGGGGCAGGGTCACAGGAATTGGCCCAAGCTCCCTCTGGAACCTTTCCGGGTCCATTAGAAGCCTGGGGCGGAACCATATAGGAGTGTCCAGTTCCGCCTCCCCGCGGTGGGGTGCAGCGATTGGAAAGTCCAGCCGAAGGAGAGCGTGATCCGTCCATGACAAGGGAGTAATGACTAGATCCCCTATTCCAAGATCACGGCTCCACTGTCCCGAGACAAAGATGAGATCCAGTGTGTTCCCCCCCTCGTGAGTGGGGCCGAAAACTACTTGGGTCAGGTCCATGGCCGTCATGGAAGCCATGAACTCCCGACCTGCTCCAGAGGCTTCGCCCGCCGACGGCAAGTTAAAGTCCCCCATGACTACCAGTCTGGGAGTCTCAACTGCCGCCTCGGCTATCACCTCTAGGAGCTCGGGCAGGGCTGTTGTTGCATAGCGAGGAGCCAGGTATACAACTAACATGCCCAACTGCCTTCCTAGGCCCCATCTCACATAGAGAGATTCACACCCGGTTGTCTGGGGGGCAGAGGTCTCCTTTGGCTCAAGACCTTCCTTTACGATAATCGCCACCCCCCCACCCCTCCCTAGGGCCCTAGGCTGATGAAAAGCACGGTAACCTGGTGGGCACATGTCCACGAGGGGCGTACCCCCCTCGTGGCCCAACCAGGTTTCCGTTATACCCACCAGGTCCGGGTCCCCCTCTGACACAAGGTCACGAATGAGGGGGGATTTTTGAACCACGGACCTGGCGTTGCATAACATCAGCTTCGGGCCCTGGGCCTGTGATTCCTGCCCACCTAGTCTGCGATGGGAGAACGGAGAGTTGGAGCACGTGACCGCCTGGATCCAGCGGCCACGGTCTTCCAACTGATGGTACCCATCCTAGTCCTATTAGACCTCTCAGCGGCTTTCGATACCATCGACCATGGTATCTTATTGCACCGACTGGGGGGTTGGGGGTGAGAGGCACCATGTTACGGTGGTTCTCGTCCTACCTCTCTGGTCGGTCGCAATGGGTGTTGGCAGGAGGGCAGAAGTCGGCCCTGAGGCCCCTCATATGTGGGGTTCCTCAGGGGTCGGTCCTCTCGCCACTTCTGTTCAACACCTATATGTAGTCACTGGGCGATATCATCCATGGTTTTGGGGTGGAATACCATCTGTACGCTGATGACACTCAGTTGTACATATCCACCCCAAACCACCCCAACGATGCCGTCGAGGTGCTGTCCCGGTGTCTGGAGGCCATACGGGTTTGGATGGGGAGTAACAAACTCAAGCTCAACCCTTCCAAGACCGAGTGACTGTGGTTTCCGGCACCCCGGTTCAGCCAGGTAAGTCCAACACTGGCCATTGGGGGCGAACAACTGGCCCCCGTGGAGACGGCGCGCAACCTGGGTGTCCTCCTGGATTCCCGGCTGTCCTTGGAGGACCATGTGGCGGCCGTGGCCAGGGGGGCGTTTCATCAGGTACGCCTGATGCGCCAATTGCGCCCCTTTCTGGACCGGGCTGCCCTTTGCACAATCACTCAAGCTCTCGTGACGTCCCGACTCGACTACTGTAATGCTCTCTACATGGGGCTTCCCTTGAGGTGCACCCGAAAGCTACAGCTAGTCCAAAACGCAGCCGCGCGGGTGATTATGGGGGCCACTAGATGCTCCCACATAACACCGATCCTGCGCGAGCTGCATTGGCTTCCTGTGGCCTTTCGGGTGCGCTTCAAGGTTTTGACGACCATCTTTAAAGCGCTCCATGGCTCGGGGCCTAGTTACATGCGAGACCGCCTCCTGCCACATACATCCCTTAGACCGATACGCTCCCACAGAGAGGGCCTTCTCAGGGTGCCGTCGGCCGGACAATGCCGACTGGCGACACCCAGGGGAAGAGCCTTCTCTGTGGCGGGCCCAGCCCTCTGGAATAACCTACCCCCTGAATTACGTACCATCACCGACCTCCGCCTCTTCCGCCAATGTCTAAAGACATATTTGTTTCAACAAGCCGGCCTAGCCTAACCTCCCGTGGGGACTTTTAGGAAGTTTTTAAATTGGGTATTTTAAATTTGGTTTTAGTACAGGATGGGAATGTTTAATATTTATTTTAAATTATATATTTATCTTTGTACTTGTGTGTTTTTAAATTTCCTGTACGCCGCCCTGGGTCCTCTGTGGAGAAGGGCGGGATATAAATTTAAATAAAATAAATAAAAATAAATAAATAACAATAAATTTAAGGCTTCAAAGAAGTTAAGAATAAGGAGGCAATATAAGGAGGTAATTCTGTATCACACAAGTCCAATGCTTTCTTTGAATACACATATAAAGCTAATCAAAAAACATTTATTAGTAAATACCTGTCTTTATCCATTATGCAAAAGGAGAAAGGAAAGCTTGCAGCAATCTTCTCAAACTCTTCTTGAGAAATATATCCATCCTGATCATGATCATAATTTTTAAAAACAGACTGCATGAAGTAATGGGAAAATAAGAAAAGCTGTAGTTGAAATAAATCAAATACCATTTGCAGTTCTCTTAATTGACTAGGAAATTGGATTATATTGTCCACATTGCTCCTTCCAGTTCTATGAAATAGCATTTAATATACAAAAAGCTATATAAATGTTGTATGTTTATATAGTTTAATTTTAAAATACTTTTTGGAATGGTATCATACAATGAAAAAAAATCGATTTCTCCTTTTCTCTAAATTCATTAAAATTATCTGGCATTTAAGTGTGTTTTATTTAAATGCAATACTTAGCTTCTGCACTCTACTAAAATATATAGTCTACACCAGTGATGGCAAACCTATGGCATGCGTGCCACAGGTGGCACGCGGAGCCATTTGTCGGGGCACACGAGGCGTTGCCTTGTCAGCTGGCCAGTGTGCATGTATGCACTGACCAGCTGATAAACATATTTTCTAGTAATATCCTAATGGAAATGGGAATTTTGCAATGAACCCCCATAACCAATATACTATGAATCAAGACTCAGAAGACTACACAAAACATTTATAATAAATAAAGTAGCATACTTACATCTACCATTCTCTGGACATGTTTACTAATTATCTTTGGATCAGGTTTGGGGGCAATTCCAGATGCCCAATCTGCTACAACTGGTGGTTTACAAGGTGTCAGTGGCTAAAAAAGTAAAATGTATTTTGATATTTATTGAGGAAAAGCATTCATAAATGTTTAAAAGCAAGTATACATTTAGAATATTTCAATATTTAGTATCGTACTTCTAATCATTAAGAAAGTGAAACTGCCAGATAGTTTGGGTAACTCTATGTAATCTTTTTGTCTTACATATTTTATGTAGAGTTGCTGAGAGTTGGGTGATACATACATTTAATTAATTAGTTTCCCATATTATCAACACTTTTATTAATACTCTGTCTGAAAATCTCAACCCAACAACATTGGATAGCATCATTAGCCACTACCATAGAGCAAAGTACCTCTTATGAAGCAGATTGTCTTTGAAAAAGGCAAAAAGGGAGTTGCAAATTAGTGGATCATAATCTATCCTCTGTTTTCAGCCACTTGTGAAGTCTGCACACTAGGAAACTGCCCTTCATTTGTTTAAAAAAAATATTGTTTCTGATAGGGCATATAACTAATATCACCAGAAATGGAGGCATCACTGAGGAAAGGAACACTCTGAAAGTCACAAAAGCAAATTGGGAGTTGCCCAATCCACTAATACAAAGAAGACAATCAGCTTTATTATTATTTCTTATTTAAGACCTTCAACTTTAGAAGATCTCTTAAGAATATATTTACAACCATCATCCTCTGCCATTATTACTGATGGTGTGTAGTTTGGACGGGCCTTTTCCAAGATACTGCTGATCTTATGAAAAAGAAACTGTGGGTCAGAAGTTTCTAAACCTTTGTGATTTAGGGATATTTCTTATTTATGATTCCATTAGCACATGCAGCTCTAGTTATCATTTTATAGCCCCCACAGACACTTCTGATCAAGACTGTAGAAAATGATGGCACAGTTAAAGATTATTGTGTAGCTACTAAAATATTTCACTAGCAATATTTTTGGTTTCTATGTATTATATCTTCTGATTGTTTTACTTAACAAATAAATCATAATTGTTTTTTAAAAAAATGCCTTGAAACTCTACTTTCACATGCCTCTTCCCCTCAAAAAAGTTAAGTGAAGTCTTTGGTCAGTGGAAGGTTCTCTGCTCTAGCATACTGACTGACTATGAAAAGGTTTTGTTGTTATTGTTGTTGTCACTATTTTACTTGGATACTGAATTGCTTTTGACTGCCTATTAAATTTTTCCATCAACAGTACATATCTTAGTAGTTAATACTGCTATTGCAACATATAAAGTATATTTGCAATATATAAGTGCATTTGCATTGAACATTTAATAATTACTATTATAGTCTATATTAAATTATTATAATTGTTATTGTAATATAATTAAATTATCTCTACATCCTGTTTTGGAATATAATTTCTTACTGCAGCACGGTGACTTCTTGGCTCTCGTGCATATGAAAGTTCATAAATTTCATCTTCTGTATAGTAAAGGTCAAGTGATAACTGAAAATAAATACAAGAACAGTTTTACTTTCAAAATGTTATTTTAAAACGTGTTTTTCAGAATACAAGGTCACTAATAGAGGACAAACACCTAGATATCATGAGTCTACACATTACAATAAAAAATGAACACATTTTCCAGCTGATATGATATCAGCAATTGACCTTACTCCCCAAAGCAATTTCGTTCAAACTCTACTCTCATTTTAAATATATTTTTCTGGAAATGCAAACAGTGACAAAATACTTCGGATCTGCTTTGAGGGAAAGTTACCAACTTTCACATCTTAATAGATTACATATGAAGATTTCAGGTTCATGGAAGGTAAACTTTCCAATTCAGTCAAATAACCTCCAGTCAGGCCTTAATCTGTGACATCTGTTCACATTTACTAGTTGTTATATCAGGAAAGACAACTATATAGTTCTCTATATAGTCCCTGATTCCTATGTTTTCTAGAAACTATCACAATGAGACAGGAAAGGATCATAGGCAAATTAATATATAATTTTAATTGTTTCTACAATCTTCCCCTTTGACTGCTCAAGCTGATCCAAAAAGAGGTAACTGTGTGTGTCTGTGAGTGAGTGTGCCTGTGGGTGTGGGCAGTGGCGTAGCGTGGGTTGTCAGCACCCGGGGCAAGGCAAGTAATTTGCACCCCCTAACCCGTGGATTTTAGCACTCGAGTCTCTTCCATTCCATCGCCCGCCACAGGGCCCCCGCCCGCCGCCACCCCCTCCTCGGCAGCGGCTGCGGCACCCGGCGGCGAGGCGACCCCTTCGCTCATCCTTCTCGGCGCCTTTCTAACCCTCCCCCGGGGGGAAGCAGCGGCATCGAGGACGGGGAGGGCGCAGCATGCGGAGCGGCGGGGAAGCGAGAAACGGGAAGGGGGGAGAGGAGGGGTGCAGGAAGATCCGACGGCAGCGGGGTAGGGGAGGCAGCCGCAGCCGGCAGGTACCCGAAAGAGCTGGCCTCCCTTCGATCCGGAGAGCGCGACGCCTCTCCTGCCCTGTCAGCTCAATCAATCAATCAATCAATAATTTAATTTATAGACCGCTCCTCTCCCCGTAGGGACTCGGAGCGGTGCACAGGGAAAACTAAAACCACAATACAATAAATATACAAATATAATTAAGAACAAATTAAATCTGGGCCTGTGCTAAAATCCCCTTAACATACTAAAATACCCAATTAAAACAGCTAGACCCTATAGAGAGAGGCTACCCAAGGCCGGCCAAACGGAAAAGATGAGTTTTTAATTTCAGACGGAAGGAGCGGAAGTCCGTGGTTGTTCTGATGTCGGGGGGAAGGTCGTTCCAGAGGGCTGGGCCCGCCACAGAGAGAGCCCTTCCCCTGGGCGTCGCCCGCTGACAGTCTAGTGGACGGCACCCAGAGAAGTCCCTCTCTGTGGGAGCGAATCGGCCGTGAGGATGTATGAGGCAGGATCCGATCCCGCAGATAGCTAGGTCCCGAGCCATGGAGCGCTTTAAAAATGATGACTAATACCTTGAAGCGCACCCGGAAGACGACAGGCAGCCAGTGCAGCTCGCGCAGAAGTGGAGTTATGTGGGCAAATCTGGAGATACCCAAGATTGCCCGCGCGGCTGCATTCTGAACCATCTGAAGTCTCCGGGTGCATCTCAAGGGAAGCCCCATGTAGAGAGAGTTACAATAGTCCAGTCGCGATGTCACGAGGGCATGAGTGACTGTGCGAAGGGCGTCCCGATCCAATAGAGGGCGCAATTGGCGAACCAGGCGAACCTGGTAAAATGCCCTCCTGGCCACGGCTGTCACTTGATCTTCCATGGACAGCCGGGCATCCAGGAGGACACCCAAGTTGCGCGCCCCATCCACAGGGGCAAGATGTTCGCCCCCTATGGCCAGCGATGGAGTCAGCTGGTTAAATAGGGCAGCCGGAAACCACAGCCACTCGGTCTTGGTCGGGTTGAGCCTGAGTCCGTTACTTCCCAGCTACATTTCCGCGCATTCACAAGACCGCTGGTGAATCAGCTGGAACGCGCGAGCTCTCCCCACCTTCCGCCCGCCGAGCTCTCTTCCTTTTCCCTGCGATTTCCCGCCCCCTCCCGGTTTCCTGGATTCCGGATCCCCCCTCCCCCGCCCGAGAAATAATACTAATAAAAATATGAAAAAGCCCCTAAGATCCTTTCCCCAAGGAAGAAGACGGGGCGACGGGGAGAAAACGCCTCCTCTTGCAGCCGCTCTTGCTTCGGGCGACGCTTCTCCGGTCCCCGCGGCGGTGGCCACATTCCCCGGCTGCCGCTGTTCCTGCCTTACTCGATCCCCTTTCCCGAAGCGACGGAGAGCTGCGAGTGCGAGCGCGCCCCCCCAGGTGTTGCGCCCGGTGCAGCCGGCCCCCCCTGCACCCCCCACGCTACGCCACTGGGTGTGGGTGAGAGAGAGAGATACGAGGAGGAGGAGGAAAGGAGGGTTTGAGTGAGTTAAATAAAAGAATACGATACTATATGTAGTGTAGTCAATTTAAAACAGTAATGGAGTCTGCCCATTACAGTTGTAAGTCATGACAATCATAAAATGGGCTGGTTACATGATTGACTTGACTTTATACCTTTTTTATAGTGGTGTTAAGCAACTCCATAGTTGTGAACTGAACATTGTAGTCATTAAGCAAACCAACTGTTCCCCAAAGTCATGGGTTGCTTTTTTTTTTTTTTACCAAAAAATAGACATTCTGGTTTTTACCAAAACCATAAATGGTCATCAGGAGGCTGAAAAGCATCATATTGCCAAGTGCCTGAAGTTTGATCACATGATTGTTGGGGGATGGGCATCTGTTAGAACTTTAAATTAAGGTCATAAATAGCCTCAAGGCAGGTTCGTTGTATCTTTGAACAGTCACTAAGCAACGAAACATAAGTCCAGGGCTACCTGTATAAATCCTAAATACAAAGTCTCTAATCAACTTCCTCCCAAGGAGCATGGTATGATTCCACTCACTATTGTTAAGCTTAACCATAAGTGAAGTTCTGTCAGATCCCTATACGTGATACTGCCATTCAATTGGGAGGAGGAGGGCCTTGGAGTCAATTTTGTATTTGTATTTGTATTTATTAAATGTATATACTGCACCTTCTCCCTACTGGGACTCAGGGCGGTGTTTATTAGCAGTACCTATGACAACTGATATTTACAACTGGTTTCCTGTTGCTGGAAGGCTGGAGATACCAGCACCTCTGGAGGGATGTTTATGATGGCCATGTGGGATATCTTACTGTAATGTCTAACCAGAGATAGCCATGGGAATGTATGTTTATTCAGCTCTCAGGGCAGATGAGAAAGGAAACATTTTCACACTTGTGTATTAGCTAGAATCTGCATTCTGACAAAGGAGAGGGGTCACTATCATTTTAATTCCACTTGCATGGGCCTAAAGGGATTCAGATGTTGCTTTGCCTCTAATGGTTTCCATTCTTCTTAATTAAAGGTTCCTTTTGAAATAATCTGTTTCAAGAGTCTTCACTTTCTTAAGTTAGGAGAGGAGCCCTTACAAGTTCAGATGAAACCAGAAGCTTGTCATAGCTGCATTGAAACAGGAATGGGGATGAAGGAGACAGGAGAGGATAGACCATTCTTCCCCAATCTGTTGAATTCTAGGAGTTCTGGTCACAATGGACCTGAAGAGTACCATGCTAGGAAAGACTAGAGTAATAATAATACTGAAAGTTCAGTCAGCATTATCTCTGGCCTAGCTCAAGAAAGTCCTGATTCTATGTTAACTTTTGTGTGGATTTGTTTTAATCATTGAAGTGAGCTTTAAAAAATATTGACAGTATTTTTAGAGGAGAAACATTAGTACTGTATTTTTCAGTGTATAAGATGCACCTCCCCCCCAAAAAAGTGGGTAGAAATGTCTATAAGACATTTGTCTTATAGAGTGAATGTTGCCGATGCCCCACCCACCCACCAGCCCCCACCCCTTGCCTTCTGCCTCCCAGCAATTTGCCTCCTTGTGGAAAAATACAGTAATTAAAACCCTATTTCATTTTTCACAAGAAAGCATTTGTATTTATACTCTCACTTAGCTTTACATTGGCTTTGTGGAAGATTACAATCTATTAATTCTGAGTAGGTATCATTTTCTGAAAATATAATTAGAAAAATGTTTTTAGGATTTGCGGTCTTAGAGCCAATTCAGATCTTAGTACCAGAGTGCTTAGTACCAGAGTGTCAAAATGTGTTTTCAAAAGTTCAAAGCACAAAAGAATTATACTAATAATTTTGAACCAGCTTCTTATACCGATCAGCTACATGTATTAATTATCTGTTATAAAGCTACCATCCATTCAACATTCACAGTGAGGGACCACTGACATGGATGTTAAGCAATGTAGTTTAGGACTTCTATAATTCTAAACCTTCAGAAATCCAAAATAAATGAAAGTCATTTCTGGCACTAACTAAAGTATTCTACAGAAATATGAGCTACAGTACTAAGCAACTACAGAAGCAGCTGGCTCATAAATGTAGAAAACATTAACATTTTTTTTCCCAGAAATGAAATGAAAGGAATTGCTTTCCTATCAGTTGTATAGAGTTGAGCAGAGACTTTCAAAGTGTCTGAGCTATTTAAAATAGCTCAGGCTGGTTTAACTTTTTAAAAAGTGAAAGCAGATTACATAAAATAAAATCTATAAATATAGAGACTTACTGTAAGGAGATGAACAAGATCTTTGTTAGCTTCCAGAGGGGGACCTATCTCTTGCAGCTGTATCAATTCATTGACATGATTGTACAAAGAATATAATTTGTGCATATTAACTCTTTTATCTTCTAAGTAATCTGGCATAGCTTCATAAAGAGAAATTAAATCTTTCAGGTGTACTCCAAGAATAGGGATTTTAAAGTTACTGCACTCATTATAAGTACGTCTGTAATTATCATAGTTCCTGCCAGATGAGAGCAATTCAGTCATTTCATTGAATATCTAAAGGCAAACAAACAAAAGCAAATTCAGTCAGCTTTGTTTATGATTTGGGATCACTTTAGTATAACATAATAAATAAATTAGTATAGCAAGTTTGCAATGAAATACAAGTATAACATCTATGTTTTGATATAATACATAGTAATGAAGCATAATAAGAATAAATTCACAATCTCCCCTCCTTGGACGTAACTGCAAGGAAGTGATTAAAAATCTCTGCTTCCAATTTAAATTAACCACTGCTATGGTCCATTGAAAGTCAGCCTCACAAATTAGAATTTCAGTCACTCACTTATCCAGATTCAGTTAATCTAAAATTTGCGGTTCCTTTTTGCAGAGTCATTATGACATGTTCTGATATTATTATTTAATATCAAACATTAATATCAGTCATATAACTTAGGAGAATTTCTATTTTAATGTTCTTAAATTTTAGTACAGGTTAATTTAATTCGTTTTTAACTTTGTATATATTGTATGTTTTTATATGGTTTTTTAATTTTTTCCTGTACACCGCCCCGAGTCCCTTCGGGGAGAGGGGGCGGTTTATAAGTCTAATAATTAAATTAAATTAAATATATTTAAGCATTTTGCAATCGTATACCAGAATCCTATATAAACAATCTCTTTTTGAAAATACAGTTTCAGTGGCAAACTTTGACCAGAACACTTAATCATTATTTCCAAACTGCTTAATAGAATAATATTTTTAAAATATTTATGAAGTTCATCATCTTTATCATGTATTAATCTTTGACAACACATTGATCAATGGTCTTATAGTTGAAAGATGGTGTATTAATTAAAACTCTGCAAATCATTCACAGGAATACATAACAAAACGGCAGAGATGTTGTCCAGCCTATGGCTCGAGATGTGAAATGACAAGATACTATCTCAACATGTGTGCATAACAAAGACGCTCCCAGTGGAATTGCCACCAAAGTGAAGTAACTTGGCAAGAGAAAACAGTACCTAAACATTTGGAACAGCATGTTCAGAAAATTGGGACTCACTTTGCTCAGTGTCTTTCTAAATTGCTTACATGGCTTTAGTACGAATATTGTGAAATAAACAAAAACCAGGAAAAGGCACAACTAACCTTATAGATGTCATGAGGAACATGAGAACTTGTTTCCTTAAGTCTAGAGATGGAACTGTGGCAAAGGCCTCCTATCACAGCCATTAATGTGTTGAAATTTTGCAACTGATGAAGTTTCTGTATTTTAAAAAATCCAGTACAATTGTTTGGTGAAAAATATAGTATTTTTGATTAATATAATTGAACTAGGTATTATCACAATCATATTTAAAGGAACTTTTTCCCAATACAGCTTTAAATACATTTTATTTAGTGTTATTAATAAATTCTGCTCTGCAGTTATCTAACCCACTTGCTCTGAGATAGATAAATGCTTTTTTTTTTAGTTTACAGATCTTTTAATGTTGACTCCCCCTCACCCTAGGAACTATGATCTGATAAGATAAAAGAACCAGACCTAGCATCAGTATCTAATATAAACAGACGGATACCAAGCCACATGCTGCAAGAGTTTCCTGCTCTCCTCCAGGCATATGTTTATCTTGTCCATTTCCTTTTCCTATATTTCTATTGACAGTGGTACCAACGTTCTTGGCAGCTTTTGTCCATTTCTCACAATACAATACTCAATATCATTCCATTCAGCCCCCAACAATTCTGGCAATGTCAGCTAAGTGCGTTTAAAAAGGGAAATGACTGATCACTGCAGCCCTTCTAAAGACCCCATTTAGCAGCAGGCACTGTAGCTTTGAGGGGTATGAGGATGATGGTGAATTGAATGTAACACCAGTTATTAAATAAACAAATAAAGACTACAACAAATTGAAAACAATTAATAACAGAGCTGACCTGGGCCACATGAATGAACTTGATGAATACTTCAGCTCGAAGCTGGGGTGTTGGTCTATTTAATACCATTAGTTGTACCCACTGTGAAATACCGTTACAAAGCGTGATTGAGCGTTCCATTGTCGGATTGTCCTTCACACATCCATTTATGATGTAGTTTTGATAATCTGGAAACTTCAGGTAAAGTAACCATTAATTGACAGCTTAAACACATACAGTTTTTCATTAAATTATTCTATGTAACCTCTGCAGGTAGTCTTAGACTTACAAGAGTTTGTTTAGTGATCGTTCAAAGTTGTAACAACACTGAAAAAAGTAACTTGACTGTTTTTCACATTTATGATCATTCCAGCAACACATGGTCACATGATCAAAATTCAGATGCTTGGCAATTGACTCATATTTATGATGGCTGCAGTGTCCCAAGGTCATGTGGTCACCTTTTGTAATCTTATGGTAAGCAAAGTCAACAGGGAAGTCAGATTCATTTAACAACTGTGTTACTAATTTAATAACAGCAGTGATTCACTCAACAACTATGGCAAGAAAGATTCTAAGGTGGGCAAAATTCACTTAACAAATGTCTCACTTAGCAACAGAAATGTTGGGCTTCATTGTGGACTTAAGTGGAAAACTGCCTGTACTTAGTTTATGGAAATCTAAACAGAGTTATTAAAATATAATCTGATGCTAGTTAGATTTAAACAATAGTCTAGAAAACTGATTAGAAAATCTCTTAATGCTATGTCAATGCTGTAAACCCTTAAAGGTGTTTATAGTGGATGTAAAAGAGTTCCAGTATTTTCACATGAAAATTCCTACATTAAGAATCTCCGTGCTGTAACTTGCTTCAAAAAATCATCTACTAAAATCAGATTCTTCTTTTAGTTGTCAATTTCTATACAGAAAGAGATTTGCCGTCTATTTTTACGTACAAAATTCACATTGAAGTATATGGCCCCGTTTAAAATATCCTCCCCTGGCTTTCATAACATTTGACACAGTTATTATGGGAATGACAACCTGAACAAAAGAAAGCAACAGAACATGGACACTACTTTGAAATATGCCAGTGATGGCGAACCTATGGCACGGGTGCCACAGGTGGCACACGGAGCCATTTGTTAGGCCACGCCAGGCATTGCCCTGTCAGCTCCAGCGCGCATATCCAGCTGCCTTTGGCCTTCTTTTGAGGCTGTTTTTCACCCTCTGGAGGCTTCCCTGAAGGCTCCTGAGCGCTGAAGACTCCAGAAGGCTCCTGAGGGCAAAAAGTGACCCTACGAGCAAACCAGACGGGGAAAGCAAGCACGTGTGGCACGCCCATGCACGACCCCCCTGTGCTCCCCCCACTTTTGGCACGCAAGCCAAAAGGTTCGCCATCACTGAAATATGCTCTTCCAAAAGCAACTGCTTATTTATTTTATATCAGTGCATAAAAGTTCTTTCATTTGTACATAAACTAAATTATCTTAGCATTCATTTATCATCAACTCTGTTATGCAACCAAGTGGCCTGTTCAATGCAATCAAGACTGATTTTTTAATAAGATAAGGTATTTTTGTTCTTAGCCAACAATCATTAACCTAAATGGAAAAATAGACTTTATACAAGCTTAAACATCAATTTTGTGTAAATGGATTGCTGTTTACAAGATGGGGATGTAGCCAGTTACCATGACCATTACATTTTAATTAAGCACATGAAAAAATCCTGAAACAAGACTTCAAAATAAAAAATACTAATGCATGACTGATAGCCTTTAAAGTTTGTTTTCTCAATTGCTAAACTTACATATGAATCCTACTTTATTTTCGCTTTCCTGATGAATATTAGTTTTGCCGGCTTAAGCCACTATAAACTAGTATGCTGGTCCCCATGGGCTCAATGTGGCCAGTTGCATTTGTTTTGAGCCTGCCAGGCTTCATGGCTCACCTGATTTTATGTTATTAGAACTATCAATGGGATAGTTCTTCCACAAGCATAGGCATTGCAACTTATAGGATGGGAAGCAGCCATAGACTAAGAGGCCAGGCTTCATTGCTAGAAGAAAACCGTTTGACTTATGCAAAATAAGACATATAATTTTTGCTAACCACTCCTACTTAGTCCAATATTCTCCTTCCAGAGAGACTTTCCTTCTATATGGAATATGGACCACAGAGAAACAAGAATAAGATTTGGAAAATTTGAGTATACTGTGGCTTGCATAAGCAGAAGCATTTTTTGTAAGAGCAAACCAACTATTAAATGTAGTCATTTATAAATACAGTGTTTTCCTTTCTTCTTTATTTACCAATCACCTCTTCCATTTATCCAATCACAAAGTCTCTTGGCAACCATATGCATAACATCTAAAACTTCCCGTTCAATTCCATAATTAAATCATTAGAAATGTTTAATTAGAAATTAGTAATGGAAGAAAGCCAGTCATGACAAACAATAATTTCAGTTAATTGTACTTAAGCACACAGACATATCAACAGTGTCGTTTGTCCTATTTCCAACACTCTCTTGAATGATAATCAGGGCGAGGGCCAATAAAGTTTCAATCAACTAAATTTCAAGATGCACAAATAATACACACAACTGAAAGGAACACTTTCTAATGCCACCACGTTGTTCCCAATAAGATTGCATTTATTGAACCACTTTTAATTCAAGACCAAATGGGAAAGAGATACTTCCAACACCTTCAAAGTTTTGACTAACAAATGGACTCTGCTTCTATAGTCTAAACAAAATATTTATGAAGTGTGCTCGTTAAAAGATAGCCTTTCCTTATAATTTCTATATATTCCATAATAAAACTTTAAGCTTATTTGACTTTTAATTATTTGACTTAATTACTTTTGCATTCGATTGAAAATGTTGTCAGTTGTACAACAGGTCACTGGATACTATTAAGCATGCACCACTTTACACTCATCACAATCTCTTTCCTTGCTCTCAGAAATGGAAAATTAAATGGAAAATGTATTCCGCTTCAGCACTATTACTTCATTACCTTCATCTTTCTATATCAAACTTATCTCACTACATGCATTATTCAAAGGAACTGCATAACTTATAAGTTATTTATAAATTATAATTGCAATTAACTTATAAAAAAGTCATTGACTCACTGATATTCGTCTGAAGGACTTGAATTCAAGGTAGGTAAGGTGATCTGACAACTCCTCTGGCTCCAGATGATCAAAGAGCAGTGAAACTTTTCGTTTCTTACTGCTGTTAGATTTTATTCTCTGGGTTATCTTTCTTGACCAATCTCGAGCATTTCTTTAGAAAGAAGGATGAAAGGAAAATCAAATTTTATCCACAAGAATATTTACTAGCACATTCCTTTGTTTCAAAATCATCCAAATATCAGCAATGAAAAGAAGTGCTACTTTAATATTGAATAACTTCTGGCAGATCTATCTTATATTTCTATAGTAGATGAATCTAAAATGGCAAAATTATGTGTACTTGAAAGTTGAGAAGTTTAGAAATTGTATCTTTTTATCTAATAAGGTAGCATCGTATGATGGAATTAGCAGATAAATGTTATATTACTGCTAGAAAATAGATTTGAATTTCTGCAATTAGTTAAAATCATATAATATGTAACTCTTATGGAGTTTTCTGATTTTATCCACATAGAGGTTGCTTTGATTGTATTTTGAACACACTGAAAAAATATTTGTCTGTGTGGATTAATATTTATTCATTAAATTGATATGCTTTCCATCTTACTATCCAAGTAACTCTAGATGGCTTACAACACAAGTGTAAAAATATACTACTTGTTTTAATAATAAAAAGTATCCCTAGTTATATTGGAAACACCCTACAATGCTTTGATTACATGGCCATGGGGCTGTTACAACAGTTACAAGTATGAAAAATGGTCATAAGTCACTTTTTTTCAGTGCTATTGTAACATCAAATAGTCACTAAATAAGTGGTTTTAAGTCAAGGACTACCCGCAATTACCACAGATATAGAGTATGAACTTAAAAAAAGGTATGGTTATTACCACTGCCATTTAATCATATGACGAAGTCATTTCATACAAAAAAGGTCAACTCCTCCCCATCCCTCTCTCTGACACTGAAACTGACACACACACACACCAAAATGGCCATTACATTATTTATTGGGGCTTCTATACTAAGGCATTGACACTCACATTTGAGATGTGTCAATTAGGCGGCAGTGTAACTCCTCACCATTAGCTTTCACCAATTCCTCAAATTCTTCCATAGTATTTGTAAGATTGGTGTCTGTTTTAAACATGATCCAGAATTCTCTTATCCAATACCTGTGTACAAAAAAGAAATAAACTTGCAATTATATACCATACATAACTGTACTTGCAATTATATACCATATATAATTGTAAATTGCAGTTCTTTATTTCAAGAAACAGTATGTATTCCAGATTTTCTTCAGAACCTTAGAGTCATGTCACAGAAAGTGACTTTGGCCAACATTGTCACAGCATAACAATCCAATAAAACAATGCATATAAAACAATCATTACCCAAAACCATTATATAAAAATTATTAAAATATTAAAAACTATAATCAGAACCGAACAAGTAAAGAAAATAATAGATGGAAGGATGTTAATAATGGAACCATCTCACAAATTCATGGTCTGTCTAATTAAAGCTTTCATCAATTAGTCTGGCTGAGCATAAGGATACTATTTGTATTTATGCAAATAAGAATATTATAGCAATAGCAATAGCACTTATATACCACCACTTCATAGTGATTTTGCAGGCCTCTCTAAGCGGTTTACAGAGTCAGCGTATTGTCCCCAACAATCTGGGTGCTCATTTTACCCACCTCAGAAGGATGGAAGGCTGAGTCAATCTTGAACCAGTGAGATATGAACTGCCGAACTGCAGGTAGCTGTCAGGTGAAGAAACCTGCAGTAGTGCACTCTAACCACTGCACCACCTCGGCTCTTATCTATCCCAGATATATATCTATCCTGTATGTTTCATATACCATATTTTTGGGAGTATAAGACACACCGGAGTATAAAACAGGTTTTGAAGAGGCAATTTTTTTTTTTAAAGTAGGTAGATTTAGATTAGATTTAGATTTATTAAATTTTTAGACCGCCCTTCTCCCTTGCAGGACTCAGGGCGGTGTTGGTAGATAGAGGGATAGAGAGGGAGAGAAAGAGAGAGAAATACAGTAGATAGGGAGAGAGAGCGAGAGAGAATAGTTACAGTAGGTAGGTAGGTAGATAAATAGAGAGAGAGAGATAAATAAAGTAGATAGAGGGATAGAGAGGGAGAGAAAGAGAGAGAAATACAGTAGATAGGGAGAGAGAGAATAGTTACAGTAGGTAGGTAGGTAGATAAATAGAGAGAGAGAGATAAATAAAGTAGGGAGGGAGGGAGAGTGTGGAGAGAGAGAGAGAGAGAGAGAAAGAGAGAGAGAGAGAGAGAGAAATACGGTAGATAGGTAGGGGAAGAGAGAGGGAGTAGGTAGGTTGGTAGATAGAGGGATAGAGAGAGAGAAATAGAGAGAAATATAGTAGGTAGGTAGATGTTTCCAGGTGTATTTATCCATATGCTGGAAAAGGAAATCACTGACAACCTGTAGCACCTAAAACTTTGTGCTTGATTAATGTAATTCTTGATTAATGTAATTCTCATCAGCCACTCAAAAGGGGGGAAAAGTTTTTGCAAACCTTCCTAAAATGGCCTGTTTTTTACGAAAACAGGCCTGTTTTTTTTAAAGGCATGAATATCCTTGGGGGGCTTGCAGTGTGCTTCTGGGGGGTAGGAGGGCAAAAATGAGCAAAAACGGCCCATTTTTCATGAAAACGGCCCATTTGTTTGTCAAAAAATTGCATGCATAGCCTTATGGACACTTATAGAGTGCTCCAGGGGCCTGGGGGGGGGCAAAATGGCCCATTTTATGCTCATTTCTATCCTCCTCAGCCCCCAGGAGCTGTCTGAAAGCCTCCATAAGGCTATGCATTTTGGTGAAGGGGCGGGGCTTCAGGAGGCAAAAAATGCTGTATTCAGTGTATAAGACACACCCAGATTTTCAGCCTTTTTAGAGGAAAAAAGGTGTGTCTTATACTCCCCAAAATATGGTATGTGCTTCCTTAAGGCGGTTGCAAATGAATGTAGCATAAAAATTGATAGGTAATGGCAGTGTTAATTTAACTTAATTAATTAGATATGTTTCAAATATCTAGGCAAAAAATAAATAGATTTGATTTCTACTTATGACTAAAGCAAACTGCATCTTAAATTCTCTTCACTTTTTTCCTTACATAAATTATGTGTTAGTCACAATGTAATACCTGGTATTTTCACTTTTAGAAGCATGTTCCTCAAATTCCTTCTTAATTTTTGGTTGCTTCAGACTTTCGAGTTCTACTTCTACCTATTTCTGGGAAATATTCCCTTTTGAAGTTAAATATATGACTATTGCACTTCCTGAGCATTTTTCTATTTGCATATATATTTAATTTTTAAAATGCTGTGATTTGAAAAGAATTAACTAAAATATGGTTACATATTAGGTTAAGGTTATAACAAAACTCTTCTCCATTTCTTACAGTATTATCTTATGGAGGTTTTCGCAAAAATTATCTCTATCAATTTTCTATTTAGCTCATTCCCAATACCAGTTAAGTATGCTTAAAATTATATTTGTAACAATCTAAAGCATAATGTGTAATGCCAAGACTGTCAGTATATCCAACTATATGTAGAGAAACAAACAAAATATGAAAGATGGCTGTGGGATATTCACAAGAAGAATTCACAAACTAGTAAATTATATGTTGGTTAAATATGTAAGTATGTCATTGTAGAAATTTTGCTCATTTGCACAAAAATGTCAACACACAAACCTGCAAGATGAAACAAAATGATATAAATTACCTGATTTCTGATTTTCAAACTGATGGAATTATGCAAATTATACAAATCACCAGAGAAATCTGTTCCATTACATACAAAAGCTATTGCACTGAGGTGTAGTAAACTGAGATTTTGCAGGTTAATTCTTATAAATAAATGTGTTCTCACCTCACAAGGTAACATATCTTACAGCAGAGCAAAGAATTATTTTCCAAGCCACCCATATATGTAGGTATATGCTAAGGAAAATGTGTTAAAGCACAAGAAAAATAAGAAATTAAGTGCCATATTAACAATAAAAATATACCATTTTAATTAGAACAGAAAATGTTTTTATATTAGGTTATTCATAAATATCTGTCAAATGTTGAAGTATATAATTTGCAGTGATTTATATAAAATGCATATCATTATATCATTATGCAAGCTATGTGTATTGCATCATTTCTACCATGATATAATAATAAAAATAAAGTAAATTCTTTGGGAACTAGTTCCCGAAAGGCAAGTTCCAGAGGAAAATTATACAAAGGAATTTTAGCTATTAAATAGAAAAGAAAGATCAATTAAAAATCAGATATTTGGGGGGGGAAATAATCATAGGGATATATGCCACTGGCACAACAACTCAGCTTTCTAAGTGTCTGAAGAACTATAATTCATCAAAAGAAACAAACAATTTTTTTCATTCCCTTTCTTGGCCAGATGTATTGGTTTGAAAAGTTTAGATGGGAGAGAAAGAATATCCATGGACTTCTCCACTTCCCTCTTCAAACCTAACCGAAAATTTGAAAAAGACCTCAAATCATGTTGCTAAAATTCAGCAATTCTGCCACCTAATTAAATGATACAATCAGGAAAGTTACAATACAGTTCTGATCAGGGTAGATTTGATTTAAATCAAGTCGATTTAAATAACAATTTTAATTATGATTTAAATCACTAGTAAAAAAAAGGCTTGATTTAAATCAACTCGATATAAATCATAATTTTTAAAGAGCAACTGTCATCTGTCCCATAGCAGCTGCTTCTCTGACTTGTGGTTGACTCACTGAAGTCCCAATATTGCGGAATATACAGCCTCATGCTACATAACTAAGCTCCATTTCATGCTGAGTAAACTAAATTTTAATGTATCTTAAATGGAAAACTATCTTTAGATAGAATTTTTTACAGATTTTTAAAAATCTGATTTTTTAAAAATTATCTATTTTTGTCCACTTTGGTTCTGGCGGTCACATGTAAACTCCAAGTGCCTATTTCTGTTTAGCTAATCATTAATTTAGATAAGTTTTGCATGTTTATTTGAATTGGGGATGCCCCCCCCCCGATAAGTAATTTCCCCCCCCCCCAACTATCTACTCATTTTTTGTAGATTAGGACCAATTCTCTTTATAATTTAAAAATAATAAGATATACATTCACAATAATGTAGGAAAAATGTGAAAGCTTTCAAGGGCCCTACAGCAGACCAGGTGATTAAAATCCAGAAATAAACAAGTTACAGCTTTAGAAAAGAGTGATTCTACAGATATACTGACTGTATTCAGGTACACGTAATGTTAGTTTGTACCAAGGGTTCTCAATATACTTGCTAGGAAAATAAATAGAATAATCACTCTTCTATTTCTAATTCAGCTGTGACAGGCAATTTTCTTTTCTTTTGTATTTTTATAAATAGAGATCCCTTGTTATGCGGTCCTACCCAACCCAACATTCATTTATTGTAACTTAAATATGTTTTTAAGTGATTAAAAATAATGGGTATTCAACATCTACTTTAATTTCAAAAGTATGACAAAGGACTAGCTACTTGATATATTAAAACTCTACATAAGGAATAAGCTGATCAAATATATTATCAGAAAGTTGAAATTAAATAAAGTTTGTGAATAAAATACACAACAAATTCTGTGGGGCAAATTCATATAAACAGAAACTGAAAACAATATAAACTAGTGTGGCAAATGTAACAAATCCAAATAAATGTAAAAAGAATAGTAACTTTTCATTTTGAATCAGATTAAATCTGCTTGGAAAATACTTTCCAAGGAGGATACATACATTTCCAAATAATAGAAGGTTGGGGAAGGGGGGAGAAGTAGAAACACAGACATACAACAGTTACAATATTTTTATGATATGAAAATCTATACAGCCATTACTGTTCTTACTAATTGAAGTTCAGATTTTTTTCAAAATCACAGATTGAAATAAGATCAAGAATATTTGAGACCTGATTTATATATTTCATTAAATATATAAAAATTATAGAGAGATTTACACACATATTATTTCTAACGTAAAGAAAAAATATTTTTTTGGAATATTACTTTCAAATCAGTGTGCTGTCACAGCTTTAGATCAGCAATTAAGGCATTAATTGAAAAATATAAAAGGATATAGATCTATTAGTTTTCGCAGTATCTCAGAGGAGGAGATGATAAGTCGATGCATGGTTAAAATTACTGACAGGAGCTGGTAATTTTTACACAAGTTTCCATCTGCATCTGAAAATATTAAGCAGCTAAGTGTTAGTTGGCATATTGAGGTTTAACATAAAATGGAGCCAAAATAAAAATGGAATCAAGTATATTTTCAAATGTCTGCACAAATCCCCTAAGAAATGTTATGGAGTTCCTCTACTGCTTTGTGAGATTTTATTTTTTTTACTTTTCAATTTAACCAAAAACCATAAAATCTTCAGGAAATTTCTGATCCAAATACTAACCAATTCTGACTGCTTAGTTTAAGAAATTAGCCCATATTGGCTTAATGTTGCTTCTTGCTCAGGCAACTATTTATTAAATATGCCCTCCCTCTTCTCATTTGTTTTGCTCGTGTGTGTGTGTGTGTGTGTGTGTGTGTGTGTATGCAATTTCTCTTCTTGGCTAAGGTAGATCTGCAAGAATACACACAGTAACTGAGCAAGAATATATTGTGGGAAAATAAATTGAAAGAATACAAGGAATCCAGGGACCCTGTTAATTAGAGATAAACTAATTATATTGTGTGGTGTTTTTTTAAAAAAAAAGATATTTATTGGGAAATTGTTTCATAAACTCTAAATTGCATGACAATATAGAACTATATATTTGCCATGCTTTGAAATCCATTTAATTAACGTAATTAGTTGAGAAGTAAAGAATAAACAACAACTCTCTGATGAAGGCACTGAACCAAGCTCAGAAAGCACCAAGAATTCAACCAATTCAACCCGGAGTTACATACATTATCTTCTATTGCAACAACTCTCTTTCAAAATTCAACTGTGGGCGGTCACAAGGCAGAGAAACTGTTCCTTGACTTTTTATACTCATCCCAATAATTTATTTTCAAGAGATTAGCATTCATATGCTAATCAAATAAACAACAATGGTTTTTAAAAGGGGACATTTGTCATCATAGTTATTATTCACTCAGTTGAACAAACCCTTCAAGAAAATTTAGGTAGTTTCTAAAATTATTTGAAAAAAGACATAACACCTCCTTTCCCACAAAACACCTAAGTACTAAAAAAAGACACACATTTCTTTACAAGATGCATCAACAGGAATACTTTTTTTAGTATTACCACTAAAAGCAAGACTTACATGTAAGTATTAATGGCCACTTATTACTCTAATTTGCAGATAAAGAATGCAACTTATAAAGTGCTTAAGATAGATTTTTGCTTTCGAGTAAAATTGGAAGTTGCTTCAATAGAATTACCAATAAAATTGGATAAAATGTAATAAATGTGACCACTACATAATAGTTATTCTTCCAGTAAAAAAGCTATTAGTATCAACTAATAAAATATAGCCTCTGTTTGGAGAAACTCAACTGTATGCTAAATAAATCAAGGGAGTCTAACATATTCTTGTACTTTGGATGAAGAGTATTGAACTTAGGCTTGCTTTCCATAGCAAATCAGTCACTGGGTATATTGGATAATGCATCTCTTAGTTTAATTTATTTCACAAAAATAAAACAGCACAATTACATCTTACTCTGTAGCTTGGAAGAGGTATAAATAAAACCCCAAAGAAAAATCTGTATAATTAACAAAAGTCATCATAAGATATCCTAAGTGAAACTACAACTGTATTTGTATTATTTCTTCAGATTTCTTTTGTTTTATACACCTGCAAAGGTAATATGGCACAAATTGATTGTCAAGTTACTTTTTCATCATTGCTGTTATTATCAATGTTCATTAAACAAGGCAGTTGTTAAATTAATACAACTTTACTTGTAAAGGTGCTTTTTTAACTGGAGTTTCTGGTTTCTCAAACCAGAAAGTCCAGTTGCCTCTTGAAAAAGCACCTTTGGGCCAATCATGACCTGGATGACTGAGAATCTCCATAGACAACTTCACTTGTAACTTGCAACGTCAAGGATAGCTTTAATAAACCTAGAGTTGACAATTTAAAGGATATCAAACTTTCAAAAAATTCAGATTTTGATTCAACGGAGAAGCTGACAAATTACTTTTAACTATGATGACCTTGCAAGCTGCAAAGATAAAGTGATCTCCCTTTGAATGGAAAAAATATTGAGATAGCTAAAAAAATATACTGAGCAATATTTGCTAGATATGATCTATGAATTAATTCCAGACAAAGGAAAAATTGGGCAAGGGCAAAGGAGCAACATGCTCCCTCCTTATGGCAGGTGGTTCTGATCTAGACTAATCAGTTGACCCTTAATACACAGTATCTTATGCATTATGAAAACACAACACAAAATTAATTCAATAAAATCTCAGAACACAACAAACAAATAGTACCATCCAAACAATCAGCATAATATATTAAAATAATGTGGCAACTAAAACAACCAATACATCAATATATTTCAAATAATGCTCTGAGACAAAAATGTCTGTGTAAGAAATGGGGTAAATAGATAATCATTTGAAACAGTGGTTATTGATAAAGAACTAAAGAAGGAAACAACCAGATCACACACTAACTCACAGAGCAACTTAAATTGTGCCAAAGCTTCTTTAAAAACCATCACATTTATAAGGAAATATAGAGAGGAATCTGGTTTTAGAGCTGTAGTACTTTTTCCCTGGAGACAGCAACCTTTAGCAAGGATGTGACTGAGGGCCAGAGGAATATAAAGACCAAACAATATTGCAAGGAAAAATAAGGGCAGGCAGATATTGAAAAGCCTGAGGGAATGTCCTTGACTTAAGTTCATCTTCCTTGTGATAAATACAGTAATAAACCAGTACTGCTGAGATCCCTAGCTCCTATTGATACTATTCAGCAACAGTCTTCATCAATGGAGGAAACTGTCTATCTAGACTTGCGCCAGTTAGGCTTCCGGCCTGGACACAGCACGGAAACGGCATTGGTCGCGTTGGTCGATGATCTCTGGAGGGCTCGGGATAGAGGTTGCTCCTCTATCCTGGTCCTACTAGATCTCTCAGCGGCTTTAGATACCATCGACCATGGTATCTTGTTGCGCTGGTTAGAGGGCGGGCATCGTTTTACGGTGGTTCTCCTCCTACCTCTCGGACCGGTCGCAATTTGTGTTGGCAGGAGGGCAGAGGTCGACCTCGAGGTGCCTCACTTGTGGGGTACCAAAGGGTTGGTCCTCTCGCCTCTCCTGTTCAACATCTATATGAAACCACTGGGTGAGATTATCCGTGGTTTCGGGGTGGAGTTTCATCAGTACGCAGATGACACCCAGCTGTACATCTCCACCCCAGACCACCCCAACGATGCCGCGGAAGTGATGTCCCGGTGCCTGGAGGCCGTGCGACTCTGGATGGGGAGGAACAGGCTTCGACTCAACCCGTCCAAGACCGAGTGGCTGTGGTTTCCGGCGTCACGACATAGCCAGCTGGTTCCATCCCTGGCTATCGGGGGCGAGTCATTAGCGGAGAGGGCCCACCACTTGGGTGTCCTCCTGGATACTCGGCTGTCTTTAGACGATCATATGACAGCCGTGGCCAGGGGGGCTTTTTATCAGGTTCGCCTGATACGCCAGTTGCGCCCCTTTCTGGATCGTGACGCTCTACGCACGGTCACTCAAGCCGTCGTTTCCTGCCTGGACTATTGCAACGCTCTCTACATGGGGCTCCCCTTGAGGTGCACCCGGAGGCTCCAGCTAGTTCAGAATGCGGCCGTGCGGGGGATTCTGGGGGCCTCTAGATGCTCCCATGTAACACCTCTCCTGCGCGAGCTGCACTGGCTGCCTGTGGTCTTCCGGGTGCGCTTCAAGGTGTTAGTAACAACCTTTAAAGCGCTCCATGGCAAGGGACCTAGGTATTTGCAAGACCGCCTCCTACCACATACCTCCCTCCGACCAGTCCGCTCCCACAGAGAGGGCCTCCTCAGGGTTCCGTCGGCCAGTGAATGCCGGCTGGCAACTCCTGGGGGGAGAGCCTTCTCTGTGGCAGCTCCTGCCCTCTGGAATGACCTACCCCCTGACCTACATACAATCACGGACCTCTGCCTTTTTCGCCGAGCCCTGAAAACTCATCTATTACGTGCGGCCAGCCTGGCGTAGTTGTTTTATTAGGGTTTTATAATGGTATTTTAGAGCAGGCCCACTGTTTAATTTGGTTTTAGAACTTTTAGCATATTTATTGGATTATTGAATGTTTTATTGTGGTTTTTTATTATTGCCTGTTCACCGCCCTGAGTCCCGCAAGGGAGATAGGGTGGTATATAAATGTAATTAAATAAATAAATAAATAAATGTATTTGCAAAGCAATTGGAAAATATTTGACCATAAACAGATGGGGAATGTTTTTTTTCTTTAAATATGAAATATATTTAGCATCCAAAACTATCTAATGAATGATAAATCCTTTATTATATCATCAACTAGTCAAAGCTTGAATTATTCCTAATTATAAATTCCAGTTTTATCCATAAATATTCATGCAGAAGTTACGTATTGTATCCATGGAAACATTAGCACAATACTACCAATATTTCATTTTATTTTTTCATTATTAAAAGTATTATATGGTAATTTGTTTCAATGTTCATTTGAATTGAACTCAATCTTAGCAACCAAAGTCAGTACCACTATATATCCCGCTGAATGAGATCCCCACTGAGGGATAGGATAGAATAGAATTCTATATTCAGGGCTCCCTTTGGTTTGTTTTTTGTGCAAGTTCTTCAAGTTTTCTTGGCAAGGTTTTTGGAAGTGGCTTGCCATTGCCACCTTCCTAGGGCTGATTAAGAAAGACTGGACCAAGCCTCCCAACTAACTTTACATTTTAAATAAATGCTCCTGTAGCTTATTAACAGTCAGAGAATCTGTCTCTAATTTTGAACTTAAAAAAAAAACAATGGACACTGAATTTTCATTTAATTGTTTCTATGGTAAATGTTAATTTATTGATAGCTGCTTTATGATAGTTAAAAACAATCAGCTATTGTTAACTAAATTAGCATTCTAAGAGTTCTAAACAAGTTCTGTATTTCCATAATATGATTAGTTTCCCATTAACTTCATTTCAGTTGCCAAGCAACATTAAGGCTTTTATGTCATTTTTGACAAAATTACAGTACAATGAGCTAAAGGCACAAGATTAATCTCATTTAAACATAGTAATAAGTCTTAGAACTAGGCAGTTTGCTGAAAACAGAACCTTAAAGATACAGTTCATGGACCAATATTTTAATATACATTAACATTTTAAAAACATAAAAGGATTAAAATAAAAACGAATTTGTTTTAGAGTTTAAAGAGCATAGAGAAAACATAAATATACTGTCGTATAACTTAACAGTTACAGGTTACCAGAATTTCTATGAACTAAATTAAATTTCAGTAACATACTGAATACTGGGTGAAACTGACTGACTTTCACACTTGCAAATATTTTGGAATCCAACTATATATTACACAGATATATGATTGAGTTCAATGAAGTTGACTAGGTACATGTAAGATGCCTCAGTTAATTTGTCTTCTGAATATTCATGCTTAATAATTTGATATATAAATAGATAAGTACAGCATGCACTATTTAAGAAGGTGTTGTGACCTTATCTGTTCTTGAAATACCAAACATACAGTAAATCTTTTTCTGGAAGGAAGAAAGGTTTCATATATCATCTCATAAAAATTCTGAGACTCTGCTTCCTTGTTCCACTTCCTCCAAAAACATAACAGGAACCAACTTCAGCATTTATCTGAAAAGGTTAGAAAATTGCTTCAAAATGTCTAACTTTTAAAATAGGAAAGTCATCTTAAATTCACAGACTATTAATAACAGTGGAAGGTAAGCTTATATTTATTGGAGGGAATGAAAATGGAACTGTTTTCCTTTTGGCTATGCAGTATATATGGACTCGGTTTGCCTTGGCTTCATGCAGTTTCCATTTCTATAAAAATCCACAATGCTTATAAGCAATGCATAATGCTTTTTTTGCAATGAGATTCTACACAATGTGTCCTTACAACTTCAAAAAAAGCTACTAAGCTGCAAATCTTCTCTTTAACCTGTTAATAGCCTATTGTGTTTTCATGTTGCCTATGAACCAAGAAAAGTTTCCTCTTCTTTCTTCAAAATAGAAATTTAGAAGAATATTGGGACTCTTTGAGATAGATATGATTCTTCAGTCATCATGGAAACCAAGCATTCCTGCCTTCTGCTTGAGGAAAAAACATGGAATATCCTTCTTCCAGTAGGCCAGTCACACTTATTCGTGAAACCCATTGTCTCCTGTGATACCAGAAGAGCTGTTCAATACATAAGACAAGTAGATTCTGACTATTAAGTTTACAGTAAATATCCAATGCAGATACGTACGATATATGGAGCTCTTCCTCTACCTAACCCAGAAATGCCAGTTACCTTGGGAGGCACCGATTCTTATTAAAAAATTAAGAATAGATTGATTTACCTTATGCCAAATTCTTGCTCTTCCCCCAGTTACCAAGTTATTATACAACTTTCCATTTGCTAAAAAAAAACCTAGAGCAAGTAATGCCACACAAGCTTTCATTCACCATGGATATCTTATTAAAGGATATCATGCTTAGGTTTTTAAATAATAGCTTTGTTAAAAAAAAAAATAAAGTATGCTGTTAAGAGAACTAGACATTTTTCTCCATGAAAATTGAACATGTAGTTATTAGTACTAGTAACCACAAGTCATTTTGCAACTCAATTTTCATCCCTAAGCAGATTTGTGTATAGGTAGCTCTCAAATAATGGCCGTAATGGAGCTTGCCCATCATTGTATATAACTCCTGACAGTTCTAAAATAGGCCAGTCATATGACAGACCCAATTTGCGACCTGTTTTGTGGCAGAGTTAAGTGAATCACTGCAGTAATTTACTGAATCCACAATTGCTAAACAAACCAATTGCTCACACTGGGCACAGTTTTGCAAAAAACCCAAACAAACCCAGAAGTAAATACAGTTTTTCAACAAAACTGTCGTAAACACAGTCTCATAACTATGGGACACTGTAAATGCGGCCCTGTTGCCAAGCACCTGAAGTGGAGTCATGTGACCACAGAGGAGGCAACCATCAGAACTTTGAATCTGAGTTGTAAGTACTCTTCAGATAGGTCTGCAGAAGTTTGGCCAGTCAACTGAATAGTTGTTAGCTGAGGAGACATCAGAAAGGTTATTAATGGGAAGCAACAGTAATATCTCCTATAAAGAGCACAATGGGTATTTATATAACTGAAGTATTGCCTGGTGGCAGGGTCAAGCACTAGTCTAATATAGTAATTATGATTTAATGGAAGTGAAATTTCTGTAGCATGTTCCACACACACTCCTCCAGACAATGTTGGATTGTATTTTCCATCATTTCTTAACATCTGAAGAATTACATATTGTCCATTCCTGACATATATTTCTAAACTATGTTTAGATCCTCTCTAAAAAAAACCAACCAGATACGGGTTTGTAAATTCATTCAGGAATATACCGTAAATGCATGCATATTGGACTTAAAACTCATTTTAATTCCAAGTGAGAAATTTATAAAACATCTCTTCCAAAAGTACATAATCAACATAATCAACAATCCTACATAATCAACAATTTGTGGTGGTCACATTTTGATCTAAATTGTATTATGTGAGCTTAAAATCCTAACGATTTATCCTTCGTGACATAGTTTAATTAATTTAAAATTAGTGAAACAAAATGCTTTTGCATAATACTGAATTTAAACTGTGTACCTTTTGAACGGTAAAAACTTCATTGATAGCAATCCCAATGTATCAACTACTCACTACTGCTATTATTAATTGAACATGTAGTGTTTTGCATTTGAAATGTTATAGCAGACAAGCCACCAATGTATCACTTATAGTTTCCAAAACTAATTGAGAAACTTCTTTGAAACTTCTCTGGTTTATTATACTCAGTTCTTCATTGTATAAAACAATTGGGAAGTCCCAGCCTATTCAACACAATGCACTTTCCCCAAACCAATTTCACTCAAGTACATAAATAAAATTATAGGTGTTTCATTTCAAAACCCACTTTTTAAATGTCTAATGCAAGCTATTCCTGAGCTTTGTAAAACTAAAACAACACAACACTTCAGAAACAATAAAAGCTGAAACACAATATTTGAACATACTGTACTATATAAAGTGATTTAATACACAGTTAATTATTCTTTTTCACAACTAATTTACAGGAATATAATAGATAAATCAACTCAGAAGTTCAACCAAATCTATGAATCTTTAAGTTTCCAGTAGCATTTCCCACATGTCAATTTGCCCAGCAACAGTCTCATGATGCAATCTTTATCATATTTGGTAAAACAGTGTCATTTAATTGCTAAATAATTAACATTAACTGAGAGATGAGAACCAGTTTGATCTAGAGATTAAGGCACTAGGTTAGATGCCAAGGGATTGTGAGTTCTAGTCCTGTCTTAAGCATGAAACAATGTGGGTGATTTTAGACCAAACACTCTCTCTCACCCAATCTTCTTCAGGATTGTTGTTGTGGAGAAAATAGGAGGAGAAAGGATTGTTATATATGTCCATTTCTTTGAATTACTTATAATGTAATAAAAGGTGGGATTTAAAAAAAATTCAAATGTGAATAATATACATAACAAGTTTCCCTTCAATTCAATTGTTTAACATATCACTAAAAGGGATACTATGTTTAGTTCATTTATAATAATAATAATAATAATAATAAATTCGAATTTATTAACCGCTCCCTCGCCCCACAGGGACCCGGGGCGGTGCACAGGAGGAACTAAAAACAATATAAACAATAAATACAAAAATACATACTTTAAAACACAATTAAACAATATTATCCCGTGCTAAAAATAATTAAAAACCCATTAAAATACATTTGAAATCTATAGACAGAGAGACTATCCAAGGCCGGCCAGTCGAAAGAAATGGGTCTTCAATTTCGTACGGAAGGAGCGGAGGTCAGTGGTCGTTCTGATATCGGGGGGAAGGTCGTTCCAGAGGGCCGGGCCCGCCACAGAGAGAGCCCTTCCCCTGGGCGTCGCCCGCTGACAAAGTCTAGTGGACGGCACCCGGAGAAGTCCCTCTCTGTGGGAGCGAATCGGCCGTGAGGATGTATGGGGCAGGATCCGATCTCGCAGATAGCTAGGTCCCGAGCCATGGAGCGCCTTGAAGATGATAATTAGCACCTTGAAGCGCACCCGGAAGACGACAGGCAGCCAGTGCAGCTCGCGCAAGAGCGGTGTAACGTGGGTGAACCTAGTGGTCCCCATAATTGCTCGCGCGGCTGCATTCTGAACTAACTGAAGCCTCCGGGTGCACCTCAAGGGAAGCCCCATGTAGAGAGAGTTACAATAGTCCAGTCGGGATGTCACGAGGGCATGAGTGACTGTGCGAAGGGCGTCCCGATCCAATAGGGGGCGCAATTGGCGAACCAGGCGAACCTGGTAAAACGCCCTCCTGGCCACGGCTGTCACTTGCTCTTCCATAGACAGCCGGGTATCCAGGAGGACACCCAAATTGCGCGCCCCATCCACAGGGGCAAGATGTTCGCCCCCTATGGCCAGCGTTGGAGAGAGCTGGTTGAATCGGGCAGCCGGAAACCACAGCCACTCGGTCTTGGTCGGGTTGAGCTTGAGTCCGCTACTTCCCATCCAGATCCGCACGGCTTCCAGGCACTGGCACATCACCGCTACGGCATCGTTGGGGTGGTTTGGGGTAGATATGTACAGCTGGGTGTCATCAGCGTACAGGTGGTACTCTACCCCAAAACCACGGATGGTCTCACCCAGCGGTTTCATATATGCATTAAACAGGAGAGGCGAGAGGACCGACCCCTGAGGCACCCCGCATGTGAGGGGTCTCGGGGTCGACCTCTGCTCTCCTGCCCGCACAAATTGCGATCGGCCAGAGAGGTAGGAGGAGAACCACCGTAAAACGGTGCCTCCCACCCCCAACCCCCCCAGCCGATGCAATAGGATACCATGGTCGATGGTATCGAAAGCCGCCGAGAGGTCTAATAGGACCAGGATGGAGGAACATCCCCCATCTCTGGCCCTCCAGAGATCATCTACCAACGCGACCAATGCCGTCTCGGTGCTATGCCCGGGCCGAAAGCCGGACTGGCGCGGATCTAGATACTCAATTTCCTCCAGGTGACGGGGAAACTGTTGTGCCACCACACTCTCAACAACCTTCGCCAAAAAGGGAAGGTTGGAGACTGGACGATAGTTGTTTAAAAGAGCTGGGTCCAAAGAGGGCTTCTTAAGGAGGGGCCTCACCATGGCCTCTTTTAGGGAAGCAGGCAAGGAACCCTCACTTAAGGATGCGTTGACAACCTCTTGGAGCCAGCCTCGTGTCACCTCCCAGGATGCCAGTACAAGCCAGGAGGGGCACGGGTCCAATAAACATGTGGTGGCTCGCAGTCGCCCACGTAGCCTGTCCATATCCTCGGACGTAACGGGGTCAAACTCCTCCCAAACAAGATCTCTCTTGTGGCATCCCACTGGGCCATGAATGGGGGCTAGCTCACTCTGTATCTGAGCGGTTTTCTCCTGCAGAAAAGTCACAAATTCCTCTGCTCTACCCTGTAGCGGGGCTTCCCGCTCCCTCTGTTTAATTTGTTTAAAGCAGAAGTAGGAATAATATATATTACTTCGATAATTGTGTAAGTATAGATTTAACTTCTTTATTGCACTGTGGATAAAGCATAACCATTACATGAATTAGATATGATACGGAAACAAACAATAGAAAACAAATGTTTTGGGAAACTCCACTAAGCTAATCTTTATATGTTATAAATAAATTATGTTCATGCTTTCCTCTGGAATTAGGAAGGTTTGGTGTTTATAAGCCTGCTAAGCCTATTCACTGTTCTAAATTGTTCACAAGGAAAAAAAGCTATCAAAGTGTATTATTTTACATGCACATGAATGAACTATAATTCAAATGGATTAACTATCTTTACTTGTTGTGCATTGAATGTAGGTAGGAGGAATAAACAAGGACAAAAAGCAGCTTATTCACCTGCACCAAGAATAATATAGCTTCAGTTATATATTGAACACAAACAAATACAATCTAAAAGATATAGCAAATGAAAATGTAAAAATCGGCATAGATATTATAAAATATAAATTCACAAAAATAAAAATCCCAGCATTTCTCAATTTTTTTATTGCATGTATGTGCATTTAATGAACAAAATAAATAGCAATTTATAAATTAAAGGAAATGGATAAAAATGGTAAAAAGATTATAAACATTTACAAATCCAACTGAACCGGGAACGAAGTCCCATTCAACCCACTGGGACATGTTCCAAAGCATGCATTTGATTGGTTGTATACTGTTATCTATATTCAAAGTTATTCTGTCAATAAAGTAGTAAAAACATGAATAATGCATGTGGCAAGTAAAAGCTTAACTAATGAGTTTTATAAATTATGGTCTTTTTTACAAGACTAAAATATTGTTTTTATGGTAGAACAAGTACTTTCCTTCAAATAAGCTATCAATTTAGTTGTGAGCTATGTTTTAAAAGTGCAAAATAAAACAAAAATCCGTATCTAACTGGTACTAAGTTCAGCTCTACAAAATACTATCTACATTTTTTACTTATTCATATACCGGTTATTCAGGATGCAATCAGTTTCTGGACAGAAACTGATTGCATGGAATAGCACCTGTGATATTTCTGGTGGACAGGTTAATTTTTGCATAGGCAGCACCTTGTATCCTCAATATTGCTAAAACATCCAATGGTTTATACTTGTAAGAGTAATATTAAATGTAAAGTCACACATTATCAAACACTACAAAGTAAATTGCTCAAATGCTAAAAGAAACCTACACAAAAATTGTAAAAGTGGCTAAATACAATCAACTCACCAAAAGAATCAATACAGGTATCAATAAGTTCATCTAGGCTGACTCCCTTGCTTAAGTGTCCCAATGACATCATTATGCAGAATTCAGGAGTTTCAGCAAGATCTGCAGATCAGTAGCTGCCTCTGGAACAATGCTGCATCTTTGAAGCGTTCCTAAAGAAAGAACAGGGGGAGAACTCCAGTCACATGATAGAATAACATTTCACAAAAGCCTCTGCAGCAGGTTGAAAAATAAAACAGTTGCCAGGATCACTGGAATTGGGTTACTGAAACAGTCCCCTCCCACTTAGAAAATGCATCAAAGGTTGCCCCTCTGTGGAAGATATGTACTCATTAGTCCACGTTTTCTAAAGAGCCACATGTGGTTCCTATGGCACACAAAGCTTTCTGTTACTATACAACCATCAGTAATCTTTATCCATTTTCTTTAAGTCTTTAAGCATACACAAGAAACTGTAAGAAAATGAAGAAGCATTGAGTAACCAAAACCATAGCTTCCACATGTTAGAATGCATACATTGCACTAAGTCACAGTCCCTTTACCTATGAACAAATTTTAAAAAATACATCACATTTTGATGTATTTAGATAATACACTAAAGCATAACCTATCATAATAGCTAAGTTCACACAATATGATATGCTAAAAATAAACCAAGCACATTGTGATTTAACATCCCTTCGGCCGATTCGCTCTCACAGAGAGGGACTTCTCCGGGTGCCGTCCACTAGGCAATGCCAGCGGGTGACGCCCAGGGGAAGGGCTTTCTCTGTGATGGGCCCGACCCTTTGGAACGACCTACACCCCGATATTAGAACTACCACGGACCTCCGCTCCTTCCGCCAAAAAGTTAAGACCCATTTGTTCCATCAGGCATGGGACCTAGCTATTTGCGGGATCGCATCCTGCCCCATACATCCCTGCGGCCGATTCGCTCCCACAGAGAGGGACTTCTCCGGGTGCCGTCCACTAGGCTGTGCCAGCAGGCGGCGCCCAGGGGAAGGGCCTTCTCTGTGGCGGGCCCGACCCTCTGGAACGACCTTCCCCCCGAAATTAGAACTACAGACCTCCGCTCCTTCCGTCAAAAATTAAAAACACACTTTTTCCGCTTGGCCAGCCTAGGTTAGTCATCTGTTATTGTTTTAATTGGTTTTTAAGGGGTTAGTTTTTAGCATTTTGGGTTTTTAGCGCAGGGATAACTTGTTTAATTTGATTTTTATATATTTATGATGTATTTATGGTTGTATGTTTTTTTAATTCCCCTGTGCACCGCCCTGAGTCCCTTTGGGGAGAGGGAGTGGTCTATAAATTAAATTTATTATTATTATTTATTATTATTATTAGGCTGGCTTGGCCTAATTTATGCTTCTCGCCCCAGTAAATTTAAATTGTTTTATTTGATTTTAGTGGGATATAGTTTTAACATTTTATAAATTTTGTACAGGGTTATTTAATTCAATTTTAATTATGTATGTTCTGTTATGTGTTTTTAAATGTTTTAATTTTCCTGTACACCGCCCCCAAGTCCCTTCGGGGAGAGGGGGCGGTCTAGAAATTGAATAAAACAAATAAAATAAATAACAGATTGTATGAACTAATCATACAGAATCATAGAACTGGAGCAACTTTATTTACTGGTAGCCCTTGATTTATGACTGTAATGGAGCCTGCAATTTTGGTCGTAAGGTGTAACGGGATCGTCACATGATCACACCTAATTTTACAACTTTTGCAGCAGTCATTAAGCAAACATAGTGGTTGAAAAGCAAATGCATTCTATCATTAAATGAATTCTCTACAGGACATTTTTTCCAGAATTTTTATTTCCTTATGTCTAGTAACCATAAAGATATAATAAATCAAATGTATGTAGGAGCAGGAAGCTCAGGTGAGACTCAGCTATATTGACAAGATTCAGAGTCTCAGAGATGGGACACTGTCCTTGATGGATCTCCCAAAAGGCGCCTTTCCATAAGGAAATGAACTTGCTTGAGGTTTTTCTTTCAAAATGTTTCACTTCTGAAGAAGATTTTTTGGATGAGAAGCAAAATGTTTTGAAAGAAAGAAACACAAAAACAAACAGTTGTCTTTTGGAAAAAGAACCTTTGGACAAACATGACCTAGTTAATTGAGACTATCCACAGACATTGTCCTTGATGGGAAAAATGAAAGTCAGTGTTGTCCAAAAAGCCTGGTTTTCTTCACAAATAGTGAATAAGGTCCAGATGCTCTCTTTATGCAATGTACTTTCACTGTATGCTAAATGTATGCTAAAACCTAAGGGCTCATTTAAACCGGTAGTAAGGAATTGATAACTTACCAAATGCAAGACATATGGTTGCACAGTTACCCTAGGTATTTCAGGACTGGCACAAGATTTATTCAATTCTGCATTTCTCAGTTTCCAGCTGAAAAATCCAAATCATCTTTCTTTCTATGAACTGAGCTGAAGGGAGAATATCTTGATGAAAGGATAAAGAACCTCCATCCAGAAATGTTGGTAAGACATCCTGAATTAGAACTCAACTCTTAGCGACATCCATACAATTTTGTTTGGCAATGTCACAGCCTTTTTGTTGTTGTTGTTTTCTATTGTCTTCTTCAAGGCTGTTTATGTAACTTCCCGAATACCTATATTAAGCAATCATCTATTCCAGGTTTCACTGTCTTTAGCTTCTAAGATCAGCAAAAGTCAGCTAGACCATCTTCTATTGGGAAATATTTGAAAGAAAGGATATTCTAGCAAGATTCTAAACATTCTTTCTAGCTTGTAGCACAATAATTTGAGGAATGCTCATTTTGGTGAGTTCTTATCTGCTTTTTACAAGGACTATTATTATACTGTAGTTCTTACTGCCCTTTGAAATGCTGCTGGTTTATTATGTCATTTACTATGTACTGTACTTTTAGTAACTTCATTCTATTGTATTTTAGATACATTATTCTGTTTTAATATATAACAATTACCTAGAAGTAATTACCTATTATTAGTTTTCCAAAAATAATTAATATATAATTGAGCAAATCACCAGGCACTGATAGGAACTGCTTTTCATTTTACCCTCATGAAAAGTGTGAGTTGATTTGATTGAAAGTGATTAGCCCAAAGCTCACAATGCATTTCCACGAGTAAGGACAGACTGAAGTCTGGATTGTCTCAATTCTGGTGTTCTTTTATGCAATAGTAATTACACTAATTTGGCAACTACCATTTCAAATATGTACATAATTCTTTTATATAAAAAGGTAGAGTCAGTCATCAATTATAGAAAGAGCTGGGATACTGAGTGTAGAGGAGAGGAGCTCATAAACTCTACAGAGTTATTTATTACACTGTGTTTTGGTGGAAGTCAAAATAATGTTTATGTTAATGTGCCCTTCTAAGTGGAAAATTTGCACACAAAGAACAACCAAAATTTTAGACACATGCTTAGAAATTCTAGAAGGTTTTGCATGGCTAGTTAAGAGAGAGTGTGCAAAAACATCCAAGATAATACACATTAGACTCTGTTCTAAAATGTTTGGAACTGAGCTTGATGTTATGTGCATCCATGTATGTTCACAAAGGGTAAATTTAGTAGCATTTCTTCCCCATATTTTGTAAGGTTCAAACAACCTAAAATCTGATTATTTTGTTAGTTACATTATTGCAGATAGATTGCAGAGAACTGCCTAGTTAGAAAAAGAAAGACAATCCCAGTTTAAAAATAGTTATCAAATTTTGTCTTCCACTCTATATATCTTTTTAAGCTCCTTAAGCCAAATGTGCTTGATTTCAACCCAATGTCTGTTTAGATGTAAACCCACACAGTGAAGGATACATTCTATAGCAGGGGTGTCAAACTCGTGTTGTCACGGTGGCGTCATGTGATGTATTGGGACTTTTTTCACCTTCGCTAAACTAGGCGTAGGCATGGCCAGCGTGCGACACATCCAGCCTGCAGGACGCAAGTTTGACAGCCCTATTCTATAGGATACACTAGAGCAGTGTTTCTCATCTCTGCAATTTTAATATGTGTGGATCTCAGTTCTCAGAAATCCCCAGTCAACATGTTTTAGCCCTTTCCCCCTCAGGACTAACTTGCCTTGTCACTGTGCTCCGTTCTTCAATATTATGGCTTATTTGTCCCCTGTCTCCTCTACTACTTTCTTTTGTTCTCTTCAAAAAGAATGTCATAGCCAGTCTGTGGGATTCAGCTCATTAATAAGCCCTTAGCAACCCTTTAACCTGCCCTTTCTTGACTCATCTGCCCATTGCTTTCCATCTTCTGAATCTTTATGAGTGCAACATATTACCTGCTAAAAGCTATTCTTCCTGCAATCATTCCCATGAGACATTAACGTTTGAACACACTACACAAGCAGACAAGCAGATTATGGGAACCAGCACAAATGGTTTATGCAAACTTGGTTAATTGGCTAATTGAGTACAACATGATCAAGTTAATCATGGGTACCACTTCTGTTATGTGAACTCAGTTACAGGATCATAATTCAATTGGCATAGCCCCTCCTAGAAAAGCAACATTCCTTAAGGAAATGTTTTAAAAAGTGATACACAACAACAATTGTTTCTACATTTCATAAAAAGCATCTACATGTACATTTTAACACCTGCAAAAATAGAAACAAATTACCTTAAAAAGAAGTACTTTTCCATTAAATATCAGGAGTCTTTTACATCTACCTCCCTAAATAACATTCAGAACTTTTAAACCTGTTTTAGAGTATGAGTACAGAACTTTATTACAGATGTAGCCCCATGACAAGTTAGCACAGCAGTGCAGACTTTTTCAGTGGGTTTTTATTGTCCCAGATGTGTTGAGCAACAGCTATTATTGCTTCCTGTCAATACAGCCATACTAGCTAGTTAAATTCTTGCGGTCCTAGAATCAGAAAGTCTCCTTTAAAGCCGTTCCAACGTGACAGCCTAACACAATAAAGCATTTTTTTCCATTTCGTTTCCCCCCCCTAATTGCAATATTAAAAATTCTACCCTACGCAACACACTCACTACCACCCTTTCAAAATCAGTGGGAACGGAGAAAGATGAACCTTCTTGCTGGACGACTGCTTGCTGCCGGATCAGACTTCCCATCGGCTGCCAAGCCTCCATCTGGTTGTGTTAAAAGACGCCCATTTCCAAAACCATCGCGGGACGCCAGGTGGGAAGAACCGCACTGACCAATGGAAGGGAAAGGAATAACTACCGAAACGACCGGGGGGAGGGGAGGGAGCCGGGGAAACTTAAGGCAGACAAACTTACCGAGCTCCGACTCCGGTTCCCTCGCCTCAGCCTCGTTGGCTCGGCCGAAGAACCACGCCGAGCGCAGCACGTCCGAAGCCAGGATGAACCTGCCGGTGCATTCCTGCCTCTCGCCGTCCGAAGCACTGCAGAAGCGAGGAGAGGCGAGACCGCCGGGGAAGGGGGGGGGGGAGGAACCGACGAAAACTTTGCAGGCACGAGGAAGTAGCGGAGCGGCTCGACCCTGGGCGACGTCTCAGATTTTCCTCGTGCGCGCGGCTCTCCGAAGGGCTCGAGGCGGAAGCGCCCACCACGTGTCTCTGCCGCCTGGCTTTCTTTAGTGTCACCCGGTTTGCCCCTTCAGCCTAAAAGGCGCTGGCGTCCGGGCCAAGTGGGGCACTTTGCCCGCCGAGCGACGAGGTTGCAACGTCGGGGTCTCTGCCCGCCGAGTGCTTTTTTTTTTCCTCCCCCCACAGAGCCATTGTTAGGAGGTGGAAAAGAGGAATGTTTGCGGTGATACAGATGGTGGCATACCATTTCTCCACGTCACGCCTTCTCTACTGTAAAACAAAAGCAGTACCAAACAATGTTGCTGTTCTTACATATCCGAAGAAAAAAGCGCGTGTAATGTAATCTCGGAGAAGCCGAGGCCTCAGCTCAGCAATCCGTATTTTTCCAAGTTCCTCCCCTTTCAGTGTTACGTTACTTTATAAAGGTGCATTTTAGCTACTTTTGTTTCTCATTTAGCTCGTTCTTGGTTATAACTAAGTATGCTAGGTTTCAGGAACTTTATTATAGGCTCTTATTTGGCGTATTAGCTATTTTTAAATATAGTCATTCAAGTGAGGTAAAATTGGTGCAGGCAAAGATTCTGAATGGATTTGAACAACATGGGGGGAAAAAACATCCTGGCATCAGTCTGGGATCTCTTTTTTCATCAAATCTGTTAAACAACCAAAGATAGAAGAATATGTGTAATCTGTAACCAAAACAAAAAAATTTCCTCACACCTTTAACAAGTTTGCAGTCTTTGAATCACTTGAATGGGACCTTCAAACAGAACTGGGGGGGGGGGGGGGGACAGCTGCTAAATATTTCACTACCTGGCAGGCAAGAGCTAAATTAGACTCTGGATTCTCTCCCCATTTCTCACTGTTTATAATTTGCTAATTCACCTGCTAACCTGAAGGGACATTTAAAAAAAAAAAGCTTAAAAGTAAGATGCAAAAGCAGACTATGGAAAGACTCCCACCAGAAAATTCAATGGAGTTTAAACGCAAATAATAAGAGAACAGCAAGCTGTTCTCTCATTATTTGAGCAGCTGTCAGCTATAAAATATGATCTGGAATTCCTGAAAAAGGACTCTGATGCTTTTGTTAAAAAAAAACATGATGCTGGGCCTACCACTTCATTAAGACTATGCAGAAGCCCAGGTTAAGCCACATGTTTCTGACATCCCAAAGGTGCTTTTTGAGGATGCAACTGGTCTTTCTTGTTCGTTCTTTGAAGAGATTTCACTTCTCATCCAAGAAGCTTCTTCAGATTTGACTGGATCATGGGGAGTGGAAGGATTTAAGCGAAATGTCAAGTTGTCTCCTGAAAACACCTTTGGGACAATCATGAACCTGGATGACTGAGAAACTCTACAGACTTTTAGCTATTCAATTTGGGATGAACACCCTTTGAATGTGTGGCAGTATGAACGGGTTTCCAGAAAAATTGCATACAGGAACCATTAGCACTACTCAGGTGACCCCGAGGACACAAATAAACCTCCAAGTGCTTCAACAACCCGGTAAAAAGATGCAAGTGAATATAAATCCTTACATTCCCACCATCCAGTCAGGGCTAAAGAAGCTTCTTGGGCTAGAAGTGAAACATCTTCAAAGAAAAGTCCAGTTGCCTTCTGAAAAAAGCACCTTTGGGGCAACCATGACCTAGATGACTGAGAATCTCTACAGACTAGTTCTGACATGTCCTCTGATAAAGGGCAAGTTGTTAAAATAAAACTAACAAAACTGCAGTCAAATGACTATTAATAAATCCTTACTCCTTGACAAGGCAAAGAGTGGGGCTTCATACCTGGGACTGTTGTGGAGGGCTGCTGGCCCAATGTTGCCCCACTGCTGCCCTGCCCACTGCAGCTGGTCCAGGGCTGGGTGTGGCTCGTGGTCATAAAGTGCCTAGGTCTGCAGTAAACCCTCTTCAGATATTCCCTGCAAATTAAATTGTTCACTTTAGAGGCAACAAATTTCTCTCCATAGCTATCAGAACAGTCTCCATATTGGATGCTTGGATTCTGGGACAGCAATTATAACTTCCCCAGGGACTACTTCAGGGCTGTCAAACTTGTGTCGTTATGGCAGTGTCATGAGACGTATCAGGACTTTCCCCTCCTTTTCTAAACCAGACGTGAGCGTGGCTAGCACGAGACGCATCTCGCCCACAGTTCACAAGTTTTACAGTCCTGGACTGCTAGTTCATAACACAGATACCTCCTATGACTGAATCCAACTAATCTCCTTATTGATGTGGAATATTGCTAGCTGGTCAGGACTGTCAAAAGAACAATCTTTGAATATCTGAACCTAGGCTGCCACATTAGAGATGGAGATGGGGTAGTTACTGACTGAATTCATTTTTAGGCTATCCAAGTAAGATAGAAGGGGGAAATCCAATTGAAATGTGTTCCTCTGCTGTCTTTAAACCCAGGGGTATCTCTCTTCCTGCTGTCCCTCAAAAAAATTGAAATCATATTCCTTAACATTAATGATTAACATCCTCCTAACTAACAACACCTAATATTCAACATTTTATTCTCACTTGCTTAGATATACACCCTGCAGCGAGGTGTCCTTGGTGCTCTATGAGCTGGTTGTTTTCTTGCAGACATTTTATTGCCCAAACTAGCATCATCAGTGCTAGTGATGGTACATGGTATATTAGTGCTGGTTATTGGTGCATCCTACAGCAATCAGCATTATTGACAGGAATTTAAATGCCTGGATTTGGACAAATGATTTCAGTTCAAGATCTTTCATGAGGAGGATATACCAGAAGGACCCTTATAACCTAGATAATTTAAGAATCTAAAATCTAATTGGGCAGGATTATGTGTTAGACAGATGATTCCCTCCTTTGGAGGGGACTCAGTGAGTCCACTCAGTGAGTCTCTAGATGAGGATCATCCAGCAAAACATACTTACTGGGAGGCAGGGAGAAGATTAATAATCTATTACTGGATCACATTTCATAATCTCCTGACTGCTGTACAATGCATGGATTCATAGATTCAGAATTAGAAAACAATCATCACCCCCAATATTAACTGACTGCCTCTTCCAATGCTGGAAAATAACAACACAGATGTGTAAATTAGATGGAATTAAAGTAGTGCAAAAGCAATTGCTAGATGGCTGGTAGCATCAGAAATCTTAGAAATTAATGCACACCTCAAAAATCATACTTAGACTTGTATTTTAATTTCAAATTTGTTTTTGTCAAAGAGACACCGTTGTTAGATCACCACACCCCAATAATTTTAACCTAAGACTGTCTACTGTTGACCTCACCCCATTCCTAAAAGGTCTGTAAAAATGGTTTGATCAGGATTGTGCACAGCTGAAAAGGTCATATCATATGGCATATAGAAGGACTAAATATTTTTGATAGAAGAGAATATATGTATCTTAGGATCCTATGTGCTCTCTTAGCTTGCTTGCTTGCTTGTTTGCAGATGTTTACCCAACTGAGTGACATAATAGCATTAGTGGGTGTGGGGTTTACATACAGTAGCTTGCCCTATCAGTGCTGGTGGTGGTGTGGTTTTCCTCCTTGGTGGTTCCTTGATTAGGGCATTGTTTCTGTTTGATTGTTTGTCTGGTGATATTTCCTAATTATCAGGGTGTTGGTTGATTATCTGGCTGTTTGGTCGCCGTGATATAAAAAAAATATTGAAACTCTAGAAAGGGTGCAGAGAAGAGCAACAAAGATTATTAGGAGTCTGGAGGCTAAAACAATATGAAGAATGGTTACAGGAATTGGGAATGTTTAATTTAATTATTAATGGGCACAGTGGCTCACTAGCTATGATACTGAGCTTGTCGATCAGAAAGGTCAACAGTTTGGTGGTTCAAATGCCTAGCACCACGTAATGGAGTGAGCTCCCATTACTTGCTCCAGCTTCTGCCAACCTAGCAGTTTGAAAGCACATAAAAATAGAAGTAGAAAAATAGGAACCACCTTTGGTGGGAAGGTAACAATTTTCCATGTGCCTTTGGCATTTAGTCTTGACGGCCACATGACCATGGAGAAATCTTTGGACACCGCTGGCTCTTTGGCGTTGAAATGGGGATGAGCACCACCCTCTAGAGTCAGGAACGACTAGTACATATGTTTGAGGGGAACCTTTGCCTTTACCTTTTTAATGAAATGAAAAGAAGAACTAGGGATGACATGATAGCAGTGTTTCAATATCTAAGGGGCTGCCACAAAAAAGAGGGTGGCAAAGCCCCTGAAGGCAGGACAAGGAAGCAAAAGATGGAAACTAATCAAATAGTGAACTAAGCTAGCACTAAGAAGAAATTTCTTGACAATTAGAACCATTAATTAGTGGAATGACTTTCTTTCAGAAGCTGTGGATGCTCCAAAACTGGAGGTTTTAAGAAAAGTTTGGACAACCATTTGTCTAACATGGTAAAGAGTTTTCTGCCTGAGCAGGAGGTTGGACTAGAAGACCTCCAAGATACCTTCCAACTTTGTTATTATTCTGAGTAAAAAGTTTAATAAAATTGTGCAGGTATCTATTTTGTTGGAAAGTGTTGTGTATATATGGTCATTTTTCCTGGTGTTTTAGGTTGCTGCAGTGCATTTGCACTTATCTGAATAATGTTATAATGTTTTTACACAGCTCTTCTTGTGCAGGGCTGGGTTGTTACTTTGATAATAGAGCACTTGGTCAATGTGTATTGTTGGGGTGTCTGTCTGTTTTTTGATAGACCCGTGTTTCTAATTTGCCATCAGCTCCTCTTCTGAGGAGGATATACAGGAAGGGTAGTATGTTGTTGTTTTCTTCCCTTTTGAATTTTATTACTTTGAATATATTAATTGTTTCATGCATTTTCTCCAGTGGTTCCTTTTTTATTACAGAAGAAGTATTGCCTACATACCAGACCAGATCACTTAATTCATTCAGTGGAACATCCAGTAATCTTTTAAGGTTTTAGACCAGTAATATTTATTGTTATTGGGAAAAAATAAGAAGGTGTAATGAAACTGAAAAACTAGTTTTTCAGCCACCATTTTAAAACCACAAGAGATATATTTAGTCCTACCAAATTAAACTTCTCAACTCTCCATCTAGCTCACCATAACCTATCTTAACACATGATGAAAAATTTTACCAGGTGTTTTAATTTAGTTCATTTTTCTAATGTTAAACTTAACATTAATAAATTATTCCTTGAAATATTTAAACTGATGCTTATTGATATTTTCTGTTTTCATAACTCTGTTGTCAAATAATGGATTTTTGCAGTTCAGATATGGTAACTCGTTTTTCATTAACTATTTATGTATTTAATAATTATATCAATAATTATATATAATAAATTATTATATAAATATAAGTATTTACAGTTATAAAATAGTAAGAAAAATTATGAACCCCGAATTTACAATTTACAGTAACTAAATGTAAAAGTATAAATTACTTTTTCAATTATATCTGATCTCTCATACATGGGATTTACAAGATGGCGGCGCGCTTAGGCGCAGCGGCTTTGAGCTCCTGGTGTCACAGCAGAGTTAGACAAAAACTAGTCTATACCCACAGGGAGTTATTAAGTCATTATTAACTTATTATTAAAGATAAAGATCTTCTAGTCGACTCGATATACCAGCGACTTCCAGCAGTCTCATAATATACCGAGTGACACAGTAAGACTGTCAGGCTCTCCATGGATCGTTGTTTGGCCTAGGAGGCAGCAAAGGGAGCCAGAGCAGAGGCGGGGATGCAGAGCAGGTTTGCTAGTTCGATTATGGAAGCAGCCTCACAGACCAGCATTGCCAAGCATTTCTTAACCAACTCTGGATCCTTTGTCCACAAAACCAACGAACTGGAGCTATGGATGGCAGCGAATGGGCTCATTGGTGACTGCTGTGTGATGATCATCACCGAGACCTGGCTTCATCCACTTGTACCGGATGCGTCTGTGGAGCTAACTAGCCGCACCACACACCGCTTTGACAGAGACAACAACTCTGGTGGAAGCAAGGGTGGAGGACTGTGTATTTACACCCATGATAACTGGTGTACTAGTGGTGGAGTTGCTTGTGCGCACTGTTCTGCAGACGTGGAATTTCCAACTGTCATTTGTCAGCCATTTTAACTGCCTGGAGAGATTTCTGTTATGGTTGTCACTGCTGTCTGTATTCCACCTGATGCAAATGTTAGCACAACGCTCAAACCAATTTCATTGTAATTTTATTTTATTTTATTACAATGACAATAAAGATGATGATGATGATGATGATGATGATGATGATGATGATGATGATGATGATTATTATTATGTTTAATATGTACAAAGGAAACTATATTTGAATTAGAAATAAAAAGGTAGAATGTACATTTGTGAATAATTTTCATATTTTAAAATATGAAGAATTCTAGAAATACAGGTAGTTCTCGACTTACAACAGTTCATTTAGTGACCATTCAAAATTACAACAGCACTGAAAAAAGTGACATGACACCCAGAGGATCACTGGTCTATGGAACACTCTGCCAGAAGAAGTGGTGACAGCTATCAGCCTCGACACCTTTAAGAAAGGATTAGACGAGTTCATGGAGAACAAGGGTATCAATAGCTATCATTATGGATGCCTAAGGACACCCTCCGGGATGGAGATAGGCAGGATATTTCTCAATGCCATTTGCAGGGAATCATAAGCAGGTGAAGACATCTGCTTGGGAAGACCCTGAAGCAAATGGTGAGCCACTGTGTGAGACAGAATGCTGGACTAGATGGGTTGTGGCCTGTTCCAGCAAGGCTGTTCTTATGTTCTTATGACCTTTTTCACAGTTACAACCTTTTCAGCATCCCCATGATCATGTGAACTACATTCAAATGCTTAGCAACTAGTTCATATTTATGACTGTTGCTGTATCCCAAGGTTATCTGATCCCCATTTGAGACCTTCTGACAAGCAAAGTCAATGGGGAAGCCAGATTCACTTAACAGCAAGGTTACTAACTAATCAACTGCAGTGATTCACTTATCAACTGTAGTAAGAAAGGTCGTAAAATGGGGCAAAACTCACTTAACAAATGTTTCACTTAACAACAGAAATTTTGGGCTCAATTGTGGTTGTAAGTTGAGGACTACCTGTAATGTAGTCAATAATACATTGTCACCTTTTGGTGATAATAATATCCAAAACTATATTAGCTGAATTGTATTGTTGTTTTATTAGTTAGTTGTAGAAGGATTCTTTTGTTGGTAATCTCCTTGTTAATTTAAAAAAAACTTTAAAGATTACAGATGAGTTTGAATATAGGGATCACTATAACTATTTCTACCTAAATAATGTATCAGTCCAAAAGACTACTCATGGGAACAAGAAACAATATGCTGTTATAATAATAATAATCTTTATTGCCATTGTACTAAAATTACAATGAAATTAGTTTATAACTTTTGGAGGATGTTTTCAAATCCTGCTGTTGCGAGATCCTGGTTAGGAAGTCTCTTAGATAAAAATAGTTTTAAAAAAGACAAACCCTTAACAAACAGGCTAAATTTTGTTTTATTCAGTCTTAAATGTCAAGCAATTTTTACGAATTTGAGACAGCATCTGCAATATTCTAGTAGTGCTGTAGTCTTTGGACACTTGCTTCTTTTTTAAATACAATTCAAATATCTACAAATATTTTGTTGTTTTTTTAAAAAAAAACTTAGTGTCTTTATAGGATTTGCCCAAGTAATTTTTCTGGCGACCATACAGAAGTGGTTTAAGTAATATCTTCTAATAAGGAAATTATTTATTTATCTTATAATAACTGAAACGCAATGAGTTCTTTTATATTTATATATCTTTAGTTGGATTCTGTTTAGGGTGAGTCAGATTTAAAATTTACACCACCAGAAGTTACATTCCATTTCCCTTTCACAGTCATATCTTACATTTCCAAATCCTGTCTTACATCATCTTCTTTTAAGAACCCCATAATCCCTTGCGGGGTGGAATCTGGGCAACTGAATGGAGCTAGCAGCGTGTTTAATGCCGGATGCCCTTCCTGATGCCATTGCAGAGTTTTGTTCAGCAGATATATTCTCATTGTGCCCAGAGAGAGAAATATCTGCCTCTTCCTAGGATCAAACTCACACTTCCTGATTGCGAGATCCACCTCTAGGCCACCGCACCACTCCTAGTCTTTGTCTTACCACGACACTAAATTTCTGTTGCTAAGCAAGGCAGTTGTTAAGTGAGTTGTGCCTCCTTTTACAACCGTTTTTGCCACAGTTGTTAAGTGAATCACTGCAGTTATGTGAATCATGTGGTTAGGAAGCCGATCTAGCTTTCCCCATTAGGTTTGCTTGTTGGAAACTGGCTGTGAAGGTTGCAAGTGGTAATCACATGACCCCAGGAGAGTTGTTGGAAGAAAAAATCCAGGTCCAGGTCCAAGCTGGGAATAAAATGGATACTGATTGGAAAGAAAGTTGGTTTATTGATGAACAGAATCATTAAGAGCATGTGATTGGGGACAGCCGACAAAATGGAGTTGAGAATGGATGGGTTTTCTATTTTTTGGGTCCCTATGGGGCAGTGGTAGGTTTCAACATTTTTTAGAACCTCTTCTGTAGGTGTGGCCTGCTTTGTGGGAGTGGCTTGCCAGCCATGTGACTGGGTGGGAGTGGCTTGCCAGCTATGTGTCCGAGTGGGAGTGGCTTGCCAGCCATGTAACTGGGTGGGCATGACCAACTTGTAAAATGTAGTGAAACTCACTTAACAACGCTCTTGCTTAGCAACCAAAATGTTGGCTCAGAAACTTTGGCATTTGAAGCACACAAGTCTTAAAGCTGTCAAGTTACAAGACCCTTGCACCCCTAACCCTTTAGAAAAAAAACCCAGGGGTGTTCAAACTTGACAGCTTTAAGACTTGTGGACTTCAACTCCCAGAATTCCTCCTCCCACTCTTCATCTTGATGATGTGCGGACGGGCAGTGGGAGGGAACTGGAACCAGTCCTAAATGGCACTGTAGATTTGAATATTTCAATAAAAGAGGTTAGAACTGGCAGGAACCCACCCCTGCTATGGGGTCATATAGGGGTCATGGCTGGCTCTATCGGCAAAAGGGGAAATGCAAGTCCTAGGTGTTTATCTGAGTTAATCTTGTCAACCTTTGACTTGTTGCTTATCTTTAATCAATTTATTTATTTTTTCAGTAGAAAGTTCAAATCAGCTATTGTTGGGGAACAATTCACTACTGTTTCCCAGTGGTCTTACTTTAGCTTATAAAATAATTTACCTGACTTTAATAGGTTTTTTTTTGTTTTTGCAATAACATTCTGTATCAACCTTCCATTGTAATATGATACGTGTAAATTTTAGACTTTGATATTTCAAGCACAATTGGCTGGAAGACCTAATCTATCTATATATTTCGGTCATTCCAATGTTTCTACCATAATCCTCGAAAAGTTGGAAATTGTATTACAATTGTCCAGGACTATCATTGGTAAGCCTGTTATGATGCCAACTTAAAAGGTAGTAAAATTTGGTTGATAACAATGAAAAGATCTGAAAGGATTCTTCAAGATATAGTCTAAAGACATTTAGGCATGCTTAACAGCTTAGACTGGAGATACCAAAATAGAATCTTTGCTGGGGATCTTTTTGTTTGTTTGTTTGAAAAGGAGATTTCATGTCATTTCATCAATTTTCTAAAAAGCAGTTCATCAGATTTTTTTTTTAACTTTGAAAGTCAATGTCTTAAGGTGAAGAGTATAAAAGAAATGAGAGAAAAATTCTTTCTTGAGGGCTAAAGAAATGGAAACATCTTTGTTCTGTGCATGAACAAATCACATGTACATGCCAGGTGAAGATGAAACAAAAAAGTATATGTATCTATTTTCTGGATTTATACCTCGCACCCTTAGAATGATGACAATCATGCGTGCCACATAATTGTTCTTCATATATAGTTTTTTTTAAAAATTACAAACAACCATCCAACTAAAAGAATACTTATGAAAGCACAAAGGAGTTGGGGGCTCATTTTCTACAAGAGAATTTCTTGTAAGAATAATGTAACACACACATTAAAATTCACATCTCACCATTTTTCTTCTGCGGTGACTCATGCACTTAATGTTTTAACAATTTTCTGGTTGCTAGGGTACATGTAATCAGGGTGACATGTAAAGTTCCTGTTAAAAAGAATTTTAGGTTTTCAAATGAAAGGAACAAAGCTTCACATTTATTACCTTCATAAATACCTTCTCTTAGTGTTTAATTATGTAAAATAGCTTGACATTTTTAAAAAAATGTTCAAGAAAAATCGGTTTTTAGATTGTGCAAACTCCATCTGATAACTTATATACATTTTCTATTTTTGACATTGATTCTCCAGCATTTCTCATGTGTGATATGGAAATGTTTCCCTTGGTTTTCCTAAACTTGAGTTGGGGTGGGGATAGAGCATAAGAGGCTATTTCTTGCTTTCAAAACATAGCTACCTCAATAAGTGATTGAGAAAAGGCCTAAATTAAACAATTTTCTATAAGAGAGGATCAAACAGGTATTCTTGGCCTCATACTGAATTGGTAAATCGAATCCAGTATGTAAATTGCAATGTTGAAAAAGCTAAAAGAGTTAGGATTTTCATATTGGCTGAATATTTTTCTACCTTCCAGTTCTCACAATATATTCTCTACATTCTATCTACCTCCACCAGACAATGGGCTAACAAGTATACAGGACAAAGGCCTTCATACTGTATTAGTACCCATGGTTTCTGGATGCTTTACCTAGAAACATGCACACTGCTCTTTAAGGGCATTTCACTGATACATAAAAATGTCTTGTTTTGAAGAGCTTATGGTCTTACAAAGACAAACAACCATCTTAAGTGTGAGGGGAGGAAATCAGAAATCCATAGTGAAATAATATTAGGCCAACAAACAAAGTTTACAAAGCAACTGCAATCTTTCGGTTCCCATGGAACTTTTATTAGGTAAGAATAAGCAGAGCGGGGGCAGAGTGTGGTTGAATTTAGATGGTATTTATGTCAAGACCTTGTCCTGGATTGTGTACTGGAGAAATAGGCAAGCATTTCTCAGGGAAGTGAAGATAGGTTGCTTTCAAAGCTACATCAGATAACCTGGAAAAGACAAGATTAGGAGAAATATGGTAGATGGCTCAGTTATCTGCATGATTATTAGAGATGGACTAAGCTTCTTTCTTTCTCTTTTAGATAATGGATAGAAAAAACAGAAATCACAGGAAAACAGAATCTGCAATTGATTGCAGAATGGCTGGGTTCACCCATTTTGCTAAATACAATATTGTTTTCTGTTTGCGTTTTAAAAATATCTGAATCAAACCATGATTTATGGCTTATAAATATGTATTAACGAATTCATTATAGTACTTTTGATAAAGTGTTCATCATTATAAACATTGAAATATTTCTATCAGAGATACTGTAGTTGCAATATCCAATTGGGATTAAAATATTGGAAGGGATCTTGAAGGTCTTCTAGTCCAACTCTCTGCTTAGGCAGGAAACCCTACATCACTGCAGAGAAATGGATATCCAACATTTTCTTAAAAACGTCCAGTGTTGGAGCATTCACAACTTCTGGGGCAAGTTGTTCCACTGATTAATTGTTCTAACTAATTTCTCGTTAGGTCTACGTTCTTCTCTCCTTCATTAGTTTCCACCCATTGCTTCTTGTTCTGCCCTCAGATACTTTGGAGAATAGTTTGACTCCCTCTTCTTTGTGGCAGCCCCTGAGATATTGGAACCTGCTATCCACCCCTAGTCCTTCTTTTCATCAAACTAGACATACCCAGTTCCTGCAACAATTCTTCATATGTTTTAGTCTACTGTCCCCTAATCATCTATGTTGCTCTTCTCTGCACTCTTTCTAGAGTCTCAACATCTTTTTTACATTGTGGCGAACAAAACTGTATCCAGTATTCCAAGTGTGGCCTTACCAAGGCATTATAAAGTGGTATTAACACTTCATGTGATCTTGATTCTATCCTTCTGTTTATGCAGCCTAGAACTGTTTTGGCTTTTTTGGCAGCTGTTGCACACTGCTGGCATATATTTAAAGTGATTGTCCACTAGGAGTCGCTTATATTTAAGTGATTGTCCACTAGGAGTCCAAGATCCCTCTCACAGTTATTACTATTGAGCCGGTATCACTTATACTATACCTGTGCATTTGGTTGTTCTTGCCTAAATGTAGAACCTTACTTTTGCACATTGAATTTCATTTTGTTTGATAGCGCCCAATGTTCAAGTCTGTCAAGATGCTTCTGTATCATAAGCCTAACTTCTGGAGTGTTAGCTATTCCTGCCAGGTTGGTGTCATCTGCAAATTTGATGAGTTCCTCATTTATCCCTTCATCCAAATCATTGATGAAAATGTTGAAGAGTATTGGGCCTAAAACAGAGCTTGTTGAGAAACCAGCATGTTGACATGTTGGCTTTTTGTTATTACTTTGTTTGTTTCTAGTTGTTTGCTGATTCGTTGCTTTATTATCTTGACAAACTAGTCTCCATATTCACTAGTTCCATAATTTTATTACTCTTCTGTAAAATGAATTTGTAAGAATCCATCAGGTTAAAGATAGCAAGGCTAAAGGAATCTTGAAAAGATTATTTATTTATTTATTTATAACACTGTTGCTTTATGTAAGCAAATATTACTTAATTAATTGGTTAAATAGTTTATTGAGGTTTATTGAGTTTTAAAATGTCTTCTTTTTCTTAGGTGCTTGTAATGTGATTACCATCATTAATGATAATGTAATTCTCTCATAGTACAATGTTACAAAATATATTTCGTATAAACCAGCAAGTTTAAAAGGATTAAAAATTAATTGCAGTTAAAAATTAACCATTCATGCATAGAACATACAACCAATGTCAGCATATTCTGGGGAGACCGAGGATATGTATCAGTACTAGATATATTTCAAGTCAGTTAATCTGAGACTTAGCCCATAGAAACCAATAAATTCACACTGAAAGCTAAATATTATTCAATTAACATAATAAGTCATAGCACAGAATGTTATTTTTAGTAAACTTGGATAAACTTGTTTTGAAAACACAAGCAATTATGTGAAAACTGTATTCCAGGGACAGTTATGTTATATAGATATTTTGTAAAATGTAACTCAGCAGGAAAAAAATAAGAAAACTTTAGTTAGGTGTAATTTGGATTTACTTCTGAATTTGGGCTAAATATTTCTTCCTTTCCATACAATTATTTTGGTGCACATTTAGAATAAGGATATTTATCTGGGAGTAAGCTTCACTGAATTCAATGGAATTCTGGGTGAATAAACATACAATAATAGTTATACTATAGATCTATGTGCTCTGAGATAGATATATTTATGATGTTATGTTTTATGTTATGTGTTCTTATATGTTATGTTACCGTTTCCATGAAAATAAGACCTATCCCGAAAATAAGTCCTGTGTCAGCCCTGGAGGCCATCTTTCTCTTTGGATCTTCAGTGCTGCCACATTTAGTGCACAGGCCTGATGTGGGAAACTGGGAAGGGGGTTGCATGGAGTGGGTAGAGATAAATAGCCAAAATAATGTTTTTTTTCTCTGGGAGTCAAGGACGTTCAGCCTGCACCTGGAGAGCCTTGTCTAGGAAACATTTCCAGTTGGGATGATGTATTGATTGGACCATGTGATGGACTTGTGGGTGCAAGGAAAGGGAATTTGACTTTACTTTGGGTGGGGAAAACCTGGGCTGCTTTCAGATTCAGGTTTTCCCACATATTCCAATATGACATCTCAAATAAAATGGACCTTTAGAAACTGCTGGCCTCGGAGTCTTATTTGATTGGGGGTGTTACTTGGAACCCTGACACCCTAGCATGTTTTATGTGTGTGCCTAATATAAACCCTACCCCTAAAATAAGCCCTACTTAAGACCCTGCACAGCTGGCCGCCCGCCCATTTCATCTAGATGCTTGACCCACTTCTGCTTGCTTGTGGCTGCCATGGAGCAGGAGGCTGAGTCATGTGCTGGTGCCACGGCCACAAGGCAGATGTCAGGGGTTGAATGGCATGGCTCTGGGGCCATGAGGTAAGCGGGTGTGGTGCACATGGGGCAGGCCACCCCCCATCTTGCCTCATGGCCATGGGACCAGCGCATTGCTCAGCCTCCTAATATAGAATGAATTACATTTCCTTACACAGAGAAATGTATTTACTTAATTCAACCTGTAACTGTTGTCCTGTGTGTTCAGCACTTCTCTTACTATGAGATTGGATGAAATGCTGCATCCTGAGTTACTATCAGCAAAACAGAATGCTTCCCACGGGAGGAAGGCAGGAGGAGGAGGAGGAGGAGGTTATGTTTGAGGGTTCATCTTTCTTCCTACTATTCTGTTTTTTCCTTGAAGCAGGCAGTGTGGGGTGTTGCAGGGGAAGGCAAGACTTTGCCCCAGCATAAATTTTCACTGGTTTGCATTCCATTTATGGATGCAATTCTTTCATTCCTTTAGACTGGGTTAATAATATATTTGTGAGTCAAGGAGGGACAAATTGTACACCAGCTACAAATTTCATGTGTTTAATGTGCACCCTTATTGCATCACCAACTGGAAAATAAGGGAGTAAAGAGCAGGTGTATAAAAAAAATAGAACAAAATTCTGCCTTTCAAATGCCAGATACTTGGATTGTATGACAAATGTTACAATATCTTCTGGCAGTTGCACTTTGGTCTGCTTTTTATGGAAAGACCAGCATATTCCCACACAGGTTTCTTCAGCAGTAAGTACCATTAAATCAAATAGGATTTATGTTTCATAAAGATACAGAGCTGGATAGACATTCCACACTATATCATGAATGGAAGAGTAATTTAGATATCAGGCGAATCGTCTGCTCAGTGAAGGAATCAGGTTCAAGATTTAGATGGAAAAGCTCCATCCATACAACTTTTTGACCTAGCTATTGATTGCCAGTATTGACAATGGATCAGTCTCTTTTTGTGAATATCTTTTTATCTGACTTTTTCTTTTTTCTTTCTTTCTTTCTTTCTTTTTCTTTCTTTCTTTCTTTCTTTCTTTCTTTCTTTCTTTCTTTCCTCTCTCTCTCTCTCTCTCTCTCTCTCTCTCTCTCTCTCTCTCTCTCTCTCTCTCTCTTTCTTTCTTCTTCTTTCTTTCTCCTATCTCCCCAGGGAAGCTTATTAATAAATATAGAAGAGTCTGCAGAAAGAAAGAAAACTAACAAGAAATGGACTTTATACTTTCTGTGTTCAGAAGATCCTCAAAGTAATACTTAGCTGAAGCTTAGGTTTAGCTTACCCACAGGAGTGAGGTTTCAATATAGGCTACAATCTCAGCATGAGTTTTATTGATACATATTGATACATTTACAATACACATACTATACTGTAAATTCAAACAAATAATGAAACTTTCAAAAGTTCCTTAAACAGAAACTGAAAGTACATGATCAAATATGTAGAACAGATACATTCCTACATTATTTATGAGACATTCATTTAAACAAGGAAACCTGGCTTTGTGAAATACTTTTAAAATATGATTTAAAAAATCAGTTGACTGAAAATCTAAATTATAAAGACATATAATGTATTTTCAGGTGGGCCTTCTGATAACTGATACTGTAATTGTACTCTTTAGAGCAACACCTAATGCCTCTTATACCATTATGCCTGAATGGTTATAAAGTTACCCAACCTTCCACTGTTGAAGAGAAGGTAACTTTAATTAATCAGTTATTCCATTCTCATGCCAATTAACTATATTAATAATTGCTCAAATTGCGAGGGAGCTGATGACAACATTTCAGGTTTATTATAACATTGTTCCAAAAACAAGTGACTCACAGAAAATGCTGTGTGAAGATAGTTGGAATTCAATGCAGTGATTTATTATGGGTTATTTCCATATCAATCCAATTTTCAAATGTTTTTCTTTTCCGATTCTCTATCTTTTCAATTTGTTAGATGTATGAATTAGTTTATGTTTACAAGCCTCTGAAATGCCACAAGTTCCAAGTCTCATTCTAAAACCAAAATAAAATGCATTTTTAAAAAAAAAATTAAAAATGAGATGGAATTTACAGATAGGTTTTTTTAACATAATTGACAGAAACATTGTTTTTTTCTTTCAGGTATGCTGTTCTGTGATCAAAAATAAGAAACAGCCAAGAGCTGGCAACTAGTTGTCCCCCAACTAGAAGGGAGACAGTCTACCTGAAATATGTTGGGATCACAGGTGTTGCACCAACAGAACCTTTTTAAAAGGCCTGTAGCATTTGCCTTTCAGTGGTTCATGGTTTCTGAACAGGAAGCAAATTTTAGATGTGGTGGTTTCTTCAGCTTGCCATACTAATACAGAGACCTGCTTTCACTCTGTCAAGTAGCAGCAAAACCACTATCCTTGAAGAGGACATGCAACTGCAACCATCACATGGCGCTTTGTGCATCTTCAAAGCCTTGTTTAGCTGAGCTCTTGCAAAAAACACAACTGAAAGTGGGGAAAAAATTAAAGCCAAACAAAGCAGAGTAGTAGTTTAGTTACAATTATGATCAGAAAAGAGGTTAGGAGCATTTCTGCACTGGATGTTTTAAGGAACTATAATCAAACTGAAGACACTGGGGTTTTCATAATGGCTCAGTGACTGATTGTGAGATTCTTGAGAAATGTCACAATAAGCTTAGAAGGATGAACACGAAGAATTACATGTATGCATATGCAAGTACAGAAAATGTTGTGAACTTTATAGATCAGATCCTGAAGTCCTGTTCAATACAGAGCAGTGGTGGGTTTCTGCAGGCTCGCACCTACTCGCGAGAGCCGGTTGGTGAAATTTAGAGAACCGGTGAGAGCGGGTTCCACCACCGTACCTGGAAGTAAATCTGACCCGCCGCTGCCAGTGACCCAACAGGAAGGAAAGGAAAGGAAAGGAAGGAAGGAAGGAAGGAAGAAAGGAAAGAAAGAAAGAAAGAAAGAAAGAAAGAAAGAAAGAAAGAAAGAATTTATCATCACAATTGAGTCCAAAATTTTGGTTGCTAAGCAAGAGCGTTGTTAAATGAGTTTCGCCACATTTTAAAAGGTGGCCACTCGCACCCTGTCACATGACTGCCAAGCCACGCCCACAAAATAGGCCACACCTACAGAGTAGGTTCTAAAAAATTTGAAACCCACCACTGATACAGAGGGATATTTCTGAAAAATGATATGCAGGATTATGCTGTACATTTTACAAATTCACTTGCTTTAAATACTTGCTTTCTACAATAAGAGTTTATTCTGAAAGTTGGCAGAATTAATCACTCTTAGAGGCTAATATATGAATTATATGTTCTAAATTTTACTTTTATGACAGCTAAGGGAAACAGGACAAGAACACACAAAGTGAATGACACATTTTCAGAGCAATTATTTCAGTTAGCTCTAGTGTAGAGACATAACAGAAATATTTACTCTATTATCAGTTGGTCCATGACAGTATATATACAAGTAATTCTTTGAACTCATAGTCTTAGAATAGCAGAGTTAGGGAGGCCACAGAGAATAAATATCTGTTCAATTTAGGAATAAAATTCAAATTAAATAATTCACAATGGGTAGCCGATCAGCCTCCATATGAAAATATTCAGATGATTTGAAAATATTCAGTATAGCAAAGAGACACCTATCACAGCTTTGACTAAATGGCTCAACTAATTAACTACTCTTATTGTTAACCTTTTGTTCTACCATTTTGTCAGAATCTGCTCTCCTATTACAGTTATTTTGTGTTTTCTACTTTAAGATGATAATAAAAAGATATAACTATTGTATCCCACTCCTGCAGCATTTTCAAACTTGGCAAGAAGATATGTGCACTTGAACTCCCAGAATTTCTTAGCTAGAATGTTGTTCTTGGCTACTACCTGGACAGGTTTTTGACAGGTTTTTTGGCAAGACCTGCAGAACTGGTTTGCCATTGCCTCCTTCTTAGCACTGAGAATGACTGGCACAAGATCACCCAGTGGCTTTGTACCTAACAGGGGACATAAAAAGGCTGGTTTCTAGCCTGATGCCTTAATCACTACACCAAATTGGCTCTAAAAAATTCTACCTATAAAAATCCACAAAAAATAATGGCACATCAGATGCTAAGAGTTCAAAGACAAACTGTGTGATAAACCCAACCTATTGAGAGTTGGATAGCTTTCCGTTTGATGATGATGATAGTTGTTACAATTTGTTATAGTCAACCAGATGTTTTTATTGGATCCGTGCCCCTCCTGGCTTGTACTGGCATCCTGGGAGGTGACACGAGGCTGGCTCCAAGAGGTTGTCAACGCATCCTTGAGTGAGGGTTCCTTGCCTGCCTCCCTAAAAGAGGCCATGGTGAGGCCCCTCCTCAAGAAGCCCTCTTTGGACCCAGCTCTTTTGAACAACTACCGTCCAGTCTCCAACCTTCCCTTCTTGGCGAAGGTTGTTGAGAGTGTGGTGGCACAACAGTTTCCCCGTCACCTGGAGGAAGTTGACTATCTAGATCCGCGCCAGTCCGGCTTTCGGCCCGGGCATAGCACCGAGACGGCATTGGTCGCGTTGGTAGATGATCTCTGGAGGGCCAGAGATGGGGGATGTTCCTCCATCCTGGTCCTATTAGACCTCTCGGCGGCTTTCGATACCATCGACCATGGTATCCTATTGCATCGGCTGGGGGGGTTGGGGGTGGGAGGCACCGTTTTACGGTGGTTCTCCTCCTACCTCTCTGGCCGATCGCAATTTGTGCGGGCAGGAGAGCAGAGGTCGACCCCGAGACCCCTCACATGCGGGGTGCCTCAGGGATCGGTCCTCTCGCCTCTCCTGTTTAACGCATACATGAAGCCGCTGGGCGAGATCATCCGTGGTTTTGGGGTAGAGTACCACCTGTACGCTGATGACACCCAGCTGTACATATCTACCCCAAACCACCCCAACGATGCCGTAGCGGTGATGTGCCAGTGCCTGGAAGCCGTGCGGATCTGGATGCGAAGTAACGGACTTAGGCTCAACCCGACCAAGACCGAGTGGCTGTGGTTTCCGGCTGCCCGATTCAACCAGCTCTCTCCAACGCTGGCCATAGGGGGCGAACATCTTGCCCCTGTGGATGGGGCGCGCAACTTGGGTGTCCTCCTGGATACCCGGCTGTCCATGGAAGATCAAGTGACAGCCGTGGCCAGGAGGGCGTTTTACCAGGTTCGCCTGGTACGCCAGTTGCGCCCCCTATTGGATCGGGACGCCCTTCGCACAGTCACTCATGCTCTCGTGACATCCCGACTGGATTATTGCAACTCTCTCTACATGGGGCTCCCCTTGAGGTGTACCCGGAGGCTTCAGTTGGTCCAGAATGCAGCCGCGCGAGCAATTATGGGCACCTCTAGGTTTGCCCATGTAACACCGCTGTTGCGCGAGCTGCACTGGCTACCTGTCGTCTTCCGGGTGCGCTTCAAGGTGTTAGTTACCATCTTCAAAGCGCTCCATGGCTCGGGACCTAGCTACCTGCGGGATCGGATCCTGCCCCATACATCCTCACGGCCGATTCGCTCCCACAGAGAGGGACTTCTCCGGGTGCCGTCCACTAGACTTTGTCAGCGGGCGACGCCCAGGGGAAGGGCCTTCTCTGTGGCGGGCCCAGCCCTCTGGAATGACCTTCCCCCCGATATCAGGACAACCACGGACCTCCGCTCCTTCCGCTTAAAATTAAAGACGCACTTTTTTCGTCTGGCCGGCCTTGGGTAGTCTCTTTTTAGGTCAGGGTTTTTTAGGGGTAATTTTTAGTTTAGTTATGGGTTTTAGCGCAGGATCTATTTAATCTATTTTTAACTCTGTATTTTGTATTTGTTTGTGGTTTATTTGTATTTTTAATTGCCTGTGCCCCGCCTCGAGTCCCCTTGGGGAGAGAGAGCGGGATATAAATTAAAATTATTATTATTATTATTATTATTTATCTGCCTATCAAGTCCTTCATAAAGACCTAAGATAGACTGTTTTTTTATGGTGTTAAAGGTATCACTAAGCTGTGGTGGCACAGTGGTTATTCAGTATTGCAGGCTAATTCTGCTGATTGTCAGTGGTTTGATCCAGATTGGCTCAAGGTTGGCTCAGCCTTTCATCCTTTTGAGGTTGGTAAAATGAAGACCGAGATCATTAGGGGCAATATGCTGTGTCTGTAAATTGCTTAGAGAGGTCAGTAAAGCACTATGAAGCAGTATACAAATCAAAGTGCTATTGCTATAACTGCAAGATGCAAACTGTTCTAAATAAGTGAATCTCCAGATGTTTTGGGATTACACCCAAGGAGTCTATTAGTATTTATGTTATCTTTGTTTTCTTTTGACACAGTCATTTGATTTATATTTGCAGATCTGATTTTCTCCAGGTTTTTTTCTACTATTATATTGTCTCCAGGTACTTTTTGATTTGTATTATTGACAATTGTTAAATTTGGGGTCCCATATGATTTGTCTGTTTGAATTCTAAAGACCCAGAGCCCTTTATTGTCTTCATTTTCTATTACTTTGTCTATTTTGTGGTCCTGCTAGTCCTAACTTGCAAAGAAAATGTGGACGTGTATGCTTTGAAGAATATGAAAGCTATGCCAGATGTTCAATCATATTGGGCAGTTCTCATCAGATGAATAATATCTCTCCCACAAAAAACATAATGAGATGTTTACGGACACCATACCAGATTGGTCATCACCTGGGTCAACAAGTATCATATCATTTGGAGCTCCTGGATATGTGGTAACAAAAATAAGATACAGGACTCGGGATTGTTTGCTAGCAACCAGGGACAGCAGCTGCAAGATTACTGGAAGAAAAGTTATTTATCTGTTACAACTATACAAAAATTGTAAACAAAATAATGAAAGCAAGATAGTACCATGGTAATCTCAAAACATCTGTAACATCACTTGAACAGCATTATAATCCTTTCTTTCTTTCTCTTTTTTTCTTCCTTTCCTTTGTTTTCTCCTTTCTTTTCCTTTCTTACAATCTATCAAACAACAGCACTTGCATATCCTTAGGAAGGTCTCAATAACTGGATAAAAAAGCCATATCAATTCTAAACATCTAGCTAACTGTGTGACCAATCATAATATTAAGTCTCCAAAGAGAATCTGTTCATCTTATAAGATCTTGGAGAGATTGATTGATAGAAGAAATTCTATCTACGGGAACTATGTAATAGGGCCTTCTCAGTGGTCACACCTTTCAGTGTACTTTTTGTCTTCTGTCTTGATTTTATTATTTGAATTTTTAGAAAATAAGACACGTATATAAATACAGCTTTTCAATAAACCTTAAAAGCTACATGATCTATTGGATTCTTCACCAGACTTTCTGTAGGAATTAACTTATGAATACATTATTTTAAGTCTTTTTTGTTCTATAGAAAAAGTCTGAAAGTTTTCATCAGGAAAATATCTTGAAATTTTAATACATGTCCCTGGCAACTGAAGTAGAACAATGGTTAGCATAATTTCTTAACAACATAATTTGAGCATTCCTTTATTCTTATCATAATACACAGCTCACTCATCTTTCCACATCAGTTGAAAAGAAAGAATTCAAACTTCTTGGCTCTTTGATGAAAAGGGATTTAAATTAAAATCACTTTGAATAGAGATTTCAGAATAGGTTGAGATCACCAACAGAAAGTTCAGAACTGATACCACAATAACTGAATTAAATTAAAATAAGGCAAAGAATCTTTAGCAATTATCTGATTATTTCAACATCTATAGTTTTTTAGGATTAAAATATATTCTTCCAAGAAACTTCCAAGTACAAATAGTGCTTGACTTAAACCATTCATTTAATAACTGTTTGAAGTTACAACAGTATTGAAAAAAGTGCTTTATGACTGTTTTTCACATTTACGACCATTACAGCACTTCCTGGTCACAAAATCAAAATTCAGATACTTGGCAACAGGCATGTATTTATGACAGCTGCACTGTCCTAGGTCATGCGATCACCATTTGTAACCTTCCCAGTGACTTCCGACAAGACACAGGGAAACTCATATTTGCTTAATGATCAAATAATTCACTTAACAACTGCAGTGATTCACTTAAGAAGTATAGCAAAAAAAGTTTGTAAAATAAAGCAACTGTCTTGCTTAGCAGCATAAATTTTGGGCTCGATTGTAACAAGGCTACTTGTAACAATCTACACATATAAAGATATATAAAAAAATAAAATGCAATTTATATTATGAAATACAATGTAACATAATAACAACCAAGATTGTGTAGATTGTATTGTTGGTGACAGAAGGAACTTTCAGTGTCTCAGACAAGAGCTCCCCCTTCTGTTACATAGCTCATTTTACAATGTTGTAAAACAGAAATGATGTAATTATGCTGTTACAGATGAAGTAATTTTAGATTATTGAAGAAATTTGAAATCAACCTTTCCTTCTTTTTCCACAGAACGAAGGGGTTTTGGGTTTACCCAAAAACTTTGCATTCATTCTAGTTTTATTTATTCTTTAAGGGCAAGTTGTCTCAAGAAGGCTATTTGAACATATTCATATTTATTTATTGTATGACTTGGCTGTCAACAGTTGCTACTTCATTTTTTTCACATAATTGTACTATTCAGGATACACCACAAGGAGATGAACAAGGTTTACCACAATTTATTAATAAGCATAGTACTTCTACACTATTGGCATATGGAATAAAATGTCAAGTATTGAATCCCTTGGCCTTTGATTGTAAATTCCTACAAAATGATTAGCAGATAATCAACATTTTGCTTTGCAAGGCAAAAAACCCCAAACACCTTACGGAATTACCTTGTTCCTTATGACTAAGACTAAAGGGAGTTATTTGGTTTTCCTTCATAACAGTCCTAAGTCTTATACCCCAATAGATACTCTATGATGAGCTTAGCATATTATGCCTAACCAGCCTCCCCAGTCTGCACACCAAGCTTTTAGGTTTGCTGCATTGTGTGACCACAGCCAACCGTGGCTTAACTAACAAACTATGGTCTTTTGTTCAGTTTCATTAGATGAAATAGCACAGGTCTTAAAAGTTTTTGTTATGTTGCTCCTAAAGCTCAGGCACCCAGTTGGAACGGAGTTGAATTAACAGAATCCACAGAATTACATAGTTGGGAGGGACTTTGGAGGTCTTCTAGTCCAACCCCCTGCTTAGGCAAGAAAACCTACACCACTTCAGACAAATGGTTATCCAATATCTTCTTAAAAACTTCCAGTGGTTGGAAAGAGTTCAGTTGTCGAATTTTAGAGAGAAACACCGAATAACTTTGCCAATTACCTTTTTTGGGGTCTCCCGCCCCCAAATATATGAACCACAAGAGCTGCATCTCGGACAAAGCAAAACTAGTTTGAACCTGCTATTAAAACCTTGTTTTACTATTGCTAAAGGGAGTTGCGATGAGTTGCATCTGTCCATTAGATTAGAGCCATCAGAGAGACTCAAACCACTCAAAAACAGGAATAGTCATTCTTCAGTTTAGTGTCTCTATGTTTTATTTTTAAACGCGAGGACCTTTAGGTGCCTACAGCTATCGCCTGAATGTTTTGCTTATTTATTATTTCTCTTGCACTTCCTAAATCGCCTAATCCCACGGACTCGGGAGAAAAAAACCGCGAAAGGCTCCACAGCTAACTACCTTGTTACCCACCCACCCCTATCTTTCTCACGGAAGGACGGGCTTTCGACGCGACCTGCCTTTATTTACCCCGGTGGCCGTTGAGGGCGCCCAAGGGGTCCTGAGAGTTCGAAGACAGAAGCGACCCAATCAGATAGCAGGGCTGGGCAGGCGCTCTGTTTGAGTGGCTGATTGACGGCCTGCGCCCAGAGGGCGGGAGGCTTGAGGAGATGACGGCCGAGCGGTGAGGAGGACAGCGGCGGTTCGGAAGGGCGGCTATGGATGGTCCCGGAAAAAGGCTGGCCCAGCTGGCCGTGCAGCAGCAGCTCCGAGCCGCCTACGGGATCAAGCTGAAGAATCGCAGCGGGAAGAGGAAAGCGTCCAGGTCGACGGTCGCGGGAGGGGTGAGTCGGAGGGTACTGGGGGAGGGGGCGCTCCGCCATCAGGCGCCCTTTCGGACCCTCGTGAAGGCTCTGGGGAAGCCGTGGGGGTTCCGATGGCAGGAGGCGTCCGCGTCTGATGGAAGCGAGGCAGCTGCCCTTCTTGTAGCCGGTGTGGGGCTTCCCTTTCGCTCGAAGGTGCTGCCTCAGTTGTTCCTGAGGACCCAGACAAAAGGGCTTGAGAGGACGGGCTGTGTAAATACAGGGAGTCCTCAACTTACGACCACAATGGAATCCAAAATGTATGTGGCTGAGGGAGAAATTTGTTAAATGAGTTTTGCCTCATTTGACGACTTTTCTTGCCACATTTGTTAAGTGAATCACTGCAGTTACTAAATCAATAAATCAACTGGCTTCCTCATTGAGTTGGTTTAACCGTAATGGAAGGTAGCAAAAGGGGATCACATGATCCTTCCGGACATTGCAACTGTCATAAATGTGAATCAGTTGTCAAGCATCCGAATGTTATGTGGCCGATGATTATAAGTATGAAAAATGGTCATGTCACTTTTTTCAGTGCCGTTGTAACTTCGAATGGTCACAAAGTCAACTGTTGTAAGTCAAGGAATTCTTGTACAACTTGGGAATTCAGTAGCTATCTGCAAACAGTAGTCATTTGCTCTCATGTTAGCAAGCAAGACCTGCTATGGTTGTAAGGTAGACCTGAGGGCAGGACAAAAAGTAATGGGTGGAAGAATATTAAAGAGAGATTCTGGAACTGAGGAGAAATTTCCTGACAGGACAATTAATCAGGGCAGTTTAATTCCAGAATTTGTGAGTGCTCCATTACTGGAGGTTTTCAAGAAGCGACTGGACAGTCCAAAATGGAATAGAGTCTCCTTGAGGGTTGGACTAGAAAACCTTCAAGGTTGACTTCCAATCCTATTCTGTGTTGTATGGATTAACCAATAAAAATAATGTGATTAATAAATGCTACTCTGATTTTGAAAATGGGAATATGGAAATGTCTTTGGAGATTCTTAATCATCCAGGTCATGGTTGCCCCAAAGGTGCTTTTTCAAGAGGCAACCAGAAAATCCAGTCGCCTCTTGAAAAAGCACCTTTGGAAATATGGAAAAGTCTGTTGGCCTGTGTCATTACTATTCCTAGAGCCATCAGACTTGAATCAAAAGTCAAAGCTTTCAAAAGCACAAATAGTCATTCTTCAGTTTAGTGTCTCTACATTTTTAGTATCATTACTGATTATATTTCTGATCTGATACTGATTTTTAGCTCTCGAAACAATTTGATCTATTTAGAATACTTAAGATGCGGGGAGTAAAACTACTTGCAGTTTTCCTTGCTTGAGGAATCTTTTCTTCCAAGTCACTGATTCTATAAAAGAATTTTATTAAAACTACCTGTGAAGGGATACAGTGTGAGATTGTAGGTTGCAATGATTTAGGATTTAACATGCATAAAAACCAAGTAATGACTTTATTATTGATTTGATTTATTTGCCACTCATTTCAGTATCTCATTTCAAACTTCCTTAGGGCAGCTTGCATCATTAAAAGCATTATAACCATAAAAGATAAATATTTCCAAAAGGATAAAAATAGTCTTGCTAAGATACTTATCTATATGTTAATGGCTGAAAAGAAAAAATCTTGATTTAATTACAAGTGTACTTTGCTAGATCCCCCCCCTCCCCCCAAATAAGCATCATTGAATTGATCCTCTTTTCTCTGCTCTGTAACTCTTTTAAATTCTATATAACAAATTTATCTTTTTGGTAGACTCTTAAAATAGAGAAAATTTAAAAGATACATTAAAAGATAGATACATTAATACCTTGTGATTATAGTAGTAGAAAAAAAAGTTGACTGTTACATCTCCTTGGGATAAAGATACAATGTATATATTGTATCCTAGAACTATAAGGGAAAGCAAGCAAGTAGTTACTTATTCTTGCATGAGTAAGCAAGTATACCTATGCTTAAAAAGAATACAATCTGATTAGATAAATGCTATCTGTAGTTTATTCTTCTGGTTAGCATACCATTGGGTAACTTCAGCTGATGAAATAAGCTGTTATCCGAATCATCTAACACATAGGATAGTATTTAAGAAGTTACTGCTAGAATACAAATTATACAGAAGACTTTCATAGAAAGTTTTTAGAAGATTGTCTTTTTTCAGTTTTAGGTATTTTGTACATGTTAATAAAGTGAGTTGGAGTGTTTGAAATGCAAATAGTAATTAAATTATTAACTTTGGAATGATTGTCTAGCAACTAATCTAGAATAAGGGATTTGTAAACTACAACTTTTTTTTGCTAATATATCTACATTTAAAAAGATATAAAGGAATTTATACCAAAAGACTTTAGATTTTGGTTCCTTATTTTGTTAGTGAAGCATATTTTTCTACATTATTAAATGATATGCTTGATTTTTCAGGGGAAAGTATTTGGAATACCTCTTCAAGAATTACCTCAAGTTGTATGTGGATATGGAAATATACCTTGGTAAGTTACAATTTGACTATAACCTAGCGTCTTCACAAATATAGCAAATTTATGTTAGATCATATTTAATTTAAATTTTGGTAAAAATATAACAGTCAATAATCAGCTCTGTAATACAATAGGAATAAGACATTGACTCCTTGTCTTAATAGAGTGACAATTTGTTTCTAGCATTACAGTGCAATAATAGAGAGGGTGAGAAAGAACAGTAGATATTCAGGGTAAAAGTAACCATATATTTTCATTTTTGCAAAGCTGCTAGTGACAAAATAAAGGAAGCTGCACTTCGTCCAGAATTAAACAGTGGACAGTTTATATATCTCATCCTATTAATTGTAATATTTACTAATCTGAATATAGGCAAATTAAGACCAAGACTGACTGCAAAAGCTAAATTCAAGTGTTCTCTCTCTCTCTCTCTTCCTCCGTCCCCCTCCCTCCCCTTCTCTCCCCTCTCTCTTTCTCTGCCTTTCCCCTCTTCCATCTCATCAGCTTTTTAATTGAGGCTTGTCAATACTTGGAAGAACATATTGAAATAGAGGGACTGTTCAGAAAATCTGGATCAGTTGTTCGCTTAAAAACTTTAAAGGTACAGCACTTCCGCATTCTACTTTATTTTTAACAATGTTGATGTGTTGACACTGATGTGCTTAATATGTTTTATGTTTTTATGTTTTATTTGATTTATATACCGCACCTTCTCCGCAATGGACTCAGGGCGGTGCACAGGGGATTAAAATACCACAATAGACAACAATAAATACAATGCAATAATAAAATCCAATTAAATTAGATAACCTGTGCTAAAATGTTTAACTAACAATTTTAAAAACCCCTACCAATCCAATTAGAATTTTATCTGATCTAAAATCTAAGCTAACATCTAAACTAAAATCTAAGCTAAAATCTTAGCTAGGCCAGCTAGATGGAAAAAATACGTTTTGAGTGATCAGCGGAAGAGGCGAAGGTCCTTGATGGTGCGAAGTTCGGGGGGAAGGCCGTTCCAGAGGGCTGGACCTGCCACAGAGAAGGCCCTTCCCCTGGGCATCGCCAGCCGGCATGCTCTTTCCACAAATTTATACCAAAACTAAAATATGTTGTCTGTGTGTAGAAACCTTGAATTACTCGGTAGATTTGAGCTTAATTCCAGATCTCCATTGCCATTTATCAAAGTATGCTGTTTTCTCCATTGATAATCTTTATTTTCTTACCATTCTTAGAATAAAGTGGAGAAAGGTGAAAATTGCTTATCCAGTGCACTACCATGTGATGTTGCAGGACTTCTGAAGCAGTTCTTCAGAGAATTGCCTGAGCCAATCCTTCCATGTAACCTGCAAGAAGCTCTTATTAAGGCCCAGAAGTTAGACAGCGAGGAGCGGAATTCTGCTACACTGCTAATTTCCTGTCTTGTAAATGAGGGAATAATTGAAACTCTCAGATATTTCTTCCAGTTTCTCAAAAAGGTGTCTCTGAGGTAATCTGCAGATTTCATGAATATTTTGGGTTTGATATGCCCTTTGTTATATGCCTGGAGTGGAACTGTAGAAGATATGAAGACCATGTGGAGATTTAGAGTATTTTCTGCTTTAGAATTGGAATATTTTTGATGCCTTAAACTAATCTAGTTGTATTACGTATATATGTATTTTAACATTTATTTTTAGTAAGCAATTTTGTTCAAAAATACATCATCTTCATAATATATCACAGTTTAACTATTTCTAGGCAATTAAAAAATGAAACATTAGGAAGAATATTTCTTTTTCTTTTGGAACATATAGTTAGAAAGAAAGCATAAATGACTCAATCATGCTCTGATTATAATAATATTTCATTCTAAGATTTCTTGTTGAAACAATTTAAACTTTGAGATTTGCACCAAGGTGTATGTATCAAGGCCTTTGATAGACTTTCATGTTTTGGGTTTTTTTGTTTTGTTTTGTTTTTTGGTGAGGGGGCATATCTGCAAGCTTAGGATAGCAGCAAGCTTGGGAAAGCAATCTTGTATCACGTTTATAGTAGAAATACTATAACCAAAGTTGCAGTAACTACCGTAGTTTGTAATTAAGAACTCTTCAGTATTAATGCTAATTTATCATTTTGAACAATGAATATTAAATAGTATTATATTTAAACAAATATGAAATCTAAAACTATTCTATTTTTTTTTTCATCACATAGATCTGCTGAGAACAAGATGGATAGTTGTAATCTAGCACTAATTTTTGCTCCAAATCTCTTGCAATCAAGTGAAATTGAAAAAATATCTGTACACACAGAGAAGAAAATCCGCTTGCAGGCTGGAGTTGTGCAGACATTGATTGATCATGCAGAAAAAATAGGTAAGGTGATGATGATATGACATTAGAATATTGTTTAGTCCTTTCTTTCATTTAGGAAATAATTATATCTTTTTCAGGACAAATACCAAAGTTTATCCTAGAAAAAATACCATCCATACTTGGTATTGATGATTCTGCCTCTACACCTGTGCTCCATGATGATCAAGAAAGTGAAATTGAAACTCCCTCTGAACACTTGAGAAGGAGACGGCAGAGCATAGGAGGTAATAAGTAAACTGCTTCTGCAATTTTTCTTTTAAACTCAAGTTTTAAAGATGCAAATGTTTATCAAGGGCTAAATAAAAAAAAGAAATTAAACATTAAAACATTGATTGCTTGATGTATCTTCAATTTCAGATATTGTTAGTGGAGCTCTGAATAAACTTAAATCTAACAGAACACCCTCCACTACTCCTCAGAGAGACCAATGTGGTAGGTATAGTGCATTTGCATGAAGCCTTTCATGTCAGCAAGGCTTGAACATATTAATATAACAGGACTGGAATAGTATATGGTAGATTACAGTGTAAGCAAGTCAGTAATACTTTTTATCCTTACATATACTATTCCATTGAGCTGAGTTTTGCACTTAAGACATGACCTGCTTATTTTGCTGCATATTAAAGCTTAGTACCATTTTGTACTTTGCCACTATAACAACTAAAAGATATTTCAGCTGTTATTTCAGTTTGCATACATGCTCCAAAACCATTTTACTTATTATATTGCTAACAAGAAATCCTTCTTTTGTCTTACATTGCATGGCTTTGTTCTAATATGTTGTGGTGGTGGGTAGGGTGGGGGGGGGATAAACATGGTAATTGTTGCAATTTTGTTTAAAATAATAGCAAATGGTATGGAAAGAAACAGAAATATTTTTATTTGACCATGCAGTGCTTAATCTTACATATCTGATGTAGTGGTTAATGTGTTGGACTAGGACTAGGAAGATTCAGGTTCAAGTCACCTTTAGCCATGGAAACTCATTCAAATGAGATGACTCAGTCAATCTCACTCAATCCAACATATCACGCAAGGTTGCTGTTGTGCAATTAAATGGAGATGCTCATGTAGGCCAACTTGAGCTCTTGGAAGAAAGGAATATAAACATGTAATTAAATAAATATTACAAAACATGGTAACATTATGTGCAAGGAGCTCTTTAAACCACTAAATCTAACTCTTTGCTCAGCATTGGAATCCAAATGAAGACATCCCAAGCAAATGGCTATATACACTTGACTTATACTTATGCTGTGAATTAAAGCCATTGCAATTGTTTGTTTAATTGGACAGAATTAGACTTTAAAAGCATAATTATTTGCAGCCCTAAGTTTAGTTCATACTTGAAGGAATACTGTTGTCAATTTTTAAGTTTAATATGAAAGAATAGATGGGAGGACTGTTTCGGTTTTCCACAAGTTCCTATTTTTTTTAGGTTGAGGACAAAGTCGCCCCCCCCCCAATTTTTCAGTTTCTCCTTTTTATTGTTCTTCACATTGCTAATTGTAGGATGAAGCAAATAGCTTCTATTTGAAATTGTGCTACATATACAATTAATAATGTATACTTTGTATGTTTTCCCATATTAAATATTTGACTGCACAAATATATTTTTTCTTTACAGTCTTTTCATCAGTGACTCCAGTGATGGTTACTCCAAATTTTAAGCGTAAATATCCTGCTGATTCCTGTCAACGCTTATCTAGCAAGAAAAGGCGATCTGTTGGACATAGCATGGGTCCTGAAATGCTACCAAATACCCTTTTTAACATTAGCTTAACACCTGGATCAGGTAGAGTAAAAATATTCAGTAATGTTCTCTGGGTGTTCAAATTCCTGTCTCTGCACACTTCTTTATTACAGACAACAATGCAGAAAAACAACACTACCGTGACATTTTCTTTATTTCTTGCATTGCTTAATAGCATTTACATAGCGCTGAAAGCATTTCACATGCCTTAAGAGCAATTTACAAATAAATGACAGTTTAGTGTAGCATTACTGAGTAGACATTCACTTAACTACCTACATCTAAAAGTTCTGGGAAAGATTTCATTGTTAGAAAAAAAAATCAAGTAATTTTGAAAGTCTTGAATCTTTGAAGACTAATTTGAATTCCTAACATGCTATTTCTGGCACAAATTCCTAAATGTGTTTGAAGAAGTCATCAATAATTGAACTGTCAATGAAGATAATCATAGATGGCATATTCCATAATATATTATAACCTTTTGGGACTGTTAGTGGGGTGTAAATAAACATATATAGAACTACCCCGATGGTACAAAGAAAAAGGGCTTAAACAGAACAGCTTCAAGCATTCTGAGCCATTGCCCAACTTTCTTTGCCACAGGAATGAATTGCAAGAATTTTTCAGGATTTGTTTCTCTGCAATCCCCAGCCACATCCTGTCCATTTTTTAAACATGGTCTTTCTTCTATTCACACCATATCTTTTTTTTGTTGGCGGTAGACATTCTTTTCTTACATTCAGATGAGTTGGAAATAATAAAAAATGAAAACGATTAATATTTTACTAAAATCTGTGGAGTGGTTGTTTTTAGAATATTGTTTAAAGAATAGATTCCTGGGCCAGATAATTTTTTTGTTTGAAAGAACATGATTGTGGTTTATTTCCCTAAGATATTTTTATGCATAAAAATTATATTCTTAAGTAGAATAATTTTAAAATAAGTTGTTATTTTTGTACATCCCATAGCTCCATTTGTAGGTAGCCCTTTTGTGTCTCTGGATACATCTCAAGCTTCATTATCTACCTCAGCTACTTGTGAGAAATCTCTCTCTAATGTAAGAAGTCGAAGGAGCAAAAGGATTGCCAATAAAAAAGTACAAAGGTATGTTTGTTAAAATAGGCACTCCTGGCAAAGAAGGTATAATAATATATCTTGATCTCTTGGTTTCCATGTTATTTTACTATAGTAAAATATTTATCTCTGTATATACATACCTTTTATCCTTTATTATTTTGATAACATTTCATTATTAATTATTATGAATAATGAATAAATGATAAAGATATTTAGAAATATTTAGCTCTCTTCTCAGTTTTAGTATTTGTTTTTAGTTACGTGACATATCTAGGAATTAATTGAAAGTTCATTATTTATCATATGGAAAAGTAATATCAGTTCTGTAGTTGACACTAATGTTCTATTATCTACTCAGGAATGGATCTCTCTCAATCTATTTTCCGTAGATTTTTTTAAAATCATTTTTGTTGCCTTTTTTCTTATTTCATTACCAGATTATTCTTAAATAATTACTTTTCCTTTTAAATTAGCTGATTTTAGAATATCAGTTTTATTTATTTCCATCTTACCTACATGCACAGTGGTCCTCCCTCCTATTTTCCCCACAGCAACAATCCTATAATGTGTGTTGGACGGAGACTAGCCTAAAGCTATCTAGCCAGCTTTCATGCCTAAAGTGGGATTAGAACTCATAATATCTTTGTTTCTAGGCCAGTACTTTAACCATAATACTAAACTGGTTCTCACCAGTAGTTTAGAACAGAATTCAGTCAACTTATCTCTCTTTCCTTTCAGAGTTGAATCTGGGAAAACAGGTTGTTTTTCTCCTAAAATCAGTCGCAAAGAAGTGGTACGCAGGTCATTACGATTAAAGTTTATTCTTGGAAGAAGCAACAGACAGGTACCGTATAGCTATATATAAAACCATGTTTCATTCTTTAATGGAAATAGTAGCTTCTATAAACTCCATGCAACCAATATTCACAGATACATACACATAAAATAATTCATTACAGCTGGTTATGATTGGAAGTTGAAGAGGAAAATAGAGCAGTTTGATTTCTCAGAAGTCCACTTCGTAATTTTAGGCTAGTAACAGTCTTTTGCAGAATATTCTTGTTGTCTATGGAGATTCAGTCATCCAGGTCATGGTTGTCCCAAAGGTGCTTTTTTTCAAGAGGCAACTGGACTTTTTGTTTTATTCTTTGAAGACGTTTTGCTTTTCATCCAAGAAGCTTCTTGGATGAGAAGTGAAACATCTTCAGAGAAAAACAAGAAAGTCCAGTTGCCTCTTGAAAAAAGTACTTTTGGGACACTAGTCTTATTGGTTTATTATTTGTAATAAAGACTGAAGGGTTATTCAATCGGTTGTGTGATATAGGATATGTGGTCTGAAGGGTTACTTACTGACATTATCTCCATGAAGATGTTTGCCATTTTTCTGATTTAAACTTACCTGTTCTTAATCGTTAGAATTTACCATTTACTAATTTAGTCTTGCTTTTATTCCTCTTCCCTTGTTGTCTTCTTATTAATGGCCACTGCCTGCTAGTTTATTCTCTGTTAAGATGTTTGCTATTTTTCTGATTTAAACTTACCTGTTCTTAGTTGTTAGCATTTACCATTTACCAATTTAGTCTTGCTTTTAATCGTCTTCCCTTGTCCTCCTCTTCTTATTAATGGTCACTTCCTGCCAGCCTATTCTCTCTTATGGTGTTTTCTATTAGAAATTGCAGATGCTCTCTATATTTATGAGACTGTAGAAGAATAGAAGAAGCATTTGATTAAAATTGTATCAAACTTTTTATTTTATTTTAAGAATACTGCAGTGGAGCATGAAGATAACCACAGAGCTGAAAACATTGGTCACCGACTTGCTGATCATCAAGATAAAGAAAATGGAGTAGGAACTATGAAGACTGCAACAATGTTAAGCCCATGTGTTGGTAAGTCTATAATTAAAGGGTAAATACAACGAAACCTTGATATAGCAAACCTTTTTCAGTAGCAATAGTATTGTGTTGCACTACATTATAGAGTAAGAGTTTAGGGTAAAATATGTTATTTAAATGTTTATTGCATTTTATATTCTATTTCTGTTGCAAGCAAGTACTTTCCAGATTCTTGGATTTCAGCAACATAACTGATGCAGAGAGTTTTAGGGCTGCAGCTAATTATACTGTTAATTCTTGATCTAAACTGCATTGTTTTATAAACTCTATTTGATTTAAAAATAGGTTAAAATCAATATAATAAAAGACCATGCCAACCTTTAAGTTTAATCATGCCTGCTACATATCAACATTCCAACAATTATAGATTGGGCAGTATTTCACAGAATTAACATACATTTCTACATTATGATGACCACCATACTTCTTTTTCTCTTTGCTGCCAGTTTTCTGCAGTGTTTGACTATCTTGTGGGCTCTTTGAATTTAAGAAAGTCAGTCACTGTTAGAACTGAGAGGTCAATCTAAGTCCAGATGTATCTGGTTTCTCAAAAATCTGTATTATTGTGTCCTCTGTTCCCTTACTGGCAGCAGTAGCATGTTATTGGTTACTGTCCCTTTTCCAAATGAGACTAATGCATTTTCCAAATGAGACTAATACAATTGGGCATATGTACAGATTTGCACTTCAGAATATAAGTGATTGCTTCTGGTCATGTATTGAGATATAAAGTAACCAGAAATTATTTTCCTAGTATGTTCCTATTTGACACTTCAGTTTTAAATATACATTCTACCCTGTTTCCCTGAAAATAAGACCTTTCCACATAATAAGCCCAACTGGGCTTTTGAGCGCATGCACTAAAATAAGCCCTCCCCCGAAAATAAGCCCTCCCTGAAAATAAGCCCTCCCTGAAAATATTGGAACACAGCAGCAGCCATGAGGTGACCATGCTCGCCGCCTCCTGCACCTCAAAAATAATAAGACCTCCCTGAAAATAAGGCCAAGCGCTTATTTTTTTGGGGGAGGGGTGTCAAAAGAAAATAAGATACTGTCTTATTTTTGGGAAAACACAGTAAATATATAGAATGATTCTGTGGCGATCGTTTCATTTTCCAAACATTAAGATTTTTATTTCTTCCTACATAATTCATAAATGTCACTAAAATTAACATGGGAGTCAGTTTGGGTAAAAAGACGAGAATGGCACAACTATTACATTTATATGCTCTTAAGACTAGTCCACTAGTGGCTCTTTTTATTCTTAGTAATCCTATTGGGCCAGTAAAGTTATAACAATGATATTACATGGTACTAAAGCATAAAAGCAGAGTTCTGATATATGTTATCTGGAATTAATGTATTAATGTTCATTTAATGTGTACAATTTTGATTTTGCTGATTTTTTTTAAAGTGTCTATTTTTTAAGGTTTGAAAAACCTCAGCAAGTCAGAAGAAAATTTACAAACACCAAGCCGTCATACTGCAGCAAACTATCGAATGTCTTGGATTGGTCCTGCAACAACAGACTCTCAGGACACCGGAATTTCATTAATGGGATGTCCTGAAACAGAAATCTCTTCTTCTGAAACTGCTCTTGCCAATAGAAAGCCATTAGGTATTCCCACTGAGCCCATGTTCTCAAGTAGTGAATGTGATAGCAGTAAACAAAAAATATCTTTTTGTGAGGATGAAAATAATTTAACTGAACACATGCTACTGAGAATTAAGAAAGCGTTTTCTGAATCTGGAAGTAACCTTCATGATTTATATGAAACGGAGCCTTCAACATCAAATTTACAAAAATTCAAGAACGCAGAACTAAAATTAAAGAACGATTCCTTCAAAACAACAGATAAGAAAGTAGATGTTAAGGAGAAACCTCAGGTTGCAAAATCAGCCACTAAATCGAATACCATTGATCAGGTCAATGCTATTAATGGACTCTTCCAAAATAATAAGAGTGATCATCCAATCCATATTTTAAATCAAAGTGATGGCTTAGAAGAAGTAGACCAGTTGATTACATCTCATGTTATTCAATTAAATAATGTAAATAATGTGCAGAAGGAAATAGTGGAATCAAATAAGCAATTTATCTGTCCAAAAAAGGAATCTAAATACTGTAATACAAAGAAAGAGATCTCTTTCTCAGAAGGTGGAGAAAAAAATGACCAACTGTTTCTTCAAACAGAATCCTATGACAAATCTAAATCTCCCCCTTCAGCAAAAGTGGCTGATCATATACATTGGTTCAACAAACTTTCATTAAATGAACCACATTCTGCAACCAGGAGTAAGCCAGTGCTTAAATTTCAACGTACCCCAGTCCGTCATTCTATAAGGAGAATAAATTCCCTCTTGGAAACTCATAAACAGTCAGTTACTTGTAAACAAGCTGGTGATGGCTGCACTTCTCTTGCTAAATCAGTAAGCTATGAAACTGCATTGTCTTCCTGTGCAGAAACTACAGACAATTCACTGACAAATTCATTACCTTCTAAACAGACATGCAAAGAAAAACGTGATCAGTCGGCTCTCTTTCCCAAATCCTATCCTCATTTGATATATTCATCAAAGCAAACCATCAAAGAAACTAATAGTAATAATTCCAAATCTGTCCTTGAGGACTTAACTAACCAAGAAGCACCAAAAACTGTTGTTAAAACAAGCACAAGCTTAAATGCTTCAGTGGGTACACCTGATAAATATGTTCTCAGGAAAATGGCAGGAACCAAGTCTCGGTATAGAGGCTCACCAAAAAACCCAATCCCCACAGCAAAACTTCTTCCTATTGTCAAGCCTTTTGATTTATAATGGTTTAATCCCAGCCATATTTCTGTGCGCTTATCTAAGCTTGTAAATGTAGAACTGAAAGTGTTGGATCCAGAATCGGTTCCTCGCAGAAGAAGACTTTATTCGCAGACAGATCTCACTGGTGGAAGCTGTTGGTGTCATTTTCCGTCCCCCTGAAATCACTTATGCTTCCCTAGATCTGCACAGGAGTGAGGAATTCTCCAGAACAGTAAAGCAAATGCTGCTGTGTTGTGCGGTGGGGTGAGGGGGGAGAACAATCTGAGTGGAACTCCACTCAGGCAATATTCCTGCTGGCAAAAAAGCTAAATCCATTTATTTTTCTTTAAATTGTCTTAAGTATGTCTCTTTCTTGAATTTATTTGGGACTGAAACTTGAAGTTCTGTTGAGTGAATGAAGCTTGAATAGGTTCTGCTGAGTAGCATTTATTTCAAGAGCCCTAATTTTGGTACTTGTTTTTATGTTTTACCAAATGTTATGGATGAGAACCTGGAAGGGCTGTTAACTGTAACTTAACTCACAGATAAACTGTTAAAGGATTGGTTTCTAGAAAACAAAAAGATTAATACTACATTTGCAGAATACTTAATTTGGGGATTAAGTTTCACAAATGTATCATGGTTTTTTGTAATATTTGGTTATCTAGAAGGCTTGTATTTGTAACATTTATTTCTGGGAGTGGTAATTTAGTTCCTCTACGACAACAGCAAATGTACTTTATCCATACTTTGGACAGGTGCACTTTTTGTAGACTCAAAGAATGATGTCTCAGTAAAATGTTAGGTACATGTATCAAATCATCACATGTTCTACAATTGGAGTGGAGATTTATTGAGAATTCTAGCACAGCAAATGGAAGAATGTTCCAGAGCTGCTAAATGGATGTTATTGTTTTATGTTCTATACTGGGAAGGGGGGGGACGGGGGACTAAAAGGTAGTGAAAGAACTTGCTAGTTCTTTTTTTATGACTGTACTATAATATAGGATACTGTATAATTCATAAAAAGTGTTATGTGATTGAGATACATTGTATAAATCCATACTGTTTAGATGCCCAGCATTTTGATCAAGTTGCCCTATTGAAATGATTCATAATTGTTGTCTACTATATATAAATTATTTAAATTTGAAATAGAGTTTTAGTATAGTTTGGGGAGAAGAATGCTAAAAACTCTTACCTTTGAAATAAAAAAGCTTAATTTTTTTCTATATTGTATATGTTGTATATAGATATTTTTTTACACATCTATGTATTCATTAAAAACTGTTTACATCCAATTAATGTCTATGGAGATTCTCAGTCATCCAGGTCATGGTTGTCCCAAAGGTGCTTTTTCAAGAGGCAACTGGACTTTCTTGGTTTTCTTTGAAGATGTTTTGCTTCTCATCCAAGAGGGTTCAGGAGCCTTTCAGCAGTTTCAAGAAGACTCGACACCCATTTGCACTACTCAGATAACCCAAGATACATCTCCAAAATGGCCTCAACAACTCTCTAAAAGAATGCAAATAACCACTGTCTGCAAGAAATATAAATCTAAGTTTTGGGGTGTGTGTATTTTACATGTTTGTAAATAAAAAAATATATATAAATCCTTCCATTCCCCACCATCCAGTCAGAGCTGAAGAAGCTTCTTGGATGAGAAGTGAAATGTCTTCAAAGAAAACCAAGAAAGTCCAGTTGCCTCTTGAAAAAATACTTTTGGGATAATCGTGACCTGGATGACTGAGAATCTCCATAGGTTTTTCACACTGATAAAGTAATCATTAACAAAACAGAATAGTTATGTTTCATGCACCATTGTAATCCGCCCTTTCTTTATCCTGTGCATTGTTGAATAAACTGCAAATTGTTGAATTCATGCAACATACTAAACCAAAACCAAGTCACACTCTTAGTTGATGAACAAATTATGTGGTAGGGATTTAAAAGCTTTAACCCTATCCAGGAAATACATTTGACTCTCTTGAAGCTCTGTGCTTAAATTTGGCAAACACATTAGTTATATAGAACACTGGCTGGAAGGTATGAAATCCTTTATTTTGAACTTTATTTATACATTATTTAACCCTACATTCATTCTAAGGAGAATGAAAATTTATAACATTTTCAGCATATAGTTAGATACGTAGGAGTCTAACCTTAATAGCATCAAAGAGCTCATACTTTTGAATCCTATGTGGCTATTAGTTACCATAGCTAGCCACTGTGGCTAATGCTGGAAACTAAAAGCCACACTTCTGAAAGGCACCAAGATTGTGGAATGCTACAGTTCAGAACTGCAGCTATAATAAACAATGTAAGTAGGATTGAAGGGATCCATATTCAAATTTCATTGGGTTAACAAATCATATTTCAGTCTTAACATCCTACTTTCATGAGAGGAAAAAAAGGGTGTGGGTGGGGGGAAGCAAGATACCTTAAGATAGAAGAATTGCCAAACTAATATTACCTTATGTAAGACTGGAAACGAAATATATTTGCTCAACTCCTCAGTTTATGATGGCAATTTTGGCATAACACATTTACACTATTGACAGGAGAATGTTGGCATTTGCTGACTTACTTGAATTTCATTTATATAAATGAATTCATATCTATCTGGAAGGATCAGCTCCAGAGATATTAGCAAAAAAAAAAAAAAAAATCAAACAAAGCCGGCTTGGGCATCTTTTTGAGGGCCTTACCTGCAGCCTGGGGTAATGGGAGACAAAAAGCCCAGCTGTCAGGGGTTGCGATCTACCTCCGGGAATCCTGGCAACCGTTCACGCGCGCCACGGACGGAAGAAAAAACACAGCAAGGACGCGCGGCGGCGGGGGTGGTGAGGGTGATGGAAGAGGAAAAGCTGTGACCACGGAGCTCTCCCAACACGCGCGTTCAGCCGCTGCTTCTCGTTTGGCGTCGCGCCTGAGCAAGCAAGCCGCATTCGGGCCAGAAGAGCGCAGCCATCGCGCTCACCGGATCCAAACGGTAAGTGCGACGCGCGACGGTTTTTGACAGCCCCAAAGGATGCCTCAGAGAGAGGGAGGGAAGGGCTGACAGGGATGGCGGGCTAAGGTTTTATATGGGGCTTCTGGAATGGAAAGAGGGCGCCGGGGGCTGGCTATTCTTTACTCTTTTATCGTTCTCAATTTTATGGCGAGATCTTTTTAAAAAAATCTCTGGTGCAGGTGAAACAATACAGTTCTGAGAGGAGTTAAATAGAAAGGCGAGGGGAGGGATTATCACACAGACCTTAACCTCTTAGCCGATTCCTGAAATTATCTGTATATTTGGGCAAATCTAGCAAGAGAGGAAATGCATTTGAAAACCAGTTGTTAGAAAGAGTATAATGACCACAAATCCTGTCTGTAAATGAGTAAAATGAGTGTTAGTGAATATTTCCACAACTGCGCTCTCTGTCACACGCAGCCCCCACCCCACCGCTAATGATGACAATGGTGCATATGCCGGGCTTCATAGGACATGCCTTTTCCCAGCATGCATCGTGAAGAAGCTGAATTGAAGGTTTGATTGCGAACCTTTAGCGGCACAAGGCTGACATCAGCTTCATTTGTTGGATTTTCTCTGATTAATCACTGCTGCCATTTAGAAGAGTCTCGTTTGAGGCAACCAAACAGAGCCTTCAGCCTCCAGCAAACAAAGTCAAATGGGGGCAGAAAGGCAAAGAGAGGATGATATTTAATTGATGCGGTGAATGTGATAGGCTGCCAGCCCCTTGACGTATTTGACAAGCTGTTTCCTAGCCTTCCCAAATTAAGTGCACAGCACAGCTTGGAACAGAGGGAGAGCGCCATAATATTTCATTGGAAAGTGACTGATGCCTAGAAACAAACCAGGACCAAAATTTGAAATCCTGTTAGCCTGCAAGGGAGCAGCCCAAAGTCTAAGGTCCCAGTCTCCTCTTTGCATTTGCTAAAGCCTCCCAGAACCACAAAATTGACAACTAAATAAAGAAAGCCTGGACAGAATTCAGTGAATATTCGGAGGCTTCCTCATAAGGCCTCTGAGAAGCTGAATGTGAGTTTTCAAATTGATTTTTTTTTAACCAGGCCATTATTTACTTCCTGGCCCATGTGGAAATGGATAACAATGAACTTGAGTTGTGATAATTGTGATAATGTTGTCTTAAAAATCCTTTTGTATATTCTTCTATAGCAGTCTTTCTCGAAGGCCTGCTCCATTGGACTGGAGCATAATCCAGGTGCTGGGGGAAAGGACGGATGTGGCATTTCATTTCATCATCCATTGCATTCCTTGTTGTCTTGGCATAGGTTACAGAATATAGATGGGTATCGCCATGACTTCAACTTTGCTCTGCAGCCTGTCCCTCCTGCTGGCCTGTAGCCTGGCTTTGACTTTCAGTCACAGTGCTAGGAGCCCAGACAGAGTTTCTGAAGCTGACATCCAAAGGCTTCTGCATGGTGTGATGGAACAGTTGGGCATTGCAAGACCCAGAGTGGAATATCCAGCCCATCAAGCAATGAATCTCATAGGCCCACAAAATATTGAAGGTAGACATTTATTTCTCTGAATTAATGAAATTATTTTAAAAACCATATTGACATTCTATCCTAATTTTCCTCAAACATATGATGCCTTAAGATTTATTGGACTACTGCTTCCAGAATTCTCAGCCAGCCTAGGAATATCTTTATAGCTTTTATAGTACCCCATATTTTACATACAAGGGAATTACAGAAAACCCTTTCCCTGGCTGATGGTTTCCAAATTCATTGGACAAAGGTGTCCATTATTCCAAGAAAGTAAAGCCAACAAACCTGGTGGCTAGGAATATTAGAATATAAAATAACACTACAGTATGTACAACATTAAAAAGCAAAAAATATATAAAATAAAAGGACCATATCAACCATTCCAAATAAACAAAGTTATTTAAAATGCCCAGATAATCTAATATATGTTTTAGCAGTCAAAATGTAATGCAAGGCTATATAATATAGTGACACCAGTTGTGAAGTCACATTGTGATACAGAAACGATGCTCCCTCTTGAGAGAGAGAGAGAGAGAGATATCTGTCTGTTGATAGATAAATAAATAGATAGATAGATAGATAGATAGATAGATAGATAGATAGATAGATAGATAGATAGATAGATAGATGCCTGCTACATTCTGTAATCTCATGCATAGATTTAAGTGGATTTTAGAAACTCAAGGTTCACTTAAAAATCAATCTAGCACAGTAATCAGAGACTAATGTATAGAGCTGAGTGAGTGTTTGAATTACCCAAGGTCAAAATCAGACTCCCTGATTACATCCCAGATTAATTTTTTAAAATGAACGTTGAGTTTCTAAAATCCACCTAAATGTATTCAGGCACGTTGAATAGAAGTTTTTAAAAATATATATTCTAACAGGCTTTCTGCATAAATGTTCTGTTGTTCTTCGTTTCAACATTAGGTGGCTATTGAGTATTGGACGTACAAACTAGAAACCTGCTTAAAACTATTTTATACATTTTAATCAGAAGATGGCGCACTGCCTCTTAAGAATTGGGTGGAAGCCAAATGGTTTTATAAGGGTGTAATAGAATAACATCTAAGTTGTTTGCAGTACAAATCATTCTATGTTAACAGCAATTTATCTGCTACCAACACAGTTTCTTTGGAAGATTTCCTTTCATTCCTTTACAAGAAAAAATAAGTAAGCATATTAGAGATGTCAGTGGCTCTACTTCATATTTATATTGCTGTGTAAAGTCAATCAAGGTCATTTAGAGATACATACCGGTAACCATTGGTATAAATTGAAACTGGGGGATTGTTAAAATTAAATGTAAATGTTGAAATGAATTCTTGTACAAGCCTATCTAGAAATAACCTGTAATAATCCTCAATAAGATTGGTTCCCTATAAGGCTGTATTACATTGTAATATTTAATAAGAATGCCCCAAATATGCTTTTTCGAAAGGCAACTGGACTTTCTTTGTTTTTCATGCCTTCAAGAAAAAGCCAAAAAAGTCCATTTGCCTTTTGAAAAAGCAACTTTGGAACATCCACCACTTGGATGACTGAAGGTCTCCATAGACATTTAATTAAAAAATGTTTTCCATACAAGACAATGGAGATAAAATCATCAGTAAGCATTTTCCTGCAAAATCCTTATTTATGTTGATTGCATGAAACCAGTGGAAAAACCGAGCCTGATTTCATATTTTGTTCTTGATATGGAAGCAGTATCCTCAGAGCCAGAAAATTCAGAGACAATTTATGTATTAAGGACAATAGTATCGTAAAGATTATTATACTGTATGTAATACAGTATTATAATTCTGATAATATATTGGTTTGTTGATGATTACCTGATAGTTCTACAACCTCTCCTGGGAAGAAACCCAATGAGATTCATTGATTCTTCATGTCAATATTATTTCTATTTTATTTTGTATTATTTCAGCATTTAAAAAGACCATTTGGAAAATATGCTATTCTAAACTAAAATATTCATGAAAGGAGTGTCCAAATTGTTTACTTCAGGAGTATAAAAAAACAGAGAGAAAATTTCAGCAGCTCATCCTATATGTGATACATTTAAAATAAAAATTGACTATTCATATATATTGTCACAAAGAGCTTAAAATTGGGTATTGCTGATCAAGTATTTGAATAAGTATTAAATAATCAGATCTAATACATTTTTTACTGAAGGCTGTTAAAATTAAACTCTGAGAATATATAAAACACATTCTAATTTCCAGCCCCAAGCAACATGGATTTATTTTTCATTGCCTTTCCTTTTCTTAGTTCTGTAACCTTCGACCATTTACATCATTTACAGAACTTGCCAGTCTGAAATGTTTTCTAGCAAGAACAAAATTTCCAAAACAAATTGCTTAAGAAATAAGAATAGATATTTTGATATATACCCTCCGAGTTCCTTTTATTATATAAGGCAGTCTTCTCAACCTTTGCAATCCTGTGAGTTCCTCACTCTATGATTAAAAGCAATTATAGTACTTCATCACGTTTATAGTTGGCCAAGGAAGAACTGTATTGTTTATTTTTCAATAATTCAATTTTAATCTCTGCATCACAGGCATTTTCAATCATTGAAATACCAAAGCTGTCCCCAGTGGGCTTGTTAGGCAAAAGGAAGCAGGTTTTGGAAGTGATTCCCTGCTGGCTTTGCTTTCTGTTTTGTCTTGCATAACCCTGAGCCTAAAATTTTGGCAATCCTGGGTGTTCATAACCCACATTTCCCAAATCCTTAAAATATATAACAAAGTAGCACTCTGTCACGCATATCAATGGATAACTAGTTTCACACATCTTTGCAGAATCATTTCCCTCAATTGTATATATTTTAGAGAAACCTTGGGGAAAATAAATCTTCCAGGACTAAGTCAGAAAAATAGATGAAGTGCGTAATGATTCCATTTACCAAGTTGACATAGATAGCAGGGACAGAGGTGGGGTGCAAGAGAGATATTGTGACAACTTTAAAACGAATCACTTCCAGCAAGTTTAGCAATTGCTCCTGCATACAGTTTTGCAGCATGCACTAGTCAATAAGACTAGAGAATCTGTGGGTGACTAAGGCTGCTGAAATAAAGATTTTCAGAATAAACTCTTGGTGCATTATATTGTTACTGCCCTAGGTTATTCTTTCTCAGCCACTATTTCCTAATTTATCGAGTGGGCAATTGTTCACATATTGTGATAGCAAGTGTCACATTCCACCCTGCATTATTTTGATTCTGGATTTGCAAGGTTCCAGTAAACCTAATATCAGAAATGCAGTGCAAGAAGGAATGGGGAGTTTGAATTACTGTCTGTAAGAAAGCAGTCAGAGCCTGCTTCTGCCATTCTTCTTTCTCACAAGATAAACAGTTCATGATGTTTTGTGAAGAACATGATTTGCACAATCCGTAGAGGTATTCAGATATTTTTTTACTGTCTTCTGGGAAAAAGAGAGACACTGAGGTGATGACTTCTGGGATCCTGAACTGAAAGGAGCTATAATTGGTAGAAAAAAAGTGCTATTCACAGAAATGTTGGCAAACATTTAAAACATTTAAGTAAGGGAGGTTCACAAGTATTACTTCACATAAAGAATAGTGGAAGCTTGGAACCAACTTCCAGAGGAGGTAGTAGGTCAATCATCAATGACTGAATTTAAAATGCTTGGGATAAATACATGTCTATCATCCATTATTTTTTTTAAAAATGCATTAAAATAAGATAAAAATAATAAAATTATTAAATTAAATTAAAAAGTAAACAAAAACAAACAAAAAACTGCTTAAAGTAACACAGGGGATCTTTTTTAAAATAATTATTTCTTCCATTTTGGAATTTATTTATAGACAGGTCTGCATTACAGACTCATATTGGCTTAATTATGTGTATAGTCATATGAAAAAAATAAGCACCCATTAAAATTTGACTTTTTCAACATATTTCAACAGAGATAATTGATCTTCATTTCAACAATATTGATATTTAGCAATACTACACTGCCATAGACAGATCCAGTGTGCAGTCTGAGGGTCCTTCTAGACTCATGATTTCTCCTCAATGAGCAGATGACAGTCAAGGCTAATGAATAAAGAGGACAGATATTCGTGCCAAGACAGTGAATGTCTTATATTTGTAATTGCATGTCAATATAATAGAGTATAAATGATTTTCATGATATGAGGTGAGAACAAATCTGCTCTGCTACACTAAGTCTCAATTTCTACTAGACACTGTGTATTCTGAACACTGGGTGCTTTATAGTGGCTAGTCACACTTTTACAATTGCAAGGAAAAAATGTTTCTATCCTGCCCTCTCTCTATGTGATAGAATAATGTAAGATTGCCTACTAGGTCTCTCAGACAATTGCCATGGGTACTTTCTTGGCATTTTTCTTTTATTTATTTTATTTTATGCCTTAAGTCAACGTTGATTCCTAGTAACTGCTTGGATTAGCCCTTGCAGTCTTCCTGGCAAGATCTATGAAAATGGTTTATCATTGCCTCCTTCTTAAGGCTGAAAGTGACACGCAGCTGGCTTTCTACTTAACGTGGAACTAAAGCTCACCAATTCCCAGCCTGATGCCTTAATCACAACACCATACTGGGTCTCTGTACTGAACCTGTTCTTAGCAAATTGGTACACTAAGAGGGTGCATTTTTAATGAATCACTAAAGCTTGTCTGTAAGCACTTGTTTGTTGGTTAATCATAAGTTGAATTCTTAAAATAGGAGAAAAAGGTAGCCTAACTAACCCAAATGCCTGACTAATTCAGTATCTGTAGTTGTCAGACATTTTTTTATACTGATGGTGACAATTGTAGACATACTTACACACATACACATACTATTCCATTATTTCTTTCTGGGATAAATTATGTGCAAAGTGCAAAAAAAGAATATATAATAGTAAAAGCAGGAGCTGAGGAAACCATAGCTAGTTTACACTGAGACCATTCATTTTTTTGAATCCTGGCAAACTCCTTGTTTTTATCACCACTTTCATCCATCATTTTATATCATGCCTTTGCTCTTTAGCCTATTATGGATTCTCTCATTTTAACAATGTTGTTGTTGCTTTCTGCCTTTATTGAGCATGGTTTAATTTTAGTTTTAAGTGCCTATGGTAAATCTAGCAACTAGGCATAATACATTGTCTTAACAGAACTGAGTATGGAATGATGTTAAGAAAAAGCAGACAGAGGTTTTGTGACCCACTTAAGTGATCTCCATCAAAGACAAGAAATGAACATAAGCTTTGATTTAGATGTTTAATCAAACTCATAAAAATATTATATTTTTTCCCAAACTCATGAAAAAGATTGTAATTTGTGTGTGTGCACAATTCTGTGTTTATTAGGTGGTGCCCATGAAGGTTTGCAACATTTGGGTCCTTATGGAAATATTCCAAACATTGTTGCTGAGTTGACAGGTGATAATATACCAAAGGATTTTAGTGAAGATCAGGGATATCCAGATCCTCCAAATCCTTGCCCAATTGGAAAAACTGGTAAGTTGCATGAACTCCCTACTGTATTTGATGTAGTTTTATACTGAGGAATCAGATCTAAATTATACTATAAAATAATCCAGGTTTTCCCCCCAAAAAATTATGCATACAGTTACACAGATTAAAGAATTCAAATTGGTATTCTATTACTAAGGTGCATTTTTTGAAATACTAGTTTCTTTATAAGAAAGGAAGGATCAATGGGCATAGAGGGACAAACAAAATTATACTTATAGAATGTATTTATATAATCAATATATTTAAGTATTAAATCAAGTCTAGTTCCAGTTTATCTGTGGGATTGATTTTCTGGTCTAGTCCATATAATCATGAGGTATGGTAATAAGATTGCCACGAATTACCTTTCAATCTTGATCACATATTTATCTAATAAGCAAATTCTGATTTTCTGAACTAAAGTCAATCATCTGAATCATTTCTTAAGACTTAAATAACTGTAGTATCCCATATACTTATGACAATTTACACCCAATATTCACATAAATATTCTGGATAATGGTTAGGAATCTCTAAATTCTCAATATAGGTTGCAATCAACCACATAACAAAATATTACAGATTTGTGTAGCCTAGAAATGTCTATAAGTAGAAATATAAATATACATTACTGGATTAATATCCAATCATCTGGTTATTGTACTTTTTAACCCTCCTATGATCCTACAGAAACAAATGAATTTCACTTTGTATCTGCTCCAAAGAACTGTGGAAATTGTTTAACCGTCCCAAGAGTCCTGTTTTGAAGAAGAAAAGTGTATTTTTTTCAACCCCCATACTTTTTAAATAAAATTAATTGCATATGTTCCTGGTATATTTTTTTAAAACAAACAAATACATTTTAAACATGCCAAACTGCTCAGGTTTTTCCAAAATGTTTTATAGTTGATGACGGATGTCTTGAAAACACACCCGACACAGCAGAGTTCAGCAAAGACTACCAACTTCATCAGCATCTTTTTGATCCAGAACACGATTACCCGAGCTTAAGTAAATGGGTATGTAAATCAGATTTATTTATATAAGTAAGTTCTCAATCAGTTAAATGCTGTGTTATTTAACTATTTTTTTAATAACACTTTTATTTTTTTAACATAAACACAAATAATATAAGCTGCACAGAAATAAAAGAAAAACAATATCGATAAGCCATTTATACTTACAAACGATCAATTTTTAAGAATGTATCAATTTATCACAGGTTTCTATACTGTTCTCCAGAATTTGTCACTTATTTTTTATATCAATTATTACAATTCTTATATCTCAACCCAATCTTACTAGTTGTTTTAACATCCTTTTATATAAGGCATAACTATATAATGGCATTCTATTTATGAAACCAATTGAAAGGAAAAAAAACAAAACAAAACAAACAACAACAAAAAATAAATAGATTTAGATAGATTTAAAAAGGAAGAGTCCACTCTAAATAATGTCCTGTAGATGACATTCTAACCGGGTGTTCATAAATTCTGTGCCTCTCTGAAACAGGTATTCACAGGTAATCTCATTTTATAAATTTTAAGTCTAACAATTTATCATGTAGCATAATATCAATATCCACAGTTCTTATCAAATATTTTGACATCGGGGCTTCTGGTTCCGGCTCCGGCGGCGACGGGCGAACTTAGGGTTCGCTCGCCGCTTTGATCCTTTTCCTGCCCCCCCACGGGGGCGAGAAGCCCCTTGTTTGGGGCTTCTCCCGTAAAGCCGGCTCGACAGGGAAGCCCCCCCCCCCCGCGGCAGCGGGGAGAGCGACCCTGCTCCTCGGCTTAGGTGGAAGAGGACATGCTGCGGGGGGTCTTCCCTTCGCCAAAGGTTGGCGGCACCATTTAATTCTATGAAGAGAGAAGATCGGAAGAGTCGGGAGGCTTTTCGGGACCTCAGCTGCGAGCGGAGAGTGAGCGTTTAAAACTTTTCTTTTTGTGTACTGTCAGCCGGGCTGAAAGGGACTGGAGGGGGGTGTTTGTTTCCAAACCCCCCCCCCTTGGACTAAAAGTGGCACTCGGAAATGCCTCGTTGCGAGGAATCGGAAACTTTAAATCTGGATGGTCTCTAACAAGGGAAAGTACTTTGCGGCTTGTTTGCAATTATGTCTCGAGGTCTGGCTGAAACAGTTTCTTTTTTGCTTTTTAACCGCTTTCTCCCTCGGGCTCTGAGTTTGGGCGGAAAATGGCTTCTCTTTGTCCCCGACTGACTATGACCTATGGAAAATTACCAGTGTCTCTTTGCGATTTGGACTTCCTCTAATTATTGATGAAGAATTTTCTTTTTTTGGATTTGTGTTTTCCTTTCTGGATTGCCTTCGTTATTATACCTATGGAGTTGGAAAAGTGTTTCTCTGTTGGCTTCTGAATTTTGCAGCTGTACAACTTTGAGGACTTTGGACTCCTGATCTGCCTTACCAGCCCCACCCTAAAAACGCCATTTTACTGGCACGGATATTAACAGCTAAACATGGCACAAGAAGCAACGCTCGCAAGCCTTGAACAAAGAATGACTGCCCTTGAAACTGTTATACAAAATTTGGTATCAGAAATTAAGGCTCAGAGGGCAGAAAATGTCAACTTTAAAAAGGAACTATTGGACACTCGAAAACAAGTGCTTGAGAATACACAGAAGAATGAAGAATTGAAAGGGGGGCTGGAGGGGGCTAAGGGAGAGATTAAAAATGTTTCTAATGAGGTTGTGGAAATAAATGCGCATGTGACTAGGATTGATTTGGAAAGGATGACATATTTTTTGAGATTCCAGAATGTTTCTGAGATGGATGGTGAATGTCTCCCTGATCTTATGAGTACAATTATTGCAGACTATTTACATAAACCCAAAGATGAGATCAGAGGGGACATTGACCTAGTCTACAGAATAAATTCTGCATATGCTAGGATGAATGAAGTACCCAGAGAGATACATGTAAAATTTGTTAGAAGGTCAACCAGAGAGGAAATCTTGAAGGTGCAAAGAGGGAGTCCTATGATTTACCAACAAAAGGAGATTACCATCTTGAAGCAGATTCCAAGAAAAGTTAGAGAAGCCAGAAGGAAATTTTCCTTCTTGTCTAAAACATTGTTTGATCATGGGATCTGGTTCAAGTGGGTGATACCCGAAGGGATGCTGGTGTTCTGGGAAGGAGGTAGAGTAAAGATTAAAACAGTTGCTGAGGCGGAAGCCTTTCTTAAAAAACATTCCTCTGTCCTGGGAGAAGATCCAGGGGGGGCAGGGGGAGCCATGGCCCCGCCCGCTGGGGGCCCGGGGGAGAAGGGGGAAGATACAATTGCCAAGAGACTTAGATCTAAAAAATAACTTTGCCCTTGTTTTTCTTTTGAGTAATATTGTATGATATTTGTAATCTGGATTTTTGCAATTGACTGACAGTATATAACTGAAAAATTTAGGAATATGTACTTGCTCCCAGCTTGTAGTGTTATGTGAAATGTTTCTTTTTTTTCTTTTTAATAATGTAATTTGAGGTTCCGGAGGAGCCGACGACTTTGACGTGACCACTCTCAAAATTTCTATGTAACCCTTACCTTACCCCACAAAAAATGTAAACTCAATAAAACTTTTTCAATATAAAAATATTTTGACATCAATCTATTTCTTCTTTAATAATATCTTTAAAGCCTGGCTAACTATTAATATCCCTTATTTAATCCTATCATATCAATATAAGTTCCATAATAATATAATATAGAACAATCTAGAATTTTATAGGTAGTTATTAATTAATTAATAATTTACCAAGAACATTCTATAACCATCTAAGTAGTATAACTTTCCATCTATAGATAAGCAAGTGTATATCATTAACTAAAACATTTATTATAATTAATCTTATTGTAAATATCTATAATTGTTATTGACAATCAATCAACTGGTAATCCTTTGAGGATATTTTAAACACAGCCTGGCTAGTTATTTAACTATTAATACAATTATTTCTGTGCCCATGTATTTTAATAAACGTTCTCTGAAGGATCTTATTTATGAAAAAAAATGCCCTAAACTAATTTATATACAGTATAAGGATGTGTATGTAAACAACACTATTACAAAAAATAAAGAAATAGCATTGCAAGGATTAACTATCTCGCTTATGGTCAAATGCAGAGGATGAGAATATTTCTTCCACTTAAAAGTCCAAAATAATGATGCAACAAATATAACTGAATCCACTTTCAGTTTACATCGCCAGATTCTTACATGATTCCTAAGCATTTCAGGCAGTCAACAAAATGTCCCTCTTTTTTGTATTGTGCTTGATTAATGTTGCAATCTTTGGTAAATGTACCAGATGTTTAACTCAAATGGTTCATTTTTGCCAACTCAAATAATTCATTCTTGTACTACTACTTTGAGAACTATAAAGCACTTGCTTGTGGCCACAAATATATTGCTGGGATTTAAAGCATTTCCCGTCAAAACCCCTTGAATTTTACTTGGATACTGTAATTGTTAGACATATACTTAACTTTATGACTGAAATCTCTGAGTAATCTCAGAATTGAAGGGCATTTACTAGTTCATTTAGTTTGAGGATTTCCATACCATACATGTGCTGTTAAAATTACTTTTATAAATGAAAACTCTTTACTTGGGATTGAAAATACTTCAAGTATAACAACAGGCAACCCCTTTTCATAATACAGTCACTAAGACAAAAAACCTACTCTTTTGAAAGATCCCATTTAGTGGGAGTAATTGAAAAATTCTTGAAGATTTTAAACTTTGAAGGACTGTGTATGTATTAAGTGTGAGTCTTTTAAGCTTAGAAGACTTTAAAAATGGAAACAGCACTTTCAATTAGGCTTTTAAATGCAGTTGGTAAGGTATTTGACTGTCCTGTCTTAGTTCATAATGTTGCGGCCATGTTTAGAAGTTGACCTGTTTTGTTTTTTTTAAAAAACAAGCATATTGCAATAATCTCAATGAAATCTAGCACAGGTAAATTCAAAGGTAACATACCAGCCAAAGTTAATACAAGGAATTTTAAGGCATTGGAGTCATTTAAACCTCTAATAATAACAGTGGATGAATGAACTCCTGCAACTTGGCCTTCTGGTAGTAGAATAGGTAGATTCTATTTATAAACTACCAGCCTTATCTCTATCCACATGGACAAAGACTCCTTTGTTCATTGTTATCTATTCTGTTATTGCATCCAAACTGGTTTTTCATCAGATATAGACAGATCAGATTTTGGATGAGCTTACAAAGCACGAGAGTCCGTCTCGATGGAGATTGGTGCGGTTTACAAATCGAATTAAATAAATAAATAAATAAAAATAAATTAATTAATTAATTCTAGATAAAATCATCCAAATCCTTTTGAAAGCAAATTATAGTATTTTGTTTTTATAACAATGTACACAAAAAAGGAAAATTTAAGGCTGTTAATATATCAGTGTGTAAGGGTCCTGTTTCAGAATATTAAATTAAGAGTTAACAGAGTTACAGTTACAGAATATTCTGTCTAATGCAAAAAGTTATTTTGGAGCAGTTACTTTATTTTTAACATAAATCATTGATGCTGATATCATGGGATGTATTCAAGAGTATTATTTGTATGTGAAGGCTTGTAAATGAATAAATGTACATGTTCTAGATTCAAGAGAAATTTGACATTGGAATTGTTTCTTTAAAGTTATCATCATCAAACAAATTACCAACTTACTTTGAAAGCAGCTTGAATTCAGATGGTATTGTTTTCTTTCTGCCTTTTTCTGCCTGTTATTATACTTCATAGATCTAAATTACAGTCTAGAAGTGTGTCTGCATATAAATTAAATGTGCAAAACACAAATAGGTTTAGTGCTTCAATATTGGTTCTGTTGATGCTCTTTGATACTATTTTATGTCCAAAGTAGATGTAATAACACTAATGTGCATGCAGAAAGAAGTAGTTAAAAATCTGTGAGTGTTGAATGTATACTTTTGAAGTCACCCCGTGGACATCTGTTCATTCTTTGCAAACCTGCTCCTTATTTATGTATATTTAGGGTTGAAGTTGTGATGTGCTTGGCTTTTTATAAAACCAAGTCCTGTGATGTAGAAAATGCTATTAGTTCCTCTTTGGTAGAGATGGGATCAAAAGATGGTAGACATTTCACCAGAAATCAGAATGCTTTCCTTGCAGAATTCTGGGACATGCCATATTTTCAGATTTACCTTTACTGCAGGAGTGAGATCTTAGTTCAGATTATATTACTTTATCTGAACTCTGTTGCTGCCTGCTCTTATATTTGCATTAGTTACGGTCTTAACATATACCCAAACAATATCAAATATTTCTTTAACTAAAACAATTGAGCAAATGGGGGGGGGGGTTAGCTCTTAGTCTGCTTTAAAGTTAATTGCAGTGTACCTTTAAAAATGTCTAAAAACTTATTTTGGAAAGGAGATTTAGGTAAAACAATGTTAATAAAAATTATAAATAAAACACCACTTCTAAAAGGAAATAAAATACATGTCTCCTATTGTGTTTTGCATAGTTAAATTGATTTTCCCTAAGTGAGTTTGCACAAATTATTGCAGCCAAGAATGTCTCTTTGGCCAGCTTCATCCCCATTTCCTTGTCTATTTGGCACAGTAGAGATGAAATAGTTGAGGTCAAACAAAAGCTACATCTTGTGAACTTGGACTTAAATTAATATGAGAAGCACCAGAAGATTATGTTAGGCAGCAATTACTTGTTGCAGTATTTGTTTCTCAGAAATCCTTACTTCATTCAGGAATTACTGTTTTATAACTCTCCTTATTACATTTCACAATGTATCATTATGCTTTTTAAAAACACAGTTGTTCCTCCTAAACTTTTGTTCCTTTAACTTTTTTGGGGGGGGGGTCCACATTATAATTCCAATGGAAATCAAATCTGTGGAGCATGTGTCTGACATTCCAGCCTGCACTTGAGCTTGCAACATTTATGAAATACAGCAGTGTATGGGATTAGTTATAAAGGTTGGAGTTGAAAGTTATAGCCATCTTCTCTTGTTATTGAGAAGCTCTTCTCCCCCCCCCCCAAATGAAATTTAGTTTCATTATATTAAAATAATTTTAAATCAGTTTATTTCTGAAAAGAAAGATCAGGGTCTTTTTAAAAAGAAGAAAGTATTTATAACAGCAACATCAATTAAAAATAGAAGGTGGCAAGGGAAGCAATTAAAATAGTAATAAGGAACATATTTAAATCACAAGGGAAACATCCATATGACGACAATAGAACTTCTCTTTTCTTTCTTCCTTTCTCCCCTTCCAAGTATCCAATGGACAGCATGAAAAGGGAGAATCTCTTCCAGCTGTGATAATCTTTCTGCTTATGGACAGACTTAGTTAGATACGATCCAAATCTAGACTTCATAAAATAGGCAGTTTATTCTGAGTATGGCAAGTCTGATCTTGCCATTTTAATGGCATCCATATACTAAATCAATATTAATAGTCTATCCAATACATTGTTGCTTTCTCTGACTGATAAATGGTTTCCAAGGCCTTGGATATATGACCAGAATTCCCATCAGGCAGAGTGGAGCAGTGCCTCAGATGATGAAAGATGGGTCATGAGCAATAGTGGTGGCTTTCTAACTTTTCCTTTTAGGTTCTGTAGCTGGATTCTTCTACTGAAAAGAGAGGTCCATACAAATGGCAATTTGTTGTGGACCACAGGTGTGATGCAGGCCGCACAAAAATCTATTTTGCATAATACTAAACTAATCTATGTTCATTAGTCTGTAGGTGTGATCTGGGGAAAAGTCCCCATCTTGCACTTGTCTCTGACAGCAAATAACTGGATGGGCTCAAATTCCCTTTTTTAAAAAAAAGAATCTAATTCATGCAAAGCCTGTGTTTTACTATGCTTAATATTTTCCATTCTTACTCCTACCTTATTGAGACAGCTAAAATTAAAACCATCATATAACTCATATATTCCTATTCTTGTAATAGCGAATATTTTATTAATAGCAATAGTAATCCAACTTTTATTGTGGTTTATCTTTTCAACAACATGGCATTCTCTACCAAAATGCTTTCCAAAATATTCACATGATAATATTTAGATGGCACAAAGTCTTGCTTGAAAAGAGGTTATAAATTTGATCCACACTTTGTATTCTTTTATTGTTTTACAGAATAAGAATTTACTCTTTGAGAAAATGAAGGGTGAACCGAAAAGAAATAAAAGGGTAATTTTCAGAACACAACTTGTTTTCATTTACTACCTTAATGTAGAATCAGTCAGGAATGCAAATAAAATCAGATTGTTGAAATAGTTACAAATAGCATATACAGTAAAACCTGGACTTAGTCCTTATTTCCAGAAAACAGTTGTAGTAACAGAGACAATTCTTCATGCTAAAGTAGCCTTTCTCAGTAACTTGTAGCCATTCCAATGTGTGTATTTTTTAAAAATGAAAATTAAGTGCAACCCTTCTATTTTTCCAGGTTAATCAGTCTAGACCATGTATGTAGAATTTAACTTGCTACTTATTTTGTTAGCTTTAAAATGGGTAAATTTATGGAAGACAGTTCTATCAAAGTCTACTGCTATTGAGGACACAGTATTAACTCTGGGTTACCATTGTGCCATCTTCTTTTTTGTAGCACCCTTGATACATTTGGGTGGCCCTGTGAAAAACAAAATGCTGGACTAAAATTATCTTTGGCGTGATTAATAAAATAAAATATACCCCCTCTCCCAATCAGAAATATAAACATAAAGTTGTACATAGAGTTTAGATCAGGGGTGTCAAACGTGTGTTGTCATGGTGGCGTTACATGATGTATCACGACTTTCACTAAATCAGGCATGGGTGTGGCCAGTGCATGACACATCTGAGCTGCGGGCTGCAAGTTTGACAGCCTTGGTTTTAGATCATCCTATGAACATTGTCCTAGAATGTAGAACAGTAAGATCATTCACTTTTATAATCCTTATTTCCACTTCCCTTCTTTCTCTCACTTTTGTTTCAGTAAATCAAGACCCTGTCCATTAATTGAATAGAAGTCCTGCCCCATTTATGGAGTTTTGAAGAAGAAAACATTATGCTACAATTTTAAATACAAGAGCAAACACTCATCCATCCCATATACTCTAGGTGGTTTACCTGCATTATTTCTCATTCCTCAGTGTTTTAAAATATTTTATCTTTCAGAATGTAAATCCATATCTTCAAGGACAAAGATTGGACAACGTCGTGGCAAAGAAATCTGTTCCACATTTTTCAGATGAAGAAAAAGACAGAGCAGAAACTGAATGAGGATTTATAGATGGCTTGAGTACTAATGATATGAAAAGTGATTCAAATATTCATAGTAGTTGCATGTTTATTAACTAAGTGAATCTTTCTGGAAACAGTTGGATTTATAGTATTTATATTATTTCTTTTTCTGCATTTTTACCAAGCTGGTTTCTTTCAGATGTTTTGGGCAATGATTCACAGAATTATTGAGATGCCAATGGGAATTATAATCCAATATATCTGCCTTTAGATTTGGGTGGCTGTCCCAAGTATGCAACTACTGGATTTTGCTTCTTGTTAAGTTATAACAACATAATCACCAACATAATCATGTCTTGCTTTGAATCTGACTTTAAGCACTAATATATTTTAATCATTGTGATTTAAACTGGTGTTAAGAAATGAGTCTTTAAAAAGTTGAAAACATTTAAAGATTTTCCAGTTGTTGAGTACTATCAAGTGATATAAAAGATTGCTGTTTGGGAACAATTATTTCACCTCTTTCTATTTGTAGATAATAACATAATGCATAATAAATATCTAGGTACTTGATGTTATTGAAAGTCAACCTTGTCTGTTTTCATTAAATTACATGTTTTAGACAATTACCAATCAAATGGTTTGGTCAATTATAGGCAAATTATATATATTATTTCTAAAGAGATGCATCTGATTAAGCTTTTTACCCAGAAGGCAAGATGGTTACACACTCAGCTACAAGGAAATGCTGTCTCTCACCTAAGTGCACAGAATTAGCTAATTATGCATATATTATCCCACTAATTATCTGTTTTTGAATAATGAATTATGACCTATGTGCCTCCCATATCTAGATTGAAAAAGTGCATAATTACAGAAAACACTAACTAACTGCTGCCACTTACTGCTTGTCTGAATTTCTGCAGTTCAAATATGGAAAACCTAAGGTAAACTGATATAAAATAAGACATTATTTTAATATTTACTTTCTACCCTATTCAAACAGGATGTTTCTGTCCTACAAAGAGAAAGAATATCAGATTTAAGGATATCTAGGTAGTTAGCCAGAATGATATGCAGGTAGTCCTCGACTTACAACAGTTTGCTTAGTGACCATTCAAAGTTACATCACTGAAAAAAGTGGCCTTTGACCATTTTTCACACTTACGACTGTTTCAGCATCCTCATGGTCATGTGATCAAAATTCAGATCCTTGGCAACAGGCTCATGTTTATTACGAATACAGTGTCCCAGGGTCTATTGATCAACTTTTTGCGACCTTCTGACAAGCAAACCGGAATGGGGAAGCCAGATTTACTTAACAACTATGCTACTAACTTAACAACTGCAGTGGTTCATTTAACAAGAAAAGTAAAATGGGGCAAAACCAGTGGTGGGTCGCAGGTGGTACGCCCTGGTATGAACATACCGGTGCCTGCCTGGAGCACCGGGTACCCTTCCGGTATGGTGCTCCAGAGGGACCACCCGCCCACCCGTGCTCCTTACCTGTCTTTAAACTCTTTGGTGCTTCCGTCCACAGTGTGTACAGTACCTGCGCAACACTCCGCCAAGCAGCTGGAGCATTGTGGAGGCTCGCGGAGGTGTCACTGGAGGGTAAGACGCATGCGCGTGCTGCGCATGTCCATGTGGACAACGCTGGGCCCGTTGCAACCATACCGGTTGGAACAGGATCTGGAACCCACCACTGGGCAAAACTCATGTAACAAATATCTCACTTAGTGACACAAACATTGGACTCAATTGTGGTCGTAAGTTGAGGACTATTTGTACATGATCTTGTAACTGTTTTTGTGGATTTGTCTCTCTCAAAACTATATAGTGCACATGTTAGATCTCTGAAACATTTCTTGTTTCAGAGGGGGAAAAAGAAATATCCTGTTCATTATTGTTTCTTTTCAGAAAGACTGTCTGCAATTTTATCTATGTCTTTTTCTAATTTTATCCAGGTAGATATAGCTATCATGGATATTGAAAAAAAAACCCCATAATCTCTAGATCAGAAGAAAATGATTGCCAGGTTTGCTTATTTGATATTCAGCTTCCTTCATAAACTACATATGCTACCATTATTAAGTATTTAAAGCCAGCAAAATATCCACCCCATAATACTGTAATAGTCCTGGTTTCCACAAAGTATCTCCTGAATCACTGAGGAGACACCCTTCCCCTATTTCCTCTCAGCAGAGCCAGCACATTCTTTTATTCTGTCTTTCAAATGAAGGAAGTCAATTCATTACTGGGCTTTACGTTCTGGGAGAGAAGGCAGAAGCAGCATATAAGAGTTGAAATGCTGCCAGTTCTGACTGGTTCACTAGCAAAAAATGCTAAGGTTCGCCCGAACCAGTAGTAAAAAAAAGTTTTAAAAAGTAGAAAAAAAGTTCTGTCACACTCAGCTGTGCCGTGCGATCATAGGAACCTTTTGTTTCACTTTTTAAAGCACTTTTTACTACCTATTCCCTGGAACCGATAGTAAAAAAATGCTTTAAAATGTGGGAAAAAACAGTTCTGACAATTGATTGGCTCACAGCCAATCTGTGCAATTTGCAGAACCCTCCCCCCACCTTTTAAAGCATTTCCCCCCCCTGCTGGTTAGGGCACATAGGTAGGGGAAAAATGGTTTAAAAAGTGAAAAAGAAATTGGCCATGCCCAGTCACATGACTCCCCCACCACCAAGCCACACCCACAGAACCAGTGGCAAAAATATTTAGATTTCACCACTGCAGCAAATACCTGTTATGCTAGGATTTCACAGATACCAAACAGATGCAACTTTAATTGGCAGAGAAAAACTATAGGAACATCCTCTCCACAGGAGTGAACAACACTTTGGGTAACAATACAGTGTCTGACATAATGATGAATTATCCCGATTCTCTCCATGTTGACTAATTTTGTGACTGGCTGATGGTGCGTTTGGTATCCAAAGCAACAGAGTTACAATATTTTTAGTAAATTATGGCCGGAAATGAGACAAAGTTTGTATGAAAACAGTAAATCAAACTGGAGTTGCAAGGCAACTTCAACAATGCTATCAATAACAGCAGCACACCAAATTTATAAATAAAGAAATAAATATGAAACAAATGAAGATGATGAATATCAAGTAGTGATGCTTGATGGAACTCTTAGTTAAGGTTGGTGGTACTAAAAAATACCCAGGCAGTCTACACCACAAGCCATGCCTGGAAGCTGTCTTACCATCTCTGATGCCACCATGTAATAAAAACACTGGATCATATTCTATTCAGTTTAGTATTCTCCCCTCCAAAATTAGTAGAGGTAAATGGGAGAGCCTTGATGGTTAGAATTTTCTGTTTTGAAGCAATTTCCTTTTGGAAGCATTGACGTCTTAATTGTTTAACCAAAGAACCATCCTCTTCCTTTCTTCTCCCTACGCTTGGTATTCTACTTTTATTACTTTATGGTTTTTAACTAACTGCTTGTGGATTGACTATGTTTTTTCCAAAATTGTGTCAGTGCTTCATAAGAAGTTCAGTTCGCTTTAGGTCACTTGTAAATAATTTTGGCTTCATGGCTATCCCTCTATTTTGTCAAAGTTATGGAAAACAGCTCCAAAGCCTGATTCTCTGAGACGGATAATATTGAATGGTAGTGGCAGAACAAGCAGAGGGATATGTAGGGTAGTGTCTAAGCATAAAAAGCTTTGTTGCAACATGTTTAATTCTTTCCTTCTTTATTCCCAAAACACTTTTGAACGTTGGTGTTGGAAAAGATGCAAAAAGGTTGAAGCATGGTGTATTTAACATCACTACAGAGATTTCTAAATCGTTTATAAATATCTGTTTACTTTGTCTGAATTTCCAGAAAATATTTCATTGTATCAGAATTTTATCCCACTTTTATTACTGTATAACTAATGCAAGGCTCAATCATACGTAATACCTCTTTCTCCTCCTATTTTCCCAACAACAATCCTGTGAGATAGATTGAGCTGAGAAAGAATGACTGGCCCAAAGTCACTCAGCCAGCTTTCATACCTAGGGCGGGACTAGAATTCACAGTCGCCTGGTTTCTAGGCCAGCACCTTGACCACTTCACCAAACAGGCTATGCCAGTCAGAAGACAAATTTCAAAATACACATTAACATAATAACCTAACTCAGAGTTCACAGAAATGTGCAAGCTTTCAAGATCCTTAGTCCTCTTTACTCGGCAAGAAATTATCACTGCAAGTTCTATGAAAAATGATTAAAAGAACTAGGCATGTTTAGTCTAAAAGAAGAGAAGTCTAAGGAAATGAATGATAGCTATCTTTAAATATTTGAAGGGCTCTCACAAGGAAAATAGCATGGAGTTAATCTTTACACAGGTAGTCCTCAGCTTATGACCACAATTGAGCCTAATATTTATGTTGCTAAGTGGAACATTTGCCCCATTTTACATCCATTATTGTCACAGTTGTTATGTGAATCATTGCAGTTGTTAAATTAGTGTCATGGTTAAGTGAATCTGCTTTCCCCATTGACTTGTTTGTAAGAAAGTCACAAAAGGAGATTACATGACCCTGGGACACTGCAACCATCATAACTCTGAGTCAGTTGCTAAGTGTCTGAATTTTTTTCACATGGCCACGGGGACGCTGCAATGGACGTAAGTGTGAAAAATGGCCATAAGTCACCTTTTCCAGTGCCATCGTAACTTTGAACGGTCAGTAAATGAACTGTTGTAAGTCGAGGACTACCTTTAGTGCTCAAAGGTAAGACAAAAAGCAATGGGTTTAAGCTTTAGAGCAGCGGTTCTCAACCTGTAGGTCGTGACCCCTTTGGGGGTCGAATGACCCTTTCACAGGGGTGGCCTAAGACCATCGGAAAACACATATTGTTGATGGTTTTAGGAACCAAAACACCAATTTTATGGTTGGGGGGGTCACCACAACATGAAGAACTGTATTAAAGGGTCGCGGCATTGGGAAGGTTGAGAACCACTGCTTTAGACAGAGATTTAAACCTGAACTAAGGAGGAATATCCTGACTGTGAAAGCAATTAAGGAATGGAACAAGAAGTTTCCTGGAGTAATGTGGTTCTATCACTGGAGATTTCCAGACAAATATTTCTCTGGGATGGTCTGAGTCTTCCTGCTTTGGGCAGAATTGGAAGATCTCCAAGGTTCCTCCCAACTTTATGATTTTATGTAAACAATCACATACATACATACATACATACATACATACATACATACATACATACATACATACATACAAAGAGACCGACCGACAGACAGACAGAAACAAAACACACTATTACACAAACATCTCCAACCTATATATAAAATATAGAGGGTTTTCCTTAAACAAAAGTAAAATTTTAACAGCTTTTAAAATAAAATTGTACTTATTTGTAGTAGAATACTCTATTTAAAAAAATCAACTGGAGCTAAGTAAGTAAAGTTCTATGTTCACATTATCCCATTGATGTTGCAATTACATCAGCTTGTTGAAAAAAAATTAAGTTAACCAACAATTCAGTTGTTTGTGAAGAATTTTTTAAAAAAATATTGGCTTTAAGCAGGTCAATCCCGCAAAAAGGGGAGGATTCATTCTTGATGTGGATGTGGTTGAGGAGGAAAATACAAGAACTAATTAAATTTTATAATATTATAGAAGGGACATGGGATAAAAATATCTTACAGTTGCCCTCAGCTAAAGTGAAGCCGAACATGACAGAATTTTTTAAAACAGAAAAACATGAAAAGAAGCAAAATTGGCTGTGGACTTGTGGTTAGATTTTTAAGGGCTGAAAATAAAGAGACCAGGATGGATCCATTTCAGGCTTATTAGCCTTCTTCAGCTGGCCATACTCCTTCTGCTGGGATTTGAACCGGCACTTTCCAGCATATGAGGCAAGCCTTTCTATGCCTTGAGCTATCCGGTTTCCCTGATTACATCAGCCATTTACAGGACTCTTATTAATGAGAGAATATTTTCACAGCTCCTGTTCAGGGCCCCTTTAAGGGAGGAGACTTAATGTCATCCCTCTCTGTAAAATCTACAAAATTCCATGTAAAATCTGCCCTGCCACTTATATAGGACAAACCAACAGAAGGATAAGTGCACGTATCGCAGAGCATAAAAATGCATTAAAAAATCAACTTAATACCTCATCTCTTTATCAGCATTTCAAAACTACATTGACTTTCAAGGAACTAAAATGATCTCCAAGGCTGAACAACTGAACAGGAGAATAATCAGAGAAGCCATTGAAATAGAGAAGCAATCTAACAGTATGAACAAACATGATGACACCTGCCGCCTACCAGACATCTGGAAACCAGCATTGACCAGCAGACGAGGCCCACCCTCCACCCAAGCCGTTGAAATTCAAAATAAGGAGAAACATACAAATGAGACCAATCAGCATCAATATACCAGTCATGATGCAGCTGCACAGCCAATCAACACACTCACAACAATAGTCAGCACTCCACCCCCACCCCCCACCAAGATTTAAAAAAGGACCATGCCTTTGCAGTCACAGTCACAGACCAAAGCCTGATGATGACAAGTGAGATCTTGTCGAAACGTTGCAATAACATTTCCATGCCCTATACACGGGAAAATACCCGAAGCAAGCAATGCCATATATATATATATGTTAGTTTTTATGAGCTGATCAATACATTTAAATTTGAGAGACCAAGATAGATCTATTTCGAGCTTATTAGCTCTCATCAGTTGGCCACACCCCACTGGGATTCGAACCGGGGCTGTAATGAATCCAAGGCAGAAGCCTAGCACTCCAGCCTAATCGGTTCTACCCTATTTCATCAACTAATCCAGGAGTATTTAGTATAGATAATTGTTTCCACAACTTCCTGTAAGGGCCCCATTTAAGGGAGGAGACATGCTGTTTCCCTCTCTGCCTGTCGGCTCATCACCAGAGACCATCTAGACAGAGAACCATTTTTTAGTTACGTTGTGTAATATTTTTATATATGTGTTAGTTTTTATGAGCTGATCAATAAATTTAAATTTGAGAGACCAAGATAGATCTATTTCGAGCTTATTAGCTCTCATCAGTTGGCCACACCCCACTGGGATTCGAACCGGGGCTGTAATGAATCCAAGGCAGAAGCCTAGCACTCCAGCCTAATCGGTTCTACCCTATTTCATCAGCTAATCCAGGAGTATTTAGTATAGATAATTGTTTCCACAACTTCCTGTAAGGGCCCCATTTAAGGGAGGAGACATGCTGATTCCCTTCGAATCCCACTTTTCTATGCCTTATACACGGGAAAATCCCCAAAGCCGGCTATATATATATAAATTTAAATGTATTGATCAGCTCATAAAAACTAACATATATATATATATATATATATATATATATATATATATATATATATATATATATATATATATATATATATATATATATATATATATATATATATATATATATATATATATATATATATATATATTGTAATGAATACTACTGAAAAATATTTCTGCTTATTATGTAATTTGAATTTCTCTACAGTATTAACTTTATAAGCACTTGTATATCAAATTCTTATCGTAGATGATTTTATCAGCAACAAACACTTTTGAAGTAGGCTGAATTTGAATCAGACAAGATCAAAATTATGTTCTTTCTAATATATTAAGATTTATTTATTGAGTATTGCTATAACTCTCAAAAATTTCTCAAAGAGCCCCTGTACCAGCGCAATGAAGAATATTGATTCATCCATTCCAGATCAGCAAATGACAATTACAGTATATATGATTTTTATAAAACTGAAATTGCATACCAATTAGAATTAATATTATTCACTGTTCTAATTGCATTTTTCAGCAGTACCAAAGCCAGTGAATAAACTGGTCTTGCTTTCTTGTAGTTCAGCCACATTAAAGAGTTTCATGAATTAAAAACTGGTTTACACATTTCAAAACCACCTTGAATTAACATTAAGATTTTCTACAAGCCAGCCATGGCTACCCTGCTGTTCTAATTTCTGTGCTATATTAAAACAACATGATGATTTCATCCATTGTCCTTTATAGAATATCTTCATGAAATATGATGTGGGAAGAAGATGACCTGAGCTAAGCTTATCTCAAATCTAAATCCTGTAGTATGACCTGGAACAATTTCTTCAGTCCAGAAATCCAAAGTAAAACCTAACCAATAGATTTCTATTCAGTTTCTTCATCAAGATATCCATCAAAAGAAAGCCCCCTCTTGATTCAAGCTAAAGTAGCGCAGTGGTTAAAGTGCAGTACTGCAGGCTACTTCAGCTGACTGCTAGCTGCAGTTCAGCAGTTCGAATCTTATCAGCTCAAGATTGACTCAGCCTGCCATCCTTCCGAGGTGGGTAAAATGAGGAGCCAGATTGTTGGGGGCCATATGCTGACTCTGTAAACTGCTTAGAGAGTGCTGTAAAAGCACTATGAATGGTATATACGCAAGTCTTATTGCTATTCTCTTAGTTATCTCAATAGCTTTTAATAATGAGTTGGGGACTGGGAATTGGAGTGGTTCTGCTCCTTTCTCAGTTGGCTGATTCAATCAGGGGTAATGGAAAAGGAGATGTGATCTCAGGTCCCTGCTTTTTGGGGTTCCATAAGACCCAGAACCTTCTCCATGTTTTTTAACATATGCATGAAGCCACTGACAGAAGTCATTTAGAAATTTGGTGTTCAGTAATATTGGTATGATAGACAGGATAGGTATTATCCAAAGCATATTAATAACTGGAGGTATGTGTCCTTCCACTCTATGGTATAGTGAGCAAGAAAAATCTTGTTTTCTCATTTTCAACCAATTTCTTTAACCCTTTCAACTTAATTTTAGTCTTGGCATTACTAGCCAATCTTTTGCCATCTGCAGACTTGAAAAGAATTCCCTCTCTTTATTCAACCTGTAAAGATGAGATCCAATAAAAGTTTACAGCTCAGCCTCTACAAATCAGATCATTATATCCTTAGTTCGTAATGGTTTACTGCAAACTATGTTTGTTAAACTTTGTCACAAATGAAAAGTCTTAGTATTTAGATTAGTTAATAGAGACAGAAGAAATTACAAAGAACGGAAAAGATACAACGAGGACTAAACAGAAGAATCATTACAGGTACACAAAAGTAGGTGATAAAAATTGTAGACCCGTCTGTGCCAAACCTTTGCTTTCCAGATGGGTTGGAGTCAGTGAATATTTTCAATACATACCAATTTTGCCCATCTTCAAAATTAAGACAATTCCACAATGTATACTGTCACATTTGCCATTTGATTACTTACTACAGTTACTTAGTATCAGCAATGTATTGGCTCGGTTACTATACAGCAGGCATGTCCAAAGTCCGGCCCGGGGGCCATTTGCGGCCCGGGGGTCGGTTTAATACGGCCCTCCAACAGCTCTCCCTGCTCTGTGTAAATGTGGCCCTCCCTTCCTCCCTCTGTCTCTGGGGCTGTGTGGCTGGGAGGGAGGTGGACGGAGGTTACGGACGCCTCCTCCTGCAGCGGGCGAGGGAGCAGGCGGGGTGAGCACCCAAGGCTACCGTTATCTTAAGCACCACCGAGGCTGTCGCCCGGCAGGGGCGTCAGGCAGGGAAGCCGGTCGCGCCTCCATCGCTGCACGTTCTGGGGCTGCGTGGCTGGGAGGGAGGTGAACGTGCGGCCCCAGAACGTCCGCTTGGTGCCTGCTGGAGGGAGCCGCGATGGAGCCGCGACCGGCTTCCCTGCCTGCGTCAGGCAGGGAAGCCGGTCGCGTCTCCATCGCGGCTCCCTCCGGCGGGCACCACGGCTTACGTTCTGGGGCCTCGCGTTCACCTCCCTCCCAGCCACGCAGCCCCAGAATGTGCAGCTCCCGCCGCACAAGGTTGCCCGGCAGGGGCGTCAGGCAGGGAAGACGGACGCGCGGCCTCAGAACGTAAGCCGTGGTGCCTGCTGGAGGGAGCCGCGATGGAGCCGCGCCTGGCTTCCCTGCCTGATGCCTCTGCCGGGCGACAGCCTCGGTGGTGCTTAAGATGACGGTAGCCTTGGGTGCTCATCCCGCCTGCTCCCTCGCCCGCTGCGGGAGATGTCCGTAACCTCCGTCCACCTCCCTCCCAGCCACACCTCCGGCATACCAGCCCTTCTGCTGCTTCCCGGGGTGGGGGAGGGGAGGGGAGGGGAGAGAGGGAGTGACTGACAGACACAGAGAGAGACAGAAGGGGAGGGAGGGAAAGACAGAGAGACAGACAGAGACAGAGAGAAAGAGAGGGAGGGAGAGAGACGGAGAGAGACACAGATAGAGAATGACACAGGGAGGGATTGAATCGGAGACAGACGGGGAAAGAGGGAGAGACAGACATACAGAGCGAGGGAGGGAGGGAGAGAATCAGAGAGAGTGACACACACACAGAGAGAAAGAGAAAGAGAGAAAGAAAGAAAGAGAAAGAAAGAGAGAGAGAAAGAAAGAGACAGAAAGAGAGACAGAAAGAAAGAGAAAAAGAGAGAAAGAAAGAGAGAGAGAAAAAGGGAAAGAAAGAAAGAGCGAAAGAGAGAGAGAGAGAAAGAGAGACAGAAAGAAAGAGAAAGAGAGAGATAGAAAGAAAGAAAGAGAAAGAGAGAGAAATGGAGAGAGAGAGAGAGGAAGAAAGAGAGAGAAAGAGAGAGAGAGTGAGAGAGAAAGGGAGACAGAAAGAAAGAGAAAAAGAGAGAGAGAAAGAGAGAGAGAGAAATGGAGAGAGAGAGAGAGAGAGAGGAAGAAAGAGAGACAGAAAGAAAGAGAAAAAGAGAGAGAGAAAGAAAGAAAAAGAGCGAGAGAAATGGAGAGAGAGAGGAAGAAAGAGAGAAAGAGGTAGGTAAGCTTTTTTTAAATTTATTTTCAATACATTGTGAAAACTCAACTGTCAGTTGATCTTAATGTTATGAAACAAAATAAAATAATTTATTTGCATTTAATTGTAATGGTTCAAAGAATGTTCGGAAAAATGTTCGGCCCTCCACCATGTTCACTTCATCCAATCTGGCCCTCTTTGAAAAAAGTTTGGACACCACTGCTATACAGAATGTGTGGCAATGAGTAGGACTACCTTGAGGAAGACCAGATGGAACTAAAAAAAATGGCGATGTTGCAAAGCTGGCTGGAGAAATCTGGGAGCTGAAGTCCTTCAGACTTAAAGTTGCAAAGGTTGGAGACTCCTGCTTTACAGAAATGGAAAATTCCCAGAATATATTGTTAGTTGAGGATACAACAAAAATTTTATTGACATATTTAAAAGGCCATTGCTTGGCCCACTAAATCTCTGACAAAGTAAATATACCAGAAGTATGGAGAAGACTCATCTGAGTTCAGGCTTGCATTTCTCACTAGTGGTTGTACACACCCCCACACTCACTCACACACCCATGGTATATACAGGTAGTCCGCAACTTATGACCACAATTGAGCCCAAAATTTCTGTTGCTAAGTGAGACATTTGTTAAGGAAATTTTGCCCCAGGTTACGATCTTTCTTGCCACAGTTGTTAAGTTAATAACTGCAGTTGTTAAGTTAGTTGCATAGTTGTTAAGTGGAATCTGGCTTCCCCATTGACTTTTCTGGTCAGAAGGTCACAAGAGATGATCACATGACCCCAGACACTGCAACTGTCATAAATATGAGTCAGTTGCCAATCAATTCAGTTTTGACCACATGACCATGGGGATGCTGCAAAGGTCGTAAGTATGAAAACAGTCATAAATCTCTTATTTTCACTGCTGTTTTTACTTCAAATGGTCATTAAATGAACTGTTGTAAGTCAAGGACTATGTGCATATATGTTTTTGTATTTAGCATCTCAACCTGTTCTTATATTCATCTGCCAATCTTCCAAGGATTCTCTATTGGTTTCATTGAGAGCATTCATCCCTCTTTTCCATTGCCTTCCAATTCTTTTATTTCCTTTAAATTTTCCTGCATATTTGTTCTTTTTGCCCAACACCAGAGGTGGGTTGCTCCTGGTTTGGCCGAACTGGTAGTGAAATTCAGGCCTGGATCTCAGAACCAACAGCAACCCAGGCCTGCCTTGCCCCCGAACCAGTTCCCTCCTCGCTGCTGGGCCACCACCATTTTGGTTTTTAGTAACTGCTTGTGTGCAATTCATTGTAAATTGTTCTGCGCATGTGCGAAGAACAATTTACATGGAACAGTGCATGTGCGCACAGCGTGTGGGTTGAAAACCAGCAGCAATCCACCCCTGCCCAATACTCACTCATACCACATTCCTAGGAGGTTTCTGGTGTTTGAACATTGCCTTTACAGGAGAAAACTGTCTTTAATTTATCCATGAATAAATGATGGCTTCTTCTTACAGTTCCTGATAGTCTTAGATTGAAACCATCCTTCAATCCATATTTCAAAATGTGTGTACCGCTTTTTCTCGGGTGCTAGCTTCCATAACTCAATATTATTATTGTCATAGACATAACCTTAACTTCCACAAATTGTCTAAGGATCTTTCCCCATTCGCCCTTAATTAGGAGTGTTTGAGGATGTGGTCAAACAAGTCAAGATGCTAGTTTCAATGGTGCAAACATTGTCCCCCAGCCTGGGGTGCTGCATGCGCCAAGGGCCCCACCTTCTGTCCTCATGGCTATATTATTAACAGGCCTGATGTCTTGCTTTGTATGCATTAGAGCCAGACATTTTAAACATTTTTTAAGCGTTTTAATGGTTTTTACTGTTCTTATTATTTTAAAATGTTTTTAGGGTTTTAACTGTAGTATATGTTTCTGAATTGTGAGCCATCCCGAGTCATTGGCTGAGATGGGCAGCTATAGAAATCCAATAAATTAATTAATAAAAATCAATCAAAGTTCTGCCTCTTTCTGCTGTGCATCATGCAGAACAGGCAGAGCTCGATTTTATTGTTCATATTTTTAACCACTTTTTTGACCACACCTTGTGGACTTCCATGTCCCTAAGCACAAAGTAGCCGTGCCACTTCTTTCTTCTCCGTTGTGTCCTTACAAGACCGCCTTCATCTCATTCCTGAGCCATGACAGAGGAAGACAAATGACCCTTACTGGTATTGTTGTTAAAGTGGTTTTCATCTTAAACTGATAGCATCCCATAAGAATGTAAACTCTACCCATTACATTGGAGGAAAGGTCAGATAGCCAGTAGTTAATGAGATCAGCACTAATTTACCATTTCACACTCTTCCAGTCCTTGGTTGGTATTATCTGCCACCAACTGGATGCTGCTGCACTAAAGAGCCGATTACAGCAGTACCATGTCAGGGACTTATCAAAACCATATCATGATGCATCCAGCGGTACAATAAATGCTTAATTCTAAAGTCCTTTTTGATTTAGTGCAAGACTGAAACAATACAGCCCCTAAGCAGTATGGAAGAATCTGCAGGGTGGAATTTGTCACCATTGCAAATGGAAAGGAATGCTGAGTAAGAGTGACGCTTGCAACCCAATTTTGTCTGGGATTCTGATTTCCTTAAAAAAAACTTTATTCAGATTAGGTTATGACTGAATGGAGAATTGGAGGAGGAAAGGAAAATGAGACTAAGATTATGGAGAGACTCCTGCAGACCCATCTCACTTGTTATAGGTACCCCCATGGTTGGGAGATGTTTTCTCATTGTTGGTGATAGGAGACTCAACCCATCACTTCATCAATCTATATGCCACGTACAATTTCTATTCCATATCATTCAAATAAATAGCAACATGCAAAACCAGGATATCAGCACATCTATGCATCAGCACAAACACAGCTGAGGCAAAAGAAGAAACAGCATCAAGGAGAATGATATACTTTTCTGCCAACTCAAAAATGGGGAGAGGAAGCATTTTAACTCAATAATAGAGTACGGTCAAAATCTGGCAATCCCTCCCTAAGATTAACTTCTTTATTTCTCCAGCACACCATCCATTCCGAGCCCAATAAAACAACCCTACCTACTGCTTTACCATCAAAGTTCTCTAAGCATTGTTTTTGTTTGCCTACTATTTAAGAGTAATCGAAAGTTTTCACATTTAATTTTTCATTTTAGAATCAGTTCTTCTAAATCATCCTTTAGAATGTTTTCACCAGAAGCTCCTATACCCATAACTCTCTTGTCCATGCAGTTAAGGTGGTGTCTTCTCAAGATATGGGCACTACACTTGGCCCAGATTTTCTCCCCGCCCCCCTTCTCTCTTTCCATCTTACTTTCACAATGGGACATTTAAAATTGTTGCAGTCAAATCTTGGATTTCCCACCAAACTATTAATATATTCTGATCTACCATACACCTACCTCAAATCTAGGCTGCATGATACTAGATCTATAAATTGATTGACACTAGAACTGTAATGGTTGATGGGGTATCTGGAACTATGAATTAATTTCTAAATATGACTAGATTTGTTCCATGAGAGCCAGCTTTGGTTAGTGATTAAGGCAGTGGTAGTCAACCTGGTCCCTACCGCCCACTAGTGGGAATTCCAGCTTTCATGGTGGGCGGTAGGGGTTTTGTCCGATACTAAAGCACTTTCCTTTTTTAAATTTAATTGACTTCCCTACTTTATAAATCACCATTACTGTGGAACCGGTGGGCGGTTAGAAAATTTGACTACTAACAGCGATACAAAAGTGGGCAGTAGGTATACAAAGGTTGACTACCCCTGGGTTAAGGCATCAATCTAGAAACCAGGGGACCCACTTTAGGCCAAAACCAGCTGGGTGACCTTGGGCCAGCACTCTCTCTCAGCCCCAGGAAGGAGGCACTGGCAAATAAGTTCTGAATTCTTGCCAAGAAAACTACAAGGACTTGTCCAGTTAAGTCCCACAGCCTGAAAGGCACTTTAGCAAAAAATGCTCCATTATGCAACTTTAAAAACCCACCAAGGCTTCTGGTTCAGGAATTTTACAGGATGGCATACCGGCAAGAATCTGCTTTTGATATTTATTCCCAAGATTAGAATTCATAGCTTGAAATCATAGGTTGGAAATCTTGCTTTTGGTAACTCACAATGCCCTCTTACAGTGCTCCTTGTCGTGAGGATGTGGATACACACATTCTTTCCACAAAGTTACACAACAAGGATTAAAGCTCTGGAAAACAAGGCTGCAGCGGTACTAAAAACAACAACAGTGAACTGCTCCTGGCCACATGTCCATCCCCAATTTTGTAAGAGGCTCGAACGGCAAACGACAGAGGCGGCTCGTGAGCAACCCTCACACTTCTTCACAAAATCAGGGCTAGGATGGAAGAGAAGCGGGGTTTTCACGTGCTTCCTCTTCCACCCCATGTGGAGAACCTGCGTGTGCTGTCTCCGTATGCAGGGAAAGGTTCTTACCCCAGCTCTCGCCCTGCGTGTAAATAGTAGAGAACTGCTAGGCGTGAGGGGTTGTTTTTTTTGGGGGGGGGGGGGAGCGCGAATTCTGGCGGCGGCTACGGCTGGAAGCGGTTAGGGGGAGGATTGTGAGGCCTCAGCCAATGGCGCGGAGGGCCGCTCTCAGCTGGCAGGCATTTAAATGGCAGCTAGCGCGCCGCGTTCTCAAACCCGAGGCAGAAGCCCGAGCGCCTCACGCGGGAAGAGCAGCGGCGAAGCTTCGGTCACGGTGGCAGGTGAGGCGTAGCGAGCAGGGTCCCGGCTTAGCCTTCGCCGAGGGGAGGGGGCGACGCTCCACGTCGTAGAGCAGGAAAGAGCAAGGCTTAAGCGGCGCTTTCTAGAGCAGGGGTCTCCAACCTTGGCAACTTTAAGTCTGAAGGACTTCAGCTCCCAGAATTCTCCAGCCAGCTTTGCTGGCTGGAGAATTCTAGGAGCTGAAGTCCTTCAGACTTAAAGTTGCCAAGGTTGGAGTCCCCTGTTCTAGAGGATGGCAGCCGAGCTCCGTGGCGCTACTCCCGAGACGTGGTGCCCGAGCGTTGTTTTCGAAGGCTCGGGGAACAAACGCGGGGGGAATCGAGCCGCCGCCTTGGCAGGAGGAACCTCTGAGTAACACCTAGAGTTCAAGCGGGCTTTATTTTCAGAATGGAGGGGTGTGTGCGTGGGACTTTTTAGCATAATTGCTGGCGCGGGAAAGACTGGCCCAACTGGGGGAATCGGGGCTTTGCTACTCGTGGTCACCGGGGGGTTTACCCGGGTGTAAAAGAGGAGGTTCTTGTTTTCTTGACTGCTGGGTGGGAGCTTTCAAACGGAGGCCCGTGCATGTGAAGTAGGCGGGAGAAAAGCCTTGCGGGGTTTTTTTTAATCCCAGGATAGAGCCACCGGGGTTACTCAAGGTAGATAATACGCTTCTGTGATTGTTGACAAGCTCAGCAACTCAGTGCGTTGCAGGCGGTGACCTTCCCCGTGGTGGGTAAATGGGGACGGTCTCCTCGATCTCCTAATTTTGGAGCCCCTTCGCTCAGGGGCAGAGAGGCAGCAGGCAGCATCTCCTCTTCCTCCCCCCCTCCCCCCATCGTATCAAGCTTGGCTTCCGAGCCCGCGCGTCTCGCCCTTCTGCCTGCCGGGTTACGAGGACGACGCAACGCCCGGGTAAACGCTGCCCCGAGTAAATCCTGCCATTGGTTTGAAATGTGGCGTCTTCCGCGTCTCGAAGGAGGTTTATGTCTGCCGCGCTGGCACTTGAATTAATAAAGCGGCACCTTAATTATGTAAATTACCTCACGTTGTTTACACTCGAGTAGCAATTGCGGCCGAGTCGCCGTGGCGAGGATGGGAGTAAAAGTTGTCTGGAAGGCGGCGGCGGTGGGGTGGCTAAGTGGGAAGTTTGGAGCACAATATCTCCAAATCGGCCCCTTGCGGTGTTTTGCAAGCCGAAAAGCTGATTTCCAGTTATGAGGCTCAGGGAGCAGCCGTCGTGGATAGTTGCATAAAACTTTCCTGCCACGGGCCATTTGCAGCCGTGACAACCCCTTAACTTCGCTAGGTAAGAGTTCCCACGATGCCACGGAGAGCGAGAAGCGTCTGTTTTTGACGCCGGTTAGCCAACGATTAGCTGTCGTTTGTGCAGATCTGGTGGGAATTGGATAGATTTCAGTGGCCCAGCGCAGTAGCGCTTCCACAAAAGTCGGAGGGAGAAACATTCAGGCAGGAACTATCGCTTTTGCGGACACAAGGAGTAAGCTACTCTCGCAAGCTGGTCTCTGATTTAGTAGGGAGGTTTCTAGGACAAGCTATACAAGTGGGTTAAAAGAAAACAATGGCCTCCCTCCCAGATTCAGTTACCTCTTTAAAAAAAAACTTTAAAAAGGTTTAATTACAGCCATGAAAGATAAAACAGGGGGGAAAAAAATAAGAGGTGCAAAATAAATGAGAATTTCTACTCCAGGAAAGAATTCCCTTATCACAAGTATAAGCAATTTCATCATCTTTTCACCTCATAATTAACAGATATAAAGCTAATTCATCCCGCAAAAGTGTCTCTTAACAGTGTCTCTTAATAGGCAAATCTGATAAGTAATGTGTTCTCCCATTCAGGTGTCTTCAAAAAGTCCATACAGAGCCCTAAAATAATAATATTTAACAAATACAAAATTTGTCATTCCATATATCAACTCACTGTTCATACTAGTATACTGGGACCACTTTATGCCTTCCAAACGTAATTTGGGAGGCATAAAGCGGTCCCAGTATACTAGTATGAACAAAAGACTAAAACTTAACAATTACTCCTTTAAAGAGAACAAGCTCTCAAAAACCTCTTACTTTGAGGAAGGACAATTAGGTACAAAGGCTATCAGATTAGGATACATAAAGTAACTACAGGGAGGAAGGTTAAATGTCATGTTAACTGTAAGCAAATTCAATACACAACATTTTCCCAGTCCAGCTGTCAACAAGGCCACAGAGAACCACCCAAAATAACATTTTACCCCATCTCTTCTCCCACCTTCCTTTCTTGATGCTGGTCATCTTACTCTCTTCATTTTTCTAAAGTTGCTAATCAAAGAGAAGTGAAGCAAAAATTCACTCCACCATGCTGCCATCATCTGATCTTCTGGCTTTCTAAACCCCTCCAAATGTCGGGTAAGCCTAGATAACTCATGTCAGCACTTTTTTTAAAATTACTCTTAACAAGGTTTACTAGATACTGCACTATACTGTGAAAAGGCTGGGAGGATTTTGTGTTGCTTTATCTACTCTGATATAGCACAGACAATAGAATCCCACATGGATCAAAATGATTAGTGTGTTTTGATTAAGATTTCTTTGGCAAAGATGAGATAGATGTGTTAGATTTTAGACAGAAGTTAGAATAGAAGCACTAACAGCCTTCTCTATGGAGACACTCTCTTAGACCCAGGTTTAAATCTAAGGCTTCTCTGGAAAACACTTTCAAATTAGTTCAAAATCAGGACTCAAAAGGATGTTAATGCATTAGAACATTGAATCAAACTAAGAAGAGGAATTTCAGCAGAGATAAATGTGAAGTTTTCCTTTTGGCTGGGAAGAATTTAGCATGGAGGGAGACCATATTAAGCAACAGTATAGGCAAAAAGGAGTTGAGTGCCTTGGTGGACCACAAGTTAAATACAAAGTAATAGCAGGATGTGGCTGAATGAAAAAGCAAATGCAATCCTACAGTTACAGTAGATTAGATCAAGAGAAGACATTGTTAGTCTACCTCTGATCACCATAGTTTTTAGACAGTGAAAACCAGGGGTGTGTCCAAAGAAGTAAACATATCCAACACCTTCAAACATTCCTCATTTTTTTTTCTTTCCAAGCCCTTTATTATCTCGCCTAATCTTCTTTGGACACACCTCTGGTTTTCACTGTCTAAAAACTGTGGTGATCAGAGATAGAGTAACCATGTCTTTAAAAGATGGAAGGTAAGAGATGGAAGGTAGAGTAAATCTCTTTAAAAGATGGAAGACTAGGTGAGATAATAAAGGGTTTGGAAAGAAAAACAATTAGAAATGTTTGAAGGTGTTGGATATGTTTACCATGGAAAAGGCAAAACTATGACAGGACAAGAAACTGATTTCAAATTATATGTTAGTTGCACATCACAAAAATTATCTGACAGTAAAATTGGAGATTGAATAGTGAGGGATCTCATTTGCCACTAGAAATGATCAAGAGTCTGGATGACCATCTTTGGGAGATGCTGTAATAGTGGGCTCTCACACTAGAATTAGATGTTCTAAAATATATCTTTGATCATTACATTCTGTTATGTCTGTTTCCATCTTTTAAAGTGGGTTTGATGTGGTTTGAGAGGACCCAGAATCAGGGTTCTATCTAATCAAAGTATTCACTGGTGATTTTGGATTAGTTAGTCTCTCTTTCATCCTATCTGATACGATTGGTACTTGAATGAAATTTGGTGAGAGGGCATCTTCCTTGATATATCACAGAAAAGGTGAAATTTAAATACTTTCCTTGATAGATTAATTAGTTTCCAAAAAGTTTCCAAAAAGTATACCAATTGAATGGTTTTCAATAGGATATATTAAAATATCTATATATGATCCATTGATATTTATTGTCAAGAGCCAGTTTGGTGTAGTGGTGAGATCATGAGTTCTAGTTCCACCTCAGGCACACACCTATCTGGGTGACCATGGGCCAGGCACTGTCTCTCAGCACTAGGAAGTGGGCAGTTACAAACTCCTTTGGAAAAACCTTGCCAAGAAAACTTCAAGGACTTGCAGAGGTCGTTGCCAGGAGTCAAAATTGACTTGCAAAAAACTTAAAAACCCAACATCCACCTCCCCAAACTATCCCTTTAAGGTATTGTCCCACAGCAGAAGAGAAAACTCAAGTTGATAGTTTATAATTTTTAAGTTCATGTTTATAATTTAATTTGAAATTTAAAAAAACCTTTGCTCTTGGTAGAATGTTATTGTTTCAGTAGATTTTTTTAAAGCTTCAAAGAAACATCCCATCTTTAGGCTAAGAAAAGTATTGTAAACTCTTTCTTAGGACAATATAGTCTTCCCCTGTCTTCATCTGCAGGACAGATCTGTGATTGAGATTTGCAATTCAGTTTATATTGAGTCTCTCCATAAAAGGATGAAGGCATTAGCAACCATTTGTTCGAGTCCTTCTCTCTGGCTCTTTAACTAGAAAGGGAAAATTAAAAGAAGGAGCAAGACTTACAAGATTAGTACTATACTACAACCCGAAAACTTGCAATTGTAATTATGCAAGTAGGGCATTATTATTGTGTTTGCTTTGTATCTCAGGATGCTGTTGCTAGTTTAGCAATAGTTTTAGAGATGTGTTGAATACTGGGCTGAATTTATTATTTTTAGGCTTTTCAATATTCAGTTATTCATAATGAATAATAGAGTAAAATTATTTCTAATGCTTGTAAATCCTTCTTTACTCATTTGCATTCTACTCTTGTATTTTCTTTCTTTTCTTCTTCCTGTTAATATATTTTCTCTAAAATGTCTCAGAGGGAGGGAGAGGTATCACTGATATTGTGCCCTCTGACTTCGATATCACATTAAAAGAAAATCTCAAACAAAATAAAAGATGAAATATCCCTGCATTTCTTGGCAAATGTGTAACCTTCACTGATGAGAATAACTCAATTGTATACTATCTGTGAATAATCCAGGTCATCAGGCTAGAATAGAAGCAAAACTGAACTGGAAGGATTCCTTTTCTGATCCAAAAGTAAATTATTGGATATTATATCCAAAATGCAATATATCCTATTCTCAGTGTAAATCTATCATGGCCTGCAAGACTAAGCTTCATATTAAAGACTGATTCAAGTAGGGAGGATGAATAACAACAGATAAAAATATGGGTTTAAATATAATAAATACATCTAATATTGGTTTAAATCTAATAGGGGTGAGTAGGGAGGTGGCCCTAGCCTAGGGTGAGGCTAGTAGCAGGTGCAAAGTCAGGTTGTTGTTAATAATAATAATAATAATAATATTTAATATTTGTAAACCGCTCCCTCTCCCCATAGGGACTCGGGGCGGTGCACAGGAAGAATAAAAAACAATAAATATATACAAACATTTCTTTAAAAAACAAATTAAACCTAAACCTGTGCTAAAATTCCCCATTAAAACTAAGCTATACTAAAAAACTTCCCAATAAAACCCCAGAGACAGAGAGACTATCCTAGGCCGGCCAGACAGAAAAGATGTGTTTTTAATTTGAGACGGAAGGAGCGGAGGTCCGTGGTCGTCCTAATGTCGGGGGGAAGGTCGTTCCAGAGGGCCGGGCCCGCCACAGAGAGAGGCCTTCCCCTGGGTGTCGCCCGCTGACAAAGTCTAGTGGACGGCACCCGGAGAAGTCCCTCTCTGTGGGAGCGAATTGGCCGTGAGGATGTATGAGGCAGGATCCGATCCCGCAGATAGCTAGGTCCCGAGCCATGGAGCGCTTTGAAGATGATAATTAATGTTGCCCGATCAACTGTAGGTCTGTTGGAAGTAGAGGGGAAATTATGCCTTCAGGTTAGTTTTGATTTCTGGTGACTTCACCTGCAGTTTTCTTGGCAGCATTTTTCCAAAGCGGCTTGCCAATTCTTTCTAACTAAAGCCAAAAGAAATGACTAGGCTAAGGCAAGACTAGAACTCAGCTTTCTGGTCTTTAATCAATTATCTGAAGCATTACCCCAAACTAGCTTTCAACAGTTAATGTTGATTGATGATTATATGTCATCAAGTCATTATTGACTTTCTTGTCTCTTTTTCTTGTCATTTCTCGTTCTGTCCTTTTGGAATCAGAGTTTATGCTTTTTTTTTGTTTAACATGATCGTGTCATAAATAAATGCAAACTGCTTTTTACTAAAGAAAGGCCACCTGGCTTGGGGCTTGAGGTCATATAAACCAGGTCAGGATTGTAGAAAGCTATCAGTTGAAATCCCCCCTCCCTTTTATTTAAATTGGGGGTTTACTACAGTGCACCATGAGCATGAGATTCAAATGCTGAGGATTTAACATTAGTTGCCAATTATAATTTAGGAGTATGGTAATTGCCAAAGTCTACATGTAGACTTTTTTGGCTCATGTTGATCTGAGAAAACAAAAGTTTTGAAATTTCTAAAACAAAATAAGTAATTACATCCTAAAAAAAAGTAATAGGAAAATTATGGCCTAACCTGACTGGAGGCCAAGAAATGCAAAATGCAACAGTATTACAATAAACATTAATTTTACCCTTTGGTTTAGATTCTTAAATATTTTGTGTTTGGAAACTATATTGCATGTTAACTAGAAGTTAAACTCTATTTTAGTGTAGCTATATTTTTTTAAATTAATGACCTGAACTTGTTTTGTTTAAATGAGCTTTGTTCACAGGCAACTCATCTTCAAGTGGGGCTTGGTGAGCACATTTTGGTTTTTCCTCTGCAATTTCCTAGGGGAAAATGTTCCAATATTTAAGGAAATCTGTTAATCATAAAGTGATTATCATAAAGTGGCATTTTTTCATTAGTGATTTAATGCTACATTGGTCATTGGTTCCTGTTGGAGTTGTGTGTTTTAGGCTCCAAACTAAATATAATATTTGAAATATTTTTTCCCCTTTCCCAGATTCCCAACAGATCTAAGCAATGTATATGTGGAAAGGTTAAATCATTTTGCTTCTCATAGAATCCTAATTTGAGCAGTACCGATTTGCAGTGAGAGCAAAAAAAAAAACATACCAACATTCTAACTCTGTCCATTTTCTCCCCTCCACAACTCCATACTGCAAATTGGAAAAGGGGGAAAATAGTAAACATCTTGAAGTTGTATTAATGGTCTATACAGTCTCAATTTCTCTAAAAATGCAAGTAGAAAAATAGGAACCATCTTTGGTAGGAAGGTAACAGTGTTCCATGTGCCTTTGGGATTTAGTCATGCCAGGCTACATGACTACGGACAACGCTGGATCTTCAGCTTTGAAACAGAGATGAGCACTGTCCCTTAGAGTCAGGAATGACTAGCACATATGTGCGAAGGAAACCTTTACCTTTTAATATTACTTTTGTTTTTGTTTAATGAACTTTTCTGAAAATCGAGTTTCTATGTTTTTTTGAAATCCATTCTCTTCAGTCACAAAACCCTTATCGTGATCCTATCTTTGAGACTAGCAATTAAGTATGCTGAGTGATAATTATGCTACCACAAACCTATTTTATGGAGTCTGAATCTAGATATGTAGTGGGGAAAATGGTGGGGAAGACATTTCCTTTGCATATCTTTCAAGAAATGAAAGAAATTTTAAAATCTCGTGGAGGGTCTTAGTGTGAAAGCACCGAGTTTCATCTATATAAATAAAAATTTAAAATAGTTTGTACAAAGCCACTAATCTCAGAAAGTACTGCACCGATCGGCACCAAATTTTCACACAATGTTCCCAAGAACTTCCAAAGCAATCATACGTACATTTTGTGTGGCTGGCACAACTGTGCCATGTCAAGCAGCACAAATGTAAAAGGTACATACTTCTGAGGTTTTCACCTCCCTTAAGCTCCTCCTACCTGGCTGCTTCTGATGATGCGTCATGCACATGCCCCTCACATTTCCAATGGTCATTTCCTCAGCAACCGAATAAGCCTCCAATGTTTCCTCACACATGGCACATTCACAGATGGCCCATTTCTGGTCCCAGGGGACTGCATGGAGGCCTACAAGGCCCAAAACTAGGCATGGAGGGTGGCACATTTCCATGTGGCCCATTTTTGGTCCCAGGGGCCTGCATGGTAGGTAGGTAGGTAGGTAGGTAGGGGGATAGAGAGAGGGAGAAATTACAGTAGGTAGGTAGTTAGAGAGAGAGAGAGGGAGAAATACAGTAGTTAGGTAGGTAGTGGGATAGAGAGAGGGAGAAATACAGTAGGTAGTTTGGTAGGTAGGGAGAGAGGAAGAAATACAGTAGGTAGGGTAGGTAGGTTGGGGATGATACAGTGCTTGTGTGTACGTGTTTGTGTGTGCAGGTGTAGATCTACACACAGATTGGTTGGCCATTTAACCAGACTGGGCCACAGCAACGCGTGGCTGGGTACAGCTAGTTTAAAATATTTTCATGAAATATTTGAACTTACTTGTTTTCTTTGGTGTTACTCGGGTTCTATTTACATTTTTTAATGTAAATAAAAGACCTGGGCAAGTACAATAACCTTTGTTGGAACACAATGTAATACTTATGTGGCATAGTCCATTCATGTAAGCATTCAACATTTGCACCACTGACTTGACTCAAATAATAAAGTCCAGTATATTAACTTGATGCTATTGTTGTTGTTAGCATGTTGTATTGTTGTATGCTTACTATGTAAGCATAGTATAAATAGATTAAGTTTCAGTCCAGTTTCTGAATGTTTCTTGCACAGAAAATCTGTTTTGTAGTTTTGGATATACTTTTTGATTGGTAGAAAACAACCTGATAATAATATTCATTTTGTATTCTTAGAATGGCTCGCACAGTTTCTGCTGTTGGAGTCCTCCTTCTGTTCAGTCTTCTGCTGCCCTCAGCAGAGGGCAGCAAAAGGAACCGTGGATCACAAGGAACCATCCCTTCTCCTGACAAAGCCCAGCCCAATGACTCCGAACAGACCCAGCAGCCACCCCTGCCACCAGGCTCCAGACCCCGGGGGAAGGAGAAGGCCAAATCTACTGAAGAGGTGCTGGAATCAAGCCAAGAGGCATTGCATGTAACAGAACGAAAGTATCTGAAAAGGGATTGGTGCAAAACACAGCCGCTGAAGCAAACAATCCAAGAGGAAGGCTGCAGAAGCCAAACCATCATTAATAGATTCTGTTATGGCCAGTGCAATTCATTCTATATCCCAAGGCATATCCATAGGGAAGAAGGTTCCTTCCAATCGTGTTCATTCTGCAAACCGAAGAAATTCACCACCATGGTGGTTACCTTGTCTTGTCCAGAAATGCAGCCTCCAATCAAGAAAAAGAGGATCACACGAGTGAAAGAATGCCGCTGTATATCCATAGACTTGGACTAGGAGGGATCACTGCTCAACAGTGTATTTCTTCCTTCAAGCCAGGCATCTTAACCTCTTTGGGTATGTCCAAATGGGACATGAATCAAAGAGAATTTGGAGTGTACCCTAGGCTTAGTAATACCTGGGATTCTGCACTTGAATCTGTGCCATTGACTCTCTCATGATCATCAGTAGCAATATCTGTCATAGATTTGGAAGCATTTAGTTATGTTCTGAGGAAAACGTGGAAAGGAATTAAGTTAATTGCAGCGAGTGCCATTGTGATGGAGAAGGAAGCTTGCATGCTATCACCTTTATTGGGACATTAAATAGCCACTTCTAGAGCTAAGAAGGAAAGACAAACAGGGCAGGTAGAAAAATGAACAAAAGAAAGAAAAGTGATGTATACGCCATCTCCTTGAATATCTTGAATGTTATTTCTGATTGCATTTCGGAAGCCAGCAGCATTTTTCAATACTGTATATACTCATCTATAAACCTATCTGCGGATAATCTGACCCTTGAATTTTTTGCTTGCACATCAACCCATTTTTCAAGGTACCATCTCCCATTGAAGGTGTCCGCTTCTTGCATACCATAATTGTTGTGGTTGTCTAACTTTTAAAACAAGTTTTTGCACACTGCAAACCTCCCCAAAACAGGCCCATTTTTCATGAAAGCGGGCCCATTTTTTCATCAAAAAAGGGCAAGGATAGCCTTTAGGAAGCTTATAGAGTGCTGCTGGGGGCTGGAGGTGGGCAAAAAATGCGCAGTTTTTCACTCATTTCTCCCCTCCCCAGCCCCCAGGAGCTCTCTGAAGGCCTTCTAAAAGCTATGCATGGCCATTTTGATGAAGGGGGCAGAGTTTCAGGAGGCAAAAATGCTGTATTCAGTGTATAAGATGCACCCAGATTTTCAGCCTCTTTTTTTGAAGGAAAAAGATGTGTCTTATACGCCGAAATATACGGTATACATACAAGTACTTAAAAAACGTGGAGGGGAAAACTTATCAAGAGTATCTGTAGGGAAGTCCATCCATGGATAAACCAGCCTAAATTTTGAGGGTTAATTGCCACCTAAAATTTTCAGCTTCTCCATGAGTATATATGGTGATATTAAATTGCAGTTACTCTTTTTAAAGTCAACTTGTCTAATACGTATGTTGACAATTATTATATGTGCATATATGCATCCCTTACAAAGCCACGCACTGTCCCACATAGTCAGCTCATACAGAAAGCGAAGCATTGCAATAGCCATTTTAAACTCCAAATATCACAGATTTACAATTTTCAGGGAAGATCCTAAATAACCTCATTGATGCTTCCCAATTTTTTTTCAATCTGTCACGAGTGGAATATGGAAGAAGTTAAGATAATGAATAGTTTTGAATGTGAATCTGGCTAAAGAAATGCTTCTTTCGTGCTGTAATCATGACATGCATTATCTTACTAGAGAATTCCATTTTCAGACAGTCAGATTCCTGCCATTACATGTAGCTCTTGGTCACTTAGGACAAAAGAGATGACAGAATATACCTGTTATATATATTTTTTGCACTTTTTCTGAAAGTTGTGAAGGTTAGGATTAGCTTGACCAATGTTTTTCAATACTTAGCAACCTTGAGATTCAACTTTAACCCTCAGAATTCCCCCAGCCAGCAGGACCTTAACTGCATGATATTAATTGTGGTTGAATATATACAGAATGTGACTTGGTGAGACTCTGTGTGACATCCAGGTAGCCAGTTTTCTTAACATGCATAGCTGGCAGCTGGAAATCATAATATCCATGAAGTTGCACTAGGGAAGAGAATCTGCCCTGCCTCTTCCGTGGAATATATCTCCAAAGCTGACTGGTGGTCTCCTAAAGTGATGTTAATGCTATATCTTTTAATTACTATAGTGCTGGTAGTCTAGTAGATACAGCAAAGTTATGGATCACCTAATGATGGATCACCTAATGATGTGGAATATTGCTGTTTCCTTACAGACAAAAAGATAGCCAACTTAAGCAGTGTTGCTGTTTGTTTGTGTACGTGTATCTCCAGTCTGGTATCTGATGTAGTCTTCTGGGCTGAAATATTTGTTGATGAATGAGTGGTATTAGAAGAGCAGTAGAAAAAAACCTTCCCAACTAATCGGGAATTTATGTGGGAACCAAATGGATTGTAGATTCAACTTGATCTTTATGCCTAATTGCATTTTTTATGTGGAAAAGAAAAGCAAGAATGTGCTCCAAGACTGGAAGAAACTTGTGAGTTTGTTAAAACAGTGACAATTATGTGGCTGCATAGAAGGCACCAGATGACATTTCTGCCTTGTTAAACTGTTAAATCATTGGTCTATAATCTATCATATTTCAAGCATTATCTGGTCTTTATGGTATAGTGTCTTTTTTGCTTCTCCCCAGCATTACAGTGAATGATACTTATTATAATGTTATAGCATAACCACATATATATATCTATATTCCAGAAACACAGACTGTATCAGGAAGCTACTAAATACCACCTCATTAAACACAGATATAAAAATGACTTGTTTTTAGAAGCCACAGCAATCACAGAGTTAATTTTTTTTTAAATGCAATAATAATTTACAGAACAGCTGCGGGTACAGACCTTCTGCATTAGACACTTAAGCCACTAGGCCTATAACAAGATAATATCCACATTACAATATCTGCCATGATAAAACACAATTTTCTCTATATCTAATCTTTTCATCAAACTGCTTCCTGACCTCATAGGTACAAGTCTAATATGCCAATTTATATTAGCACATTACAGTGCATCATATCCCCAGGCTTCATTTTTTGGTAGAGGATCATTAAAATATGATATCTGAGCTACGAGAGATATTTTCCACTATGTGGATTGTGAAGTAGAAAGATATTTAATGGCATTGCCATGTCTGTAGGATATGAGTGTTGCCTAATTCAGAGCATGTTTTAGACAACTTCCCTTTTCCTTTTGAACTGTTGGAAGCTTGTGCTGATCCTTGCTTTTCTTCCATCAATTGTTACAAAGGACACAAAGCAATTCAGCATTCTGGATAGGGCCATTTTGAAGTAAGATTTGCCAAGAATATGAGCTCCTAATACAAAGGTCCTTCCTGACTCTCTGTATAAACAACAATTTTCAAACAAACATAGATTCTATAAAGAACTTTTAATAATGTTTATTCTTAAGTAAAACCATTGTACAAAAATTGATTTGTTGTACATAGAATTTAAAATGCAACCTTAGATATTTAAATGTGATTTTAAGCCGATACTCCTCCTTGTAGAATTTCACAATGCAAGTGTTGGTTTTAAAAATAAACTTCTGTGTTATAAATGAATGAGTACGTGGATATAACTTATCTGCGCGAACATGCATGTGCATGCAGCTCAATTTGTGCAAGTCATGGGGCGGTAGTGGGCTATGGCCCAGAGGCTGGAGACTCCTGGGTTTATGTAATGCTTCAAAGTTCTTTTCTTCTACCTTTGCTTTTGCTTTAAGTATGGATGGCCTGGAACAAGTGGTGGATTTCACATTTTGTTACCACCAGTTTGCCGCACACACGGTTGCTTTGCAGAGACACATGCCCCTTCCATGCATGCGCCCGGCCTCAAAACATGCCTAAATCAGATGGTATAGAGCCGGAGCAGGTGGGTATCCACAATTTTCACTATTGGTTTGGGTGAACTGGTCCGAACCGGCTGAATACCTCCATTGGCCTGGAACTTCATTTCCAAGGCAGCAGAAGTTTTAGATCCTGAACTGAACTTTTTTTCCTGGAAGTAGAATCAAATTTCTTACTCCAAAGTGTGGCTGACTATTTGGAGTGAAGCTATAATTATCCATAGGAAGAGGATAGGGAGAGCCAAAGAGCCAGTAGGTTAGTAAATAGGAGTACAGGCCTGGGACCCGAGAGGCCCCCATATTCATGTCCTTAGTTGATGGATTTCAATCGGTGACTTTTATCCTCATTATTTTGTAGCCCACTCTTTAACCCTAATTAGGATAAAAATGAAGAGTGACCCATTAATGCTGCCTTAGTTGCTTTGAGGAAATGTAGGGATATATATAGTGGGAAATAATTAACCTTAACTGTAACACTAGTTCTGCATATTCTCTTTCTATAGAATTATAAAAATAGAAACCAAATGTAAATGTTTGATTTCTCGAAGGATGTTGTCTATTCCTTATCTTAAAAGTTAGAGTACCTCGCATGATTTCATGTGGCAAGCATGAACAAAGATTTAGCTGGTATCTGTCACTTTTTCGCTGAGATTGTGAGCTAGCGTTCAGCTTACACAGAGCTACCCTGTTTATCTCATATAATCTTTCCTGCTCTTGGCTTGTTATGGAAAATGTTTTAATCAATATCTTCTTCTTTAGATTTGAAAGACTGGTTGTGTTTACCTCATTCTTGAATTAACCTATTTTCTGGCTTTACATGGTGTATGGAGACAACTAAACAAGTTGGTTCAATCCAATATGCTAAGCTATAAAAAGCCTAAGCAAGAATAACACTACGTTTTGTGTAAGGTCTGATCTAGGTCAACTTATTATATGAAAACAGTCAATGCAGTTTTAAAAGATCTAACATATATCATTTTAAAAGAGACTACGTCTAGGACTTTTCCATGGAAATGGGCATATTGGTCAAAGTGTGCAACCCAACAGAGTATATACTAATATAGGGTCTGTTTGACAGATAATGGTTATTTCAGCAAGCCTAGCACTCAGACACATTGACTGCAGTTGAGTTTCGCCCATTTGTTACCCAAGTGTACAGTCTATGTAATCAAAGCCATAGAGGCTTGGTTCATTTTCATAAGAGCCCATAATTATTCATCTTTATAGTTCAAATAGTTGGCTCACCCATACAGACACGATCTTAATTTTCTCTTTGGTGAGCAGTTACTTTTCTTCAACCCATCTGTTCCCAAATCCAACAGCTATGGACATTCATACCAATACCATTTGGAATCTGGTTAGTTTGATCTGATGACTAAGATTGAACGACTTTTATAAGGCTTCATATAAGCCTGAGTGGAATGCTTAGCTGAGTTTTGATACTGGTGTCTGTATTGTTGCAACTATTTCTTGATGTTGCTTTTGTTGTTTTTCCCATGATATTAGAACCAATTTTTTTAATGCCATGTCTTTTCTTACATAATCATAAGAAGATGTGAAAGACAAATACATTGACATAAAAGAGAGTGATTTGATTAAGTCAAAGAGAAACATTTCTAAGCGGCAATATGGTTTGGCTCTTTTATCTTTTGTGTGATACAGATGTCTCAACATTTGGGGATGAATCAGATGGAGCAGAACATGTGTAGGAGATTCTAACAAGAACACTTTTATTTGTTTCTTAAGTTATAAGGCAAATGTTAACGGTGCAGGGCCAAGGAGCAAAATGGCAAACAGATGCAGTCAGTAGGTATTGTGCCTACAATTCTAATAGAAGATACTTATACAAGATGAAAGTAAGAGGAAGATCCCAATGCTTTCTCCTGCAACGTGTTCAGAGCCCTGCCTCTCACTGCTGACATGCTAAAGCCAGATTTAAATAAATAAACAATGCATAAGTACACACAGATCTTTGACATAGCGACATTTCAATGGTGAAAGGAGGTGGCCACAGTATGCATCGGTGGTACCTAAATTGCATCACCTTCATTTCATTGCATAAAGGATAACCAAACCTTTTTTCTGTCAAGCATGAAGAATGGTTCACACACACCACATTGCTATTTTTATGGATGTATTAATATATAGGGAGTGTTATTTGTTGCACTCAAAACACAGTATGGTGGAGCAGCAGAGTCTTCAAGAGAGGAAACTGTTCGAACTCAAGGTCAAGGGCATATTTTGCAAAGCAGATCTCAGGCATTGTAACTAACATCTCAAACTATTAGGGTTAAGTAATAATTGGGGAGAACACTTTTAGGGAAAACCTGAAGCAATGGCTAGTGAAGCTATATAGTAGTGGTCTCCTTTACAAATAAATAGCCTTATCTAGTGCGAAACAGCTTATAGAAATAGCAATCCAATATGTTTCAATCAGGGATATTTGTAAGGTTGTGGATAGCATGATAATAGCAAGTATGAACATTGGCTTGAAGTCCCACCTCTTCTTAGTTTGCATCACACCATCAGGGTGGAGCTTCAGTTGCCATGGTTGTCTGCACCATCTTGAATTTGTGCAACACACAAGACTACATAATGATAGACTAGTATTTCAATGTGTTTTGTACACACAGCCATTCATCCATGAGTAAAAAGGAGTAGTTTGATTATTTTCAATGTGACTACAAATTCTGTCCCTATAGCAACAATTACAAGGGATGTGGTGGCTCAGTGGCTAAGATGCTGAGCTTATCAATCAGAAGGTCGGCAGTTTGAATCCCTAGCGCCATGTAATGGAGTGAGCTCTTGTTACTTGGCCCAGCTTCTGCCAACCTAGCAGTTCGAAAGCATGTAAAAATGCAAGTAGATAAATAAGGACCACCTTTGGTGGGAATGTAACAGTCTTCAGTGTTTAGTCATGCCGGCCACATGACCACAGAGATTTCTTCGGACAGCACTGGCTCTTCAGCTTTGAAATGGAGATGAGCACCGCCTCCTAGAGTCAGGAACGACTAGCACATATGTGCAAGGGGAACCTTTACCTTATAGCAACTATTCATATAGGTCAATTTTTAAAAAAATGATTCTAATGTGTTTACTAAACAATAAAGTAAATTATTTTAAGTTAAAAAATTAAAAAGGCCCCGATTTCATGAGGAAAAAAAAGGACTGCAAGTCTTAGCTCTCTCAGATTTTAGTCATTTAAAATCTTTTTATAAAAGTATTCACAAGTATATTGCTGACTCATGTCACAAAGGAATCAGCAACAAATAGAATTAGCATCACAATGTCTTCCTCTTTTGCAAAACAAGTTTTGAGGTTCTCACACAATGATTGACTGAGGGCAATATGTTAATTTAAGTGCTCTCCACACAATTATATTCTAAAAGTGTTTTTTCTGACATGTAACTCAGAGGTTTATCAGGTCCACAGAACAGGGAATACCAAAGATTCAAAGATTGTAAAAGAGGTTTTCAATATGGCAAAAACAAAAGATACAATGGGCTAATGTGATCCTGATATTTATAATGCAATCCAGTACATAATATTTGGAAATAAGTCCCTGTGGTGCTCGATAAGCCAATTCAATATTAATCAGACTATAGCCTTGATTAGCCAGTTTGTCCAGTGGTTAATACATGAGAGTAGGAACTGGAAGATTCTGAGTTCCAGTCCCACCTTAGGCACAAAGCTAGCTGGGTGAGCTTGAGCTAACCCTAGGAAGGAAGCAATGGCAAACCACTTCTGAAAAATCTTGCAAAGAAAACTGCGGGGACTTGTTCAGGTAGTTTCCAAGAATCAGATGTGATTTTACAGCAGGGGTCTCCAACCTTTGCAACTTTAAATCTGAAGGACTTTAGCTCCCAGACTTCTCCAGCCAGCTTTGCTTCTCCAGCAGTCCTTCAGCTTTGCTGGCTGGAGAATTCTGGGAGCTGAAGTCCTTCAGACTTAAAGTTGCAAAGGTTGGAGACCCCTGTTTTACAGGACAAAAAAAATAGCCTTAACTACTTAAAAAGGGCACTCATCCACATTCACTTGTGTAGTAATCTAAATACCTATTGGGACTGAAAAGATTTCAAAGGCCTTTCAAAAATCCAAACAACAGATTAAGTTTCTGTTTTCAAGTTTTAATGATGCATTTTCAATTGAGATGTAGGGAAAGGTTACAGAATTAAAGCTGCTAAAGAATCCATCTGTCACCATCTGTCTCTATGATGGAGAAACTTGGCAATTGGATTGCAAGATGGCAACAGTAGATGATTGCATCTAATTTTCTGCAGTGCAGCAGATGCCAGATGTTTCTTCTTCTTTGATCTTAATCACACTTGAGGTTGCAGACAATAAGATTGTTTTAAAATTTATCGTCTCTTTGATTTCCACATTTTGGTGCTTTTAAGGAGAGATTTCTAAATGTTGACAAGTGAGGTGGCATCAAAAGTGTCAAGTAATTAATCTCTTTTGTAAAAAGGTCTTAATTAGAACCTATTTATGTTTCCATGCAACATGAGTTCTTGTTCAGGCAATCATAAATTTGCTTCATATAATGAAGTCTCATTGTGTTGCTTATCATAATATTTTAAGCATCTGTAGCACATCTTCTGGTAAACCTTTCATGTTGCCTTAAAGCTATTGGAAACTATAGCTGTTATTAATCAAAAGAAGCAGGAATTAAAAGATGCATTGATTCTATTATTTCAGCTGCTGGGTTTTTTAAAGAAATTAAAACAAATTGATATTTCTAGAGTATTATTCTTACAACTCATCTATGGCATATAATTTCTATTTAACTTCTTAGCAAGAAGTTAAACCCTAGCAAATTAATATTTGCTAGGGTTGCATAAGGCTGCATAAGCAGAGGGATAGAATCAAGATCACGTGAATTGTTAATACCACTTTATAATGCCTTGGTAAGGCCACACTTGGAATACTGCATTCAGTTTTGGTCACCACGATGTAGAAAAGATGTGGAGACTCTAGAAAGAGTGCAGAGAAGAGCAACCAAGATGATTAGGGGACTGGAGACTAAAACATATGAAGAATGGTTGCAGGAAGTGGGTATGTCTAGTTTAATAAAAAGAAGGATTAGGGAAGACATGATAGCAGTGTTCCAATTTCTCAGGGGTTGCCACAAAGAAGAGGGAGTCAAACTATTCTCCAAAGCACCTGAGGGCAGAACAAGAAGCAAGGGGTGGAAACTAATGAAGGAGAGAAGCAACTTAGAACTGAGGAGAAATTTCCTGACAGTTAGGACAATTAATCAGTGGAACAGCTTGCCTCCAGAAGTTGTGAATGCCCCAACACTGCAAGTCTTCAAGAAGATGTTGGATAGCCATTTGTCTGAAATGGTATAGGATTTCCTGCCTAGGCAGGGAGTTGGACTAGATGACCTCCAAGGTCCCTTCCAAATCTGCTATTGTATTATTGTATTATAATATTAAAATACTAATATAATATAAAATATTGTGAGTTCTATAAACCTCAATAACTCCAGGGCTTTAGAAGTTCATTGCAGTATATAGGACTTCTGGATCAGAAAAAGCAAAAATAGAGATCACAAATCTATGAGTTTTATAGGGCAATTTCCACAAGTGTTTATCCTACAGGTATGACATGGCTTATTCATAACCCATTATCTAATTTCTATGATGCTATCCATCAATATTATGATTTCATTTTGTAATGTTGGCTTTCATGCTCTACTATGTGCAACATGTTTTGATATTTTAGTATTATAGACCTCACTGCTAGTGGTTTCAAACTCTTGACTGCACAGCTAAGTGGAAGAACAAAGTTTACCTGTCTGCCTGAGTAAAGCTGACTCTTATATGACATTGACAATGAGATAGAATCTTTCAATGCATCTGAATGAAGTCAATTTAGAGTATACATGGCAGATATGTAGTACCCCCAATTCAGCTTTCCAACTAACTGACTGAAATGGCTACCTCATTCTTCTTAAAGGTAGATTTTCAAACCTCGAAACAACTTTCTGTGACTACCCCCTATCTTTGGAGATAAGGATGGTAGTTACACCAATTACCTGGAAATAATCAATTAAGGTTTGACAGCCTAAATGTATGGAGGTCCCTGAAACTGAAATACAGGATGATTTTTTTTTTAAAGTAAATGGATTCCTCCAAAATCCCTGTGTAATACCTCATTAGTTGGGGCTCACATCAAACTTTAGTCCACTGTGGCAAGAATAGGGCTGACCCTGGAAGGAAGTGAAGCTGAAGTTTAAATAAGGACATGTTTGGAGAAAATATCAGTCACCTGAAACCCACCCTCATACCCTTTCATTTAGATCTGGATGTTGCTCCTTGAGGCAAGAGGTCAGCATGTCCGTCATGGGTAGGCGACACCGTCTGCTCTTCTCAGTTGGTCAGCAATGTTGTTTTCTTAAGAAGCAGGATGTTATTCCTAGAGGTCTGCCACTCGGCAAGGTCAACAGTAATATTTTATGGTTAATGTTTATTATTAATTTTGGCTGTGGCCTTTCCTTTAAGCATTTGTATGGTGTCAACCTGAACTGCTGTGGGTCAGAACTTGACAAGGTTATGACATGAACCAAGCATTCACTTTTCTTTCCCAAACACACACTAGCAAAACAATGCACATGGGAACTGGGAAACCCTATATTAACTTATACCGTAACGTCTACATCCTGAAAAAATAAAAGCAGAACTAGGAGTCTTTTTATTTTTAAGCAGATCTGTTTTCAGGTAGAGAGTCTTTTTCACCATAGCTGTAACCAAATGACAAAATATACTGGGATTGAGCAAATGACCCTTCTAAATAAGTGAGTGTAGAATTACATTCTGTTACAGAGACAAGGGGTGCTTCCAGATGAGGATTTAGTGCAAAATGATTATATCGTTCATAGACTTTTACTGCTGCTGGTGGATTGGATGGTTGTCCCTCATTTAGATCCCTGTGTTTGTTTTCATATCAGAGAAAATGGTTAAGGGAAAAATAGAATACCGAAGGATGCATTTTAATTGGAATTGCCTGCCTGGAAAAGTAGGTTTGAGGCAGAATTTCTAGAAAAACCCTCTTCTTGCAGTAATCTCCATAGTCGTTAAAACACCATGAAAGCCACCCTACTAGGTGAACTTTCAAAATTGTGATTCATAAATTTTAAGACATTTTGGAGAAATAGCTATATTTTCCATCAAAAACTAAACTTTAGCCGAAGAATTCCTCCAAACAATGAAAACGATTGATGTTTGAGTGAAAAACATCAAGGGAATCACTAACTACACTGAAAGCAGAATTTTAGTAACTGTTGAGAAATGCTAGACGATGATTTCATTCTGTATGCCAAAAAAAGCCAATGCAGTCCTAGCTGCATTAACAGAAGGATAGAATTAAAATCATACGAAGTATTGATACTACTTTACAATGCCTTGGAAAGACCTTACTCGGAATACTACATCCAGTTTTGGTTGACATGAGAAAAAAAAAGGTGTTGAGACTCTAGAAAGAGTACAGAAAACAGCAACAAAGATGATTAGGGGACTGGGGGTTAAAACATAAAGAAAAATTGCTAGAATTGGGTATGTTTTTAATGAAAAGAGGGACTGAGGGAGGCATTTTCTAATCTCTAAAGGGCTGCCATAAAGTAGAGGGGGGTCAACCCAGGGGTGGGTTCCTGCCAGGTCTAACCTCTTCTATAGATGTTCCACAAATCTACAGTGCCATTTAGAACCGGTTCCAGCTCCCTCCCCCCACCCATCTGCACATCAGCAAGATGAAGAGCGAGAGGAGGAATTCTGGGAGTTGAAGTAGACAAGTCTTAAAGCTGTCAAGTTTGAACACCCCTGGGTTTTTTTCTAAAGGGTTAGGGGTGCAAGGGTCTTGTAACTGGACAGCTTTAAGACTTGCGTGTTTCAAATGCCAGAGTTTCTGAGCCAACATTTTGGTTGCTAAGCAAGAGTGTTGTTAAGTATGGCCGGCCTGGTGTAGCTTTTAATCTGGTTTCATTGGGGTTTTTATTGTGCATTTTAGAGCAGGCTTAGTATTTAATTTATTTTTAGTATTTATATTGATGTTTTTATTATTGTTTTTTTATCATTGCCTGTTCACCGCCCTGAGTCCCGTAAGGGAGAAAGGGCAGTATACAAATTCGAATGCAATTACAATTTAAAAAAGTGAGTTTCACCATATTTTACAACTTGGCCATGCCCACCCAGTCACATGACTGCCAAGCCACTCCCACCCGGTCACGTAGCCAGCAAGCCACTCCTACAAAGCAGGCCACACCTACAGAAGAGGTTCTAAAAATTTTTGAAACCCACTACTGGGTCAACCTATTCTCCAAAGCACCTGAAGGCAGGACAAGGTGCAATGGATGGAAACTAACCAAGGACAGAACCAACCTAGAAGTAAAAAAAAATCTTTTGACAGTTAGAACAATTAATCAGTGGGACAACTTGTTTCCAGAAGTTGTGGGTACTCAAACACTGGAAGTTTTTAAGAAGAGATTTGACAATCATTTGTCTGAAATGGTATAGGGCAGGGGTGTCAAAACTGGCAGCCCATGGGCTGGATTTGTCACATACAGGTAACGCCCACCCCAATGCCGTGAAGGGGAAAAGATCATTATATGTCAATTGACAGCAATGTGATGCTGTAAATTTGACACATGGGGTATAGGGTTTGCTGCCCAAGTAGGGAGTTGGACTAGAAGACCTCCAAGGTTCCTTCCAATGCTGATATTCTGTTAAACATAACATTTATTTATTGTACTTTTATTGTTTATTTTTATTGTTTTATTCCTTTGTTATTATGTTTACATTTTTATTACACTTTTCTGTTTTATTGTTGCCCAGAGTGGCACTATGGTGAGATGTAAATGTATAAATGTAACAAACAAATAAATAAAATTACAGTAATATGTCTACTTGAGAAATAAAAGCAAATGCAATCAAATGCAATATAACACCAAATAACACCTAGATCCAAAATGAGAAATACACATTGCATAAGACATGAAGCATCTATTGTGAAAAGACATACACCGGAAGAATTTGGTATTCATTAAATTCCAGAGAGATGCCACTCAGGGAAGCAATTTAGCTATTCCAAAATATGAAAAGCAGCACTTCTTGATCTGAACGCCCTCTGCCTCCTTATCTTATAGAACTGGGGCATTATCATTCTCCTGGGAGGAATTCCTCCCACAGATTGACTCTAGTTAGAGAAGCAAGTTTTGCACAAGTCAAGATACATTACAAAACAAATTATTTGTCTTCATTAGCATTTGTTTCCTGCCCTTTTTCTGCAAACTCAAAATAAATTATTTGATGCAGTCCACTAATTTAATCCCCAGAAGAACAATCCTTAGGTAGATTGGGTTGAGAGATAGTAATATGCCCAATGCTAACGATTTTTAACATCTGTATTTATTCCAAAACCCACCCGAATTCCATCTACATAATTTATTCGGACAGGATTAATTTTAGTCATCTATTTATAAATATATGTATACCAGAGCAAACCTACTATCTCTGCGAGAGTCCCCGCTCTCGCAGGTTTGGCCCTCTGATCTATCTAGGGCCCATCTTGATGATGGTATTGTTAATCCGAAGAGATGGGCGAAGCGCGGCCTTAGGGGATTCTTAGGGGATTTTTAGTTTCTAAGTTATTTAAATTATCTTTTTTAGGGGGTACGAGGGAGGGGGGCGGATATAGACAGATGGAGACGGAAGTAGTGATCAATAGGAAGGGCCAGGACAGCAGTCGACGGAGGGAAGCGGAAGGTGCCGAAAGGAGGGGGGATACTTGAGTCGTTCCAGAGGAGGGCATACCAATTCAGAGGGTCGTGGGGAGGGGCAGGACCGAGGGGAGACAACTTTCATCCTCCCGGTTGGTGGCTCGTAACCGTTGGCTGCAAACGGTCGGGTGCCACAACCCCCGCAGGCTAGGTGGTCAGGGAGTACAGAGCCAGGGTCTGCGGCTGATGTTTTGCAACGCCAGGTCCGTTGTCAACAAAGGCCCCCTCATTAGTGACCTTGTGTCAGAGGGGGAGCCGGACCTGGCTGGTATTGCGGAAACCTGGTTGGGCCACGAGGGAGGACTTCCCCTCGTTGAAATGTGCCCACCAGGCTACCGCGCTTTTCATCAGCCTCGGGCCCTAGGCAGGGGTGGTGGGGTAGCAGTCATTATCAAGGAAGGCCTTGAGCCGAGAGAGACCATTGTGCCTCAGACCACCGGCTGTGAGTCCCTCTGCGTGAAGTGGGGCCTAGGGAGGCAGTTGGGCTTGCTGGTTGTATACCTGGCTCCCTGCCCGAGCTCCTGGAGGTGATCGCTACGGTGGCAGTTGAGACCCCCAGACTTTTAGTCATGGGGAACTTTAATCTGCCATCGTTGGGCGAATCATCCGAGGCAGCTCGGGAGTTCATGGCTTCCATGACGGCCATGGACCTGACCCAAGTAATTCAGGGCCCCACCCACGAGGGTGGACATACGCCGGATCTCATCTTTGTCTCGGGCCAATGGAAGAGTGATCTGGGTATAGGGGATATAGCCATCACACCCTTGTCATGGTCAGACCACTCACTTCTCCGGCTCGACTTTCCGACCGCTGCTCCCCTCCGTGGGGAGGCGGAACCAGAGTTACCAATCTGGTACCGCTCCAGGCGCTTGATGGACCCAGATGGGTTCCAGACAGCGCTTGGGCCATTTCCTGTACCCCTGACCCGCGCCCCGATGGAGGACCTCACGGCCGCATGGAACATTGCGGCCGTGGGAGCCTTGGATCGGGTCGCGCCCTTGCGGCCTCTCTTGCGGCGGCGAACCACCCTGGTTCCTTGGTTCACTGAGGAGCTGCGGGTGATGAAACGCTGCAAGAGATGCCTAGAGGGAAGATGGAGGTCTACCCGCTCTGAATCTGACCGGACACAGGTAAGAGCCCATTTACGGACTTACATTGTGGCGCTGAGAGTGGCCAAACGTCATCATTGTGCCACTCTCATAGCATCCGCAGAAAACCGCCCTGCCGCCTTGTTTGGGGTGACCCGCTCCCTCCTTCAACAGAGGGAGTGGGAAGCCCCGCTACAGGGTAGAGCAGAGGAATTTGTGACTTTTCTGCAGGAGAAAACCGCTCAGATACAGAGTGAGCTAGCCCCCATTCATGGCCCAGTGGGATGCCATGAGAGAGATCTTGTTTGGGAGGAGTTTGACTCCGTTGCTTCCGAAGATATGGACAGGCTACGTGGGCGACTGCGAGCCACCACATGTTTATTGGACCCGTGTCCCTCCTGGCTTGTACTGGCATCCTGGGAGGTGACACGAGGCTGGCTCCAAGAGGTTGTCAACACATCCTTACATGAGGGTTCCTTGCCCGCTTCCCTAAAAGAGGCTATGGTGAGGCCCCTCCTTAAGAAGCCCTCTTTGGACCCAGCTCTTTTAAACAACGATCGTCCAGTCTCCAACCTTCCCTTTTTGGCGAAGGTTGTTGAGAGTGTGGTGGCACAACAGTTTCCCCGTCACCTGGAGGAAATTGAGTATCTAGATCCGCGCCAGTCCGGCTTTCGGCCCGGGCATAGCACCGAGACGGCATTGGTCGCGTTGGTAGATGATCTCTGGAGGGCCAGAGATGGGGGATGTTCCTCCATCCTGGTCCTATTAGACCTCTCGGCAGCTTTCGATACCATCAACCATGGTATCCTATTGCATCGGCTGGGGGGGTTGGGGGTGGGAGGCACCGTTTTACGGTGGTTCTCCTCCTACCTCTCTGGCCGATCGCAATTTGTGCGGGCAGGAGAGCAGAGGTCGACCCCGAGACCCCTCACATGCGGGGTGCCTCAGGGGTCGGTCCTCTCACCTCTCCTGTTTAATGCATACATGAAGCCGCTGGGTGAGATCATCCGTGGTTTTGGGGTAGAGTACCATCTGTACGCTGATGATACTCAGCTGTACATATCTACCCCAAACCACCCCAACGATGCCGTAGCGGTGATGTGCCAGTGCCTGGAAGCCGTGCGGATCTGGATGGGAAGTAACGGACTCAGGCTCAACCCGACCAAGACCGAGTGGCTGTGGTTTCCGGCTGCCCGATTCAACCAGCTTTCTCCAACGCTGGCCATAGGGGGCGAACATCTTGCCCCTGTGGATGGGGCGCGCAATTTGGGTGTCCTCCTGGATACCCGGCTGTCTATGGAAGAGCAAGTGACAGCCGTGGCCAGGAGGGCGTTTTACCAGGTTCGCCTGGTTCACCAATTGCGCCCCCTATTGGATCGGGACGCCCTTCGCACAGTCACTCATGCCCTCGTGACATCCCGACTGGACTATTGTAACTCTCTCTACATGGGGCTTCCCTTGAGGTGCACCCGGAGGCTTCAGTTGGTTCAGAATGCAGCCGCGCGAGCAATTATGGGGACCACTAGGTTCACCCACGTTACACCGCTCTTGCGCGAGCTGCACTGGCTGCCTGTTGTCTTCCGGGTGCGCTTCAAGGTGCTAGTTATCATCTTTAAAGCGCTCCATGGCTCGGGACCTAGCTATCTGCGGGATCGGTTTCTGCCCCATACATCCTCACGGCCTATTCGCTCCCACAGAGAGGGACTTCTCCGGGTGCCATCCGCTAGACTTTGTCAGCGGGCGACGCCCAGGGGAAGGGCTCTCTCTGTGGCGGGCCCGGCCCTCTGGAACGACCTTCCCCCCGATATCAGAACGACCACGGACCTCCGCTCCTTCCGTATGAAACTGAAGACCCATCTTTTTCGACTGGCCGGCCTTGGATAGTCTCTCTGTCTATAGATTTCAAATGTATTTTTAAATGGGATTTTAGTCAATAATTTTAGCACGGGATAAATTGTTTAATTGTGTTTTAAGTTATGTACTTTTGTATTTATTGTTCTTATTGTTTTATTTTTCCCTGTGCACCGCCCCGGGTCCCTGTGGGGAGAGGGAGCGGTTAATAAATTCGATTATTATTATTATTATTATTATCTTATTCACCATACTCCAAGAATGAATGAATTGAACCAGAGTAGTTGTAGTTCAGCTCTCGTTTCTTAACAATTATATTTCTGTGGCTCTCTATTTCCAGTGGTGTGTGTTACTCAAAGTATACAATTTCCGTACTGTATTTTAGCATCAGAATCAGTGTTTTCTGCCTTATTTATATATAAAAAGGGAAGATAAAAATAAATAAATAATGTTTGTAGCCTAACTACTTATAAGCAAATGCACAGAGAAAATTAAGAACAATTTACATTTTCTGATTTTTAATTTATGAATATTAGACTAAAAAGTTGCATGTCTTAAGAAGCAACATACATAGCTCCCAAATTGCAATTAGAAAACTCAAATAGCTTATTAACAATACACAGGGTCATAATTATGGAAAAGAAAATGTGGATCAGGATTGAAGGCACTAAAAGTTATATTGAAATATCAGCAAATATTTGTAAACTATATTTTTAATCTTAATGTCAAAATACATATTCAATGCACCAGGATTAATAAACAGCCAAGTGCAGTAATCTATTTGATAAAAATATATAGTATATAAAATACATCACAATAATAGTATGGAAAATATATCTTATTTTTTAAAATGTAGTCCCACAACTTTTCCTCTGAAAAATAAAACCTTTTGCAAATTTCATCTCATATTGACATTTTAATAAAGTTATAATTCCAAATACTTAAAGAAACTAGTATATTATTAAAGCCAACATAGCACAATCTAGTTGACTTCTTTTTAACATGAGGATGGTAACGGCAATTAGATAAGGAATATCTTTCAATAAGATAGGGAGAATACTTATTCTGCTTTTTTTAATATGCCACTCCATCATACTTGCATCAATTAATTAAGTACTTATTATATCTTATAATAATAATCTTATAATGATAGCCAGTAATAGGTAGCAAATATACAGATTTGTGGGTCAGGCACCATCAGTTGATAAGTCCTAGAAAACCTTTTTATATTATTTCTTCTGTGCTTTCACATTCAAATTTGTGGTAAATTTGTGGGAAAGCTTTTGAATAGCAGAGGATTGAATGAATTTATACAATTTATACATGAAACATCCCTAAAATCCTGTTGTCCATTAGCTAATAGAGACCTGGTACTGGTTTTAAGAAAATATTTGTATGCCTTATTAATTTAACAATAAATATTCTTAATATCATTATAGGGTGTTTTTTTTTCCTAAGTGCCCACAGCACATAATTATTTCACTAAATTTGTGGCTAAGTTCTGATGTAAGCTACTGACTTTTTGTCTCATGTGATATTACTATAATTTCAGATATTTTTTCAATATTGGGTAAGGGCCTGCTTTCTAGATTTCAACATTTTCTAAGCACTGACAAACTCAAGAAACCTTAAAAATAGGCCTCAGGAGAGCAATTTGCATGAAACCAAACTTGAATGAATGAAACTTTATTTAACCTCAAGTATCTAAATTCTGCTTTTGAATGACCAGTTCAGGTCCTCCTCAGACATTAGACACAATAACAATCTTTTCCCCCAGTTCTTTCTACATACTGGTTGTCCAAGGTGATGGAAAGAAAAAAAATGAAGCTACTAGGCCATTTTCTGTTTAGCTATTTTCCCACTCAAAAATAAGCTGCCATAATGTGATCTACAGTAGCTGTTATGTTCAAATCAAAATTAAAAACTTGCTATATGTTAATCTAAATTACGGGCCTATCATGGTCAATATAGTATTAAAGTGTTGGCCCAACTCTTGAAGGATCCAAACAGGTTCTTGTGACTTCTGAACAGCCCATGGTGCTTTCCACAACTTGATGTACTTTGATCATAGGGGTCAGAAACTGATAGTTGTAATCTGAGAGAACAGTATTATGATAAATCTGCCTATAGGAGAATGCAGAAGATTGAGAACTCTTTCCCATAGTGCATATCTTTGTTCAGGAACACAATTAGGCTGAATCAAGAGCAGGGTTTGTTGAAAGAGTGGGTTATTTTTTGCTGGGGGTAGGCTATGGTAAAACTTTGAGGTTGGGACAACATCATTGACATATGACCTTGTAGCACTCTTGGGATTCTCATGCAATTCTTCGACTTAGAACTAGGTTAGAAGGCAAACAAAACTGAGTATCTGTTCTAAATTATGATATTCATTCATGTCCCAACAGATATTTCAAATAACAATTGTTTATTGGTCATTGTTATTCCCTACAGGGGAACTATCAATATTTTCCTGAACTTCTTACAGTTTCTGTGGTTTTCATACAAGATGCAGATTGGGAAGAGTTGCTTATAAGATTTTATTGAAGCATGGAGAACAGGGTTATTGGATGTCAAATAAGAGGATGTTTTAATAAGCTGAATATTTTTTATGTATTTTACTGAAGTTGTTTACTATTGTTTACAGTTGTTTACTGAAGCAAAGACATCCTTCTTTGCTTGCCAATTACTTTCATGCACCAACTGACTAAATCTTCTTTTTACCTCATACTTTTCTCCTCTCCAAATGGATTAGGGTTGGGGTACTGATCAATGGTTGACAGTTACTTCTGTGATTGTATATATCCACTATATATACTATAATCATAACAAAGATACTGCACCAATTGATGATAACTCTGGGAGACAAAACTAACATGGAATGTTAACATAGTGGCTGGCAAAAAAGGAAACAAGACCAGTGTTGACCAGAAAATTTATATAAAAGTCTCACTCCTTCAATAACAAATGAGTGGCATTATTCAATTAAATAGGGCTACTGTTAATGCACTGTATTTTCTGCTTCATTTGAACATATCACACTGAAAGCTTGTGACTATACAACTATGTTTAGTAGATGTAGCAGTTTACAGAACACCAATTTATCTTTTGTTTCAGGATCCAATTTATTTTTGTTTGTTTATTTATGCATGCTTTTGAGTTAGTGCTGACTCCTGATGATTGTCTAGACCAGTGATAGTCAACCTGGACCCTACCGCCCACTAGTGGGTATTCCAGCTTTCATGGTGGGCGGTAGGGGTTTTGTCCGATACTGAAGCACTTTCGTTTTTTTAAAATTTAATTGACTTTTAAAAGAAATTTCATAGTATTATTTAAAAACGTTTTCATTAGATTTTCATAAAATCACCATTACTGTGAAACTGGTGGGCGGTTAGAAAATTTTACTATTAACAGAGATACAAAAGTGGGCGGTAGGTATAAAAAGGTTGACTACCCCTGGTCTAGACTTTACAATTTCCTAGGAAAGGTTTTTGGAAGTAGATTGCCATTGCCTTGTTCCTAGGGCTAAGGGATAGTGACTGGCCCAAGTCAGCCAGCTAGCTTTGTGATTAAGGTGTGATCAAAACTCACAGTGCCTGGGTTTCTAAGATACCTTAACCACTGTACCAAATTGCTTCTGAGAAGTTATTAAAACCATGTTTTATAGGATTTTTATAAAGGACTAAATATCTGATGAGAACCATGGTTATTCAGAACAATGGAAAAAACCTCCACTAAGTACTTGAATAGATCACATTGCAAGAAAAAAAATTAAAGTTTTATTTATTCACTCATCATATCTATATTTCATAAAGCCACATGTTTATATGATTTTATTATGGTCCAGACGCCAAACATAAACACATTCTTATCACTTCCTTCCAGTTAGCCGTAGGCGACGGTCGGGTCTTGGACTCGTCTGCCGCTTGGTTGCTCAGGCGGCACCTTCGGAGGCAGGGGGCTCTTGCAAAGAGCCCCCACTGCACGGGCAGCTCGCGGTGAGTCCCCCCACCTTGACGGCGGTTGGGGGGGTGGCTCCCGCCTCACCCTAGGCGCCGGAGAACGAGTCGCGGGGGGGAGTTCCTCTTTCGTCCCCTTCGCCGATGGAGAGCCAGAACAGCTGCTGAGATTTAAGATGGGCTGAAAGCTGGGGTTGAAGGCAACGCCGAGGCTCATGGCTACGGAGTGGATTGGGAGTGATTTTCACTTAATGCTTTCAACTTTCACTTTAAAAGAAGAAGGAGGAGGGAGTTTGTAAAACCCCTCCTCGGAAAGGAAAACAAAGCGGCATTTTGAAATGTTCCCCAGGCTTGGGGAGGTGGAGGAATCAACATCCGACTTCTAAACTATAAGTGAAAGTCTTTTACTTTAAGAATCTCAATGATACTTTGTATCTCTGTCTGGCAACAATTGAAATGAACTTTCACTAGATCTCCGCGGTTTCCAGAGGGGCGGGGAAGATGGCGTTCCTTTGTTCTCGGCAAGAAATATTTCCTTTTGAAATTTGCTGACACTCCCTCGTCTTCGGGACTGAACTCTTTAACAGTGGATTGATTTAATTGATTATTAGGACCTTTCCCAGATGTGCCTTCTTTTCTTTTTCTTATTTGATTGCTTTTAAAAATTGTTCTCTCTCTGGACTGTAAGCAAATTGAACTTTGAATTTGCATATTGACTTTTGTTCTCTCTTCACCTCACGGACTACCTCTCCAACAGATGCCATATTAGTGACAAGAACTTAATACTTTCATTATGGCTTCAAAAAAGCAGCCACATCAACCCAAGATTACTTCAATGTTATCCAAAGGAACAGAGGTGGAAGCTACACAGTTATCAGCAACAGAGGAAACTCTTCAAAACATCATGAAAGAAATAAAAGAAATCCGGAAAGACAATGTTAGCTCAAAATTGGAACTTTTGGAGACACAGAAAGCACTAATGGAAAATAAACAAAGAATTGATGGATTGGAGGGGGGGACGGCTGAGATGAAGGGAGAGATAAAAAATTCTCAAAGGGAAATTGTGGATTTAGCTGGTCATATGTCTAGGATGGATTTTGAAAGGATGTCTTACTTTTTAAGGTTTCAAAATGTTCCTGAAGTTGCCTCTGAAGATTTAAAAGAATTAATGTGTACGATGTTAGCAGATTACACTAAAAAGAGCAAAGAAGATATTTGGGGGGACATCGATCTGATTTATAGAATTAACTCAGCATATGCCAGAATAATTGAGGTACCCAGAGAGATACATATTAAATTTGTAAGAAGGTCAATGAGGGATGGGGTCCCGAGAGCACAAAGAGATATACCAACAGACTGAGATTGCCATTTTGAAACAGATCCCGAAAAAGATTACAGAAATAAGGAGGAAATATTCCTTCTTATCAAAAAGATTATATAAAAAGGGGGTGTGGTTCAAGTGGTTGATGCCCGAGGGAATGTTAGTGTTCTGGGAAGGGGGGAGAGTAAGAATTAAAACAATTGCAGAGGCGGAAGCCTTTCTTAAAAAACATTCCCCAATCCTGGAGGATGAAAATGGGGGAGCGGAGGGGACCACGGCTCCGCCCACTGGAGGTCAGGGAGAGGAAGATACAATTGCTAAAAGACTTAGATCTCACAAATGACTTTTTTCTATATAGTGTAACTTCTATCTGGATGTTTATAGAAATAATGATTGATTGCATGAATATAAAATGATATATTTGTATCTCTTTCCACTTTGTAGGGAAATGAAAAATGATTTGTATTATCTTATTATTTTTTTTGTAAGAAGCCTCGGAGGGGGCGACACCTCCGACATAGATGTTCTCAAAATATCTTTGTAACACCTTATACCCTTTTCCTATTTTTAAAATTTTGTAAAAACCAATAAAACTTTTTTTTCATAAAAAAAATAAACACATTCTTATCAAAACTGTAAGAAGTGGGAAATGATTCTGTGAAATTTCAAAATGTTATTTATGTAAATATTTGCTCTCTTTCATGGAGCAAACTTTTTAAAATTATAAAATCCCTACTCTACAGGGCTACAAATCAAGAACTCAGTAACACAAGAGGCGACAGAGATTGAGTAAGAAACAGAACACTATTTTAATTGCTTGAAGTTTAATCATTACAGCATAGTAAGAATAGAGGTTAATGTCAAAATTTAATATAAAATGTAATGCTTGACAAAGATTTTGAAGGAAACAGAAACAATAATATAGCAATGGCAGTTCCAGACACTGGAAAGAGAAAAACATTTGATGAAGTAGGAGATCTTTAGATAGCTGAAAGCTGAAGAACAATGTGAATAAGTATCACAAAAGCACAAAGATTTAGATGGGAAAACGGATTATTCTACACAATTGTCTCTACAAAATAGTGATACAATGGTACCTTGGTACTCAACTGCTTTGAAACTCATTGAATTTGGTACTCAACACATTTTGATGTGAAAATTTTGAGCCGGTACTCAGTTTGTTTGGTATTTCATGCACAAGTTAGAATTATCAGTGTGGATCTGCGTTATGACTCACTACATTATTCTTTATAGGAAGCAAATTGTTTGGTATTCATCATTTTTGGTACTCATCACTTCTCCAGGAACCAATTAACAATGAGTACTGAGGTACCATTGTATATATAAACAGATCCACCAGCTAATCCAAGATAAATCATGCATGATTTGTTTGGATTCCAATCCACAGGCATATTTGAAAGGAAAATGTGCAATCTTCTTTTGCACTCATAATTTTTTGAGATCAGGCATATTGTTTTGGGACTGACAAGGCTCAAATAAAATAATGTTGAAAATAGATAGACAGTACCACATAAATCAAGCTTCACAGTTGTTGCGTTTGTATAGTAGTGCTTTTTGAAATATGTGGCCTGCTAAAGAGTTAGATGGTTTTGGATTATTTTCATGGACCAATATGGCTAGGATTTTTTTTATTTGTCAAAAAATGAAATGGATACTATGGAGAAACTTTATTATAGCCAATAATTTTCAAGCATACTGACAGAAATATCAGAATGCAGCTTAATACTGTATGCCTTTGGTAAGCCTTTAGTCAATAAAAAAACAGAATATGTTCTATTACATTAAAATTCTAATATATTATTTCCCCTGGACCTTTGGCATATAACCTGGTTAGGTAGGCTGTTTTCTCTTTCATCAATGTAATTTAGTGTCCCCTTGGTTATGTTTTAAACTATTTAATAAAATATTATTTTGATTACCTTGACAACTTTTTTTTTTAGTTAAAAGGTAATACAAAAGAACTGAGGAAACAAAACAGAAAAAAGAGCTTCTAGAATGAAGTCATGCAAACAAACTAAAATGCACTAGTTACTTGAAAAAAACAAAATTAATTTTGGAATAAAGAACAGTTGGTCCTTTAGAAAGTTAATATAGAAAAATTTAAATAAAGATGTGTATTAAATATGCAAAGAAAAATGCAAACTACCTCTGACAGAAATAACACACATTAGTACAAATCAAGAATGGAAACTGAAGTTTTCAATTGTCCTAATTTAACAATTATAATAATCTGCCATTTTACTGAACAATTCAACTCCACTTCGTGTAGGTCTTTCATGGTCTTGGTGGCAGGCACAACTGGACACAAATACCACCCACGGACTGCTTGTGAGCCTACACTACACGTTCATTTCATAGTCTTGGTGGAAGAGTATTTTTTATTGTGCTGTGCATTGTTCCTAGTTTCATATGGAGGTTTCCTTGGAGAAAGTCACAGTTGGTTTTACAGTTGCAAGAAAAAGTATGAGAACCCCTTGGGATTACGTGGAGTTTTGCATGAATTGGTCATAAAATGTGCTCTGAACTTCATGTAAGTCACAACAATAAACAAACACAGTCTGCTTAAAATAATACTACACAAACATTAGATGTTGCCATGGTTTAATTGAACATAACATGTAAACATTCACAGTGGAGGGAGGAAAAAGTATGTGAGCCCCTAGCCTAATGACTTCTCCAAGAGCTAATTGGAACCAGGAGTGAGCCAACCTTGACTCCAATCAGTGTGATGATATTGGATGTGTTGCTGACAGCTGTCCTGCCCTTTAAAAACACACACTTGTGTTGGGTTTACTGGTTTCAAGAAGCACTGTCTGATGTGAACCATGCCTCGCAGAAAATAGCTCTCAGAAGACCTACGATCAAGAATTGTTGACTTGCATGAAGCTGGAAAGGGTTACAAAAGTATCTCCAAAAGCCTTGATGTTCATATATCCATGGTAAGACAGACTGTCTACAAGTGGAGAAAGTTTAGCACTGTTGCTACTTTCCCTAGGCGTGGTCGTCCTGTAAAAATTACTGCAAGAGCACAGCGCAGAATGCTTCATGAGGTAAAGAAGAATCCTAGTGTCAGCTAAAGACCTACAGAAGTCCCTGGCACATGCTAACATTTTTGTTGACACATCTCCAATAAGGAAAACATTAAACAAGAATGGAGTACATGGGAGGACACTACAGAGGAAGCCATTGCTGTCCAAAAAAAATATTGCAGCACGTTTGAAGTTTGCAAAAGAGCACCTGGATGTTCCACAGCACTACTGGCAAAATATACTGTGGACAGATGAAACCAAAATTGAGTTGTTTGGGAAGAACACACAACACTATGTGTGGAGAAAAAAAGGCACAGCACACCAACAGCAAAACCTCATCCCCACTGTAAAACATGGCAGAGGGAGCATCATGGTTTGGGGCTCCTTTGCTGCCTCAGGGCCTGGACGGATTGTTGTCAATGATGGGACAATGAATTCCAGAGTTTATCAAGACATTTTGCAGGAAAACATACGACCATCTGTCCACCAACTGAAGCTCCGCAGAGGATGGGTGATGCAACAGGACAATGACCCAAAGCATACAAGTAATTCAACAAAAAAATGGCTTCAACAGCACAGAATACGCCTTCTGGAGTGGCCCAGTCAGAATCCTGACCTCAACCCGATTGAAATGCTGTGGCATGACCTTAAGAGAGCAATTCACACCAGACATCCCAGGAATATTGCTACACTGAAACAGTTTTTTGAAGAGGAGTGGTCCAAAATTACTCCAGATCGTTGTGCAGGTCTGATCTGCAACTACAGGAAACATTTGGTTGAGGTTATTGCTGCCAAAGGAGGATCAACCAGGTATTAAGTCCACAGGTTCACATACTTTTTCCTCCCTGCACTGTGAATGTTTACATGTTATGTTCAATTAAACCATGGCAACATCTAATGTTTGTGTAGTATTATTTTAAGCAGACTGTGTTTGTTTATTGTTGTGACTTACATGAAGTTCAGAGCACATTTTATGACCAATTCATGCAAAACTCCACGTAATCCCAAGGGGTTCTCATACTTTTTCTTGCAACAGTAGGTAATGTCAATATACAGCAGCCCAAATGAAAGGCCCTTCCACGGAGAAGCTGAAAGGGTCATGCAGAGTAAAGAATGTGGAGGCATGGGTTATTGTGGGTATGTTTGTTATGCCCACAATATATCTTTTCCTGAAACTGCATAGATTTCATTGGGAATGAAATTTAAACGATGGTTATACTCTATAAAGTCCTTCATGGCATAGGCTCAAGTTACTTGGCCATCCTATATGGTTCAGCAAAGTTGGCATTCTCAAGTTCTATTCATTAAGCAATGCCACCTGAAAGCTAAGGGACTGGCGCTTCTCTTCCGTAGTGTATAGTCTCTGGAATGATGTTCCCTTGGAGATCCATAAAGCATCACTTTATTTGGATGACCCTCAAAATCTGGTTCTTTTCCTAGCCCTTGAGCTACAATGGTGGGCAGGTTCCATGTGGGCTGTCTGGTTTATGAGATGGAGATTGGTTTTCTCTGTTTCTATAGATAGAACATGGACCAGAATTGTCATAAAGTCAGGTGGTTTATAAATTTAACAACCGCCTCCCCCCCCCTCCCTGCCATAATAACATAAATATGAAAAGAGAAATGTTGTCAGTAAAGGGGCAGATAATCTCTGGAACAATAGGTTGGCAGGTAGAATGGGAACAGCAATTTACTTTCCAGTAGAGACAGCTTTGACAGGAAGATTAAATCGAGAATCAAGTTATTATTTAAAAAATAATTACATTCCTAAACACATTATTTCCACAATGCCTTTAAATTTTAAAATACTTAGTAAATATAAAGAATTTAAAGCTATATTTTATGATTGATTTTTGTTTTTACTCTGTTCTCTAATTTTTGGTATATTTATACTTCTATATTTACTGAATGGCTGATTTGCACCGCCTATAGCTTTTGATATACCACTTCCAAAGTCTATATAAACACATAGTGCTACAATATCATTCATCCAGCTATAAACTGAGATTTTATGAAGTACAGTGATCCCTCGTTTTTCGCGGCTTCATGTTTCGCGGCTTCAGTGCATTGCGGGTTTTTCAAAAATACAGAATAGAAAAAAAATGCATTGGTAGGAGGCAAGCGCCCCCTAGTGCTTGCTTTAAACGATGTCCACCAACTCAAGTTTCCGGTATAGATATACAGAATCCTACTTCGCGGTTTTTCAGTTTCCGCGGAAGGTTCCAGTCCCCATTAACCGCGAAAAACGAGGGATCACTGTACATCATAGGAATCCAAGCCAACCAGGACAAAGTAATTCATCTATACATTAGTAGAAAAATAAAGACCCAAATAGCATGTGTAGATATTGGATTCAATTGGTGATATGATCCAAATATTCCTCCACTGGGTAAAAGATTCTACAAAATAGATTTCTACTCCTGTTTTTCTTATTCCAACAACTTGGGTGAAACATGGAAAATGATGTTGTTCTTCTGAACTGACATTGACATAATGCAGATAATGATAACATGTCTTCCAGTTTGCAAAATAAATAAATTCATTCTAAAATATTACAAAATAACATTAAGTAGGATTTCATCTATTGCAAAATATAAACAGAGTTTGGTGTTCTTTTTGTCATGCTAATTTTTTAGCTGAAAATGGCGAGCTGCCATATATTTGCACGGTAAAGAGTAACGACACTGATTTATACTAAATAAAATTTAATTAACCAAAAAGTCTTTCTCTCTCTCTATCTCAGCATAAATTACCATTTGCTTTTGCTTGCTTGAGTATTTAAGGTCCTATAACAAAGCAACCGTTACCCACTTCTAATTTTGGAATTTGAATGGGATTGTGTCATTGTGAGTCTAAAATTTGCAACTGATAGACTCAGAAGCATTTTGTTTACTTATGGAAATTTGTCAAATCTTAAAAGCAAAGGATTTGACATTGTATATAGCAAATAAAACAGTTTGTGAAGCTGGGAATTTATTACGGCATACTGTGTGCGTAACTACTTGATAGTTTAGTGAACTTTCACAAAACTAAAATCCTGTATTACATTTTACACAATCCATTTTAATTTTCTCAATTTATTGTATTGGTTTCCTTTCATGGCAGGGAAAAATACGTCATGTTTCTGTCTAAGAGAAAAATAATATTTTTCTGTTCACTACTGACATCAACAATAATTCTTTTTGCGAACTGTTTAACTATGTATTCTACAAATGTCATATTTCAATAGCAATCATAATATATACACTTTAGAGCCCTTTTCCTTAATTGTGCAAAGATAAAAAGGAAGTTACATATTGCATATTTGAATTTTTTTTCTTTACAGTTAATTACTTTTAACAAGACATATTGAATAACCATGCATTTACTTAACCCAAGTCGTTATTTATCATGCAGGCAATTCTTTTACATTTTTTTTGCTGTTCATCATACCCCCTTTGGCTTCATCACAATTCAAGACGAAATGCACTTTTCTTTTATCTTTTAAAGATGGGATATTTTGAGGAACAAAAAGTGCTTCTTTGTGCTTCTGATCATTCAAAGCATCTCGGAAAAAGGCAGATGCTATGAGGACCCAGATTGTTGAGGGCAATATGCTGACTCCATAAACCACTTAGAGAGGGCTGTAAAGCGGTATATAAGTCTAAGTGCTATTGCTATGAGGATGAAATACCAACAGCCTTTGTTCGATTCCCTGCAGTACAAGAGCTGAAAAACCACTCCACTCAGATTCAGTGGCACGTCTTTCTTTGAGACAAGAAAGGGAAATATTTGTCATTTTACTTCTAGACAACAGAACCCTGATTATAGCCACTCAGAGTCACCTTTTTGGTGAGATGTGTGGCATATAAATTTAATAAATAAATAAATAAAATAAAATAAAATAACCAACTTCTGAGACCACATTTTCTTCAGCTGTTGCGTCAACAACTTTGGCCTATGCTTCATTGCTTTTTAACATTATGCTATTTTTAACCTAATTATTATTACAACCCTTCCTTGTTTAGTGGCTACCTTGTTTAGTGACAGTCTATACATAAGACAATAGTAATAAATTATTAATAAACATCATTTTTTGACTAATCTGGGACTTACAGACAACACATACTGGTGTGAGAACAATGCTGGCATTGCTGCACAGCAAAACTTTACCTAAATGAGGTTGCAGCACCCAGCAATCTTTGCAATCTTTTTCTCTGTCATGTGGGTTGCTTTGCGACCATTCAACTTCTGATATAGGACATGAATTGCATTTTAATTTTATTCTTTATTCATTTCAATTGTAATTTTAATTCTAAGCTGCCCTTCATACAAGTTGTTACAGCATGAAAAATGGGAGATCAATGCTGTCTTTTTTCTTAATCTAGGCAATGATGCACACACACACACACACACAGTAAGTAGAAAATGTGTTTGTATATAAGTGTGCACTCTGTTCCAGACACATGCATACTCACAGAATTATGTAGAAATATCTAAACATTGCTTATATCAAAATGTTAACTGTTAAAGAACATAGGCTTTCCTTTAGATTAATTACAAGTAATGGAAACAGTTTTTACACAGCGTACACTTAAATGATTATAAATAATGTATTGTTGAAGACTGCTATCTGAACCTCACCTAGATATGCAACTTCTTCATTTTACCATTAAAATAGGAACAAAACTCAAAACATTAGTTGATACAAGTGCAGCATACATTTTGATATTAATTCTCTCTCCTATATGCAAAAATGTATTTCTATTCCTATGCATAGATTGAGCTTCTTATAAAAATAATTATAATAAAATATAGAGGATAAACTTAATCCTTTGAACACCATAAAAATAATTTTAAGCAGACCAATTCAGCAAATCTTCAATAGACTTATATTAGCCATCCCATACATCTGTTGCAGATGATATAAAGCTATTTATTTCCCTGCCTAACATTCAGGTTTGCTCTTCCATAACTAGTGCACTTTGCATAGTGATGTTCTTCGCTTTTAAGAAAACCATTCGGTTTCAACCACATAAACAGTTACTGGGGAACCCTTCCTAAGTCCCATGTAAACAAACTTCTTAGCATTCCCTTGCTTGTATAAACCAAGGGATTGAAAAGTCTTTGGTGGATTGTCAGAAGAAAAAAGCAAAACAGAACTTCATCTAAAATAAGGTGCTCCCGAAGAGAAGGGGCAACATGTAGCATCATCAAGGTCACACTCTCATTGGCTTTTGTTTTGTTTTGGGATTCTTCTTTCAGTTGGGTGTCACTCCGGCTTCTTTCTGACGTAGTCTTTCTTTCTGTTGTTGAAGAGAAAAGGAGTTTAGTATCATTCTTTGCTTTAGTTTTCCATCTGTTTTCAAACTGCAGAGAGTATATGGTTTAGGCCAAAAGAATGGAGCAATTTGAAACCAGAGTAGACATAAGCTTCCCCCTCCCTCCATTTTCTCCAGAAAATTAATTCCTGAAGTGCCACACTAAGCCAGGAAGCATATGTTTTTAAAGCAAGTATATGTCAAAAAGCCTGTACATTTTGTCAACAGTGTATGTCTGTAAAAATTACAAATATGAAAAAACACAGACATTTAAAAGTTGTAAAAGTAAAAAGGAAAGAGTAACGGCATGATTTGAAGCCAGCTACTTGTAGGGATTTTCCATTCCCTTTCCTTCAAAAATGAGTATTTTACATAGTCCATGTGCTGAATCGCATGATATTGTAACTGTAGACCAGGCCCAATACAAACTTGATAGCCATATATTATCATATACTATTTCAGATAATTTCTATTAAATTAATTAATAGCAAACTCTCTTTTGATTTCATATACCTGCTCAACATCAGATTGTCCCTCAAATAAATAGTCATATCTTTGTTACTAAATTGGACTCAATTCCCTCTAGCTTGCTGGTGTCTGTATTTAGCATCTACATGCAGCAAAAGAATTTCACATCTGTCTACATAAAAAAAGACAGTAGCCAATATTGGACAAATTCCAGCAATCCAGAACTTGTTCTTAAATAAATTAAAATGACAAATTTAGAGGACCTCTTACAGGAATGTGCTATTAACTGTCTTTTCTATCTATGGTGTCATATTAACATTTCAAAAATGGAAAGAATCTTGAAAGGCGGAAACAATGCCAAGAATTATTTAATGCAGCAGGAAAGGATGCCCATTCTGAATTAACATTCAGATTACCATAAAATTTTTATACAGAAACATGTTGAGTTAAGATCTACAATGATTTTGTAAGCTAGCTCCAAGATATAATGCCATTGTAGGAGGAAGCCTTTAGGACACCTATTCTAAAATTGAAAATACGGACTTGCTTTTCAGTAGATTAACTCCATAAGAATTAACTAAAACTTCCAGCTCTATTTAAAAGAGAACCAGAAACCAGAATCACAATAAGAATGTAACATACCAGACTGGCAGTTGGATTGATTTTTCTAGTTTCCACTTTTTTTTCTGAAGTTAACTTGCTCACTGTTTGCTGAGCCATTCGGAGTCTAAAACAGAATATAAGCACGTATTATTAGAGCTTTAAAAATGATATATGTTCACCATATAAAAGTTGTTCTCCTAAACAGCTATATTTTATACTTTATAAAGCATACACACAAAATTGACACCACCATCTCTTAACTGACAAATGTAGAAAAATTATTGTCTACAATTTTTAGAACCAGTATAGCACCTATACTGGTTCTAAAAATTGTAGACAATATTTTTTCCATTCTACATTAAGTACTAGTGAGAGTTTTCCTAGCAAAATAAGTATAATCTTTATTGCCACTGTACTTGTACTTGTTTACAATGAAATTGGTTGTCTTTTGCTGAGATAACCATTGATAATCATTGATCCAACCCCTTAATCATATTAGCACTGATTGGGAGCAGTTTCCCAGAGCTTCTCCAACCAAACCTGAAGATACTGTAAATGAATTTGGAGTGTTTAATTGCAAAGCATATGTTCCATTACTGAACCATAGTCCTTCCCTTGCAAGAAAGCACCTATCAGGCCAGTATGACCTTCATCAGGGTCATTGTGAAACAGCACCAATTCCAATTCAGCATTAGAATGTTGTTACATCCCCAAATCCCCATAATTTTAACCTAATATTGTCTACTGTTGACTTCTCCCCATTCCTAAGAGGTCTGTAAGTGCACCAGCATGCCTACCGTCCCTCTCCTACTATCTCCATTTATTCATACCCATTTACTGTGCTCATATTTTTGTTTATACTTATCTTTTACATGTTTGACAAACAAAACAAAATAAATAAATAAACCTCAGTTTATACTATATATTAAACTATTATACATTGGCTCTCTTGCTCTTAATTCATGGATTACTCTTGATCTCTAATGACCATTTTGATGGTGTTTCCATAGCAAGTGGTCCACATTACAAATGAACAAACAAACAAAAATTGCTATGCATTCTTACTACCTGGCTCACTGTAATTTTCAAACTGTAATTTTTATCTAACACTGGAATGTCTTGTTGGACAGAGTTGAGTATAAAGAAAATGTCATCCATGGAATTTAGTGGCAAAACCTAAGCTTCTTTAATAACTATTTTGGTTCAGTCAGTAGGACTATAATATACAATACAGTTAGTTGGATTACTGGTTAGTGGCACAGAAGCTGCAATAATCTTGACTAGCTCAATTGTATCAGTTATCCACTTCTAAGTGATATTTAAAGTAGCCCCATCAAAGTACTGTTTTATTACAAAATGCTGTCTGTCAATGGCCCAGCAGATTACTTCAAAAATTTCAGTTACTGTGAAATATGGAAACAAGAATGGCAATGCCAATTTGACACTAATTTGTTTTTAAAAAAAGAACAGAATTGACTCCTTAACGATTCACGAATCCTAGGAAATAATGGAAATAAGTAAGACTATAATTTTCTATGGTAAAACAAACAAGCAAACACTTTTCTATAAAAAAAATTAAGCACTGAAACATTCAGCCCAAATTGTTAATATAATTATCTAGTCGATTTTGGAGAGAGGCATTTTTTAAAATCTAAATGTTTTCATAGCAGGTCAAATATCAAACACATAGATAGTCCCTCACACTTATTACCCAATTCAAGATCATTACAAAAGTGCATATTTTGTAATTACAAATATTAAATAAAATTGTTCATGTGTTAACAATATTAACCAGCTTTAAAGTATAGTTTTGCTATTGGTAGTATAAAGTTTTCATTTTTTCAAGAATACATAAGTGTTGTGTCAGGGCTGAGGGTGGAAAAATGTTGCTTACTTAACCCCATGACCTCCTTTTCATTCAAAGGATCAAGAGAGGAAATGATAGGAATTAAGGCATGAAGTGATTTGATACCAAAAGATTGATTTGGTATCAAATCCAGCAGAATGGATATTATATAACCAGCTGCTACCATAATATGTTCTCAAAATATATTAAATTCCTTACGATTCACATAATTTGGGGTATTTATAAAAAAGGTTCTAACTATACTAATAAAGGAGAATATTTGTAACTCGGGGTTGACATGAAGGGTTCTCTCAGCTTGTTTGTTTTCTTGCAGACATTTCATTATCCAAGCTAGGTAACATCATCATCAGTGCAAGTAAGCATCATCAGTGCAAGTAAGCATCATCAGTGCAAGTAAGCATCATCAGTGCAAGTAAGGTGTTGTTTGGTGCCAGTTTATATTCTAGTAGCTTGCCTGTCAGTATTGGTGGGGATGGTCTTAGAGATTGTTTGACTGGGCTATTTGCTATTGGCTTCTTTAGCGGTTTCTTAGTTGGGGTATTGTTTACTTGATTGTTGGTCTGATGCTAACCTTGGAGTTAATCTATGCTTATCTGGGGTGCTGATTGTTAGTCATTGCTTTTTGTTCCCTTTTGGGCTGGATGATAGTCAGAGGTGGGTTCCAGATTCTTTTACTGTTGGTTTGCTTAGGGATGCGCTTCAGGCACGTGCACTTGATATGGGCGCTACACTCGCATGAATAGTAGTAAAAAAATGCTTCTGTGCATGCACAGAAGCAAAAAACAAGATGGTGCCACAATAGAACTTGTTCAGATGTGTGGGCAGCTGAGTTACTACCTACTTGACCGAACTGGGCCGAACCGGTAGGAACCCACCTCTGGTGATAAGTCTCTAGATATTGTTAATGTCTATATGTCTATTGATGGCTGATTTGACACTCAACAGATTCCAACAATAATTGAAAGGTAGTTTTGTGGTTAAGACATCAGACTAGAAAACAGGAGACTGAGAGTTATCATCTCATCTTGGATATGAAGCTGAGTTGAATGACTTAGGGCCAATCACCTTCTCCCTGTCCTAGGAAAGAGGCAATGGCAAATTGCTTCTGAAAAATCTGGCCAAGAAAACTGCAAAGATTTGCCCAAGCAGTTTCTGAGAATGAGATAGGACTTAAAGGGAAGAAAAAAGATCAATAACTATAATATCCTCTGTTAAAAGTTTTTTTTAAGTGTTCTTAGCTTTTTTAAGGTATATTGTTCAATAGATATAGAAATAGTTAATTTTTATTTGCGTCAAGTTATATCCTGTATATGGGTCTGTGTACAATTACTTTTGAAAATTAATATATACACCAGTAAATATTGTTTTAGGCTGAATTCAGACATAACATCAAACCATGATTTGTCACCATGGGAATACATTTATAGGGAATAAAGTAAGTATTACAGAAATAAGTTTTATAATTACAAATAATTTTGTAATTAGCTGCATATTTTATACAATCAATTAAAAATCATGATTACAGAACAACCTAGAGTAATGTTTTTCAACCTGACAAGTTAAGATGGGGTGGGCATCAGTTCCCAGAATTCCCCAGCCAGCTACCATCCAGTTGAAATCCATCCATTTTAAAGTTTCCAAGTTTGAGACACACTGGACTAGATTGTTACAGGTACTATATAGAGGAATGAACATTTACTCTTCAAGAAGAAAATATCACCTGTTTGAATATGATATTTTAGAATTTTCTTTGAAATTCATAGGGTAATATGAATGGGATATGATTTATTTATAAGCAATGTCTTGTCCCTGGAACAATTTTGCCCATGACAGAAGGCTTGATGAAAAAGAATTGAATAAAGTTTTTTTTAATGTAATGGCACTGCCTCTTTTCTGATAACCCCTGCCTCTCATTAGTATGTTGAAAAATATTTTTCTAGAATATGGGGGAGAGGGTGGAATACATTTTTCTCCACTTTGGCAGACTGAAACTTGAGTACTTTTCTATCTTAAAAGAAAAAAATCTACATGTAAAGAATAGAAAACCATGACACTGAATTCACTGTTTCTCCTTCTGCATATATATATATTTCTTCCCAGCATTTCCCCAAAAGATAAAACATTAGCTGCATGCTACTGTCATAAGTATTGATATTCTAAATATCAGAAATTATCTGAAGCTCCATATTTATATAAATGTAGATCAAAACTGGATATTTGCTGCAGTGGTCAAACTGTGAAATTACGTGAGGTTAAAAGAAAGTGCAGAGTGGGACCATTTTGTTGAAAGATACCTAGAAAGATACAAAATGTGCTCCTGGCTTTGATCTTTAAATTTTACATCTTACTGTTTCTCAACCACGGCCACTTTAAGACGTGTGGACTTCAATTCCCAGAAGTCATGATTCTGGGAGTTGAAATCCACCCAACTTAAAGTTGCTGAGGTTGCAAAACACTGGAGTGTTTCAAGAGAAGAACACCACAGATGGAGTTTCCTAATTAATTCCTAATTAATGCAACTGAACCACACTGCTTATATTAGTATCCTTTCTAAAAATCAATCTGTTACTGATCTTGAAAGGAAGGCCTGATAAGGATTTCCTTGTGTTTTTCCTGACTTGCCCTTGTTCTTCATGTGGCTGCTGGTGGCAGTCATGAAATCTTTGTGTGCCATTTCAAGGGCAAATTGCAAGCAGCTTCTATTATGGCTAATTTCAAGTCTAGGAGGACTTCCCCTTCCCTGACATTTTCTTTCTGAGCAGAAAAAAACTGACTGCTGCTTAAGATTGCTGCTTGTGATGAAAGACACCAATGACCCACAATGTTTGCACATCTCCTTGTATAAAAAGTATAGCAATTTACTGAATTATCCACATCTGCATCTAATTTAAAATAGCTGCTTAAGCAAATTTATGCTTCTAGTGTTGGACAATTAACATTGTTATTATGTTGAATGCCAGCTACTTATGTGGCAAGTTGTTCATTTAGGCTCAAGAATAGTATGTAGTCTCAGCTTGTTTAATATAAGGGACACCCCACACACATACACACATGCCTTAAATGTTTTGAGTAATTGCTAGCCTCCATCCAACTTTTCACCAAAGTTTCGCCTGCAAAACTTGTGCTTATTCCCAGTAAGCTACTATATTTCCCTACTTTGTATTTCTGTGGCACATAATTCCATAATATTTTGCTTTCCATTTTTCCCATTTTAAAATAGAAACTGGTATCTATTTAACAATAGAATCCGTTGGGTTTGGCAACAAATACATCTAAATAAATATTCAAGAATGTTATAACTCAACCTTATCATTTTATAGTTCCCCACTCAGATATTTTACCTATGTGCTTCAAAAGTTGATTACAAATAATATAATTTATCAGGAAGCATGAATGTGACTGACAATATACAACAGAGATTTTCAGTTTTTTTCAGGCAACACCACCTTTAAAAAAAATTATCCCCCCTACCCCTTATCAAGAGTCAAAGCCCAAATGATAGAAAATTGGCTGAGTCAAATGAACTTTTTTTAAAAATGTGTGTGTTATTCTCTCATAGAACCACAATAAATTCTTGCAAAATCCATGCGGTTCCATAGAACATAATTTTTTAAAAAGGAAGGAAGGAAGGAAAGAAGGAAGGGAGGGAGGGAGGGAGGGAGGGAGGGAGGGAGAAAGACCATACATACCAGAAATTTGCAAATGGGACCTACTCCAAAATAATATAATGTGGAGTGGTCCAGAAATACAAGTTTCTAGCCATGTCTTCTTCTAGAATATTTATTCCATTTCCCTTCCCTAGAACTAAGCATGCCCAGTCATCATTAGGCTGGGTTCAGGAAGAGGAAGTGTTCTACTTCTTTGGCTGTATAATAAGTGAGAGTCATAAACATAAATTTAATAGGAAGGGGAAGTAAAATGAAATGTAGCAAGACCACTGAGCTGGAAAACACTTAATATTATAATATGTAATTTAAAATGTGTTATGTTTTTAACATAAATTTGTTACAACATGAAAGAATATAGTACTGTAATGAAATCATTAAATAATCATCCCAATCTTTTCTTCCCCCCTTTAAACCTTCAAACAGTTCAAACCTTAACACAAAAAACTAAAAACTAACAAAATCAGGAAACGATGGGACAAGCCATGGCATGGAGTTTGATCTCCACAGCAGGATACCAAGTAATAATGCTGTAAATTCAGTACAGGATTTTGACACTGTGCTAAATGGGGTCTGAATCCCACAGGCTTCCCTTTGATGCAAGTGTGGACATATTAACTTCACTTTTGTTTGTCAGTGCTGTCTGCAACAACAATATTGCCTCACTTAAAGTTGTCCAACATGAAAATGCAAAGAGAAGCAATCTGTTCCAAATTAGCACAGCTCCTCTTTCATTTCACTAGCTAGCAATTGGAAGGGGTTAAGGAAGTGTAATTTATCAGATTATATGTGTTTATCTTTTTGTGGGGACAGCATCCCTTTGGTCAATTTTCCTAGGCACCCTGAGGGAATAATCTTTCCTTGAGGTCCATTTGATCTCAAAGAAAACAATGACGCCTGAGAAATACAGGAGTATAATTTGTTGAGTTTGAAAAAGAACAGCTCCCCAGACTTCTAAAATGGTATTAATGGCTTTATTAGAACCTTACCTTTCTTTGGAAATGTTTTTGTTCTCCCGATTCCAAATAGTCTTAAACTCACTGCAGAAGTCATACCAAACCATGAAAACATAATTCGGTGTGGTCTCCTTTTCACCAGATTTTGGCTTTATTCCATAGTACTTCACCATTTCTTCAAAACTGGAAGATGTAGAGGGAGAAAAGGTAGACAGCACATAAACTCATTGGGGATATTCAATGGAAAATTTGCTGGCATAGATTTCTGACTAGAAATTCCAATTTACAAATTTAAAAAAATCAGGTACAAGTAGAAACTCTACCATAAATAAAGACTAGATGCAATATAATATATGAGTTTTTATTGCATCAGCTAAGTGAATTCAGTTGACAGATGTTTACATAGGCAATAGAAACAGAAAAAGCAAAAAAAGCAAACTGCTAAGTGAGATTTGAGAAACAATCACATTTAAAATACAGTTGTGCTAATAAATCTCTAAATAATAGGCTATTAAGTCATGGCAATGTCTCCCTAGCTGAACATTTTCAGGCATTAATATTCTGAAAATACATCATTTGACCCAGAGCAAGCACCAGACTATAGTACTACTGGAGTTACAATCTTCTTGTCAGGTTTCAAAGATACAAACAATCCCACATCCAAATCATATTCATGCTTCACACTTGTGGTGAATATTCCTAGGACTATTTTCACCTCCCACGTACTGTCTGCTTCTTTATTTGTATCTTCCAAGCAAGTTGCAACACCTTATTGCTTAAGGACAATTTAAAGGTTAAATTGGGGGCATTGAGATCTAGAATTAAGTTTCTTATATTAAAGAAGGATGTGGCTAGTAAAACTATGCTTATGTAAAGCTTCAGTAGACATTTTGCAAGGTTTTGAGTTTTTGACCTAAAAGAAGACTATAAAATATTTTTAAATGCTCTGTTGGACAAATACCGTATTTTTAGAAGTATAAGATGCACCGGAGTATAAGATGCCCACAGGTTTTGAAGAGGCAATTTTTAAAAAAAAGTAAAGTAGGTAGATTGAGGGATAGAGAGGGAGAGAAAGAGAGAGAAATACAGTAGTTAGGGAGAGAGAGAGAGAGAGAGAGTAGTTAGGTAGGTAGGTATATAAAGGGAGAGAGAGAGAGAGAGAGAGAGAGAGAGAGAGAGAGAGAGAGAGAGAAATACAGTAGGTAGATGGGGGAAGAGAGAAGGTAGGTACAGTAGGTATATAGGTAGATAGAGGGGGGAGAGAGAGAAATACAGTAGGTAGTGAGAGAGTGTGTAGATAGGTAGGTAGGTAGGTAGAAGGATAGAGAGAGAAAAATAGAGAGAGAAATACAGTAGATAGGTAGGGAGAGAGAGAGAAGATAGGTAGGTATATAGGTAGATAGAGGGGGGGGGGAGAAATACAGGTAGGTAGATGTTTCCAGGTATATTTATCCATGTGCTGGAGAAAGAAATTGCTGTGGCACCTAAAACTTTGTTTCTGCTAGCACAGCACTTGATCAATGCAATTCTCACCAATCCCTCTAACTCAGGGGTTCCCAAACTTGGCAACTTTGAGACTTGTGGACTTCAATTTCCAGAATTCTCCAGCCAACATAGCTTATGGACATAGCTGGCTGGAGAATTCTGGGAGTTGAAGTCCACAAGTCTTAAAGTTGCCAAGTAACTAAACAGCCTTCCGAAGGGGAAAAAAACCCTTTTTGCACTTTGCAAACCTCCCCAAAACGGCCCGTTTTTCACGAAAACGGGCCCGTTTTTTCCCAAATAAAAGGCATGAATAGCCTTGGAGGGGCTTGCAGAGTGCTCTGGGGGAGGAGGGGGAATGAGCAAAAAACTGGCCCGTTTTTCACAAAAACGGGCCATTTTTATGTCAAAAAATTGCATGCATAGCCTTATGGAGGCTTATGGGGGGCATTTTATGCTGGGGGGGCATTTTATGCTAGGGGTGGGCATTTTCTTCAAGGAAGTGGCGGAATATTCTTCATGTTTTTAACCAAACAACCTTCCTTTCATATGAAAAGACAGCTGTCACAGGAAAGCTACAACTTTTGCTTTAACTCAGTCCTGTTGGATTTCTCTGTGTATTGTATATATTTTCATCTACAATTTAATCTCCCAAAAAGTTTTAACTATATGAAAATGCTGGAACGTGTAACATGCATTTGAAGAAAGAGTCCCAATCCTAATCTTATTTAAAGGTATTTTTGAATGTATAATGTACAGAGTTAAGAAAACTGGACAGCTTACCATTTTTGTGCATTGTCCAGGTGACTTTTCTCTTCCTTATGTTCTTCTATGGCTGCAAAAAGCATTTAAAAATAATTTTATAAATCTGAATGTATGCTACATTTCAAGGGTTTTATAATTTCACACCACTCATAGAAAAAGGAATATTTATAGTATAAAAATATGAATTGTGAATTAAGAAATTATGTCATCCTTGTAAATGTTATAAGGAAAAGTACTGACACCTTAAAAATATGCCAGAAATACAGATGCTGGTGTAATTGGCTAAACACTTTTAGAACAAAAGTATATGCTGTTTTTATGACGATGAAGGGACTATTTGTGAGGAGATGCTGTACAGAGCAATAACAAAACACTTATTTTTTTTGTGTTACAAAGATACTTTATTTACAGTTAAGGTATGCACAATTCACAATGATGTTGGTCTGCTTGAAGCTAATAGTCTCCGTATGTTGTCCAGTTAATGGCTTTTTTAATCCATGAAGGACATATCCAACAAGTCATATTTGTCTATATTTGTAGATGTATCCCAAAATTACTGTACCTCAGGGTTTATAGCTCAAGTTGTAAGCGACCAAGCTCAGAGAGCACCAAGAAACTCTAAAGGAAACTATTTATATGTTCAGGACCAAAGTTATCATACAACGATATTTCAGATCCTGACGAGAAAGATTACTTACACTTCTGTCTAGACTTCATTTATTCAAAAACTGTGGTTTCCTATACATTCTGATTCCCAACATACAGATATATCCTGGGAATCTTTTTGTGAAATTATAAATGAAACATTTCCTATCAGGTGGCCAGAGATGATACTGATAGTGCTACATAGCTGAATTTCACAAAATAAAAGGCATGTATACCTTATATATGACAACCCTTCCTGTGTTTCCAAGGTTACTATGGCCTACATCTAGAAGTCTATACTGATGACAAATTCCATAAAGTTTAGTTGTGTGAACCAGTAGCAGTTTACAGGTTAGAAATAGAATCCATTTAAGCCAACTATAAGAGGATTAAACTATAATAAAAACAATGCTCTGTACACTTATGTATTCAGGTATATGAAAGAACCCTATTTCCAATAGCTTCAAATGGTTTCTAATAAATAGAAATTGATAAAATCAGGCTTAAGAAACACTTAGTAAAGATAAAATGTATTGTGACTAATTTTGTTTTAATTTTATATGCCATTCAGTATTCCTTTAGTAGAAAGCCATATAATAAATGAATAAATAAAATTAAGTTTGATAGTGTATAAATTGCTGAAATACCATACAAAGATGTCTTATGTAGGGTCAGAATTACAACATTGTTCTCCTTTTGCACTGCAATCCTTCTATTAACCTGATTAGATGTCATCCCTTTGAGGTAGACCAGACTTAGAAACCAAAATTGTGAAGACCAAAACTGCTTTTATTCTTCTCTTTTATACTATTTTATCTTTCTCCCCTCCCTGCCTTTATCTATTAGAGAATAGGGGGCAGAGTTGGGGTATGTTAAAATATTTACAGATCCAGACAATGTCATACCTTTTGTCCTCACCTGCCATCATTTTCACAATTTACACATGAAGAAACAAAGGAAGAAATATAAATTACAGTATACATGATTTTAATTACAGGGCCAAGATTAGAATTTTATTTAAAATTTTGTAAAAGAGGCACAAAAACCAAAAGAACAGATCTCTCAAGTTTCCATTCTTATTTCAGCTGAATTAGGTGCTAGGGAAACTAAGCAAAATATTTTAGAAATATTCTGCCTATTATAAATCTTAATAATGCTATTATTATTTGTATAATACTACATCTGTTTTCAACCCAGATTAGTTTGGTCTATTTAGCAAACTTATGGAAGTAAATGCTTTAAAGTTATGTATAAATATTTTTGTACAAGGGCTTGCAAATCGTAAAGTGTTACTTGTCCTTACGCTTGAGATATTTTGGAAAATATCTTGACATTTTTCAACTACATGATGCATGAAAATTCAAATACACTTAACAGTAACCCAAAAATACTGCTTATATTTATACATTCCATCCACAGAACAAATTCAATTGTTTATTATCAGAGGTAATACAAGGAAACCAAAAAATTATGTTCTGTTTAAAAATGGATAATGTTGCCTATAAATTTGTCAAAATCGTGTTGAAGGTCAGTTTAACTAGGCAATTATAGCAATGAAGTCAGCTAAGCCAGTTATTATATATTCATTTTTCTTGGATATATTTGTATGTTAACAGAAATAAGGTTTTTCAAAGAGTTTGTTTTTTTATATACTCAAGAAATGGAACATATTTAAATTGTGTTTCAGTTCATATCCTTTTTAAAAATATAATACCAAAATAAATTGAGACCAATGATACTATATGTCTCAAAGCTCAGTATTTTTCTTGGAAACAACTCCAAAAATGATTTTTTTTCAAATATGATTTTCCTGCATTCACATTATTAATCAATCATTATACTCCAACTGTGGTTAAACATGGTAACTTTTAAAGCATAGTATTATTTAACATAACAAGAAAGAATATTTTTCATTTGCTTGTATTCCAAGGAAAATAGAAAGAGTAATCTTTCTGAGATTGCTAAATATAGGCAAACAATTTAAGAAACTGGAAAATTGGTTTTAATACCTTTTAAACAGAATACGTATGAAACCAATCTGTTCAGCTTTTGAAAAAATAAATCAGACAGATTACACTTTCCCCTATAAAAATGAAGGATTTTTTTTTTTAATGGAAGCGGGAGGGGGGGGGGAGTGGTGTGCTCAGAAGTATGATGAATTATGTTAATAAGAATAGGAAACAGGTCTTCTCTAAAACAAGAAATTGTCACAAATACCGGGCAAATAAGTACTGTATATTGGGTAATACAGAGTTGCCCAAATTGATAACTGTATATGAACCTAACTTTTAAAAAAGCTTCTGGTTATTTGAGTTGTTTTAGAAAATAAAAAAACCCCACAGTATTACTTCCTCCTATGGGATGCTTAGAATGATTTATGAAGCTGAGGTTATATTTTATAAATTGAACTTAGTAAAGACTGATTTCAGGTAAAACTTTAGGAATATAATATGCACAGCAGCCTCTTGCACTTAAGATATAGTTTTCTACCCTGCTGGAATGGAGAACGGATTAAAGAATTCTCTTCATTAGGATATTTTCCTTTTACAAATAAACATTTCAGGCGATTGGGAGCATAGGTTCATTTTAAAGGCACAGCAGGAAAACGGCAAAATTGAAATTAATTTTCTATGGATTTGTGTAGACTTTTTCACACTGTGAATTGCTTCATCTCATTTGATTATTTGATTATTTTTTATTACCTTTCTATTGCTGGTAATGAATTATTCCGCCACGTAGTCTTTTAGATCAGAATTAGCATCAGAATTGTAGAGTTTGGGACAAATATTGGAGCAAGAAAGTTGTAAGAAGAAATATATGTGTATTTTATATGGGACACATCTGTTTCTTTCCACAAAACCATTAAAATATTAGGAATTAAAATATAATAATATAGTAAAATATTTTTCAGAATTTAAAAAACTAAAGTATATCTTTTAAAAATGGTTTTGACAGCTTTCCATTTTATAATTTAATATTATTAAAAGAACAGGAGAAGGAACAACATCTACCAGTATGTACAGTCTAGTGTTAGAAAAGTATTGTAGTAGGTTTTGGTTCAGTAAAATTGTCAAACTTGAAATTCTAATCTGTATACAAAATTAGATCATGGACAAATGTTTCTCCTACTGGTTCTATATATAAATATCAAAGCAATAAATATATTCATAAACAAGGATGGCAAATAATACAATCTCACTGAAAAGATAGATATTCTTAATCCCAATATGATTTCTTCATTCTCATATGAGGAAAACTCTCAAATTTAGTGGTCATGAAAACTCAATAATTTGGAGCTGAGATGGACATTATTTGGTGTTGGTTGGAATCACTGCCTTAAATTGGTTTGAATAGAGCAGTGTCTAAATTGGTTTGAATAGAGCAGTGTCTATAATTAATTAGATTTAGTTACATTATGCTTCACTCTTCTCCAAGCTGATGGAAAATTCTACTTGTTTACCCAATACAGTATATCTGAAGGGAGTCAGAATGGGAAAGGTTGCTTAACTTTTCCCTTTTAATACTTTTTTGATCCTGTGTTTACATTTTTTATTTATGTTGCTAATCTGTTTAATCATAAGTATGTGAAAGAAATCTCTGAAACTTGTCATTTTCCCCAGCTTTTGGTTGAGATGGGTCTCATCATCTTAAAGAATTATATGTGTTTGAGGAATTGTCTTTTCCAGACATACATAGTGTGTGCTTTTTACTTTTTCTAATGTTGTATGTTGACTTTTAGAGTTGGGTGACCTTCTAAACCTGCAATTAATGAATTAAGTAAATAAGAAATATAAGTAAAATAATGTATTTTTCACTGCTAAGGAAAACATCTTGCTTTATTGTTTGTTTTATACTTTCTTGCTTCTCAACCACTAAGAGTGTTCATCACCCTCTTTTATCATTTTAAATCGGTATGCTATAGTTTTAAATATAGGCAGAAATGCTTGCTCATCTACACGAACCTAAATTGTCATGAATACACTTATGTGTTAACTTTATCTTATAATATACCATAATACTAAAATTATAGATGAAAATTTCTGTAAATCTAAACAGTTTGAATTTGAGATCTCAACTGTCCAGCGACCAATTTTCATTGATAAATACAAATATACAAATACAATAGCAGAGTTGGAAGGGACCTTGGAGGTCTTCTAGTTCAACCCCCTGCCTAGGCAGGAAACCCTACACTGCTTCAGGCAAATGGCTATCCAACATCTTAAAGACTTCCAGTGTTGGGGCATTCACAACTTCTGGAGGCAAGCTGCTCCACTGATTAATTGTTATAACTATCAAGAAATTTCTCCTCAGTTCTAAGTTGCTTCGCTGATGAACAAGAACATTTCAGTTCATGTATAAATAGTTTTCAACAAGGAGGCTTATAAATGCAAAGATCATATTGAGTAGTCTTTCTTTAGATAGTATAAACAGTATTATAAGTGTTGGTTTTCTATACACTTTCCAACACGTAAGAAGAACCATGGACATGGATCTGCATAAAAATATTATGTTAAAATTATGTTGACTTTAAGAAAATTCAATAAAGCCTATTCATCTACAATAGAATTATATACATTATCACAAATAATTCTGAGGTGACTTGGGATCATTTCTATTCCCCACAATAATTCTAAATGTATTTGGAGAAACTTATGTGTTAATTTCAAAGCGAACAGAAGATACAGTCTGCTATTTTAAAGTGGACTTATATTATATTATTCACTGCATTCCTGTTACTTATATATATATTTTCTATAGATTGCATTTAGGTCTATTATGTATATTGATTTATAGTGAGCTTTTGTTTCCAATAGCAACTGCTTGAGCATACAAACATTCTTGAAAAAAGAAAACATCTGTATTATCGCATCTAAATCAGAGTTGTGATATTCCAGGATAATTGTTCTATCTCTGGCACTTCTAATATTTTTCCAGTTGCCTGCAGCTGTTGTAATTCATGGGTATGGAAAGAAAGAGAAAAATGCCTATGTATGAAGCAATGAAAATCATGGACACAATAAATGTTTGGTTATGATTTAATTCTGAAAACATGGAAATTATGGAGTTTTTTTAACACTACTGTTTGTCTCATTAAAAACACAGACTATAGATGAAAAAAATAATGTATTGTGAAGCATATGCCTAACAATTCCAAATGACTATTTTATTTTGTTTTTAATACTAATGAAAAATATTCACTAACTAAAACAGTAATGTAGCATATCATGCATTGCTTGACAGTTATCCAGGAGTTTCTTCCCAGACCATTCCTTTAAAAAAATAAAAACAGCTGCTCTTGATATACCAGCTTCTTCTGCCTTTTCTGTAACAAATCACTTAAAGTTATTTTTATATGGGAGTGATATTAAATATTATGTACAAAAGAGGTCTTAGTGTAGAGACTGAAAAAGACTGAAAAATAAATCTTCAGTAACATGAAAAATACAAACCATTTATAAGCCAATGCGGTGCTTAAAAGGAAAAGCAGTGCTTTTCCAACATTTACAAACCTAGAAAGCTGATAAAAGTGCAATTTTGGTTTTATACTTTTTTAAAAAAAAATGTGGTCTTTACCATCAAAATATATGGCACTTCTAAATGTGAAAACCTATAATTTCTCTCAAATTCCATTCAATAATTCTGTGCCACACTTTCGCTTTGTTTATTTATTATATTTTTATTCTGTTCAATAGACAGACTATCTGGGGACATTGCTTTTTTGCTGATGAACAGTTTGCATTCAGCTTCATGACCCGTGACTTGCCCTAAGAAAGTTACAGTGCAATATATACCGTATTTTTCGGAGTATAATACGCACCGGAGTATAAGACACACCCAGGTTTTGAAGAGGCAATTTTTTTAAAAAAAAGTAGGTATGTAGATAGAGGGATAGAGAGGGAGGGAAAGAGAGAGAAATACAGTAGATAGGTAGGGGGAGAGAGAGAGTAGGTAGGTAGGTGAGGGGGAGAGAGAGAAATACAGTAGGTAGGTAGGTAGACAGAGTATGTAGTTAGCTAGGTAGGTAGATAAAGGGATAGGGAGAGAGAGAGAGAAATACAGTAGGTAGGTAAGTTGGGAGAGAAAGTGTGTGTAGATAGATAAGTAGGTAGAGGGATAGAGAGAGAGAAATAGAGAGAGAGAGAGAAATACAGTAGATAGATAGGGAGAGAGAGAGAGAGTAGGTAGGTAGATGTTTCCAGGGGTATTTACTCATGTGCTGGAGAAGGAAATCAATGACCACCTTTGGAAAAAATCTTTGTTTGTGCAGGCACACTCTTGTCCAAAATAATTCTCATCAGCCACTCTAACTAAACAGCTTTCCAAAAGGAAAAAAAAATCCTTTTTGCACTGTACAAACCACCCCCAAACGGCCTGTTTTTTGCATAAATGGGCCTGGTTTTTTTCAAATAAAAGGAATGAATAGCCTTGGAGGGGCTTGCAGAGTGCTCCTGGGGGAGTGAAGGGGTCCAAAACGAGAAAAAATGGCCCGTTTTTTTCATGAAAAGGGGCCATTTTTTAGTCAAAAAATAGCCTGCATAGCCTTATGGAGGCTTATAGAGTGCTGCTGGGGGCTGGGGTGGGGGTGGGGGGCAGAAACACCCTGTTTTTTGCTCATTTCTGCCCTCCCAGCCCCCAGTAGCTCTCTGGAAGCCTCCATAAGGGTATGCGCACAGCCATTTTGGTGAATGGGCGGGGTTTCAGGAGGCAAAAAATGCTGTATTTGATGTATAAGATGCACCCAGATTTTCAGCCTCTTTTTAGAGGAAAAAAGGTGCGACTTATACTCCGAAAAATACGGTAATATTTTTCATGTTGGAATGTGGAGAAGGGTTGGTTGAAATGTTCTGTTTTTACTTTCTCGTCTGTTATCATTATTATTGCTACTGAAGAGTAATTTTGCTTGTACATTTTGATTAATTTCATTAAAAAAAAACTACATTTGGGAAGTGGTAAGAGGTTGAAAAATAAGTGGCTTGAATCCCACCCAATGGAAAATTATTAAATTAAAAATTTATCTATTTTTCCATTCTGCAAATTGATATCCAATAGTATCTGAAACAATATTGTCATGGTTAATCAAGAAATATTAAAATCAAAATGATAGTATTTACAGATTTAAGTTGAATGAAGAAAATTCCCAAGAGTATTGTATATTGGCAAGTTAAGCATGCAAAAGCATGTAATTATGCATACCATAATTATATAATAGCATAACCTTAAGCATGCATTTTTAGAATGAAATTGCACTGCTTTTCAAAGGAGATAGTTCCAGGATTGTACTGTAAAACATTTTCTACAATTACCAGGGAATCTGCTGAAAGAATGATACCCCTGCAGAAAAGTACAGTCTATAGAGATTAACCACACGTAAATCACTCTTGGTAAATACAGTTGGTCAACCACTCATTTTTAACTAACCATTTTACATTGTATTTATGTGTACCAGATAATTTCCACAGACTAAATATCATACTTCTGGTTTAATTTTCATGATGGCAGGTGAGGACAAAAGGTTTGAAGAGCTGCAATCTAACCCACCAAACCTTTTTAAAAAGTGAAATGCTGTCTCCCCTCCTTGTGCCATCTTTCCAACACACACACACCAGAAATAAGAGAAAGATCGATGGTTATATAGAGATCAAGGTTTAGATATAGGTTAAGATAATTAAACCTATCCATTCAGTGGGATGGTAAGCAGCAGAAATGAACTTTGATGATAGAGTTAAACAAAAATGGGGACTTCTTCCAGGGACCCCATAGGGGTTCGTCAAGCATGCAGAAGAATCTTTCTGTGGAAAGTGAAAAACAACCCAAATATGGCCTAATGTGATCCCATATTCTATTTGAAAAGGTGATTCATGTGAAAAAGGGGGGAAAAACAAACATTTTCTCCTGCCAACAGGAGTGGCTTCTAGCTTTTTCCCCATAGGTTGATCAATAGATCAATGGATTTGCAGTGGGAAACCTATTGTTGCTAATGAGTTTATAAGGAAGCTTAGTACATGTATTACACTTCTTTTTAGAAACTATTAGGGAAATAAAGTCTGTGTTGGTATATAGTGGTATAGTTGCTAAGTAACAACCTTATTGTACATTAACTTAGAAATACTGTAAATCTTAGTGAAGGCAGTGAGATCTTCTGTGTAAATATATTTAGCATTATATAAAAATATAAGAATACTATGTTACCTATTTAAAACCACATTAATAAATTACTGTTTCAATATATTAATACTAGTATATTGTGGCCAGCATATAAAGACAATTATTATCTAATGCCAGTGACAATAGACCCACTCAAAAAGTGAAAGAAACAAAGGTGAAAGTAGAATGTTTCCAAGGAGCGTAAATATAAATCCTATATCACAGAGGATTTGAAGATCGGAAATGGAGGTAAGTAAAGAGGATATGGAATCTACTTTAAACTGACTGAAGTTGAAGAATTATGTTTGGAATGCCCCAGAATTATGTGAAGATAAACTAAAAGTACAATAAATGATGTAATTTCGGAAACCAGCTGAAAATGTTTTTTCACCTATATAAAGAAATGTGAACCACATTCTGCATAAATCTGAACCAATAATTAAAAGCAGATTTGCATTGAAATACATCAAGAATGGGAATATGCTTAAACATTGGAAAGTACGAACCTTCACAGAAAAAATCTTCAAACTTATCTTTAAAGGGCTGAAGGTGTTCTTCAGATGATTCTCTGAAAACAACTTTCATTTGTTTTTCACAACCTACAAGAATAAACCCAGTGTTAAACAACAAAACACAAAATCTCTAATAAAGACTAACATTCAAATATTCTCAAACAACAGTTTATATCCAACTAATATAAAGGTGCGCTTCAAGGTGCGCTTCAAGGTGTTAATTACCATCTTCAAAGCGCTCCATGGCTCGGGACCTAGCTACCTGCGGGATCGGATCCTGCCCCATACATCCTCACGGCCGATTCGCTCCCACGGAGAGGGACTTCTCTGGGTGCCGTCCACTAGACTTTGTCAGCGGGCGACGCCCAGGGGAAGGGCCTTCTCTGTGGCGGGCCCAGCCCTCTGGAATGACCTTCCCCCCGATATCAGGACAACTACGGACCTCCGCTCCTTCCGCTTAAAATTAAAGACTCACTTTTTTCGTCTGGCCGGCCTTGGGTAGTCTCTTTTTAGGTTAGGGTTTTTTAGGGGTAATTTTTAGTTTATAGGTTTTAGCGCAGGATTTATTTAATTCATTTTTAATTCTGTATTTTGTACTTGTCTGTGTTTATTTGTATTTTTAATTGCCTGTGCCCCGCCTCGAGTCCCCTCGGGGAGAGAGAGCGGGATATAAATTAAATTATTATTATTATTATTATTATTATTAATAGGAATAAATACCCACCAGAACTGTAACATACTTTACGAAAAGAATTTCTGAATTAAGAAAAAGAACTGGCTTAAATGTTCAGTCATTTAGGTGATTCATTATGGAGTGAATTTGTAATAAAATGATTTAACGTATCTTTATGAAAAACAGTTTCCTACATAGCAACAGTCTTGCATTGTTTAGCTTCACTATCACTAACAGGCTTCCTTCCATGAAACAGAAATTTCTAGTATGACCGATTCCCAAATTAGCTTTCACTACTCACATTCATTGGAATCACTGTAAGAGAAAATAAGACGTCTACCACATTTTGTAAAGGGCCAACGAGTTTCAGGAAGCAATTTAGGAAAATAGTACAAATGATTTGAACAATGAAGAGAAAGTATTCTGATGCATTCGAGAAGTACAATTATATTGTTTCACTGATTATCAAAATCCTGGCTGCAACCCAGCACACATGTAAGTACTTTATCAACTCAGTTCTTGGTTGCTTCTGAGAAAATAACTTCAGTAGTTTCTTTCATTGATCTTTATTTTATAAAATTATATATCTTTTTATGTATTTATTAATTTAGTTGAATAAGAAATCAAAACAAATGACATACAAAAATGTAAACATTTTCATTATGCACAGAAAATAAATACTATAAATAACACTGAGAATATACTTTGGCTGTTTTGGGGATGATCTGTGTAATCCAATTAATTCAATTCGCTTTAAAGCATGTGAAATGTATCTAAAGATTAATATCCAACACTTGCTCTTGACTTTATAGGTAGCAACATAAGAAAGAATAGTAACAACTTCATTAACACCTTTATATTTCAGTAACTTAATGCTGTATATTTACACATATGATTTTTAATAAACAATTCTCCATGTACATTGCTACCTGTAATTATATAAGGGAATAGTACAGCTCTGAACTATTTTGAAAAAGCACAGGATATGCCCAATTTCATGGATTAAAATATCTGATGTCTTCCCAGGGGATGTTCACCCCATATTTTTGTGATACATTTTAAAAATACAAATCTATGTACTAGATGTATATCTGAAAGAAAGACTGCAGTTCACAGTACTTTTAATTTTATTTTGGGGTGTTACTTGATCCATTAATGCTCTAAACCGAGGACAGGTATTAGGGTGTAAAGGCTCCTTCCTTTTGTCAGTTTTACTTTCTGTGTTCTCACTTATAGCTAGGAGACCTGGCCCAATATCTGACATACTGCAGTGTCACTACTATAGGCACTGGGCTAGGCAATGGTGGGCATTCACTCAGGAAATCACTAGTGTTCCACCACTTCAAATGGGAAAAATATATTGTACATCAAAGCTAGACTGCTTCTGTTCCTACATAATCTTGAAACAAGTTAAAATCCTCATTGGTATATGAATCAACAATATAAAGAAACTGGAATCATCAATTATGGCAGTAGTGACAATCTGGAGAATTTGACAGTGAGACAATTTTAGAAAATAAAAATAATGGTTTTATTGAAAATGAAATTTATAATAACTTCATAATGTTTCCACGGCATATAAAAGCTGTGCAGAAAGAATGGGGGGAAATTAAATTTCTTAATATGTGAGAAAATAGGAGATACTCTCTGAATTAAAAGAGAAATGTTTTTACCCACCTTACTTGGGTAGAAATCCATAGTGCAACATTTAGTTCTGTAACTAAATGAAATGTTAATTTTTTAAAATTCCTGATCTATTTTCTTAGCTTCAAAAGTTTCTTTAAATGCCACACATAGCGTAATTCTAGTCACATTAATTGAGAAGCACATAACACTGATTTCAATGTATATAAGGTGGAGAATCTGGCATTTCTAATGTATTAGTTCATTAAATATATACACTGTCACATATGATCAAATTTTGGTTACAAAATTTTTGAAAATTTAATAATATCAACTAAAACATCCAAGATCCAATTTAAAAAAAAATCATAACTAGTATTTTAAAATGTTGGCTATTGGGCATTTATGTCACATGTAATATTAACAGATTATACTGTATATATGAATAATTCTGCGCAACAGGACAGCAAGAGATTAAGCATTACTTTCTGAGTCAAGACTGCTGTCTTGAGTCTTTTGGCTAGGTCATAATTCATCAATGTTTCTGAATTAGTGTTAGAGGAAAGTTCCACAGTCTTTCTGCAAAGGAATAAAATAACCCTGGAGATCATAACTGGCATTTGGAAGAAAATACCATCTGCCAAAAAAGTAGCTCACCCATGCAATTGTTCTTCTATTCCTGATCCTCTGATATTATGTGAAGGAAAAGCATTATTTCATATACATATTATAATTGAAATGTACACTGGAAAGTTAAACCAATAATTAGAACTTGCCTAGAGAAAATTATGCTTAGATTTTGGATGGAAGTGCAAATGCGAAATATAACTGTTATTTTTCAAAATATGAGTATATGAACTTCCTTACTCTCCACAAATATAGTTTTGATTTTCTGTGCTCTCTCGATGAACCAAAGTTTTATTTTGTTTTCCTGGCACTGATATTTCTGGAAAATAAAGAATTATCGTTTCTAACTCTAGCACAGCTAGGATTACCAGAACAAACAAAGGAGGACATGGACCTTTGAAAAGAAGGACAAATGGTGGAAAAGAAGATACTGTTAAATTTCTTGGCATCTGTGAGGAAATTTACAACCCACAAAATATGTTCTTAAGCGCACAGGTATATGAAGTAACTTTTTCCAGCACCAGCCTGTTTTTTCAATTTCAATATTTTTAGAACAAATCTTTATTTTACAAAATATATGCTGGTAATAATATAGAATTGATGATGCAAAGCTTCGCAAATTTCATCATAGAAATGTATGAATCATGTGATTTATAGATTACAGGGATCACAGATTTGAAGGGATTGAATTGAAGACTATTGCTGGATTCGGGAAATAAATGATGTAAATCTAGACAGCAGATGAGAGACTGAAAGAAAAAGACAAGTTTCACTGACTAGTATTGTTAAAATAGTCTGAAGAACAACAATAAAATAATAAATTGTCAAAAAGCCAGACAATGTGTAAATTTAAGGTTATGCCTGCTGGACAGAGGACATGAGGACAAAGAAAAGAACATGTTCTTCTTTTGCTGGGCATCTAGTAAGTTAAACACAACACTGAACTCCCACTTGAACCAGCAAATTAATGGAAATGCAGGATATAAATCCACAAATAAAGAAGCAAAACAAGAATTAATGGTGTTTATTCCATTATTTATTTCATTCCTTCTTTGCCACCCAGAGGTCATTTGGCAGTTAACCCAATAAATGTTAAGATCATAAGAGACACCAACAAATAAGTAGAACTTAAATCTGGTGGATATTTATCTCAGGACATCCTTGTAAGCAAAGGGACATGGGAAGTTTGAAAGGTAACAGACATAGAAGTGTGGCCCAGTCTCACCTGTCTAACTCAAATTTCTGTTGTGAGACAGAAGGCAAAAATTTAGCAAATGCAAGATATACACATGTTCAGTGTAAAGAAGCACGCTGGAGCTTGTTCAAGTCAGTTTTATGGAGGGGTTGCTGTTTTGTTTAAACAGCAGATAAGGATGGATTCTTAAAAAAATCTTAAATCAGGCACAAAGTTACTTCCTCAGCTAGCTCTTAGAAAGCTCTGGAAAAAACAGTTTCTGTTAATGACTCTTCATGCTTCTGCCAGTCTTCTCTCTGGATAATAAAATATACAACTGTAAACAGTCATATCTCATGCTGTGACCACACTGGAATGATAGCAAAGGAATGACAGCTAAGGACAGAAATAAGGATTAACAATCCAACTTGGAGATGCAACATATCTTTGGGAAGATTCAAATTACTTTAACAGAAAACCCTGGAATAAGCCAGCTGTAATTGCTAGAGCCAAGGGAAAGCAGCAAGGAATGCTGGACAGCTAACAATGGAACAAAAATACAAAACTAGGAAGTTAAAATGCTTGGCATCCTGAGGTTGGTTATTATTTACTTAATATAAAAATATTAGTACACAATGCAAAGAAATGATATTGTCTGCCAATTTTAATCTCCCTTAAAACTCATCCCATAGGGGTCCAATATAAATTAGGCTGCATAATATATTGATTTTTGGGTTGACATGAGATTGTGGAGACCCAGGTAACCTTGTTCCAGTTATTTTTCTTGAGCTCAACCTGTTTCACAACATTTCTGCTATGAGATAAGTGAGGGAGATTCATTTGTATCCCTCCTATCCCAGAGGAAATGAAAAATATAAAATCAATGACTAAATCAATTTAGATCTTGGGGAGGACAATTTGCTGGAAGTTGAAATGATTCCTCTATTTATGGACTGCAGAATTCAGTAACTGCATTAAATTGGCTATCCTACATTTCAGAAAAAGGCCACTGACTTTGGTTTGGTCTTCTCTCTGCATCTCATATTCCTATTTAAAAAAACAAAACTCTGAATTTCAACGCTGTTTGAAATGAAACCTGTTAACCAAGATTCAGCTTAATCAAGATCTTCTCTAGGAGCCTTTTAAACATAAGAGTGGGCTTTATATATAAAAAGTAAATATTACATATACATTATCAGCTACATGAAATGTAAAAATGAATGTGAGCATCAATACAATAATACAATAGCAGAGTTGGAAGGGACCTTGTAGGTCTTCTAGTCCAACCCCCTGCGTGGGCAGGAGCCTTATACCATTTCAGACAAATGGCTATCTAACATCTGTTTAAAGACTTCCAGGGTTGGGGCATTCACAACTTCTGGAGGCAAGCTCCATGAGAAGCTTCTTTAGTTAATCATTTGCTGTTACATTTTAAAGTACCCTATCTGGATATATACTGTATTTTCACTGCATCAGATCTAAAATTAGCATGAAAATACTTCCTATCCAAAATGACAGTGGGATATAGCAAGAAATATTATTTAAAATGTCACAGTGCATGTACACTAGATATGCATTATGGTTTCCATGGCAATGACGAGAATTCAATAGTAAAATATGAAAATGTAGTTTGACTAGCATTTTGCCACTCCCCAAAGATTTAATGCATTATTGCACCCAACTTTTTTTAAAACAACCCACCAAGTAAAATAATTACAAAGTGGCATTTCTTTCCTTAATGCCTGTGAACAATAATCTTTTAAAGCTCCACAGACCCCTGTAAATCTGTCCAGAGCTCCATTACATGTAAGCAACCCTTCATGTAAGGAGCACTGTGCTGTCAATCAGAGAGGAGCTGGTATTTTTAGGCGTCATTTTAAAACAAAATGTAAAACTAGAAATAGTTCAGGGTTGATAAGGATGAGTTGTTGAACAAATACTAGGACCTACCGTAGACTAGCACTTACAGGAATCATCCCAACCAAGCCACGTAAAGCATAGACCCTTGAAACTGTCACTGATACAATCCTTCATGAGTTATGTTCCAGTGAAGATTGCAAGGAGCCATTCCCTCTGTGTGTCTCCTGATGTCTGCTTAGAACTAAGCAGGTATGTCATCATTCAGGGCTGCTAAAAGTCTGCTTTTTTAATGTTCCATTTGAAACCCATGCCATCTCAAAGAAAGCTTTAGAATTTAAAATCTCATTTTAAAGTAAGAGAACATGGAAAAAATATTTTCCTTGTGATAACTGATTGAATAAACTCTTGTTAAAAACTTTTTAAAGGGTACATAGTGCTGTTTCCTCTCCCTACTCTGTTCCCTTATAAGGGAAGTATATATATTATATTAACCAAGGCATCTCTAATAGTGGTTTGGCTAGAAACTACATTTTAATTTGGGCAATGATTCTGAAGGCAACTAATGAAATGGACCAATCCTAACTTATCCAAGTTCTTGGTTATCTAATTAGATGAAAGGTGCTTCCATTTATATCCATAATTGACTTTGTACCAATGTTGGGACTTGGCCAGTTTAAATGCAAGGTATTTTATTTTGGGTTGGAGGAACCGGGGAATAAAGAATCACAAAAAGCTACTGAACTTTTTGTACTTTGATTGCAGGCTTCACCAGCAAAGCACATGGGCTCATGTCTTGCAGCTCTTAGCTGACTCTGGTCTTGAGAAAGGCAAGGCACTAAAATAAGACAACAGCCAATTATGGAACCATTAACTACTGGAAGCTTCCTTCCCTCACTTCTTTTTATTCAGTACTAGCTAATAACCAGGCATTGCCTGGGTATTTATTTATAGGGGGCAAATGTAATTTCTAATGTTGGATTTTCCCTCTTACCAGAGGGAGCCCCTTTGTGGAGTACTGTGAAGCTATTACCATGGCAACTCCACTGCACTGCACGGTAGAATCTATTTTACAGCAGTACAGTAGAAGTCATTTTAAGGCGCAACAGGCTGTATCTTAACAGAACACCCCCCCCCCCCCCAAGGAGTTTTAGGGGTTTCTTGCCCCACAGCATTTGTTTCTATCTAAGTCATCTGTTTGGTTGAATTTTGTTTGAAATTGCTCAAGGCGTTCCAGAGTTATGCTGGAACATACACACACACAGACATTTACTTTGCAAATAATCTGGAATGATATGGCAGATGAGCAGAACCAAAAATTGGTTGAAGCAAATGGCAGAAGGAACCAGAGCTAAAATAAATAGGGTTCAATCTCTTTTCCTCCTTTTTAAAAGTCTCCTTTTCCTGATATCCCCTTCTATTATTTCTCAACCTTAAAAAGTTTTAAATGTGTGCGGACTGGAGAATTCTGAAAGTTGAAGTCTACACATCTTAAAGTCGGTGAGCTTGAAAAACATTCGCCTCTTTTCATTCCCCCACCTATATTTGAAGAGGTAAGGAACAGCTTGCTATTCTTTGAATTGATCACTTTCAGTGTGATTTTCAAATGAGGATTAAATGAGGCTGAGATCCAATGGCTATAGTTTAACTAATTTAGGGTTACATTCTCTCTGTCTCTGTCTCTGTCTCCCTCCCTCTCCCTTTATGTTTCTTCTCCTCCCCACCCATCTTGCAGACTTAACTTTTAGAAATATAATGCTAGATAAATCTCAGAAAATCTTGGGTAAAACTGAGTTATGTAATTATTGCTTTCATTCTATAGCTATTTCGTTTCTTTTTAAATAGTACTTTTGCAGAAGGACATTAAGCTTTGTAATATCAACTCTCACTGTGAAGCTTCAGAAAATAAATCAAAGTAAAAATAAATAAAACAAACAAAGTAAGAACTTTTCACACAGTTAAATATTTAGTAACTCATTTAACACACTGGACAGTATTTTGGCTTTAAAACTATTGTTTGGATTTTGCAAATGTGGCCAAGCATGTGAATAGGGGGAAATGAAAAATGTAATCATTCTAAGCTGAAATACCAGTAAAGAGCTCTTTGCTTAAGTAATTCATATTAGGCCTTCCATTAACTGGAAAAAATCCTTACTCATGTACTAGCCTTATTAGAGGTGAAGTGTTCAGCATTCTTTTGGGCTTATTCCATTTTTCCTTAGTTCACTATTACTTTTCCCATCTGTATTTTTCCACTAATAGTAATATTAGAAACAGGCTTAGGAGAGGGTCTATTTGAGCCATTCTGTGCATTGCTTTTCTCCAAGCCTAGTCTTCCTTTGCAACAGGGGCAAAGAAGGGCAATAAGAATGGTCAGGGGAGTATTTTTCAAGAAGAGAGAAGGTTTTTTAAATGTTTTACCTTGAGAAGAAAAAATAGGACCTTTCCAATTCCTAAAGAATGTACAAAATAATTCAAGATGTATTGTATGTCACGCAAGACAGAATAATGGATGAATCTTCATACGTTAACAAATTTTAAAATCACTCCATAAAGCAAACAAAGCCACATTTTACTATTTATCCAGTTTCACTATTTACATATGCAGTCTTGTCATTTTTAACAATATTCCCACAGTTTTTTATTACTTCCTTTTCATAATTTTTCCTGGGCATTAAGATTTATCACACTTCTATACTAGATCTCCTCCCTCTTACTTTATGTCTACCTATCTTCCATTCTGGTGGTCCATCTTCTAATATTGTTTTCATATAGGAAACTGTTCTGCCCCCCCCCCCCCAAGCAGTACAAGATTGGCTGCTTGCCACTATCTCCCTTGGCTGCTTGCCACTATCTCCTTGACTGCGAGTCTTAATTTCTCCTAACAAATACAAAGCTTGTTCAGACACGATTAACCAGAATTTACACAAAGCTGTATTCAAACGTTGTTCTCTGAAAATGACTCCTCCTCACAGACTTCCTTATAAACACTCTTGGGAGGAGCCATTCATTAACCAGCTGAGACCTATTCAGGGCCTCAGAGCTCGCTTCTGGCGTAGCTGTTGTCTCCTCTTCTCAGCCCTTCGCAATCTAGCATCAGGGACAAACTGGCCCTGATCCTCCCCACTACTCCAAGACCCAGGTGCCTCCTGGTGGCCAACCAGGCTCTCTGCTTCCTCAAGGTCTCCCTCCGCCTCCAGAGAAGACTCATAGGACTCCTCACTAGAGGAGTCCATCAGCAGTTCATCCGGAGCTGGCTGGGCCACAACAGGAAACCATTCCTTCTCTCCCTGCAAGCATTTTGCATTTTTTCTAATTGTTATTACTTTGATGTCCATTCCTACCCCAGATCTACTCTTGATGCTGCTAAGAAATGGCCAGTCCTACATTTAGGACTTCTCCTTATCATTTCAGTTTTTTATTATAAACATGAAACTTACTATACTATAGACTTTTGAGTTACCGATTGTTCTTTAATTTAATTTGTTAATTCATGCTTCCTTACCATTTTCTCTCTTCAATTTCAACTCTCAATACCTATCCTGGCTGGAGTCAATTGATGACTTACACATAATTTTTTTTGTAAGATAGGGAAAGGATATTGCTGGAGTAGTGATAATGATAAGGACTGTACCAGTCAGTTTGAGCACGTTCTTGTCTCACATTGACTCACGGGTCAATGTGAGACAAGAACAACCAAAATCCAGTTTTGGTGAAAACAGCTCTTTAACCTATAGACTAATTTATAACGCAGAGTGTTGCCTACATTTCAATAAGTCAAAATATATGGTTGCACTGACAGAAACTCAGATTTAATATTTTGATTTTTTTAACTGAAGTATTATCCTTTAAAAAAGCTTGGCTACATCTCTTCAAAAGTTTGAGAATTGCCAGTAGTTCCATTTTTGTTTGAACTTGTGGTTCTGTGGTATCTAGAAATTGGTGGCAAGAGTTCATTTGAATTTTAGCTTTACTTAATTCTAACTTACTTAAAAGCTGCACTTTTAATATTTTGAATACAACTGAAGCTTGACTTCAACAAAGGGCTTTCATAAATTCTGTGCATGATTATCTGATGGGAAAAATACATTAGGTGAAATAACTGTTTCTATTGAAATAGAAAAAAATCATATCTTTTAAAAAATTTATTTAGGTCATTCATGGATACTTGCTTTTTTCTGATGAGGGAAACTATCTTTGTATTAACAGATCAATACATTAAAATGTATATAAATATTTCCAATTACAACTAAGAATAGTTTCCAAGTTTTATTCTGGAATGTCTAAAATTTTGAAACAAATATAACAAATAATAAATTAATGTGATGGTAAAGCTCTTAAATATTATCAAAAAGTAATTTAAGGATATGGTGAACCAAACTGATAATTCCAGCATGTGTAACATCTGCAATATAAACAGTTAAACCTAATGTGGTCCATCTAAAGTATATAGGAAATTTTGTGCTTGTCTGGATAGCTGGATGTAACCTTCTCTGAAGACGATTTTTTGTAAATGACATCTGTTTCAGTTTTAGGTTTTTACTAGTATTTTGCCAACAGCCACAGCTTTTTAATGGTTGCCAGAAACTACATAGATTCATCAGATATTTTGTACACATGCTAAAACAATATCCTTTTTAATTAAAACATTTCACATGGTACTGTATCTAACAATGTACAAAAATAGTTGTTTGAAGGAAAAATGCTCTTTGTTTACTGTAAATTCCACTTTTTACCTTTGGTGGAAAATAAGGTGGAATTTTGAGTTCACAGAGAAGATATTATGCCTTTTTTGGGCTATGTAGGACTGAGGAGAATTGGTACTAAATGCATCACTACAGCAGTTCAAATTATGACATGATAAATTCAAGAATTCAAATTTAGAGTAAAATAAGTATCTTCTTTTGAACAGAATTACATTTAGCAATTCATGCATATAACCATCTCTGTAGGAATAATTCTGGAGTCTGCATTCTTGCTTGTATTCTTTATTACCCTATGTAGAGTTCATAATTGGACACAGGAAAATGTAATTTTGGTACAGTAATTCCTTTTGTAAACCAGATTCTAATATTAACTCTGAGCTGTAAAACAAGAGAATATTTTGTTTTATTTTATTTTTTATTATTCTATTATGTTATTTTATTTTTCTGTCTTAGGGCAGTTCTGGCAGCTTACAAAATTAAAAGCTATAAAACCATAACACATACAGTAAACATTTCTAAAAACAATTAAAATGACATTACAATCAGGAAAAATTGAAAATAAAATGTGCAATTAAAATTGAATTTTGTACAGGATTGAGTGGAGTAGAAGTATATAGATGGAATAATATCCCACTTCCCAAGAAACTCTTGGCAAAGCTGCCCACTGTTTCTGCTCCTTCAAATAGAAAGGTCTCTAATTGTTGTTTTCTTGCCAATGGAAGAATAGCTTTTATTCAAAATGATCAATGCTAATGTTGATCACTAATGAAAACTCTCTGCCTTGTAATGTCTTTAAATAGATTAAAGATAGAATAAGAATTGGGAAAATAAAAATGCTAACATTATTCTGTGCTAGTTTCAAGCAGAGATACAGCACAACGTACTTCATTTTCTTGTGAAGCATTCGGTGTTATTTCTGCAGGAGTTTTTATATATCCTATTGTTCAGTTCCCATTTTTAATTTGCATTTGTCCAGTTACTTGAAATAGCAAACTGAAAGCCCTTCTTCCACTTTATTCTTCTACATGTTACCAGATAATTCTGATTAAATTAGACTGAACTTCAGATATTAACTGCCTCTCCAGGAGATATTTTTTAAAAATTTAATTTTTAGGATGAACCCTAGGCAAAATTAATTCCCAGCAATATTTGTTTCATCATGAATCTCCCACAAATCCACTTTAGCAAAATTTCCAAATTTGTTCCCATCTGGCAAAATTCTACTCCTCTTTTGCCAGGATGCATTTGCTGGATAATATAAATTTTTATCAATTGTTTAAAATTAGTACAGTAAGGTTCAACTATAAAGTTCAATCTTAACTGTAAGGTAAATAAGATAGTTCTTTATTTATGTACAATTGAAGCCAACATTTCTGTTAAGTGAGATATGTATTAAGTGAGTTTTGTTCCAATTTATGAGTTTTCTTGTCACAGTTGTTAAGTGAATCACTGCAGTTGATAAATTATACATATGGTTGTTAAGTTAATCTGGCTTCCACATTGACTTTTCTTGTCATAAGATTGCAAAAGGTGATCACATAACCTTTGGGCATAGCAGTGCTCCTAAGTATGATCTAGTTGCCAAGCATCTGAATTTTGAACATATGATCATGGATGCTGCAACGGTCATAACTGTTAAAAACAGCCATAAGTCACTTTTTTCAGTGCTTTTGCAATTTTGAATAGTCACTAAATGGACTGTTTTAAATCGAGGATTACCTGTAAGGTACTGTAAGTAAGTAAGGTAGAACTATAAAACTGTACATAAAGACACATGTAAAAACAAATGACTAGTATCCTAAAGGAGAATAAAGTTTATTTTCAATAGGTTGTGAAATAAACAGGTAAGATAGAAAAAAAAGACTGCAAAATTCCTCTATGTGTTTTAAATAACATGCAATGTCTAAAAAGCTGCAAGAAGACCAGCATTTTATTGACTTCCTGTTAAAATAATCACTGCTTGTGCATGTCAAATGTATAGCAGGAGAATGATACTTTTTGAAAATGGTAGATCAAACACGGATTCTATTTCAGTATGAACAAACATAAGCGAGGGGAGGCGAAGAGGGCTTAACCGAACCATGAGATGAAGGGAGATAGAGCATTCGTGGACGCCAAGGTTAAATAAACAACAACTGATATTTCCTTAGTACTGGTGACCTTTGAAATTTTCTTTAGAACAAATACGAGCTTATACATTCTTCTAGCTAGCTAGAAGAATAAATTATTTAACGACAAATTTTATTGACAACTGTGAATAGAAATCCTTGTTATTTTCAAGAACATTTCTGTTTAGAGGGGACAGAAGCTACCAATAACTTATATGCATTAAGATGCTTAATATGCATAATATAATTTATGACGGATCCCAATTTAATTTTGCCAATCTTTTTTTTTTTTTAAAGAAATGCAAAGACTTTTATTAATCTATTTTAAGTCACAGCAGAAAGCCTAGATTTGAAATTCTTGTTTCCCTTGTTGGAAAATGGCCTGATACAATGTGTTTGATCTATAAGCAATGAGAATCCATAAATAGTAGAAGCTTCTTTTGAGAATATAACTTGACAGCAGTTCTACCCGCTGCAGCCAAGAGACTATTCTGTTTAAAAGGAACTTAATCATTTTCAAATGGAATTTTTGCTTTGAGTTGCAAGCACAGCCTTTACTGATATGTAAATTATGTCAACTCTATCCCAAATAGCTTATTTTATTCAACTTTTCCATTAGTGTTCAAGGTCCATCAAAACTTTCTGAATATCACTACAAAATTAGAGCCAATATTACATACTGGATTCCATCTACAGGGTTAAATTTAATCCAATAGAAAAGAAGAAATTTGTTTAAAATTCATATTCTTCAAGCAAATATTCTTTAAAGTTCTTAAATGCAATGTTTTTTTAACATTGAAGAACATAAAGTTTTTAATTAGAGTTATCATTCTAAAAATATTTATTGTTGGCTTTGTTTTTAACTGTGATAAATTAATCACATGGATTTGCTGTAGCACAGCTCAAACAGCAGTAACCTATGTGAAACTGCAATCCAAAGCCAATTTACTTGGGAAGATTTGCCAAAAAGATTTTGGAAGCCTGGATTGTTCAGAAGTCCAAAAATGTATTTTCAAAAGAAAACTAGATTTTTATTTACCTTCTAGATCTTTCTTTAGTTTTCTTAAATCTTTTATCAGGTCTTCAAATTTTACTTGTGATGCCTGGAAGAAATCCTGGGGCTCTGGCAATGGAAATACACTTTTTTCTGTTCCTGCTTCCTAAACAAGAAAGTTAAAAACAATAATTGTAACAATGACACAAGTCCTACTGAAACAGATACGCTTCCTTAATTATAAATATAAATAAATGATGCAATTTAAAAAAGAAATCCCTTTCCCTGAAGACACATTGAATCCCCCAAAGAAATGTGTGTGATCTGCAAATTACATTTGTAGTACATAATAATTGTAATATTTAGCATTTTCTTGAAAGACAGCTCACCTTGTTAATAAAACTTCATTGTATTCATTTATAATTGTACAGCTTTTACCCTCATTCATACCTCCTTCTGCCTTGGGTTTGGCTTTGAAGTTGTGGAATTTCTTGCCAAAAATTCTAAATTTCTTTTTGGTTATCCTTTTACTGGTAGATATCTGATGGAAAAACTCTGTGTTTCCTGAGATTAAGTTTATTTGACCGAATGCAGACTATTTTATCAATGTAATTTTTGTGGATGTTTGAATCATATTTTAATGGCTCTTATCTATTTGATTTGTACTGTGATGTAACAAGCTATCATAGTTAGAAATGCAAAAGATAAATCCAATGAATAAACTGCTAAATAAGCTACCACCTTTGTTCAGAGAGAAAAAGTCAGAGAGAAAAAGTCAGAAACACCCAGCTTTTGTGATGTCACAGGTGGCTGATGACACCCACATTTATGTCTAGCAACGTTATTTATTTCCACAGTTCCCTAAATGGGGAGAATGTCAAAAGTGTCTGGTTAATGAATAGTAACTTTTCCAGCCATCCTGGAAATGTTTTCTCTGTTTATACATTCATCTTAGCCTTGGCACCTCATTGAAAAGCATAGCCTAGCATGCAAAGAAAACAAAGATACAAAGTTATCTTTGCATAAGCAAATCCTAATTTTTAATTGTAATTTAATGGCTGGTAACTGTGTTTTGGCCTTTGTAGGACATTCGTTAATTATTATACAAGAATAAATAAAAGGAGTGATTTAGAAATACTTCCTTTTCTTCTTTATTTTTATGTGCTATTACTCATACTGTCACAACTTTTTGAGGAAGATTTGAGGGCTGCTCCAGCATGAGTTAAACCCCAAACTTTTATTTTCTACTTATGGAAATCTTCACTCCAGAGTGGTGCAGAGTCTTAGAGGTGGAGCTCCCCCCTGTGAGTTCGATCCTAGATAAAAGGAGATATTTCTCTCTCTGGGCACAATGAGACTATATCTGCTGAACAAAATTCCGCAATGGCAACAGGAAGGGCATCTGGCCAGTAAACACCCTGCTAGCTGCATTCAGTTGTCCAGATTATCCCACAAGGGATTATGAGGTCATTAAAAGAAAGAAGATAATGGAAATCATCATAAGATTTGGGTCTGCAGAAATTCACAGTTCCAATGTCTTAGCACTGGAAAGTTAAAATATAGTTCTGTGTAATGTATATAAATTAATATCCTATTGATAGCTATTAAATCTGATCTTTGTATATCTAGTGAAGTATTCAAATAAAGGCTTTAAATGTTTCTTGAATCTAAGAAATCCAAAAAGCTATGTGACTAGATCTATAAATTGCTCCCTTTAAAATATATATAATATTAAAATTATGAAAGACTTCAAGTGTGGTTAAATAAAACTTCCAAGCAAAAGTAAAATTTTGAAAAATGTTTTAATGTTATCAAGTCTCATGCATTTTAATATGTATTATTTGTAGGATTTAAAATACATGAATTCATTAGCCAATGTAAAATTATTTAACTATTTATTCATACTATTGGGCATTATTAATCTGAATATTCTAAACATTTTCTGTATGTTTAGCATGACACTTTTAAAGTTGAAACAACTACATTTATCTGGCTAATGCTCCACTTTGAGGGATAGCCTCTCCCCAGTTTCATCTGCCTATCCTACCAGATCAAACAGAGCAGGAATGTTAAGGGTTCCATCACCTTTTTACAATATAATACAATAGCAGAGTTGGAAGGGACCTTGGAGGTCATCTAGTCCAACTCCCTGCCTAGGCAGGAAGCCCTATAGCATTTCAGACAAATGGCTATCCAACATCTTCTTAAAGACTTGCAGTGTTGGGGCATTCACAACTTCCGGAGGCAATTTCTGTTCCACTGATTAATTATCCTAACTGTCAGGAAATTTCTCCTCACTTCTAAGTTGCTTCTCTCCTTGATTAGTTTCCACCCATTGCTTCTTGTTCTGCCCCAGGTGCTTTGGAGAATAGCTTGACTCCCTCTTCTTTGTGGCAACCCCTGAAATATTGTAACACTGGTACCATGTCTCCCCTAGTCCTTTTTATTAAACTAGACATACCCAGTTCCTGCAAACTTTCTTCATATGTCCCCTAATCATCTTTGTTGGTCTTCTCTGCACTCTTTCTAGAGTCTCCACATCTTTTCTACATCTACATCTTTTCTACACCTAGGGAGACATATTTGGCAGGCCCTAAGTGATGAGCTTTTTTTCTGTGTGGGAACTAGCACTGTGAAATCTTCTCCCCCCTGAGATGAGTTTGAACTTGTCTCTGTTGAACTTGAGGTCCCTCAAGACCTGATTATGCCAGCAGGCCTGTGGACCTCAGGAGAAGGGTGATAGAGTAATAATTGTAAATATAATTTTAATTGTTTTTATATTTCTCTTTTTGTTATTCATAAGTGATCCAGAGTCATCCAGGGGTGACATATAAATGTAATTATAAGTACAAAATAAGTAAATAGACTACTTAGGAGGCTCTGCCATTTTTAACAATTTTTCATTTATTATTCTTTTCAAAGATCCCACCCACTCCCACAAGTGATTAAGAGACGTAGAAAGACAAGTAAAACCGTTCATGTAGTTTATGTTTCAACTTTAATCCAAGATGCAACCCCCACCCCCAAGTCAAAATAATAGACAACAGGTTTGATTTTTCTGTTTTGTGCTAGCTTACTATCCTTAACCTTACTGTTTCTTTTTTCATATCAGAATGGGATGAGCATAACTCTACATAACCTTCTTAAATAATATACCCAGTGCAATAATTGATAAAAAATGTACCTTATCACAATGGCGTAGGTAATAAATTACAACATAATCTGCAAGGCTGATTCCTGTATCCTAAAAGAGGAAGAATTGAAAAATAAGATTTGAAAATATCAGAAAATGTGGGATATGAATATAAAAAAATAGAGATTGAAAAGAATATTTTACTGTAATTTATACTTCCTAAACTCTTAATAAAAGTGAAGTGACCACAAACTCTGTGAAAACTAATTTATAATAGTAAATAGTATAAATAATTAATAGTACATTGCTACTGTTTTCTATTATTGTTGTATTTTCAGGTACTTTCTTCTCAACAACTTAAGAAGAAACTCACCCAAGAAACTTTTAGCTCTTAATGGGGATAATACAGAATCAAATAAGTTTATAAATTTTTTATCATATCGTGGGTAGTTCTGTCATACAAAAGTGTTGCTTGTCATGATCAGTAATGACTTGGACAGGGACTCACTTGAAATGAGACCATCTGAATCTGTACCTGATCTCCATTCTAAAATTTGTCAGCAGCCCAGAAAATGGGATTCTCAGGCCCACCTCTCTCTGCTTGTTTTATATGTACACACAATGAGTAATTGGTCTTGGCAAGAATATTATATAAGTATCAATGGAAATTATCGTTACAATTAAATTTAAAACATGGTAGAGATTTACAATTTACAATAGCAGAGTTGGAAGGGACCTTGGAGGTCTTCTAGTCCAACCCCCTGCCTAGGCAGGGAACCTTATACAGTTTTAGACAAATGGCTATCCAACATCTTCTTAAAGACTTTCAGTGTTGGGAGATCACAGAATACATAATGGATATTTTATTTCTTCTCAGATCCCCCGCAGGAATATTAGGTTTGGGGAGAAAAGCTACCAGAGAAAAGAAACCAAGACATTAAGTGGTTGGAAGAATCAGCTGGGTATGTTTAGCCCAGGGAAGAGAAATCTGCAGAGACATGTTAGCTCTCTTCGAATATCTGAAAAGTTGGCATGTCAAAGATGAGGCAGATGTGTTCAAAGTTGTTCCAGAAAATAGGACAGGAAACTGTTTGGATTTCAATTGGGCAGAGATAAAATAATTTGTAACAGTAAGATAATGCAGGTGCTGCAATAGAATCTGGATGGCCACGGCAGGGCAATGGATTAGATGATCTCCAAAGTTTATATGCATGATCGTTCATTCTGTTGTAATACAATTGCCACAAAGGAAAAGTCATTTTCAGAAAATTACAGACATTTCTCCTTCCAATTGCACTGCACCATTAAGGCCAAGCAGCCTGTTTGGTCTAGAAACCAGGAGACTGAGTTCTACTTTAGGCATGAAAGCCAGATGAGTGACTTTGGGTCTGTCCCTCTCTCTCAGCCCAACTCACCTCACGGGGTTATTTTTTGTGTGGGGAAAACAGAAGGAGGAAAGAGCATTAAGTATGTTTGCTGCTTTGAGTTATTTACAACATTAATAAAGGTGAGATATAAACAATATCTAAAGGTCACCTTATAAACAATGAATTGTGTATAAAGCCTCCTATGGACCATTGCCAGCTTTTAACAGCCTAATTATCATAGAGGGGCGGGGCCTAGATAAAGGCTGGGGCCAGAATGAGGGATATCTACAAATTCTTCATTTCTGCTCCCAAGAATTCAGTCACAACTAGTCCTCATTAGCAAAGCTGTAGTGTTCCCTAGGACCTGTCCAGGGTTCTGAAGGATATGTCCTTCAACAGGCTTACTTTCTGACCTCTCTCTGAATGGCTTCTTTTTTATTAATCCCTTTCCCATGGCCCTTTGCTTCAAATCACTACTTGATGTGTCTTTCTATAAAATGTCAAATGAAACAGTATTAAAATTTTTAGGACATTCATAGTGAAATTGAAATTGAAATTTATTAACCGCACCCTCTCCCCACAGGGACCCGGGGCGGTGCACAGGCAAAGCTAAAAACAATATACAATAAATACAACATACATACATTAAAATAGAATTAAATAATATTACCCGTGCTAAAAATATAAGATTAAGAACCCATTAAAATATTTGGAGTCAATAGACAGAGAGAACTATTCAAGGCCGGCCAGTCGAAAGAGATAGGTCTTCAATTTTACACGGAAGGAGCGGAGGTCAGTGGTCGTTCTAATATCAGGGGGAAGGTCGTTCCAGAGGGCCGGGCCCGCCACAGAGAGCGCCCTTCCCCTGGGCGTCGCCCGCTGACAAAGTCTAGTGGACGGCACCCGGAGAAGCCCCTCTCTGTGGGAGCGAATCGGTCGTGAGGATGTGTGGGGCAGGATCCGATCTCGCAGATAGCTAGGTCCCGAGCCATGGAGCGCTTTGAAGATGATAATTAACACCTTGAAGCGCACCCGGAAGACGACAGGTAGCCAGTGCAGCTCGCGCAAGAGCGGTGTTACGTGGGCAAACCTAGAGGTGCCCATAATTGCTCGCGCGGCTGCATTCTGAACTAACTGAAGACTCCGGGTGCACCTCAAGGGGAGCCCCATGTAGAGAGAGTTACAATAGTCCAGTCGGGATGTCACGAGGGCATGAGTGACTGTGCGAAGGGCGTCCCGATCCAATAGGGGGCGCAATTGGCGAACCAGGCGAACCTGGTAAAACGCCCTCCTGGCCACGGCTGTCACTTGCTCTTCCATAGACAGCCGGGTATCCAGGAGGACACCCAAATTGCGCGCCCCATCCACAGGGGCAAGATGTTCGCCCCCTATGGCCAGCGTTGGAGAAAGCTGGTTGAATCGGGCAGCCGGAAACCACAGCCACTCGGTCTTGGTCGGGTTGAGCCTAAGTCCGTTACTTCCCATCCAGATCCGCACGGCTTCCAGGCACTGGCACATCACCGCATCGTTGGGGTGGTTTGGGGTAGATATGTACAGCTGGGTGTCATCAGCGTACAGGTGGTACTCTACCCCAAAACCACGGATGATCTCACCCAGCGGCTTCATGTATACATTAAACAGGAGAGGCGAGAGGACCGACCCCTGAGGCACCCCGCATGTGAGGGGTCTCGGGGTCGACCTCTGCTCTCCTGCCCGCACAAATTGCGATCGGCCAGAGAGGTAGGAGGAGAACCACCGTAAAACGGTGCCTCCCACCCCCAACCCCCCCAGCCGATGCAATAGGATACCATGGTCGATGGTATCGAAAGCCGCCGAGAGGTCTAATAGGACCAGGATGGAGGAACATCCCCCATCTCTGGCCCTCCAGAGATCATCTACCAACGCGACCAATGCCGTCTCGGTGCTATGCCCGGGCCGAAAGCCGGACTGGCGCGGATCTAGATAGTCAACTTCCTCCAGGTGACGGGGAAACTGTTGTGCCACCACACTCTCAACAACCTTCGCCAAGAAGGGAAGGTTGGAGACTGGACGGTAGTTGTTCAAAAGAGCTGGGTCCAAAGAGGGCTTCTTGAGGAGGGGCCTCACCATAGCCTCTTTTAGGGAGGCAGGCAAGGAACCCTCACTCAAGGATGCGTTGATAACCTCTTGGAGCCAGCCTCGTGTCACCTCCCAGGATGCCAGTACAAGCCAGGAGGGGCACGGGTCCAATGAACATGTGGTGGCTCGCAGTCGCCCACGTAGCCTGTCCATATCCTCGGAAGTAACGGGGTCAAACTCCTCCCAAACAAGATCTCTCTCGTGGCATCCCACTGGGCCATGAATGGGGGCTAGCTCACTCTGTATCTGGGCGGTTTTCTCCTGCAGAAAAATCACAAATTCCTCTGCTCTACCCTGTAGCGGGGCTTCCCGCTCCCTCTGTTGAAGGAGGGAACGGGTCACCCTAAACAGGGCGGCAGGGCGGTTTTCTGCGGATGCTATGAGGGTGGCACAATGATGACGTTTGGCCACCCTCAGCGCCACAATGTAAGTCCGTAAATGGGCTCTTACCTGTGTCCGGTCAGATTCAGAGCGGCTAGCCCTCCATCTTCTCTCTAGGCATCTCTTGCGGCGTTTCATCACCCGCAGCCCCTCAGTAAACCAAGGAGCCAGGGTGGTTCGCCGCCGCGAGAGAGGCCGCAAGGGCGCGACCCGATCTAAGGCTCCCACGGCCGCACTATTCCATGCGGCCGTGAGGTCCTCCATCGGGGCGCGGGTCAGGGATACAGGAAATGGCCCAAGCGCTGTCTGGAACCCATCCGGGTCCATCAAGCGCCTGGGGCGGTACCAGATTGGTAACTCTGGTTCCGCCTCCCCGCGGAGGGGAGCAGCGGTCAGAAAGTCGAGTCGGAGAAGTGAGTGGTCTGACCATGACAAGGGTGTGATGACTATGTCCCCTGTACCCAGATCACTCTTCCATTGGCCCGAGACGAAGATGAGGTCCGGCGTATGTCCACCCTCATGGGTGGGGCCTTGAATTACTTGGGTCAGGTCCATGGCCGTCATGGAAGCCATGAACTCCCGAGCTACCACGGATGATTCGCCCAACGATGGCAGATTAAAGTCCCCCATGACTATGAGTCTGGGGGTCTCCACTGCCACCGTAGCGATCACCTCCAGGAGCTCGGGCAGGGCTGCTGCTACATAGCGGGGAGCCAGGTATACAACCAGCAAGCCCAACTGCCTCCCTAGGCCCCACTTCATGCAGAGGGACTCACAGCCGGAGGTCTGAGGCACAATGGTCTCTCTCGGCTCCAGGCCTTCCTTAATAATGACCGCTACCCCACCACCCCTGCCTAGGGCCCGCGGCTGATGAAATGCGCGGTAGCCTGGTGGGCACATTTCAACGAGGGGATGACCTCCCTCGTGGCCCAACCAGGTCTCCGCAATTCCTACCAGGTCCGGCTCCCCCTCTGACACAAGGTCACTAATGAGGGGGGCTTTGTTGACAACGGACCTGGCGTTGCAAAACATCAGCCGCAGACCCTGGCTCTGTATTCCCTGGCCACCTAGCCTGCGGGGGTTGTGGCACCCGACCGTTTGTAACCAACGGCTGCGTGCCACCAACCGGGAGGATGAAAATTGTCTCCCCTCGGTCCTGCCCCTCCCCACGACCCTCTGAATTGGTATGCCCTCCTGAGGAACGACTCGGGTATCCCCCTTCCTTTCGCCTTCCGCTTCCCACCGTCGACTGCTATCCTGGCCCTTACTACTGATCACTGTTTCAATCTCCATCTGTCTATATCTACCCCCCTCCCTTGAACCCCCTAAAAAAGATAATTTAAATAAATTAAAAACTAAAAATCCCCTAAGGCCGCGCTTTGCCCATCTCTTCGGATTTACAATACCATCATCGAGATGGGCCCTAGATAAATCAAGGGGCCATACCTGCGAGAGCGGGGACTCTCGCAGCGATAGCAGGCTTGCTCTGGAATACATTATTAAATAGATAATTAAAATTCAATAATTATATATATAAAACTCGGGTGGGTTTTGGAATAAATACAGATGTTAAAAAATACAGATGTTAAAAGTCGTTGGCAGTTGATTAAAACGATTCACTCAAGTCAATTCATAGTTGGTAACATGAAATCAGGTGAAATAAAGTGCAAGATGGGTAAACCAAGATAAATCAGTTGGTAAATAGATTCAGTTGAATTAGGTTAAATTAGTTCGCAATGATGACCATTGGGGCGACCATAATTGGTTGCTGCCACATGTTCTTTAGGACAGTCAGTTCTTCCGGGCCTATTAAGGCCTTGGTGGCGTAATTCTCCCAGACTTGGGAGGGTGACCATGGGGGAAAATGAAATTACGACTGGTCAGCGGCCGTCCACGTCCACCTCGGCGCTCCCACCGCCGCAATCCCCGCGTCACCGCCTTCGCCAGTGGCCTCTCGGCGCTCCCACCGCCGTCAGCCTGGCCTCCAGCAGCCGCCTCTCCACTCTCAACCACCGCATGGCTCTCTCACAGCCACCACCTTCCACCTTTCTCCAACCAGCTCCTCTGTCGCCGCCTTCGTCTCTCGCCTCCCGGCGCTCCCACCGCCGTCGACTCGGCCTCCAGCGGCAACCTCTCCCCTCCGCACTCTCTCTCTCCACCTTCCTCACTCCAACAAGCCAGCATCTCCGCCTCCTCCGCCATCTTTCCTCCACGCCTCTCTCACCACTTCCCGCTGGCCACCGGTGCTCTCACCACCGCTTCACCCCACGGCTCGCCACCAATTCAGCTTTCCGGAGCTCTTCGGTGCAGCCGGCCTCTCTCCGCCCTGTTAAAACGCCCGGGCGGCGGCCTCTGCACTGGCCTCCGTTGCGGCAGTTCCCGCCCCGGCGCTCACACCGCCGAGCGTTCCGGTCGCCGGCGCTCCGTCCGCTCTTCCCCCGATGTTGCGAACCCCACCCTAAGGTGTCCGGGTGGGTCCCTCATCCTCCCATGCCCTCCAAGATCACAAACGAGGGCAGGGGGCACTCAAAAATGCCAACGGCCTCCGCAGCCCACACGGAGCTCCAGAGCTACCCCGCCATCTTCGCGCAAGCGCAGCAAGTTGTTCAATGCATAGTGATGCAGTGTCAGGAGTAGGCGCTATGCTTTTCATACCATCACTTAATTTAACATAGAAATCCCACTCCACCATCATCGCTCCCCCCACCACCCAAACAAGCATTTCAGATTAATGACAGTTTTGTACAGGTAATCTTCAACATACATGTGAGACCTTTAAATTCAACCACAATCACTCCATGCACATGCTAGTTTTTTTTTCTTTTCTCTCTCTTTTTTTGTTTCTGTTATAATTTTGCAGCAGTGAAGTTAAAACCAATTTCATTGTAATTTTAGTACAATGGCAATAAAGATGATGGTTATGATGATGATGATGATGATGATGATTGAAAGATTGAATTAGATTAAAAAATCTTCATTTAATTAAACTGCATACTGTACTTACTCTACTCTTAACATCTTTTAGTTTGGGAAGTATTTCCAAGCCAAATCCATCTGCTTGACCACGTGTTCGATTTCCTCCATTCATATAATTTCCAAAAGCCAGAACTAAAGCTAAAATATTTTTCACACTTTTCATTGTGATCAATGCCTGAAAAACATAGCAGGAATTTATAACATCAGAAAAATATTACACGAAGAAATACTTTAATGTTAGCTTTTCTATATAAACTTAGACAGTGAAATATACTAACAGAGAAATGCTATAATTCTATAATTAATGAAATCAAATCTGGGCCATGAAATTATTTTAAGAGCACACATTGCTCATGTTAGTAAAATATTGAATTAGGAATTCAACAATTATCAGATAGAAAGTTAATTGGATGACTTTGGGTATTATTATTATTATTATTATTATTATTATTATTATTATTATTATTATTATTATTATTATTATTATTATTATTATTATTATTATTATTATTATTCCATGGTGGTGCAGTGGTTAGAATGCCCTAATGCAGGATAACTGCTGACTACCATGAGTTCAATCCTGAATGGCTCAAAGTTGACTCAGCCTTTCATCCTTCTGCAGTTGGTAAAATGAGGCCCCAGATTGCTGGGGGAAATATGCTGACTCTGTAAACCACTTTCAAAGTTTCAAAGTATTATGAAACTGTATATAAAAAATAAGTGCTGTAGCTATTATTAAAACTTTAATTATTTCAGTAATTGAAGAGATAAAAATGGAAGGCCATATATATTACACATACTTTTTAAAGTAGATGGGTTTTAGATGCAGCATATAGAAATAATTTATCATGTTGATATTTTTGCTGTTTTAACATTATTAGCTGCCAAAGGAAACACCGGATAAATGCTTTGCATAATAAAGGAATATAGCAATCCCAGACTTCAACAAAAAGTGAACAAAGCACATAAGAAATTGAAGGGTGCTTATGTTATGCGGATCTCACTCGAATATCCACATTTTGTACCAAACGTTATTTTGTACCAAGAGTTAAGTCTTGACGCAGTGCTTTCTTTGCTCTCCTGACAAGGTCAGTTTCTCTACCTTAATCCACTTGAAGGATTGGGATTCAAAGGGAGGGCTAACTTCCAAAGGAAGTGTAAACACAAGAAGAGGGCAAGAATCTCCCTATCTCCTTTCTAGTAGTCATGAATTTGAAATCTTTTAGATTCAGAAATTATCTTCCCTCTGCTGGTAGGTATGTAGAATTACACCAGGTTTGTTGAGTGGTGAGCCAGTGCAAAACCTTCTCAGCCCTATTTATGGATATAGATTGAGAGAATAATAATAATTACCCTGGATTTTTATTTGGGTAAGGAAGGTTCCTCCTTACATAGATTAAATTAGATAAATAAATTTACTTTGGGACCATTAGGTAGTAACTCAGACCTCAGTGCAGAAGTTATACAGTGAATGAAGTTCAAACTGCAACTCTGAAGCAACATAATAGTCAGTGTCACTGATCCAACCAAGTATAAACACAAAAATATTGCATCCCTACATTACCAAATTTAAATTAAATCTGCAAAAATAACAAGCTCAGAAAAAGGAGAAAAATAAAGAAAGAAAGAAAGTTGTTTTCTGTTTCAAAAGTTTATCTAAGAACCAAATGCCTATTGTTGATTCATGAAAGCTATTCTGATCTCAAGTGTCCCTGGGATCTCTTTGGATCCTGTCAGTGTTGAAATGGATGTGGAACTTTGCTTTGTGCACTTGGAAATAAACATTTGCGAGATCCATTGGCATTTTAAAGATTAGCCAATGTATTATGACCTAAGTATTGTTAGATGTAAGTGAAAGCCTACAGTATGCTATAATAAATGTGTTGGATTTTGCTTATTGTAATTACAGCGATTTGGAATATATTTTTTCATTTATGATTTTACATAAACATTTAATTTTTAAATCTGTTTAATTTTTTCATAGAACGTCATTTTGACTTAAAATTATTGTTATTCATAAAGACTATAAAACAGAAAATGACATTTCTTAGGAAACACAATATATATTACTTTAACTAGACTTGAATTAATTTTCTATCATTTTTACTCAGAAATCGTCATGTTCAATGAAGGAAAATAAACCTTAGAATGCTACAAATTCCAAGTACCTTACAAACATGATGAATAGTGTCAACTTTATGATGAACGGCAATTATCCCTTCATTGAAGACAGATTGAAAGATTATACATTGGGCACGTTCAGCAAAGTTAGAGATCTGGGATAACTCATATAAAAATCTGTCAAAACAGCAGTAAACATGTAAAGTGATTGCATTTTACATTATATAATCCAACATATCAGAGAAATATTAACAAAATGAGCTCCTGTTATAATTTAAATTAAATTTAAACAAACAATAAGGGTAAAATAAACAATCTTTTTATCTTTACTGAAAAAGATAAATTCAATATTCCAGCACAGTGTATCACAAATACAATCTGAAAGAAATAGAAAGGTAGAGATAGCGCCCTCTGCTGGAGAGAAACAAAACTAAAAACAAAAGTTCTGGTCCCATTGTGGTTATGTGACATTTGATTAGGTTCCAATGAGTAAGTATCCTATGATAATTGTATCATTCTCAAGCTTATTCCTAAAAACAATTAATCTTCAAAATAAAAACTTTAATTCTATTCTATTTAATATAACATAAGCATTCTACTTTCAATAATACAGATCTACTCAAAAATAAATCCTGCTTACTTCCATAGGGTAGCAAAGTAGATACAAGATTGTATCTTAAACTTCTGTCAAAAGTTGATGTTTACAGACTTGAGGCTAACCCAAGGTCATACCCTTTAGGTATGATGTTCACAACATTAGTCAGATCCTGTGAAGGCTCCTTATCTGAAATTTAGTTTTTATTATTATTAGCAAATCACTTTACTAATTTTACTTTGCTAGGAATTGGTTGCTGCTTAACATTATTTTACTGCTTCCAAGAACAGTTTTTATCTTCAATATATAAATTATGAAGATTTCTATAGAGACAAAGGACATCAACATTTTAATCAGTTATGCATTAATTAAACTGAACTAGAATTCTGGCTCTAATTTAGTGTAGTGTCTTCCTTTTTTGCAATCTTTGTATCTATATAAGGATTAAATATGCTGAAAATCTTCATATCTGTTCTACCATTCAGTGGATTCAATATAACAGATAAAATATAAATGTCTACTTTAATGAAAAGAAGGACTAGGTGTGACATGATAGCAGTGTTCTGATATCTCAGGGGCTGCCACAAAGAAGAGGGAATCAAACTATTCTCCAAAGCACCTGAGGGTAGGACAAGAAGCCATGGGTGAAAACTAATCAGAGAGAAGCAACTTAGAACTAAGGAGAAATTTCCTGACAGTTAGAACAATTAATCAGTGGAACAACTTGCCTCCAGAACTTGTGAATGCTCCAACACTGGAGTTTTTAAAAAGATGTTGGATATCCATTTGTTTGAAGTGGTGTAGGGTTTCCTGCCTAAGCAGGGGGTTGGACTAGAAGACCTTCAAGGTCACTTCCAACTCCGTTATTCTATATTCTCTTGTTCAATGTTAGGCTTCTCACTCAGTAGGAATAGTTTAGGAAGCCAAACTGGATGTTACATACATATTTGCGGATTGTCTTAAATAAAAAGCAAGTTTGGGAGGTTGCTATATACAACTGGCAGTATCTACTTCATTTCTGACAGTTGGGAAAAAGAAGTTGCAGTCTTCGCCAGATGTACTGAGACTCCAACCCTTGAATTCTTTCCCAACATAGCTTTTGCTGTTTCAAAACATCTGAACAGCAGCAGGTTTTGATCAGCTCCTTCTGTAGCTATAAATGTTCTCTTTGATTAGCACCCAGAAGAATCTTCATGCTGTAGTACATATAGTGATACTAGCTGGACACCTGTGCTTCGTGACAAAACTATGTGATTGAAAATGCAGGAGAGATTCCGGTTCACTCCGGTTCAATCTGTTGGCCCAGTGGTGGTTGGTGATTAAAATACATAAGGGAATATCTCTCCCGCTGCCTTGAGTCCGGAAGCAGTTCCATAGGTGGAAGGCATGGACATTTTGGTGAAGTACTGATGTTTAGTACTGTAAGGAGCCCCAGACCGCTCCTGAGTGAAGGAGTGGAATGTCTGCCAGTTTGAACTGAGGTAACAGAATGTGAGGCAACTGGCAGTTGGAACAAAGTTCTTTTCAGGTGGGGAAGGGAGTAGAAAACTCTTTAGCATCAGAGTGTGTTAATTACTGTATAAGAAATACTAATGATCTGATGGTCATTTTGAAAAATCATTTTTTAGCAAGCATCTAGAAGCCAAGAGGAACATACGTGCTAAATTTCAAGTTTGTAGGCTTTAGGATCCTGAGATTTTGTGATGAGTGAGTGGATTTGGCTTTTATATATATATGTATATATATATGTATGTATGTATGTACGTATGTATGTATGTTTGAATGTATGTATATATGTATGCATATATATATTTACACACACACACTGTATATATATGTGTGTGTGTGTGTGTATAGTGTGTGTGTGTATGTAATGTGTATGTATAAAAGAAACCGACATAATCTCCGGAATTTTAAAATATATTTAAAATATATTGTTCACTGAGCTTTTGTTAGCAACTGCTAACATCGTCAGAGTGTAAAAGCCATAAAAGGATACTTGCCTTTATACATAAAGGCAAGTAAGCCATAAAAGGATACTTGCCTTTTATGGCTTTTACATTCTGACAATGTTAGCAGTTGCTAACGAAAGCTCAGTGAGCAATATATTTTAAATATATTTTAAAGTTCTGGAGATCATTATGTCGGTTTCTTTTATAACTACACCTGGAACTCACATTTTTAGGACAATTCACAATGTGTATAAACACCCACCCACACACACACACCAATCCTTGAACCAGGATACATCTCTAATGTAATACCATATACCATAGCATTTTCTCACCATTACTGGAAGCATAAAGTTCTCTCCCATTTCACCCTCTTAAAAAAAAAAGGATGAAATACTTCCACTTGACAGCAAGGGAAAGATAAGTTGCCTTAAACTTCTCTCTTGATGCTACATGGCATCAAATATGTTATTTTAGTAACAAGACCACCACCAGCAGCAATTACCATACAACACTTTCGTGGCATTTTCTACCTTCTCCAAAAGGTTACAACCAAGATGACTGAGGTGGAGGAAAAACCTCCTAATAGCACAGAATTTCAATCTGGGTTGAATTTCCAATCCTTTTTTTGTTTACAGAAAAAAGTGATAGCAATCAGGGATGTCCTTAATCAAATAAATAGCCTGATTCAAACTTAATTTTAACAGGATTGTTAAAATCTATATTTTAACTAACAGGGTTAGTTTTTTAAATCCATATTTCCTATATTCAAGAAATAACACTGGGTAATTTGAACTCTCATTCACCTTACTTGGCATGAAAAAGTTAACAGTTTGAAATTACAACAAAAAATATTTTGATTAATAAGAAATTCTCCTCCCAGATTTAGCAATGGAAGTGGCTGCCTACTTTTCCAGAATCTCTGCATTTTGAGATTTTTAGCAAAAGCGCAGGTAGAATAGAAATTAAAGAAATAAATAATAATAATAATAAATAAAGGTAGACATCATCTAAGACTGGGCTATCTACATCAGGTGACAGGCTGAAGCTGATCTTGGGTTAACTGTAAAAACTAAGGCGAGCCAGACTAGGAAAAGGCTAGGAAACCAGTAAAAAATGTCAGGATTATAGCTAGACTGGGAAACATTAAATCCTCCAGAGCACAGCACTGGCCAAACCACTTCTATACTATTGTCAAGAAAACTATGTGAACATGTTTATGAAGTCACCATGAATCATACTCAACCAAAGGGAAATGAAAAAAAAACCAACAATGGGGCATTTGGGAATTCCTTCAGACATGTTGTTCTGTCATAATGCTGTACCAAGCGTTCTGCTTTTCAAGACTATTTTGAATGACTGGGAAATACATGGGGCATCTTGCCCATCTGGTCTTACTGTTCAGGTTTGTCCAGAAGCTTAACTTCTTCTTCTGTTGAAGTGTCATAATGCTTTTTTATTTTTTCCAGTTCATCCTTCTGTGCTCTCTGTAGATTCAGTGACAAAAACAACAGTGAGATTATCTTTCTTATCTGGCAGCTGGGAATACTTCTACTTTTGGAAGTATGAAAGATTGAATTAGCTTTGACAAGTGTAGTTGGTTACAATCAAAACTGAGATCATCTTACATTTGTATAGTGCAAAGATTGGACTTATTTAAAAGTACAAAGAAAAAATATATCCGGCACATGCTTTTAAACTGTTTTTGACCTACAAGAAAAAAACGTCTTCTATGACCCTATTTCTCCTCCTAGATTGAGCCAGTTACATTATTTGTAAAATCTTCTGTTCTGTTCTACACACTACTGACAACCTACATAAACTTTGTATACACTGATAACTGAATAACAAAAAGTTACTCTATGATATATCTTTTAATTCATTGCCATAAATATGGAAACATCGATATAAACTTTAGTTTGGAAATGTTGATAAATTGATGAGCTTGTATAGCTATATAATGATAGGGTTTATATAATAATAATCCAAGTAATTAGATTTCTTAAGTTTCCTATTAAAAGGGAACTATTTTTCCTCTTATTCTTTTCAAGATGTGATCAGAGATATCTATTAACCCAATCATCCAATTCCAATGCTTTATTATTTAAAAAAATGTTGTTTTGAAACAAAACAGAGAAACAACTTCAGCCATCATTTAAGAAATTGGGATTCTTAAACCATAATGCATAGGTGTATTGATATCTGTTGCTCTATTAAAGTATTGTGACTTAGTGCATGTACTTAATTCTAATATTCTAAAATGATGCTTTAAGTAATTTAATACAAATTATTACAAAATAAACAAAGTGGCCAGTGGCAAAATTCAATTTTGTTTACTACCGGTTCTGTGGGCGTGGCTTGGTGGACTTGGCAGGGGAAGGATACTGCAAAATCCCCATTCCTTCTCCACTCCTGCCTAATTACATCCCTTAAAGTGACCCAATCTGTATTATGAACACTTTTTCCAGTGCCTAAAGGCTGTGAAGGTCTGGATTGGGACTGAACAGGCTTCAGTTTAACCCTGGCAAAATGAGTGGCTATGAGTTTTAAGGCTGCGTCTGGCTTCAGTGATTTTCCATCAGAAGGTGCACTTCCCCAGTTAAGAGTCAGTGACTGATTTAGGGCTACTGCTTGATGAACAGGTAACAACTATGGCTGGGGAGAAGGACTGTTGTTGTGGTTTTGATTACTGTAGTGTGCTGTACATAGGACTGCCCCAGAAGAATATTTAGAAGCTGCAGCTGGTTCAGGATACAGTTTTGTAGGCAGTTTTTGATGTTTTGTATTACACTCATACAATGCTGCTGTTTTGTATGCTGAACTGACATTTAATAGGTTTTTTGGTGAAAGATAATGGTCCAAAGCCTTGTGCCAAAGGGAGAGATTCATCTGGTTTTACTTCTAACCCTCAAATAAACTATCAGCATTACTTACATTTTCATATAGTGCTTCCAATGTTTCTAGGTCAACTACTGAATCATCCATATTTAGTACAGCTGTTGAAATAATAAAATAACACATTAATATGTTAACTGACTTTGTTGCTTATCTGTTGCCATGAACTGAAAACATTTGGATAATGTTTCTTTTTCGGTTGAATACTTCTTGTATGCTGCCAATGTCATAACTCTCCCTGAGTAACCCACTGTAAAAAAAAACCAGAAGGCTACAGTTCTCTATTTTTAAAAATACATATTTTACTGACTATCTACGCTGGAGATTGGATCAGTAGAATACATACTAAATGATTAGATGATTTACAATGCAACAGACAGCATAAAAAGACACAGAAGCAGACAAAAATATTATGATTCTCTAATCACTTATTATGAGTCTTTATAGGCAAGAATTCACTCTGAACAAATGATATATTAATATCCCCTGTACAATTCTAAGCATTTTTACTCAGATATTTAATGTCACTAAATTTATTCCATGATCAATACATTTAATACTGATCATTATTAATTATGAGATAATAATTAGCAACATGCTTAATATTAATGAAATAGAAGCAGAAGTGAGTTCAAGTCTCATTCAAGTTCAAGCCATGAAAGCCAACTCCGTAACTTTGGGTCAATCACTCTGTCTCAGCCCAACCTATCTCACCGGGTGGTTGTAGAAGGGGAAAGGTTGAATATGTTTACTCCCTTGAATTATTTGTACAAGTAACAAAGATGGAATATACAGGGGTCTCCAACCTTTGCAACTTTAAGTCTGAAGGACTTCAGTTCCTAGAATTTTCCCGCCAGCTTTTCTGACGGGAGAATTCTGAGAGCTGAAGTCCTTCAGACTTAAAGTTGAAAAGGTTGGAGACCCCTGGGATATACTGTCAATAAATAAACATATACAGTACATCGTAGCCTTATCTTATCTGTATATTGCACAGATAGGTTACTGAAATATCATTTGCATGTAAAATGTTCTTTATTAGAAACTCAGAGTTGTATGAGAAATAAAACATGAGAAATAATGAGAAATAAGAATGAGAAATAATCCTGATGTTTTACCCTTTCTTGCTGACTGTTCTTTCCTCAACTTTGTGGGATATAGATCACCTTCTCAGTTTGAGACATCATTCACAATAGAAGTTACCTAATATCTCTATTATTTTGAACAAAGGTATACCCCTCCTCCAAATAATCAATCTGAAGGACAATTTTTCTATTAATAGAGGCTTTGCGTATAATAAAGCTTTTATTGTTCTGAAAAAGTAGAATTTAAAATGTGCACCCCTATTAATCAAAATATTTGCTATCGTAATTTTTAAACCATTGCCTTTTTATGCCAAGTAAGGTGAATGAGAGTTCAAGTTACCTAGAATTATTTCTCGAATATAGAAAATATAGAATTAAAAACTGTTAGTTTTTAACTGTTTTAACTGTTAGTTAAAATATAGATTTTAACAATCCTGTTAAAATTAAGTTGGAATCAGGCTATATAAATTGTTTATATAAATAATTATACATTGGAATGGTATGAGTATAATGATTGTCTTATCCCTTTCCTACTTGCCAGTCTATGGGGTTCCCCAACTGCACCATCTGAGGTGCAAAGGCACTTTTTCAAATAGGGTTTTGGTTGAAAAATCAGGTGACTTCCCCTGCTATTTCTAAATTCCTGGGTCACCTGTCAATAAAATAATCTCTCCCTCTCTCTCTCTCTTTGCCTATTCATCTGTCTCTCTGAAGATCTATCATATCTCTCAGCCCAACCCATCTTAGTTGTGGGGAAAATAGGAGGAAGGAGTATTATGTATAAAACAATAATAAAGGTGGAAAATAAAAAGATAGATAGATAGATAGATAGATAGATAGATAGATAGATAGATAGATAGATAGATAGATCTGTTTCAGCAGATGTAAATTGCATTGGAATGGATGTTTACTGTAGGAGATGACTAGGCTGAGTCCAAGGGCAAAGTCAAAGACCCCTTCAATTTGGAGTTCCTTTGCACACACTAAGTCCATCCTCTGAATTCTGTTGATTCTTATCTAGTGCCACTTTGCCTTGACCATTAGTCAGTTAGATTATTTTATATACATAGCATGTAATAAACATGAAGTGCTTTGAACTCGAGTCTTGTTCCTGGTTGCTTACGACTGAATTTACATTGAATATATGAGCGTTATGAAATTACATGCACTTATATAAAGTAATCCAGATTCAGTCATACTTTTTTCTGTAGAACAAATGGATTAATTTATAGATCCATTACTACAGAATGATCCCATGGTATGTACTATTGTAATGACCAGAACATCAGTTACCTCAGGAATAACCTGATCATTATTCCTTCAGGCACAGCCAGTAAAAAGCATTTCTGCTGAAGGCTAATTTAATTGCATTTTGGACTGGGGAATTTCTTTTAAACTGATGTTCCTTTCAAAAATAAAGTGAGGCTAAGCTATCTTGGCAAACATAAAATGACTATATTGACAGAAAGTTCTCCTAGTAAAATAATCTTACATTTTAATTAACTGCATAGCAGTATTGACCAAAACTTTTTTTGGGGAAGTTGGACTGACACATTTAGAAGTTAGATCCTGAAATGACTATTGAAATCTTATTTTGCATTTACAGTAATCTTGTTGAGTTTTTCTTCTGACCCTGACAGCTTGATTTGAGAATGTTATATAGACTTCACAAAGGGAGAAAAAACCCACAAGATGTGAGAAGCCAGTCATTCCTCCACCTCTAAAACTCTGTTATTGGGACAGAATGACCACAGCCTGGTTTCTGAACTCCTTGTCTGTAGAGAAATTGGGATAAACATTTTTATATGGTACTATGGTGTCTGTTCACCACTCATAATAAGTTATATAGGTAAAGGTTCCCCCGCACATGCGTGCTAGTCGTTTCCAGCTCTAGAGGGCGGTGTTCATCTCTGTTACTAAGCCAAAGAGCCAGTGCTCCCTGAAACGTCTCTGTGGTCTTGTGGTCAGCATGATTAAATGCCGAAGGAGCACAGAGCGCTATTACCTTCCCACCAAAGTGGTCCTTATTTTTCTACTTGCATATTTTATGTGCTTTTGAACTGTTAGGTTGGCAGAAGCTGGGACAAGTTAACAGGAGCTCACTCTGTTATGTGGTACTAGGGATTTGAACTGATGAACTGCCAACCTTCTGATTGATAAGTTCAGTATCTTAGCCACTGAGCCACTACGTTCCTTTAATAATTTATATACATAACTAATAATTAGTGTAGCATTGCCCCCACTAGAACATAAGGACTGTCATCATGGATAAAAAGCAGATCAGATCTCTGTATGTATCCCTTTCCACTTTTTACTCAAATTGATTTTGTATGAAGTCTCGGAGGCGGTTACCACCTTTGGCATGGAAGCTCTAAAATATTTTTATGATACCCTATATACCCTTTTCCCTTTATAAACTTGTAAAATCAATAAAATTGCTTTACAAAAAAAAATGCCACTTTCTCTCTTAAGAAACATCTGTGGCTGACTTTTTTCCACAAATGTGACAGTCTTCAATTTGTTGGCTGGTAATCAAATGCAAAAGTAAACATCTGTCTCCCAGATGAATGGAGCAACATATTGCTTAACTATATAGAAATATGTCAGTTACTGGCTTATAGATGACTGAAAGTAGAAAAGTATCAGAATAAAAAAGAAAACCACCATTAAGAATTCCCCCTTTAAATTTTTTTAGATATTAGTTTTCCATAGCAAACTTTAGCTTTCCTAAAGACTGATTTCACATATAACTTTCACATGTACTAGATATTTATTTTTCTTATCACTAAACCAATTGTGATTTGAGAGCAGAATCTTCTATATATATAAAAATGGTTGTGTGTGTGCATGTTCCAGCATAACTCTGGAATGCCTCGAACAATTTCAACAAATTGGTACACAGATGACCTACTCACTGGAAACAAATACTGTGGGCATAAGACACCTCTAACATCCCTCGGGATGTGTGTTCTGTTAAGATACAGCCTGTTGTACCTTAAAATGGCTTCTACTGTACAGCACAGTGGAGTTGCCATAGTAATGGCGTCACAGTACTCCACAAGGGTAAGGGGGAAAATCCAACATTAGAAATTACGTTTGGTCCAGACATTTGTGAATGTCTAATACAGGATTAACAATGTCTGGTTAACAGCTAGTACTTTTTAAAACATAAATTATATGAAAAAACCTGGAGACAATTTCAAGTAGAACCAAACATTTCTGAATTTCAGTTATATGTGAAAACAGTTGCAGAAAATAATAATTATGATTTAAGTTTTTTTCAAGGCAATTTGGCTAATCTCCAGATGACAGGATGCTCTCAGGATGTGGTCTTGCTGTAGACCAGTGGGGATCTTCTGATGGTAGGGAAAAGGTACATATTAAATAACTATTACCAAAAACTGAAAAAAATGTAATAAACGTTCAACAGATATAATGCGTGATATAACATTTATATATGGATATACTGAGTCAAGTTATTAAAGGGATATAAAATTTAAAAAATGTTCATGCATATCATTTCCATTGAAATAACCTTACCTTGTTCTATGTCCTTCATCTCCAGATGTAAACTGGATATCAGAATTCCTACAGTTTGAGATCTCTTCCCATCCAATAATTTGATAATCTGGAAATAAAAATACCCAACCAAGTCAGAAAAAATTGAGCATTATATTTATAGCTTTCTATATTAATCTAGTAACTAAATGACAATTATCACACATTTTCAGATTCATCAAGATTTATTTATTTATTCAGTCATTTATTTAATGAATAAAGCCCATAATTTTTAATTTGTTCTGACAAAATGCAATATTATCTCTGCACAATTTAGAAGTTATGCAATCCTAATATAATATGAATGATTTTCAAGATATTTTAATAATTCCACCTTTTATACTTATTGGTTAGAGAAATCAAAGGACTTTTAATCGCCACTGATAGACCATTAAGCCACATACTTAATTCTTTCACTGAAATTAGTAGAATTTAGATCAAAGTTTGAAACTTTTATTATTAACATATACAGTAAAAATGGAGTAGATGAATAATCGATGGAATTAATAGAAATAAATGAATGTGAGAACAAATTATTGGCTGGTTGTCTTTTTCCTTATTAAGAAAAGGCACTTTGGAGTAAATGTTTTCACATGGAAAGTTTTATCATACATCTTTCTGAAGATATACAAGTTACACAATGAATGTGACAGCAGGTTAATGCGTAATAGAGGTAATTATTGTCTAAAGTAGGCTACAATTTGTACAGCACTTACAGGCTTTGAGACTGACTTTTTAAAAGAAACTTCTTAGGCTTTCATAAACTTCATTATAGGCATCCCTAATAGTTGAAGTAAAATCTTTCCTGAATGTACTTTTATTGTGATGCTTCTTAGGGGTGAAATTCAGCAGGTTCTGATAGGTTCTGGAGAACTGGAAGCGGAAATTTGGAGTAGTTCAGAGAACCGGCAAATACCACCTCTGGCTGGCCCCATAGTGGGGTGGGAATGGAGATTTTGCAATATCCTTGCCCCAGGAGTGGGGAGGGAATGGGGATTTTGCAGTATCCATTCCCTGCTACGCCCACCAAGTTACGGCCACAGAACCAGTAGTTAAAAAAAGTTGAATTTCACCACAGATGCTTCTCCAAATTGTACGTATGCCCCAGAGATAGATCAGAATAAACCCCATATTCCCATTTAAAATTGCAAATAACTATTGGGGGTTATTTTTAACAATTTTAAAACCACAGATGTTGATTTCAGAATAACTAAAGGTCAAAAGGAACAGCTTGTTAGAACCATGATACAGAACTCTTGCAACACTAACATTGTTTGGTATTGTGCAAAAAAATAAATCAACAACTAAAAACAATTTCATAACAGAACATAACTTCATAACATAACTATTAACAATGAGAAGAATAATTTTCCTATATTACAGCAGCACAATAACAATTTGCAGAAATATAACAGTATTAAAATCACATAGGCTATAAATAAGTTGTCATCTGAAAACCAACTTGTTACAAGTCTACAGAATGCAAGTGTTGATCTATAATAAACTGCCCAAAGAATACCTTTTAAGCCACATATTAAGGAACAGGGAGTTTAGAAAATGGTTGAATAAATAAATACTGTTTGAAAAATTGTGTGACATCTGGCAATAATCCTACATTGTAAAAGCTGTTGAAACTCACAGCAAGGTTACACTGGTCAAATTCTGGTATAAAATGCTGATGCAGACTTCTCAAATCCATTTTAGAAATACCATGAAATAGTAATTTATAATCTTTCATAATTATGAAACAAGCAATAAACCTGATGACATTCTCTTAAAATATAAAAATGTTCCTCATTCAAAATATTGACATTCACTGTAAATGGGAACATGTGTTACTAATTATATAAAGCCAGTTAGAGGCAGAAAACCCATTATCTTCTGTCACTGATATAGTAATGGCCCGCACTAAAAAGCTGAAAATGATGGATGGAGCCTTATTTATATCATGCAGGTGACACAAATTATCCCCTTTCTTTGTACAAAGAAAGTATAATAGCCTCAGTTTGGTAATGTTAGCTTCCATAAGAGAAACTGGCATATGGCAAATAATAAACCTCAGAAAAACTGAGCTATTTAAATTTCAAAAAACATTTTCTGAGAAATGTATTTGACAATTTTCAATCAACATTTCAGGTAATAACCACACTGAAATCACATATACTTTTTCACAGCAGAAGGTGAATAGCAGATATGCTTCCATAAGGCCTCATTACAATATATCGAGAAGGCCAGCTTTGCTTAGTGGTTAAGGCATCACTCTAGAAATGGGAGATTTTGAGTTCAAGTCCATCCTTAGACATGAAGCCAGAAGGATGACCTTGTATCAGTCACTTTCACTCAGCCCTAGGAAAGAAACAATGGCAAACCACTTCTGAAAAACCTTGCCAAGAAAACTAATGCATCTTGATTGTCTGTAGCTCTCCAATCCATGATGTACTTACTTACTGTATAACTATCTGCTTTTCAGCTACATATCCTTCTCTTTTCCCCATCAAACAATTTAGTACAAATTAAAACTGTATAAACAAATGGCCATGGGTAGGAAAACAGAACCAATCAAAGATGTCAAATGATAAGACAAGTAATATGGTTTAGAATGCAGTTGAAATAAGATAAGTGTATGATTTGTTTCCAGTGGGACAGTAGAACACAGAATGGCTATGTTGACCACAATTAATTTCTGATCATGTGTTGTTTAGATCCTTAGCGATTAATATCAAAACTATACATGCAGCCTGGTCTCATTGTAAATTATGGTTTAGTGAATTGCCTAAATAGATCTTATTTTACTATCAAATAACCCATATGTGTGAATCCAGTTTTTATTTTAGGAAAGGTAGAATAATAGCACTGTATCGCTATAAGTGAGAGTTCTGTGCAAAATACAGATTCGGTCTCTCTAATTTTGTTTTCTTTCAAAGCAAAATAATTCATATTTAGCATCTAAAGAAGATTGTAAAACATGAAACAGTTATCTTTAAAATAACTTTCAATTTCTGTTGCCTGATTGGTATTAAAAGTAAAAGGAACTTCATAAATTTAGTTGGGGGCAATGCCAAAATATCATGGCATATGAACCAAGGAAGATTTAATTTTAGGTTACAGTTATGTGAAATGAAAGGATATGGTACTAACAGTCATGTTCTTTATTTGATGGAAGTAATATTTTAACAGCCTGAAACAAGTCTGAAAAAAATTAATCCCAGATGCTGGCTTTCATAAAAATTATTGGCGAATCAGAAACAGATTACTTTTGTCCAATTATTTTATCTGTTGGCCATAGATTTTTTAAAATTTAAATGTTAATGTAATTTTTATTCTATGCTAAACTCAAACTCATTCAAATAAAATTAGTTTTTTTTAAAATACAGTCATTGGAAAATAAAAATACCTTTTTGGTTTTTGTTTTCTTTTCATAAGATTCAGCTAGTGCTTTTTTCTTTTCCTGAGCTGTGTCTTTTGAGAATAAGTATTCAAATTCATTTGTATCACAAAGATTGGGTTCTTCTAATGAGTCCCAAAGAGTTGACATTGACTGTTGACTAAAATAAGACAAAAAAAGAGAAACATTCATAAATTGTCTCTGAAAGGTACAGATGTTTTGCAGATGGGTTAGATCACTTTTGAAAGAAATGTTTCATATGAAGAACTGTATAATGCCCAACAGTTATCTCAATTGTTTTGGCATCACATAGATTACAAATTAAAACGGTATAAACAAATGGCGATGGGTAGGAAAACTCTTAGAATTAAGATGTCAAATGATAAGACTAGTAATATGGTTTAGAATGCAGTTGGAATAAGACAAGTGTATGAAGAACTGTATAATGCCCAACAGTTATTTCAATTGTTTTGGTATCACATAGATTACAAATATATTTAAAAATATTTTATGAACAAGATTTCTTTGCTCTTCTGTCCCCTGTATATGCTACTTTTTTTTAGGAAAGCTTGGAGTAGAAATGTAACTCTTCAAAATCTTTTATTATTATAGTTGGCTATGTATATCATGCTCAGTTTAGTATGACACATGAATTCGCCGCCCTGGGTCCTTTTGGAGAAGGGTGGGATATAAATTTAATAAAAATAAATTAAATTGGAATAATTTGTACGAGATCACTATGTCTTCTTCAACAAATAGTGATTAAAGGAAAGCCTGATTTAGCAACTGATCACAATATTTGAAACCAATCAATATTTCCTCACTATTGCTGTGGATGAAACGAGATGAAGAAAACGTTATCAGCAGAAAAGGGCTATCTCACAGAATACTCTAGCATTGTCCACATTCCTTTTGTAACGTTTAAGTCACAAAATCTATTGCTGAATACTGAAATATACAATTCAAAACAGTCTTTATTTCCCCCCTCTATTTTCCATTGCCTTTTAGCAAAGGAAATTATTCCAGACAGATAGTTTTTCTCTTTTTTTTTCTGAAGAAAAAATGTTTTCTTCAGTAGTAGCAATTGACATTTTCTCTCCAGCAGGGGTCACTCAAACAACATTCTACTTATCACTACCCCCCCCCCCCCTCCAATCTCCATGATATGGTCATGGAAAGAAAGAGAAGGAAAGGTAAAGGGATGTTAATGTGGCAAATGGACTGATCAGATATTATTGACGAACATAGTATATACTGTATGTAAATATGTCTATGACATTAAGTTGATTCACCAAATAATTAAACTTGCTATCATATTCATACCTATAGAGTAGACTGTATGGTATTTACTTCTAAGCAGTCATACACAGACTGGTGCTATGGGGCATGGATATTGCTGTTCTGTGAGATTTCAACTAAGAGTAATTAGCAGGGAAATGGGAAACAAGTTTGGCATTCTATTATATCCAATATATTTTAAAAAAAATGTTTCAGAAAGAAATGTATGAGCGATCGCTAAGGGCAGATAAGGAAGGTAATTTCTCATTCAAAATTTACTTTGCAATTGCAAAATGTCAGATTTCACAAAGATATTGGTTATAGTATTATCTTCCTTTGTTATGAATGCTTTACTCTTTTCAATAGTTCACATGCATTTAATAAAGCAGCAAAAATGTAAAAAAAAATCAAAATATTGCTACAAGCTGCAAGAATACCTTCACTTTTTTCTCTGAAGCCATTCTAAGCAACTATATCATAGGTTATCCTGGGAATACTTTATGTCAAATGGCATTGCTGTGTAAGCCACAAGTTTAGGTTTGATCAAGAAAACTATAGGAGTTGTGGGGAAAAATATTTGATAACACAAAGCAGTGTAAAAAAATTATTCAAATTTCTCTTAATCTGTTTGACTATTTCTCATAATTTTGCCTCTTGTTCACTTTTTCTTTGGTGAATTGCACACCCATGCACACATATGTATTTATGTATTATGTATGTATGTGGCTATACAATATACCCATACCTTCTACATATAAGCAAGAAGACATAACTGTACCTGCTATCTGATATTTGGATTCTGTTCCAGTAGAGCGGCCTCATGGGACAAGAGGGTTCAACCGTGGGTTTTCGAGGACCTTGACTCATTGAAGAAAAATTAGAGCCAAGTGGCAGTGGCGGCGGTAGCGGTGGCGGTAGTGGAGGTCCTGTTCCTGTTGGAGGTGGCCCTGGTGGGGGAGGTAGAGATGGCTGATGGATACCAAAAGCTGAAAGAGGCGGTGGTGGTGGTGGTGCTGGTGGTGGCGGCGGTTGGGCAGATCTCAAGCTTGTTGGCAACGGTGGTGGTGGTGGTGGGATTGAATCAGATAGTGAGGGAGGAAGAGGTGGTGGTGGTGGAGGAGGAGGAGGAGGAGGTGGCACTGTTTGGTCCAACTTTGAAAAAACATTCCCTGAGGTTTGGCCAGAACTGCATATTTCCTTATGATCAGCTGAAGCCAAAACACTGTTATTCAAATAGGGTTTGGAAAGTTTCTTTGGAATTTTTTGATTATTTTTTGGTGTCCGTATTTCATCTTCATTTGGCTTTATAAAAGTTTCTCTATCTGTCTGGATGCATACATTTCTGTATGTTTTTGGTGGGTTGTCATCTTCAGTGGATACACAGGCATCCTTTGCTTCTTCATCTTGCTTGTAGAACCTATTTTCCAGTTCATTTTTTAAATATAGAATGTGTTCCTCAAGCTTTGTTATTGATAGAGCATGTTCTCCTCGGATACGAAAGACTTTGAGTTCAAACTCAGACTGCGAAAAAATATTGAAAAATCAATGTATAAAGCATTGCGAACCTTTGCCTTATTTATTGTGCATACAATTTATGATGGTTTACAGTGGTCTCCCTCAAGCTACTGTTCTCCAGACATGGCAGAATTGAATTTCTCTCCCTACAGCAAAAAACCATTTTTGACAAGAGAGTTTGCCCAATGTAGCTGGGTGATACCAGACTTCAAGAAGCTAATCTGCGCTATTAATCACTCTTTGTCTTATGAATTTATGATGAGTAAAATGCCATGGTGTGTTAGTTAGATTATTGTGTTCTGTCTACAAAAACAGGTGCATTTACACAGCAACATATTTACACAGGAAAAATGTAGTAGTCTTATTAATTTTACAGCTTTCCTTAATGAGCATCTTGGCCGCATATGATTTATTGAGCTTTCTGCTTTGTCCCTCCCCCCCTTAAATGTGAGAGTTTATTCATATATTGATCGTTCTAGGGTACAATATCTGTACATTATAATTTTGGTAGGAACAGTCCCATATGCTGCCTTCTGATTGTAGGGAACAAATAACAACTTTTTAGTTTGCATCATTTATACTTGAAACCAAAACAAAAATGTTGCAAACTACTTCATAAGAAAAAAAAGAGAGAGGCTTTGAAGAAAACTCTTATATCCTATACCAGGGGTCTGCAAAGTTGGCTCTTTTAAGACTGGTGGACTTCAACTCCCAGAATTCCCCAGCCAGCTATGCTGGCTGGGGAACTCTGGGAGTTGAAGTCCACCAGTCTTAAAAGAGCCGACTTTGCAGACCCCTGTACTATACCAGACATTCTTCTTTGCAGGAAAAGGGTAAAGGGGAATTCTAAGACTATATCAAAATTTATCAGAAATAATTTCCTCTGAAGATCAAAGACCATTAGAGAACCACGTAAACATTATGAAGACCATTCTCTACATCTTGGAGCATGTCACATTGTTTCTACTTAGTTGAACTGGAAGAAAAATCAATAGTCTGTATGAAAACATTTAGGTTGCCTAAATTCATAATACTTATATAATACAATATATGCCTTCCATGATAAGTAAATATGTAGTATAAATCTGTACCCATACCAGCAGCTGAGCTTCCTCTTTGGTAATAATAAAAATTCTACTGACATTTATTTCAAGCATATCAAGTATACTATGAAATATTAGGCATAGTGCAGCAGTTTATAACCAGTCAATAATATTATTAAAGCACTATAGGCATTACAGGACAAATGCAGCTAATAATGACATATTTTCTAAAGGATTTCCTACTTATTCCCTATGGATTTTAGAGATGCATAGAATATATTGCAATAATCATTTATCCTGTGATTCTACAAACACAATTATCACAGACCTGAAAATTATTACACATGGGAGGCCTGATTCAGGATAAGTCACATTTACATATGTGTGTGCATTTTTCCTTGCAAAATCAAAGGACAAATAAGGAAAATATTAAGTACAATGTTATTGTTACTTATGTAAGCTTGTCAAACATTAATGGAATGCAAGAATAAAGGTTCTGATCCAGAAAGGATTATCAAACCAAGGTTGGGGAAATCTTTAAATTATCTTCTGGTCTGGGACATCAAGCAGAAGCGATGCTTTTCCTCCTCTAGCCATCTAATAAATTGGTAAAAATGATTGAATTTCAAATAATAATACATCACAAAGTAACTATTTTTTTCTTTCTATTACAAAGGGCCACTGCTGAGCTCCACTCATATACTGAGCTGATACCTATTGACATACTAGCTTCTTGGGAAGAATACTTATGTGTATGAAGGCCAATACCAGCTAAAGAACTGGCAGTTGTGATTTCATGTTGATGTTATAATGATTTACTAAACTTGCATGCTGTTCAACTCTCAACAACTCTGGAAAGCTTTCAACAATCATTAAATTTGTGCTATTAGAAATACTTTGGATTCTAATAATTTTGTAGCATCAAACCATGTTGCCTCCTGATAAACAACTGATAACAGCCAAGATGGGATTCAATACCCTTCCATGTAAAACTTAATGGGGATATGTTACAGGGTGTTTTCAAATTATGGATTATGTGTTGCCAGTGAATTATTAATGTTTCCACAGCCTAGATTTCTGAGTCCAGTTCTGCAAGCGCAAGGCTCATAGCTTGTGTACCCACAGCTCGATTGCTGCCAAAAAATGTTCTTGCTCTGCCTATGCAGCAGCTGCACAAGCAAGAAGTTAGCTTATCCAAGCAAAGCAGAGAGCAATGTCCAGCACACACAAATCTAATAAAGATTCCGGCTTAGCATTTCAACACTTTCTCATGCTCTGCCAGTTTGTCCAAGTAAAAGCCCAAGGCAACTTCTGATAGTACTCTTTCATACAAGTCAATGAAGTAAGCATTTTCTACGGCTGCTGTTCTAAACAGCGAATAATGATCCCAAATAAATGTGAATTGAATGAGAAGTGATCGCGGCTGTTTCCAAAATAAAACCCGTATTATGGGAATTTCAGCCTCTTTAATGTCTTGCAAAACAGTTTAATTCTGTCAGTGTTGTGTGTGTATCCCAAGTGGGACTGTGCACACAGCTTCCAGATGCTAGCACCTTGTTTTTGATCCAAACGACTGGAAATAAAAAATGCAAAAGCCAAAATTATTATATTTACCAACTAGCATGCCAATCACCCCACATTTGGAAAACTGATAACTGCCCTATAAAGGCATTTAAATATCTATGCATCTATTTCCAATTATATTCTTCCTAGAAATTTGCCAATTCAAAACTTTTTCAGTAATTAAGACACATAACCAATAGTGTAGCTAATATCTAACCTTGAACAAACATTTTGAATATGTTGAAATATAATACACTGATATACATATTTTATAACAGACAGAGGGAAGTGGTGTTTTTAGAGCCCCAATGAATTCACAATGTTAGAAATCAGCTAGGGACTCTTAGCCTGAACTAACTTTGTGTTATCATCCTAAGAGGCCTTTAGAAAGTCTTGAATTTTCATGTAGTGTAACTCATCTCTTCTTCGGACACAGCTTTTCTTCTACTTTTAGTCCCAACAGTGGAAGTAGATCTGTTACTTCTCCTAACAGCTTGTTCTGCCATTAGCAATATATTGCTTTAGCAGGTGGAAGTGACTCATGCTTCATCATGCCTCCCTCCTATTACTGCCTAACAAGACTTTGTGTTTTGCAAAGTAAATAAACAAATGGGTGTGCTTGAGTAACCAGACCTGAGCTGTAAAACATGATACAGCAACAAAATGCAGATTTTATAGCCCAATCCTACACATGTATATTTGAAAGCAAAAGTACTATACACACGTATGTTTTATAATACTTAATCTCAAGTGTTTTACAGAAGGACATTTAGTAAAGTTTATTTCATAATGAATCTGGTAGAAATATAAGGTGGCACAGTATTCTTTCGTATTCTATGATCGTTTGGCACCTCACTTTGACTCTTGTTACTTGCCCACGGGCAATTTTCTGGTCAAATACAGGACATCCTCAACTTACAACCATTTGTTTAGCGATCATCCGAAGTTACAGTGACACTGTAAAAAGTGACCTATGATCAGTTCTCATCCTAATGGCCATTGCAGCATCTCCACGGTCACCGGATTAAAAATTGGGTGCCTGGCAACCACAAGTATTTACAATGGTTACAGTGTCTCCAGATCATGTGATCACCATTTGCTATCTTCCCAACTGACTTCCAACAAGCAAAGTGCAAGTGGGGAGGGGCAAATTCATTTAATGACCACAGAGTTAACAACAACTGCAAATAAAATCATAAAATTGACTATGATTTATTTAAAAATCACCATACTCAGAAATGGATATTCTAGCCCCAATTGTAGTTTTAAGTCAGACTACCTGTACTATAAATTCAATACTTACTTCTAACATTTATACAGGGTTTGAATTTTAGGATCCTGACTTAACTTACTGTTAAATTTGAAGACTGCTTATAATAATAAATTAGTATTTATTAATCTATTATATTAATTTAAGTAAATATTAATTAGTATTAACTATTAACATTAAAATATAAAGACATACTATAAAAACCAATAAGTATATGATGATCTCACTCTCTGAGATGTTGCAGAAAATGCTGATTTGTTTTATTAACAAAGAATAAAATTTGTAATTCTTTTAAAGAATGTAATGAAAGTGCACCCTAATTCTTAATACAGTTGTTCACTCCATAGAAACATTATTTATTTTCACTTTCTTTTGAAGAGGTCACTATGATATAACTACCATGTTTTCCCCAAAATAAGACCAAGCCTTATATTAATGTTTACTCTAAAAGACTCATTATTTTATTTTATGGTTAGATCTTATATTGGGGGATATGGTACTAAATGCATCCATCTGGCTGAAAATCTTAACTGGGACTTATTTTGGGGATAGGGCTTATAGTACAAGCAGCCTGAAAAATCATGCAAGGGTTTATTTTCCAGTTGGGTCTTATTTTCAGGGAAACATGGTAACACTGGGCCTTGCTTTGCAATTAGTTGCTCATATTCAATAAAATAAATTCATTTTAGTATTTGTATTTAAGTTCTGAATTTTCCACTCCATTAGGATGCAAAATATGTAGCCAGAGGCCTGGACACAATGTAAGATAATCACTGCAAAGTGCTGTGTAAAAAACATTCTACAAAGCATTAATATTTCTAAGATAGGAGAAAACAGGAAGAAACTAACTTTGTAACATTTTTTCTCTACCAGCAAAAGAAAGAGATGCGTAACTGACCTCTAGTGGATATTTTTTTTTTAAAAATGAATTTTTATAAGGTTTGCTTGTATGTAACAGACAAGGAACCCCGTCGTCTTCCAGATGTTCTTGGAATAATCTTCCATCAGATGCAGCCAACATAGTCAATGGTTAGGAATGATGAGGACCGATCCAACACCATCTGGAGAACCATAAGGTCTCAACCATTTTGCTTTAAATGTCTCAGAGGATGAAAGAGTTGACCTTACCAAGTTTTCATTATCCAGAAACTGAAAAATGCATTATCCCTCCCCAACAATCAACGGGAAATAGGTATAGACCCAGGTGGTTTTGGACTCTCAGCATAATTCAATGCAGCATAGTTCAATGAAAACATTTATGTACAATTAGAAAAAGGATATCATCAACAAAGTTTATAAAAAAGCTTATGTACACATCAGGTGCCCTGGATATAAATGCAAAACACAATGGCATATTCTCCTGTTTTTCATTTAACTTACTCTTATGTTGGAAATATTTACTAAGGAAAATAGAATAATAGAAATATTACTTTTTGTAAATGTAAATATTCTGCATCCTTTTCTTTTCAGATCAGACAAGTGTGGATTTTTGAAGCAATGGATCAGTTTAACTGATATATATTGTTACCAAATAACACAAAAAATGAAGACTCTTTAAATCCTTGTTACTGAAAACCCAACTGTAGTAAATAGTTAACAAAAAAAATTCCATATATATTAACCTAAACTTTCCTAAGTTTCCTAATCTTTAAATACCAGGATGGTTCCTTTAAGCTAAATGAAGTAAACAGTTCAGCATAAATGACAGGACTGATTGATGATTGATTTATATTATCCCGTGGTCTCTCTAATATTTAAAAAAGTTTGGCAATCACAGAGGTCTACTATGTCTCTAAGGAAGTGTAATTTGAGACTGTTTAAAATTCTGACAATATTCGAAGATGAAAAATATTTTCAATACAGAAGGTGCCTAATAAGAACGTTCAACAAATTTATATAAAACTAGCTGTACCCGGCCACGCGTTGCTGTGGCCCAGTCTGGTTAAATGGCCAACCAATCTGTGTGTAGATCTACACCTGCACACATACACCCAACCACCATATAAGCCCCAACCTACCTACCTACTGTATTTCTCTCTCTCTCTCTATCTATCCCTCTACCTACCTACCTACTGTATTTCTTTCTTTCTCCCTCTACCTACCTACCTACCTACCTACCTACCTACCTACCTACCTACCTACCTATTGTATTTCCCCTCTCTATCCCTCTACCTACCTACCTACCTACATACGTACCTACTATATTTCTCCCTCTCTATCTATCCCCCTATCTACCTACCAGCCTACCTACTGTATTTCTCCCTCTCTGTCTATCCCTCTACCTACCTACCTACTGTATTTCTTTCTTTTCCCCTCTATCTACCTACCTACCTACTGTATTTCCTTCCCTCTATCCCTCTACCTAATCTACCTACTGTATTTCCCCCCCTCTATCCCTCTACCTACCTACCTACTGTATTTCTCCCTCTCTCTATCCCTCTACCTACCTACCTACTGTATTTCTTTCTTTTTCCCTCTATCTACCTACCTACCTACTGTATTTCCCCCCCCCCTATCCCTCTACCTACCTACCTACCGTATTTCTCGCTATCTATACACCTACCTACCTACCGTATTTCTCCCATTCTGTCTATCCCTCTATTTACCTACCTATTGTATTTCTTGCTTTCTCCCTCCACCTACCTACCTACTGTATTTCTCCCTCTCTATCTATCCCCCTATCCACCTACCTGCCTACCTACTGTATTTCTCCCTCTCTGTCTATCCCTCTACCTACCTATCTACTGTATTTCTCCCTATCTATCTATCCATCCCCCTACCTATATACCTACCTACCTACCTACCTACTATATTTCTTCCTTTCTCCCTCTACCTACCTACCTACCTACCTACCTACCTACCTACCTACCTACCTACCTACTGTCTCTTTCTTTCTTTCTTTCTTTCTTTCTTTCTTTCTTTCTTTCTTTCTTTCTTTCTTTCTTTCTTTCTTTCTTTCTTTCTTTCTTTGTATCTATCTATCTATCTATCTATCTATCTATCTATCTATCTATCTATCTATCTATCTATCTATCTATCTATCTACCTACCTACCTACCTACCTACCTACCTACCTTATTTCTGCCTCTCTATCTATCCCTTGGGGGTCATCTAGTCCAACTCCCTGCTAGGCAGGAAGCCCTATACCCATGATGGCGAACCTATGGCACGGGTGCCACAGGTGGCACACGGAAGCATTTCTTAGGCCACTCGAGGCATTGCCCTGTCAGCTTCAGTTTGTATGTGTGCCCTGGCCAGCTGATTTAGGCCTTCCTTTGAGGCCATTTTTTGCCCTCTGGAGGTGGGGGAAGGCTGTTTTCACCCTCCCCAGGCTCCTATAAACCCTCTGGAGCCTGGGGATGACGTAAAAAGCATGCCAAATGCAGGGGGTCATGCACATAGCATTATGGATGTGGCACACCTGTGCACATCGCCCCTGCACTCCCCCTGCTATTGGCACGTGAGCCAAAAAAGGTTAGCCATCACTGCCCTATACCATTTCAGACTAATGGCTATCCAACATCTTCTTGAAGACTTCCAGTGTTGGGGCATTTACAACTTCTGGAGGCAAGTTGTTCCACTGATTAATTGTTGTAACTGTCAGGAAATTTCTCCTCAGTTCTAAGTTGCTTCTCTCCTTGATTAGTTTCCACCCATTGCTTCTTGTCCTGCCCCCAGGTGCCTTGGAGAATAGCTTGACTCCCTCTTCTTTGTGGCAACTCCTGAGATATTGGAAGGCTGCTATCCTGTGTCCCCTAGTCCCTCTTTTATTAAACTGTATTTCTCCCTGTCTCTCTATTCCCCTATCTACCTACCTACTGTAATACAATAATACAATAGCAGAGTTAGAAGGGACCTTGGAGGTCATCTAGTCCAACCCCGCTGCTCAAGCAGGAGACCCTATGCCGTTTCAGACAAATGGTTTTCCAGTCTCTTCTCTCTTCAGTGTTAGGGCATCCATAACTTCTGGTGGCAAGATGTTCCACTGGTTAATAGTTCTCACTGCCAGGAAATTTGCCCTCAGTTCTCAGTTGCTTCTCTCCTTGATTAGTTTCCACCCATTGCTTCTTGTTCTGCCCTCAGGTGCCTTGGTGAATAGCTTGACTCCCTCTTCTTTGGGGCAACCCCTGAGATATCGGAAGGCTGCTATCATGTCTTCCCTAGTCCTTCTTTTCATTAAACTGTATTTGCTGTCAGATGGGTGATTCTTTGTTACAGTTTGGTTCAATTCGTATTAAACAGTTTAAAGCAGCTGCCTGCCTCCGTTTTTTTTACCTCAGAGAACAGTCCTGAGCAGAATTTCTCCCCCCCCCCCTCTATGGGCCACCTGGGAGTTTGCTATCCTCTATGCCTTTTTGGCCCCAAGAGGCCGCCGTATGAGGCCTATTCCAATACTGACAGTTGAAAAGCAGTTTGATGGGCGTGGCTACAGGCATGTTTACACACATTTCAGTGGGTACTTTTTGTGTGTGTAATTTGTACACAACACACGTGTGCTAGGCACAAAATGATTAGCTATTCTATTATCGGAAGTCCTTGGCTACGTTGTCTGAAAGGTTCGTGTAAATCGGCCCAGTAGTTTTTGAGATTAGTGGATTCGTACAAACTATTTTACATTTTTATTTATATAGATTTCGACAGTAGAAGAGGAAATATTTTTCTAGAAATAAATGACCAAGAATACTTACTTTTAGTTTCTCAATTTCATCCTTATGTTCCCTTTTTAACTGCAAAATCGCAGCATGGTACTCTATAAAAAGTGAAATAATATGTCAGACCAATGTTACAAAGTTTTTTGAGATGCCAGCACAAATATCAAAGGAACTACCATATCTGATATCATACAGCTTTCCTGGCCTGCCATGCAGTAAATGCTAAAATGGAAACTGTAAAATACATTGAAGCACAACCCACTAAAGTTGATTACATTTTGTTAAAATAAATTCTTTTGAATTAATATTAATACAATTAATATTTTTTTATATTTTATTGCTTTTTAATTAATAACAAAAAATAGCAAAACACAAAAAGTATAGTGATGGCGTTACATACATTTTCAAAAAGAAGAAAAAATAATACATAAAAGTGTTGTAAGAAAACAATGAAAAAATGACAAAAAAGAAAGAAAGAAAAAGAAACATATATGCCATCGCTTCCAGGGTAATATAATCATTTCCATTTTTTTGATAATGTCTAGAAAGTAAGCAAAAAATAAATACATGGGTTAGCATGTACTGAATGAGTGAATGAATAGTACTCATTAGTAGAAATTAATGGAGTGGTAACTCTACAGTATATGTTGGGTAGCTGAAATACCTATAAAGGAATTCAGAAAAGCTACTTCAAATAGAGTCTCTTAAGAAAGTAGACAGGCACTGAATGAAGCCAACGCTGTTCAGACCTCCCATAAAACCGTTAGCCTGGCTTCAGTCAGAACAATGTGCAGACTCTTGTGGATGTATAGATGAATATTGCAGTTAGTGTGTGGTTGATTCTTTAGCGCTCACCCACTTCCTGAAATGGGAATTCTTAAAAATAATCCAGAAAATGTATTAGAGATGAAACATAGGAAGAGGGAGGCTATATATACATAATAAACAAAACAAAACAATGGTTTCTAAAACACAAAAAGGCAATATTATTATTTTTATTATTATATATTAAATTTATAAACTGCACCCTCTCCCCGAAGGGACTCGGGGCAGTGCACAGGAAATTAAAAAACATATAAACATAACAATTATAAATATTTAAAACCCAAATTAAATAACTATCGCCCTGTGCTAAAATCTTAAAATCTTAAAACTATTTCTCCTTAAAATCCCGATTAAAACAATTTAGGCTTCAGACTACAGGCTAGGTGAGGTAGATTAGGCCAGGGCGGCCTGATGGAAAAAATAGGTCTTTAACTTTTGGCGGAAGGAGCGGAGGTCCGTAGTAGTTCTGAGTTCGGGGGGGTAGGTCGTTCCAGAGGGTTGGGCCCATCACAGAGAAGGCCCTTCCCCTGGGCGTCACCCGGGGGCATTGCCTAGTGAACGGAATATGGAATATGGAATAGAAAGTGTATGGATATACATACATTCTATAACTCCTAACCTGATGAAAAAAAAATTAAGATAATATTAGGATGGGGAAAAATGGGAAAGAATGGGGGGAAAAAAGAATGGAAGTGACAGTTAATCTATACATGCATATCATAATAAAAAGCATACTTATGAAAATGCACATGGTCTTTTGTCGACCATCTGAGATATTCTTTCATAACCTTGATAGCTATATATGAAGGTCCCACTTTCTCACTTCAATAACTCAGAAACACCCTAAAATAGCATTTCCCAAAATATAGTTATTAGCTTTAATAAATTGGTTGCTATTTAATCTAAATTCAATATACCATACTTATTCGGTAAATTATATTGGAGTCATAGAGGATAGATTGCTCAAAGACCTAGCAACAATAAATAAAAATTCACAGCAAATTCAATTAAATAAGATAAAATTGGATACAGCACTAGTATTCCCACATCAAACAAATGATCATAGACAAAATAGAATTATAAAAAATTGCCATATTTTCTCTAAAGAAAATAAAACTCTGAAGTGTGTATGTATGCATATACATATGTGTATGTATAAGTTTGTCTGTCTTTCTTTTTGTCTATCTATCATCTGTATGTACATGTGATACACACACACATAGTATACAGTACACACGCACACACATACACAACCACACACAGAAGAACAATAAACGGATGTTATTATCCTAAGTACTAATAATAAATGCTACCATTTCCTCTTCAGTCTTATTTAAGAAAGGTGTATTCGTCCTTCTCTGTCAAATTTTGTACATATTGTCATAAATTCATGTTGACCTAAAGGAATTCTTTTTTTTTTCTACAACTGGCTTTTATCCAGATGAAGAATATATTTCTATGAGATTAATATGAACTTGTGATACAAAAGTGAAATTCGACATCTTCTGTCTCTTGAATAGCATGCCTATTAGTACACATAAGAGGCTGGATGTTGAAGTGCTTTCTTCATGAACGGAGGGCTATTTAAATTTATAGACAGAACTGTAATCCAGAAGTCAATATGATTGTGGAAATGATAGCTTTTTATTGACTTCCTCCTCCCCTTGCCACCATCTCCTAAAGTTGGTTACTGGGAAAATCAAGTCAGTTTCCTAGGCATTGCTATAGAGTTGCTGTGGGTGGGTGGGTGGGGAGGCGGAGAGTATCATTGGCAGCTACAAATTCATTTAGCTCTTGAATAATAGAGGGATGGGAGGACCAACCCATGGACTACCAGCTCTTTAACTACCCTGTGGATGTATCATAGAGATTCTGTCATATATGCCAAGGGCTCTCCTTCTCCTTCTTCCTCCTTCTGCCCCAAGGAAAAGAAGGGAAGATGTGAAGGAATGAGGAGCCAAGATAGCGTCTGACTGAGACTTCCATTGAAGCAATGTGGGTTGAAGCAGAACTAGTTCCCACAGCATTTTTTTTTGACTCTGCAGCTTGGTCCACAGCCTCTCAACCCTAAGCAGGTGATACTGTTGTGAAAACAGAGGATTATGAGATTGTAGGGTCAGGGCCATAAGGAACACAAGCCACTATTAAGAGAAATATAGCTTTTTAAGGGTAGCTGAAACTCCTGACTTCATTGATTCTTATTAAAGGGATAAAACAAGACAAAAAGCAACAAAGAAGCAAGACAACTAATAGATAATACGAACAAGTAAGCAAGCAAATGATAAAAATAGCTATATTAAAATGGGCATGTATGCACATAATAAGATAAATCATGTACACTATGTCAAAGAAAGACAGGAAAATTGGCTTCATTTTTCCTGTCATCTCATTTTACAAAAGAAATAAGACTCTTTCCAAAGTATAGTGTTTGAGCATTTTTTTAGTGAAAAAAAACCCTAAAAAACCCTAAGGCATTCTGATTTATGCAAACAGCTTCCTCCACAAAATGGAACGAAACGACACACAAAAAACAAAATGAAGCAAAATGTCACTTCCTGATTATAAGCTAAATGTAACTTCCAATGTCTTGAAATTTCTTCTTTTCTTCTTCTCTCAGGTATATTTCTTATACTAAACTACACATATTAGGTGAGTAGCCTAATTAAATATATCTAAGAGTGAAAAAATAAATCTATGCCCATTGAAATAAACAGAAGATATCAGCAGTCCATGATAATGGACTGCTGATATCTACTGTTTATTTCAATGAGATTCCCCTCATACCCTCGCCAAAACGGTAAGGAAAAAAACTTTAAGCAATCTGTTACATCTTATTGTCATTAAAGATACACCCTCTCATCTACTTTTAATAGTTTATTTTTTACTTAAAAATCATAACTTGGACACAATTTTCTTATCTAGCAAGACTATTATTGTCCTAGATCAGTGATGGCGAACTTTTTTTGCCTCGGGTGCCAAAAGCTCACACTTGTACAATATTGCACACACTTGGGTGCCCAGCCCCATAATTTAATCCCCCACCCTATGCCATGCCCCCTCTGCATGCGTGTGTGACATCCTGCCCTGCTGCCATGCGCATACACATGCAACTTTCCTGGAGCCTGGGGAGGGTGAGAACGCCCCCTCCCAGAGGCCCTCCGGAGGCCGGTAAGTTCATTTTTCGTTCTTTGGAGGCTTTCCTGAAGCCTCCAGAGGACAAAAAATGGCTGAAAATCAAGGCCGAAAATCAGTTGGCCAGTGTGTGCATGCGTGCTGGAGCTGACAGGGCAACATCTCACGTGCCCTCAGAAATGGCCCCACGTGCCACCTGTGGCACGCGTGCCATATGTTCGTCATCACGGTACTAGATCAATATGGCTTTTATAGAATTCATATACATTGTCCTCACATCAGATAGACAGTGCCTTTATTAAACATCAGCTTGGCACAGACAAAACCCATGGATTATATCTTCTATCAACCCAGTTGTGTCTCCTTAAGAGATACCAAGTGAGCTAATCTCTTATACAAAGCACTTCTATTTCAATCCAACAGGCCAGCATAAAAAATTGAAACATAAGAAAAAAGCCAGCCAATTCAAGAACATCAACAACACAAAAGTGTTGAATTTAAGACTCTATCAGCACCTGATATAGTTGGACAACTGAATACTGGTCATACAAAACTTGCTGACCATATTAGTTCTAGGTCTCTTGTAAGGTTACTGGACTGGGAAAATGTCTTAGAAGAATGCTGCACTAATTGCTATTGGGGGGGGGGGATAGCAATGCACAGATTGAGATTCTGCTATTCCTTGTGCCCATTAATAAACTTGCTGAGAAGGCACCAATGTGCAAGTGGTTGGTCCAGAAGATACTTGGATGGGGGACTGGTTCACGAGCTGAAGCTACTGGTGATGACAGTTCTCCAAATGCCATTATGCTAATCAAAAGAAATGCTCATGAGTTTGTTTAACTGGCTGAGTTAGAATTTAAGCCGATTTTATTGCTGGTAATTCCACTAAAAGGTACATACTAATTTTAGATCTTTATAAGATATAAATATTGGAAAGATTCCTTTATAAATAAAACTGTGTTATAGGACAAACATACCTTTTTAAATCTGATTTAAGATGAAGACTCACATTTTGTTTTTAGATAAGACAGCAGAAGTTCAGTATTTATTGCACATTAAATAACAGCTAAGCTCAGATGATAAACAAGAAACTGTGCGGATATATTTGCCTTTGATAAGTATATTATTCAGGATTATTACATTTAAAGCAGACTGGAAGTATTCTTGAGAAATCCTTCAAAACAAATATTTCAATCCTTCTTGTAAATTAGATTAACAGAAGAGAAGACAGACCATGGCATTATATTATAAACCAATCTATATATATATATGCAAGAATTGGCTGCAGGATTCTGCAAAGAAACATGAAGGTTACAGCACACAACCTCACTGAAAAATTTGTTTTACAGCAATTTTAGAAATGAGAATTGCAATTTCATAGTTCGGAATACCTTACAGATGTTCAAAAGTTTTATAGAGTTATTATTAAATCTTGACTGATTTAATTAAGAACTTATGATCTGCCAACATGGTTACCATTGTGCTTCATGATTCATAGCTGTAGGAAGAAGGAAATGGAATTTGATTGCCATTCCTTTTATCATCTTGACCACCTCTATACAGTAAAACCTCCCCCTGAAGGGAACCAGATAAAGCAGTGTTCTTCCACCTCCCTAAGAGCTTCACTGGTGGAAGGCAGAGCTAGAAGAGAAGCTCTTTCCACAGCACACAGCTGTTAAAACAAAGGAAGTGACTCTCTACAACAAGGGTGGGGAATCTTTTGGGACCCACAGGCTGCCAGTACTTGCTTGCTTCTTAGAATTACTCCTCATAATTCCGTCAGGATCTCAAGGCAGGACACAAAGTTACTTTCGGTGAGATGGGTGGCCAGACAAACTCTGATTAATAAATAGTCCTCTTTCCTACCATAACAACCTTGTGAAGGAGGTTGACCTGAGAGAGAATGATTGCCCAATAGTCACTCATTGAGACTTCATGACTTTGGGTGAAGTTGAGACTGGATCTCCTAGTATTAGTCAAACACCCTAGCTCACACATCATAGTAGTGCGGAAAGATGCAACAGCAGCTCTTCATAGGCATTTTCACCATATTTACCTGAAAACACACAAGCTGACACACCTTCCTGTGATATCAGTGTAGCTGAGACTGCTAGATTGAGGAGGTAAAACCTGCTCCTCCGCCTTCTTGTCTGTTTCCTCCTCACTTACCAGCATTGAAAACTGCTAATTTTGGAGAAAGCCCAGCAGCCATAAAGTCATCAGTGCAGCAAGTATTAAGAAGTCTTGTAGGAAAGTACTAATAAATACAGCGTGCAATGCTCAAAGCTTAGCACTGAAAGAAGTCTGCATTGCTGGGCCTTGAAAAAAAATAAGTAGTCTTTTAAACATAGACAGCAGGGGCAGCCAATGCAACACTTGGAAGTAGGAATGAACAGAGAGAGACTGGGAGCATTTCTCAATATGTCTTTGTTTTGAAGGTACAGTGCTATCCTTTTATAAAATGTTTCCATTTACCACAGTTACTCTGCCTTACCACCGTTTCTAAGTAAAATACTGTATTTGGAGAGGCAAAAACATCTGAAGAGGCCTTCTTTATTTATTTTCTATTTATATATCCAGACCAAAGTAATCCTAGGTGGTGAACAAAATGTAAAATTCACAACAATATTATAAACAAAAAAAATGTAATACAAAAGAAATGGCAGATAGCAGCAGCCAGCATCTTAAAATAAAATAATGAACCTGGACCTCACTAACCACCAATAACCACACAAATATTTATAAACTTTAAAAAATTATAGACCTTGGAACTTTATTCTCAGAGATGGAATCAAATGAAAGGACAATAATAGAAAAAGTGATGGCAAGGGTAAAGTTTAAAGGTATCTTCCCATGTCAGTTTAACGTTCATATTCATCTTTATATTGAAGATGTTAGATATATTTCCAATATTCCTCAAGATTCTGATTAAGCCACTAGATGTCAGTAGTTAATGTTTTTTTAAAATCAAACTGCATGGTTAAAAACACTGAAGTGAATTATTTATATTAAAGCTTTGATAAAGTTTTGCTTTGCAAATCAACAAAGGTGCATCAACAAAGGTGTGTACATGGTACAATGTCCAACATTTTGGAACATTTTTATTCTTCTAACAAATGCAAAAGGCTTAAGTGAAAGTCAGAATACAGGCATAGAAAAGATCTACTTAGGAATACTTTAAATGTATTTGAATAACTCATTTGCAAGTATGAAGGCAATAAAAAGGCTGACAGAAGAGAAGTTGGCCAACTACTATCACGGACGACACAAGCATCATATTACAACAACTCAAAGAAGTAATTATTGACAGAGAATACAAATGATATGTTGAAACAGATGGAAATACTAACTACAACACAACACATACAGTAGTTAATTTAGCATTTAATCCAGGCAACTGAAAATGCTTCCAACTGTTCTAGAATTAGCCATTCTAGCATTCTAGATTAATCTGTGATGTGTACAATTCGCGATTAGCTTTAGAGTTAGTGAGTATGAGCAAAAAAACCTGTCATGGTAAATTCAATATCATTTCCAGAACAGAGGCTTCAATATATACATAAAATATAGACCAACAATAGACAAGACTCTTTACAGAAATTTAAACATTTTAAGAAAGTTTGGTAGAATATTGCACCATGTCTCTTACATGTTTTCCAATTAAACGTTATTATATTCTGTGTTCCTACATATTCCTCAATGAAAAACAGTGTTTTAGTTCTAAAATATATTTCCAAGAGTCTACGTGGGTCTCTGGAAAATACCTTAAGAGCTACAGAGAAAGCTTATTTGGCAACAGATACATATATTTAGGACAGAACAGAGTAATAGACTTGGAAGGGACCTTGGAGGTCTTCTAGTCCAACCCCCTGCTTAGGTAGGAAACCTATACTATTTCATACAAATGGTTGTCCAATCGCTTCTTAAAAACTTCCAGTGTTGGAGCATTCATAATTTTTGGAGGCAGGTTGTTCTCCTCTGCATAGGATATTTCCCTATCCTGATATGGTAGGAAAATTTACTCCTCCATGTACTCTTCCAGGTACAGTTTATCCATCCATCCATCTCTCTCTCTCTCTTTCTCTCTCCTTTGAATCAATCATATGCATTATCTATATAAATAAAAATGTAAAATAGTTTGTACGAAGCCGCTAATCTCAAAAACTACTGCACCGATTTACACCAAATTTTGACACAATGTTCCCAAGGACTTCCGATAATAGAATACGGACTTATTTTGTGCCTAGCACACGTGTGTCATGTGCAAGGTACACAAATGTAAAATGTACCCACTGATCACGTTTTCACCTCCCTGTAGCTCCGCCCATCCGGCTGCTTTCCAATAGTCATTTCCTCAGCAATGTATGGAGGCCTCTTAGGGCCTAAACAAGGCACTGAGATAGCAAACTCCCAGGTGGCCCATAGAGAGAGAGAGAGGGAGAAATACAGTTTAATAAAAGAGGGACTAGGGGAGACATGATAGCAGCCTTCCAATATCTCAGGGGTTGCCACAAAGAAGAGGGAGTCAAACTATTCCCCAAGGCACCTGAGGGCAGAACAAGAAGCAATGGGTGGAAACTAATCAAGGAGAGAAGCAACTTAGAACTGAGGAGGAATTTCCTGACAGTTAGAACAATTAACCAGTGGAACAGCTTGCCTCCAGAAGTTGTGAATGCCCCAACACTGCAAGTCTTTAAGAAGATGTTGGATAGCCATTTGTCTGAAATGGTATAGGGCTTCCTGCCTAGGCAGGGGATTGAACTAGATGACCTCTAAGGTCCCTTCCAACTCTGCTATTTTATTATTGTATTACGGTAGGTAGGTAGATAGGGGAATAGATAGAGAGGGAGAAATACAGTAGGTAGGTAGGTAGGTAGGTAGGTAGAGGGATAGATAGAGAGGGAGAAATAAGGTAGGTAGGTAGATAGAGGGAGAAAGGAAGAAATACAGTAGGTAGGTAGGTAGAGGGATAGAGAGAGAGGGGGAGAAATACAGTAGGTAGATAGGTAGGTAGGTAGAGGGATAGAGAGTGAGGGAGAAATACAGTATGTAGGTAGGTAGAGGGATAGAGAGGGAGAAATATGGTAGGTAGGTAGGTAGAGGGATAGAGAGGGAGAAATGCAGTAGGTAGGTAGATAGAGGGAGAAAGGAAGAAATGCAGTAGGTAGGTAGGTAGGTGTAGGGATAGGTAGAGAGGGAGAAATACGGTAGGTAGGTAGAGGAATAGAGAGAGAGGGAGAAATACAGTAGGTAGGTAGGTAGAGGGATAAAGAGGGAGAAATATGGTAGGTAGGTAGATAGAGGGAGAAAGGAAGAAAGGTAGATAGGTGTAGGGATAGATAGAGAGGGAGAAATACGGTAGGTAGGTAGGTAGAGGAATAGAGAGAGAGGGAGAAATACAGTAGGTAGGTAGGTAGGTAGGTAGAGGGATAGAGAGGGAGAAATACGGTAGGTAGGTAGATAGAGGGAGAAAGGAAGAAAGGTAGGTAAGTGTAGGGATAGATAGAGAGGGAGAAATATGGTAGGTAGGTAGAGGAATAGAGAGAGAAGGAGAAATACAATAGGGAGGTAGATAGAGGGAGAAAGGAAGAAATACAGTAGGTAGGTAGGTAGAGGGATAGAGAGAGAGAGGGAGAAATACAGTAGGTAGATAGGTAGGTAGGTAGAGGGATATATAGAGAGGGAGAAATACAGTAGGTAGGTAGGTAGAGGGATAGATAGAGAGGGAGAAATACAGTAGGTAGGTAGGTAGGTTGGGGGTTATATGGTGGTTGTGTGTATGTGTGCAGGTGTAGATCTACACACAGATTGGTTGGCCATTTAACCAGACTGGGCCACAGCAACGCGTGGCCGGGTATAGCTAGTTGGCAATAAATACAAAAATTGCCTTGTAGCATGAGTTTACAACTTTCCTGTCTAGACTACAGCTCTGATATTTTCTCATCCAAACACTAACCAGATCTGACCTTATTTCCTCTCTAAGTCCAAACAACCCTAGGTATGCCATATTAAGTCCATATAAACTTTCTAAAAATCAACACCAGCCACTGAATTGGCATAGGTTCAATTATATTAAAAGGTTCCAAGTAATAACACATACTTGCAGATAGCAACGGAACCCTGCACTTCCATCAGTATAAAGCAGTATTTCTCAAACTCAGCAAGTGGAATTCATTGCTGGCTGGGGAATTCTGGGAGTTGAAATCCATGCATCTTAAACTTGCTGAGTTTGAGAAACATTGCTTTAAAGTTTCTAATCTGTCTTCATGGACAGCTCTACATACACTATTAGTATACAATATTAATAACAACCAGGAACAGAAGTAGTCAGATGATGGAATCTTTCTGAAATTAAAAATCGCTGGAGACCATTGTGTCTCAACAAGCCAGTAAAACAAAAACAAAACAAGGTTCACAACAAATACGAAGAATAACTAAGATGCAGTTACTGGAAGCTGGGCATAGTTCAATGATTTTTAGTATTGGAGATTGTGGAAGTTCAAGGTTTGGTAAGTTTGGCACCTTGCTATTCGAGTTTAATTTTGTAAAGATTGCAAAAATAATTCAGGGAACATGTTATTCCTATAGATACTGAGCTTTTCATTAAAAAATATAGGAAGATAATTTTGCATAAATGCAAATCAGTCAAAACAAACCTTTTCCTGAGTTTCTACCTAGTTTAGCTGTAAATACTCAACTACATTTACATTCACTTAATATCTATGAAGCACTTGCTCTCTTATTCATCCACAACACATTCATGCCTATTCATTTATCATGTAGACAACACTAATATGACCTCATAATCCCTCTTTTTATTTTGGCAAATATGTGGCTGCCTCATGACTTAGAGAAAAATTAATCCACTGCCACGTCACTTGATAAAACTGAGTAGTTATTCTGCTGTAAGGCCATTCAAAATTAGAGTCCAGCAAATAATTACGCCCAATTGGCAAACATTGAAGAAAGTTAAATAGACATGCCTTTGGTATGCTTCACACTCCTGTTTGCCCATCTTAAACAAGGGAATAATAACAATGGAATGTTTATTTTGTGTCATGCAATATAGTTCTCTGTTAATGGTCATTTCAGATAAAAACATTATTTGAATTATAGGATGTGCCATATCCCTTTTATTCTTTTAATAAGATTCACTTTGATTATTTTATATTTAGTACAAACCATTATTGATCACTGCATCCAACTAGAACATAATTGTCCACATGGGTTCTACAAATATAATTTACAAAGCAATACACAAGAGTGGTTTGCCATTCAGTATGGAGGATACATGTACGAACAGTAGATTATAGTTCAGATATGGTTTCTTGAGTAAAAAAAAGGACTTTCACCATTGTATGGATTTAATTGTAAAAGGTAGTATATTTGTTACATACCGTATTTATCGGCGTATAACACGCACTTTTCCCCCCTGAAAATAGGGGGCAAATTATGTATGCGTGTTATACGCCGATATGCGTGTTATACGCCGATACATGGACCCGGGAACCGTGGACCCTGGCAGGTAGAGCAAGGTCGAGGGGCTTCCCCCCTTTCCCCACTTCCCGGCTCTTTCCAAACCCCGGGAGCTCGCCGAGGGGCGGCGGCGGCAGCAGCGGCGGCAATCCCCCCCAAAAGGGCAACACGAGGGAGGGCGCTGCTCTCCCGTTAGGGAAGGGACCGCAAGGAGGGCTAACCGTTCCCAGGGGAAGGAGGAGAAAAAAAACCCCAACCTCTCCATTAATCCCCATGGATTCGCTTGCAAGGCAACCCAGCCAACGGCATCGAAACTGCCCCGCGGAGGACGGAGCCTCCTTCTCCTCCTCCGCCCGATCACCTTTTTTCCCACGCCGCGGCAAAAGCTGGCACGAAGGTAATAACGGCGGAGAGGGGGGCTAACTCCAGCTCACCGAACCGCCGAAGCTGGCTTCTTTAATCGCCGGGGCTGGAAGCCAGCCAGCCAGCGGGGCGACACAGTCCCGTCCCTTCCCTCCCTCCCTCCTGTCCTTCTTCCCTTCCCGCAAGACTGCAGCTTCCCGTACTTGCCCTCCTCCGATCATGCCCTCCGGGGGTGCCTGCAGGGCGCGGGGAAAAGTTGTATCCCGGCGGGATCGCTCCGGCGGCTGCTTTCCCACCGCGCGGGATCACCGGGATTTTGGCCGCTCCTGGCTCCGCCGGGCTTCCGTTCTCTGCCGGCGGGGAGATGGTAAGAGGAGAGGCGGTGCGATCTCCTGAGCAGCCGCCCCGTGCCGCCAGGCGCTCCTTTGGTCGCTTCCACCCGCGCCCCTCTCTCGCGGGCTCCGAATTTTGATACGAGCGCAAGGGCAGTGGTTTGCCAAGGCTCCATTAGGGGTGGAGGGATGGACCCGGGAACCGTGGACCCTGGCAGGTAGAGCAAGGTCGAGGGGCTTCCCCCCTTTCCCCACTTCCCGGCTCTTTCCAAACCCCGGGAGCTCGCCAAGGGGCGGCGGCAACGGCAACGGCCGCCGCCGCCGCCGCTTCGCATCCCTCCACCCCTAATGGAGCCTTGGCAAACCACTGCCCTTGCTCTCGTATCAAAATTCGGAGCCCGCGAGAGAGGGGCGCGGGTGGAAGCGACCAAAGGAGCGCCTGGCGGCACGGGGCGGCTGCTCAGGAGATCGCACCGCCTCTCCTCTTACCATCTCCCCGCCGGCAGAGAACGGAAGCCCGGCGGAGCCAGGAGCGGCCAAAATCCCGGTGATCCCGCGCGGTGGGAAAGCAGCCGCCGGAGCGATCCCGTCCGGGCACCGGGCGCCCGCCTCCCTGTACGCGCGGCTCCACAGCCCCCTGGAGCGAGCGAACAGGCGGGCGGAATGCCCGGGGCTGTGGCTGCGCCGGAGCCACAGCCCCCTGGAGCGAGCGAACGGGCGGGGGGAAGGGCCAAAGAGGGGGCATCGGGCAGGGAAGCCGCGCGCATCTCCCCCGGCTCCCTTTGACAGCCACCACAGCACACGTTTCTCCTCCCTGTCGGAGGAAGCCGGCGGAGATACGCGCGGCTTCTCTACCTTTCGCGCGGCTTCTCTGCCCTTCCCAGAGCCTTGCGCCCGGCAGGGGCATCGGGCAGGGAAGCCCCGCGCATCTCCCCCGGCTCCCTTTGACAGCCACCACAGCACACGTTTCTCCTCCCTGTCGGAGGAAGCCGGCGGAGATACGCGCGGCTTCTCGCGACTTCTCTGCCTGACGCCCCTGCCGGGCCACCTGGCCCGCTGTGGGAGGAGGCGTCCGTAACCTCTGGCATGCCGGCCCTTCTGCTGCTTCCCGGGTTGGGGCGGGGGGAGAGGGAAGAGAGGGAGTGACTGACATACACAGAGAGAGACAGAGGGGAAGGGAGGGAAAGACAGAGACAGAGAGAAAGAGAGGGAGGGAGAGAGACGGAGAGAGACACAGATAGAGAATGAATCGGAGACAGACAGGGGGAAAGAGGAAGAGACAGGCATACAGAGACAGAGAGAGGGAGGGAGAGAATCAGAGTGAGTGACACACACAGAGAGAGGGAGGGAGAGACAGATAGAGACTGATTAAGTGAGTGAGAGACAGACAGACAGACAAACACAGAGTGAGAGAGATGGGCAGAGGAAGGAGAGAGAGACAGATAGAAAGAGAGAGACGAAGGGAAAGAAAGAGAAAGAGAGAGAAAGAAAGAGAAAAAGAGAGAAAGAAAGAGAAATGGAGAGAGGGGGGAAGGAGGAAAGAGAGAGAGAGAAAGAAAGAACTTATGACCACAATTGAGCCTAAAAGTTTGGTTGCTAACCAAGGCCGTCGTTAAGTGAGTTTCACCACATTTTCCTTTTACATTATTTACCTTATAAATGGTAATAATATTAATAAAAAAAAGTTCTGAGCTACCCTTATTTTGCTTCAAAGTTCTTTATTTGAAATTTAATTTTTTTTCCTGAAATTTCCCTCTTAAAATGAAGGTGCGTGTTATACGCCGGTGCGTGTTATACGCCGATAAATACGGTATATGACAATGAAGGCTGTTCAAATAACATTGTATAGGCCAGTGATGGCTAACCTTTTCCCCATCGCATGCTAGAAGCAGGGGGAGTGCAGGGAGGTCGTGCATGGGCATGCCCATACCCATAATTCTATGTGCACAACCCCCGCACGCATGGGCGCACAACCCCCACCCTCCCCCCTGCTTTTGGCATGCGATGGACCCGTTTTTCATCCTCCCCAGGCTCCAGAGGCTTCAGGAGACTTCCCTGAGGCCTCTGGAGGGCGAAAAACAGCCCTATGGGCAAACTGGAAGTGTGGGAATGGATTTCAGGGAAGCCTCCTGAAAACAGTCGAAAATGAAGGCGGAGGTCAGCTGGCCAGCCCACGCATGCATGCTAGAGCTGACAGGGCAATGCCTCGCGTGCCCTAACAAATGGCTTCACATGCCACCTGTGGCACATGTGTCATAGGTTCGCCATCACGGGTATAGGTTATATAAACAAGTAAATTAGACTTAATTGAACTTTTTGATAGAAATCTACTTTTTCCAAAGTAAGCAGGTTACCGAGTACAAATTTAAATTGACATTATAATGCAAATAGTACAATTATTTAGTACTATTTTGCAATTAAGTGTTTCCCAAAATGGCCTCACCAACATGCTGGAATTTAGCTTTCATAACCCCAAATCAATGTACCCATTGGCTTGCTTGACTTGGATTTGGTATCCAATATCCCTAAGAGTAGCATATTGAGGAGGGAAAATGGTTAAATAAAGGCCCCGTCTGATTCAATTCTCTTTAGAAGGATTTTATTTTTCTCAGTTAAATCATAATGTCCGAAAATAGTAAAAAAAATGAGATTACAATTTTACTCATGAATGTACAAAAATCTGCAGATTAATAAGCAATAGGCAAGTCTACAAAATCTTCCATTTGTCATGAAAAAAGGAAAACTAAACTTCTGATTTTGTGACTTGAAATCACTCAAAATGTCAGATCATGTATCACTTGAACCCAAAACTTATATTGTGATTTATATATATTGTAATTAATATATATTAATTAATATATATTGTTATATACTGTAACACAGTTAAATATTACAACTGAAATCTGCTTTTTATGACAAATACTATTATTTTCAGTTTTCAGTTAAGGTACTTTGGCTTTGTTTTCATTCAAAACCTTACTTCTTTTTCTCACACTAAATTAAAAATAGTATTTATAGCTTCACAGTCTGTTGCCATGGAAATTGAGGTGCCATAGAAACAGCATGACTTTGCTGCAGGATTAAATAACTGTAAAAGGCGATGAAATGGAAATGAAACATAAACTTATTAGAAAATGCTATTTAAAATGTAAAACATAAAATAAATTTTGTCTTACTGTGATTATTTCCAACACTGTCAGCTAATCAAAGTTCTCTTTTTACACTGCTTGTATCAGAAAAATGTTCAAATTACTGCCATTGTTCAGGGTGGGAAGACAGAAGGCCATTTTAGTAAATAATTAGATACACAGTACCTCAATACAATTGAAATGCACATGATCATTTTGAGCACAGTTCATTGTCAGATCCACAAGCAATGGTTGTAATATGAAATATAATACTTACATATTGACAAACAATATAACGAAGAGCCTCTTTTTTGCCTGTATACTATTTTTATATAAACATTTTAAGGGTGCAATTTTCCCTTTTCATAATCAAAAAAACAACAACAACCCTATTTGAGGTGGTGCAAAAATGTTTCCACCGAGAGAGTAAAAAAATCCTGACCAGACAGTACTGAATTAGAGCAGTTAATCTGATAAATGCTCAGTCCTTATGCCCTTTTTTATTTTGTAGTGAGGAAAGACATGTTTTGATAAGAATGTGTGTTTTCCCTTAAAATGATGATTTCTTTTGCTCTAGATTTAATCAGCACCTAATTCACCATATTAGAATCTCTGTAGCTTGATATAGTCTTCCATCTTTTATTGTCCCCCATGCCATCTAATACTCCTAATTCTTCTTTTAGATATTTTTAATTGTTTATATATATCTGCATCTATAACTATATCCATATCTATATACCATCTATATCTATCTAAATTCATATATCTTTCATATATTCTAGCTTTTTACATTTTTTATTATTACTTTGTCATTAAATTGTCATTAAGATCTATTTTAATTACTTTTTCCCATCCTTCTGACAATCCCATCCTGACAATTCCCATTCTTCTTTTTCCCATCCTTCTGACAATACCACCATGACTATAATAAATATTTGATTTGATCTGTAACTAAATGGATAAGTTATGTACCATATTTTTCAGAGTATAAGGCGCACCGGAGTATACCCAGGTTTTGAAGAGGGATTTTTTTTTAAAAAAGTAGGTAGGTAGATAGAGGGACAGAGAGGGAGAGAAAGAGAGAGAAATACTGTAGGTAGGTACGGAGCGAGAGAGAGAGTAGGTAGGTTGGTAGGTAGGTAGAGGGATAGAGAGAGAGAAATAGAGAGAAATACAGTAGATAGGTAGGGAGAGAGAGAGAGAGATAGAAGGTAGGTAGGTATATAGGTAGATAGAGGGGGAGGCGTTTTTTGGTCAAAAAAATTGCATGCATACCCTTATGGAGGCTTATAGAGTGTTGCCTGGGGGTAAGGGGGGCAAAACCGCCCAGTTTTTTTGCTCATTTCTGCCCTCCCCAGCCCCTAGGAGCTGTCTGAAAACCTCCATAAGGGTATGCATGGCCATTTTGGTGAAGGGGTGGGACTTCAGAAGGCAAAAAATGCTGTATTCGATATATAAGATGCACCCAGATTTTCAGCCTCTTTTTAAAGAAAAAAAGGTGCATCTTATACTCCGAACAAAATGGTAGTTAAACTAAAACAATAGGACTAGTGGTTACAACCTGAATGGTTATGTCAAGTAGATCTTTAATGATATTTACAAAGAAAATATGTAGAATTTAAGGCAAATTATAGCAAAAATAGGAAAAGATTCAAAAGTCATATATACACCATAAAAATAAAATGTATATATAGTCTGTACAGATAGCAATGACTTTTACCAACTGGTATTGAATATATGTCTCCTACTTGTGTTGAGTGAAATTTCCTTTTCACTCAATCCCATAGTGACTAAGCATGCAATTGTTGAAGCTTAGGTCTGTGCAAAATGTATCTGATATAATATTTATTGATATAATATTTATTACAATATTTATTGTAATGACACCTAATAATATTATACCAACTGTTTCATTAAATTTAAATTTTCTAAATTTCTACTGAATCTTTACATAGTTTTTTACAATAAAAAGGGAAAGTTGCTCTTCAAATAAGCTTTCCAAAATACATGGACATGTCTACAATTTTCTTTGTGCAGAACAGATAGGTCAGGAATGAGATTTTTTTAACAATTCTAGTTCAGAAAGATGGCTGGGGAACACTGGAAGTTGAAGTCCACACATCTTAAAGTTGCCAAGGTCAACAAATTAGGGTTAGGATAATAGGCATATAGTATAAATCAAATATTGGATTATATTCAAAATCTGACCGAGTGAATATCCATGGAATTAAAAGGTGAGGTCCATTGGCAGAAGAGATGGCACAGCAATTTTGTGGCTATACCCCTATGCTGTAAATCTAGTGGAAAATTCTCCCTAGTGGACAATCTTTTAAATATGAGCCAGCAGTATGCTGTAGCTGCCAAAATAGCCAACACAGTCCTAGGCTGCTTAAGAGAGGATAGAATCAAGATCACATTAAATGTTAGCACCACTTTATAATGCCTTGATAAGAGCACAATAGGAATATTTCACCCAGGTTTGATAACCACGATATAAAAAAGGTGTTGAGACTCCAGAAAGAATGCAGAGAAGAGCAACACAAATAATTAGTGGACTGAAGGCTACATGACATGAAGAATAGGAATTGGTTATGTCTAGTTCAATAAAAAGAAAGACTAGTGGTGACAGGATAGCAATGTTCCAATATCTAAGGGACTGTCACAAATAAGAGGGGGTCAACATATTCTCCAAAGGAATAGATGGAAGCTAATCAAGGAAAAAGCCAACCTAGAATAAGGAGAAATTTCCTGACAGTTTTAACAATTAATCAATGGAACAACTTGCCTCCAGAAATAGTGGCTGCTCAAAAACTGGAAGGTTTTAAGAAAAGATTAGCTATTTGTCTGAAATGGTACAGGATTTCTTGTTTGAGAAGGGGTTGGGCTAGAAGACCTCCAAGGTCCCTTCCAACTCTGTTCTGTTCTGTTATGTAAATCTCTCCATGCTCCCATAATCAACTCTAAAAATGTCCATGATTATGTGGAATAGTGGGAGAAGTGGAAAAAGGGCATTAATGAATGTTTCCTTTTTTACTGGTGAAAATATCCTGAGCAGATGTCAACCAAGGAAATGATCCTATTTTCAGAAAAGGAGCTGGATCCAGGTCGGTGCTTATACTGTTATGTAAGTAGAATGTTCTGTGACAGCTATAGCCTGGGAGAATTCTCTAGAAGTTATTATAGCACAAAAATCAGCTAATGGTTTTTATTGTGTCGTTTAGGATTAAAAGTTCACCTGGAAGCCAACCCAAATTCCCTCATTAGGAGGGAAAGGGCTGATTCCAAAGTGACTGTAAATAAGTTGCTAACATTTCAGGCTCAAAACAATGAATAACCATGATGAAAATCTTCATGTTTTTTAATCTTATCATGGGCCAAATTATTTAATATGTTTTTAAATTGTTTTTAACTTTTATATATCTGTGTTTTATTTTGGCTGTACACCGTCTGAGTCCTTCAGGAGCAGGGCGGTATAAAAAATTAAATAAATCTAAATCTAAAATGTGCTAGATAAGTAATAATATTTCAAGTCTTTGGAACACTGGACCTTATCTAAGTAGTCTGAGGTGGATGCGTCAGCCCAGAGCAGTCCACATTATAAGGTATTGGCCTTTCTCTGAAGATTGGTGTATTAAGACATCATGAATAATTTTTTTACTTTCTTACTGAAGTGATTAATTCTGGCATTTCTCAAACTAGATGAGAATCTTTGTGTGCAGCCCCATGCATTCTAAACTCTCTTCTCTTTGTTAAGTGTGCAGCAAACAGTGAAAAAGCCATTTAGAGCACATTCTATATAATCAAAACTTTTCCCCAAGGGAATGTGACAGTGTTTCTCTTTCGTAGTCCAATCTAACAGTTACGAGGGAAAAAAGTCAAAGTTGTTTTCAGGATGCTATGCATTCCTTCTGAGATTCTCAGTAGCATCATCATGATCCTTAAAGTTTGGGGTATGGTTTGAAAAAGATTTCCTTAAAAAATACCCTCATATACATCACATTTAAGAAGCATTGCTTAGAAACTCTAATATATATGTGACATATCATAAAGCTATTAACTCCTAATTTTAGAACTTTGCAAATATACGCTTTAATGCTTTCTGTGTTATGTTCCTATGTCTTTCATTATGTCTCACTTGTGATGGACCATGATAACGTTTTATGTATGTTACCATCAATATGTGAAATTAGGCATTTTAGAGAATGTCTAGGAATTCTATAGAATGTCAAAACTGGGATGTCAAAGTATGAAATGCTTAATATTTCATTTCCTAGGCATTCTATGCATAGCCACAGGCAAACCAACGAAGTATAAAACACTCCTGCCTAAAATGCCATTCTGGCCTTCCTTGTTGTAACAACGCTGGTGTTTTTCCTCTTGATTTTTTTTCAGTAAGAAAGTTCTGTCTGCACTTTATTTTGCATTTCTTCTTTCATTTTCATATATTTCTTTTCAATAAAGAGAGTTAACCCTAACACTAACCCTTTACATGACTCTCTTTTCATACCTTGCCTAAATGGTTCTTGTCTTTCTGCATAATGCCTAGGTATTATATACAAAGGGAAAGTGCATTTGTACTGATAGATAAATAAATAAAGGGAGACTATGATAGATCTATTTTGAGCTATTTAGCTCTCATCAGATAGCCATACCCTTACTGGGATTCGAACTCAGGCTGTTTACATGTCAGGCAGTTGCCTTAACCATTAGGCCATGGGTTCTACTCCCTTATCAGCTGAGCCAGGGAAATAAGTCAATGTTTATGTCAGAGCACCTGGTATCCAGTAGCAGTATGCTCCCTTCCTCCCATATTTGGGCATACCAGGTGCTCTAACATAAACATTGACAAAGGGAAAGTATATAGAACATTAAAATAACAAAAAATTCATCCTTTGCCTAAACATGTGACACATTTATAGATTTCCTAGGCATTCTATACAATGCCAGCTTTTCACAAATTGTCAATAACATATATACAGATAATATACACATATAGGCACCAGGGGTGGCATTCACTTACTTTCCCTACCAGTTTGCAAATGTTAAGTGTGCATGCCACCTCTGCACATGCGCACAGACTTCCGCTCATGTGTTTTCGGTGAAAAAATGGCCTAAATGGGATGCCATAGAGCCAGGGTGGGCGGGGCGGGCCACCTATGATTTCTGCTACTGGTTCCGGCGAACCGGTCTGAACCATTAGAATAACACCTCTAATAGGTACCTAAACAAATACAATCACAGACACTAACCTAATTGTCTAATAACTCAGGATGTTAACATTGTAGTACTTTATTCATGAAGTAATGTTATAATTTAGGCAGTTTTCATTATTTATATTTTTAGAACATTAAAAAAGCAAAAGATTTATACAACTTGAAGAGAGCCCAGAGTAGACTTATGGTAAAATAATATATTTTAATCTCTATCTTCAAGTGTGAAGAAGAGCTGGAATCAGACGGACATATCTGTCATTAGTTTACATATTTATTGTTGAAAACAAGGTTTAAATAACACAAAGAGTTATGCGTTTGACTTTGTTAAAAATGAATTGGAAATCCTACTGTGTGGTACTGATGAAATATTATTGCTAAGGTTTATAAAATGCTACTGAATTTGAATTTGGAAAGAGAATATATAAAGCATAGTATGATTCAGTAGGCAAGGAACTTTAGATTTAATGTAATGTCTGAACAATGGGAGAATACGTAGACGAAAGGTTTAAAAGTTACACTTTTACAATTTAAAAGAAAAATTTTATAAGATGATGTATAGGTGGTATTTAACACTAGACATTTTATTGAGAATGTATAAAGATATTTCAAATGAATGTTGGAAATGCAAATGTAAAGAAGGGACTTTTTATCATTTATGGTGGATATATGATAAAGCAAAGAAATTCATATTCTAATACAGAAAATACTTAATTTTTAAGATAAAAGAGAAACTTTTCTTTTGGGGTTTAATGGAAAAAGGCTTGGGGGGGAAATTGGAACTTTGATGTTATAGATGTTGACCGCAGCAAGATTACTTTATACAGATTTATAAAGATTACTTTATAAAATGGAAGGACACTTCAATTCCCACAATGGACGAATAGCTGCAAAAGTTGATGGAGATATCAGAGATGGCTAAATTGACTGCTTTGATAAAGGAAAAACACACAATTACTTTTGTTTATACTCGGAAACCTCTTCTGGACTTTGTGCTTCAGGTGGGAAAAAATGAAACTTTGATTTTGGGCTTTACCGATTAGATTGATTTATTGTTATACAAATGGCTAGTTTATGCTACTATGTAAGAGTAAAAAAATTGAAGTTTGATATTACTATCTTATTCTATTGCACCAAAGCGCGTCAGAAGTCAATGTCTTTTCTTTATTTTTTCCCTTCTTTTTTCTCTCCCCTGTTATTTGCTTTTGTATTTTATATTTTAACCTAATTAAAAAGGATCAACATGGAAAAAAACGAAGAACATATTAAAGAATATGCCTTTTGTATCAGAGGTGGGTTTCTGCCAGTTCGGCGTGGATCGGGCAAACCAGTAGTGGCAAACTGGGAAGCTCCGCCCACCTGCTTGGAAGCACGAGTGTGCACAAGCAAACTGGAAGGAAAAAAAAAGGAAACCCACCACTGTTTTGTATGTATGGTGTTTAACCAATTTGAACCATTTTTCTTATTTCTATTAATCTTCTAGTAAATGTTTATGTATTTTAAAACTACATTTTAAAAATGTAGTTTACATTTTACAAAAAATGTACAAAATGCTTGCCAATAGCTATTAAGCTATTATAGATATACTATTTCTTGAGTTGTATTACTTCATAAATTACCAATTACTTGCACTTTTAAAAATAGTTCTCTAGTAAGAAAAGAGAACAGGGAAATTTGATTGTCTGACTCTTGCCGCAAAGTGTGAAGTTCCTTCTGTTGCACTTCTTCATCCACAATTTTGCCAAACAAACATTTTAAAACACAATTGGTGAACTAAAATCTAACCGTATGCAAAACACAATTTTAATACTTTAAAATCAGGTTGTAGAGATTTTTTCAATGAGTAAATATAGCTGTCCTGTATTTATTGGTTATAAATTTATTTGAAAGAGGAATTTATTTTGGGATAAGCACTGTAATAAGGAACAGAACTATTTGACCTCAAAATCATTTACTTTTTAATTGTAGCCCGGAAATGATAGCATAACTTTTGTTTTCAAGCACATTGTGTAAACATTCATGTAAGAAATCTATCATTATTAATTCTATGTATTCCTGCTTTGAATTACCTGCTTCTGTATATTTTAAGCCTATTTTCTCTTCTTCATCCTTTGCTTTGGGTGGGGGCCAGACAGTCTGGAGTCTTCCTGGAGTCTTGTCATCCTGTTCTGGAGGAATTACATCAGCCTGATAAAACAAAACAAAACCACACAAATAAAAAAATGTAGTACAATATTCAACATTAACTTTATAAATTATTGTACATACACTTTCCCCCCTTGTTTCCCTATTTTCATTTTGCAGTATTTTTAACCTGAAGAAGAGGAATATGAAAGCTTGCACATATCTGGTCATATTTTATGTGGTTCAGATGGAATTTAATCACATTATTTTTTTCCCCACTAGCAGATCATCTTCTGCATTTTCCTCTTTTTGTATAAGCTACCACAGTAATTTAACACCCCATGTAAGCATGTTATTTTTGTATGTATTTCAAACATGGGATTACCAACTATAGAAAATGATAGACAATGCACAATGGCCTAGATTAAATTGTCAGTGTCAAACTAGGTGGATGTCCAGTAACAGGTTGTTAACACCCATGGTGTGAATTTGAATAGCTTAATAACCCTCAATTTACATTACCCTACAGGTTTATTTTTAAAGATAAAAGTAAACATATATCATGATCCTGGTTTAAATCTCTTGGACAAAAGCAAAATATTAATGCGTTAGATATAAACAAATTATTTTTGAATGTTTTTACAGTGAGTATTAGGCTAGCAATATGTTGACTAATCATTGATTTGCTTTTAAAAACAAATTAAAATAATGAGTAAGTCACAAATCTATAAATTATAGAGAAATAAGTCTCTCAATTGTCACCTCGCTCTCTCTCTAAATGAAATATAATCTGACAATTCACGAATACAAGATTTTGCCTACTAATTTATAATCTATATTTGTATAATTTACATTGCTATTTTATACAATACTGTTTTTTGCACAACTTTTATCAAATAATTTAGTATTGTGCTGAGAAAAATAAAATGGGGGGGGGTAGCTTCAGTTTGGTGGTACATTTTCTGCATCAGAAGTTACTATTGTTATTTTAATTCTTCTCACTCAAGAAATCTAAATATCAAAAACTCCAGGTTTTTGCAATTATATTTTAGACATAGCCCATAAGACAATCAATCAAACCTACTGGTTTTGTTTCTGCGGCTGCATCACCGGATTTTGTTTTAGACCTCTCAAATATTGCCATCAAAGATTCCTTTTCATGTTTCATTTTGAGTTTTATTGCTTCTAATTCTGAAGTGTCAGCAGTTGTCTCTTTTTTGGGAGGACGTGTAAATAAAGCTTTAAATGCATCCAGTGCAGATTCTGCAGGACTTGGCTTAATTTCTTCACATGGATTCGTTGTCACATAAGATTTTCCTTCTTGGACCTCTCCAGATGCTAGCACTACTTCATCAATATTTTTCTCCTCAGTTTTAGGCCCCAACAACTGAGAAAGCTGTTCTAGAAAGGTAGGAGAACCTTTTGGCTCTGATATTTTCTTCTTGGTTATCGGCTCAGGGGCAAGGTTCGACTTCTTAACAGGCTGTCTTAGTTTGAGCATAGCTAGATCACTGTCTTTCTGTTTGATTTCGGTGACAGTTTCCTCCAGATCTGCAGACAACCCTTTCTTTCGAACACGTAATCCACTAAAGAAGGCTGGGAGCTGAAAGGACTTTTCACTCGAAGCTGGTTTTGTAGGAGAATCAGTGCTGCAGTTACTTGAAAGAGATCCCTGGTCTTCTTCAGCTTCCTGAATATCCTTTGCTGTAGCAATGGAACTAATATTTTCCTTGATCGGTATTGAATACATTTCTGATATTGTATCTCCCATTTCTTTTGACGGCCATTTGCAATTTTGTAGAATTGGCTCTGTGTTATCCCCTGCTATAGTACTACGCATTTCTGCATATAGTTCTGTGTCTTCTTTATTTTGATCATTATCCTCCAATGATACAGCACAATTTAACACAGGGTAGTTTGTTACATTTCCATGTGCGTCTAGATCTGTAGCCTCATTGTCTAATTCTGTGTCACTTGTTGTATGAGCTAAAGTACCCTGAACAAGAATGGAATCCTTATAATCCTGTTTGCTGAATTCACACAAAGAAGAGTGGCTAGAATAGGAATCGGAAGGGGACAGCTCCTTCTGCTCCCTTTGCTGTGTTTCCAAGTCACTTGTCCCATAAACATCTGCCTGATGATCATCTGAGACAAAAGCATAGTCTATAAAGGCATTATCTATGCTGTCATTATCTTCAGAATCAACAAAGTTTTCAGCATAAATTCTGCACACATTTGAAGCACCAGTAATAGTTTCTGCAGGGTCATCTGAAGCCCGGTCATCCATTCCTGAGACCGCCTTCAAAACAAATATGTCTCTTGTGTCAGCTTCTGGAACAGCCTGAATATTACTATCCTCCTGCACTGTTTCTGGAAGCAGGTCAACTGTATTTAGATCAACTTCTTCATTTACTTTGTTCTTCTCATCCTCTTTGTCCACATGGCTATCAATATTCTCACTGACATTTTGAAACCCTTTTAAAACCACTTGCTGTTTTGAAGCTCCTGCTTCTAATTTATCTGTAAATCCAAACAGTGCTTTCATAGAAAATTTATTTAAGAAAGTGTGGCTTGCTTCAGTCTCTTTCTCCTTCCCTGGATTAGACAGTTTACTTCTATCACAATTTTTTTCCATGTTGGGCAGATCAAAACACACATATATTCCTGGAACAAGAAGTATTTATTTCTATATAATTACTTCCAGGAAATGTTTTTTCATTCAGTAAGTAAATCGAATCATTATGGAGAGAAGTTGTTTCTCCAAACCAGACACTGTTTTTCCTACAACATAGTGGTACGAAATGCAAATTCCTGCCAACATTTACAACCTTAGTACAGAAGAAATAGGAAGATTTCTCTCATTTTGCATGCCACGTTTTCTCAGCAGCAACAGAAGTTACTTTTTACACAAAAGGCCTTTTTTTTGGTCAAGGCAAATCTGCAAACTAATCGACTGAAAAGCACAAGGCACAGTTGCGTTAATTTCTACTGTTCAGTGAATTCCAAAGCTTTTTACTTTCTAGAAAATAGAGTTAAAGGTTAGTACTGAACAACTGGTACTTGCAGTTTGCTATTTCCTCATGCCGGCTCAGGAGTCGTCAAAATCTGTCAGCAGAAAATTTCAGAAAGATCCCCACTGTGGTCAAAAGCTGCTTTAGCAGAATCTTAAAAGCGGCTATGCGTCAGAAATGTAGAAAATCTTGATGGATTGGAATTTATTGGAAGTTCTTTGCTAAAACATGCCTTGTCTTCTGGAGAATTCCAAATGTTGAAGAGTGGAAGTTAACTGACTGTACTGTCCTTGAAGCTGAATAACAATAACAAAAAGAAAACACTCTTCTGCTTTTGGTGCAGGTTTGGTCTGGAATGTAGCTTGCAGCGAGTAAGCATCAACCAAAAGGACTGGTTTCATATTACTGTGTTTCAAACTCTGCACAACTATTTCTATGGCCCACAAACAGGTACTAATCAGGCAGTTTCACCACACCCATGGATTAGAAGTTATATGGGAGGGCAAAGTAAACAGAGAGAATATTCATTAACTCTGAGAGAACAGGACGTTTGAAAAGATGTATTTCCGCTGTCTTTTTACTAGAAATGTACACACGGGTGATTGCAAATATACTTCATACACACAATTATTTGATTTCTGAATACCTCTGCAGTTTAGGACTTGGGATCAATCTTATTTCCTCATTTTATGAAAGAAAGTGTCCTGAACCAATTCCAGACAGGTACGGTTGTTAGCATAAAATTTAATAGTGTAAAGTAGGTCAAGGAGCAGTTGGTTTTCAGCTTACTTGCTTAACATTTATCAGTAATTTTTTTTTCTAAAATAGAAAATGTATTGGACGAATCACATTAGAAGTATGCATTGGCTTTTGAATGGAATGCCATTGACCACCTTCTAAAAATCAGACAAGGCCAAAGCAAAAAGAAATATTAATTTAGTTTAAATGGAAATAGAGTGATTAATAGAAGCTAATATTATTCTTTAATGTAATAATCCATACATTTGATCACGTTAGAAATTAATACATGGCTGTTTGAAAAACTTCACACACAGCTTTTGATGGCTTAAAAAAACCCGGGAAATTGAACAAGTTTTTAAAATATAGTTTTATATGTTTTGCCTACTTCATTAGGTGTAATATTAAATCACTTCATCCCTTCCCTCTTCAATATCTGTTTATGGGACCTAGTCAGTGGTGGGTTTCAAATTTTTTAGAACCTACTCTGTAGGTGTGGCCTATTTTGTGGGCGTGGCTTGGCAGTCATGTGACAGGGTGGGAGTGGCCACCTTTTAAAATGTGGTGAAACTCATTTAACAACGCTCTTGCTTAGCAACCAAAATTTTGGACTCAATTGTGATGATAATTTCTTTCTTTCTTTCTTTCTTTCTTTCTTTCTTTCTTTCTTTCTTTCTTTCTTTCTTTCTTTCTTTCTTTCTCTCTCTCTCTCTCTCTCTCTCTCTCTCTCTCTCTCTCTCTCTCTCTCTCTCTCCTTCCTTTCCTTTCCTTTCCTTTCCTTTCCGTTGGGTCACTGGCAGCGGCGGGCCAGATTTACTTCCAGGTACGCCGGTGGAACCCCCTCTCACCGGTTCTCTAAATTTCACCAACCGGCTCTCGCGAGTAGGTGCAAGCCTGCAGAAACCCACCACTGGACCTAGTGTACCCTTGAGAATGGAGAGGGGCACAGTTTCCTTACATGATGAGAGAAATCTCCAACTCTGTAGAAAGAAAGCCTTTTTGTCAACCCTGTAAGGTAGACTCGGCTAAGAAATGAATGCCATAAAGAGGAGGACTACTTATTATAACAGCCATAGAAGAATCATGCAAGCCTGAAGCCTGAATATGTTTCTCTTCTTCCCTTTATTTTTGTGTGAATTAGAAAACGTATGTCTGAGACATTTTCTCAAATTAGCTTCTTAACTAATCATTGCCTCTACCTCCTTCTTTCACAGCCATCCCTTACACCTTCCCAAATTCCCTTTTTTGAGCACAGTCATAGCCTCCTCACTTTGATGAGCATCCTACTATTCAAAATGTATATAATTATAGTCTAATTATTGTGCTTTGGAGATTAAAACCAGTGATGTAACATGTTAGGTGGAATATTTGTAGACAGAGTAATGATATTTTATTTGCTTTGGCTAAATAGGTCATAGTTCTTTCCATCTATTCAGCTTTTATATTAATATAACTATTCAGTTTTTATATGAACATGTATGTATGTATGTATGTTTACTTGAAAAACTTACGTTGTACATACTTTACATTGATAAATAAAGTAAAAATTATTGCATATGTAAGTAATGGGGAACAGCTAAAGCCACTATGATTGGTCCAATTTCCCGGAGGCAAATTAGAGCGCTATCATTGGCTGACTGTGTCAGACAGCTCCCTTAAAGGAGGGAACTGCCAGGCAGTTCTCCGACATGTAAATATTCTCCAGGACTGTGCCATCTGAAAGGCTTTTTTTGGTCCAAAGTTGCATCACAAAGCTAAATTAAATGAGGCTGAGTAAAATTAATAAATATATAATTCTGCATTGCATTCTAGCACTGGAAAAGTATATGCTAAGTTTTGTCTTTCTCAAATATATTTGCCAAGGCCATGTTCCTCACACCATGATATGACTAAACTACAGATTTCAACAAATTGAACAAATTGAAAAACAGCAGGGGATTGGCATAGATTTAAGAAAAGGATTGCGTTGATGGCAAATGATATCCTTCATATGTAATATTGCATTACAAAGGTAATATACTGTAGTTTCTATTTACTATATTGTTGAAAGGAATTATGATTCTAATGTCACGATCTCATTATCAGATATCATCTCTGAATGTGCTTCACACATCAAAGCCTAGGATATTACTGTAACAAGGTTATAGTTAAATGCTTCCTGTATTTAGAAGAACTCCAACAATTTAAGAATCAATTAGAAGATGTCCTTCCTCTTACAACAACTTCATGTGATTGAGAGCATATTTGGAAGAAAAACATATTGATGATGTTAAACGAGAGTAAGAAGAACATGGAGTTCTTGCTTATTTACAGTTGCATGCAAATGATAAGTCAAATTGTGTGTTAAAGTATTCATAAAATACCAAACATCGATTCAAATTTGCAGGAAGATTTTGTACTGAATTCTGCACCATATAGAGGAAGTCTCAGCTTCAGTTTTTTCATGGATTCCTTCAAACTTACAATTTGACAAGAGATGCGTCAACTGATAAATAATGTTCTTAGAAAATAAAGGCAGTTGTGGGAATCCAGTTGTTTATTTCAAAATATCTTTTTCTCTAAAAAAAATACATCTAAGTTATGCTAATAAAAAGCATAATGCAGGATAGAATGGAGAGACTTCACTGGTCCCTTTCTCTCATTCTCCTTGTCATTATCAAACTTTGCAATACCCCCTTCCATGTAAAACAGGGGTGGGTTCTGGATGCCGTTACTTCCGGTTCGTTCAGCGATAACCCCTGTGCACTTGCCTGATGCGCACTGTGCGTGCATGCACAGTGCAACAAAAATTGCTCTGCACCATGTGCAGAAGGCAAAAACAAGAGAACCAGTTCAGGGACACGGCAGGTCTGGGTTGCTGCAGGATCCAGTGACCCAGGTTGCCAAGTTACTACCGGTTCAGCCGAACAGGTCCGAACAGGAACTTACCTCTGGTGTAAAATAATAAATGAATTATGCCACACCTTTCATTAAAACATCTAAATACTAAATAATATTTAAATAACAAAATAATAATCTGCTATGGAATATGGTTTTGATAATTGGATAGTCTCGTGAATTTAGCTATTATTCAAAACTCATTCTAGGCTTGGCAGCCTATTTTGTCCAAGAAAGCTGTTTTAAAAAACCTGATCTCCTTTTATATCTCAGCATTTATTCTTTTCTTTCAGGCTTATCTATTCATCTTACCTGGCAAATGGGAAAGACAACTGATGAGCCAGGAGTAAAAAAATAATCTCCTTGAGTAAACTTTAATTCCTGCTAATCTATGTGAATATGTCATTTTCTTGGCAACAGCACAAAAGTAATTTGCAACTGTTTTTTTCTAGGATGTTTTTGTCTTTCCAACCTAACTTTCAAGCCTGGCAGTCTTCCCGTTAAGTACTAGTAAGATTTCACCATGCTTAGCTTTTCAAATGCTAAATCAATGTTTCTCAACCTCAACAACTTTAATCTGCATGGATGTCAATTCCAGGATTCCTCCTGCCAGCTTGCCAGTGGGGAGATTCTGGAAATTAAAGTCTATTCATATAATAATAATAATAATAATAATAATTTTATTGTTTCTATACCGCCCCCTCTCCCCACGGGGACTCGGGGCGGTGCACAGGTAGCATAAAAGCAATATATAACAACAATAAATAAACAACAAAATTTAAAAGCCAATTAAATAAACCCTGTGCTAAAATCCCAATTAACTAAAACCTATTCTATAAAATCCCAAGGCAAGGAGGCTATCCCAGGCCGGCCAGACGGAAAAAGTAAGTTTTCAATTTAAGACGGAAGGAGCGGAGGTCCGTAGTTGTCCTAATGTCGGGGGGAAGGTCGTTCCAGAGGGCCGGGCCCGCCACAGAGAGCGCCCTTCCCCTGGGTGTCGCCCGCTGACATAGTCTAGTGGACGGCACCCGGAGAAGTCCCTCTCTGTGGGAGCGAATCGGCCGTGAGGACGTGTGAGGCAGGATCCGATCCTGCAGATAGCTAGGTCCCGAGCCATGGAGCGCTTTAAAGATGATGACTAGCACCTTGAAAGGTCCTGGGGATGACAGAGTCATAGGGCTGCTAGGGACCTTGGGGGTATTTTTATCTAACTCCTGTGCAAGTCAAGAGACACCCTTTTTTATGTAGAGTCCAGAACATGCCTTTTTGGCATAAACCGGTTCAGGACCGGCAGCAGAGGTGCCCTTACCAAATTTCCTGATGCAATGACCCATGTCTCATCCACAAACTAAGGAGCTATATTTTGACTTATCATTTTTTTTTCCAGGCAAGAAAAGAAATAATTGTCTTCTTCAGCCAGGGTTTTTAAGAAAAGATACTAATAATAGATCAGCGTTCACTGGGGGCTTTTATATTAGATGGCATTTTATATTATTAGTGCCTTTGAAAGCCCAACTGACAGAAATGCAGGATATCAAGTTACAGAGTAAATAAATATAGGTGGTCTTTGAATTACAACCACAATTGTGCTCAACATTTCTTTTGCCAAGCAAGGTAGTTGTTAAGTGAGTTTTATCCCATTTTTTTGAAACTTTTGCCTCAGTTGTTAAGTAAATTACTGCGGTTATTAAGTGAAACATGTGATTGCTAGGCAGATTTGGCTTCCTTCATTGTCTTTGCTTGCTGGAAGTCAGATGGGAAGGTTAAAAATGCTGATCACATGGCCCAGGGATGGTGCAACTGTCATAAATATATGCCAATTGCCAAGTGCCCGGATTTTGATCATGTGACCGTGGAGATGCTGCAGCAGTTGTTAAGTGTGAAAACTGGTCATAAATCAGTTTTTCCAGTGCTGTTGTAACATAAAATGGACACTAAATGAATGGTTGTAATTTTAGGAATATTTGCAAGTACTTAGGATGTTCTTAAAACAGAAGGAAAGTTTCTCCTGCTATAATTAAGAGACAGAAACCCCCCATCCTTGCTTATTTTGAAGTTTTGCAAACATAAGTGGACTTTTGTTTTAAAAAATAAAGTCTGTTCAAATGTAAGTAAATATAGAAATGATGTAAAAACAGTTATTTGAAAAAAAACTTTTTGATGTATTTCTAACGTATCTTGCTATAGTACTTTAATTTGTTACATTATTGGATATTTGTTTTTATTTCTTAGAAATGCATTTTACAATGTTTAGGTTATATTTAATATGAAACTCCTGATAATAATTATATGTATAGATAAAGAAGGATATGTCCTGTACCACATCATCTTCTCTCTGTTGTTGCTAGTCTCCTTCACATGGTTGTTATTTCAGAGGGAGAATGGCAGTTCAATGATTTATATAATATTATCTTTAAGGATTTCTTTCAGCTAATTTGGAAGGAAGGAAGTTCTGAATAGGAGAATGTGCCACCTTCTGCCTAAAATAACTGCCAAATTCTTCTCCACCCTTAATAAGAATTTGCCAAGGCTCTATGTTTATCCAGCTGTTGGGAAGTTCATATTTTATGTAATTAGATGTACAGATTTAGCTGCTAGTTTAAATACTATTATTTTCAATCAACAGTTACTGATTTTTGAAACAATTAAACATGTGTGTGTGCGTGTGTGTGTGTGTTGCATTTGTGCTGATAAATAAATACATAAGGGAGACTAGAATAGATCTATTTCAAGCTATTTAGCTCTCATCAGCTAGCCATACCCTTACTGGGATTCGAACCGAGGCTGTATTACATATTAGGCAGAAGTGTTAGCCACTAAGCCACTGGCTCTCCTCCTGTATCAGCTAAGCCAAGGAGATAAGTATGGCAACATAAAGAAATAATTTCTGCCTGGTAATACAATAATACAATAGCAGAGTTGGAAAGGACCTTGTAGGTGTTCTAGTCCAACGCCTGGATGGCTCCTAGGGTGAGCCGAAAGACAGAAAACGGAAGCAGTGTGTTCCCTTCCATATTTGGGCATACCAGGTGTTGTGACACAATGTATGTATGTATGTATGTATGTATGTATGTATGTATGTATGTATGTATGTATGTATGTATAGTGAATTGTCCCTTTGATAAGGGAGAAAGAATAGGAGCATCGATTAACATGCCTGATGTAAAAACAACAGTGCTAATCACAGGTGGGAGGTGGGTGGATGGGCCTATCATGTGCGCGATGGCTAAATTGATTAACATTGTATAAAGGCAAGTATACTTTTATAGCTTTTACACTCTGATGATGTTAGCAGTTGCTAACGAAAGCTCAGTGAGCAATATGTTTTAAATATATTTTAAAGTTCCGGAGATCATTATGTCGGTTTCATATATATATATATATATATATATATATATATATGAAACCCTTACTGGGATAAGGGAGCAGAACTGCGTATGTATGTATGTATGTATGTATGTATGTATGTATGTATGTATGTATGTATGTATGTATGTATGTATGTATGTATAAGCAGTTCTGCTCCTTCCCGTATTTGGGGCTTCCATTTATATATATAAATGGAAAATGAAAATGAAAAACTGTTACATAGAGTATGCGTTCCACATTCTGTGTTTATGAAATTGATGAAAGGAGCATCTGTACGTCATACTTCTCTTGACCCCTAAAAAGCTACTTATGGAACCGTTTTTAAGTCAAGGTGTGAAATAACAGTAAGAAAAAGTTCCAAAATATTTATGGAACTCTGGTCTCAAATTAAAACTTCATTGAATATTATTGCCTGCAACAGATGGGCAGTTATCTACAATTTCAGTTTCTTATATCTTTGTAACAATTACCAATAACTGTGTAAAATCTGATGCATGATTGCAAGAAGACAATGTCTTAGTTTTAGAGCACTACATCCTTAATGGATTGAATGAATGGCCAAGGAGTTGCTGAGGCTGTCACACTGCTGATGGAAGAATGTAAAAATAATAAATAATATTTTATATTAACAAATGAAAAAAATAATTGCCTAACTATGGATAACCAACCCAGTAAGCAGCATAAATAAACAACAGCAATAAAGTATTTCATAAAGGTACTCACATTCAGCTCAAGATGTAATAGACTCCTGTCCACTCTTTCTGGTTCAGTGAAATAGACAGAAGGATCAGATTGCCTCAACCTGCAAGCTAAAACCCAGGCATCATCATCTCTATATGTGACAGGTGTCTTAACTGCCTGTTCTGAGTTTTTCTTCCAAGCAGTTTCTACTGGAAAACCTATATAATTTTAACAAACACGAAGAAGAAAGAGAATTATCTCCAACTATAAAAAATTTAAACTGCAGGTCATTAGGAAATAGTTGTTGCAACAACATAAAATTTACTTTTCCCTCAACTTGACAGACTTGCACCATTGCTATTTTATTTAAGAAACGAAACTCTCTCTCATTTACAAATGAGGACATCCTGAATACACAGCAAAGACCGAGTCATGACTTGATTTCATTCTCTGAACATGGACTAAAAAACACTTTAGGCCTGGATAGGAAGCAGTGAGGTGTTTCAAGCAGTGAGGTGTTTCAAGCTCTGAAGAGATGCCCCAAAGCCAACTTTGTCTGTTCAGACAAATAGGCCGCCATAGGAAGTACAGCATCGGCCATACTGCAGTTTTTCCCCATATGCAGAAAGGGGCTGCCCGGGTTCCAAGTAACCCCCCCTAACGAAAGAAGACTCAAAGGTTTGAGCTTCCTCAAAGTTCCATTTTATTAGAGATGTCATATTGGCACATCTGGGAAAACCCAAATCTGAAAGCTTTCAGGTTTTCCCCACCCAATTGAAAGTTCCAGACCCTGCTCAACACCCACATGCCCACCATATGGCCCTATCAGGGCCTGTCCCAAAGGGAGATGCCACCCAGTCATACCACTCCACGTGTTGAGCAAGTTGTCCTTGACTTTCTGACAAAGGAATTTTATTTACACTATATATCCACCATACTCCACATAATCCCTCCTCCCATTTTCCCACAGACTAAATATAAAGGCCTGAAGGCCCAATGTAAAAGATGGCGTCCAGGCCTAATAGGGTTTTTTTATTCATAAACATTGAGGGTTGTGAAGGAGAAGTTGGTGAAATATGGATGGACCTGTTTCTAATATTTTCTACCTTTCTCAGAACAGAGTTGTCGCTCTTTCAGACGGCCACACATTTATTTGTATGCTGTTGAGAAATAATGCATGGATCTGCATTCTAAATTTATATTCTGTATCACACTTGACTGAGGCAACGTGATAGCTTTTCATTCATGACAGGGATCCTGTCCCTGCTGCCAGCCAACAACACATGGGTTCCCTGATCTTGCCTGTTATGAGCCATGAAGACTTATATATGTGGCTTACTTGAGAGTTGTAACTTCAGTTTATTTGTGTGTACAGTTCTTTTGCTTAGATAACTAGCGACTGGAACATTAAAAGTTCATTGAACTTGCCCCTCTAATTGTTTATTGTGAAGAAGGGCAATATGACAGGCAGACGGAAATCATAAGCTGTATTTTCATATTTATTGGGAAATCTTGATTCTTCGTGGAATGGATTTTCCTTAACTATTCATAGGCACTATGACATATGGACACCCTTTGCCTACTGCACGCCCTTTAAGTGTATATGACTAGGGACTCCTGCTTGGGTGAGGGGTTGGACCAGATGACCTACAAGGTCCCTTCCAATTCTGTTAATCTGTAATTATATCTCAATTCCTAATTCCCAGATTGTATGATAAACAACACACACTTTAGAAACTAGATTCCAACTTTCAGTTCAAGTATTCACTCTACCTTATTAATGTAATTCAGTAGAAAAACAGCTTTACACCTTTAGTTTATTGCAAAATTGAATATTAACAACACTCACTTTTTCTATTTGACGTTTTGACTGATAAACCAAAGCCTAATGACAGAATTGTGCAATGAAGATAAAATGGTATATTAGCTTGATAAAGATTTGTAACTTTGGCCTAGATGTTTCTTATCATATCCTTAACATGCCCTCGGATTTCAAAGGCATTTTTATTATTATGCACATAAGCTTTGAAATGTGTGTATCATTCATTCACTTCATTTGTATGTCACTGAAGAATGTAGTGATTAAGGAACTAGGCTAGAAACCAGGAAACCATGAGTTCTAGTTCTGCCTTAGGCCTAAAACCAGCTGTGTGATCTTAGGATAGTCATAGCTTGTCAACCAGAAGCAGCCAAACCACTTCTGAAACTTTACCAAGGAAACTGCATTGATTAATTCTGGCAGGCGCCAGGAATTAACATTGACTCAACAGCAAAAACACGATGGGAGGGAGGGAAGGAGGAAGGAGGAAGGAAAGGGCACTGGAAGTGTCCAAGAATAGACTGGACAACCATTTATCCAGGATGAAAAATGTCTCCTGCCTTGAAAAGGGGATTGGATTAGAAGATTTTCAAGATATCTTCTAGCTCAATGATTGTATGAAATCAAAATTTTTGTTATTTACCAAGGAATGAAAGAACTTTGAATTCTGGTATATGTAGTACCGACACAATATTGACTACATTTGTTGCTGAAGACTTTTTACAAATACTTTACCAGATTTCTGCTAAAAGTATTTGGTTCAAATTTGTTCTATTAAGAAAACATACTGATTTTGTGAAATTATAAAATAAGTTATCTAAATATGTATATATAAATTACATATCAATCAAATTATTTATAATTTTGCCTACTAGCCTTAACAAATAAAACCTGCACAAAGGTGACCAAACATTAATAAAATACATTAAGATGATTGATGTAAGTGTATACTTGTATGATAAATTACAATCTAAATATGAGGTGAGAAATTTGATACCAAACACTTTAGATCACTTCTGATCGATCTTGGGATTGGCAAGTGATTGCACAGCTGTGACCAGAAACATCAGATGAATATTAGGTTGATTTTGTCTGATCTAAATAGTACATGCATTATATACAAATATGAGAAAACATTTTGGCTACTTCACAATCAATAGGACTTTTGAATGAATTTATGTATACAATTTAGCTTACCTGTAAGAACTTTTCATCATACATTGACGTTAAGGAAGAAATGATATTCTCCTTCTTTCCAAGCTACTGAATATAGCTTACTTTCATAAATCAAGTATATGTTTATTTAGCCAACACAACTACAATACAATGTTTAATTTCCAGTACACCATCTTTGCTGTAAACCTGGTCAAAATTTGGAGATTTGCTAACTACAATTTTCACAGAAGAGACTTATAGAATTTAGTTTAAAATTTGCTTTGCTCAAAGGAATTTTGCCTATCATACCTAACAACTGACACAAGTATCTTGAAACATACATACATGTGGGACAGTTCTTCAGAATGTCAACAGCCACCAGTAAATATACAATCAGAGGCTTACCATAAGATGTTACTGACCTGCAGCACAAAAAACTGAATTCAATAGAATCAGAAAAGTTATTTGCTTGAGTATATAATTTAATTATGTTTTAAATACAACAGCTTTACAACTGCTATTTCTCAGGATTATATCCTAATTCAATATTTCACATGGTAGATTTTAAATAACATGGTAGTGAGAAAGTGATCACAGTGAATGCCTTTTTGACAAAAATTAAGAAAAAGCAAAAATTGTAAATACAAACAGTTGATTACAAGTGATATTCTAATTACGCTTGTATATTTAATATATAATTTAGTACTCCAAATATAAACATTAGGTACACAACGTTATGCAGCAGAGTGTTTGGTTGATTTTTGGCTCAGTATAATATCCAATTCAGCAATAAACCTGTTCAATAAACCAGGGGTAAAAATCCCAACTGAGCATTAATGACAACATAGCTCTGGTCAATTTATGGATGCCATTTCCCAAGCCCATTCACTGAAGTCTTTTGATTTTGGAATCCATTTCATTGTTCATTGATTTCTGTTGTGATGCTTTATTATACTGCCCCAGATAAGCAGCTGATGTGGCTACCAATAGCAAAGGAAACATTTTCCTTGAATCAGCACTAAACTCAATTATTACATACCATCATTTGTGACATGTGGCTTAAGGCCAGCATGCACTGATTTAAGCATATGCATGAACCACCTGCTTGCAATAAGTTCCAAGTGCCCTGCTTGTGGATTTCCCATAGGCATGTGGTTGTTCATTAATGGAAGTAGAATGCTAAAGTAGATGACTTTATTTACTTTACTTTTATTAGATTTCTATCCCGCCCTATCTCCCGAAGTGGGACTCAGGGCGGCGCACAGGAATGTAAAAATCCAAAAATACAACAATACAAAATTCTACAAAAGTTAAAACTAAAATTCAATAATTTAGCCCGTGCTAAAAGACCAATTTAATTTAAAACCCAACTCTAAAAATGAGCATTTGAGCTGATCCAGCAGGATTTTTCACATGCTTTAAAATAATTTTATTTTGCTGCAATTTAAGAGACGTCAGACAGAGCTGCTCCTACATACTATTTCAGTATCTTCTAATGAAATACTTTCCTAGACTTTGACCAGATATACCAAAGGTTGAATTTTCAGACAAAAGAATATGCTCCAACCCTGCTTTATTAACTTTTCTAAGGGTTTTTAGTTTCTATTTTTTTCTCTTTTGTCATTAAAATATCATTAAAAAGAAAAAACAGAAGACAAGGTTATCATCCCAAGAATTAAAAAAAAAAAAGATCTGGTGCCCTCTACAGTTTGAATGGTGCAACAGTGTCATGTGTAAAAGGCAACAACAATACAAAACATAACGTCACGGTTTAGAATCACAAAATCTGTCGACACAAGGTTATGTATGGGGTCTGTGAATTTCACTAACAGAGAAGAAGGGTTAGGCAGCCTGCATTTTGTGAAAGATTTATGCTTGAACAGGAAAATGTGGTCAAAATAACACTTAAATATTATGAATAAGCAATAAACACAATGTATGAGAAAAAAGTTCTGGTAAAAATAAGTGCTGCAATTTAACATGTTTCCTCTCCCTCTTGAAACCAAACGATCAGGGTTTTTTGTTTTTTGTTTGCATCTTTCTGACAACCTATCATTGGCACTTTAAAGTATGCATGATGCTACAGGAAGCAAACTTAAGTTTTCTTATATATTCAACACGAGAGATGAACATCTGTGATTGTGTGATTGTGTATATAATAAAAGCCAGATTATTATTGAAAAAAACTCAATAGAACGTCTTTCTAGAAACTGAAAGGAAAATGTGTAAAATGTATTTTATTGATACTGACTGCACTACAGAATTCCTAAAGATCAGTGTTGGCGAACCTTATCAGCAGTAAATGCCAAAATGAATGCATACGCACAGGGCGGAGCACCAGAAACTAGAAGAAGAGCTCCCCTGCATGTGTGACAGCCATCTGGTCTTCTGGTTTCTGCAGTGCATGTGTGCACGAAGACCAGATGGCTGGCGCGCATGCACATGCCGGAAACCAGAAGCTTAGTTTCCTGAGCCAGAAGCTCAACTTCCAGTTTCTGGCACTCCCACATATGCAAAGACCAGCTGGCCAGGACACACGTGTGTGCCAGAACCCGGAAGAGCAACAGGCGACAGCTGGAATGCCCGGAGAGATGTCTCTGTGTGCCACTTCTGGCACACGTGCCATAGGCTCGCCATCACAGCTTTAGATGGTTGTTACTAGAAATATAGTCAGTGATTCTCTAAATAGATTAACTGCATGAGCTATTTAAAGATACAGTCACCATAAAAGGTATCATGAGCTATTCCCTCTAAATGGCTAAAGTATAGTTTAATAGATTTCTGAATAAAGATTGAAGACATTTCTGCAAAACCGGAGCCAACAAAATGGTGAAGAATGAAGAGATGGTTAAGTAGAATGGGAATATCTATAGATAAGGAGAGGTTGGGAGATTGCCTTTGTGTGTCCTGGATGGGTACTCCAACCAAAGAGATTGCAGGACAGTGGTTTCCCATGACTTGAGTGTTACAGATGATGGGAATAGCCATTTTGTTCTTAACCATGTTTGGAAGCTTTTAAAGGGCACTAACTTTGCTAACCTTCACTTGGTAATCGCTTTAGGAAATTGCTCATTAACTACTTCTAAGCTATTAGAGTGACAAGTTTGAAAATGCCCTTTGAGACTGCCTTTAATCCTGAATGAAAGAAAACATTAATTATAATCCTATGAATTTAAAGTATCTGAAATAAATAGCAAAAAGCTAAGATTTTGATTTTAGAAAGTTATAAATGATCCAAGAGTCCAGATGAACTTGCAATATTGGAACATTTATAATATGATTTTGGAATTAATTATAAAGAACAAACAGCTTCTCAGGGAAATAGTTCAGGTTTTAATTTTGTAAGACATAAGTGATATGTAACTTCATGATTTTAAAAATTGGACACCAGAGGGGTCTAGACAGAGAGGAAAAAAACCAATCCTCCAAAATGATGCAAAAGTTACAACAATGAAAATACTAAAGGAAATTTTTAAAGAATGGGTTCTGAAATAAATATCAGTATCAACAATAAAGATGTTTGCTTCTATGGATAGACTATGTTATTGAAGAAATGGCAGATAGAACAATATTTACAGACAGGATAGAGATGGTATCAAAAGTGGATTTATAAATGTTAGGCAAAAAGAATGACTTGGAAAAGGATTCTTCACTAGATCTAGAAATTGGCTTTTTAAAAAAAAATCAAATTCAAAAGAGAAATACAAATGACAGACCAAGAGAAGGACTTGGATAATTTTTAATAGTGATTTTCAAGAGGCTTGCTAAAGCCTTGAAGAATCTGTATGATGGGAGATCTTTGCCAAACTTCAGCCCAATGGGAATAATGGATCCTTGATTTTGGACATATTCTTTAAATTAGCTCATTTGAGGTACTTTTATTCAAAAATTGTGGTCCTATGTTTTGCCTAATTGTAAATGACAAATAGGAGAGTTTTAGTTGTGTATAGATAGAGGGAGGCTCTTGAATAATGAAAACTCTTTCATATATTTCAGAATGTCTTGTTTTGCAATCTGATCCATCGCAAACAACTGAAGTTGTGATTATTTAGATAGTATTAACAGATTAAAGGAAACAACAATGAGGAAAAATACGGGGGAGGAGTTGGGGTGGATTAGATAATCCCCTGGATAGTTAACACACAATATTTTCATTCAACAGTATCCCAAAAATAATGAAAGCATAGTTGTAGCATCCCTCCCAAAGCTCTGCAGGCAACATCCCTATGCATGTATAAAAGAGGCACAAGTTGCATCACAATGATTCACAATTCTTTATATCACTCTGACATGCCCTAACAGATGGGATGAAATCGAGAGAAATGGAATAGGAAAGGACTGTGCCTTACAGGATCCTTCATCCTTATTCCATTATTCCGGAGCAACTGCCATTACCGTATTTATTCAAGTATAACGCGCAAAATTTTGTACCAAAAAAAGAACTCAAAGTTTGGGTGCGCGTTATAAACGAGGGCTGGCTGGGGTGGGGTGCGCCTTTTCCGGGCTGCACCCTGCCGCGGTTGTTTCGGTAGAAGCACCAGGGCCTGCTCCTGCCGTCCGGGTTTCTGCAAAAGTTGCGCTGCCCGCGCAGCCCTTTGCCCTGCGATGTTGACGAAGCGCCCGCCGTTTCTCGGGCAGGCGCCCCCGCCGGCGGGCTGGTGAGGGTGGAACGGCAGGGAGCGCGGCGGCGGCGGGTCCGGACCCCGAGAGGCGACCGACGAATAAGACGGAGAAGCGGAGCGGCTGGCTGCGGGGCTGCTGGCTTCGGAAAGCGTCCCGAGAAGCAGAAGCGCCGAGCCCAGAAAGAGACGGGCGAAAGTCATGCTGGCAGCCGCGCGCGGTTTGCTCCATCGCCCCTCAGCTGCGGAGCCCGGCCGGGAAGGCAGCTCCTCCCCCCCGCATTCGCTTCCACACACACACCCATCCCCCTCACTCGCAGAGCTCTCGCCGCCACCCGACCCGCCCTCCCTCCGGCCCTCTTAAGAGGTGGCGCTTCACTTTCAGCGCCCGGTCCATTGAGGGCTGCTGGCTTCGGGAAGCGTCCCGAGAAGCAGAAGCGCCGAGCCCAGAAAGAGACGGGCAAAAGTCATGCTGGCTTGCTCCATCGCCCCTCAGCTGCGGAGTCTGGCTGGAAAGGCAGCTCCTCCCCCCCGCCTTCGCTTCCACACATACACCCGTCCCCCTCACCCGCCCTCCCTCCGGCCCTCTTAAGAGGCTCACTGTAAGCATTGCTGTTTTGCTGTTTTGCACAATTCAGTGTTCTTCATATTTTTATTGATATATCACTTACAATGCTTGGTCTGAGCCGAGAAAAAGTGAAACAAAATTTTATACCGATTTTTAATCGAAAATTAGGGGGTGCGCGTTATACACGTGTGCGCGTTATACTCGAATAAATACGGTAGTTATTGTCCCAATGGAGAAAGGGTCAAGGTTGCTTCTCCAGAACACTGAAGAACAATGTTTCACATTTATTAACAATTATAGTAATTAGCAAATTATGACACAGCTAAATCACCTTCTAAATTTTTAAATTAACCTTGTGCCAAATCAGCCTGCTCTGATCTCTTCAAATAGTTTTGTCAGTTAGTTCATGCTTTCCATGTGCTATCAATTATATTATTACATTCAAGAGAAGCATAGTGGTCACCATTGGAGGTTAAAGGACTAAAAATCTATCATAATACCAAACATTCATTACAATAAAACTTTCACCGATATGATACAAAAATGTAAGTGGGATTCCACTTCATTATTTGTACCAGTGTTTATCTGTCAGTAAATGCACTATGCATGGAACTCTAACAACCACAGAAGCTCAGCTGAAACCCATAGTGTATTTATGAGGATCTATACTAATGTATTCTGTATAGCAATCTAAACTAGCAATTCAAAGTGACATCAAAGCAAAACAATTCAAAAATAATTTGATGATCAATTTTAATTTGAAAAACATCTGAATCTGTGCTGAACCGATCTGTTCAGTTTGTGTTATCTGCTTGTGCTAACTAAGAATTGTGCATCCAAGATTCCAATATATTTAGACAGGGCTATAAATATGAGATGGAGAAAGACTGATCTAAGAACTGAAAAATACAATATTATGCACATCTACTAGAAGCCATTTTCTTTTTCTTTTCAAAGACTTCATTCCAGGGTGTGTCCACACACTCTGGTCCACTGATTTCAGGCTATGGATATGATCATAAAATTTCCTTTAGAAGGTTTATGATCATATCCATAGCTTGAAATCAGAACCCCCAGATGGCACAAACTGTTTTTGGACATTTGCTATCCTACATATTTCATGTTCTTCAATACAGACAGAGCACAAGGAATTAGTGAGGAGGAGCCTGATAATCCTGTGGCTTACATAATTAATACAAGAAGCCTAACTGTGTTCCTTTTCCTAATGTAAAAGGCTTTGGAAATGAAAAATATACACTGTACGCTATACAATGCAAAGCTGGTTCACATGGTCAGAAGGGCTTCTCAGCTAGCACTTCTCTCCTAATCCGGGAGTGTCAGTGAGCCTAACAAAAAGCGATCCTTTAAGACTCACCTTAACTTTTAATAAGTAAGATGTAAAAAAGATTCAGGTTTTTTTTAATGACTAGTAGAGAAGTATGAACTATTTCACTCTGACATTTTGGACAAAAGACTTCCTAAACTTATGACAATGGAAAGTGGTTTCTGGTTTTACTCCTTTGATGCGGTAGGGTGAGGGGTCAAAATCGGCAAGATGGCAGATGCAGCATCTCCATCTAAGTCCCACCACTTTTGTATGTTCCTGTAATGTCAATGCACATATAAAAGCAGTGGAGCTTTGATTGGGATGCTTTGTCTGCCAATTTGACTATTTTGACTCCCTCATGCAGAAACCATGGCTCCTGTGTATATACCCAAAAATTGAACTGAATGTATTGTCACTGGAAACCAAGAACCAATTCTTATTACTGTAAATTTTTAAAAAGTAATATCTCTGCCTAGAATATAATTAATAAGCATCAGCTTATGAAACAAAGGAGTGGGTGAGTAGGATTCTGACCTGCCTTGATTCTTTTTTTTTTAAGAGTAAGGAAAGAGAAACTCTGTCAAGCTTTCAATATTTGGTTATTATAGCCTACAAATATAAATGAGAATTCCAATGGTCATTGTAGAGATTACATTCTTTAAAGACCTAAGCAAAACAAATAATCAGCACTGCTTAAAACTGATTCACCATGAAATACAAAAAGCACACTAGCATCACCAAGAACCAGATCTAACAATTAGAAACAACTATTTTAAAATTCTTAATATTACATACAATGTAATGTGAATGTAAAACTACACAAAATAATAATAAATACCCCACAAATTAGAACAGTGTTTCTAACTTTAAGATGTGTGGACTTCAATTATCAGAAGTAGAATAATTGTTAGAATAAACACTCTCCCTATACAGAAAATATTCCAATGGCAACTGATTGCTAGACTAGAACCCTATCTAAAAAACAGAGACAAAAAAGATGGGTTTTTAATAAATGAAACAGAGGGAAAGACAAAAAACATCAATTTTAGATAGAGAAGCAGCCCAAAGGCCTTTTGGACTTGTTGAGAGAGCACATAGAATAGAGGTTAGCCTACTCACATTATAGTTGTCATGGAAGACACGCCCAGCCACAAATTGTGGAGTAAGTGATATAATCTCCTAGCTATCTAATACCACTGTGAACTCAAAGGCATTCTTGTAAATCCAGACAATGCTAGGGGCTTTATGTTGGATTATTTTGGAATCTAGTTCTGCCTTTAAAGCTTCTATGGCTACTGGCCTAAAAGCAGAATATTCAAATTCATAAGATGTTTTTCTTCACTTGATTTGAAGCTTCATGGATTCTTTTTTTTCTTATATGAGAAAACAGCCTTTGGTCTTGAGAATGACTAGCAGTCAAGGCTCCCTGCATAAATGTTAATGATTTTTAAACTACTGTATCAGATCATCATTGCCTATCAACGGCCTACATGGTCAACAAAACATTTATTACACTTAGTTGTTTCTCAGGATCATTTTCAAAAGCCTGTTTCCATGTGTTTTATATTTTTAAGCTCCCTTAAGCTTTAGAAAGGGGGCAAATTACTGTTTATAATAAGTGAAAACAGCATTTTTATATAATGCCAACTGTTGCTTAAGGATATCTTCTTGGAAAACTAATTGTCTCACACGATTTGTTCAGAACACATCAACTGACATCATATCAGCTGTCCGCTTTCCACAGAGCCAGTAAAAGGTCTTTTTTGTTTTATAAACTCATTATGCCAAGAATATCACATAGGAACTTATCACAAGACTTTCTGACTAACTTCATTTGATTAAGCTTGTTTCTTTTGAGATCAAAGATCCAGTTTCACATGCTACTACAACAAAAGGAGTGAAATGTTAGCTGGACCGAGGCAGGGATGGTAGGCAACAGAGCTCAGCTTCAGTAGCAGAGGAGCCTTTCATCCACACTGATTTAAATAGCCCCTTTTCCTAGCAAACTAATTTCCACTATTTTATGAAAGTTTCTTCTGTAAGACACCATCCGCTTAATTAATAAAACTATAAAAGTAGTGAATGCTTCAGAGACCAGACATGGAACTTTTATACATGGTTATATGAGACTAGAATGAAACTATCAAAACCTAAAATGAAGCAGACATGTAAGCAGAGGAGAAAAACCAGGATTCTTGTTGAAGAGATCCCTTTGAGGAGGCAGATAAAAAGAAAATAAGTTGTTAAGGAATCAAAGGAGAAAGGTCATCTGAAGCAGACAATGGAGGCAAGGTCTGAGAACACAGAAGCCATCCCCCAATCCCACTGTCAGCTACCAGGCGTGTAAATTAACAAAGCAAGGAATTTTGGGGATAAAATGGGTCTTGATGCCAGCCTTCTCTTCAGTTGTCCTGGATCCAAGCTTGCCATCTTCCATCTCTCTAGCTAGTGTCTGGTAGCCTATTTGAGAAGGTGGTGGGTAACTGGGGATGATGTTTTCTGTGTGTGTGTGTGTGATAGAGAGAGAGAGAGAGAGAGAGAGAGGGAGGGAGGGAGGAGAGAGAGAGAGAGAGAGAGAGAGAGAGAGAGAGAGAGAGAGAGAGAGAGAGAGAGAGAGAGAGAGAGAGAGAATGTCATTAGTTTTGTTGCTACTTCAAATTCCTTGAGTCTCTGTGTATTGCAGTGTTGGTGGAAAGTGATTTGTGTGGGCTCCTAATTATTTCTCAACTGTTGACCAGGAACATGTATGCTTTAGCTGCACCTATATGAAAAATTCAGAGAGAAAGGGGTTGGGTTTGCAAGATGCATATGCCTCATCTGGTTGTGAGTATATGAATGAGTGATCATAAGCCACACGGAACAACTATCAGCACTAAGGAATAGGCATTAAATCTAAAGAAAACTCAGATGACAGCTAGACAGGAGATAGAATAAGAGGAGGCTCAAAGCAAAACCATAAAATTAATTCCCAAAAGAGTGATGGTTATATGGGTACACAAACAAGGAGCCAGTTGTACAAGACACTAGCCAGGACAGCAGAAAAAGGAAGAAGCTGACCAACAGGAAGGGTGGCAAGGTTAATCTTACCTATTGCAGTGATAGTTCACATTATTTTATGATTCTGAATGTGTTGATTGCAATCTATAGAAAAACAAGTTGGGAAAAAAACATACTTCAAGAGCAAAATTGGGAAACTAATCATACTCAGGAAAAGTCCTAAAACAAGTTTGTGAAGGTTATAAAGAGCTTGGTTTTGACAATGGCCAACATAGCCCAGTGTCAAGTAGCCAATTACATTTCCGCCAATTATCTCATTCAGTGGCATCCACCTGGTGTGTTTGTGTATACCTATGTGAAGCTCTGCAAGATCAAAGCTTTCCCTTTTTCCATTAGAATGGAACTTATCCTGAAATGCGCAAATATCCAGAACACTCATTTTAAATTATAAGGTTCATATATTTACTTACAATTTCTAGTGCTTTAACATAGTTTCAGATAGCCAATATATATCAGAGCAGAAAGGCAGGCAGGCCTGAGGAGAGGGGTGTGCAGTCGGTACATTGTTCTGGGGCCCATGGAGCTCAAAGGGGCCCATAAAGGGGAATTAAAAAAAAAAGTTTTACAAAACCAAATTACAAAACTACGCCAGAATCATCCCATGTTGAACAAACAACATTTCTTTTGTGTTATGAATTATCATATGAAAACCAGTATGAAATTGTAGAAAGATTTGTATAGTTTGTTGACACAATGCAAACCATAAAACGGGATGTGACATACACAGATAATAATAGAAACATTGGAAGAACATGATATACCACTGTCGGATTGTCGTGCACAGGGCTGTGACAATGCAGCCAACATGGTAGGAAAATATAAAGGTGCACAAGAAAGAATACTTGAGCAATATGAAACAGCTTTATTTTCACCATGTGGTATTGTTTATATATATTATTGTTTTATTATCTTTTACAGAAATACCTGTCCTCTTTTTAATGTATTTGCAAGTGTGTTTGCATGTAATTAATAAATGTACAATTATGACATTGATTTATGTGTCCATGTGTAGATGAGGAGGCCCATATTAGTCTTGTTCCAGCACTTAATAATCCTCTCATTGGCCCTGAAGGCAGGATATAAATAGAATGAATAAATAAGCAAATGAACGGCTAAAGAAATAAAAGTCTGAGAACTCCTGACCAACATACAGTAGCAGCCCATCTGGAACATGCTAGGTTGAGAAAAGATGATGTACAAACAATTCAAATGCTACTACTGGACAAAAAAAACTTTTATTTGCACAGCTTTTATCCTCTGCTTCTACCTAAGTACTCTACTATATGATCAGAAGCACTGATTTAACTAAAGCTGACAATTGGCTGGGGATTCATTTCTTTTAAAAATATTTTTTTAGCTTCATTCTTCTATGTTTTGTAAGGAGGATATATATATATGTGTGTGTGTGTGTTAGTTTTATGAGCTGATCAATAAATAAATCAGAGACTAGTATAGATCTATTTCGAGCTTTTTAGCTCTCATCAGCTAGCCATACCCTTACTGGGATTCGAACTGGGGCTGTATTGCATATCAGGCAAGAGCCTTTAGCCATTCAGCCAGCCAGGCTCTCCCATTGCATCAGCTGAGACAGGAGGATTAGTATCTATAATTGTTCCACAACACCCTGTTAGGGCCCCAATTAAGGGAGGAGACATACAGCTAGCTGACGAGAGCTAAAAAGCTCGAAATAGATCTATACTAGTCTCTCTGATTTATTTATTGATCAGCTCATAAAACTAACACACATATTAAAAAAATCACACAACGGAACTCATGGCTTTCTGTCTAGATGGTCTCTGGTGATAAGCCGAAAGGCAGAAAAGGAAACAGTATGTCTCCTCCCTTAATTGGGGCCCTAACAGGGTGTTGTGGAACAATAATGTAAATGTAAATGTAAATGCAAATGCAAATGCAAATATAAATATAAATGTAAATATAAATATAAACGTTAGTTTTATGAGCTGATCAATAAATAAATCAGAGAGACTAGGATAGATCTATTTCGAGCTTTTTATTATATATATATATATATATATATATATATATATATATATATATATATATATATATATATATATATATATATATATATAGTATATAACATATAATATATATATATATATATATAATCAGTGTTTATGTCAGAGCACTGGTATGCCCAAATATGGGAGGAAGGAAGCGTACTGCTACCCATTTTGCCTTTCAGCTCCAACTGAGGAGCCTTCCAGGCAGGAAACCATTTTGTGTGCATTTGTGCTGATAGATAAATAAAATACAGGGAGACTAGGATAGATCTATTTCAAGCTATTTAGCTCTCATCAGCTAGCCATACCTTACTGGGATTCGAACTCTGGCCATTTACATGTCAGGCAATTGCCTTAACCATTAAGCCATGAGCTCTACTCCCTTATCAGCTGAGCCACGGAAGGCTCCTAGGTTGGAGTTGAAAGGCAAAATGGATAGCAGTATGCTCCTTTCCTCCCATATTTGGGCATATACTTATATATATATATATGTTTTCTGAGGTTTTCGCGGGTGTTTGTATGTAGGTCTTTGGTTGTTCGGGTTTTCTCCCGCGTAGAATTGGAAGTATCTTCAAGACGTTTTGATGAAGTCTCATTCATCATCTTCAGGCTGGTGCTTTCGGCTTGGTGCTTCCAGGAGCAAGGAAGCACCAAGCCGAAAGCACCAAGCCGAAAGCACCTCCTGGAAGCATCAAGCTGAAAGAAGATGATGAATGAGACTTCATCGAAACGTTGTGAAGATACTTCCAATTCTACGCGGGAGAAAACCCGAACAACCAAAGACCTACATATATATACATATATATATATATAGATAATTGTTTTCACTTCCTGTTAGGGCCCCATTAAGGGAGGAGACATACTGTTTTCCCCATTAAGGGAGTATGTCTCCTCCCTTAATGGGGCCCTAACAGGAAGTTGTGAAAAACAATTATCTATACTAAATACTCCTGTCTTAGCTGATGCAATGGGTAGAGCCGGTTAGGCTGTATTGCTAGGCTTCTGCCTTGGATGCATTGCAGCCCCGGTTCGAATCCCAGTGGGGTGTGGCCAATTGATGAGAGCTAATAAGCTCGAAATAGATCTATCTTGGTCTCTCAAATTTAAATTTATTGATCAGCTCATAAAACTAACTAACACACACACACACACACACACACACACACACACATACTCAAACAACAACATTGCAATACCTGAAGAGAAGTTTTGGATGCAAAATAAATAAATATATAAATGAAATAGCAACCCAAATAAAAAATTCACCAAATAAATGTGGAAAAAAAAGAATTACAACAGTTTAAATAAGATGAATGTCACTCATACTATCAAGGAAACACATCTGTTTTTTAATTGCCCATCTCCAGTAATTAATCTGGACAAATATGCAAAAAAGTTCTGAGCAGATGTGCTTCATTTTGGCATTATACGTAACTATAGTAAAATCTGACTAACCTGAAAGCAGTTGATGCTGAGACTGAACGTTGATTTTATCCTGAGGGCTGCTTCTTTCAGAGTTATCCTTACTGGTATCTCGACATAGTCCTTGTTGTCTTGTAGAAATGCTGGGATCTTCACGTTCAGAAACCTTGAGATGCCTCTGTGCTTCCAAGTCACTGCACAGTGACAAATCTGAAGAAGAATGTCTCGAAGCATAATGGCCAACAGATTCATTTTCCAGATCAAGGGCAGTCAGTGGAAGTATTCGGTGGTGTAGCTTCAGACTTGGCGGGCTTGAGGATAAAGGAGAAGGCAGGGGAGACATTTGTGTATGTGTATTCGATGAAGGATATGACCGATTAAAAACATTGCTAATAGCTACTAAAGATGGAGAGGGTGGTTTTTTCTCCTCTTGCTTATTGTTGGCTCTTTGCTGACAAATCTCAGGTGGTGTCTGCAAGTGTAAGGTCAAGTGATTATTATTCTTCTGGGGCGATGCAGTTCTTTTTTCTCTTTTTTCATGTGAGAAACTGGATGGGCTTGTAGCACCCGGTAACTTCTTCCATTCTGCCGATTCGTCTAATCTGTCAAACTGTATAACTTTCTGCAAGGTTTTATTGACTGCTTTCACTGGGCTACATGCTTGCTCAAAAGAATAATCTTGTTCTGCTTTAGGTTGTTGAGGAACTCCTTCATGACCTTTCTCACTGGTAGCAGCTAAAGCAATTGATACTTTGCTTTCTTCACTGGTAGCATAAGACACCTGACCGTATCCTGCAGCATCTTTCACGTCTTGTCTTTTTAAGAGGTCTCCAATTTCAGATGCACCCTTGCAGATCTCTGCAATATGGCTATAATCACACACTTCTTCAGATGCTAACTTTTCTTGGGAAGTGTTCAGCAAAGGGCTGCTCTGCTGAATCACTTTAAAGGTACCCTCTACCTCATCTAACAGACTATGGCTGGAATGTGCAAAACAGTGCCCAAAAACAATATTGTCATATTCAGAGAAAGAAACAGAGAGATCTGAATCAGATTCCAATACCTGACAGTCCTCAAGTAAACACTGTTTTCTCTTTGATAGTTCTGGAGGTTTGTTCACATCTGATAATTCACTTTTGTATTCCACCTTCCTCTCATCAGAACACATCAAACATCTGGAGGAATCATCAGAATGATATCTGTCATTTCCCGATACAGCTTCCTTGTAGTGTAATGCCGGAGGCTCCAAAGTAGCAGATATCTTCCTTTTGATATTCTTGTTTATGAATTCTTCAATGCTCTCTCTCCGTTTGTTAGATTTTCTTCTTTTTTTGTTTTTCAGACTAGACTTCTGTGTGGATCCAGAAAAAGAGTCTGACAGTTTCTCCTCTTTACCTTTCAAATGTTCTGAAACTTCTTGTAGTTTTCCATCCTGGTTTCCCATTTTAACTCCAAGTATGTGCCTTGAACTAAGCAGAGTTGTCAGGATTCTATCTTTTTCAGCATTTAGTTTGTACAACTCAGTGAGAATATTCTCAGTAGTTGTTTGTTTAAAGAAGATTTCGCCAATATGTTCGCAGCTCTGTCCTTGTGATCCAACCACTTCTGAGTCTTCTTTCACTTGATAACAGTTATGAAAACATTTATTGGATTTATCCAGCGTTACACAGCCCTTGTATGTGAATCCTGTGATTTTGCCTCTCGGAAGATAGAAACTGACATAGCAAAGTTCCATAATGGGTCTATGCAACTGGAGGACCGTGTGAGTGCCTTCCATTATGCTTACCTAATTAATCATGCATTAGAGTTATGAGATCAACATTTCTAATTTTGCATGACACATCATGTGATGCAAAGAAAGAAACGAGGCTTCTGACTAATCTTCCATGGTGATGTTTCCTGCAGAAAGAAAGAAAAAGGAGACTGTAAAAAAGTAAAAGTGAGTTCATTGTGGAACAAAGTTTTGAACTAAGAATTTTACATTATTATCTATATTTTTAAAATCTTTTTAGCAGGTTAAAACGTACAGGGCATGCATATAACAGAACACACTATTTTGCTTATTTATGACATTTGCATGCGGATTCAATTTGTAGTGGTTAACAACATTTAGTAACATCAGAACCAAATGGAGCAACATTAATAATCCAGTTGATTTACAGGAATGTTTAAACATTGGATTGCCATTGAAAATCGCTCAAAAATTTCAGAGGGTGCAAAATGTTGAATGGTTTATTTATATCAAGATGGATTTATATTCAAATCTTCACTTCTGTCAGTTCACTTTTGGATCAAATTCAAGATGCTTATATCTTTAAACCTCTAAATATCTTGGAAGTGAGAGACTTGAAGGAACAAATTCATTTCATATTAATTTGCTTGTACTTTAGTTCTTCTGCCAAGATCCTTCTCCATAATTCAGCAACATAGAAAATAATATCCTTAGAGATTGTAACCTGGTTACAGAATGTCCCTCTGATTACTTGATACTACAGTGAAAATTTTTAACCTATTAGTTATTTTAAATAAATGGCAATGATTAAATCTGTAATTGAGTTTAATTATTATTATATCAGAACACCCAGGGCAACTGATGGACCCTGACGAGTTTCAGAGGGAGATAGGGACCATAACTGAAGATCTGCTACACAGTTCTGCCCAGACTTAGGGCAAATGAGGCTTTAGATAGGATTGCACCCATGACCTCTCCCGACCCATGGACCTCATCATGCTTCATGGTATAAGAGGAACTGAGAGGGATTAAATAAAACAAGAGACATCTAGAATGTTGTTGGTAAAAGCCAAGTATTAACTTGATTGAATGGGGGTAAATGCTTTTACACTGAGAGCATATGCACCAAAAATATTTCTCAACACTAATTGTATCTGCAAATAACCACACAGTGGTCCTCTTTAAGGTGATATGATTCCTCATGGGAAGGACTCAGAGGTCTGTATCTGCAAGGATCTATTGAGGAAGTTGCTGATTCTGTATCAATTAAAGTCACTTGGATTTGTTTTAGTTAGACATTTGCATGGATACTGGCCCAAAGGAGATCCCTGGGATATTGCCCAGTTATCTGGGAATGGTTTGACTCTGTTGCTCTGGGGAAAATACCTATAACCTCTTAACCAAGAGAGGTGGTCAAAGCGGCATCTTAGGGGATTTTTAGCCAGATGTTTAATTTGGTTTTTAAGGGGTTCCAGGGAGGGGGGTGGGCAAACCGAAATTAGGGTGGTGGGTACGAGTGTTAACCCACTGGAGGTTACTCTCAGGTCAGCTGATGGTCCCTACGGGGAGGACGTAGGGTCTAGAATTGGGGAGGGGGGGAGGAACTGTTTAACAGAGGGCCATTACATCAAAACTGTATGTGGGAGGGGCAGATATGGCGGGAGCTGAGGGCCATATCATTCCAGGGGAGGGCGCAGTCGCTGTTTGCGAGCGATTGCGCGCTCTGACCCTCATGGCTCCTCTTGCAATCCAGGAGGTTTAGGTTCTCAGGACCTGGGCCATTGGTCAACAAAGCCCCCCTCATCCATGATTTGATCTTGGAGGGGGAGCCGGACCTGGCGGGTATTACGGAGACCTGGTTGGGCCAGGAGGGGGAGTACCCCTCGTTGAAATGTGCCCACCGGGTTACCGGGCATTTCATCAGCCACGAGCCCAGGGTAAGGGTGGGGGGTGGCGGTCGTTATAAAGGAGGGTCTGGATCCGAGGGAGATCACTGTGCCTCAGACAGTCGGCTGTGAGTCCCTATGCATGAAGTGGGGCCATGGGAGGCAGTTGGGTTTGCTGATTGTGTACTTGGCTCCCTGCTACGTGTCAGCAGCTCTTCCCGACTTTCTCAGTGTGATAGCTGAGGTGGCGGTTGACACCCCGAGACTATTAGTCTTGGGGGATTTCAACCTGCCATCGGTAGGCGAAGCATCTGAGGCGGCACGGGAGTTCATGGCCTCCATGACGGCCATGGCCCTGACCCAGTTAGTTCATGGCCCCACCCACGCTGGGGGACACATGCTAGACCTAGTTTTTGTCTCTGGCCAGTGGTTGAGTGATTTTGGTTTAGGAGATTTAGTCATCGAACCCCTGTCATGGTCGGATCACTCGCTCCTTCGGCTGGACTTTCCAACCACTACACCCCACTGCGGGGAGGCGGAACCGGAAACGTTGAGATGGTTCTGACCCAGGCGCTTGATGGACCCGGAGAGGTTCCAGATGGAGCTTGGGCCAATACCTGAGACCCTGACCCGCAACTCGACTGAGGACCTGGTGGCCGCCTGGAATACAGCGACCGCGGTGGCCCTGGATCGCTTCGTGCCCTTGCGGCCTCTCATTCGACGCTGGTCCACCCTGGCTCCTTGGTTCTCCGAGGAGCTGAGGGGGATGAGGCGTCGAAGGAGATGCCTAGAGAGCATTTGGAGGACCACCCGTGCTGAATCTGACCGGACACTGGTAAGGTCACATTTGAGGACCTACCTAGTGGCGATAAAAGCGGTGAAACGAAATTATTTCTCCACTCTTATCGCATCTGCAGGTAACCGGCTCGCTGCCCTGTTTCGGGTGACCCGCTCCCTTCTTCACCAGAGGGCGCGGGATGCTCCCCTACAGGGTCGTGCGGAGGAATTTGGAGGTTACCTGCAAGATAAAATCGATCAGATTCGGGACGGGTTAGCCTCCGAGTGGGTTAGTTCAGACGGGCTGACAGAGGCAGGTCTTGAGTCTGTTATTTGGGAAGAGTTTGATCCTGTGACTCCCGAGGACATGGACAGGATGATGGGGCGGCTTAATGCCACCATATGTTTATTGGACCCGTGTCCCTCTTGGTTGGTACTGGCCTCCTGGAAAGTGACATGAGCCTGGCTCCAGGGAATTGTTAACGTTTCTTTGAGTGAGGGGTTTATGCTGACTGCCTTGAAAGAGGCGGTGGTAAGACCCCTCCTCAAGAAGCCCTCCCTGGATCTGGCTATTTTGGCCAACTACCGTCCGGTCTCCAGCCTCCGCTTCTTGGCGAAGGTTGTTTAGAGTGTGGTGGCGAGACAGCTCCCTCAGCACCTGGAAGAAACTGTCTATCTGGACTCGCGTCAGTCCGGCTTCCGGCCTGGGCACAGCACAGAGACAGCATTGGTCGCGTTGGTGGATGATCTCTGGAGGGCCCGGGATAGAGGTTGTTCCTCTATCCTGGTCCTGTTAGATCTCTCAGCGGCTTTCGATACCATCGACTATGGTATCCTATTGGACCGGCTGGAGGGGTTGGGGTTGGGAGGCACTGTTTTATGGTGGTTCTCCTCCTACCTCTCCGACCGGTCGCAATTTGTGTTGGCAGGAGGGCAGAGGTCGAGGCACCTCATGTGTGGGATGCCACAGGGGTCGGTCCTCTCGCCTCTTCTGTTCAACATTTATATGAAGCCGTTGGGTGAGATAATTTGTGGTTTTGGGGTAGAATTCCATCAGTACGCGGATGATACCCAGCTGTACATTTGTACCCCAGACGCGGGGGATTCTGGGAGCCTCAAGGTGCTCCCACGTGACACTTCTCCTGCGCGAGCTGCACTGGCTGCCTGTGGCTTTCCGGGTGCGCTTCAAGGTGCTAGTAACCATCTTCAAAGCGCTCCATGGCACGGGTCCTGGTTATTTGCAAGACCGTCTCCTGCTACCAAATACCTCCCACCGACCAGTTCGCTCCCACAGACTAGGCCTCCTCAGGGTGTCGTCGGCAAAACAATACCACCTGCGACCCCCAGGGGAGAGCCTTCTCTGTGGCAGCCCCTGCCCTCTGGAACGACCTACCCCCCAACCTACGTACGACCACTGACCTGCGCCTCTTCCGTCGGGCCTTGAAAACGCATTTATTCTGTGTGGCTGGCCTGCCGTAGTAGCTTTTAATTGGTTTAATTGGTTTTATTTAAGAATTTTTATCTGGATTTTAGAACGGGCCCCAATTTAATATTATTTTATAGTATTTTATCTATCGATGTCTTTTGTTTTACAATATATCACCCAGTGCTGTACAAAACAAAAGGAAGAGTTGGTTTCAAGTATCATCTATTATCTTTAGGATCTCCAAAATCCACGTTCCCTCGGTACAGGCGTCGAGACGTCCAAAGTTCCAAGTGCATAGTGCACAAATGGCTTCCAAGTCTTCCAAAAGATATCGTTTTTATAAACCCCCTCTCTAAATTTAATATCACACGTCATTTTATCATTTAAGGCTAATTTCCACATTTCACAATACCATTCTTCTATTTTAATATTTACCTCTATTTTCCAATATCTTGCTATTACAATTCTACCCATTATAATCATAATTCTAATCAGTTCTTTCTCATGTTTTGTTAACTCTGGTTCATTAATTATCAATAACAATATAGTTTCTGGTCTCAATATTATTATTCTTTTCATCATTTCACACATCGTTCTTTCTAATTGCTGCCAAAACTTTTTAATTTTCACACATTTATACCACATATGTTCATAAGTTCCCAATTCCGTATTACATCTCCAACATTTATCACTCATTTTTTTATCTATCAGTGATAATCTTAATGGGGTCCAGTACCATTTCCAAACAACCTTAAAATTATGTTCTTTAATCCTAATAGATAAAGTCCTCATAATCCGACTCTTCCAATTCTCGTTCCAATCCAAATCCAATATTTTAATCTTTAGGTCTTCCTCCCAATTCCTTTTCATTACCATTTGTGGATTTCCATCAAAGTTTATAATCTTGTATATCTTACTGACGAGTCCTTTTAACCCAGTTTCATCCTTAATAATTTGAGATACTAAACTTTCAAATTTAGTTTTACTTCTATCTATGTTACATATTCCCCTTACTTTCATAGTCCATTTTTCTACCTGTATTTTTTCAAACCAATTTAACTCCAATTTTTGAATTACTTTTTTCTTCCTACTTTCAGTTCCTAAAGCTCTTAACCAATCTACTATATTTCCTATATTTTCATCCTCAATTACTTTGTTCCGACTTATATTAGTTTTAATCGGCCAACTTTCAGTTGTCTTTCCCAAAAACGTTATATCCGGAATCAGTTTTTTAACAAATTTATTCCAAGTTTTACTCAGCCCCTTTAGCCAATAACTATTAATTGCCTTTTTTGTTTTTGCTCTATCTAAAAACCATATAGACCCAAATCTCTTAATATCTTTTAACTCCAGATCTCCCCAATGACTGTCTCCACCTTTAAGTATTTTTATCACAGTTCTAATATTATACGCCCGATAATAATTAAGTAGGTTGGGAATTCCCAATCCACCCTCTTTTTGGTTTTGATACCACAATTTCTTCATTAATCTTGGTCTTTTCCCACCATTACAAAATTTGTCTAATTTCTTCTGATATTCTTCTATATCTTTCTCTGTCAAATTTAATGGTAGCATCTCAAATAAAAAGTTAAACTTTGGTAATAACATCATTTTACACATTGCAATTCTACCAAACCAAGACAACTTTATCTCTTTATATTTATCTATCTTTTTCTCTACTTCCTTCAACATCACCTCATAATTAATTTTTTTTAATTCTCTAACTTTAAGTGAAAGTGTTATCCCCAAGTATTTCAATGTGTTCTTAGCTCTTATCCCAAATTGTTCTTGCATACTCTCCCACTCCTTACCATCTTTATTCATTAATAATTCAGATTTTGACCAATTTACCTTTAAACCTGTCATTTCTTCAAATTCTATCAAATGTTTATTTATCCTCTTTAAATCTTTCTCTATATCTTTCAAAATAATCAAAGTGTCATCCGCATACAAATTTATCTTATATCCCTTGTAACCTTCCAACTCTTCATCTGCTTCTATCAATTTAATCAAAACCTCCATAACTAACAAAAATAATGTTGGAGACAAGGGACATCCTTGTCTCGTGCCTGCTTCCAATTTAATCTCTTCCGTCATTGTTCCATTCACCTTTACCTTTGCACTACTTTTTTGATACAGTTTTGAAATAACATGTATAAATTTATTACCAAAGCCTAATGCCTCGATAATTACTTTTATAGTATCCCATTGTACAGAATCAAAAGCTTTAAAAATATCTAACGATATTATACCTAATTCATCTCCATTATTCTCTGCTACATCTATAATATTCAATACTCTTCTAATTATATCACTCATATATCTACCTTTAACAAACCCTACTTGATTATAACTTATATATTTGTCTATAAAACTATTTAATCTATTACTTATAATAGCTGTAAATATTTTAGCATCTTGGTTGATTAAAGAAATAGGTCGATAGGACTCGATCCTCTCAAGATCTTTATCCGGTTTAGGAATTATAGATAGTCTTATTCCATGACATCGGGACTTCTCCACCATGTAAAATTCCATTAAATAATTTTTGCAGTTTTGGTATTATTAGTTCTTTAAAATCTTTATAAAATTCCGCAGGTAATCCATCTTCTCCTGGGGTCTTCCCTAATTTTAACTCTTGTATTATTTCGTTGATTTCCTCCTGTGTTATATCTCTTTCCATCAAATCTTTGTATGTTTGATCTATTTTCATACCATATTTTCCAAGATGATTCTTCAATTTTTCTAAATCAATTGATTTCTTTAAATATAATTTTTGAAAAAAATTCCTAGCTACTTCACATTTCTCCAATCTCTTATAACACCTTGTACCTTTTTCATCTATCAGAGAACCAATTTCTCTCTTTTGAGTTTTATTTTTCGCCATCTTTGCCAGTAACCTAGAATTTTTATTACTAAATTCAAAAAAATCCCTATTCAAATATCTTAAATTTTTTTTAACCAATTCAATATCTTCTTCTATCAATTTAGTTTTTAGTAAGGTCAATTCCTCCAAACATTTTTTATCTTTCGTAAGTGAGAATTGGTTCTCCAATATCTTAATTTGTCTTGTATCCTGAACAATTTTAGCTTTGTATTCTCTATATTTCCTGCTTGACAATTTAATACTTTCTCCTCTAAATATAGCTTTCATGGTATCCCAAACAATTTCAAATTTAACCTCTTCATTATCATTCAATTCCCAACTTTCCTTCCATTTTTTGAATATCCATATTTTATCCTCCTCCCTTTTGTACAATTTTTCATCATATCTCCAACCTCTTTCCTTTTTCTCAAAATTAAAATCTATTTCCATCATAACTTCTGCATGATCAGAATCCTTAAAAATTCCCACATCTATTCTATCTACTTTATTCAGCAAATCTTTAGAAACAAAAATATAATCAATCCTTGAATAAGTATTATGTACCTTAGAACAAAAGGTATACACCCTTTCAGAGCCTTTCAACTCTCTCCAAACATCTGCCACACTGTTTTGAAACATCCATTTATTTAAAATTTCCCCTTTATTTGTTTGTCTAAAGCGGGTGGGATTATTACTATCAATTCTATCCCTAATTAGGTTGAAATCTCCCGCCACAATTACTTTCCCTTCACTTTCTGTTTCCAAAATCTTAGTAATTTTATCCAAAAATCCCTTTTGTTTTTCATTCGGTAGATATAAATTAACCAATGTCACTTTTTGCTCGTTAATATTCCCTATAATTATTAAATATCTGCCTTCCTCATCTCTAATTACTTGTTTTTTCTCAAAGTATACCCTATTTGATATCAATATCGCAACTCCTCTAGCTTTGGAAGTCCCAAAAGATTTTTCATAAATTTGCATACCTTTAATATTCATTCTATTAAAATCCTCAGATTTTTGATGAGTTTCCTGCAAAAATAATATATCTGGAGAATCCCTTTTAAATTTAAGTTCCAATCTTTTCCTTTTTATATGATTGCCTGTACCCTTCACGTTCCATGTCATTATTTTTATAAACCGCATTTAAGCGGTAACTTTTTTAATCCTGACCCCTCCTCTTCCTTTATGTGCACACCCAACACCAAACAAAAAAGACATACAAAAACATAAAACTCCACAAACAGTATATAACAAACAACATAAACATAAAACTCAAATATCAGACACAACAACCACAACAAATAACAAGCAATCTTCATCCCCCACATCCTCAATCAGATATCGCCTCTATATAAAGAGTGTGGGGGAGTGGGACATGCCGATGGTCGGGTCACCTCTTCGGGCTGTTCTTTAAATTCCACTTTCAAAAAAAGAAGACAACACTGGCTTCGCCCCAGACTCAGCTTCCTGCTTTTTACTAAGATCCTCCATCTTGTCTGGCGTTCGTTCGGTATCTTCACGAATTTTCTTATACTCAGAAACTGCCGGGGAAATTTCTTTTCTCTTTAAACTCTTGGGATCCTGGCCGCCAATTGCACCTTTTTCTTCCAAAATTGAGGATTCCTCTTGTACTCCACCCATCTTAAGCATATAATCTTTAATTTCTACCAAATCTTCCTCTTTCTCAATCAGCCCAAGCTCCCGAATTAATCTTATTACGTCTGTTTCTGGGGTAATAGTATGCATCCTTCCTTTGTAAAAAAATTTCAGCTGCTGTAGTGGCCTCCAGTTGTACTTAATATCATTGTCTCTCAAAACCTTTGTAACTGGTTTCAAATAATATCTCCAAGATCTGTCTTCCCTGGAAATATCCGGAAAAACTTGGATTTCTTTCTCCTCAAACTTAGGAACACCTTCCAGTTCCCTTATTTTTGCCATAACCTCTAGTTTATCTCCAAGGTTTGCAAATCTTACTAAAACATTTCTATTTGCTCCATTTTGTCTCTTATAACCAATTCTAAAAACACTTACTAGGTCTGCTGCTGTGTATTCAAATCCAAAATCATTCAACCATTTTAACACCCTCTGCTTCAAATCATCCGGTCTATTTTCTGGAATATTACGTATAACAATATTATATTTTCTAGCGTCCTCCTCCAAAAGACTAATTCTCTTGTCTTGCTGCTGATTTTTATAAAAAATTCCCTCTATTTTACGATCAATTTGTGCATCGTGTGCATGAATTTGTTCAATTTCATCTTTAATAAATTTCACCTCCACGTTTTGCTTTACAAAACTAACATTCAATTCACTTATCTGTTCTTTAGCTTTTTGAACTTCCAGTGTCAAATTCCCCACATGATCAGTCAGTGTAGTTAATTTTTCTCCAATTGTATTTAAGGCTCCGAAGATCCGTTCAAGTTCTGAGGGCTGTTGAGTCGTCATTTCAATTCAAAAAAGCTTTTTCTTTTAAAAAAAAATATATTTCTTTGCCAAGAGGGTCTTTTGTGAAGAATAAGGGCAGTGTCCCAAATAAAATAAAGTTGAGCCGGCTTTTAATGCACCAAAGAAGCCAGAAAGAGAGATAGGAGGGCTTCCCCAGTTTATTTAACTTCTTAAGCCTCCATTTTAAATGTAATCCAAAAACTTGCTCGCTACATTCAGCTAACACAATCCACTTTAGAAGAATTTAGAAGAATTCAAAAGTTCAAAGGAGTTGTAATCCACATGCCATCAGCCAACTTCCTTCTTGGTCTTCCGCTTGTGTTTAAAGCCTTGTAGCGAGACAAAAAGCATGCAAATCGTGATATTTGCCAGAACAAAGGGTAGCCCCCTCTTACCTCGGCCGCCTTGCTCAACCCTCTGCCTTCACGGAGAAACGAAACTTTGAAATTCGAGCAGTTCGGGTTGATCAATCACTTTGAAAAAACAATTTACAAGTCACACCGACCTTCCAAAACACCTGTAAACATTTCCAGCTCCTAACGGCGCGTTTTAATCACTTTAATCCACATTTATTAAATAAAAAAAGCCCTGCGAGATGGAGGAAACAACCTCTCTTTACACGAGCATCGCCACGCCCCTATCGATGTCTTTTGTATGCTTTTATTGATGCCTGTTCACCGCCCTGAGTCCCGCAAGGGAGAAGGGTGGTATACAAATAATAATAATAATAATAATAATAATAATAATAATAATAATAATAATAATAATAATAATAATAATAATAATATGACTCTAGTGAATGTGACCTGAACCACAGAGGTTTAGATATAGTGTCCTCCGTGGGTGGAAATAGCCCCCTCGAAAATGACATTGGGTGGGTATTGGCGATGATCAATTAATTTTTGAATAAGGGAATGGTGCCCCAGCCCTTCAAGAAGGCTATTATTCACCCCACTTCTTAAGCCATTGCTAGTTTTGTCCCAATAGACAATTTTCATCCTGTCTCCAGCTTTGTCTTGCTGAGAAAGGTTGTTGAGAAGATGGTCGCACTGCAGTTCCAGAAGATTCTGGATGAAATGGATTATCTGGATCCTTTCATGGCTTAGGCCCATTCCGGGATCAACATGCCCTTGTCACAGTCTCTGTGTCCCAATCACCTCCTGTTTGGACTATTATAATGTGTTCTCTATGGGGCTGGCCTTGAAGAGTATTCAGAAACTTCAGCTGGTTCAAAATGCAGTGGCCCACATAGTTTTGTGCATGTCTCCCCTTTTTTGCGACAGTTGTATTGGCTGCTGATTTGTTTCTGGATCCAATTCAAGGTGCTTGTTAACACTTTAAAGCCCTACATGACTTGTGCCCTGGTTATTTGAAGGTCTGCTTCTTCCCAATTACATTTACCCAGTCTATTACTAAGGCAGGATATGTTGTTGAGTCCCTATTAGAGAAGTACAGTACACCTAGCAGAACCAAGAAAAAGGGCCTCATCAGTGGTGGCTCCTTCCCTATGGAATATCTCCCTCTTGGAGATAAGATTAGCCTCCACAATGCTTTTCCAAAAGCCGTGAAGATATGGTTTGCCAGTAGTCTAGGGAAACCCAGGTTGATGCAAAACTTATCAAGTGGCTGGTTTAATTCTGTTTGTTGTTGCCTGGAAAGGGGGTAGAGGTTTGAGGACTTCTGTATCATGGTTTTTTAATTTGGTAAGCTGCCCAGAGGCAGCGTGTATGAGAAGGGTGGTCGTGTAAATTTGTTTACAAAATAACTATTGCATTCCTATTCCAAAGTGGCTGTGCAAACGTAAATACTTTAAACATTTATGTAAGCATGGATTACAGTTGATTGTTTAGCAGACCTTAATTTATCAGGGATTTTTCCCCCAACTATATCCCTGGATAATAAATGCAGCATGATTTCCCTTTCCACATTGTATTTAGAACTTGCAGTAAAAAATATATATATTACAGTGGTTTTTATTATGGCTTAATGAACATGCTAAGCAGCTTGCTGTACATAATTTGTAAGGATTCTAAATTTAACTTCTCAGTAAACAATTTAGATTCATACGATCACATGAAAAACTACCATAAATAATCTACTAGGAGCGCATTAAGACTCTTGGAGGTCCTAAGCAAAATCATCTTTGTAGTCTGTCATTGTAGTGATTATCTGGATGCTGAAGGTTATAAGGTTGTCCCTGGACGTCATTATTTTAATACATTACAGGGAATAAAGTCTACATTGTGTCTGCGGTATGTACACACACACACATATATGCACATTGGAATAATATTTTAAATATATTTATTTTTTTAGGAGAGGATATGCAAATGTTGATTTTGTTGTTGATTTCATGTATTCTTTTTATTTAAAATGTATTGTAGATCCTAAACACTGTGGATATTATGTCTAATACAGGCACGCAATTTGGTTTCAGAAGTACAAGCTACTTTTCTCTTAGTTAAATTATGCTCAATTCAGCAATTTTTACACCCTTCTTTGTAAAGTTCTTTTCAAAAATAATTATGATGACTACAAGTAGTCTTTGACAAATGATCATAATGGTACCTGCCCATCATGGTTGTAAATTGTGACAGTAGTAAAGCAGATCACCCACACGACTCACCTGATATTACAAGCTTTTCTGTGGCGGTTGTTAACTAGCCACAAGTAAAAATGTTTTGATCTTTAAATTTAACAAAGAAGCATCTCAGTTCTAATGGTGATTCAACCATAGTTTTATTCTCTGCTTCTTTTCTTGTCTAGTTAAAAATAACAGAATTTGATATATGAGTGTGTGCTAATAGAATGGCAGAAGCAATAGAGACAGTAATCATATTATGCTTCTTTTAATTTAATTTCTCCAACAGATATGTATTATATCTTATAAAGCTCTGCTTCATGTTGAGGAACATTGTAGATATTGTTTAATGAACTCAGACTATTTCCAACCACAGCAAAATTGACAGGCAATTATTTTTGTAAAAGAAATTAAAAAAGAAAACAAAGGAGATGGTACATCTTGTGTATCATGTTTTTTCAAAGTCAGATACACTCAGTTTTTTTCGACATCCATATTTTGCCACCACCTTTCAAGAGGATGCATTACTCTTCATCTTTCTCTAAGTGATGAATATCCAACAGGTTGAAGAATAATTTTAATTATCAATTAATCTGAAGCGTCCAAACACGCATAACACATACACCAAAATAATAATAATAACAACAACTCTACCACATATAGGACTTCACAAAAGACCTATCTCAAAGCCTGGAGAACTGCCAAGTTTTTAAAGACTTCCTGAATATCATACGAGTGGAAGCTACATAGATCTCTTTTTTCCAAAACGTTATTTATAGCTGGGCAAGCAAGATCCATAGGAAAAAAAATGTACTAAGCTCCCTCACAACCTACACACTACTTAGATAAAATTGAAGACAATGTCTTGTTAAATCCCATCAAGCTTGACTTCTGGAGACCACATAGACATGAACATTTGATTTCTCTGACAACAGTTCAGAAGAGGTTTTTAGAAGCATTAAAAAAAAATTACCACACACTATAGACTTCCTACAGGCTTTTCAGTGTAATTTAAAATGTTGGAGTTAAAGAGACATGGTGGCACAGTGGTTAGAATAGAATCATGGTGGTACAGTGGTTAGAATGGAGTACTGCAGGGCTAACTCACTGCTCACTCCAGGAGTTCAATTCTGACCAGCTCAAGGTTGACTCAGCCTTCCATCCTGCCGAAGCCAATAAAACGAGGACCCACATTGCTGGGGGCAATATGCTGACTCTGCAATCCACTTAGAGAGGGCTTTAAAGCACTATGAAGTGATATATAAATCTAATTGCTAAAGCACATTATGGCTTAGCATCAAGTTATCTTGGCCAGTTCAACCTGGCCAATCTTGCCAGGAAAGCTATTGGTAGTTTCTCAGGAGATATGGAAAACCAAGAGACAAAAGGATTGTTTTTCTGTAGCAGTGCCAACTCCTTGGTCTCCCATTGGAAAGTAGACTAGCCTTGACTTAGTTGCCTTCCAGAAGCATGTGAAGATAGCACATTTTTAAAACTCAGTGATTACGGTACTCCTATTCCTTAATTTAAGAAGATGCTTCATTTTGTTGTGACCTAGAATTTAATTAGGCTCATTTTGATTGCTGGAAATGGTTGCAATTTGTTCTTTTATATAATTTGATAGTAAATTGCCTCAACCAGCCATTGAGTAGAGGGGATTTTAAAAAAATTGGGGAAAACCTATGATCAAGGTTCTACTCTTTTCTTTGTTAGATATGACTTGCCTAATTCTAAATCATGGTAGTTTTAGTTAGTAAATCATGATTGCTTAAAGAAAAAAAGAAGCCTCTTAGTATAGTACAGATCAAAACTGATTATGCATGAAAAATCAAAAACTCCTAATATAATCACAGTTTTTAATGAATTTGCTCAACTTATTCATAGGTTCAGCAAATCTTATTCATAAGCTGGTTCAGACTCAGAATATAAAATTGCTTCTTAGTGTTTGATGGCATATATGCCAATGTCCGTTTAATGCAGGAAAATTGGTGTGGTAGGGAAATCTATTTTGTATAGTTAATAGCTAAGAAATATAGTTATAGTCATTTAATTTAATTTTAAACTTACTTGTTGTCTCCCATTTGGGAGAGAGGGCAGTATAAAAGTATGAATAAAGTAAAGTAAGTAAAGTTATGTATTTAAAAATTTTAAATATAGTTTATTTATGCCTCACCAATGTTAGCTAAACATGGTTGGTCTTGAAGGCTAAGCAGGCTGTACTTAGTTTGTGGATTGGGATCTGTTGAAATTTTAGAGTTTTTGATTGGATAGAGTTTTTTTAAAAAAGAAAACGGTCCATTAAAAAATTATATGGATACTGTAACAGGAGATGACCTAGACATGAGAACATTCTTTCTTGACCATATTTTGCTGAGTAAATCACAATCGGCTGGGTCTGCATGCTAAAGAATGAATCACAGTGGTTCAATTCATCCAACTTATTAAGGTGAAAGCAATCCCCCTCCCACCAATGATGATTCTGTATATGTGACCCAGATCTGCACAATACTTATAGCTCTAACTTTTACTGGTTCTGTCTTCATTGGGTACTGAAATTCAGATGAGTTTTCTTTGGATTCATGAGCAACAATATACATTAGATTAGTAAGTTAATCAATAAAGATAAATAAAAATAACTCTTTTCAATCTCTAAAGCTCCCTCTTCTCCAAAATACATCCTTTTTTAATGTATTGCTTTTTTGCTTAAGCAGAATATTTAAAATGCTTCCAAAGAACAAAAAGCTCACATTTACCTGTTTCACAATATTGTGCTGGCCCAGAAACAAGAAAAAGTTTAAGTGCAAATCGAAAGCCAAAGAAAAAGTAATTACGGACAAAAGAAAATATCTAGAGGGTATAGAGGTTCAGCCACATTAGTGATTTTATTTTCAGCCAAGTAATTAGCCCTATAAAGCCTATTTATACTCTACCATGGTCTTCCAGCCCACTGCTTCATCTTGCAGTCCCAGACTGTTGGAAGTTTAAAATCTGCAATTTCAACTATTTCAATGGCATCGTAGGTTATGGAAGGCTTTGTGGCAATTCGTGAAAGGCTAAACTAGGGCTTGGTTGTCTGCCTTTTGATGGGCCGCTCTGAGTCACTGTTTTCTATTGCCTATAGCTTCATTCTAGTTTAGATCAGTAGATCTACTGGATATGTATGATTTGTTTTTCACTTGCAATCAACTGCTCTATTTAAGATGCTAGAATTATACTAGTCATGCTTCTGTATACACACATTTTCAAAACTTTGCTTCAAAATTGAGCATCAAAAGAGAATATTGATTATACAATTCAGTGCCATATAAAACCAATAAATTAATTAATACATGTTATTTCTTATTTCAAGGGGTCTATTCAACTTTTAAGCCAGTTAAACATGTCCCACCATGAATTGAAGTACAATGGTACCTTGGTACTCTTCATTAATTAGTTCCGGGAGATGTAATGAGTACCAAAAAGGATGAGTACCAAACACATTTTTCCGTAAGGAATAATGTAGTGAATCACAAAACAACTAACACGCCCTGGCGGCCGTGGCCAGGGGGTCGTTCTATCAGGTTCGCCTGATACGCCAGTTGCGCCCCTTACTAGACCGGGGGGCCCTTCGCACAGTCACTCAAGCGCTTGTGACTTCTCGGCTGGATTACTGTAACGCTCTCTACATGGGGCTCCCCTTCAGGTGCACTCGAAAGCTACAGTTAGTGCAGAATGCGGCCGCGCGGGTGGTTATGGGTGCCTCAAGGCAAGCCCACGTAACACCTCTCCTGCGCGAGCTGCACTGGCTGCCTGTGGCCTTTCGAGTGCGCTTCAAGGTGTTGACTACCATCTTTAAATCGCTCCATGGCTCGGGGCCTAGCTATATACGAGACCGTCTCCTGCCCCATACATCCCTTCGTCCGGTCCGCTCCCACAGAGCGGGCCTACTCCGGGTGCCGTCGGCTGGGCAATGCCGGCTGGCGACACCCAGGGGAAGAGCCTTCTCTGTGGCGGGCCCGACCCTCTGGAACGACCTACCCCCCGACCTTCGCACTACCTCGGACCTCCGCCGCTTCCGCCAACGTCTTAAGACGTACTTATTCCAAATAGCTGGCCTAGGATAGCCCCCCGCTTCTGACTTTTAAACATAAATTATAATTTGGTTACGGTTTTAATAATGGGTTTTAGCACGGGTGAATTAATTTAATATATTTTTAATTGATGTATATTGTATTTATGGTTTTATATAATGCCTGTGCGCCGCCCTGGGTCCTAACAAGGAGAAGAGCGGGGTATAAATTTAATAAAATAAATAAAAAATAAATAAAAATAACACTAACAAGTTCTAGCTTGTGTATGTTGAGTACCAAACAAACAATAAGTACTGGGACAAAATGTTCACATCAAAATGTATTGAATATAATATTTGATGAGTTTCAAAGCAGTTGAGTACCAAGGTACCACTGTAAAATGAAAGAAGAAACCCATATTGCAAAAACAGGAGAGACGGTGAAGCGTCAAGTGGACCACATTATTAATACTTTTTCAATCATAAATCATATCACTCACTTGTTTTGGAATGTGAAGTCCCAATTTCAGATGGAATAAAATATTCACTTTTTAGAGCAGAATTTAATGTCCAATTACTAAGTTATTTGGTGTTCTTCAAGTCACATAAAACCCAATTCTCCTTATAACAAAAATATCAAATCGTAACAAAAACATTTTAATAAGCCACTCCAGAAATCAAATATGTGGCACACATGTTCTATATGACATGGATATTAAAGCTAAACATATACATTTATTTTCATGTTATATTCTACTTAGTATAAATCTCAAATGTCATAGAAAAAGGGGAGCAAGTCATTGGCAATAGATACACCAGACATGCAACAAATACTCTGAATGTATTCCAGAGAGATGCATATTCTCTATAAGCTGCTGAAAAATATCCTCCTGGGTCTATTTCTATTCTATTTGTTTTGAATGGAAAATATACTGTATAAATAGCATATCAGAATGCTATAAGCAAAACTATTTAAAGACTTACAGTTTAATCTAACACATTAAAACTAGGCTGGAAATACTCAATACTTCCTAAGAATTGAATTCTTAGGAAAATTGTTGTGCTAATGGTATAGCATTGTTTTCCTTTTGTTACTCTGTATGATTGTCCTATAATTCAATTTATTTAATTTTCAAACATACAAATTATTGTTCAAAACTAAGAACAAATAACCAATATAAATAATAATAAATCTGTAATGAATACATATATTCAGTACCTTAACAAGGGTAGAAGGAATGCTCGGAAGTATATACAGAAACAAAGCTATAATTAAATGTATGAGAGGTCCTTGGAGGTCTCTGAGCTTGCTTGCTTTCTTGCTGACATTTCATTACCCTAAATAGGTAACATCCTCAGTGCTAGTAAGGGGTGTTGTTTGCTGTCAGTTTATATTCTGGTGACTTGCTTGTCTGTGTGGGTTTGTGTGGTTTTAAGAGATTCTTAGGTTGGGCTATTAACTGATGGCTCTTTTACAGTTCCTTAATTGGGATATTGTTTACTTGGTTATTGGTTACCTAGAACTGATGATGTTACCTAGTTAGGGTAATGAAACATCTGCAAGAAAATAAGCAAGCTCAGAGAGCACCAAGGACCCTCATTTCAATCCTGAGCTACAAATATTTGCTTTTAATTCAATGTATGTTAACTGTTATATAGTATTTAAACTATAATGTGGTATGAAAGTTACCTTTTGGTATTGTAGAGTTGATATAGGAACTATGGATAATGACATCAATATCTCTGTGCATGGTGATGTGTTTGTCATGGTATGGTTTGGACACCTAGAACTTTTCTAGATCAGATCAGTAGCTTGCATGAGATGTGCTAAACAATCTCAATGTTCAATATTAAGGCTCCCCAATCAAAAAAAGGTCTTTACAATATGCAAGAATCTATATGAATCACTTTCTCTTTCGATCAATGTATGCATACATAATCGCTTAGCTTTGCTAGGAAAAAGTAATGTGACACATTATTCATGCACGTGCTGAGACATCTAGAAGCATCTATAAAAGCAGCTACATGTTCCTAAAAATGACATGACTGCTTTAGTGGTTCAGAATCACTACTTTACGCAAAGGTCTGTGTGTTTTGAAGTACCTCATTTCAAAAGATTTACACAGCAGTTACAGGTACTTTCTACAACTGCTTGTTTAATTCTTATCAATTCATAACTCTTCAATTTCTTCCATGAGAAAGTTTGGTATATAATCTAAAAATGCATTGTGTTGAGAAAAGACAAGAACAGACTATAGTTAATGGCTTATTAATTAATGGACCCTTGGTATTATCAAAGAACACAAGCAGAATCCTGTTGGATTGAGTCAATGGCTCATAGAGGACAACATCCTTTCTCATAAAAGTTATGAAAATGAAAAAGTCCAAAAGCAGAATGTAAAGGCACCACATTGGGGTAGATTAATTCATAAGAACTTACATTATTGAATTATTCTGACACAACAGGAATAGCAACAATGCTCATTTCCCATATTGCTAATTCTTCTGAGTATCTACAGTCTACTGGCCTTAGACAAGTAAGGACCAAAACCAGTAGGCTCTTTCCTTGCCAATGCAGCAATTATTTATATACATTGTATAGTAAATTTCCGCAGAAATATTCTAAGTATAATTAGTTAGGAGAATAGTTTGCTGGTCAGTGCAACATAACTATCCATAAAAAGACTGAATGATACCCATCAGAAGATGCTAGATATTCTCTTTAAAGCAAGGCTCTAGTCCCTTCCTTTAGGGATCCCAAAACATACCCAGACTGCAACACGATAGCAGTGTTACAATATTTTACGGGCTGTCACAAAGATGAGGGTGGGTCAACCTATTCTCCAAAGCACCTAAGGATAGGACAAGAAGTAAGAGATGGAAATTTATCAAGGAGACAGCCAACCTAGAACTAAGGAGAAATTTCCAGACAACCTAGAACTAAGGAGAATAATTAACCAGTGGAATGGTTGCCTCCAGAGGTTCAATTCATACAGGCTGATATGCAACTCAGTGTATGAATACTATCCAAATTTTTTGGCTATGAATACGCATGCATCATTTTGCACTATAGAATTGCAACTGCTTATATACAAGGATAGATTTATCAGCTCTAATTGTATACATCTGGAGGTTATGAAATAATATTATTTGAACGCTATATTTGCAATTCTCTATATGCTGTCTGAGAAGTAAATACTACAGAAAAACAGCCCTAAGAAAGCAAAGGATATAAAATTATCAAGAATTTTCCAGGAGGAAAAAAAGATAAATTAAGTAATCTTTTTCACTGACATGAAAAATAAATCATGCACACTTGGTTCCAAGTCATAAATTTTCATAATTTGAGTACAGCAAAGTAGCTATATATAATTATGAACTTATTCAAGAACATTCTGTACAAATTCAATAGTTATTTGTTGGTAACAGTATGTGGATAAATCAAATAAAATGTGAAGTGATTTCACTGGAATTATGTTGATTGAGAATAAAAAATCCATGATAAAGTTAGTGGCAGCATGTGCAAGTGTCAAGAATGAAAACATCATGTAATAACTATATACACAATGTTGTTCAAATAAGATCACATTTCAATAAGAATATGATGATTAATAAGGTTGAAGTATGAGGCCTGGACTGTAAAAAATTGAAGATGGCAATGAAGACAACTAGAAAAAAATCAGACTTGTCTAAATTCTAGCAGGCCAGATATGGAGCCTAAGAATTTTAATTGTTTTAAAAAACACTTGAAGAGAAGCAACTCTAGACAGGGAAGGATGAATGAGATCACTGTTTAACTTTTGTCCACAATAATGTTTCTCCACTTGGTTACCTGCCTCACTGCTTGTAGTCAGCTGTCTTTGCTTGTCATTTGGGAAAAAAGAAAAAAGGTTCAGATTAAGAAAAAGTTAAGCTTGTCTTCCTTCCTTTAATTCTCAATTTCAAAACTTATTTTTAACAACTATAATAAGTATTTGCTTCTATATGAGTGTTTAATGTGAAATCAACAATATCTAAGCCTACTATATTTGAGCTACAAAAAACCCGATACCATTGCTAGATAGTAGCAAAGAAAGTTGGTTGTTACCTACGTTCATATAATCACCATCACCATCAGTATCATGCAAACATTTCTGATTCTTAAATTGATATTCTTTCCAAGGTCAAAAGCTTAAGCTAGAATTTCTACTAAAAACCTAGCCTGTATGCAGTGTGGACATTATTAGTATTGTACCCAAATGTACACGGACAATATTAAATTGCACTAAAGTTTTCTACATGCTTACAACAGAGTTGGATAAACTGGTTGGCTCCAATTATCTGGCCTGTAGCCATGCTAACTGGGGTTTGTATGAATCAAAATTTAAGAAATCTTACAGTATCAGTGTTGCAGACACTTTGAAGCTGACTATCAGCAAGAACTATCTCAAAGCATTAATCTTCAACTTATTATTTTGCACAAATGCACATAAAAATACTATTCCAGATTTGTGTTTATTGAAAGCATACGTATTCTTTTTTCTTAGCACAAATTTCTTTTACATACAGCAATAGCACTTGAACTCATGTACTGCTTCATAGTGCTTTTGCAGCTCTTCTAAGTGGTTTACAGAGTCAGCATATTACATATAAAAGATATATATCTACATATCTATATCTATCTATTTATATCTACCTACAATAAATAAAAATATACAATTTTTTTATTTGAACTACATTATTAATTAATTTAGTGGACATGCAAAGCTTGCCTTTACAGTGTGGCCACTCCCGTGGAAACAACTTTAAAGACAACTATAAACAGAATCATCTTTTTCCAGTCAATAGTATACCAAAATCAGGATGAGATGGAATAGTTTTTCAAAGCTGTTTGGAGGATCATCTGCAGCAATTTATATTCATTGCATTTAGGGGCTTGCATTATACCAGACTGCAAACATGAAGAGTCCCCTATTTTAACTTTACATTCAGTCTTATATTAGTTAAAGCAGCTCCTAAACCTGCAAAGTTGTGTGTGTGTGGGGGGGGCGGGGGGGGGGGATATGCTTGCCAGATGCAAAAGATTCCTTAAAATTTGTACACTGCCCAGTGTCACTTCTCTAAGAAGGGCAGCCATATACATTTTGATACATAAATAAATGGATTTAATGTCTTCTGCAGGTGCTGGATAAAAAGAAAAGGTTGATGATGCAAAAGTGCAGGGAGAAAGACAGAAGTTTATTTTTCTCCAAAGAATATTCTTATTTGAGTAGGGTTTTTGTGGCAGTCTATGAATAACCACTCTTCTTATTTTGGCAAGAGCTGATCCTGCAGAGAACTTGACAAGTCGACTTACCCGGCAAGAGGCAAATCTATTATAAGGCAAGCTATTTACCTTATAAGAAGTGACAATCCTCCTAGGCTCAGCTCTTGGCGGCGATCCAGACGCAGAAGGAGAGAGGATGCTAAAGGGACTGCTTTTGCAGCTACCTCCTGCTATTGAATGTCCTCCGCCGCCGCTCTTGCTGCCACTTCCTCGCATCTGGAAGCCCCTCGGATCCTTCAGTCCCCTTCGCTTGCTAGGTTCATTCACCGGGCGCTGTGCGGCAGCTTCAAGAGATAGAAAACTGGCAGGACGCCTGGCCAATCCGAAGCCTCAATAATCTGCCGGCTTGGTGCGGAAACCAATAGAACAACAGCAACAGACGCCGGTTATACCAACGGGGGAGGGCGGGTTATCACCGCAAATGGGAGATGGGCATCTGTTTCTGGTCATTCAAGTCGAGGGCGCGTTAGGTGAGCGCGGAAGGCTGCCCTTGTTTATTTCTTTTTGTAATTGCCCTTCTCCAGAGGGTTTTTCCTTTGGGCGGGACAGATTTCATTTTCAATTGAAGCCAAAGCAATTGATACATTTCATTTGTACTGTAAAGTGCAAGGCTTTGAAGTTCAAAGCCCGAGGCAGGTTTTTTTTAAGAAAAAGATTTATCTTTTTTTAAGCGTTACGATCAATCAAAAGAGTTGCCTGACGTCTTTCAAAGAGCAGCTATATCAATTGTACAGCTCTTCTTTTATTGTATTACAGATTTCAATGGTATATAATATATACAATAGTATATAAAACAGGTGAATGCAGTACATGGAAAATGCAAGGCAGCGGCAGCTGTGCTTATTTAGGAATTCAACGGATTTCTTCCCATGTAAAATGTCATGATAAACACTTTCAAAGGTAATAAGAGCACCTCTTGATATATAACAACTGTAGCAAATCTCAAAAGTTTTGGATTTTATATATACTACTTTTAGGAGTTACATTGATACACTATTGTGCATTTTAAAAAATATGTATGATGAAGTTGACATGCTCTGTGCTTTATAATCTTATTTATTCTTGAAATATTTAAACACCACACTGATTTTTCCGCTGACAATAAGGCACATATTAGTTAGCCCCAAATTCTTTGTCTACTTAAAGCAGGGGTCTCCAATCTTTGCAACTTTAAGTCTGAAGGACTTCAGCTCCCAGCTTTGCTGGCTGGAGAACTCTGGGAGCTGAAGTCCTTCAGACTTAAAGTTGCAAAGGTTGGAGACCCCTGACTTAAAGTACAGGTTGATAGTAAGGGGCAGGAGGAATATATATAAAGTAAGCTAAGACGCAAGGGTGCTGTTGATTTGGGAAGGTGTAAAAATAATGTTAGGGAAAGAAAAGAAAGTGGACTTATTTAACGCCTTTGTGCCTGAATTCTTCCAGAAGTAGGTGAGGAGCCCTTCAAATATGTTAGAAGAAAGAGAATGCGGAATGCAACTGAGGACTAACAAAGATATGGTACGATTCTACAGTATATTATTACTTCCTTTAAACAAATTCAAGAAATAGATGTCAGAGAGCTGACTGCAATCTTTGAAAATCTAGAGAATCATAGAACTTTTGATTTGGAAAGTTTTAGTTAGAATCAACTTTGGAAATCATCCGCTTAAACACACATGCGTGCGTGTGCGTGCGTGAAAGCGCGCATACACACACACAATCACACAGCATAGGAAATAATTATTGCAGCATTTCAAAAGATAGCAATCCAGAGTCCAGCCTCTGTTGATGGACAGTTTACCATCCATGTATTAGGGAATGTTTGTACATGTATATCTAAGTATCAAACGTGTATATGAAAAGTTAGGATGTATGTTTGTAGAGTATATAAAGACCTTCTTTGATTGTAGCTATCACCTCTCTAATACTCTGACAGTCCTAAAAGCACTTTATTACAATATGGCTGTTTCAGTATTTTAAAGATCTTCAAGCAAGGTAGACTTCTGGAAAACTATTATTATATGCTTTATTTATTTATTTTTTAAAAGTAGTTTTTAAAGTGCCAGGTTAATGTAGTGGTTAGGGCATCAGGTTGGAAACTTGGAATTCTAGGCTTGTTAGACACAAAATCAGCTGGGTCACCAAGAGCCAGTCACTCTTTCTCAGCCCTAGGAAGGAGGCAATGGCAAACCACTAACAAAACCATCAATTGCCAAGAAAACTGCAGACACCAGGAGTCAAAAATGATGATGCTTAAAATAAAAAAGTTTTTAAAGTAACTTTGTGAAATGGTTATGTGAATCAGCAATGTAGGGCATGTGACAAGCAAATCCTAATCTAAGAGATTTTCTCTTCATCTGCACTCAGCAACGTAATCAGCTTTCCAGCCTTCTGCTTCACTTATCCTATGTTTAAGATAGATTTATATGAATTACACAGCCACAGAATGAATGAATCGTGCTATATAAAGAATTTTAATACTATTTCTTTTTTGGCTCATAAAATTATAGGACAACTAAAGTTAATACCTTTATTTATAACTTACATATAAGAAATACTGCTGCAAACAGTAAGGTATATTTTTAGGAGTGAGAAATTGATGAAGACTTCTTCTGAAAGATGGCAAATAACTGTAGCTGAGATTAAGTTTTGTTTAAGTTCTTCAAACAAAATAATTAATAGAATGGTGATCAACAAATGGTATGTATTTCATAGGGACAGTGTAGTATTCATGAAGTCCTGTGAGCAACATTTGATTCAGTTCCTTCAGAATAAATTAGTAAGTAGTTTGCAATAAACAGAATGAGACTGATTCACTTTAGTGGGCACCATGTAATAATAATTATATTTATTATATGACATTATCATTTAAACAAGTGCATTTACCTTCAGAAATACAGTTTTGTTTTAAAAGAGTATCAGAGCATAAGCTCATATTCCATAAAATAAGATTTAGGCAGTTATGTTTTACATTAAAGTAGTGAATAACAGTAGTAGTATGTTACTATTTTTATAGAAGGATTTCAGAGATGCATAGAAGAGCAAGGACAGAGAATAAAAGATTGCATAATTCTATTTCTGATCCAAGTTTCCTCTTTCTTTATAAATTCTCACAAATTAGGAATTCTGGAGGCTATAGTCTCAACACTGAGAACATCAGTGTTGCTAAAATAGTATTCATTCATTCATTCATTCATTCATTGGTTCATTCATTTTTATCCAACCTTTATTATTTTTTATAACTAACTCTAGACAGCAAACATACCTAATACTTCCTCCTCCTCCTATTAGTTGTATTATACTTTGGAGCAATAACTCAAGTTTTGGGAAGAGATAGTTGTTCTAATCTACAAAAAATAATGAAGCCCCTTCTCTGCCTTATCAATTTCCATTCTTCAGAATGAGAAGAGGACAACTTCATAGCACTGACATGCTAGATGGATCCTATGTGTCTATATTTTATTTTTTATTTTATTTTTATCATATTTATATCCCGCCCTTCTCCGCAGAGGACCCAGGGCGGGACTATAGCACTTAGATTTAATGGATAGGCCACAAGTGTAAAGTGTAAAGTTCTGCATTTACTCTGATTATTCAGAGAATTGCCTAAAACTACTAGGGCTAGGCAAACCCTCTTTAAAATCAATGGACTTAAATTAAATAAGAAATTTAACTTTGATGTTTACCTTCTTACTCTACAAAAGCATTAAGAAAGCTGTTCACATATTCAAAGAAGAAATCCTTTTCTGAAAAATTCCAAGATTGCCTTCTTAAATTAATATTAGTTTATGGCAGCAGTCATTAATTCTACTTCCTTCAAATATATTAAAATTGTAGCTTCCAGAGTTTTAAGAAAAAAATTCTGATGATTTTTGAAGAAAAACATTCCAGATTTAAATTCTGATACTTTAAAGAAGATTTTCTGTGTGCATCTATCTGCAGGAATAATAATAAGAGTTATTGATAATTAGCTTGTACAATAAAGGATTCTTGATCAAGCTCAGAAGAGATAAAATACAGTGGGCTTACTTACATTTCTTGTCTTATAATCGATCCTTAGTTATGTGGTCTGTTTGCAATTACCTTCTTGACTTTTACTCCAATTTACTTTTTTTTCTTGCAAAATCTTATTCTTTCCGATTATGTTGTGGAAATGTACAATGGAAAAGGTCAATCTTGGTCAATCTTACAAAAACAGCACTTGCTTCTGGGATGGAGCCTAGGGATGCCAAGGAATGGAGCAGCCTGTTGTCCTTTCAATGCGAGCGCCAGAGATCTTCCAGAGGTAAGTGTACAATTGGTGATGAGGGGTGGGTGGATAGGGTGATGAAGCACCGGAAGAGATGCCTAGAGAGCATTTGGAGGTCCACTCGATCCGAATCTGACCGAACACGGGTAAGGTCCCATTTACGGACCTACCTTGTGGCGATAACAGCGGCCAAACGTACTTATCTCTCCGCTCTTATTGCTTCTGCAGATAACTGCCCTGCCGCCCTGTTCAGAGTGACCCGCTCCCTCCTTCAACAGAGGTCACGGGAAGCTCCGCTGCAGGGCCGTGCAGGGGAGTTTGGATGTTATCTGCTCAGATCCGGGAAGAACTGGCCTCCAATGAGGTTAGTCCGGACGGGTGGGCGGAGGCAGGTCTTGAGACCATTTTATGGGAAGAGTTCGACCTTGTGACTCCAGATGACATGGACAGGTTGCTGGGGTGACTGAATGCTACCACATGTTTATTGGACCCGTGTCCCTCCTGGCTTGTATTGGCCTCCTGGGAGGTGACACGAGGCTGGCTCCAGGAAATAGTGAACACTTCTTTGAGTGAGGGGTCTCTACCGGCCATCTTGAAAGAGGCGGTGATGAGGCCCCTCCTCAAGAAGCCTTCCCTGGACCCAGCAGTGTTAGTAAATTATCGTCCGGTCTCCAACCTTCCCTTCTTGGCAAAGGTTGTTGAGAGTCTGATGGCATGACAATTCCCTCAGCACCTGGAGGAAACTGTCTATCTAGACCCGCGCCAGTCTGGTTTCCGACCAGGGTAGAGCACAGAGACGGCATTGGTCGCGTTGGTGGATGATATCTGGAGGGCTCAGGATAGAGGTCATTCCTCTATTCTGGTCCTATTAGACCTCTCAGCAGCTTTCGATACCATCGACCATGGTATCCTATTGCACCGGCTAGGGGGGTTGGGGCTGGGAGACACCGTTCTGAGGTGACGTGCGGGGTGCCTCAGGGATCAGTCTTCTCGCCCCTCCTGTTCAACACCTATATGAAGCCGCTGGGTGAGATCATCCGTGGTTTTGGGGTAGAGTTCCATCAGTACGCTGATGATATTCAGCTGTACATCTCTACCCCTGACCACCCCAATGATGCCATTGAAGTGATGTCCCGGTGTTTGGAGGCCGTGCGGGCCTGGATGGGGAGGAACAAGCTTCGACTCAACCCGTCCAAGACTGAGTGGCTGTGGTTTCCGGCGTCACGATATAGCCAGTTGGTACCATCTCTGGCTATCGTGGGCGAGTCATTAGCCCCCGCGGAATGGGCTCGCAATTTAGGCGTCCTCCTGGACTCTCGGCTGTCTTTGGATGACCATGTGACAGCGGTGGCCAGGAGGGCCTTCTATCAGGTTTACCTGATACGCCAGTTGCGGCCCTTTCTAGATCGTGACGCCCTAACGCACGGTCACTCAAGCCCTTGTCATTTCCCGCCTGGACTACTGTAATACTCTCTACATGGGGCTCCCCTTGAGGTGCACCCGGAGACTCTAGCTAGTACAGAATGCGGCCGTGTGGGCGATTATGGGAGTCTCTCGATACTCCCATGTAACACCTCTCCTGTGCGAGCTGCACTGGCTGCCTGTGGCTTTTCGGGTGCACTTCAAGGTGCTAGTAACCATCTTCAAAGCGTTCCATGGCTTGGGACCTGGCTATTTGCGGGACCGCCTCCTACCACATACCTCCCTCCGACCTGTTCGCTCCCACAGAGAGGGCCTCCTCAGGGTGCCGTCTGCTGGACAATGCCGGCTGGCGACCCCCAGGGGGAGAGCCCTCTCTGTGGCAGGTCCTGCCCTCTGGAATGACCTGCCCCCTGACCTTTGTACCATCACAGATCTACTCCTCTTCCGATGGACCTGAAAAACATATCTATTTCATGCGGCTGGCCTAGCATAGTTTTTAACAATATAGTCCCAGTTTTATAATAATTTTATAATTTTTATTTGCTTTTAACCATACGTTTTTAGCACAGATTTAGTATTTAATCTATTTTTAATTTTTATATTGTCATTGTGTTTTACTACTTTTTATTCTTCTGTGCACTGCCCTGAGTCCTTCGCGAGATAGGGCGGTATATAAGTGTAAATAATAAATAAATAATAAATAGGGAAGAGGGGATGTGTCTTGGGGGGTGGGAAGCTGGGCTAAGACCTGCAGTATCCCTGAGGGATGAGATGTCCCAGAAAGGAGGTCTTGGAGGCCAGGCAGACCTTGGTCTGTGCTAGGCTTTCCAGGGCCTCCCCCACCCCTGAGGCACCCAATGCTCTTTTTAACAACCCATGCAGTCATATCAAGGAGAACAGGAATGGGATGGTTAAGTGAGGCAATCATGTGGTGCCCCACTTACTGATAGGTTCCATTATGGTTGTAACTTGAGGATTACCTATATCGATACCCTAAATTGTAATGAATACTGGTGGAATATTTCTGTTTCCTTTACTTTTAATACTGCAAATTATGTAAGCAATAAAATGTCAATAATTTTAATTAATGTGCAAATAATCTTAATATTTACAACAAAACAGTAAGAAAGAAAGAGTACCTGTAGATTTTCCCCTTTGCCAAAACTAATAACCATTGCAGAAATAGATAAATGCTAACAAGCTAACATAATTATGCCCAAGGTTTTCAGCAATACTGAGGTTTTAATGGAAGGCAGACTCTGTGAAAAGAAACCATGTTTCCTGTAAAATGTCAACATGACAGAGCCATGGCGGCACAGTGATTAGAATGCAGAATTGCAGGCTAACTCTGCTAACTGCAAGCAGTTCGATTCTGACTGGCTCAAGGTTGACTCAGCCTTCCATACTTCCAAGGTTGGTAAAATGAGGACCCACATTGTTGGGGCAATAGGCTGACTCTGTAATTTACTTAGAGAGGGCTGTAAAGCACTGTGAAGTGGTATATGAATCTGCTATTGCTATTGCTAAACTAATTAGTTGTATGATCTGTATCAGCTTGCCAGTTCCTACCTTGGTGCTCCTCACTGGTTTAGCAGAATGGACCTCTACATATTCTGAATGAGCAGAAAAAACAGTAAAAGGAAATCTTGAAGTGAAAGGTCCTTAGTGCTCTCTGAGCTTGATTATTTTCTTGTAGAAGTTTCATTATCCAAACATCAATGGATTGATGACATTGCCTGATTGCAGACATAAAATATCTGCAAACCCCAGCCAAGCTCAGACAGCACCAAGGACCCCTCATTTCAATCTTGAGTTACAAATATTCTCCTCTTTTGGAATCTTGACACAATTCTGCAATTGGATCTCGTGATTTTCCCACCACTGCCATATAGTGGAAATGATTATATGAATTAATTTCAAAGAGTAGTAAATAGAACACTTATGCAATTTAAAACAGAAGCAGTTTCAGATAATACTAATTACTAAAAATAGATCTTCCTTTCATATGACATTAAGTTTGGGCAATAATAATCAGCTTTATGCTGCATCCAGGGGAATAAAAAGCATGCAATTCTCTTATCCCTTCGGCCGATTCGCTCCCACAGAGAGGGACTTCTTCGGGTGCCGTCCACTAGGCAATGCCAGCAGGCGACACCCAGGGGAAGGGCCTTCTCTGTGGTGGGCCCAACCCTCTGGAACAACCTATCCCCCGAAATCAGAACGACGGACCTCTGCTCCTTCCGCCAGAAGTTAAAGACTCACTTCTACCATCAGGCCGGCCTGGCCTAACTTTTTATACCTAGCTGCAGAAAGAAATTGCTTAATTAGAATTTTAAGGGGTAATTGTTAGGGTTTTAGGGGTTTTAATATTGATTTTAGCACAGGGGTAATTTAATTCGGTTTTAATATTTTGTATATTGTTGTATTTATTAGATTTTTAATTTCTGGGCACCACCCCTAGTCCCCATGGGGGAGAGGGGGCGGTCTATAAATTTAATAAAATAATAATAAAAAAATAATTATTAGTTTCATAAGAAATGTAATGAAAAGCCAGTGGATGCCATATAGTAGAAAAGAGAAAGAATATGAGTTAGTCTGTTTTCAAGGCTTTTGATATACAGTGGTACCTCGCTTCACGAACGCCTCTCTTCACGACCAATTCACTGTACGACCAGAAATTTTCCAAAAAATGTGCTCCGCTGCACGAACCCCGCCTCGCTTCACGTACAGGAGCCGCGGACATTTTATCTACGAACGAATGTTGTGAGGGAGACGGGTGTGTGTGTGGAAGCGAAGGCAGGGGGGAAGGAGCTGCCTTCCCGGCCGGGCTCCGCAGCTGAGGGGCGATGGAGCAGTTTGCGCGGTTTGCTCCATCGCCCCTCAGCTGCGGAGCCCGGCCGGGAAGGCAGCTCCTTCCCTCCTGCCTTCGCTTCCACACACACCCCGCGAGCGGCTGCCAGCATGACTTTCGCCCGTCTCTTTCTGGGCTCCGCGCTTCTGGGAAGCGTCCCGACAAGCAGAAGCGCCGAGCCCAGAAAGAGACGGGCGAAAGTCATGCTGGCTTGCTCCATCGCCCCTCAGCTGCTTTACATTGAACCCAAAAAACAAGGTCAGAACGGATTAACCGGATTTACATTGAACCCTATGGGAAATTGTGCCTCGCTTCACGACCAATTCGCAACACGAACAGAGTCAGTTCACGAATTAAGTTCGTGAAGCGAGGTACCACTGTATAATTTCTTAATTGTAATTTATTCTGAAGATATCATTTAGAAAATCTTTGATCGCTATGTGTCAGTGATTATGTGCAATCCCAAGCATATTTATGAAGTGTAACATCCTCTGTCTTTAGTAAGCTCTATCTCCTTCTAAGTCTTAGAGAGTTGTTGACTCACAATGCATTTGCTCTAATGAGAAATTATTTGTTCTGAAAACCTGCTCTTCTGCTTCATTCTTCCCACTGGTAATTGAACTTTTTTTTTTCCAGAAGTGGGCTCAAATGTTCTTAGATTTGGTTCCCTTCAATTCCAACCAAAAGGTCTGTGCAAAGCATTTAAAATGGACACATCACAAAGCATTTTGTACAGTATGAAAACTATGGTTTCTAGAAGGGTTAGTGCAGCTGTGTCCTCCGCCTATTGGAATGCATGCAGATGGTTTTGGTTCTCTCTCAAACCAAAATTACCTCAAAATTATAACATGTGTGGTGATATCATGATACAAAATTTACCTTTACATATTTCCATCCTGATATGTGACTCTTAAATACAAATTGTAGAGGCTGCAACCCTTTGATGGTTGCCCCTGCCTTGTTCCCCTGGAAATATCTGTGCACAGACAGTTCAATTTGCTGGCAATTCTAATATTTATTTATTTATTTATTTATTTATTTATTTATTTATTTATTTACTTACTTACTTACTTACTTACTTACTTACTTACTTACTTACTTACTTACTTACTTACTTAAATTTATACACCGCCCTATTTTCCCTTGGGGGACTCGGGGCGGTGCACAGAAAGATAAAAACCCACAACACATACAAAATATAAAAAGACAATTAAATTATTACATCTGTGCTAAAATTAAGATAATTCAAAAGTTAAAACCATTAAATATCAAAATTTAAAATTATACCCTTAGTCTATGTCAGGCCGGCTAAAGAAAGAAATGTGCTTTTAACATCCGACGGAAGAGGCGTAGGTCCGAGATGGTATGGATATCGGGGGGCAGGTCGTTCCAGAGGGCCGGGCCCGCCACAGAGAAGGCCCTTCCCTTGGGAGTCGCCAGCCGGCATTGACCAGCTGACGGCACCCTGAGGAGGCCCACTCTGTGGGAGCGGACAGGTTGAAGGGAAGTATGTGGCAGGAGGCGGTCTCTCAAATAATAGAAGTGGTAGCTGAACATATACACAAATGTTCAGCCTGCCTGGAAAAACCTTCAAAGGTGTTGCATGGGATGTTTCCACAAGTGCTAATATTTTGGAAAGGGATGCCAATATATATTTATTTTGTAAAGTACTAATAGAAATTGGTCAGATATAGAGTCCTTCTGTTATGATTTGAAACCAAAAAAAAACTTTCTCAGTCAGAAGAGTCAAACTGGTGAAGTGCAGGCCAGATGTGTCATAGGCAGGCCATGCCCACCCCAGCTCTGTGATTGGGGAAAATGACACAAAACACCACGTGATGGGAGTGTGATGCCACAAGTTTGACACCTGTGTTCTAAGTCATACTTTCTACTGCTTGCCTTCTATAAAAATATTACCCGTGTTCAATGCATTGACATAAATGTTGTTCAAAGTTCTGCAGAGTAATGTAGTAAGAATTGTTGGCAATTCTGAGTTAGAACAAAATGAGGATTTTAAGTGAATGAATCAAAAGAAAGACATGTCTATATTGTATTATACAGTTCCTTCTCATAGTTTTACTATTGTCTGGTTCATATTATTTTTAGAAGTCAATCATCTGTTAGAATTCAGGCTATGTTTTTCGTCAGATTAGATATATGGCTATTTGTACGTAACTTAATTCTTAAATACTAATAAATACAAATTCTGGAAATAAGGATTTTGTTATTTATTCTTGAACTAGCTGTACCTGGCCAATCAATCTGTATACCTGCACACACAAACACGTACAAACAACCACCGTATAACCCCCAACCTACCTACCTACTGTATTTCTTCCTCTCTCCCTCTATATATCTACCTACCTACCTACCTACTGTATTTTTCCCTTTCTCTCTCTATCCCTCTACCTACCTACTGTATTTCTCCCTCTCTATCTATCCACCTACATACCTACCTACCTACTGTATTTTTCCCTCCCTCCCTCTATCCCTCTACCTACCTACCTACTGTATTTCTCCCTCTCCCTCTCCCCTCTACCTACCTACCTACCTACCTACCTACCTATATACGAGACCGCCTCCTGCTCCATACATCCCTTCGTCCGATCCGCTCCCACAGAGAGGGTCTTCTTCGGGTGCCGTCGGTGGGGCAATGCTGAATGGCAACACCCAGGGGAAGGGCCTTCTCTGTGGCGGGCCCGGCCCTCTGGAACGACCTACCCCCCGACCTTCACACTATCTCGGACCTCCACCTCTTCCGCCAACGTCTTAAGACGTATTTATTCCAACAAGCCGGCCTAGGATAGCCCCCCGTTTCTGACTTAAAAAAAAATATTATAATTTGGTAATGGTTTTAACATGGGTTTTAGCACGGGTTCATTAATTTAATATATTTTAATTGATATTTATTGTATTTTGTGGTTTTAATATAATGCCTGTGCGCCGCCCTGGGTCCTAACAAGGAGATGGGCGGGGTATAAATTTAATAAAATAAATAAATAAATACCTACCTACCTACTGTATTTTTCCCTCTCTCTCTCTATCCCTCTACCTGCCTACCCTCCTACTGTATTTTTCCCTATCTCTCTCTATCCCTCTTCCTATCTACCTACCTACTCTATTTCCCCCCCCTCTCTATCCCTCTACCTATCTACCTACTTACTGTATCTCTCTCTATCCCTCTACCTGCCTACCTACCTACCTACTGTACTTTTCCCTCTCTCTTTCTCTATCTCTCTACCTACCTACCTACCTACCTACCAACCATGCAGCCTCCTGGGACCAAAAATGGGCCTCATTGGAGTGTACCACCCCCTGTGCCTTGTTTTGGACCTAGTAGGCCTCCATACAGCCTCCTGGGACCAAAAATGGGCCACCTGGGAGTGTGCCACCCCCATGCCTAGTTTTGGGCCTAGTAGGTGTCCATACAGCCTCCTGGAACCAAAAATGGACCACATGGGAGTGTGCCACCCTCTGCTCCTTGTTTTGGGCCTAGTAGGCCTCCATGCAGTGTGCAAACGTTGGAGGCTTATTCGGTTGCTGAGGAAACGACCGTTGGAAAAGTGAGGGGTGTGTGCGTGATGCATCATAAGAAGCAGCCGGATGGGAGGACCTACAGGGAGGTGAAAACCTGAGAAGTGCGTACCTTTTACGTTTGTGCTACTTGCACATGACACACGTGTGCTAGCCGCACAAAATGTACCTATGATTGCATAGGACGTCCTTGGGAATATTGGGTGAAAATTTGGTGCCAATCGGTTGCAGTACTTTCTGAGATTAACAGCTTTGCACAAACTATTTTACATTTTTACTTATATGGATGTAAGTGTTATACAAATATTATGTTAGCACTGACTTTATTCTTCATAGAGAAATCTGTGTGATATTTTTATATGCATTTTCCCCTTATATCTTAGGCAGCATTCCACATCTGTGGGTGATGCAATATTATGTAATTATGCTAGATAATTATTTTGAAGATTCATATGTAATAGTTGGTTGACATTTTTATCTATTGATTCATTTATATGACTGCCCAGCTCAATTTACATGACTGGCTGGCATCAAAAAAGAGAAAAATTTCAAAATAATTGGTTCAAAACAGTATAGCCCATCATAACCAATAAACAATAATAATATAATAATAATAATAAATTTGAATTTATTAACCGCTCCCTCTCCCCACAGGGACCCGGGGCGGTGCACAGGAGGAACTAAAAACAATATAAACAATAAATACAAAAATATATACTTTAAAACACAATTAAACAATATTATCCCGTGCTAAAAATAATTAAAAACTCATTAAAATACATTTGAAATCTATAGACAGAGAGACTATCCAAGGCCGGCCAGTCGAAAGAAATGGGTCTTTAATTTCGTACGGAAGGAGCGGAGGTCAGTGGTTGTTCTGATATCGGGGGGAAGGTCGTTCCAGAGGGCCGGGCCCACCACAGAGAGAGCCCTTCCCCTGGGCGTCGCCCGCTGACAAAGTCTAGTGGACGGCACCCGGAGAAGTCCCTCTCTGTGGGAGCGAATCGGCCGTGAGGATGTATGGGGCAGGATCCGATCCCGCAGATAGCTAGGTCCCGAGCCATGGAGCGCCTTGAAGATGATAATTAGCACCTTGAAGCGCACCCGGAAGACGACAGGCAGCCAGTGCAGCTCGCGCAAGAGCGGTGTAACGTGGGTGAACCTAGTGGTCCCCATAATTGCTCGCGCGGCTGCATTCTGAACTAACTGAAGCCTCCGGGTGCACCTCAAGGGAAGCCCCATGTAGAGAGAGTTACAATAGTCCAGTCGGGATGTCACGAGGGCATGAGTGACTGTGCGAAGGGCGTCCCGATCCAATAGGGGGCACAATTGGCGAACCAGGCGAACCTGGTAAAACGCCCTCCTGGCCACGGCTGTCACTTGCTCTTCCATAGACAGCCGGGTATCCAGGAGGACACCCAAATTGCGCGCCCCATCCACAGGGGCAAGATGTTCGCCCCCTATGGCCAGCGTTGGAGAAAGCTGGTTGAATCGGGCAGCCTGAAACCACAGCCACTCGGTCTTGGTCGGGTTGAGCCTGAGTCCGTTACTTCCCATCCAGACAATAAAACGACAAACAAAACTGAATATTTTTAAAATTCACATATTGGGGTCTCCACTCAATGCTATGCCAAAGGGGTACAAATATACCGTAATATAATTTATTATAATATAATAAAGTCTAAATATAATAAAGTGCACCTATTGATGTACAATACTATTGGTGATCTTATCCTTTTTATTGTATTTCAGAAACATGCCAGCCAGGCAAGACAGCTGTATTTCAAAGTGCCAAGCATTTTGTCCTTCTAACTGCATAGTTTTAGCATTGTTCAAAATTGATTGTCTGTATTGATGGCTCTCAGACAAAAGATATTCTTACATTCCTAAGGAAGTTTATTCACATAATGACTCTGCAGGGAAGGAACCCTAAAATGGCTGAAAAATTATTGCACATAGTTCTCAATATATTGTTATTGCTTGAACATGCTGTGCTTGATTGTGTTCTTAACACATTACTCAGACTTCACAACAAGTAATATTGATGTCTATATTTATATATATTATATTTATTCAATTTATACCCCGCCCTTCTCCAAACGGACCCAGGGCGGCGCACAGGAAAATTAAAATACATACAAAACATCATATAAAATTTAAAAAAACTAATTCAATAGAACCTGTGCTAAAACCAGATTAAAATCCCCAAATTTAAAAACTATCTAAAAGTCAGTATAGGAGGCTACGCTAGGCCGGCTAGATGGAACAAATGTGTCTTAAGACACTTGCGGAAGAGGCGGAGGTCAGAGATGGTGCGAAGTTCAGGGGGTAAGTCGTTCCAAAGGGCTGGACCTGCCACAGAGAAGGCTCTCCCCCTGGGTGTCGCCAGTCGGCATTGTCCGGCCGACGGCACCCTGAGGAGGCCCTCTCTGTGGGAGCGTATTGGTCTGAGGGATGTATGGGGCAGGAGGCGGTCTCGCATATAACTAGGCCCCGAGCCATGGAGCGCTTTAAAGATGGTCGTCAGAACCTTGAAGCGCACCCGAAAGACCACAGGAAGCCAGTGCAGCTCGCGCAGGATAGGTGTTATGTGGGAGTGTCTAGGCGCTCCCGTAATCACCCGCGCAGCTGCATTCTGGACTAACTGCAGCTTTCGAGTGCACCTCAAGGGGAGCCCCATGTAGAGAGCATTACAGTAGTCGAGTCGAGAGGTCACGAGGGCCTGAGTGACTGTGCGAAGGGCAGCCCGGTCCAGTAAGGGCCGCAATTGGCGCATCAGGCGTACCTGATGGAAAGCCCCCCTGGCCACGGCCGCCACATGGTCCTCCATGGACAGCCGGGAATCCAGGAGGACACCCAAATTGCGCGCCCTCTCCACGGGGGCCGGTGTTTCGCCCCCAATGGCCAGAGTTGGAATAATCTGGCTGAACCGGGGTGCCGGAAGCCACAGCCACTCAGTCTTGGACGGGTTGAGCCTGAGTTTGTTACTACCCATCCAGATCCATACGGCCTCCAAACACCGGGACATGACCTCGACGGCATCGTTGGGGTGGTCTGGGGTGGATATGTACAACTGAGTATCATCAGCGTACAGATGATATCCCACCCCAAAACCACGGATGATCTCGCCCAGCGGCTTCATGTATGTGTTGAACAGTAGGGGCGAGAGGACCGACCCCTGAGGTACCCCACATACGAGGGGCCTCGAGGCCAACCTCAGCCCCCCTGCCAACACATATTGCGACCGACCAGAGAGGTAGGAAGAGAACCACCGTAGAACGGTGCCTCCCAGCCCCAACCCCCCCAGTCGGCGCAATAGGATACCATGGTCGATGGTATCAAAAGCCGCTGAGAGGTCTAATAGGACTAGGATAGAGGAATATCCTCTATCCAGCGCCCTCCAGAGATCATCAACCAACGCGACCAATGCCGTCTCGGTGCTATGCCCGGGTCGGAAGCCGGACTGGCGCGGGTCTAGATAATCAACTTCCTCCAAGTGTCGCGGAAACTGTTGGGCCACCACACTCTCAACAACCTTCACTAAAAAGTGAAGGTTGGAGACGGGACGATAGTTCTCTAGTAATGCTGGATCCAGGGACGGCTTCTTGAGGAGAGGCCTTACTACCGCCTCTTTCAAGACGGCAGGCAAGGACCCCTCACTCAAAGATGCGTTGCAATGCCCTGGAGCCAGCCTCGTGTCGTCTCCCAGGATGCCAGTACAAGCCAGGAGGACACGGGTCCAATAAACATGTGGTAGCCCTAAGTCTCTTTGACAACTTGTCCATATCCTCGGTAGTAACAAAATCAAACTCCTCCCAAGATGGTGTCTCAAGAGCAACCTCGGACCGCTCAGCTGGACCACTGTCGATGGAGGGCAGCTCGCTCCGAATCCGAGTGATTTTCTCCTGCAGATAAATCCCAAATTCCTCTGCTCGACCCTGTAGAGGGGCTTCCCGCGGCCTCTGTTGAAGGAGGGAGCAGGTCACCCCAAACAGGGCGGCAGGGCGGTTATCTGCGGATGCAATAAGAGTGGCACAATACTCACGTTTGGCCACTCTTATCGCCACCAGGTAAGTCCTAATGTAGGTTCTCACTAGTGTTCGGTCGGCTTCGGAGCGAGAGGATCTCCATCTGCTCTCTAGGCGTCTCTTGTGGCGCTTCATCTCCCTAAGCTCCTCGGTGAACCAAGGAGCCCGGGTGGATCGTCGCCGCAAGAGAGGCCGTTCGGGCGCGACTCGGTCCAAGGCCCCCGTGGCCGCACTTAACCATGCGGCCACTAGGTCCTCAGTCGAGTCGCGGGGCAAGTCCACAGGAATTGGCCCAAGCTCCCTTTGGAACCTTACCGGGTCCATCAGAAGCCTGGGGCGGAACCATATAGGAATATCCGGTTCCGCCTCCCCGCGATGGGGTGTAGCGATCGGATGCGAGATCAAGATCTATCCAATTTTTATTTATTTATTTTATTATATTTATATCCCGCCCTTCTCCACAGAGGACCCAGGGCGGCGCACATGAGGACCCAGGGCGGCGCACAGGAGTTTAAAAACATACAAAAAATAAATACATAATTTAAAAACATATTAAATTATTCTAATCCTATGCTAAAACCAATTTTAAAATACCCAATTTAAAACTCTCTAAAACAGTCCCCACTGTTAGGCTTAGGCTAGGCCAGCTTGTTGGAAAATGCAGCCGCGCGAGCAATTATGGGGACCACTAGGTCGACCCACATAACACCGCTCTTGCGCGAGCTGCACTGGCTACCTGTCGTCTTCCGGGTGCGCTTCAAGGTGTTAGTCATCATCTTTAAAGCGCTCCATGGCTCGGGACCTAGCTATCTGCGGGATCGGATCCTGCCCCATACATCCTCACGGCCGATCCGCTCCCACAGAGAGGGACTTCTCCGGGTGCCGTCCACTAGACTCTGTCAGCGGGCGACTCCCAGGGGAAGGGCTCTCTCTGTGGCGGGCCCGGCCCTCTGGAACGACCTTCCCCCCGATATCAGGATGACCACTGACCTCCGCTCCTTCCGTCTCAAGCTAAAAACACACTTCTTCTGTCTGGCCGGCCTAGGATAGTCTCTCTGTCTTTGGGTTTTTTTAATGGGGTAGTATATTTTTAGCGAATTTTTAGCACAGGGTTGGTTTAATTGTTTTTTATGAAATGTATGTATTTTTTTGACTGTTTTTATTCTGCCTGTGCACCGCCCCGGGTCCCTGTGGGGAGAGGGTGCGGTTTAAAAATAAAATTATTATTATTATTATTATTATTAAAAGATGTGTCTTTAGACATTGGCGGAAGAGGCGGAGGTCGGTGATGGTGCGTAATTCAGGGGGTAGGTCGCTCCAAAGGGCAGGGCCCGCCACAGAGAAGGCTCTTCCCCTGGGTGTCGCCAGTCGGCATTGTCCGGCCGATGGCACCCTGAGAAGACCCTCTCTGTGGGAGCGGATCGGTCGAAGGGATGTATGGGGCAGGAGGCGGTCTCGCATATAATTAGGCCCCGAGCCATGGAGCGCTTTAAAGATGGTCGTCAAAACCTTGAAGCACACTCGAAAGGCCACAGGAAGCCAGTGCAGCTCGCGCAGGATCGGTGTTATGTGGGAGCATCTAGTGGCTCCCGTAATCACCTGCGCGGCTGCATTCTGGACTAACTGTAGCTTTCGAGTGCACCTCAAGGGAAGCCCCATGTAGAGAGCATTACAGTAATCGAGTCGGGACGTCACGAGAGCTTGAGTGACTGTGCGAAGGGCAGCCCGGTCCAGTAAGGGGCGCAATTGGCGCATCAGGCGTACCTGATGAAACGCCCCCCTGGCCATGGGCGCCACATGGTCCTCCATGGACAGCCGGGAATCCAAGAGGACACCCAAATTGCACGCCCTCTCCACGGGGGCCAGTGTTTCGCCCCCAATGGCCAGAGTTGGAGTAATCTGGCTGAACCGGGGTGCCGGAAACCACAGCCACTCAGTCTTGGCAGGGTTGAGCTTGAGTTTGTTACCACCCATTCAGATCCGTACGGCTTCCAAACACCGGGACAGCACTTCGGCGCCATCGTTGGGGTGGTCCAGGGTGGATATGTACAGCTGAGTGTCGTCAGCATACAGATGGTACTCCACCCCAAAACCACGGATGATCGCCCAGCGGCTTCATATATGTTTTAAACAGGAGGGGCGAGAGGACCGACCCCTGAGGAACCCCACATAAGAGGGGTCTCGAGGTCGACCTCTGCCCTCCCGTCAACACATATTGCGACTGACCAGAGAGGTAGGACGAGAACCACCGCAAAACGGTGCCTCCCAGCCCCAACCCCGCCAGTCGGTGCAATAGGATACCATGGTTGATGGTATCAAAAGCTGCTGAGAGGTCTAACAGGACTAGGATAGAGGAATAACCTCTATCCCGTGCCCTCCAGAGATCATCAACCAACGCGACCAATGCCGTCTCGGTGCTGTGCCCGGGTCGGAAGCCGGACTGGCACGGGTCTAGATAATCAACTTCCTCCAGGTGTCGCGGAAACTGTTGGGCCACCACACTCTCAACAACCTTCACTAAAAAGTGAAGGTTGGAGACGCGACGATAGTTCTCCAACAATGCTGGGTCCAGGGACGGCTTCTTGAGGAGGGGCCTCACTACCGCCTCTTTCAAGACAGCAGGCAAGGTCCCCTCACTCAAAGATGCGTTGACAATGCCCTGGAGCCAGCCTCGTGTCGTCTCCCAGGATGCCAGTACAAGCCAGGAGGGACACGGGTCCAATAAACATGTGGTCGCCCTACGTCTCCTTGACAACCCGTCTATATCCTCGGTGGTGACAAAGTCAAACTCCTCCCAAGAAGGAACCTCAAGACTAGTCTCGGACAGTCCCACAGGACCACTGTCGATGGAGGGTAGCTCATTCCGAATCCGAGTGATTTTTTCCTGCAGATAAATCCCAAATTCCTCTGCATGCCCTTGCAAAGGGGCTTCCCGCGGCCTCTGGTGAAGGATGGAGCGGCTCACCCCAAACAGGGCAGCAGGGCGGTTATCTGCGGATGCAATAAGGGTGGCACAATACTCACGTTTGGCCACCCTTATCGCCACTAAGTAAGCCCTAATATGGGTTCTCACTACTGTTCGGTCGGCTTCGGAGCGAGGGGTCTCCATCTACTCTCTAGGCGTCTCTTGTGGCGCTTCATCTCCTGAAGCTCCTCAGTAAACCAAGGAGCCTGGGTGGTTCGTCGCCGCAAGAGAGGCCGCAAGGGCGCGACTCGGTCCAAGGCCCCTGCGTCCGCACTTAACCATGCGGTCACTAGGTCCTCAGTCGAGTCGCGAGGCAGGGTCACAGGAATTGGCTCAAGCTCCCTCTGCAACCTTTCTGGGTCCATTAGGAGCCTGGGGCGGAACCATCTAGGAGTATCCTGTTCCGCCTCCCCGCGGTGAGGTGAAGCGATTGGAAAGTCCAGCCGAAGGAGAGCGTGATCTGTCCATGACATGTTCCAATGTGGAACATTATTTAATGTTAAGGGGTGACATTGTGTACGGGTGGGTGTAGGTATCCAAATCAATAAATAAGATGTACATAATGACCTGAGTAGGTCCAAATCAATATATAACTATGTATATAATTCACATAATTTCATATGATTTCTTGTATGATACACTTGCAAGAATTAAATTTCTCCGCCTGTGGAATTGCTCCATATTTAACACTGGGTACTTGTAAACTTTTGTGGATTTGGGGGATTTCCATTTATCTTGAATGTCTCCTTCGATCCTCATCTTCTTTTAGTATGTAAAACATCAAGATCCTTGAATGGAATTCAACTCTTAGTAAATGAATTGGTGCAGGTTTTGGGGTCTGCTTACATTACTGGTTTGCCCCTACTTTCTTCCGGTATGTTTCACTTTCCTAGTGTAGCTGGGAACCCTGGAATTCTCAGGTATCCCACCATTCCAGAACTTGCTTAGCTTCTGAATTCAATCAAGGCAACTAGGCCACCTGAGGAGGCTTTAGCCTGTAACTGCCCAATGGGCAGAGCCATCTTTTCATATGTGATTTTAGTTTGAGACTTAAGATTCATTATGATGTTGAGTCCTAAAGGGCTATCAATGTCATCATGTGAATTGTTACTTGAGGTTCAACTTCCAGCAAAGAAAGTATGGCTTCCTATACTTATGTTGCAAAAATATGGCTGACTACTAGATAGCAGCAAAGGTTTGTATCTCTTTGTTGCAATCTAGGGGTTGTCTTTAGTTTTGCAACCCAGGTAAGATAGTCATATCTAGCAACAGCTCCCAAATTAAGATGGAAGCCATTTAAGGTTTGAATTATACAAGCCTGAATCTTTAGTTAAATACATATGGTAGGAAAGTTAGTGTTGTGCACATACTCACTAGATAACTTTATACTGTAACAGACATGCTAAACAAACACGGCCTAAAATTCTTTCAACTACTATACATGTAGTATCGTTCCATGACCTTGTGCTAAGGAATTAATATCCTCTTATTTCAGGTTTTCATGAATTGGAGACTGACCCCATTTGTTTTTTGTAATATAGAGTTAACACTGCCTGCTCTATTACTCAGCTGATTTGTAGCAACGACAACTTGTTTCCAGCTGCGGAGACTTACAACTGGGCTGCCAGTGGCATCCACCATGACCAAGTAAGCAAAAGGAGAAGCAAGTACAATGTCCTTATCAAAGGAAAAGAAAAGAGATGCTCATGGAAAGTATACATCACCATGGGCTTTTGTACCAACCCTCCAATTCCTCTATATCAAGATCTCTTTACTTGTGATTCGGTTCCTGTGGTTTTAATGCTGGAATGGAACCCCTACAAAGAATCAGAGCTACCTGTATACACTTCTTGAAGCACTGAACCAATATATTACATAAATCCTTCTGTGTATCTGTAATCTAGATATATGGGCATTGTATCACATACAGTATAAAAGATATGAATATGCTAAAACATTTTAAGAATTTCCCCGAAACTGATTTCAATCAGAGTTCTGGGAGACTACAAATGGGGTTACAAGCAAGTGTAGCTACCACCCATCCAGTGGTGGTTTTCAAATTTTTTTAGAACCTCTTCTGTAGGTGTGGCCTGCTTTGTGGAAGTGGCTTGCTGGCTATATGACCAGGTGGGAGTGGCTTGTCAGCTATGTGACTGAGTAGAAGTGGCTTGGCAGTCATGTGACTACCACTTGTAAAATGTGGTGAAACTCACTTAACAATGCTCTTGGTTAGCAACCAAAATGTTGGTTCAGGAACTCTGGCATTGAAACACACAGGTCTTAAAGCTGTCAAGTTACAAGACCCTTGCACCCCTAACCCCAGGGGTCTTCAAACTTGACAACTTTAAGACTTGTGGACTTCAACTCCCAGAATTCCTCTTCTCTTCATCTTGATGATGTGCAGATGTGCGGGGGGAGGGAGCTGGAACTGGTTCTAAATGGCACTGTAGATTTGTGGAACCTCTTCTATAGAAGAGGTTAGAACTGGCAGGAACCCACCCCTGCACCCATCCTATCAAAATGGACCTTCAGTGAATTGTGTGGAGACTTAAATCCTATTCTCCCAATCCTAATTAATATATAGAAGACTATTAAGTTTGGATTTATGCTCCATGGAACACATCTGCATAAATCCAAACTTAATAGGCTTTGATAACTGTGAAAATAAGGGTCAGTGGGCCTGACTCCAATTAGCAAAAATGTTTGCAGTTAGTCACAATGATGTCAAAATGGCAAAATGTACATTGTGATGACATGATGTAAGCTCTTCCATTTTATACGTGTGCCATTTTTCTATTAAGGACAAGAAAGATGATCTTGGAGAAGGCATGTGATGATCATTAGTAAAAGTTCAGTTCAGAAAAATAAGAGTACGAGAAATTCAAATTACCCCACTTTCAGTCTCTTTAACATAAGATGGTGCATATCAAATAGGAAAAATACATATAAAAACCACACACACACACACACTAACATATTTTAAAATATTATAAAAACAGGAATACAAAACCTAAGCAAAGAAGGAATAAAATAACAGTTCAGCAATGAACTGAGTATATCTCCAGTTCCCTGGACTCCTAGGCTTGATATGTAACCAGATCTCGAGGGCATTTTGGAATATCAAAAGGGATGGAGCCAATCTAATTTCAGGACAAGAATACTTCATAAGGTGGGTACAATGTTAGAGAAGGCACATCTTCTTGGAATACCTAATCGAGCAGGCTAATGTAATTGAGAGAGACAGTCCCTCAGCTAATCTAATCCCATTTCATGAAAGACTTTAAAAGTCAAAATCAGCATCTTGAATTACACCCAGAAGCACACTGGCAACAAATGCAATTCATACAGCAGAGGTAACATGTGCTTTTTAGGAGCACACATAACTGCCCATGCTGTTGCATTCTGCATTATGTACCAGCTGAAGCTTCTGTATACTATTCAAGGCAAACCCATGTAGAGTATATTGCAATTATCCGATCTGTAGATGACTAGACATGAGTGACTGAGCAGGACGACTCTCCAGAGTTGTACACTGGGTATGTCTGGGACAGTGTAATCCCAATCCCAACACAAAAGATGGCATGGTCCACAGTTTTGCCAAGGTTCAGCTAAAGTCTGTTATTCTCCATCTAGACCTCATGGCTTCAGACACTGGGATGAGACATTCACAGAATTGCTTAATTCACAAAGATCTCTCTATATATAATTGTGGTATCTGCCACAAACCTGATGCGGTATCAGCCACATAACATCTACATAAAGCCGCTGGGCGAGATCATCCATGGTTTCGGGGTAGAGTTCCACCAGTACGCTGATGATACTCAGCTGTACATCTCTACCCCGGACCACCCCAACGATGCCGTTGAAGTGATGTCCCGGTGTCTGGAGGCCATGCGAGTCTGGATTGGGAGAAACAGACTCTGATTCAACCCATCCAAGACCGAGTGGCTGTGGCTTCCGGCATCACGATATAGCCAGTTGGTACCATCTCTGGATATTGAGAGAGGGCTCGCAACTTGGGTGTCCTCCTGGATTCTCTGCTGTCTCTAGAAGATCACATGACGGCCGTGGCCAGGGGGGCTTTTTATCAGGTCCGCCTGATACGCCAGTTGCGTCCCTTTCTGGATCGTGATACTTTACGCGTATCTCACAAGAAATTATCCATGAAATCTGTGAGATCTGTGCTTTCTGTGAAGTGTAACTCAATTTTACCCATTTAACAACATCAAAGACTGTATCTTCCAGAACACTAAACAAGAATGTCCAGTTTAGATTATCAAAGGCCTTCTCTAAGATCAATGCAGCTTGCTTTTTCCACATTTCTAATGTTATCCTGTAATGCCGTTTTTAGGAAAAAACGGCATTGATTTTCATGACTAAAGTCCTATTAAGTCCTATTAAGTTTTCTCAACTTTTCAGCCAAAAGCATTGTGAAGAACTTATAGATCCAGGCCGGGTTGGCCTCTGACTGGACTAGTTCAGATGGGCTGACAGAGGCAGGTCTTGAGTCAGTCATCTGGGAAGAGTTTGATCCTGTGACTCCCGAGGACATGGACACGATGCTGGGGCGGCTGAACGCCACCACATGTTTATTGGCCCCGTGTCCCTCCTGGTTGGTACTGGCCTCCCGGGAGGTTACATGAGGCTAGTTCCAGGGAATTGTCAATGCTTTGCTGAGTGAGGGGTTCCTACCGGCCGCCTTGAAAGGTGGTGAGGCCCCTCCTCAAGAAGCCCTCCCTGGACCCGGCAATCTTGGCCAACTACCGTCCTGTCTCCAACCTTTGCTTTCTTGTGAAGGTTGTCGAGAGTGTGGTGGCATGGCAGCTCCCTCAGCACCTGGAGGAAACTGTCTATCTGGACTCGCACCAGCCCGGCTTCCGGCCTGGGCACAGCACAGAGACAGCATTGGTCGCGCTGGTGGATGATCTCTGGAGGGCTCGGGATAGGGGTTGTTCCTCTATCCTGGTCCTGTTAGATCTCTCAGCGGCTTTCGATACCATTGACCATGGTATCTTGTTGCACCGGCTGGAGGGGCTGGGGGTGGGGGGCACCGTTATACGGTGGTTCTCCTCCTACCTCTCCGACCGGTCGCAATTTGTGCTGGCAGGAGGGCAGAGGTGGACGTCGAGGTGCCTCTCATGTGGGGTACCACAGGGGTCGATCCTCTCCCCTCTCTTGTTTAACATCTACATAAAGCCGCTGGGCGAGATCATCCATGGTTTCGGGGTAGAGTTCCACCAGTACGCTGATGATACTCAGCTGTACATCTCTACCCCGGACCACCCCAACGATGCCGTTGAAGTGATGTCCCGGTGTCTGGAGGCCATGCGAGTCTGGATTGGGAGAAACAGACTCTGATTCAACCCATCCAAGACCGAGTGGCTGTGGCTTCCGGCATCACGATATAGCCAGTTGGTACCATCTCTGGATATTGGGGGCGAGTCATTGGCCCCTGCAGAGAGGGCTCGCAACTTGGGTGTCCTCCTGGATTCTCTGCTGTCTCTAGAAGATCACATGAAGGCCGTGGCCAGGGGGGCTTTTTATCAGGTCCGCCTGATACGCCAGTTGCGTCCCTTTCTGGATCGTGATACTTTACGCACAGTCACTGAAGCCCTCAGTATCTCCCGCATGGACTATTGTAATGCTCTCTACATGGGGCTTCTCTTGAGGTGCACCCGGCCACTCCAGGTAGTTCAGAGTGCGGCCACGTGGGGGATTCTGGAAGCGTCTAGATGCTCCCACATGACACCTCTCCTGCGCGAGTTGCACTGGCTGCCTGTGGCTTTCCAAGTGCGCTTCAAGGTATTAGTAACCACCTTTAAAGCTCTCCATGGCAAGGGACCTGGCTATCTGCAAGACCGCCTCCTGCTATCAAATGCCTCCCACTGTCCAGTTCGCTCCCACAGGGAGGGCCTCCTCAGGGTGCCGTCGGCCAGGCAATGTCAAATGGCGACCCCCAGGGGGAGAGCCTTCTCTTTGGCAGCCCCCACCCTCTGGAATGACCTACCCCCTGAACTTCGTACGCTCACATTCCTGCGCCTTTTCCATCGGACTTTGAAGACCCATCTGTTTCGAGCGGCCTGCCTGGCATAGTTTCTAAACTGGCATACTTTTAAACGCTTTAGTTTTATATGGTTTTAGTAGGGATTTTAACAGGTTTTAGACAGGCTATTCATTATTTAATGTATTTTTAATAGGTTTTTAATTGCTTTCTATGTTTTTATTCGTGATTTTACTGCTGCCTGTACACCACCCTGAGTCCCGGAAGGCAGAAGGGCGGTATAGAAATTTAAATATTAAATTAAATTAAATTAAATTAAAATTAAATAGTCATTTCTCAATAAAGGTATTGGTCAATAATTTCTTGTTAAAGTCAGGTCCTGTTCTTTTTTACATACTAATGCTACTGTATATTGATCTCTTCCCAATGTTCATATATTTGTACCTTTATGAAGATTATTCTCAAAAAAATCTTTTAATTTTGCTTTGCAATCCTCTACTAACTTTCCTTTTATACCATCTAAAAGAACCTTATTTCCTTTTAAAAGGAAACCTACTATGTTGTTGTCTGAGAAAGGCTTTGGAAATAACTTCACATGATCATTAATAGCCAAAGACACTGTTTTTTTTCCTTTCTTTTCTTAATTCCAAAGAGATGATGACTCAATAATTTCAGTTCATTCTTTCCTGCCAGTTGGAAAAAATAGTATAAATAGAGTAGAATAGGCTCATTTGGTCATGCTATCTGTCTGGTCTTTCTCCTAAGGTTGACAGATATATACCATCTGGTGAATATTTATAGATAAGTATGGGAAGAGCAAATGTATTGTTCCATATGTTCATTTATTTCCCAGATTAGTATTAAATTGGATTAAAGAACAGATTGTTCTTATAGACTTGACTGGGAATTATGCAAGGTGCAGACAGATACAACTGGAAATTGAGGAAGGTTATACTTACTTTAATATTGTACCAGCCTTACAATAGAGTATCTGCAAGCTCTTGGTGCTTTCATTAGAAAACAGTGTCAAGTTCCAAAGTCCATCTCTTTTGACTATGTGCATATTGTCATGATCATGCAAAAAAGAATCAGAATTTGCATTTACTTTTCAAACCACTGTTGACTTTACCTGCAGTTGCTCATGGAGATGAGATAAATTCTTGAACACAAAGAACTGTTTATTGTGGAATCCCAGCAAAATGAAGAGAAGCTGAAAGGCAGAACTAAAATTGTATTGTGATTTACAGTTTAAAAAGAATAAAAGAAAAAGTCAAAATATTGTTCACCCCTGGATTATATTATTGCTAGACTGATAGATAGTAACTTGATGGCCTGGAACTGGCAGCGCCCCAGGCCTGTCATGTCCCCACAGTGGTATTACTATGAAAGTCACAGTTGGACTTCAAAAAGGTATAGAAAAAATATTTATGCTTTTGAAATTTGTGTTGGAGAAGACTTAGAGAATATTGTGGACAGCCAAGAAAATAAACAAATGAATAATTGAACAACCCCGGACCTCCGTGCCTTCCGTCAAAAGCTCAAGACCCATCTTTTTCAGCAGGCCGGCCTGGCCTAATCTACCTCCAGCCTTTTAGTCTGAATATATAAATTGTTTTAATTGGCTTTTTAAGGGGTTTAGTTTTTAGGATTTTAGATTTTTTAGCGCAGGGATAAATTCCCCTGTGCACCACCCTGAGTCCCTCCGGGGAGAGGGAACGGTCTATAAATTAATTAATTTTTATTATTATTATTATTATTATTATTATTATTATTATTATTATTATTATTATTATTATTATTATTATTATTATTATTATTATTATTATTATTATTATTATTATTATTATTATTATTATTATTCCAGAATCCAGAATTCTCAGTCAGGGACAAACGCCTTGTTGTAAATTCTTAAAGGAAAACAAGCTACATTTGTCAAATTATTCATTGTCAAATTATTATTTTTTCTTCAGTAGTTTCAAAGTTAATGTAGCAATAATTTAAGCTACATAGAAATAGATTCCAGATAGAGCAATTGTAATTACATGTTCTTTGTCAATTATTGATTTCTTAATTTATGCTACTGATTTATTGCCAGAAAGGTAAGACACTTATTCTGTGTTTTTCCTTTGGTTTTTGTTTCCACCCCAATCAGTGGTTAAAATAAGGAGGTGGGTTTTTACTTCTGCTAAAAATGAATCAGTGCAAGGCTTTTCTGACTGCCTGACTGAATTACAATCCACTGAAATTCCAGGTGGCTCAGCACAGATTGTTGTGGATTTTACCTGCTTTAGGTAAGAGTTTAAGCTTCAAAGCACTAATACTTAAGTAAGAAGATTTTCTAATGGTGAACAGAGGCTTCTTCTCTGTCCTTGGGGGTGGGAGTGCTTGGGGCATGTGAGCATCCCTGAGAATGGGAGTCTAATCTTGAGCAGTGATTGGCAGGTTTTATAACTGTAACAGAAAGGAAGCATCTAAAGGAAATAAATGACAGAGAAAGAACAAGTTTAGCAAATAGCTAGGTACATCCTAGCAGTCAGAAAGTCAAAAGAGTATGCATGCCTTGTGATTAAAAGCAGAAGAAATCTGTGAGTGAGATGGGTGGCGCCTAAATTAATTAATTAAACAGGGAAGCAAGCAAGCAATCTCATAGGCCCAGAGCAGGTGGAATGATGGGCAAAGAAGGGACACAGACGTTAGCCTTTGTAAATCTCTAACTATACCCTACTACCCTTTGTACTCAATAGGATATGAGATGTTGAAGAGTCAGTGCATTGGCACTCTTCTGTTCCATCATGTTACACATCAAGTTAGATAGTGTTATGACTTTTAAAGTTGTGTTTGTTTAACCACAGTAATCTGTAAACCACAGTATATGATTGACTAAGTTATGTGAAGTGAGTCTTTTTGGCTAATTCAACAAACATGTCTTAGGGTTACTAAACCTTACCTTGGCAGTCCAAATAGCCAATAGTGGGCAGTAAAAAAAAAGGGTTTTTCTATTACTCTCTATTGAGCATCTGATTTTTTTTCCAATTCAGAAATGGTTGCTCCATATGATTAACATATTCTTCAGAATGTTCTTTATTTATAGTCTTTAGATCAGGAGTCCCCAACCCCTGGACTATGGCCCACTACTGGGCTGTGGCCTATTCGGAACCGGCTGTGTGAGAGGTGGGCTGGTGATCACAGGTGCATGTAGCTGCATTCTCACTAGCAGCAGGCCAGTGCGCATGTGCACTAGCCTGTCACCCATATGAGTGGAGCTGCATATGTGCCAGCCCACCAGCCCGTCACTCATGCAACCCGGTTCCCCTCTCCCCTCTCCAACCAGGCCACCAAGCTGGAAAGGTTGGGAACCATGACTTTAGATTATTTAGTAAAGGAAAAAAATGTCAATTTTAGGAAGTCCATATATCTTAACACAGAACAGAACAGAATAGAATTCTTTATTGGACACACAGGAATTTGCCTTTGGTGCATATGCTCTCAGTGTACATAAAAAGAAAGATACATTCGTCAAGAATCATAAGGTACAGCACTTAATGATAGTCATAGAGTACAAATAAGCAATCAGGAAACAATAAATATCAATATAAATCATAAGGATACAAGCAATAAAGTTTTTTGTATCTTACTTTATCTTATTTTACCAAGGAGGCCTGTCTGTTTTACGGTTCCCATTTTAAAAAATGTAACAATTAAAAGAAGCAGAGATATCCCTGGTGGGGTGATGAAAAAAATCAAGACCTCCCCTTTTAACTGCCTTACATACATAACAAATGTTAAAAAGGACAGAGCTTTAGTCAAGTGGTGATGGCTACCAGCTTGGCTCCTTTTTGATCACCCTCCTCAAAGGGAGACAAGGAAGAGTAGGGAATCAAAAAAGAAACCCATGAAGTCAACTGGCTCAATTTGCATATACTTCTAATAGCCTTTCCACCAGATGATCTACATCTATTTAAATTGTATCCATTGTCATTATTTGGCTTTGAATTTGATCTGTACTGGTCTTTAAACACAAATTACATGTTGAAGGATTGTTCTCCGCTCTGAGTTAGCTGTCTGAAGTGGCCTCCAAGCTTCACAAATACAATAATTCTCTGTGATGGGCCCAACCCTCTGGAACCCTCTCCCCCCTGAACTCCATGTCATCTCGGACCTCTGCCTGTTCCGCCAGCGGTTAAAAACGCACTTCTTCCAACAAGCCGGCCTGGCATGATCTTACCCGACACTGCACTGCCTCTAGTTACCAAAGTTTTAATTCAGGGGTTTTAATATGGGTTTTTAGCGCAGGGTGGGTTAATTTAATTGAGTTTTAATGAACATTGTATTTTTGTATATCTGTGTATTTATATTTTATATTCCCTGTGCGCCGCCCCGAGTCCCTATGTGGTGAGATGGGTTATATTATTATTATTATTATTATTATTATTATTATTATTATTATTATTATTATTATTATTATTATTATTATTATTATTACTGCAAATATTTGTATTTAAAGGTAAAAATGATCCTATGCCAACATTTTTTGTAATGAGTAGTCAAGTATTGGGAAGTGCCTGGCATTCCCTGAGCTTGTTTGTTTGCTTGCAGAGATTTCATTACCCAAGTAGGCAATATCACCAGTCATAATGTAGGTGGGGTTTGCTCCCTGTTATTTACAGTAACTTATCTTGCCAGTGATAGTGGGATGGTAGTGGTGGTTTTCTCTGTGGTAGTTCCTTCTGCAAGGAAAAAGATCCATCTGCAGGGAAATAACCAAGTTCGGAGAGCAGCAATCATGCACAATTCAACCCTGAGTACCTGTGGTATCTTCTATGTGACTTAAGTTGATTTGAAAGTTCCAGTTAAACTTGATGTTCAGAAGCAGTTTTGTTTTCCCTCATTGGATTCGTTTAATCAGTAAACAGAAGATAGGTAGGTGATGGATGATATATGAGATGCCCATTGAAAATGAAACTCTTGAATTTCCTAGATGTGAAAGTCGGTCAGGGTTTTGACTATATGAGAATGGAAGGCTGGATGCTCGATAGTTTCAAAGAAAGCTAATTTTTTGAAACTAGTTTTTCAACTAATTACTGCCCTTTATCCAAGTTTTATTATTGAAGCAAAGCTTTAAGAAGAAGAACAATGTACTTTCCCCCCTGTCTAGCCAAATGTTCTAGAAACTTTTTTCCCCAATGTTGTTCTTTTGGGATCCCAAAAGACAAAATTTTGACCTCTGCGTGTTTGGTTCTCTATCCATTACAGCCCCTTGCACTTTCTGTTACTCAGAACAGAACAGTGGGGGGATTTTATTTCCTAAATTGCATTTGACAGGATTACAAAGGCCACATCTGAGAATAAATAAAGAATATGTATATGTATGTTTGTTTAGAGAAACATAACTATACACATACACATATACACATAGATGCCTTTTTTGGAAAATGTATGCATTGGCCATTTGCTTGGCAAAATACATGAATCATAATGGAATAGTTAATTTTTACGGGCATGCTTGAGATGCAATCAGAACATAGATTTTTCTAGTTATTGGTGCTTTGGAAGATTGAGATTCTGCCTTACATGATGAGATTTTGGTGGCTGATCTCAGCATTAAGAGATTATTTGTCAGCTATTTGGCAAACTGAGCTTGCAACATTGAACTAAAGTTACTGGGAGGCAGAATTACGCTTGGACTGTAAATGACCCTAAAGGTGCTGTTTATAACCTAATTCAATCCCAGACCTATCCTATCATTCTGGCCCCTGTCCTATAGGATCAACCTTTTAACAAGAATGTTGGAAAGCAATAATTGGTGAGAGCGTTCATTGTTGACAAGGGGGATGAATCCCAATGTGATCAAGAGATTAACATTTAATCATGTGTGTTGATACTATTGTTGCAGAAGAACCCAACTCAGCCTTATGACAAAAATGTTTTCTGATGATACATAACCAGTGCATTTTAACAAATAGCTCTTGATTAAAATAGTTCAGATCTTTTCATTTGTTGTACAATGCATGTGATTCTTCCTTAATAGGCTTGTGTGCATGTCAAAAAATAAATATAACTGTGGAGTCCTAGGTGTTCTTTGGGTTTGGTTATTTGCTTTGCATTTTGTTACCTGACTAGGTAACATCTTCCAACAAAATGGATACTCACACACTTTATCAAAAGGTGCCTGATCCCTCAACCCAATATAGCACAACCAACACAAACTATGGAAAGGATAACACTACCATATATCAGAAACATCTCAGTTACAACCAAGAGACTATTACAATAGTTGCCATGCATCACTGTAGGACACAAACCAATTAAAGCTCTTCAGAACATTGTAAGTAAACCAAAAGATCCATTATCTCAAGAAGAAAAAAATGAGTCACCTACAATACATGGTGAAAGGACTGTGTAACACAGAGAATGGTTCTGCAGTTCAGCCCTGAGCTACATAAAGTATACTGTATTATCTTCTATTGGATTGATATAACTGTGTTATATTTTCAAATCCCCAAACTGGATGTTGTAAAATCCTAATGTGAAGAGTGACTTATTTTCAGTTTTAAAAACATAACTAGGCTGCACTTTAGTCAAGGCAGGAAAACTGCATTATTATTCTTTCCAAATGCTTTCAATTCAAATCTGCTTTAGGAAATACCATCCAAGCAACAATATTATATCCGTATCTTTTCTCTGGTGGATCTAATGACAGCTTTGGAGAATGGCTTGAGGGATAAAGGTCCCTCTATTGCTCATTTAAGTTGCTCTTTAAGGTTTTAAGCAAAGGATCTGATTATAAATCCCATCACATCTATTTCTTCCCACGGTAGATACAACAGGTTTTTCACTCCTAGTGGTGCTGCCAGGTGGCAGCATAACACAAACTATGGACATTCATCTTTTAAAAGCCTGAGAATGAGAACTGGAGAATCCACTTTGGAGAACTGTTTAATTCTGTGTGTTGTGTCCAGTATTATTTGCAAAGGTTGTCATTTTATAATGACAATCTATGTCATTATAAAAATGTTGTTATAATAATAATAATAATAATTTTTAATTTCTTGACCGCTCCCTCTCCCCGTAGGGACTCGGAGCGGTGCACAGGGAGACTAAAAAACCATAAATATACAATCAATATACAACATCTTAAAAACAAATTAAACCATACCTGTGCTAAAATACCCATTTTAGATTAAAGTTCCCCCTAAACAACTAAAACCCCATAGAGAGAGACTACCCTAGGCCGGCCAAGCAGAAAAGATATGTTTTTAATTTTAGACGGAAGGAGCGGAGGTCCGTGGTCGTTCTAATGTCGGGGGGAAGGTCATTCCAGAGGGCTGGGCCCGCCACAGAGAGAGCCCTTCCCCTTGTTCTTGTTGCTGAAGACCAGAAACATGCACAAGTAAGAAACAGGATTTTTTTATCTGGTCATTCCGTCCATCTCCAACCTACCTATGCTTGCTTGCAGTGACAAAAGGAAAACTCCTTTGAACATCAACGCCCAGTTTTACTGCTTGGGCAGGTGCCAATAAAATATCAGTTATGTGGTTTGGACTTAGGGACTGATAGGATCAACCTTCCTGCCAAGAGCTTGCTTGCCCCCATGCCATATCTGAGGGAGCATAGCCTACTAGGTGATTGTCCCTGGAAAATCTTCTGACCATCCTAAGATAAAAAAATTATCATCCAGTCTTTCTGAACATAGTGAAAATCAAACTTTCAAAGAATTAGTTAGATTGAATTATTGTGTTGCATTTTTATTGTTTCTCTTATCAAATTTCAAACTGGCTTGAAGGTCCAGGATTAGACCATTTATAAAATCACATTTATTGAAACATACTAATAAATAAATGTGTAGAGAGAGATTTTTCAGCTGAACCCAGCTGAAAACTCAATTTCTGCTAGTTGTAACTAGATATGATGGGCAAGGGATAGAGCTCTAGATCAAACAGCTCATACCAAAATAATAATGAATGTTTGATGGTGACTTCATGTAAAATCTGTCCCTTATGTACTTTTAAATCATGACATCATGTTTCACATATCCTCACTTACTACTCTGGGACATCCCCTGCAAATACCTATGGGGCAAAGATCAAACAAGCATGAGGTTGGTCATACTCACCTATGGACCTTGTCTGCATTATCAGGCCTTAAAAATCTGAAATTCATCCAAAGAAAGCTGACAATATTTCTATTATAAATGCATTACTGAAACTATTGGAGCTAAGTTATGACATGTTTGACTTATTTTGCCCTTTAAGCCTCTAGCCAACATATCATAGCTGTATATTTATAGTTGGGCTAGATCCCCAAAGGATCTCAGCTAGATGGAAAAGTTTTGCTAAGTGATAGTGAGAATATCCAATGGTAGATGAGGCAAATTGCTTTTCTGCCTCCATGGCCAACATAAATTAGGCACAGGAGATTGCTGGTATTGGATCAATCTGATATGTATTTTCTTCCACCTAAATTTTCATTGTCATTCAACTTGCAATGTAGCCATAAGGTGAGATATGTACCAAGAGATATGTACCAAGATCAGGGTGTGCCCCACAGAACTACTCTGATCATCATTTATTCTTTAGCATAGGCAAGTGATTGACATGAATGACCCTCAAAATAGTTAGAAAATCCATTGGAATCCATCAGATTGATTCCCCACTCTCGCAGAAAGAATAGTTGCAAACCCAATACTTCATAGAAATGGTGTGACCAGGATAGGAGAACAAATAACATTTATTAGGAAAAAACTCACTAGTTGTTGCTGACTATAGGGGATGGTGCTCATCTCTGCCTCAAGATTTTCCATGGTCATGTGGCTAGTATGAAGTCGCAGTGTGCTGTTCCCTCCCCACTGAAGTAGTACCTATTAATCTAATGGCATTTGTATGCATTCGAACTGCTAGGTGAGCAGGAGCTAGGCGAAGATGGGAGCTCACCCCATGGCACAACGCTTGAATCTTGAACATGGTCTGTTGGCTTTTCAGCTGTCAAGCTCAATGTCTTAACCACTAAGCCATTGTACCACACTAAACATTTAATAGGTATTAAATAACATGTAATAGGTATTAAATAACATAGGTATTAAATAACATTTAATAGATCATAAATAACATTTAATAGTTATTAAATAACATTTAATAGATCATAAATAACATTTAATAGCAATGCGGTAAAATCTGCTTTTTTTGTACTCCCATTCTTCTGCCCAGTAATAACCAAAACATAAAGAAATCCAGGATGTGGGATGCAATAGTCAGTAACAAGTTAACACAGACTATCAGTTGCCATGGTGATGGTAAAGTCCTAAACATCCCAGGCAAGCAAATCCAGTCAAAATACTAGGAGTCCCCAGCCCCAATGCAACAGAATTCCCAGGCTGTTCCCAACTACTCAGTAAAAAAGATAATCATTCTAATTTGGCACTAGAATAGACAAAAAGCATAGAGAAAGGAAAGAAATATCATTTTTCCTTGCATTAAAAGGAACCACAATCCAATATATCAGAGAAAGGTTGGCAGCAGAAAGAAAAGGATGATGGATTGATGCGGGATCAACTCTGAGCGAGTGTAATAAGCTGGAACATTGCAAACTGTATAGACATGTATGTGTCTTTTGAGAAAATCCTCTGCCTCAATAAAGATAAGTGCAATCGAATAAATAATGAAATATTATGTAATAGATCTGAAATATGAAATTATGAAAATAAGTAATTTCAGCCAGTTCATATTTTAATTTATTAATAATGAAGTATATAATAAAAGTGCATTAAATTACAAAAATAAACACAATAGCATGTAAAAACAGTGTACTCAATAACACAAAGTAAACATATAATAATGAAAAGCAGCCTTAGAAATTAACGTGGGAATATTCAAAAGTTTGGAGAAGATTAAAAAAAAAACAATTTAAGCTGCTTGTCTCCTTGATGAGTGCAAGATCTGTAGCACACGAGATGCTATGTCACCTAAAAAAAATGCCCAGAAGAAAAAGAAAAGGTTGCCTGAGGCCTTGACACTATCTTTATATTGCTGGCAGCTGAGCAGGAAAGAAAGCCCAAAGGCCATAATATTGGTAGGAAAGGCAAAGATTTTAAATTAGGCTGCCCATGTGTTCCACATCATAAAATATTGGCTACTGGAAGGAATGTCAAAAGTCTAGTTCAAAGATGAAAGAACAATGAGAAGGCATGATGAACAAGGGATTCAGACCTGCATAGTAACAAATAGTCTCTCGTTACGCAAAGAATCTATTCTGTATCAACATAATTGAAGACAATCATCTCTAAATGTGCGCATACACGCACACAAATCACCATATGCGAATTTATGCAAATCTACATATGTGTCTTCATCTATCCACTTCTTGGCATTTCCTCTTGTAGTTATTGAGTGAGCAGAAACTCTGGCATCATCTCACAATTCTGGGATGTTTCTGCAGCCTTGTGGACTAAATTCTTGTGAGATGCATTGATATTGATAGCAATGCTGTTGTGCTGGAGGCAATAAGGTGAAGAAGGATCTGCACTTTTAGAATTTACACATTCATTTTTTGACATATCAGCTGCTTCAGGTGGAATGTAGCACTCACTGGTCCATTAAGATGTGACACAATTCAGTAAAGATTCCCCTAATATCAAAATGGATGCTGACAGTTTTACAGAGAGATTTTCATCTTTGAAACAAGGAGTAGATTATTAGACAAAAAAGTTAATTCTGGAGTAGTTGTATAAAAATAAGTTGCTATTGGAAATCTATCATTTGGTCTAACCATATATTTTAAATGTCTTGATGTAATTTTTAATATCCCTTTATTAAAAAATATCCACAGGGTTAATATGTGAGATACAGATAGGAATACGTTTTTCAATAGAATGCTATATTTACTTCTTAACAGCTTTCATGAAATTCTACCAGTGATCATAAGGTATGCTGTTATACAAAATAAGATTTCCATTTAGAATTTCAACTCTCTAATCTACAGAGATTAATGATGTTATTCCAAAAATTATCTTTGGATACAAATATCACATTCCCTTATAAGGATGGAAATCAAACCATTCAAACCCACTCGAGCATGTGACTTAATTCTTTCTCAGTAACTATGGTGTACGTTTGGGTTCCTGTTGACAGATCCATCATGCTGCTGCTGCTACTTCCTGCCATATTCTTACAACAGCAAAACTCTTACAGGCTGGCAAGAATTATTGTAAAACCTGCCAAAGGAAAGCTTAAAACAGGATCTCAGGCGAAGCACTATCCAAATTCCTGAATTGGAGAGTAGAGCATCTGTGCAATTGGAATCTAAATAAAGAAATGTTTGCCCATGATAAAAGCAAAAGAAAGCCTTTTTCTATGTGAGTGTGTGTGTAATATGTGTGTGTGTGTAATATGTGTGTGTGTGTATACATATGCATATGCATGCATACAATACATACACACACATATATCTTTTGACTAGCTACCTTAAACATTAACAATAAGAGATGAGACGAGAGCTGAAAACAACAGAGAAACTTAGTGGAATTATTATTATTTGTACTCACATGAAAACAAAAGCTGTTCCATTTTTTTTTAATAACAAAGCAATCATAATGCAGATAGTCCTCAACTTACAACTAGTTGTTTAAGAATAGTTCAGAATAAAGATGGACGTTGAAAGCACTTGCATCCTTTGTAAAATGTTGTGTCCTCCCCTGCCCCCCATAACATGGACACAGTTTAGGTACTTGGCAATCAACTCAAATTTATGACTGGTTGCACTGTGTTGAAGTCATAAGACTGATTTTTGCTGGACTTTTTTTTTTTTTTTTTGCTAGTTTCTAACAAAAACTGGATTTAGACTTAATGGCCACCATAAAAATGGTTGTAAAATTTGTTTTTGTCCATGGGTGCATCAACAACGGATCAAAATTTAGTCTCAACTGCAGTGGTAAGTCAAGAACTACCTTTAAAATTTTTGCAAGTATAAATTTATAGTAAAGGAATTAGTATTAAATGTTGACTTTAATTTTCCTACTTAAAACTATCTTCTCAGTTTATCTGCTTTTCATTCAGACAGTCGCAGTGCCTTTTGAAATATTTAAAACCGTGGTTACCCTATGTAAATATTTAGAACTGTCATTGCACAGTATCTACCTAGCAAATCTGTGGGATAAAACAGAGAATACAAAAATATGGGTTGTATTTGAAGATGTTTCCCTAAAGCTATAGCCTTTAGGTAAATGGAAAACATCAGCCTGAAAAAGGCTGCCATTGTGATAAGGGAATCAATTGGGAGGGGGAAGTAAAAAAAAGGCAACATGTATCCACTATTGAAAAGGTCTGAATTTTCACTCCCTAAACCAGGGGTGGGTTGCTGCTGGCATTGCTGCCAGTTCGGTGTGCAAAAAACCTTTTTTTTACTACCTACTCGGCTGAACTGGTCCGAACTTGTAGGAACCCACTTCTGCTCTAAACTCATGTGGAGAAGTGTTTGAAGCAGTCCATCTTCAGAAATTATTATTGCATTTGTAGATTTAGTTCTAGAAAGGTGATGCCTGATATCCTAGTATTACATGATAAATAATAACCATCCCTCTGAATTGGATGTAGAATTCTCAGCATTTGAGCAATGATGTTAGTCTGCACTGGCAGGATTTACCCCTCAGCACTCTCATTCTACTCTTCTGGACCAGCTATAGCTTAGCTTACAGGTTATCCCCAAAGACAGCCCTATGTACAGAGTGCTTCAGCAATCCAAATGTGTATTGATTAAGATATCAGTTGCAATCAGTAGAGCATCTTGGTCCACCTGGACCTGGACATATAGTAGATCCTCCCAGGCACAGCTTCCACATGCTGTTTAAGCAGTAGTTGTTAGTCTACGAGGGTCCTCAAGTCATGAACCAATTCTTTTCAGGGGGTTGCAATTCCATTCAGAATCCCTACTAAGGTATTCTTCTAGGATTTCTAATGTTTAATGATATGCAGCATCTCAGTCTTGAAGGGATTTATCTAAGTTACTTTGCCTGTCCATACTTTGGCAAACTCCAGACATTAGTTCAAGGTTCCAACACTAATCTTGGCTCAGCCTATAGTTAGGATTGTGCCTGCTTCTGAAAAAGAATTATAATTTCGTTTGGGTTGTGTGGACTATTTGTATTGGTGCTGAGAATCACTTGTTGAGTGGAACGGTTACACATGTTGATTGAATAAGTAAATAAGACCATAAATGTAGGATTTCAAGTGCCCCACTCTCAACATTTATGATTTCAAGCTCCCCTTTTGCATAAAGAGAGGAATAATGGTTAACTTTGGACCAGTCAGTCTGTCTCAGCTCAACTCACTTCACAGCATTGTTGTGGGGAAAATAAGAGAAGGAAGGAATATTAGGTATGTTTGCTGCCTTGAATTATTTATAAAATATTTATAAAAATAATAAAGGTGGAATTGGGAGGGATTAAATCTGGGAATTTTGTTGATGAAAGGACTCAATTTTTAATTCCCATACATGTCCGGGTCCTGGGAACAATATGGTAGCTACAGGAAACTCATTGCTGTGCTTACCTAAAAACTAAGCTGAAGCTACAAGGTTGGGGAAGGTAGCCTGAGCTCCCGTAAGAATTATAGAAGATTTTCAATTTCCCATGTAATTACAGCCATGGGAACATTCTGAATGGGAAGGGAGCAGAAGCCACTTTTCTGAAAGACAAAAGAGTGTGTTTTTGGACACCTATCAAGAGTACAGTATATTGCCAAAAAGCAATTTTGACAGCTTAGGTTGGTGTTAATGTTTTATATTCAGTAATGGTTAATGTTGTTCTGCCCTATATGTTCTTTTTCACGATTCTGGGTTTTCAGTATCATATATCCTCAGCTAGATTTAAAAAAAGGACAGAGCAATCAAACAAATGAATAAGAAAGGCTCTGTGCTAATTCTAGGAGAGATTTATTTATCTGTAGCGACTGCTGGGTTTTCTATGACTGTTTTCCTAAGCACATAGATACTGTACACATATTAGTAGTTATTCAGTGGATTGATGTACATACAAATAACGTCAATATTGAGAAAAACTGGGGAGAGAATATGAAATTCCCCAATATTCTGGTACTTTAAAACTATTTTCAATGCAGAAATATAAATCAAATATATAGTAGAACAAGATTGTAGTTTAATTTGTTGTTGTTAAACATATGATATGAAATCAGACTAAAATAGTACACTTCCTTGGGCAGGTAAAAATATGGGTAGCATGTAAAGTCCTGGGTAGCAAATATACTGACTGTAAACATATATTAATTAACATATTGCTATTGAAATGTGTTTGAATCCATCTTAAAATAGGATGTACTTAACTGGATAGAAAACCCAAAAGCAGGTCTGACTAATATAGAATAAAATGCATTATCCCTTTTTTGCAGCAATATAATAATAATAATAATTTTAATGTATAACCCGCTCTCTCTCCCCGAAGGGACTCGAGGCGGGGCACAGGGAATTTAAAAATACAAATAAAAACCACAAACATAATACAATATTAAAACGAATTAAACTAAAACCCTGCGCTAAAATCCCATATGAAAACTAAAACCAAGCCCCTAAAAGCCCTAAAAACAGTTTAGTTACCCCAGGCCGGCCAAGCAGAAGAAGTGTGTTTTTAATTTTTGACGGAAGGAGCGGAGGTCCGTGGTTGTTCTAATTTCTGGGGGAAGGTCGTTCCAGAGGGTCGGGCCCGCCACAGAGAAGGCCCTTCCCCTGGGCGTCGCCTGCTGGCATAGCCTAGTGGACGGCACCCGGAGAAGTCCCTCTCTGTGGGAGCGAATCGGCCACAGGGATGTATGGGGCAGGATGCGATCCCGCAGATAGCTAGGTCCTGTGCCATGGAGCGCTTTGAAGATGACAACCAACACCTTGAAGCGCACCCGAAAGACGACAGGCAGCCAATGCAGCTCGCGCAGGAGCGGTGTTACATGGGAAAACCTAGAGGTTCCCATAACTGCCCGCGCGGCTGCATTCTGGACAAGCTGAAGTCTTCGGGTGTACCTCAAGGGGAGCCCCATGTAGAGAGCATTACAGTAGTCCAGTCGGGATGTCATGAGAGCATGAGTGACTGTGCAAAGGACATCCCGGTCCAATAGGGGACGCAACTGGCGGACCAGGCGAACCTGGTAATATAGCATCAGTTTATAATCATCTACTATTCCAAGATCTTTTTCACAAATTTTATTGTCAAATTAGATTCTAGCCAGTCTTGATTGATTTCAAGGCAGCTAAGCAGAGTCTGAATAGTATATGGATGGCAGAATATTGGGTCACCCTAGGCATTTAGATTAATCTAGGAATTTGGGGGGGGGGGAATCCTGGAAAAAGGCAATGGCAAATTGATTTTGCATTGCTTTAAAGAAAACAATGTGTACAGTACATATTCTCTAGATTCAGAATGAGTCATACAGTACTTAACTCATGAGACTAGTTTCCGCTATTCTTTTATGCTTAACTCCTTTCACAATTTGATTTCTATACTGTAAATTCACCATTTGCATCTGTCTTTAGTACATTTCATTTTGATATTATTAAGACTGTTTTACATTTTATTTAGTTTTCTAGGTTTCTAGCTATCTTATCTAATCCCCCCCATAAAGGTATGGAAGTAAAGAATTGATTCCTCAGTCCTGTTTGTTAAAGGAAAATGGACTAAAGTGTGACTTTTAAATCAGCTATGAATCTACTTGACTTGTTAATTAGGATGTAATAGAGTTATTTGTTTACTCCTTTGCTGAAATCGAGACATATTATTTTTGCAGCATTCCCACAATAGTAATAAACAAATTATCTGAGGAGATAATTGGTAAGTTATCTTGGAGTCTTGATAAATCCATGTTGGTTTCTGGTAATCATGACATTGCTTTCACGGTTTTTGAAGATTTATTGCTTTGGTGTATTGGAGACTTTTTCCAGGTATCGATGCCAAACAGGATGATCAAACGTTCTCTGGATCCTTCTTTTTCCATTTTGTAAAAAGAAATCTGGCACTTCATCCATTCATCAGTATGTTCCTTTAACATCCTAGGATGCAGTTCATTTGGCCCTGGAGATTTAAACCCATTCAAAGTAAATGGAGTATTCCTTCCTTGGTTATGTTTCTGTCAGTCTCATTTGATCTTTCTATTTATAACTAGCCATTCCGGGCCACATGTTGTTGTGGCCCAGTCTGGTTAAATGCCTACCAATCTGTGTGTAGATCTATACCTGTACACACAAACACGTACACACAATCACCGTGTGTACCTACCTACTTACTGTATTTCTCCCTCTCTCTATTCACCTACCTACCTACCTACCTACCTATGGACAGAGTATTTTATGTCATAAAGGATGACATAATACCTGTGGCCCACTGCTCTCTCTGTATCCATCTACCTACCTTTTAAAACATTTTTTTACATTTCCGTTGCGTGTACCTGGCACAGGTGTGACATCTACACAATCTATATATATCATTGGTGCAGTACTTGAAAGGAACATTATGTGAAAATTTGGAAGCAATCGGTGCAGTACTTTTGGAGATTAGCGGGTTTGAACAAACTCTTATTACATTTTTATTTATATAGATTGCCTTATGGGGGGAGGGGGTCTGTTGGAGTAGACTAAGCCAAACTGGAGCTGAATGGTTCTGCCTCTTCTTCCCAACCCATTGCATTTACTGTTTCACTCAACAGTTGATGTACAGATTCTTCTTTTGTTTTGAATGTATCTAAAGAATTTTTCTTTTTAGTATTCTTTGCCAGCCTTAACTTATTCTGTCTTTCTGACACTTTGACAATATTTCCATGTTGCCTTTGTGTGCTCTTACTTGGTAACCTGAACATGTTCCTTTTTTTGTTTTCAAATTTCTACCAAAACACTGAGACAGGTGTTGGCAGAAAATTTTGTCAAAATGACAAATTATGTGCCAAGACCTCCAGATGCAAACACTCTTGTTTCTTGTGTTATTGTGAGACATCACAACACAAGTACAAAAGAGGTGGAGCTGATGTCACAACACCATGAGGAGTTTTCTCATTGCTTATCCCTTGTTCCCACCTCAGATCTCTCTTTCATTCTTTTTCATCATTGACAGTTTTTCAATTCTGTTTTTTTTCCTAACAACCTTATTAAAATTTACTTTCTTGAAAGCTAAAGTACATTTGTGACTATAATCAGATTTACTTCTTCTTAAAAGTAAAGGAGAGTAGCAGTGGCTCAGTGGCTAAGACGCTGAGCTTGTCGATCAGAAAGGTCTGCAGTTCAGCGGTTCTAATCCCTAGTTCCCTATAACGGAATGAGTGCCTGTTATTTGTCCCAGCTTCTGCCAACCTAGCAATTTGAAAGCATGTAAAAGTGCAAGTAGAAAAAATAGGAACCATCTTTGGTGGGAAGGTAACAGCATTCCGTGCACTTTTGGCATTTAGTCATGCCAGCCACATGACCTGGAGATGTCTTCGGACAGTGCTGGATCTTCGACTTTGAAACGAAGATGAACTCCGCCCCCTAGAGTTGGGACTGATTAGTACATATATGTGAGGGGAACCTTTACCTTTACCTAAAACGTAAGGGAAATATATGGGATTTTACTATACCGCCATAAACAGAATATAATAGGATTTAATATGCTTTGGACTACAGTCTAATATTACTTCTATATTTCAGTATGGAGAATATGACCTAACAATTTTTCTTGTATTTATTCTTTTTTTAACATACTTTTCCTTTTTTAGTATTATTACTGATTACTTGAAGAGTGAAATACATCTGATAGCAAAACCTGATTGAAAAATTCCCACTGAATGTGCCAAGCTTCCTAGTCAGTGTAAAACTACAGATGGATGCCTGAAATAACAGCCACCCCACCTGCTGTTATTTTTTCCTGAGGAGAATGTATAATGTTGTATTCCAGTCTTTCCTTTGGGAAATTTCTCTTTTTTCTTCTTCTTAGGCTTTCATTCACTTCTCGTTAATCTAGTCGGATTCTGGATTACTGAGCTACTTTACTAACATTACTAACATGTTACACTTGTCTTTACAATAATAGCTGTTTGAGCAGTGGCTAGGAAAAGAAAAGGAGAGAGGAAAAAATTAAAATGGCTTACATTTCTGAATACGTTATGTTTTAAAATCCTGATTTATGATTACTCAATAATATTGGAAACATGATTTTTTCTAAACAGTTTTCTTTTAAATTGTGAAGCAGCCATGTAGGCTTTTAATTTTGTACCAAAATACAATATTGAGAAAAACTGGGATATTTGCATGAAAGATGATAAAATATCCCTCACATCATGTTGGAGCTGGCATTCAGTAGAACGGACTCTTTGGGATCAAATAACTTACTGAGCATAAGGAAGCAATAAGATGTGCAGTACATAGAGAATTAAGGGGTTAGTTGTGTCTTCTTTGTCTAACATTCTGCCTGCTTGTTATCTGTGAAATTGCTGAAATCATTTTATTTTGCCCTTCTGCCTAAACATACGTACGTGTATATGTATGTATATATATATATGGACCACTTGTTGTTTTGACTCTTATATTAATATGCAGGGAGTGATAGGCTGCATTTGCTGGTTGCTATAACACAATAGGGCCAAAATCATCTTTCTTGGTGGTATCTACTGTGAAATTCCACAAGACAGACATGTTTGAGATTCCATCTATGTAATTAAGGAATGTTATATGGTGCATCTCCAGAGGAGAAACTTTTTTGTCATAGTCCTAGCCATCTGTAACATTATTCCCTGGGAGATTAGACTTAACCCACAGCTTCTGGCTTTCCATAAGGTCTTAAGTACCTGGTTCTGTTACTGAATCAGAAACCCAATATATATGGTTAAGTCAGTGTTGTTGATTGGCTTGGCTTTATCTCAGCTTATTGTTTTGTTATGATGGTTTTATTCCTATATAACAACCCAGAGTCTTATATTTGAGATAGGCAGTCATCTAAATTGAATAGGTAGATGATGGATAGATGATTGAAAGATGATAGAAAGGGGGAGGAGATGAGAGATATCTTGTAAATAAAACTTTGTTGCATTGATTAAACCTGCTTCACAAATTCTTATGCTCAGGAATACTTACATGCACAAGAAAAATCCTTCAACCTCTATCAGCCAAATTATTATATTTCCCAATATGAGTCTACCAGTACTTTTAAATTATTAAGAGGAGCCTTTCTTATGTAATACGATTTGGGAGGAATATAGAAATGATTGGTTGTGTGCCATCAAGTCAGTATGGACTTTAACAACCACAGAGTTAGGTTTTCTTCATAACAAGAGGAGTAGGAGGGAGGTATTTTGGGGGAACATGCCAATTGGCCACTGCTATCTGGTAGCTACCTTCAAACATACAATTACAATCATTTGCAGAAAATATCTCTACAGGAAAAGAGCTGGCAGCTGTGCTTGGTAAGCAGCAATTCATGACATGGAAGGAATTAACTGAGAGCACAGATTTGACTAACAACGTCAAGAAAGCTTGAAGCACAATTAGAAAGCTTAAGAAAGACCCAGAGAAAGCGAATAGCAGTACAATGTAGCAGCCAACCCAAAAGCACACTAACTTCTCCTAATGGTAAACCTCTGAACAAATTACAGAAAAATAAAATGAAATGGCAGGAGCATTAAGAGAATTAGTGTCACAGTGGGGGGAGGTGGGGTGCCGAGGAGCTCAAGACTAAATAGATAAAACCTCAGCAGGCAGGAGCCTTCAAGTAAAAGAGCTCATGGTAGCTCTTTATTTGAAAAATTGCAAGATATAACAGCTTAAATTTCCTGGAAAGTTTGACCTTTACAGCTAAATAGCACGTAGCTAAAACAGATTAAACTCTTTTCGAATTCCTCTCCCTCTTTTTGGTGTAATGGTAACCCCAAAAGTTAGAATGGGGTAAAATCAGTTTTCACTTTATGACTCTAATGCCATTTGGTGAATCAAGTAATGCTTTAATGCAAAATAATGCTTTTTATATCAATATACCTTATATATTGCATCTGTCTTTACACAAAGGGAATAAACAGCCCAACCTATCAAAACAGCACCACAAAAACAAGCACAATTTAAAATAGGGAAGAAAATGGTAAGTGAGCACCTGTCTACCCTAGATGACTTTAAATCACCAGGACCAGATGGACTACACCTCAAGGCTCTGAAGAAACTGACAGACGAGATCAAACTATATCTTCCAAAGATCCTGGAGCACTGGGGAACTGCCAGAGGACTGGAAAAGAGCTGATATAGTTCCCATCTTCAAAAAAGGGAAAAAAATAGATCCAGCAAACTATGGACTTATCAGCCTGACCTCAATACCAGGGAAGATTCTGGAAAAGACAATTAAGCGACAAATCAAAGAGCACCTAGAAGCAAACAAAGTAATAACCAAAAGCCAACATGGGTTTGTCAAAAACAGATCATGCCAGATTAATCTTATTGCATTCTTTGACAAAGTGACAAAATTAGAGGAATGCTGTTGATATAATTTACTTGAATTTCAGTAAGGCATTTGATAAAGTAGACCATAACCTACCACTAGATAAAATGGAAAAATGTGGGTTAGAGAGCATCACCACCAGATGGATTCATAACTGGCTGACCACCCACACTCAACGTGTAGTCCTCAATGGAACTGCATCTATGTGGAGGGAAGTATGCAGTGGGGTACCCCAAGGCTCTGTTTTCGGCCCATTACTCTTCTACATCTTCATCAATGATTTAGACAATGGGTTAGATGGGGAACTTATCAAATTTGCAGATGACACCAAGGTAGCAGGAATATCAAACACTCTGGAAGATAGGCTTAAGATACAGAAGGATCTTGATAGATGTGAACATTGGACACTGTCTAACAAAATGAAATTCAATGATGAATCTACATTTAGGGAAGAAAAACAAAATGCACAGGTACAGTATATGTGGCACCTCACTCAGTAGTAGTAACTGTGAAAGGGATCTTGGAGTTCTAATGGACAACCATGTAAATATGAGCCAGCAGTGTGCAACAGCTGCCAAAAAAGCCAACAGAGTTCTAGGCTGCATAAACAGAGGGATAGAATCAAGATCATGTGAAGTGTTAATACCACTTTATAATGCCTTGGTAAGGCCACATTTGGAATACTGCATTCAGTTTTGGTCGCTATGATGTAAAAAAAAAGATGTGGAGATTCTGGAAAGGGTGTAGAGAAGAGCAACAAAGATGATTGGGGGACTGGAGGCTAAAAGAACGGTTGTAGGAACTGTGTATGTCTAGTTTAATGAAAAGAAGGACTAGGGGAGACATGATAGCAGTGTTCCAACATCTCAGGGGCTATCACCAAGAACAGGGAGTCAAGCTATTCTCCAAAGCACCTGAGGGAAGAACAAGAAGCAATGGGTGGAAACTAATCAAGGAGAGAAGCAACCTAGAACTGAGGAAAAATTTCCTTACAGAACAAATAATCAGTGGAACAACTTGCCTCCAGAAGTTGTGAATACTCCAACACTGGAAGTTTTAAAGAAGATATTGGATAACTATTTCTCTGAAGTGGTATAGGGTGTCCTGTCTAAGCAGAGGTTGTTCTAGAAGATCTCCAAGGTCCCTTCCAACTCTGCTATTCTGTTTTCTGTTTACCTCAACTGTTGTTATGTATGTAGCTCTATTAAATATTCCTTAGAGTTTATCAAGGTTTCAGCTAAAAAATACCTGGAAAGATGTCACAGCTAGCAATATCTACATCAGGCCTGTCAAAATGGCGGCTTGTGGGCTGGATGCATCATGTGCAGGCCACGCTCATCCTGGTTCCACAAAGGCAAAAAAGTCAGGATATGTCACAATACGTCATATGACACAATCGAGTTTGACACCTGTGATCTAGATCTTCCAATATTTTTCCTTTCTATATCAAGTATATGAAGCATCCTCCTCCTCTTCCATCCTTGGTGAATTTCTCTTTACTCTGGACTTGCAGCCCAAGCTTCCTGCATCTCATTTGATGTGCTAGCTATCATCCTCTTTTCTGTTGTTGAACTCCACACATACAGTAGCTCCTTTCCTGATACCTCCTTAGCTTTATTTCAGCCCCCTTTCCCTTTCAAGCGGAAGAACCTACATGCATTTTTTTTGAAAACCTCACTCTTACCTATTTCCCCAGGTGGAACTTATCACTCCAGGCCCAATCTGTCTGTTCATAAGATCAGATTGGATGGCAGCCAGTATTTATTTGCTCAAGTTATGACACAATTATTTTTTTAAAGAGTCTTTTATAATGGAAGAGGTATAAAAATGCATATGGATGCTGATAGTTTAACTGAACACATATGCGGTAATACTTTGGACTAGGTGTCATGGAATTACTTAAGAACTGTTCAACTGGTGTCTAAAGACAGATGATGTTATCTATTCACAGTTGTGTCTGACTCTGGGCAATTCTATGGGACAGGTCTTTCCACATCTTCTGATGTTGCAATGCTTCTTTGAGTTTTTCTATGTTCTGGCTGGTGTCAGCTTTGATGGTGCTAAAAATGGGGGAAATGAGATAATATTGTATTGAATAGGGAAAAAATATCCAAACAACTACTAGCCGATCTAACTTCTGTGCTACCCATATAAGTTATGTGAACATGTAATTCTGAAAGTTCATCTCTAGTGATTGAGAAATTCATTCTGCAGCAACCTGGATTTCAAGGAGATTAAAGTATGGGGAGGATAGATAATGGAGGGGAGGACTGAACGTGAAAAAATGCTGTACAGGAGTGACATGAGAAAAGCAAGATCAAAAAGATCAAGCTAAAAATTGTGACAGTGAGATTGAAGCTCCTTCCTTATACCTGTATTTTCATTACACAAAGGTAAAAGAGGCGGGGTTGCAATTAAACTGCTGAAGATAATGATTTTTTTTTAAAATCCCAAAATGAACCCTTCTGGTCGGGGGAATGGACTCTGATTATAAGGAGTAATCTATTCTCCTTATGCAAGCCTTTCCATTCTTACCTTGTTCTATTCCAGGAGTGGGGAACTACGGCTCTTTTATCACTTGTGAACTTTAACTCCCAGAATTCCTCATCCAGCCGGGAAATCTGGGAGTTGAACTTCACAAGTCATAAAGGGGCCATAGTTCCCGGCCTCTGTTCTATTCTCTAATCCATCACATCCCTCATTTGTATTTATATGCTTACTCTGAGACGGCCCTATGCGGCAAGTCAAGTATACTTCAATGCCACTCAATTAATGTCTTTATTGCAGCATATTCTAATGCACTGCACAGCACATGAAAAGATAGAAAATAAACCCCTGCAGCAGCTGTGTGAAAGAAGGAACTTAAGAACCCAAAACAGGGAAATATATATGTGGTTGGCTTAGCAACAGCCAGCTACTTTTAACATGGGCGAATAAAAACTCCAGCAACCAGCCATTTGGCTAGGATTGTGTGTATTCAACACCCACATCCTCAATTTATGTCTGTAATTGAGCCCACAGATTTGGTTGTAACTCGTGCTGATCATAAAATGACCACCATGTATCTATGCCCAATTTTACAATATAGTCATTAAGCAGATGTGATCATACAGCAAACAAGTTGGTCATAAAGTAATGCCATGATTGTAAAGCAAAGCTTGTGGGTATTGTGAATCCATTGTTCGCTATGGGTTTGTTTGTTTTTTTGCCAAAAACTGGAAGTAAATGCCAGTATCTGGCAAAAACACCATAAATTGCAGTCACCTGACCACAGGACTGTGCAAACAGCTGTAAATGTGGACTGGTTGCCAAGTGTCCAAAATGCATTCATGTGGTTAGTGGTCTCCTAAAGAAGCATGGAATGCAATATCTTTCCATTCACAACTGTTTGCAGTGGCAGCGGGGGTGGAGGGTGGGGATGGGGGAGTCGATTAGGACAAAACATCTGACAACATCTTTCATGCATCAGAGGAATCCCATTCTTTGAACCCATCGCTGAGCTTCAGGAAAAGAAAAACAGAGGGAAATACATGGAATGCCCCTTTCTGCGATTTGAACACACTTCTTCTTAGAGAGACATTTGCATTGTGATGGGAAGTGACTCATGACTGACATTCAAAGTGCTGCATCACTGGAGCACCTGGAAGAACAGCTGCCCTTGATCCAGGCAGCCCTTCCATGGATGAACTCCCCGGCTATGCTGTCAATACAAGGATGAATGATGGGCAGAACACTGAAAGATCAAATGCAGTGGTCAAATGGAAGCATACAGAGCACCACAGAAAGTACCATTACAAATGAGGCCATATCTCTTATAAGCATGTATGCTTGCTGCATTGACTTCAGTGGGGCATCTTGTGTGGGCTTAAGGGGAAAACCTCTATTTTCTAGAGCAACAAAAGTACTTGCTCTTGTCCAGCTCTACCTGACTGTGGGACACCAGCAGAAGTATATCGACACAAGCAGTGGAAACACTGAATGGACAAGTGAGTGGACACAACCCTTCTGACAGGCGAGGAGGATATGCAAGGAAGTTTAAGCACATGCAAGCTTTTGGGGATGCTTAAACTAAACTGTGAAACTCTTCAAGATTGAGCATGTGGCAATGGTGCTGGAATATAATATTCTGTAACCTTTCTTCTGTTTTCAAGCATTCTTTATTTCCTTTTTTCAACGTAATATTTTTGGTTTCCATTTTGATGACTTTTGGGAAAGTGTATATTGTAGGTTTTAAGAATATCTTTGGTTCACTCTTGCTACAAAACTTCAGAAACCCAAGACTGGAGGTGTAAGGGGGAAATAAATTAATCAGTTGCACTGAGACATAAATTCCACTGACTTCAGCAGAACTTGCTTGCACCCTCCTACACATACATAGGATGGGACTCTAGTCCCCATGTTGGTAATTATAGACTTATTTATTTATTTTATTAAATTTATACCCCGCCCTTCTCCTAAAAAAGGACCCATAGACTAGCATAGATCCCAGATAGATCGGGCTTCATAGCAATTGCTTTGTGGAAATTGTAGCTTATTTAACAGTCACACACAGTTCCTTTAGAGGATGAAATTGTATCATCAGACAGAATTGCTGCTGCTTCTGTTTTAGATAAATAGATAATTTTGCACACATGCCTGAAACCTGCTGCTAAAATAATCACTCTCCTAGGCTGATGACAGTCCGTATTTCAACCCTCTGAAATATTCATCAATAAGGGAAGAGTTGCTGATTGCGATACTTTTTTTTCTTTTCTTTTCTTTTTTCCCCCTAACACCGGGAGGAGGCAGACATTTGAAGCCACCAAGCAAAGCCGGAGGGGAGAGCTTCGCTTTTCGCTGCCGTTTCCCCCTGATTGCGCTATTGAGAGACCTTTAAAAAGGGGGGGGGGGGAGGGAGACCCTTGGAAATGCAGGGAGGGCTTCCTGTAATGCCTTCCTGATCGCTTTCTCTCTAGGGAAGGCGGCCAGGCGGAAGGGAGGGGGGTTAGCTTGCTGTGAAATTGGGGGAAGCAGCTCCGTTGGTTCTGGCGCTGAGGGGGTTGACTGACAGTCTGCAGTGCAGTGGAGTTGGCGGGGCTCCCTATATGGCTAAGGATTTCGCTTAGATGCTAATGCCAATCGGGGAAAGGAGCTGAGGTGAGCCTGCGAGCTGCCGCTGTGAAAAGGCGATCGGAGGCTGAGCAGAACGCCCCCCCCCCAAACCACCTCCCCACACTTCCAGAGCCATGGCTGAAGGGGGCGAAGGAGGGGAAGACGAGATACAGTTCCTACGAACTGTAAGTATCCGTGGGTGCATCCGTGTCGGTGCTTCTAGATCAGGGACCCGGTTCTTTTCTCCTCCAGGGCTTCTGAGCCGGTTCTAAATAAGGTTTCTCCCCAGTCCCTGGGCTCTTTTATTTATTTATTTATTTATTTATTTATTTAGGCTTAGGAGCGAGTCTTGGGGGAAGTGGAGAATCTTATGAACAGACCATTCGGAATCAGACCCTCCCCTCGGGCATTCTGTCTCGCCTCAGATCTGTCCACCGACCTCCTCGCATCGACCGGGGCGGGGGGGGGGGGCTGCCTCCAAAGCGAGAGTTGGCTTGGCCAATTCCCCAGGGTTCCCTCCGGAGCATCCTTGCTCAACTTTGTACTTGGGCTGCTAGAAATGCGGCACCGCCAAGATCCCTGCCCTTTGAAAACTTCTCCCCGGGTTTCTGCTGCTTCTCTGCGAAATCCGAGGGGGTTGGCCAGGGGATCCGGGGTGGCATTGGCGAGCAAGCCCCCTTGCAACTTCCCACCCGTTTCAGAGCAAGTAGAAAGGATGCTCTTGCACGAACACCAGGGACTTCCAAAGTAAACCAGCGTCGTTTCCGAAGCTTCCTATAAGGAATGCAGCACTTTTCGGAGAGAAGGAGTGTTGGGCAGGGAAAGAACCGACTGTGCTTCTCGGAATGCTTCCCCCCACCCCCCCAAAAAAAACGAGCTTTCACGTCCTGCCATAAGCTTTTAAAGCAAACTGGACCGAAGAATCTGATCCACACGTTAACTTTACTGGGCAGTGGTGGGAAAGACTCCTCTCTGCTCCCCAGGTGAAATCCTCCGAGGTTGACGTATGTTTAGTATGGGTTGGGGGGAAGAGTCCCTCTGCTTACTTCCCCATTTTTCACCTTCACGGGGAGCAACTCCCTCAGGGTCAAGTAGCCCTGTTGAGCTTGTAGCGCAACTTTTTAAAGGTGGCTTTTCCAGCAGAGATCTTCTCCATATCCAACGTCGTTGTCAGATGGTATTAGAGGAAAGGGATAAGAGAGATGTGACGAAGGTCCCACGGCTCTTTTTTTTGGGAGGGGGGAGATGCCAGCTGTGATCAAATATCACGCTCGCTTGCTTCCTGAAATCTCCTGATGGAAGAGCTAATTTTGGTGAAGAGCACTTTTGTTCTATAACATTTTCAGTGGCTTTATGAGATGGAACAGCCACCTGTCTATACAGGGAAGAAGCTAAATATGCATCCTAAGCATCAGATAATTTATTGTATTTAATATCGTACTTTACTTCTTTTTACTATTCTTCTCTGGCTTGGCACTTTCCAAAGTATATCTTGGATGCAAAATTCTTTCAAACAGCTGGGACGCTTAATATCCCCACTGAATAATAAAGCCAAAAAGGTCCCCCCTCCCCACTTCCAGACAAATGATGTATATCTTCTGCTTCTGATGAAATGGTTATTCTGCATTATTTACCCAGCATGTAGAAACTCTTTCCATCTTTCAGTGAATTTGGAATATATTTTCTTCCTGTTCAGCATTTGATGTAAAGGTATACTTGCTTTTAGGAAGCTTCTTCTTGGCACTGGTATATAGTGCAGAGATTGTACTCTCTTCCCCTTCTCCCTGTTCTTCCAGTCTTAATTTCCACCATAAAATCTAAACTGTAAGCATCCTTTACCTTCCCCATATCAGAAAACTTATTCAGTGAGAGGTAGTGACTCCCAAGACTTTAAAAAAAAAAATCTTTATACCATACCAAAGGAGCTGGTATGATTGATTAACCTATGGCACATTACTTTGATTGCTGCAATCATATCAATATTAATTATTCCCTGGGCACAGCAACCATGTATTAAGGCATGTCCACAACATTAAAACACTTTTCAAACACAATCTGTGTTTCTAGCTTCTTTATTGGAATAGCTCATAGCAATCCTTAAACTTGTGACTTTCTAATTTATAGGGACTGATTTTGGATTAAATGTTATGGAATGGCTTTTTATGTGCAACATACTCCTATTCTTCGTAGACTGGCAATGCAACTGTGGACGTGACAGGTCTGATTAGAGACAAGATTCATAGTAATAACCTTGAGAAGTGCTCTTTTCAACAGATAATTGTTGAATATACACAATAGGGTTTCCACATTTTTCCCCACTCATTTTGACAGCATCAGCTCTTTTGTCTCATGCTTTGCCATCTTTAGTCTGATTTATTACCAAAATCGAGCAAAAATAACCCATATGATTTCATTACTTACCCCCCGAACTACGCACCACCTCGGACCTCCGCCTCTTCTGCCAACGTCTCAAGACTTATTTATTCCAACAAGCCGGCCTAGCATAACCCCCGTTTTCTGACTTTTAAATGTGGATAAATTTTAAATTCTTAGGGTTTTATAATGGGTTTTAGCACGGGATATAATTTAATAGTTTTTTACTGATATATTTTTGTATTTTGTATGGTTTTTAATATTGCCTGTGCGCCGCCCTGGGTCTTGCAAGGAGAAGGGTGGGGTATAAATTTAATAAAATAAATTATTGTACTTAGATATCTAATTTTTGGAAGCAGTTGCCCTCTGCCTTAGAAGTGATTAAATGTTAAGAACCAGTTCAATAGTACTAAACATTTCTGCTTAGCTTTACATTGTGTATTTTGATGTTCAGAAACTATGTTATTGTCAAAAACATACAGTACATGTGTCAAGTTTCTGCAGTTAAGGTAAATGGTGCTCCTAAGGTAATAGGGCACCAGCTAAACCTGTTGGAACTTGTTTGTATCTACATTGGAAGACAATTTTGCTATTTTTCACCATTTTATTTCATCACTTTTTTCTAAATATATTTAAAAGGACTTACCAGTATTTCCCACTTTGTTGAACTGTAGTCGATAATTTGCTGTATGCCTCCCATGCTTTTTCTTTCTTCCAAATTTCATATAAAATGTGGAAAAAGAACATATCAAGCACAAAGCAAATTATGGACTTCGGTTCAACAAAGTGGTAAATAAGTCTTCTAAAGTGGGAAGTAGTGGGCAATCAACCGTTTGATTTGATTTTAATTTGATTTGATTTTATTGAACTTCTAAACCGCGCCACTCTCCCAAAAAAGGGACTCGGGGCGGTGCACAGGAAACTAAAAACATCAATATAAACATATATCATAAAGAATAAATACATCATAAATGATCAATAAAATCTTATTAAATTAAACTATACCCTGTGCTAAAAACAGTGTAAAAACCCATTTGTTAAAACCTTAATTTAATTTAATTTAAAATCAGTCAGTAAAATAGTCTCGGGGAATTAGGCCAGGCCAGCTAAATGAAAGAAGTGTGTCTTTAGATGTTGGCGGAAGAGGCGGAGGTCCGTGATGTTCCTGAGAGCAGGGGGCAGCTCATTCCAGAGGGCAGGACCCGCCACAGAGAAGACCGTTCCCCTGGGCATCGCCAGCCGGCATTGCCCGGCTGATGGTACCTGGAGAAGACCCTCTCTGTGGGAGCGAATTGGTCAAAGGGATGTATGGGGTACGAGGCGGTCTCGCAAATAGCTAGGCTAGTGCCATGGAGCGCTTTAAAGATGGTGATCAACACCTTGAAGCGCACCCGAAAGGCCACAGGCAGCCAGTGCAGCTCGGGCAGGAGAGGTGTTACATGGGAATGCTGGGAGGCACCCAGAATCTCCCACGTGGCTACATTCTGCACTAGCTGTAGTCTTCGGGTGCACCTCAAGGGGAGCCCCATGTAGAGAGCATTTCCATAGTCCAGGCGGGATGTCATGAGTGCATGAGTGACTGTGTGAAGGGCATAATTTGAATTAACCTTGGTCCTGTACTGTATATGGTTGAAATGACAATAAAGCTTACTTACTTACTTACTTACTTACTTACTTACTTACTTACTTACTTACTTACTTACTTACTTACTTACATTGCAGATTTTGTGAATAGACACCCTCAGGATCACATATTTGAAAAATGAAAAGTAATTTGGTTAGCACATTTACTGCCTCGTATAAGGATAGCACAACTAACAGGCTAATAAAAAGGTGTATTAAAGATTAGAAAAGCTAGGCTTTAAAAAATTAAACATAAATACAGGCACCACAGGTACAGGAGTATTGTTGTGTGCAAGTTTTTTTTATTTTTTTAAATTTATAGACCGCCCCCTCTCCACAAGTGCTGGTGACAATAGTGATAGTGATAGTACTTAGAATTATATACCGCCTCATAGTGCTTTACAGCACTCTCTGGGCAGTTTTCAAGGTCAGCATATTGTCTCAAACAATCTGGGTCCTCATTTTACCGACTTCATAAGGATGGAAGGCTGAGTTAACCTTGAGCCTGTCAGGATCAAATCCCAAACTGTGGGCAGAGTTAGCCTGCAATACTGCATTTTAACTACTGCACCATCAATGGCGACCAGTGATCGATGATGATCAATGTTCCCCAAGTGGGACCCAAACAGGTGAATCTCTTTTGGTAGTGAATATGCTTCAGGATTGGACCATTTCTTCCATTGAATATCTTATTGGCTAATTAATAGGCTAAACTGGCTGGGTGGTGATTTCGTATATATTTATTCATAGAGCCCATGAAAAGGCAAGGAGAACAACTAAGAAAATGTACATCAGAATGCAAAACCCACATCCTATATACTTGCACCAGAAATTGGGCACAAATATGTTGTGTTCTTGTTTACTGCATATATGTCACCTTGATGTTACTTTGATTCACTGTAAATGCTTCTGTGTATAAGAGAAGTTCTCTTTAATCATTGGAAGAAACACATAATTCTTTTTAGTTTAATTGAGGGGGAAAAAAGCTCATAAACAATTAGGCTTTGACTATTTTGTTTTGGCTGCATTCCTAATGACTTTCCAGGCTTCTGTTTCTGTGGTTTTTGAGAATTGTAAAGATTTGAGGGCCAGAATGTAAGGATGCCAATGGCAGATGCAAAGTACAATTATGTGTGAACCAAAACTCGGCATATTTCAACGCCTCTATAATGCTGTGTCCTGTAAACTCAATCTTACTTTAAAAAGTCCGGGAGCAAAACAATATTATTACTGCAAAGAAAACATGATTCTCAGATAATGGCTTGCCACATAATGGACTGTGGGAAAAACAAATTTTAAATTAGAGACATACTGGTGCCCGTTACATAAGTTAATGTATGTCTAGTTATGAGTAAGTCTTACATATTTGATTTACGCAATATCTTAAGGCATAATATGACTTTGGATTAGTGTATTATATGTACCCAGCATTGTGGTTTAGAGATTATGTTTATGGTTTAGCACAATGTGTGAACCCTGCTTAGTCACAAATCATGAAGAAAATCATGGCTTAGAATATTGGATAAACCCACGGTGTCCGATGGAGTTTTTCTCTAATTATGTATGTATAAAATAAGAATCTTGCTATCTAGCTGCTATAATACAAACTGCCCCGAAAACAACTTTTGGAGCTATTTCATGAACTGACTTGAATTACTTTGTAAATGCTCTCGTGACGTCCCGACTGGACTATTGTAACTCTCTCTACATGGGGCTCCCCTTGAGGAGCACTCGGAGACTTCAGCTAGTCCAGAATGCAGCCGCTCGAGCAATAATGGGAACCTCGAGGTTTACCCATGTAACACCGCTCTTGCGCGAGCTGCACTGGCTGCCTGTCGTCTTCCGAGTGCGCTTCAAGGTTTTAATTACCATCTTTAAAGCGCTCCATGGCTCGGGACCTAGCTATTTGCAGGACCGGATCCTGCCTCATACATCCTCACGGCCGATTCGCTCCCACAGAGAGGGGCTTCTCCGGGTGCCGTCCACTAGACTTTGTCAGCGGGCGACGCCCAGGGAAAGGGCTCTCTCTGTGGCGGGCCCAGCCCTCTGGAACGACCTTCCCCCCGACATTAGAACAACCACGGACCTCCGCTCCTTCCGTCTTAAACTAAAAACACATCTGTTCTGCTTGGCCGGCCTAGGGTAGTCTCCCGTCTATAGGACTGTTAATTTTAGTTAGGAATTTTAGTAGTTTTAACTGGGATTTTAGCGCAGGGATGTATTTAATTCGTTTTTATTGTATGTATGTTGTTTTTTATGGTTTTATTTGCCCTGTGCACCGCTTCGAGTCCCCCCAGGGAGATGGAGCGGTCAATAAATTCAAGATTTATTTATTATTATTATTATTATTATTAAATATTCAACTATTGCTTACATGTCCCCTTAAATATTAAATAGATGTTTGATGGCAGTGAAATAGATTTTGATGTAGGGTCTCTGATGCTTCCATTGTTACAGATGAAACAATCTGAACATACTCAGTGTATTGTTAATGTTATTTATATGCTTGGCTGATTTACTGGATTATCATTAGTGTGTTTAAGGTCAAGCTGGGAATTAATCTTGTATTTCCTCCTATACTGAGACTTTGGGAAATTATTGGGAAACTAGAAACTGCAAAAAAAGGCTACGAAAATAAGGAATAAAATTTAATTCTATATTGTAATCAAGATATTGCATTATGCTGAAAAAGAATTATCTATGTTCCATAAAGAAAATTAGAATAGGGGGAAAAAGATATATGCACACACAGTTTTCATTGGGGGGCGGGGAGCTACTTTTCTCCTTATTTCATGCCTGCAATCCCAAGCCTTGGAGCCATAATCATGGCCTATACAGATAATTAACTATCATTGTGTCTTCTGTAGACAAATAAATACACATGCCTTAGAATGAAATTTAGAACTATAGGTTGGGGGACGGTTTTCAGATAAACATTTAAAATGGTACTCATGAAATTAACTTGCCATCATTTGCCAATGAACTAATGATGTTAATACTTTCTGAAATATTACATGGAAGTAAATTTGTCATAATTGCTGGAAGCCCAATGTCCAACGAGAGAGATTGAGAGGGAGAAAGAATTTTGATTTTGCTGGGGATAAATCAGATATGACAGATATTGTCATTTTGTCCTATTTGTGAGTTTTCCTGGGGCATCTTATTGGCCACAGCTGGAAAAAGAATGTACCTTCAAGAATCTTCACAACAATTTTAGAAAACAAGACATCATTTCTGATTTGCAAATCATGGATTCACATAGCACTTAAAGTCAAAGCTAATCATGGTGCTAAACACATATTTTCAGGATAAAACCCACACTTGGCCTTCAAGTGACATCTCGGAGCAACACTTCAACAAACAAGTGGGCCATAACAAAGATGTAGGTACTACCAGCTGCTCAATGAGACAAGAATGAAAATGGCTATAAATTATTTGTGCATTTGTGTTCCAAAACTGATAACCCTATCAGATCCTTGACACGTTCTGAATGAGTAACAATGATAGAACCAAATTTCTACCCAATCAGATTTGAATGTTTTATGCTGTCTTGCAGTAGCATCATCTCAGAAGAGGAAACAGATTTACTATTATCTTTAGCTTTATAACATCCATTAATAACATTAGATTGTTTCTATTCTTGGTATTCCTTCTGCCCATTGAAAGGCGGCACAGAATTAAGTAAAAATCTTCCATCCATTGACAGCCCTGACAGGCACATCCAGGACAAAAAAATAAATGCATTTTAAAATTAAACTATAATGAAATATATACAGTTAATGTGATTACTTCCCATATATATCATACCTTCCTTCTGCTAGTTGATAAATTTTGGAGGAGCTCTGGGAAGTAAGCCCAACTCATTAATGGTACTGCATGTGACACTGGGGTGTGTGTGTGTCAGATTGTGAGTCCCTTTTGATTTATGACCCAATCCCCAGTAACTTACTCTTTAGTGATCATTTTCCTGATTCATGCATATTTCTCCCTTGTAGCAGCAAAGCAGAATAAACATTGGAATCAATGGCAATCTCAGCTCTGATGCCAGTCCTCTTCATTCTTTTATTAAAATGCCTTAACTATGAAGTGAGGACATAGGATGCAACAACCTTGCTAACGTTAATCAGATCTAATCAGTATTTAGATGCAGGGGGTTGGGCTAGATGACCTCCGAGGTCCCTTCCAACTCTGTTACTGTATATTTAAAAAAATATTAGGAAAAACATTTCAAACATTGTTAACACTGCTATAGCTGATAAGTGTTTGAGTAGGTGTATGAATTTAACTTTTGAAATGGTATATTAAACTTGAAGATATTGTACATCACTTGAAAATGGTCATTTGACTATTGTATTTCTACTACAAAGTAGAAAAGGAAAAACTGTTTTCCCTATCGCATAACACTAGAACTAGGGGGCACTCCATGAAACTTTTGATAGCTAGACCTCAAACAAATAAGAGGAAGTACTTTTTCACCCACAGGATCACTGGTCTATGGAACTCCCTGCCAGAAGAAGTGGTGACAGCTGTCAGCCTCGACACCTTTAAGAAAGGATTAGACGAGTTCATGGAGAACAAGGGTATCAATGGCTATCATTATGGATGCCTAAGGACATCCTCCGGGTTGGAGAGATAGGCAGGATATCTCTCAATGCCACTTGCAGGGAATCATGAGCAGGTGAAGACATCTGCTTGGGAATACCCTGAAGCAAATGGTGAGCCACTGTGTGAGACAGAATACTGGACTGGATGGGCTGTGGCCTGTTCCAGCAAGGCTATTCTTATGTTCTTATGTTCTTATTAATAAAGCATTTAGAGCAGTGTTCCTCAACTGTGGCAACTTGGAGATGTGTGGACTTCTCCAGCCAGCCTTGTTGTTGAGGTCCGCACATCTTCAAGCTGTCAAGTTTGAGAAACACTAATTTAGAGTTTAATGTGTGTATATTTTCTTAACATTGAAAGAAAGGAAAACTAAGTAGTTCACTTTCATGATATTCAACAGAATCAACACGTATTTGATTAATACTGGATCAGACTAACAATAGAGCCAATAAAAGAAAGTTGCAGTGAAAATAATTATACTATATATCTATTCAAGTTGGAATTGTTATGTATCCACGTAGAAGAAAGAGGCGTCTTGATAAAAGCATAATTCAATTAGTAGGGTAGTAAAGTCATGCAATCAAGAAATGTCAGATCACGGACTTCCTGTTCCGCTTCTGGCGGCGACGGACGAACTCTGGGGTTCATCCGCCGTTTTGTCCCTCTTTCGGCCCCTAACGGGGCGGGACACCCCCTTTTTTTCTTTTGGGGGGGCCCTCTGCAGGGCTGGCTTGCCTGGGCTGGTCCATCCTGGCGGCAGCTGCGAGGCGGTCCGGGTCTTCAGCCCAGGAGGAAGGGGGCATGCTGCGGGGGGCTTGGTTCCCTTCGCCAACGGAGGACGGTAACAATTAATGAATTTGGAGAGAGCTGAAGGTGGATCGGAAGCCTTCCGGGGCTTTGGCGGCGAGAGGGAGACGGAGTACTCTTTTAAACTATTTTTCTTTGCTGGCAGCCTGGACTGAAAGAACTGTGGAGGGGGGTGTTTGTTTGCTAAACCCCCCCTCGGTTTAACAGCGGCGGTTAGAAATGACTCCTCGTTGTGAGGAAGTTATTTTGTATCCGGCTTTTTTTCTAAGCAAGTGAAAGCAGTTTGCGGCTTGTATCTACAAATGTATCTAAGTCCGGTTGGCTTGAAACAATTGTATCTTTGACTTTCTCCGGCTGGTTCCCAGGCAGGGTGGCGGAAGATGGCTTCCCTTTGTTCCTGAATAGCTATTTTTGTTTGTGGAAAAATACCAACATTTCTTGGTGATTTGGACTTCCTCTCTCTACCAATGAAGAAATTTTTGGATTGATTGATTCCTTCTCTGGAGTGCCTCCTTTGTTTGAATAATTGACTCTGCAACTTGTTCTCTTTGGGGATTTTATAAACTTTCTACAACTTTGATTTGGACCTTGTTCTTCTGACTTGCCACAGCGGCCCCACCCAAAAAACGCCATCTTAGTGGCACGGATCTTAACAGCTTACCATGGCTTCTATCACATCAGAATTGGCAGGATTGGAAAGAAGAATGACAGCTCTGGAAGAAGTGTTACAAACTTTGGTGCAGGAAATTAAAGGTTTAAGACAAGAAAATAAGGATTTCAAACAGGGACTTATGGAAACACAGAAACAACTGAAGGAGAATACACAGAAGACCCAGGAATTGGAGGGGGGGCTGGCTGGGGCAAAGGGGGAACTTAAAAATGTTAAAACTGAAGTTGGAGAATTAACTGGGCATATGTCAAGGATGGATTTTGAAAGAATGTCATACTTTTTAAGATTTCAGAACGTTTCTGAGGTAGATGGTGAATGTCTTCCTGATCTCATGAGTACAATTTTAGCAGAATATTTGCATAAACCCAAAGATGAGATCAGGGGGGATATTGACCCAGCCTACAGAATAAATTCTGCATATGCCAGGATAAATGAGGTACCCAGAGAGATACATATTAAATTTGTTAGGAGGTCAACCAGAGAGGAAATTTTGAAGGCACAGAGAGGTGGTCCGTTAATTTACCAGCAGAAAGAAGTCGCTATCTTGAAACAGATCCCTAAAAAAATTAGAGAGATGAGAAGGAAGTTTTCCTTCTTATCCAAAAAATTGTTTGACCACGGGATTTGGTTTAAGTGGGCGACGCCCGAAGGGATGTTGGTGTTCTGGGAAGGAGGGAGAGTTAGGATTAAAACAGTTGCTGAGGCGGAAGCCTTTCTTAAAAAACATTCCTCTATCCTGGGTGAAGATTCGGGAGGGCGGGGGGGGGGGCACGGCCCCGCCTGCTGGGGGCCAGAAAGGAGCGCAGGAAGATGTAATTGCCAAGAGACTTAGATCTAAAAAATGAATTTGTTTGGTTTCTTTTTTTTTTACTAGCCCAATGTAACTTTTTATCTGGATGTTTGTACATGTCTGCCAGCATAGAATTTAGAATTTAGAATTTATGATGTATGCACTCACTTCCATCTTGTAGTATATTGAAAAATGTATTACCAATGTTTTATCAAGAGGCCCTGGAGGGGCCAACGATTCCGTCCTGAAAGTTCTCAAAATTTCTTTGTATTTTTCCTTACCTATATCCCTTACCCTATCCTCTTGAAAAAATGTAAAAACCAATAAAACCTTTTCAATAAAAAAAAGAAATGTCAGATCACAAAGTTTGCAGAGTACGAAACAAGAAAACCAAGAAGACAGGTTTCTGGATTGCAGGAACTTTAGAATCATGAGGAAAAAAAATTCTAATAGCAAACTTCTACCATCTTTTTTTTTTTAAATAGAAAAGTAGAATTTTAGCTGCCAGAGAATCAGAGTAGCTTATTCCAATAAAATATTTATGGAGCTAAGAGTAAGACCCAAAGAACAATAAGGATGAATAAAATTCAGAAGGCAAGACTTGCAGAACCAGGCAGATTTTTTTTTTAAAAAAGTCTTTGATATCATGAGGGAAAAGGCATGAAAGTAGAAAATTCTTGACTGAAAGGTTAGAACATAAGAACATAAGAATAGCCTTGCTGGAACAGGCCACAGTCCATCCAGTCCAGCATTCTGTCTCACACAGTGGCTCACCATTTGCTTCAGGGTCTTCCCAAGCAGATGTCTTCACCTGCTTATGATTCCCTGCAAATGGCATTGAGAAATATCCTGCCTATCTCTCCAACCCGGAGGGTGTCCTTAGGCATCCATAATGATAGCCATGGATACCCTTGTTCTCCATGAACTCGTCTAATTCTTTCTTAAAGGTGTCGAAGCTGACAGCTGTCACCACTTCTTCTGGCAGGAAGTTCCATAGACCAGTGATCCTCTGGGTGAAAAAGTACTTCCTCTTATTTGTTTGAGGTCTAGCTATCAAAAGTTTCATGGTTGTATTGTGCCATTCACCTAACAAATATCATAAATACTGCTCAGCAAAACCCTAAAGCATTTTGTGATCTGCTCACAACAGAATACCTTATGCCACCAGGTTTTAAATTTTTGGCTTAGACAATTTAGAACTATGCCACTTTCGGTCTGACCTAAGGGTAGTACATAAAATTATCTGTTACAATGTCCTATCTGTCAATGACTACTTCAGCTTCAACCACAATAATACATGAGCATACAATAGATACAAACGTAAGGTAAACCGCTCCAACTTGATTGCAGAAAATACGACTTCAGCAACAGAGTGGTCAAAGCCTGGAACGCACTACCTGATTCTGTGGTTTCTTCCCCTATACCCCACAACTTCAACCTTAGACTATCTACTGTTGACCTCACCCTATTCCTAAGATGTATGTAAGGGGGCGTGTAGAAGCGCACCAATGCCTACCGTCCCTGTCCTAATGTCCCCATTTATTATGTATCCATTTCATGTATTCATAATCATGTTTATACTTATATCTGTTATCTTATACATGCTTGCCAAATAAATGAATAAAATAAAATAAAAAACTTCTGAGAGAAAATATATAGAATATATATTTAAGAAATATTTTCATGTTATTTCCCCCCCCCCCCTCCAATTCTTAATGGTGAGAAATTTGGAGAAAATTCACTTGTACAGAGAATAATGTTGCGAAAACATCCCCCAAAATCAGATGCCCCAGAATACGTAAAGATCCATCAGTATAGCAGGAAATCTGATATTTGAGCTTTGACGCTGGCAGAGCTTCACAGTCATGGGACTTTAGGGAATGAGGGTTTCCAGAAAATCAGCTGGAATAATAATGGTAAATAGGTGCAATGGTGTGAGAAGGATTTTTAATTTTCTTTCTTTAGTGATTTTAGCTGCAGCAAATTTGTGAAGAGGCCCTTTTTGCAGAGGCTGAATATCTATCAGTAAACATGCACATCATTCTGCAGCCCTAGTCCCACAGTCAGATATGACTAGTTGCACTGAAGTGGTGGGTATATAGGTGACATGCTAAATAGTGATTCATTTAAAATGTATGTGACAGTTTCTCTGGGTAGCCAAACCAAATGAAATAGGGGAGGAGAAAAGCATGAACAGAGGAGTTGGCCGGGTTCATTTTTACAAAATCTGCTAAACTACAAATTAAGTATTGCCTCTGAACACAGCCACTCCGTTCCAATAACAGCAAAGGGCAAGCAACTTGCCAGTCGGGGTTTTTAGGCTATCTCCAAGTTAATTGCCATGTGTGATGAGCAACTTTTTGGCTGCAAGGCCAGTCCTGAAACATTAAGAAATCTATCAGGTTCTGGACTGTTTTGGCATTTATCTTGCCTTAGGAAATATGGACTGGGACACTTTTTTTTTATAACCATGAACTGACAACGTAATTTCAACATAACATCTCAGAAAAGTCTGTTATGTGGCAGCTACTGGACTGATTGCGTCTGATTTTGAAGTACCGTGCTATGTTGTGTCTGCAATTTTCCATTTCCAAGATATGTGTAGCTTAAAATTCTTCCGAGCAAGTCCTCAAGTCCTGATTCTCACTCAAGGATGATGCAGACATCTTGATGTCTGAAAATAGTGTAGGATCATGACATGGATGGTTCACAGAGCTTTCTTTCTCATAGGTCACTCAGATCACACAGCTCTCCTTCACAAGCTGTGTATTTATCCTCACAGTTTCCTAGTTTGCTCTTCACGTCCTCATTTTCTTTCAACAGGCAAGAGCAACACTGGTGCTGAGATAAAACTTCTTCATTAGAACATCATACCCTGGGTTGCAAAATTGAACTGTTTGGGCATGCATTTCACCAATGCCTTTCACGTGTTAGGGTAGTTTTAGATCTCTTTGTGAAAAAGTAATAGCTTTATAATGCTATTATAAATTAGGGAGTGCTTAATCATGAGCTTCGGATAATATTTTCAGTATTTTTCTTCAGAAATTCTGTCTTTTATCATCATATGACCTACCACACAAAATTGAAAGATGCAGAGTCTGGGCGCCTGTTAAGAATTTTGCTGCACTGTTTTATTCTTGTTAAGCTTGTGAGCAAAATAATGATCTGCAAAGAACTGTCAGATGATATGCCCTTATATTTTAAGGTGTCATGCCTATTGTTATTGTCAGGTACTTTGTTGCTATGCTGTCATGCTCTATATCAGTTTTTTTCAAACCTTGGCAGATTTAAGATGTGTGGCCCATTTCCTAGAATTCCTCATCTAGGATGAAGCAAGATGGAAACCAGTTGAAATCTACACATCTTAAAGTTGTCAAGATTGAGATACACTGCTCTATGTGAAAATAAGAATTGGATTTATAGTTTTTTTTCCCTAATCTTAATGTCAGGTTCATTGAATAACTACAACTAACTAACTTGCCATTTATGATGTATATCTCTAAAAATTCATTCTACCCCAGCAAGCTTTGTTTAATTGAACAGAGCCTCAAGGCTTTATTGTATGCCTCATGTCTGGAATATCCTTATTTTGCAGCAACTGCGCAGAAGTTTATACCAGTGGTGGGTTGCAGGCGGTACGCCCTGGTACGGGAGTACCAGAGCTTGCCCGGAGCACTGGATACCGTTCTGGTATGGTGCTCTGGAGGGGCCCGCCCTCGCTCCTTACCTCTGCTTTAAGCTTTTGGTGCTTCCATGCATGTGCATGGCACATCAGCGCCTGCACAACGCTCTGGCGAGCAGCTGGAGTGTCAAGGAGGCTTATGGAAGTGTCACAGGTAGGTACAATGCATGCATGCACCCATGTGGGTGATGCCGAGCCCATTCCAACTGTATCGGTTGGAACGGAATCCGGAACCCACCACTGGTTTATATCTTTTATTAATGAATAGATACTGTTTCCTGGCTGCTCCTGAAGTCTGCAGATGACCTTGGTTTTCTTTCTGTAACTTTCTTTCTCAATTACAATATGACCCAAGAATACTCAAGAAGAATCTTGTATCACTTCCATTTCAAAATTGATTGGTGATGGGGAGATGGCGAGAAAGCTTGACAATTGCTACCCTGTTTCCCTGAAAATAAGTCCTCCCCAGATAATAAGACCAATCGGGTTTTTGAGCGCATGCACTCCCCCAAAAATAAGCCCTCCCTGGAAATATTGCAACACAGCAGCAGCTATGAGGTGACCATGCTCACCGCCATCTACACCTCGAAAATAATAAGACCTCCCCGAAAATAAGGCCAAGCGCTTATTTCAGGGGTCAAAAGAAGATAAGACACTGCCTTATGGTAGCTTTTCATTTCTGTGGAATCCTTGGCACTCTCTGAGTTTGGTTGTTTGCTTGTAGACTTTTCATTACCTGCATACTAGGGCCTTGCCAAGTCACAGAAGATCAGATAAAACATAAAAGTCACAATTAATTAGGATTAAAAAGAAAGAATATAATTGTTCTAGATTCTATAAAAAGTATTAGAGTAAATACTATGGGACACTATACAAACTATAAAACAGTACCTGACAATGGTCAGGAAAATAAAATCAGATTGATTTGATAACAACTTAAGGTAAAAAAAAATCAGAATGATATTTAATGAATGAAAATAATAATTTTCTTGGGAGGGGGCTATGTAGGGAGGATAATACTATTATTCCTCCATCAGATGGACACAGTCTCTGTTCAAAGGAGATATATCTCCCTTCAGTAATGGCTATTGGGAGGTTTCTTTTCAATTAATGCCATCCATAATAGGGATTTGGAGATAGCTGGATACAAGTTGTTCAACATTATTTGTTAATCCTTATTGAATGCTTCTAATTATTTGCCTTCTTATTTTTGCAATGTCTTATTAGCCTTACAGCAGCATCTGGCATCTTTCACACCATTCATTGTGTGTAATTCATATGTATCTGATGCCAGGAGTCATTAATTCTTGTTTCACATCTACCATAACATTCACTGTATTCTGTTAGCTTGCTTTGTTGGTTGGTTGGTTTGCAGTGCTCGGTTTGGAAAGGTGCTTTGACTCATCACATTTCTGTTAGGCAGTGGCGTAGCGTGGGTTGTCAGCACCCGGGGCAAGGCAAGTAATTTGCGCCCCCTAACCCTCCCCCAGATAGTCCCTCGCTCCGCTTTCAAACCACAATAAAAGTGGGAAGAGATGGAAAAGTGCGTGCATTGGGGGCGGGGGGGAGGGGGAAGGGACACCCTGCATGGGGAGGGGGCGCGGCGCTGGGGGGTCCCGGGGGAAAAGGGTGGGGGCGGAGGGGGATGAGGAGCGGAAGGGGGTGTCTGGCGGGGGGGCGTTCCTCCTCCCCCCTCCTCCTGCTCGGCCGGGGTGTCAATTTGCAGCGGGAGCTCCTCCTCCGCCTCCTCCTCCTTCCTGGCCCCTCGCTCGCATTCTCGACCCTCCCCGGGTGGGCTGAGCAGGGGACCCCTCCGGCCGCCGGAGCTAGCGACTTCCACCCAGGCTCTCTCCGCCGCCTCCGCCCAGGCTTCCCCGTTCGGTGCCGCCTGGCCTTTTCCCGCCTCTCCGCGCTCCCTCGACGCCGCAGGAGGGGAAGCTCCGTGGCATCTCCGCCTCCCTTCCCGCGAGTGTCAAAACTTTGTCGGTGCGGCGTCGGCGGCGGGACGGGGCTAGGGCGGGAGGCCGGCCTGAGGCAGGCGGGGTGCGCGGTGTGAGCGCCCCCCCCAGATGTTGCGCCCGGTGCGGCCGGCCCCCCCTGCACCTCCCACGCTACGCCTCTGCTGTTAGGACTTGAGACCTGGGGTTGGCAAGGTTAGAAATAGAAATCTGAAAACAGATAAGTTTTAACTAAAGATGATACCTAAAGATGGTTTTACCTTCAACAGTCCAGGCAAAGAAATCAGCAAGAAACAGTCTATTATGACAAAAAGGCAGAAAAAAATAACACAGAATTAAAAGCCCAAGACACAAATACATATGTATTCTAGTTTCTTAAGTCTAGAGTAGCTGATTCTCGTTTTTACTAGGTAACTGTATCTACTCTTATCAATCCTACACGTATCCTCACCTAGTCTTTGTTGTTGCTTTGAAAACTTCTAAAAGCATTATAGCTCAGGTCTATATAAAACATCTCCCTGTTCATCTGCCTTAGCTAAGGTGTGGATAGTATAAAATTCCTTTTAAATCTATTTCAGTAAGAATTTAATATAAAAACTGTATTATATTAATCATATTATTTTAAATTATGTTGGAGAGCTAGAACCAGGTTGTTACAAACTGCCAACTGTTGTGACAAAGGCCATTTAGTTAGTTCTTTTATTGGAAAGACTTTAAAAAAACATAGTTAAATAGTTATTGCTTGTAGAGCTTTATTATCTCATTTCTCCTGGACATTTAAAATCAGCAACAGTTAAAAGGTTAGTGAAATATTAGAAAACTAAAGTGTATGTTAAAAATGAAAGAAAAGAATCTTGAACAATCTTTCATATAAAGGTAATTTCATTATTTTTGCTTTCCATTTTTTGTTCCAGCAACATTTCTAACACACTATCTCCCTCTAAATACATGTCTTCTTGGGTATAAATAATGAAGATGGCTATTTAAATGTTTGTTGTATATTTGTGTCTGATTTCTTCCAAAAGACATCAATGTGCAGTTAAGCAAAATGTAAATATAATGTGTCCATACTAGTAGACCTCAACAAATGAGAGCTCATTTCACAGGCACTTACTGCTGTGAGGATGCTAAGCCACACTGGATACATCTAGTTTAGATAACAATGGTGATTTTCCAAATCATATATGACTTGCAGGTAACTAGAGGACAAATTCAGACTGGCATTTCCTTATATAACGTGACATTTTGAAATCAGTCCTCAGCTATATTTTTTAAAATGTAGGCTCAAATAAATAATCATGCATTGGCTTCTATGTTTTTTTTCTTATAGTTGACCTTGCAGAAACAAAACTCTGAAAATCGTAACAAATCACACATAGATGTCTTGTGGAAGAAATCAGTCACGTTGATCCCCGTGATGCTTGAAGTTTGCCCACTCTCTCTTTTTTAACCTTTTGTAAAGAAAGTTTATAATAGCACTTAAAATGTAAACAAAATGAAAGGAAGTTGTCATACTGTCAAGTAAAGCACTACCCTCCCGAATCATTTTTATTTCCCAAGCTGTCCTTAGTTCCACCTAAGCATTGCTAGAAAATAAAGGGTGGCTGCACCTCAGTGCTTTGTTCATGAAAGCCAATAAATAGACACAATGAAGTTTGGGGTCAGTTGTGAGGGTTATGGTTAGGGCAGTGGTGGATTGCTAACCGGTTTACTACCGGTTTGCTCATGCTCGCACGTGCAACGCTTCTGCACATGCACAGAAGTGTCCTGGCGGGTGGATGGAGCATCCCGCTGCTGCCACTACCAGTTTGGCCAAACTGGTCCAAACCAGGGGTACCCTACCTCTGGGTTAGGGCTTGTCTTTTTTGCTAATATCTGCTACCCAAATCTCAGATGTTCTGGTTTCCCCCAAAAGAATGGCTTTCATTGGTTGCAGGAGACAGGTTATTTGTATGTTGTTGTTGTAATGAGAAATATATCTAAAGAATCCTACTGTAATTTAGTGGAAAGTATCAATCGTGATGTATTTCAATTTTAGGATAAATATAAAAAGTGGAAAGAGGGGGACATAACTAAGGCAAAATATCAGCAAATAGCCCGAGCCTTTAAAGATGAAGTGAGGAAAGCTAAGGCTCGCAATGAAGAAAGGCTTGCCAAAAAAGTAAAAAAATAACAAAAAAAGCTTCTTCCAACATGTTAAAAACAAGAAAAAAGTTAAGGAAACAATTGGTCCACTGCTGGGAGAAAATGGCAAGAAGATGATAAGCAACAGGGAGAAAGCAGAACTATTTAACTCATTTTTTGCATCTGTCTTTACCCAAAGGGATAAAACAGTCCAACCAATCAAAAACAGCACCACAAAAATCAGATTAGGAACACAAGTTGAAATAGGGAAGAAAATGGTAAGTGAGCATCTGTCTGCCCTGGACGAGTTCAAATCACCAGGACCGGATGGATTACACCCCAGGGTTCTGAAGGAACTGGCAGACGAGATCTCAGAACCACTGGACTATATCTTTCAGAGATCCTGGAGCACCGGGGAACTGACAGAAGACTGGAAAAGAGCTGATGTGGTTCCCATCTTCAAAAAAGGAAAAAAAATAGATCCAGGAAACTATAGACCCATCAGCCTAACCTCAAAACCAGGGAAGATTCTGGAAAAGATAATTAAGCAACAAATAAGCGAATACCCAGAAGCAAACAAAGTAATAGCCAAAAGCCAACATGGGTTTGTCAAAAACAGATCATGCCAGACTAATCTAATTGCATTCTTAGACAAAGTGACAAAATTAGTGGACCAGAGGAATGCTGTCGATATAATTTACTTGGACTTCAGTAAGGTATTTGATAAAGTAGACCATGACCTACTATTAGATAAAGTAGAAAAATGTGGGTTAGACAGCATCACCACCAGATGGATTTGCAACTGGCTGACCAACCGCACTCAACGTGTAGTCCTCAATGGAACAGCATCTACATGGAAGGAAGTATGCAGTGGAGTACCCCAAGGCTCTGTTTTAGGCCCAGTACTCTTCAACATCTTCACCAATGATTTGGATGAGGGGATGAATGGGGAACTCATCAAATTTGCAGACGACACCAAGGAGGCAGGAATAGCCAACACTCTAGAAGATAGGCTTAAGATACAGAAGGATCTTGACAAACTTGAACATTGGGCACTATCTAACAAAATGAAATTCAATTGTGAAAAAAGTAAGGTTCTACATTTAGGCAAGAAAAACAAAATGCACAGGTACAGTATAGGTGGTACCTTGCTCAATAGTAGCAACTGTGATAGGGATCTTGGAATCCTAGTGGACAACCATTTAAATATGAGCCAGCAGTGTGCAGCAGCTGCCAAAAAAGCCAACACAGTTCTAGGCTGCATAAACAGAGGGATAGAATCTAGATCACGTGAAGTGTTAATACCACTTTATAATGCCTTGGTAAGGCCACACTTGGAATACTGCATACAGTTTTGGTCGCCACGATGTAGAAAAGACATGGAGACTCTGGAAAGAGTGCAGAGAAGAGCAACCAAGATGATTAGGGGACTGGAGGCTAAAACATATGAAGAACGGTTGCAGGAACTGGGTATGTCTAGTTTAATGAAAAGAAGGACCAGGGGAGACATGATAGCAGTGTTCTGATATCTCAGAGGGTACCACAAAGAAGAGGGAGTCAAACTATTCTCCAAAGCACCAGAGGGCAGAACAAGAAGCAATGGGTGGAAGCTAATCAAAGAGAGAAGCAACTTAGAACTAAGGAGAAATTTCCTGACAGTTAGAACAATTAACCTCTGGAACAGCTTGCCTCCAGAAGTTGTGAATGCCCCAACCCTGGAAGTCTTTAAGAAGATGTTGGATAGGGGGTTGGACTAGAAGACCTACAAGGTCCCTTCCAACTCTGCTATTGTATTGTATTTACTTGCATATAAAAGTTTAGAATAGCATCATTCATTTACAGCTCCATAATGAATGTCCTTTTATCTATGTAAGAAATCCTTGATGGCTTTTATGATGGAATAATGTTACAAATCGTTTATATGGACATCTTATTTTCCCCTAAAAGCTTTTTAAAAGAGCCACGTGATTTAGTCTTTTGTCCGATTTTGTAAAGGACAGTTTTAGTCTACCCTGATTTGATCTAATTTTAAGAAAATCTCAGAGCTGTAATACAGTATTAAGTGATATTCTCCTCTCTAAGAGGAGGTCCTGAACATATTTGCTTTCCTTTCGAAGTAAATGTGATTTATGAATCCAAACAAATTATTCGTTTCAGTGATAATATAGGGAAAGAAGGAAAAATCCAGTTATGATTCATACTTGTTTGTTTTTACCACCAATTAATGGATTTGAGTTTGTTTGGAGATCCTAGCAGGACCAAAATTATTTTATATTCTTGACCAAAGAATGGCACACTCCTGCCATAACACTTTTACCTGCTTTGCTGTCAACCCAGGTCATAACCACAATAATTATGTGTGGTGTTGAGGTGCTGGCCTAGTAACCAGGAGGTTGTGAGTTCTAGTCCTGCCTTAGGCATGAAAGCTGGCTGGGTCACTTTGGGCCAGTCACATTCTCTCAACCCAGTACAACTCGCAGAGTTGTTATTGTGGGGAAAATAAGAGAAAGGTATATGTACAATTTTAAACATTAATACTGGGAATTTCTATAGGTTTCCAGTGGTTTATATGATAAGATTCCAAGGAATACATGTACTGTCAAACAATCAATATTTAATTTGTAAACCGCACCCTCTCCCCGAAGGGACTCGGGGCGGTGCACAGGAAATTAAAAGCATATAAACATAAACAAATTATAAATATTTAAAATCCAATTAAACAAACTATAACCCTATGCTAAAATCATTAAAATCCTTAAAACTATACCCCTTAAAATCCCGATTAAAACAATTTAAACATTCAGACTGAAGGCTGGCGAGGTAGATTAGGTCAAGCCGGCCTGATGGAAGAAGTAGGTCTTTAGCTTTTGGTGGAAGGAGCGGAGGTCCGTAGTTGTTCTGAGTAGGTCGTTCCAGAGAGTTGGGCCCGCCACAGAGAAGGCCCTTCCCCTGGACATCACCCGCTGGCATTGCCTAGTGGACGGCACCCGGAGAAGTCCCTCTCTGTGGGAGCGAATCAGTCGAAGGGATGTATGGGGCAGGATACAATCCCGCAGATAACTAGGTCCCGTGCCATGGAGCGCTTTAAAGATGGTAATCAGCATCTTGAAGCGCACCCGAAAGGCCACAGGCAGCCAGTGCAGCTTGCGCAGGAGCGGTGTCATGTGGGAATGCCTAGAGGCTCCCAAAATTGCCCGCGCGGTCACATTCCTTTTTTGAGTACAGCAGATCAAGACCAGAGAAATGTCAATATCATCTTTGTAAAACTACACACACACTCATACACAGAGGGAGGGGGAGAGGGGGGGAGAGAGAGAATATCACACACACACGCACACACACATTATATACACATACACACAGACAAAATAAATCTTCATAGTGATTCCCCAAGAAGATCAATAATTGAACTAATTGAATGTTCAGTCCTACGCTAGAAGAATAAATTGGCTTTTGCATGAATTACATGCTCAGTTCCCTTTCTTCTCATCAATCAACATCCCAAATGAAGCAAGTAAATTGAAGCTTGCCTCAGCGTACAATTATTAAATACTGTAGTTCTAAGTCAATGAGTTTAGGAATACTTGAAAAAGTATATGGCTACAACAAAATGAAAAACCTTATTATTCACTTACAGGAATAAACTCTGTGTGTGTGTGTGTGCATGTCTGAGAGAGAGAGAGAGGGAGGGAGGGAGAGGGAGAAGGACAGAGAAGTTTATGCTTGTATGGGTTTAAAAAAGCAAAAAAAGAAAAATGTCATTAACCTATAGAACTACATTGCGGTTGTAACTTTGAACGGTCACTAAATGAATTGTTGTAAGTTTACAACTACCTGTATTATGCAATATTTCAGTGAGGAAACCAAGAGCTTTCATTAACACTCCAACTTGTGCTCTCCAGAGAAAGACTGAAAATTTCTGGGAGTGCTGGTCTCAAATCACCTGAGGAATACCATCTTGGGGAAATAAACATGGCTATGAAGAGTTACCGTTTACCTTTTGTACAACAGTAGATCAGAAATATAATTGTTCATTGTTCATTGTTGTTGTTTTATGAGGTAGGCCCATAAAAGAGGCAGTGCAAAATTTTGCCAAAGTATGAATAGAAGGGAAGAAGCAGGAAATTGGATAAAGGGGAAGAGTGTTAAAAGAAATTTTCCCTCTAACTATAAGAAAGTCTATTACTCCAGATTTGTTGCTCATAGAATCCTTGTGGATATGCCATTTTTAAACTGTAATCACTAACCAAGCTGGGTGGGGGAAATATGTAGGTGTAAATCCCATATCGTTCCTTTTTACTTCCTCCTTTTGTCTTTTTTCACTTATATTGATAATACTGTCATGACTCATCTTCCAAGGTAGTCCATAGCTGTTCTGCATCCTTTATCTTGTATTTGGAGTTTGACAGATGTTGAATACATCCTTGGCAGGAGCATAATCCAACAGTGGTGCCAGTCAACCCCACATAGATGGCTAGACAGAATCAAGATATTTTATTTTTGTTACTTTAAGGTTTTGTAAAATGTGAAAAAGTCTCAGAGGGTGATTTATTTATTTATTTTTATTTTATTTTATTAAATTTATTCCCCGCCCTTCTCCTAAAAAAGGACCCAGGGCGGCGCACAGGCATCATTAAAATCATACAAAAAAAAATAAAAATCCAAAATTGTTAAAAACTAATTAAATATTCCCTGTGCTAAGATTAATAAAACTCTAAAATTTAAAAATGATCCCTATAAAAATTATCCCTATAAAAGTTAGAACGGGGGTTATGCCAGGCCGGCTTGTTGAAATAAATGGGTTTTAAGACGTTGGCGGAAAAGGCGGAGGTCCACGATGGTGCGTAGATCGGGGGGGTAGGTCGTTTCAGAGGGCAGGGCCCACCACAGAGAAGGCTCTTCCCCTGGGCACCGCCAACCAGCATTGCCCGGCCGACGGTACCCTGAGAAGGCCAATCTCAATTCTCTAAGCCTCTATATTTTTTTATGAGCAAAAGGAAGTAGTTCCGTAATATTAGTTTTTAGTAAAGGAGATCACTGGTGTTCAGTGCAATTCAGAAAAAGAAAATGATGCAGAGACTTGAGGAAATTACATATTAAACAAAATTAGAAAGCTTTTTCACAGGTTTAATGACCTCATTTTGTCTATTTCTGTCTGTTAAAAGCAGACATTATCTTAGAAACGCTAGCAGAATTTATGCATAAATACACACGTAAAGGTTACCTTATGTTACCTTACAAAAGAAAGGTAGCGTGCTAATTGATTCAAAAGCAATAATTAAATTACTGTATCAGCTTTTAATGTTAATACCCACTCCATAATTCTCTTTTCATCCCTATGTTTGGTTGACATCTTATTTTTAAAAATGTTGGTTGCAATAATTTCAGCCCAGATAAGTTATTTTGATGAAAACTGTTAAAAAGATACATTTTTTAAAAACCTTCCTTTTCATGCTCTGGGCCATTTGCTACAAAAACTGATACGTCTGAATATTTTGCAGAGCTAGAATGCAGAGATAGTCCTCGAATTATGACCATAACGGAGCTCTAAATTGATGATGGTGGTTAAGTAGGTCATCATGTGACCATATTGGATTTTATTACCTATTTTTGTGGCAATTGTGAAGCAAATATGGCAGTCGTAAAGAGAACCAACATTCACTATGGAAGAATTTTTACAGGAAACCAATAAAGTAAGCAATAAATTGCAGTCACATGACAGCTGTAAATGTGGTTTGGTCTTTGTGCCTCCCAAATGTGATCACCTGACTATAGGGTCCCCCAGGTTTCATCACTTTGAACCCAGCTTGTGAGTACCTTTGGGGGGTTGTCATATCTTTGAATGGTCACTAAGTGACTGATTGTAACTTGAGAACTACATGTATTGAATTATAATCTCGCACATACTTATTTTCATACCAGTGAGAAATTTCCTCAACAAATTTAAATCAGAACAATTGGTACATACAGGGATAGAAAAGTCCTAAACCAGCTTGGCAAATTACCTTCTCAGAGTGTAATGTGAGGTTATGTGAGGTTTGGCGATAAAGATCTCTGATAGAAACATAAGAAATCCTAGGTAACTGATATGAAACAATCTGAATAAACTACACAAAAGGCTTGTTAATGCGTACTTACTGCCTGTGACGCTCCATGACAGCTTCACAAGGCTCCAGCTGCTCATCGGATCATCATGCATGTGCTGCATGTGCCATGCGCGTGCGCAAAAGCCCCGATTGGCTCAAATACTGGTAAGGAGTGTGGATGGGTGGGCCCTCCAGAGCACCGTACCAGAACGGTACCTGGTGCTCCCAGCAGGCACCGGTACGCCTGTACTGGGATGTATCGGTTGTATCCCACCACTGGTGTGAAGGGAACCTTTACATTTACCTTTTAATCTGATAATTAACCCAGCCTCACGCCAGGGAAAGCTTTATAGATGACACCAGCATCTTAAAGTTATGTTAGGGGCCAGTGCAGCAGAAGTAAAACATGAGCATATTGAAGTGTGATTTTATAGCTGGATCAGGTGCATCTTCCAGATGTTTTTCAGTGGCATGTACAACATATTGAATAATCAGTGCAAAGGTTCCTCAACTTTGCAAATATAGTATCACATGCCAAAAATTTATGAGGTTTTGACTTGCTGATCATTGCTCCAAGGTAGCTATCTCTTTTTGCTTAAGGGCTGATCCATTGGTTTTTTCCCCTGCAGTCTGTAGTACACTTAGTAAGTGTTTCCAGATCCATAATTTGAAAGATTCTATCTTCTCTCTCATTTCTCCTCAATGTCTAGTTTTCATGGTCACTATTGGAAAGAAACACTGCTTTAACTACTCTTATCCTTGTTGTCATAGAACTCGCCTCGTCTCGCATGATCTTCTTAAATTTGTCATCATTCTTCTCCCTAGAATTAAGAATCTTCTCTAGCACATTCCATGGTTAGCTATTTTGAGCCAAAGAAAATAAAAATTATGTATCTCTTTGGCATCTTTGCTCTGAAACACTAGATTATTGTCTGTTGGTTGACATTATTTTTATCTTTCAATAATTAAACTGGATTTTTGTATTTTCCATTTTCATTGCTGTAGAGAATAATTTTAAGTGTTTATTATTTCTAAGGGTTCCAAGTGGATAGTGTTTTGTCCTTCAGTTTTGATTTCAGGCATCATCATTTCCAATTCTTCTAATACATCAGTGTACAAATGAAATAGATTCAAGTACAGTACAGTATGCATTCTTATTTTGTCTTTCTATTCTGAATCACTCTATTCTGAAAATAATTGCTTACATAATCAGGCCCTGGGTTCCAGAGATCTATTCAGATGGCTCTATTGTTGAAGGGGTAATTTTTCTTTCTTTCAACTGTGGATTTTATTTCCAGTTTTTAAGATGTTTTTGTTATTATTATTATTATTATGGTCTTATTTGTTTTTGCTGTTTTTACATTCTTGCTTTTTATCTATAATTGTGTGCTGCCAACATCATCTTGGGTGAGATAGGCAGCTATATAAATTTGATTAATGAATAAACTGATTAAAACATTCCTTCAAATGTACTGTAGCTTCTTGTTCATTATAAGGTTCTTCAGAAAAATAATCAGATGTTCTGTCACCCGGTACCTTTAGCCTTAATATAGTCTACACTCTGGCATGATTTACAGAAATTAAAGTCTTGTATTATCAAGAATGCAAAATATATAAGCAGGGAAGCCTTGCATAATCAAGAAAACAAAATAATACCCTTTACATTCTTCTATTCTCTTTCTTATTCATTATATGTAAGTTATTGACCTTCTGCTGCTATTGACCTTCTGCTGATATTTTTATATCTGCATATTTATTTGGCACTTCCCTCATTATCTATGACTATAAAGAAATCTTAAGCAAATGTTCATTTGTTTTACTACATGAACTTTGGTAATTGGATTTTGGTAATTTTCACATTAGCTTACATCATCTTTTTTTTTTTTTGGATATAGGCACATGGACTAAACTTTTCAAATTGCTAGGCCACACAGTCTTGTTATAATATTTGCTAGCACAAAGCACTTAGCATTTCCTTCTTCTGCAGCTTTGTGTGTATTATACAGGTTGCCCCCAACTTATAACAATTTGTTTAGTGACTATTCGAAGTTACCAAGCACTGGAAAAAGTGACCATTTTTCACACTTACAACTGTTGTAGCTTCTCCATGGTCACATGATCAGAATTCAAACGCTTGGCAACTAGTTCATATTTATGACGATTGCAATGTCCTGGGGTCATGTGATCAGCTTGTGCGACTTTCTGACAAGCAAAGTCAATGGGGAAGCCCGATTCACTTAACAAGCGTACTACTAATTTAATAACAGCAGTGATTCACTTGACAGCTGTGGCAAGACAGGTCATCAAATAGGGCAAGACCTGCTTAACAAATGTTTCATTTAGCAAGATAAATTTGGGCTCAATTGTGATTGTACGTTGAGGACCACCTGTATTTAATTAATTACAATACAATTACAATACAATAGCAGAGTTGGAAGGGACCTTGTAGGTCTTCTAGTCCAACCCCCTGCGTAGACAGGAACCTTATACCATTTCAAACAAATGACTATCCAACATCTTCTTAAAGACTTTCTGGGTTGGGGCATTCACAACTTCTGGAGGCAAGCTGTTCCAGAGGTTAATTGTTCTAACTGTCAGGAAATTTCTCCTTAGTTCTAAGTTGCTTCTCTCCTTGATTAGTTTCCACCCACTGCTTCTTGTCCTGCCTCCAGGTGCCTTGGAGAATAGTTTGACTCCCTCTTTTTTGTGGCACCCTCTGAGATATCGGAAGACTGCTATCATGTCTCCCCTGGTCCTTCTTTTCATTAAACTAGACATACCCAGCTCCTGCAACCGTTCTTCATATGTTTTAGCCTCCAGTCCCCTAATCATCTTGGTTGCTCTTCTCTGCACTCTTTCCCGAGTCTCCACGTCTTTTCTACATCGTGGCGACCAAAACTGAATGCAGTATTCCAAGTGTGGCCTTACCAAAGCATTATAAAGTGGTATTAACACTTCACGTGATCTTGATTCTATCCCTCTGTTTATGCAGCCTAGAACTGTGTTGGCTTTTTTTGGCAGCTGCTGCACACTGCTGGCTCATATTTAAATGGTTGTCCACTAGGATTCCAAGATCCCTCTCACAGTTGCTACTATTGAGCAAAGTACCACTTATACTGTACCTGTGCATTTTGTTTTTCTTGCCTAAATGTAGAACCTTACTTTTTTCACAATTGAGTTTCATTTTTGTTTCTCGTGCTTTCCTTTTTACAGCTAGTCCGTTGTCTAAATTTTTAACTTTCCGGACTATATTCTTTCTCAATAATTGCTTCAGTCATTCTATAGCTCCATTTGTAAAGGGTTTCACTACAACCTCTCTATCCTTTTTTGACCTTCTCTGTTTAAGACTTTTTTCATGATTTAATGATCTTGATTAGGCCTACTTATCTGTAAATATTCCTGTGGTTTGTCTAATTATTTTTTTTAAAGAAACTCTTATTATCTTTTCCATGTGTCATTCTATTTGTCAGTGTTCTTGTTTAAGATACCTTTCTTCAACTTTTCTCGCGTTCCATTAGAAGTCACTGCTTAGTTGTTATTCTTCTCTCCAAGACTTTAATCCTTCCCCCACCCCTTCTCTCTCTCACTCGCTCACTTCATGTGTATGTTGTGATATCATGATAGCTTGTTTTGAAAACCGCTTTGATTTTTTTCCTCTGAAATTTGGGGAAATTTGCTTTTCATCTTTGTTTTCACAGCCTGTTTTATTTGTTTCTGATAGGTTACAGGTACTGCAATTTTTTAAATATATTGTATTCTGACTGCATGATTTCCAGATGATATGTTGCTGGTTGTTCATGAACTCTATTTAATTTTTTAAGATTAACACATACATATCAAATACAAATAATCATAGGTATTGAAGTATCATGCCTGACATTTTGGTAACATTTCTTCAATTTCTGTTTTATAGCTGATCTGATTCTGAAATTGCCCATCCAATTACTTCCTGCTGTGGAGTTGCATTTATAGTGCTTCAAGTGTTGGAAGATAATAAACAATTCTCTCTGCCAAATTAGCCTGTCTCCTGGATTGATTTAACCAGTTCAAGTTTTCTTATAATTCTAGACTTCAACTTTTCCATTTCAGTCACCTATTGATAGTCAATATTCTTTTTACCTGATAAATCTTTCTTATGTTGTAATTTCTTCTCAAGTAGGGGCATACATTTACACAAGATTTGCGTTCACTGGTTAACTATAACTGGCATAATCCTGATAGTTATTGGGTTCTAACTGAACACATATTTAGTTACGTCCACATTTATAATAAACTAAGTCAGTGTTTCTCAACCTTGGCAACTTGAAGATGTCTGGACTTCAACTCCCAGAATTCCGCAGCCAGCGAATGCTGGCTGGGGAATTCTGGGCGTTGAAGTCCAGACATCTTCAAGTTGCCAAGGTTGAGAAACACTGAACTAAGTGATATGCAGGGAAAAACATGCAAAATAAAATATCTCAATAAATGCTGTCCCATAAAGTAAAGATTTCCCCTTTCCAGTCATATCCAACTCAGGGCTGGGAGTGCTTATCTCCATTTCTTAGCTGAGTATCTAGCATTGTCTGAAGACATTTTCATGGTCATGTGGCCAGCATGACTATATGCTGAGGCATATAGAACATTGTTATCTTCCCATCAAAGTGGTACCTATTTATTGACTCACATGTTTTCGAACTGCTAGGTTGGCAGGCAGGAGCTGGGATGCAAGTAATGGCAGCTTAACCCATCATGCAATGTATCGACTTGCAAAGCACTCCTGACCTACTTTCGAGTTGTCATAGGCAAGAGTGGGGAGCTGCCATGACCAGAGCTACATTCCACGCATGCCTTTCTCCAGATTGTATCCCAGGTTACCAGAGCCAGCTGGAGAGGCAGGATTTCTATAGCCCACAAAAGTATACTGTTGGAGAATGTGATTTATGATGTATCATGGGATGAGGGGGGGGGGGGAGACAGGGTCATGGTTGGGCTGTAAATCATGTGGGGCAGAGCTAACTCCACTCAGGAACTGCTGACATGTTGCTCCTAATAAATCACTGGATTTCCTTTGAAACTTGGCTTGAGGCTCATGGATTAATTAGGGCATCCATCGGAACCCTGACACAATGTTTAGGTCTCAAACCCAGGCTTTCAGCTTTTCAGCTTTCCATACACAGGCATAAAAATACAGACATATTCAGAGAAGTGACAAGACAGGCAGAGTTAGTATTGGCATTAGAGTTTCTAATGGGGAAAAAGAATCTGGTGGATATAGACCATAGCTTTTATCACCTATGTAGTTCACCATTTTCTTGAATTTATGGCTTACTTAAATTAAAGGAAGGAGTGACCTTCTTTTGAATGAACATTCACTAGCTAGTACCTGAAGGAGAAAGTTTTTCTAAGCAAACGGTTTCATTCTTAAGAACTCATGCGCTCAGAAACATTTTGAGTGCATGGCCAGTTGGAGCATTTCAGAAGAAGGAGCTAAATTTTATTGGATTGAATCCTGCCTCTACAACAGTCATTGCTAAATGATGTGTGAGACACTTGAGCTAAATTGTCCCATGTTGGGATTATTTATTTTCTGCCTGTTGCAAGAGGCAGGCATAGCTGAGACCTAAATTCTCTCTGTATGTATTTAAAAAGCAACATACATATATAGATAAACAGTTTTATTGGGTGGCAATAAAAAAAACTATCAAAAGAAAAGGAAGTGGAACGAGAGAAAAGAGAGAAGCTTTTACTGGAAATACAACTTTGCAGGTACAGTTTAAGTGACCTAACAGTCTGCAATGCTCCAATGTCATTTATTTGGCTGCCTAAACTCTTCAATAAGTGCTTTAAAATGCTGTAATTTTTCCTGTGGGAGCTCTTGCCTCCATGGAAACATAATCCAGCTTGACTTCAGTAGCTTTTTTCCAGTCAAAGAACCTACCCACTTGCCTACTTTATCATATGTAGCAGCAATTACCTTGAAACAAAGAGTGCTGTGTTTGATGCAGATATTTGGTCTGTTTTGACTTTGCATTTCTGTCTTGGAGAGGAATTGTCATCATTCTTGATTGAAATTTAATGAGAGTCAATGTTATCATTAGCTATTGGACTGCATTCCTCATTCTTTGATTAGTGTATTATGAAAAGAATGAATTATAGTAGCAGCATAAAATATATCAAAGATGAGCAAAAATAATATTTCAGAAGATCAACGTATACAATACAAAATGACAATTCAAACTCTGAATAAGAAAGACTCTGAGTTGTAGGAACCTTTCTAATCATGGGCATAGAATTGTATTTTTTGTGTAAAATAAATTTAAAACAATAAATCACAACAAGGCCCTAATAAAACTTGCATCTACCAACCATATTATGTCAGCTCTATCAACATCCTGTGGGATATTCTTTACCAATTTCCTGAAGAAATTGATTATCAGTGGGATTTGAGACATGCCCACCATCAAATCCTTAGGATGTGTAGAAACCATCTGGGATAAATATGTAGTGCTTTAAATATGAAAACTATAACCTTGAATTGCTCCCATAAGCCTCCTTGGAACCTGTGGAGCTCACAGAACAATAGTAGTATATTTGTTAGTGAATTGTGCCCCCTACTTCCCAAGCTGCTGCATTGTTGATCAGCTGCAGCTGCCCCATAGATTTGTTATTGAAGGGTAATATTGAATAATAGCAATAGTCCAGTTGGGATGTATCTAAGGCAGAAGTGCCTTTGAGCAATGCAGTCCTCCCTTAATCTATGAAAGAAGGCAACTGCCAAACAAGATGTATTTGTGCAAAAACCTTCACTTGCTCTTCAAGCAGAAATTGAGCGTCTACTCAACTCAGATTGTGCACTAGCTTTGGCTGGTGAAGGGTTATCTCAGCCAAAGGTAAAGATGGCAAATCGCTAGATATTAGGAACTCTAATCCATAGTCATTCAGTCTTGTCAGGGTTGAGCCAAAGGTAGTTCTTCTTCATCCAGACCTGTATAGCCTCCAGGCACTGGGAGAGGATCTTGATGGTATCTCAGGGGCTGCCACAAAGAAGAGGGAGTCAAGCTGTTCTGCAAAGAACCTGAGGGTAGGACAAGAAGCAATGGGTGGAAATTAATCAAGGAGAGAACCAACTTAGGAGAAATTTCCTGACAGCTAGAACAATTCATCAGTGGAACAACTTGCCTCCAGAAGTTGTGAATACTCCAACACTGGAGGTTTTTGCGAAGAGATTGGATAATCATTTGTCTGAAATGCTATAGGGTTTCCTGTCTAAGCAGGGAGTGGACTAAAAGACCTCTAAGGTCCCTTCCAACTCTATTATTCTATTCTATTATCACTTGAGCAGCCTGAGGCGGAGATGTACAACTGTCACAATCAACATTATGATGGTTCTTAATCCAATGTGGATGGATGATCTCATCTAGCACTTTCACAAACAGTGGATGTTAAATAGGAGTGGAAAGATGGTCAAACCCTTCCTTGTACACCCCCAACTAGAACCAATCTCAGAGGATGGAGCAGAACTACTAGTAATTGGTTCCCCCACCCCCAATAGCCTCATCATACCTTAAAAATGATGATATTAAAAGCTGCTAAGAGATATGAATATAATGCTGGGTACGGATGACCTTGGGCAATAGGAAGAAGAGCTGTAGAATAGACAATAGTCAGATAAGAGACAGCTGAGCCCAAATAAGTAATGTGGGGGGATGATAAATGTCTCAAAAGGGACTCTCCCTAATTGCTTAGACTGTAGTTCTAAAATTATACTTTGTAGGCATTTTTAAACATATAAAACACTGGAAATGTACAATATTGCAAGTGATTTAGAAGAGTTGATTTTGCAGTTACTTATAAGAGAATTATCTGCAACGTTTAGCCCTTTAAACGTATATCCTGTTTATTCTGAATAGGATTCATAAAATATTAAAATATCATAATAAAGACATACAGCCTTTACTTATGACTGAATAGCAGATGTATGTGTGGTAGCTGACATCTCAGTATTGAGTTCTTAGCTGAATAAGGAAACTATCAACTTTGGAAATTATTCTCTATTTGAAGTTATATGAACATTTTCTGAATCTGTCCTTGTGAGATGATGGATTCAATCTTATATGCACTTCCATTGGAAAAAGATAAAGCAGTAACAGATAATTGTATAATAATTTGGATCCAATCTCCCAAAAGTTATTTGGAGCATATATGAAACTGATGCTAAGTCGTTATCTTTGGTTACAGACATAAACTACATCCTTGAATTGAGACATCTTTTGGATATCAAATCTGAAGCATAATACTAAGATTATAATTATAACAAAAATTAAAAGCTAAAAGAATAGAAATAATATTATTTCTAACTTGTTTGGAGAAGAAGATTCCTTAGAATACTATGCCAAGAAAACAAGCAAACAATCAATTCAAAATTCTAATTTGAATACCAGACTCAAATGATCACATTATAGAAAGACCTAGATCTCTGAAGAAGTTTATAATCCTGGGAAAGATAGAAAAAAAGAGAAGAGGGTTATTGTCAACCATATAGATTGACTCAATTATTGCTTCGATGGGTACACTGTGGGAAAACCTGATTGTCCTGGGGATAATCTATCTGTTGGCCACTAAGAGTTGACACTGACTTGATGGCACATAACCAAACCAGCATCCCAAAATATTCCTCATGAGTAAGCATTGAAAGAGAAATCAGTTGCCACGCAAATTAACAGATTTAGGATTGAGTTGCTAGTTGGTTTGTGCATTCACTATAAGCACTGATCTAGAGCAAAAAGTGTTTATAGTGTTCAATTGGTGGAATGGCACCCACTAACAGAACAGATTTTTCCACTCTCTCTGTTTTCACCCTCTACATATCTTACCCAAATTTGCTGTGGATGTTTGGATACCCTCTAGATCGGGGAAACAAGAGAAAGAAAATAATTGTCTTATATCAGAAGATACTTGACATATGAGACATAATATGGGATCCAATCCGTTTTACAGTGGTATCTGCAGGTGGGAAGTAGAACAATCAAGATTTTGACTATGACCACATGATTGAACTTTTGATCCTTAGGGATGGAATTTTAATTGCCTGGCCCTAGCTACCTAGCTATATTTGATTTCACTTGCAGATGTATATATCTCTTAAAATCTCAATATATTCCTTATACTTACAAACTGTGAACTATAAATCATTTTTACATTTTATTTCACCATCTTTTTTCTTTAGCCTTTTGAGGCTAATAAATTATCATAGTCAATTCCTTATCATTTTCTCAGTTTGAATGACCTGAAAATGAATTGATCTTGAAATCTTCACTATATCTGTGCTTTATTATGTATAATCATAATGAAACTATTTTAACAATTTCTGACTTGCATATTAAGCTTTTCATATTGAAATGAACTTATATTCACAAAGCAAAGAGACCTTTCACATCAATCTAATAATATCTATCTAGAGGCAAATTCTGTTGGATTTTAAAAGGGAAAACGCTTTGAAGTAAGGTCATTTTGGATAGTGTGTTAACATTAATAAGTCAGTTGTACAAGATTTTATAAACATACTTTTTTTTCTTTTTAGATGCTGAACTTCACATTTCTCCCTGTTAAATTTCATCATGTCAGCACATTGCTTAAGCTGTCTAAATTTTTTAAATATTCTCTTCCTCTTCTAAAATTTCAGCCATTCTTAGTTTCTTGTCACTGAAAAATGTAATACTCAATCTCTTCTTACAGGTGACTAATACAACTATTGGCCTAAGACAGGTTTTTTGTCCTTCAAATATTTTTTTAAATTAAAGATTATAAATGGGAAGAATAAAAGCGAGTACAAAATACACATAATACAAATAGAAAAATACAAAATAAAGAAAAATCCAAAAGAAAAAATATTTAAAATGTACTCTGCAGAAAGCATAAAACTAGATACAGATAGTCCTGGACTTATGATTGTCACTTAACAGCTGTTCATAGTGGACCCACCCCAAAGGTACTTATGACCTAATCCTGAAGTTATGGCTCCTGCAGCATTCCCACATTCCTTTGCTCTTATGACTAACCACAGGGATGCTGCAACAGCTCACTGCAGGCATTAATGCAAATTGTGCTAAGGCCTCAAAATGGAGCAGTTTGTCTCTTGCCCTTGTGGTGAAATTCCAGAATCAGTCCGTGCTGCCATGCAGCACAGCAACCTGTTCCAGTGCTATGGAAAGCTTTGGAACTCTTCTCTGAACTAAGAAGGGGGATATTTGGCCTGGTAGGGTGGGAATCAGGCTTAAAGCTTTGGAGAAAGTCATTGAAAGTGGGGAAAAATTATGTGTGGCCCAAAAAGCAGAAAGCACGAAGTGTGGTAGGGGATGAGGGAGGACTGGGGAGGGCCAGGTCAGGTGGCTTGTGCTAGGCTGCCGAGGGCCTCCCCCACTTTTCAAGCATCCTATGCTTCACTTAATGACCTGCATATTTGTTTAATGATTCATTGGGGAGAGTAGGAATGGGGGCATAACTTTGTGCTTGTCTGAATAATGTTCTTACATAGCTTCTTTTGTGGAAGGTTGGATTGCTACTTTGATAATACAATACGATACAATAGCAGAGTTGGAAGGGACCTTGTAGGTCTTCTAGTCCAACCCCCTGCGTGGGCAGGAACCTTATACCATTTCAGACAAATGGCTATCTAACATCTTCTTAAAGACTTCCAGGGTTGGGGCATTCACAACTTCTGGAGGCAAGCTGTTCCAGAGGTTAATTGTTCTGTCAGGAAATTTCTCCTTAGTTCTAAGTTGCTTCTCTCCTTGATTAGTTTCCACCCATTGCTTCTTGTCCTGCCCCCAGGTGCCTTGGAGAATAGTTTGATTCCCTCTTCTTTGTGGCACCCTCTGAGATATCGGAACACTGCTATCATGTCTCCCCTGGTCCTTCTCTTCATCAAACCAGACATACCCAGCTCCTGCAACCGTTCTTCATATGTTTTAGTCTCCAGTCCCCTAATCATCTTGGTTAAATAATGGAGCACTTGGTTAGTGTGGGTGGTTTTTTGATAGATTTCTGAGATTTTTAAGTTAAAGATGCATGAAACAATCAACTATTGGCAACCTGATAAATGTCCTGTAAAAGAAGATAGAAGGAAAGAAATGCTGATCTTGCTCCTAGTCCTTTTTGAGTTCAGGTTGAAGGAGGGGACTATGCTACCAAGATTTTGCTCCTATTGGTTGGAAGGAATTCCCGGGGAGTAGTATTTTGATCTACTGTCGCCTTTTGTATTTTAATTTTTGAGCTGAATGTACTAATTTGTGAGAAATGCTTTCATATCATGGTGAGAGTGAACTTATAAATGTAGTAAAATCTAATAAAACAATAAAGTCCAGCTGTTATTTCTGATAATGTATGTAAAGATGTAAAGAAATTTGGAGTAGATTTGGAGACAAATCTTAACATGCTTTGTATTTTTTAATAATACTGTTGAGATCAGTGCTATTTAGTGAATATAAAAACTTGGGTTGTTGTAAAATCAGATTGAATGGTGTGAAAGGTATGGAAGGATAAAAATGATGCAAACAATTCTTTGCTCTCTCAAAGTCTGTGAAATTTGGAGGAAGAAGTTCTCCAATGTGAGAATTCAGGACTGTCCCAGTTTGGCCTTCATATAGATATTTTTTCAATATCTTATATTTTAAATTTCCACTTAATAGGAGTCTCATTGTTGACTATATTATTCCTTGTTGGAGTTTTATAGGGGGCAGGAAGACACTGAACCTTCTGCTTAACCTTCATAGTGCTCTAGTTGCAAAGATAAATGCTATTTTTCAAAATAAGACACAAGCTTTCAATATCCTCTTCAGGCAGTTACTCCATGGCCACCATTTATCCATTACCTTTGTATCCTCTAAAACAATGGCAGCTTTAACTTCTAGACTTCAACTTCAAGAATTCCCCAGTCATGTTGAGAAACACTGTTTTAGAGAGCATTTTTTCTCATGAATGGAACTTCCAATTATTAGGGTACCATTCTTTCTCTGTGGCTTCAGTAATCTACTAAATCACTTCCTTTCTGATAGGTATCTCTAAACTTATAGATTCCCCATCATCTTCTCTTTTCAGATATGTTCTCTTTCTATCTGCTTCAAAATCATCAAATAAAAAAATGAAGAACAGTTTTAGAGCAGGGGTCTCCAACTGTTGCAACTTTAAGTCTGAAGGACTTCAGCTCCCAGACTTCCCAGAATTCTGGGAGCTGAAGTCCTTCAGACTTAAAGTTGCAACAGGTGGAGACCCCTGTTTTAGAGGATACAAAGATAATGGATAAATGGTGTATCACAAGAAGAAGAAAAATTCAAGTGAAGCTTGTGATCTACATCATGTACAGATTATCTGCCATGTCCTGTGCTAATTAACTATGAAAGATTTTAATGGTATGAACAATAAATTACCAAGTGAAATAGCTAAATGTCAGCCAGCCTTTTAGTAACCAATTGTTTATTGGTAATTGGTGACTGGAAGATTTCTGTTCGAGATATATTATGGTTGCTTCTATGAAAACATTTGCCTAGATAATTCAAATAATTCCTAAAATTTAATCAATGCGCTTGACTGATTCTTAATGTTTTTGTTCCATTGCTCACAGTCCTCTTCTCCATTTCCATTCAAAAATGCCCAGGCTTGTTCACTTCTTTCCTGCAAGAATAGAAGCTCCACAAACATATATTTTGTGTAAAGGTTTACCTCAAACTATTTGCTTTTTCCTTGCCTCCTTCTCATATCTGTTCCCTAGCATTTTTTGGACTTTCTAATCCAGGTCTATGCTTGTTAGCACATTATTTGTTCTGTTAACCCCTTCGTTTCTCACTTTGCTTAGGTAGGAGATCATTGCCTTTTCCCTCTGTTTTTTGATATGCCCTTACCAGCAGCTTCTTCCTGAGCTGGAAGTGGAAATACAGAGGTGTCACTGAATTGAGGTGACAGTGTAATAAGGCTTGTGTTTTTTACTTCCTCTAGGCTGTGTGGCAGACGTTATCCTACCTCTAGTGAGACAATGATATTTATCTATCTGGCTTTAGTGTGTAGAATGAAAAGAGAACTACCTTGTTTTGATAGGGTCATTACACAAGTGCCACCCTTTTGAATTTTCATGATGTCCTATGCTGCCTTTAAATCATGAGGTGGATCTCTTATTTCTATTTTCAATAATAATCTATAATAAAAGGTTAAAATCTCTCAAAATATTTTTTAATCTAAAGCATACATGGTAAAGCATTATCTATGCTGAACAGAAGAATACTACTACTTCACAGTTTTAATTCTAGCTGAATTGAATTATGAGCTAACCTGTGAGTTTTATCTCCAGAAATTAAATCATAGTAAGGAGAATCATTTGTTTTTCTTTTCAGAGAAAAACCTAGATGCTGAGATTTCTGAAGCCATTTCATTTTACCTATGTTTCCCTAAAAATAAGACCAGATCTTATTTTCTTTTGGGCCCCAAAATAAGCACTAGGACTTATTTTCAGGGGGTGTCTTATTTTTTCCTTATGTATGGAAGACCCACTTCTTCTGCTTGCTCATGGCAGGGCGGGAGGCTGTGTGTGGCGTGTCAGTGCCACGAGGCGGGGGGGTTGACCTACCCCCCATGCATTGCACCAGCTTTCCTCAGGCCCCCCACAGCTAGGACACCCATGCCCCAACATGTGCTTCACCTTTTGTCTGAGGCACCAGTATACTACTTGACCTCCTGCTCTGTCGCAGCCATGAGCAAGCAGAAGAAGTGCATTGGCAGTAATGTGGGCTCCTGCTGTACATGGCTGCTGGTGCTGCCACTGCGAGACAGGTGTCAGAGCCTGGATAGCCTGGCTGTGGGGACCCTGAGCCAGCACGGAGTGCATGAGGCAGATCCAACCCCCCCTCCCAACTTGCCTCATGGCCATGGCACCATGAGGAATCAGATGAAATGGGTAGCCGGGTAGCTGCGGAAGATATTAAATAGGGCTTATTTTGGGTTTATATTAGGCACACAGATAAAAAAAACATGCTAGGTCTTATTTTCAGGGAAACACGGTATTTTAAAGTTAAGTTTCCCTTAAATCTTGATAAATATAAGTAAATCCTTATAATCTTAAAATCATTGGTGGAAATCAAATAAACTAAATTTATAACATCTACATTGACATACCCAATTATTTTAATAAGCTGTTTGAAGAATTGATATTATCTATAAGTATTTGAACTAACCCTATAATTTTTCCATAAACTATAAGCAGTTGCTAGATAGCAAGATGAGCAGCATATAAACTTAATAAATAAAATAACATTAGTTTTCAAAAAGTCTTTTTTATATAAAACAATATCTTATAGGAGTAATGTTTATGAATGCTCCTTCCTGTTATTATTCAGAACTATGCTTCATATGGGAAACTTATGTTACGTTATTTGTGTCATAATAATATATATATATCATGTATATTATGATGCTAACATTGGCTATACCTTTATTCGATAGTGGATGCCTATGTTCACCTCTATTCAAAATCTTGGTAAGCTGCTAAGCAATATCGATTAGTTAGAAAATTGTCAGTTGTGGCAAAGACAAATGAATCAGTAGATGAATTAATTTGCTGAATCCACAAAAGAGATTATCTACACAGCAACAACGAGCGAGCAAAGCTGAAGGGACTGCATAAAATGCCTTATTGTAATCCCCAAAAAAAGTCTGTTATGAAACCAGGTCAACTATATAAAGCTCCCACTCTCATAGCATTCAAGCACTTTGTGAGAATTAAAAGGTGCCAAAGTTATTTGTGCATATTTTAAGGAGAGGAGAAGATCTGAGATAAATATCAAAAGCCATTTTATTCCCTCGCTTTTCTTTAAACAATTGGTGCTCTTATTACTGTCACCCAACTGACACAATCACTGAAATATTATTACTTACTTGACTTTGGGGAAATTATAAAAGTCTCACTTTTTAATTAGATAACTTTGTCCTCTGATGGATAGGATAAACAGATCATAAGGGCTTAGTAACAAGATATACAACTTTATTAAGAATAATGTGAAATTAAAATAATTATAAATTGTCACAGAGTAAAGTTATTAACAATTATTTACAAACCACAGACACCTTTGTCACAGTGGAGGATTTAGTACACAAAAATCAATATTTGTCTCTCAAACTAAATGGGTATATTCATTTGATTCCAAGTTTATGTGGCTATGTTATGTTTTGACATGTCTTGGCAATTCTGATCCATTTTTTATCTCATATCTATATTTCTACATTTCTACATGTTTTTCATTTAAATGTTGGATACAGAAAAATATAGAGTTTCTTATTTCTATAGTATATGTGTATGTGAGTGCCTTTGAGTAAGTATTGACTCCTGACTACTGCCTAGATATGTCCCTGCAGTTTTCTTGGCAATATTTCAGAAATGGTTTGCCATTTCCTCTTTCCAAAAGCGCTTGGCTGAAAGTCATCCCTCTGGTTTTGTCTTTTGTGAGAATCTGTATCTCACAATCTCCCATTTTCTAGCCCAATGCCTTAATCAAATTGGTTCTCTTTTACACTATATAGCCATTTTTATATCTTATTTGTCTATCTTATAACTTTCATCTTCTTTCTCTTTCTGCTGACTTGCTGGAAATAGCTGAGAATTATCAGACTATCATCCTTGACCCTGGATAAATTTTCTCCTTTTTTCAGTACAAAATAATTAAAATCTGTTGTATCTTTCTGGAGTCTTATTTGTTCTCCTAATTGCTTCCTGGTATTTTTGAAAGTTGTTTAATGTTTTCTCTGGCCTAAGCTGCCTCTAGAATTTTGATATCTGAGTTCTTTAATGCAGAGAGAGTAAGGATGACCTTGATACAGATGAGCCATACCCATTACCAAAGCAATGAGGAGGAAAATATATTTTCAGTCCAAAACAAGCAGAAAGCAATTCAGACAGACACCGCCGTAATTCCCACAGGTATAAGAAGGGAAAGAAGTAGAGCACAATGAGACTTGCAAGATTCTGTAACTCTAGACACTCTTATAGTCTTAACTTTCCTGTGGACTGAAATCCTAATATGGCTTACCTGGTGGGGCTAATACTTGTTCAGAATATAGGTGGATTTTTTTTCTCCCACCAGCAAAGGCTGGCTGCTGATATTGCCACTGAAAGTAGACTTCACTCTTGTTTCTCTTTCTGGACTCAGATATGATTTCCTTTAAATTGGGCCATTAATTTGGTCATTTCTGCTGCCTTCATTCCTGAAATGATTTTTCTCTTTTGATGCCTTTGGCCACCCTCTTCACGTTAATTGTGCGAAATCCAATTAGTACCTTCCAATGTGGTTCTCTGTGATCCACATTATAGCTACCACGTTTTCTGTTCCTAGCACACTTGTACTAGGTCCAGAATTTTGTTAATTTAACTTCATTAAGATTGCTGGAGTGCACGTGCCCATCTAATTCAATTTCATCACATTTCTGGGGGAAAGAGGAAAAAAGAGCTCTCCCTCAGGAAAAAAGAAGGTAAAACTCACTCTGAGAGTACAGCAGCTGTCTACTATTGGTCGCCATGATGGTCGCCACGATATAGAAAAGACGTGGAGACTCTGGAAAGAGTGCAGAGAAGAGCAACCAAGATGATTAGGGAACTGGAGACTAAAACATATGAAGAACGGTTGCAGGAGTTGGGTATGTCTAGTTTGATGAAGAGAAGGACCAGGGGAGACATGATAGCAGTGTTCCGATATCTCAGAGGGTGCCACAAAGAAGAGGGAGCCAAACTATTCTCCAAGGCACCTGGGGGCAGGACAAGAAGCAATGGGTGGAAACTAATCAAGGAGAGAAGCAACTTAGAACTAAGGAGACATTTCCTGACAGTTAGAACAATTAACCTCTGGAACAGCTTGCCTCCAGAAGTTGTGAATGCCCCAACCCTGGAAGTCTTTAAAAAGATGTTAGATAGCCATTTGTCTGAAATGGTACAAGGCTCCTGCCCACGCAGGGGGTTGGACTAGAAGACCTACAAGGTCCCTTCCAACTCTGCTATTGTATCTTGTATCTTATTATTATTTAACTGACAGAGTCAAGAGAGGACATTTTATTATCGACAAACTCCATAAAAAAGACATTTTTTTCTATCTAGCACCTGCTTTGCCTTCTTTTGTATGCACTGAGAAAGGAACTTTGAAGATGACCATAATATCTAGATCCAAGCTGGGTAGCCTGTGACCCCAAAATTTCATGAAATCTTTGCCCACGTTCTGTGGCTTTCAGAGCCTCTTGTGACCGTAATTACAGTAGTTACACTGATTGATTTCTGCCATTTGACTTGAAAAATGCAAGACAAATATAATATAAGCTTTCAAATTGGAATAATCATACTTAAAAAGGTGGTTCCCATCCCATTTAAATATGTGATGAGGTCCTACACACCCTAAAAATTGTAAGGATAGCTGTTGATTTAGTTAGGTATGAGAGAAATATTCCATCTGATAATCAATCTAACACAGATATTTTTGTCACAACAAATTTTTATTTCTGATTTTTATTTCCATATGTATATAATTCATTATAAACATCTAAGTTTTTATTTTGATTTTTTTAAACAATTCACATAACTAATGCTACATAAGCAGGGTAAATGACCCCAAATAAATGATATTTTTTCTGAAAATGATACTTAGTTATATTGTTAAACAATTCTCTTGTAATATGGATTTCATATATTTTCTGGGTACTTCTGTGGCACTTGAATCCATAGTAGTGGAGTTAGCCTTGATCAATCCCCTTTTTTAACATTGCAAAACCCAAGGATATATGGGTCACAGAATCTTATATGATGTTAGCCTAATGCCTAAAACTGTGAAATTGGTCTGGAGCTAAGCCATTTATCATCCACATGAAGAGAAACAGTATGTCATCTGGAATGAAAAAAGAATTCTGAGTAGTTCATTTAAACCTGCCCTTCTCCACAACTCTCTATAATTGATCCTACTACCCTCAAATTATATCCCAGAGTCAGCTGGGGAAGGTTTAAGAGAAAGGAAATTTGTCTTTTCCCCCTGGATTTGTGAAGTTTCCTTTGTTTCTAAAAACAGTTAAGAAACATAAGTGGGGGGGATCCGTATTTCTAGTTTCTACATTAAAATGGCGGAAAATAATGGCAGCTGTGGTTAAAAATCAGTATAGTAAAGGTGTTGGAAAGGGACAAAGTAAAGAATAACAGAGTTGGAAAGGATGTTGGAGATCCCTAGTCTAATTCCCCCCATCCACGCAGGAGATCCTATACCATTCCAGAGAAATGACTGTCAAATGTCCTTATAAAACTCAAGTGATGGGGCACCCACAATGTCTGAAGGCAAGCTGTTTTACCAATCAAATGTTCTGTCATGAAATTTCTCCTTAGTTCTAGGTTTTCTCTTTTTATTATTATTATTATTATTATTATTATTATTATTATTATTATTATTATTATTATTATTATTATTATTATTATTATTATTATTATTATTAAAATTTATATACCGCATCTATCTCCCAATGGGACTCAGGGCGGTGCACAGGAAAGGAATAAAATGTAAAAACAATAAATACAGACTAATTAAAAATGCATTAAATTAAGTTGAACCCATGCTAAAGTTGTCAGTTAAAACCCATTTCTAAAATAAGATTAAAATATTAAAACTATGCCAGGCCGGCCTCATGAAATAGGTATGTTTTTAAAGCCCGGCGGAAGAGGCACAGGTCCATGATTGTGCGAAGGTCGGGTGGTAGGCCATTCCAGAGGGCAGGAGCTGCCACAGAGAAGGCCCTCGCCCTGGGGGCCGCCAGCTGGCATTGTCCGGCAGACGCACCCTGAGGAGGCCCACACTGTGAGAGCGGACAGGTCGAAGGGAGGTATGTGGTAGGAGGCGGTCCTGCAAATAACCAGGTCCCATGCCATGGAGCACTTTGAAGGTGGTTACTAAGACCTTGAAGTGCACCCGGAAGGCCACAGGCAGCCAGTGCAGCTCACGCAGGAGAGGTGTTACATGGGAGTATCTTGACAAAATCCCCCGCGTGGCTGCGTTCTGGACTAGCTGGAGCCTCCGGGTGCACCTCAAGGGGAGCCCCATGTAGAGAGCGTTACAGTAGTCTAGGCGGGAGGTGACGAGGGCTTGAGTGACCGTACGTAGGGCACTTTGATAAGTTTCCATCCACTACTTTTTGTCTTGGTCACAGGTGTAAGACATCCTCTCAAATATTGGAAAACTGCTATCCTACTGCTTAGCAAATCATTCAGAGCTTTACATATTGCAATAGTTGGCATCACAAGGACACTAACTGCACTTTCTGTGCCACAAAGAGTAGAAAGGTATTTTCTGGGAAGAAAAAGGCTGAATGACTACACAGCTGCAAGGCTGAGGAAGAAATAAGCAAAAAAGAAAGAAAGAAATTTCATTCTACAGAAACATGAGATGGTCAAAGCTGAGTTATAGAGAAAGTCTGCTCACTTGTATGCCTCTCTGCCACACCTGGGCAAGTTACCACTCACCTTAGAGCTGTTGTTTCAATAATTAATTGTCAAACAGAAAATAGGTCCCATTCGTCCATCCCCTGATTTTGAAATTTATTAGTAGAATGCTGTGTAGGTAGAATATTATTGGTAAATTTTCAATCTTCCTTTATTTAGCTTCCTACTGCTAAGTTTCACCGAAATCCCAGCAGTGGTAATATTATCATTCCTGCTCTAATAAACTCAGAGCTAGCACCTTCCCAATCTCAATATGGGACAATGGCTTGCAGTTCTCAGTACAAATAATTATGGACTGCTCTTCTCTCATTCAACATCTAAAAGAACTGTTGGACCGAGAAATCAATAAACATCCAATACAATTTGTGTAGAATAAATTATGTTTATTAATTAAGTGTTCCCTCTAATTTATGAAACAACAATTGAAGCATTTGAAGGGTAGTCCCACACAGAGTGCATTATAAGAATCATATTGGGTATATTTTATACATGACATTGAGAAAAGACCTGCGTAGGTAGCGCTGTAATTGACAAACACACCAAAGCTAATAAAAGCACCTGCTGCTACTGATGAAACTTGCACAAACCTCCATTGTGCATATCTGAAAGGAGAATTATATATCACAGTTCTTTTATTACTGTTTTTAATAAGTTAACATGCTTCTTCTGTTCATCCTGATTAGATGAGAAAGCTACACATAAGAGAAGACCGGAAAGATTACAGTTATTTTTCCTCCATTTTGATATGCTGGGACTCTTGTTATTAAAGAGTAGAAGGTTTTTGTCATTACATTTCTGGGAGTAAAATTAATTGAATTTTCCGGTTAAATTATTTTTACCATGTGGCATATCCTTGCCAGCATCACCTCTAACTTCTATGCTTCCAAGGAGTTGTTAACTAAGTTATCTGGGAGATACAAATATGGGAAGATTAGAGAATTAACATTATTAACAGAGTTGGAGGGCTTTTAGTTCAATCCCCTGCTCAAGCAGGAAATTCTATATCATTTCAGATAAATGGTTGTTCAATCGTCTTAAAAATCTCCAGTGTTGGAGCACCCTCAACTTCTGCAAGCAACTGATTAATTGTTCTCACTGTCAGGAAATTTCTCCTTAATTCTAGGTTGGGTCTCTCCTTGATTAGTTTGCATCTACTGCTTCTTGTTGTACCTTCAGGTGCTTTGGAGAATAGGTTGTCTTCTTCTTCTTTGTGGCAACTCTGCTATCATGTTAAACATAGACCTTCTTTTCACTAAACTAGACATACCCAATTCCTGCCACCATTCTTCATATGTTTTTACCCTCCATGTTTTATTGTTTTATGATTTAATAGGGTTCAGACTTCTTCCTCCCAAAGTTGTGCCTTCAAATAACTCTCTTTTCCTCCCACCCACTTGGATGATTTGACACAAAAAATAAACATGGTATATTTTTAAAAACCATAATTGGGAGTTAGGGGAATTTTAGTCAGCGTTTGTCAAAGTTTGAGGAGGGCACCAATTTTAAAAAGTCTGCTACAATATATCATTTCTGATGGTTGTTTTTTTTACATTATTCATGTAACTATAAATGTATAAGTGCACTGATGACTTACAACAATAATCATCATTTTTCAACTGATTATTACAGTTACTGCAGTGCAGTGTTAGTTGCATAAAGATGAATGAATGATTTTGCTTACAGTGTGTATCAGCTAGTTGATTTGTAACACAATTAATTGGCATTATGTTTATATTTTCCATTAATTCTCATGTTTCCCAATACTTTTTTAAAATTAACTGTCTTGACCCACAGAAACTGTCTAATTAAATGAGAAGTGAAAGATAACTCATCTGTGGATCACGCATTCTAAGGCATGTACAAATGCTAACCAAGGCATTTACAAATCATGTCTACATCATCAAGATGGCATTATGTAGTTGGGTAATGAAATGCCAGCAAGCAAACAACCAAGCTCAGAGCACCAACGACTGTGTATCCATCTTGCTTAGCTATTTACAAACATTAGTCTAATTCTAAACATGGATAGTAACTCACAATTTGAAAATGGAATTTAACACTGCATATCTTCTGGGGAAATGGTACAAACATGGCATGCTTTTACTAACTACTAGCGGTACCCAGCCACGCGTTGCTGTGGCCCAGTCTGGTTAAATGGCCAACCAAACTGTGTACACACAACCACTGTATAACCCCCAACCTACCTACCTACTGTATTTTTTCTCTCTCCCTCTACCTACCTACCTACTGTATTTCTCCCTCTCTCTCTCTATTCCTTTACCTACCTACCTACCTACCTACCTACCTACCTACCTACCTACCTACTGTATATCTCCCTATCTCTATCCCTTAACCTACCTACCTACATACTGTATTTCTCCCTCTCTCTCTATCCCCCTACCTACCTACCACATTTCTCCCTCCCTCTCTGTATCCCTCTACCTACCTATCTACCTACCTATCTACCTACTGTATTCTTCCCTTTCTCTACCTACCTACCTACCTATCTACGTATTGTATTTCTCTCTCTATACCTGTACCTACCTACCTACCTGCTGTATTCATCCCTCTTGTCTATCCCTCTACCTACCTACTGTATTTTTCCTCTACCTAACTACCTATCCCTCCCCTCCCCAGATCTCCCCACCCCACAGTCAACCTCCTCCAGGCCCCCCTCCCTCCCCCCTCCCTCCCTTGAGTCCAATGGCAGCAGGCACCTCCCAGCGCCTCTGCTGCTGCCACTGCTGCCACTGCGGCAGCCTCGCCCTCCACCTCCTACTGGCCCACCGATCTTTTCTCGGCAGTGCTGCTGTCACTGTGAGGTTGGAGGGCGAGGCTGCTGCAGCGGTGGTGGTGGTAGAAGCACCGAGAGGCGAAGCTACCAGGTGCCTGCTGCCATTGGCCTCAAGGAGGGAGGGAGGCCTGGAGGAAAATGACTGTGGGGGGTGGCGGTAGAAGCGCTAGAAGCTGCAGGGACAATGATGGCAGGAGAAGCCGGACACTTCTGATCCTGGGGGTGGGGGAGTGGAAGGAGAGCGGCTGCAGGGACGGCGCCTCGACTCCTCAGACCTCTTCGTCTCTCTCCTCGCCACTGGCTTCTGATCCAGGGGGTGGGGGTGGGTGGAAGGAGAGTGGCTGCAGGCTTACACAGCTAAGATTGGGCTGGGACAGGGAGCTACATGCATCATGTGTTGCTTTCCACATTGCCCCTGGCAACATGCCTTCTCAAGGCCGGTCAGTCGCGTGCAGGGACTTTTTGCCATTACGTGTGCGTGACACAGCAGCCGGGTGGGACGAGCTACAGGCAGGTGAAAACCTCACAAGTGGGTACATTTTATGTTTGTGTACCGTGCACATGGCACACATGTGCCAGCCACAAAAAAGCTACGTATGGTATCATCGGAAGTTCTTGGGAACATTGTGTGAAAATTTGGTGTCAATTGATCCAGTACTTTCTGAGATTAGCGGATTTGCACAAACTATTTTACATTTTTATTTATATAGATTGTTGGTGAAAAAGTAGATGAAACAAAAGATTTTTCAGGTGTTCCATTGTTAAGTTTATGTGTTTTGATTTTTTCCTTAGTTGTCTTTTGATTTTGTTAGATTGCAGCATTACTTCTTTATTGAATAGGTTGAAATAAATTACAGCCGCAAAAGAAAATGGGACTTTCTCAATCAACATTATTCTCTATATAGAAGAATTTGTCATTTAATTTTGAATTCACATAGTAATATTTAAAGGTGGGACACCTTTTATTCCACCACTTATATTGTTTCTGATTTTTAATATAGTTATAAATTGGATAAGTAATCTTTCCCATTCTAATTTATCTAACGCTATTCAGTTTATCTGCACGAATCTGTAGTCATCTTCATAATTGACCATATCCCATGTTTCCTCAGACATACTGTATGCAGAAATTAATAATACACTAAAAATAAATAATTTATTCTATTTCTACTCTTTTTCCTTTGAGTCGCATTTAGTAAATATCTGATATTATAACCATCATCAGATAATATCTTATATCAAAACGTGTATAAAACTACATGTAAAAAATCTGTTTTAGGATCAAATGCATTTAGATTTGCTTATTTTGAAAGAAAACAACTTTAAATAATATTATTTCACCAAACATGCATTTAATTAAATTTAATATTTAATTACAAATTTTATGGGGAATCTTTTAATGCAGTTTAATGTAGATTAACAATATGCTTATGAATACATTCATAAGGAAGTAATACGTATCATAAATTCAAATCACATTTCCAGTTCTGCTAATATAACTAAAATTCCATCCTGTGCCAAACACTCTTTAAAAAGAGCTCTATGTGTAACAATTTTGTAAGTTTAAGGAACCCATTCCAGGAAAGAAACCACAAAGAATTCAACCATAGATTAGGGCTTCTGTCTGTTTTTATCAATGAGAAGCAAGCTTGCATATGTAGACCAGAGGTGGTATTCAGCATTCAGGTTGGTGGCATTCAGCAGGTTCTGACCAGTTCTGGAGAACTGGTAGTTGAAATTTTGAGCAGAACTGGTAAATACCACCTCTGACTGGTTCTGCCTCTATCCATTCTCTGCCTCCCGATTCCCAGCTGATCGGGAAGAAATGGGGATTTTGCAGTAATCTTCCCCTGGATTGGCGAGGGAATGGAGATTTTACAGTATCCTTCCTCTGGAGTGGGAAGGGAATGGAGATTTTATAGTATCCTTCCCTTGCCACACCCACAAAGCCATGCCACACCCACAAAGCCACACCCACAGGACCGGTAGTAAAATTTGTTTGAATCCCACCACATCATTCATAAAGTCTTCTTTAGTTACTTCTATGACTGTGAGCATACAAAATGATCAGTGAAGGCAGCATGACCTTGATTATTAGAAAGTTTACTCTAGGCAGCTGAACTTGTCTTAGTCGTTCCTGATGGGAATATAATATCAGTGGTTTTGATCACATAAATAGCACAATATGTGTCTTGCCTTTCCAATATAAAAAAACCCATATCTAATAAAGTCTGTTTATCAGACTTTAAATACAAGTAGATATATACCTGCATAATAATAAATATCAGCTGGGTTCCAAATGTCAAATGTTGAATTTTGATAGTTGTTATATAATGTACAGGTCATATTTTGAGGGAAATATGATGTAGCTAAAATTTTATTTATTGGGAAAGCAGAGTAATTCTGAAAAATGTAATACTATTTCTAATATATTCAGTTCTTTATTTATACTTTCCATCATCAATCAAGAACATATACTTATGTTACTGCATGATTTTCAGGAAGTGTAACATTTCAAAAAGTGTATGGCTATTAACTGTGTCAAAGAAAGCATCAGATATGCTATCTGTCTTCCGATCATAAACTTGCATTTGTAAGTACTGTATACTCTGGACAAAGATGTATTGTACAACACAGAAAATGGCATAACTGTATTATTTGGAAAAGATTCTTAAGGAGTTTTTAGTCTTGATATCCACTGAGGTTATTGTCAAGGCTGCAAGCAATATTTTATATCTGTAAAATCCATTTGTGTGACTTATATAAAAATAACACTCGAATAACAGATGCAGTAGAATGAATTTTAGCATTTGAAAACACAGGAAAAATTGGATTATAAGGGACAATAATAATATTTTTTATATCTCTCATAAAAATGTTAACAGCAAATAAAAATATGGCAAGATTAACCAAGTCAAATAGGAAAACCAGGTTTGTTGTTATTTCTTAATATAGCAGGATAAGAGGCATCAGGCTTAGAAACATAAGGTTTTTTGAGGCCTGAGCAAAAGAAATTAGTTGTCCCTGGGCTGTATTACGGCATAGGCATTCTGCCTATGACATCTTTAATATCCATCATTTTGAATTGCTCACTCATCTGGCATGCCTTAACCATGTTTTTTTGTTCAAGACATCTACAGAAGTACATATACAAAGAAATTCAAGAATTGTCAAGCAACTATCAGCTCCCTTTTATTCTGCCTCCAGTTTTATCTGAGAAAGATGCTGAGATAATCTGGGGAAGGGAGAATTTATTCTGTCCACTCAATCCACTGGCTGTTTGGTTTTAGCAACAATTATTGTCTGACTCTATAGGAATTTCTCCTGTTCAGCTGCAAAGAATTAGAATTATATTCGCCCTGAGTCCCATTTTGGGAGATAGGGCGGGATAGAAATCTCATAAAATAAAAAATAAAATAAATAAATATTCAAACTAATTTTGTTGTTCATTTTATTTGTTAGATTTATAGACTGCTCCCTTTCCCCGAAGGGACTCGGGGCGGTGCACAGGAAATTAAAAACATATAAGCATAACAATTATAAATATTTAAAACCAGATTAAATAATTATCCCCTGTGCTAAAATTTATAGAATCATTAAAACTATTTCCCCTTAAAACCAATTAAAACAATTTAGCTTCAGACTATAGGCAAGGTGAGGTAAATTAGGCCAGGCCGGGCTGTTGGAAAAAGTAGGTCTTTAGTTTCTGGCGGAAGGAGCGGAGGTCCGTGGTCATTCTGAGTTCGGGGGTTAGGTCGTTCCAGAGGGTTGGGCCCACCACAGAAAAGGCCCTTCCCCTGGGCATTGCCCGCTGGCATTGCCTAGTGGACAGCACCCGGAGAAGTCCCTCTCTGTGGGAGCGAATCGGCTGAAGGGAAAGTTGTTGTTGTTAGAGATCCAGTGAAGGACAAAAATGATGAAATAGGAACTTCAGTCCATGATGTAGACTGAATTCAGATTTAAATTGGAGGGAGGTGGAAAAAAGAAAGGAAGCTACATCAAATGCCTGAATTTTTTGATGACATAGATTAACACACCTCTCCTCATAACAATGTGAAGACACAACTACGTGATTGAAATTTCATATAGTTTTATTTATGTCAAAAATATATAGAGTACATTGCCAGTTTTAAACAAATGTTTTGTTTGGACATTTGTCAAAATGAAAAAATTCATCTCCAATCAAATCTTGCAAGTATTTCCAATTTGTTCACATGCTTCTTGTATCTCATGACAGGATGATGAAGCTGTACTTCAGTGTGTAGCCAACATTCATAAAGAACAGCGCAAGTTCTGCCTGGCTGCAGAGGGGCTTGGAAATCGCCTCTGCTTTTTGGAACCAACCTCAGAAGCTAAAGTAAGACTCCTTTCTTACTATAATTTAATTTGAATGTAGTTTAATTCTTATTAGCTGCCCAGAATCACATTGGGGAAGTGGACAGCTGTATAAATCAATGTAAATAAATAAATAATCATTAATCTATAAACGGTTATTAGAATTTTTATTGCACTTCCTATAGGAGGTGTATATCCAGTGGTGGGATTCAGCCAGTCCTCACCTATTTCGGAGAACCAGTTGTTAACATTCCAAGCAGTTTCTAGAACCAGTTGTTGGAAGAAACTTCATTTTGGTTTTTTTCCACTTTACAGGGCTAATCCTGTAAGGAAGGCAGGAAGGAAACGTTCTGCTGGTATTTTCTAGCCTAATCTGCTCTCTGGTTAACCCTTATTACATTGTAAGAACTAAGGCAAAGTGAGTGGGTTGAGTTGGCCACACCCACCTAGTCACATGACCACTGAGCCACGTCTATGCATCTGGTCATTATGGAAGAAAACTGGTTGTTAAATTATTTGAATCCCAACATATCATCTAAAATCCTGAGTTGTTTTGCTGTGTGGGGTTCTCACAAAAATTAAGGCTTTGTTTGGCAGCTGACTTTGCAATTCAAGAATGGAAGTTTCATTAATTTTCGATAAGGAAAACTATCCTTTGAGCTACATGGAAATTTATAAGAAAAGTGTCCTTGGAAATCTACAAGGGAAACTATTCTTAGAATTGGGGTGGGGGTAGGGAATCAAATCACAATCTGTGCTGTCCATCGTGATATTATACAACAGACATAAATGATGCCTTCTTGCTGAATTAGTACCAATCAGCCTGTTGTATGTAAATAAATAATTGTAGAATTTGTATATTCTATTTCTTTACTATTCTACATTAAAAAGAAGATACCAATGACAAGAGATGTTTTTCTAGGTTAGCTTCATGGCGTACATTAAAAAACAGATTTTTAGTACCAAAGTGAATGATTTATATCAAATATCATTTCATTTCTAAAATAATAAAGTTTAATCACATATTAATAATTAACATGGTATGCATTTTTTGGTTAAAACGTTTTATTCTTTTGTATTTGCTTTTTTACTCCACTGAATTGTTTCTGCCAAAGATAAAATCTTTTAAAAATCACTGACTTAAAGCTCAGCTCCAGTAACAGCTGACTCAGTATGTGAGAAATGCTGCAGTTTAATTGAAGTCATCTATGATGCAGCATAAGAAACAGACAAAAAAGAAAGGATTTAGAATGATGGAAAAGGCCTGGTGTTAAATTAATCTATCAATCGGTCATTTTCCAAGTGATATGAAACTTCTTGGTTGATCTTCTCCAATCTGATCTCCTCCAGATATATTGGATATCAGTCTTTGTCTATTCACAACTTTCACAACTTCTGGAGGCAAGCTGTTCCAGAGGTTAATTGTTCTGTCAGGAAATTTCTCCTTAGTTCTAAGTTGCTTCTCTCCTTGATTAGTTTCCACCCATTGCTTCTTGTCCTGCCCCCAGGTGCCTTGGAGAATAGTTTGACTCCCTCTTCTTTGTGGCACCCTCTGAGATATCGGAACACTGCTATCATGTCTCCCCTGGTCCTTCTCTTCATCAAACTAGACACACCCAGCTCCTGCAACCGTTCTTCATATGTTTTAGTCTCCAGTCCCCTAATCATCTTGGTTGCTCTTCTCTGCACTCTTTCCAGAGTCTCCACGTCTTTTCTACATTGTGGCGACCAAAACTGTATGCAGTATTCCAAGTGTGGCCTTACCAAGGCACTATACAGTGGCATTAACACTTTACGTGATCTAGATTCTATCCCTCTGTTTATGCAGCCTAGAACTGTGTTGGCTTTTTGGCAGCTGCTGCAACCATATTTAAATGATTGTCCACTAGGATTCCAAGATCCTTCTCACAGTTGCTACTATTGAGCAAGGTACCACCTATACTGTACCTGTGCATTTTGTTTTTCTTGCCTAAATGTAGAACCTTACTTTTTTCACAATTGAATTTCATTTTATTAGATAGTACCCAATGTTCAAGTTTGTCAAGATCCTTCTGTATCTTAAGCCTATCTTCTGGAGTGTTGGCTATTCCTGCCAGCTTGGTGTCATCTGCAAATTTGATGAGTTCCCCATTTATCCTCTCATCCTCATATTGCTGCCAAAATGGCCAAACGCCATATCTGGAGGGCACTAGTAAGAAAGGCCATTTTTTGCCTTTAAGAAAGTTATCTCTGGAAACTGCATTAATCTGACTTTGGCTTTCAGAAGTGTTGGCAATGCAGAAATAGCAGCTTGTAGAGCCTGAGAACAATTCCTAGGGACAGAAGCTATCAATGTAAGAACAAAAGGTGGTTTGGTCATATTACAAAGAATGACTGGGGAGCAAATTGCACAACCACCATGTAAGGAAAGAATGAACAGGTCAAGAGGAAGGGGAAGCCAGAACACTAGTGGCTAGATTGAATTAATGACATTCTCAAAAAGAATAAGGCGAGTCAAACAAAAAACAATATAGTGAGTAGTGTACAGGTGAGGTAGAAACAAGCATGGTTTGCAAGGACAGAGAGCCATAGTGAACAATATTAATATAAACCAAATTTTCCTGTATTTTTTCTTTTTTGTTTTCAACCTCATGCCTTAATTTATTTGGCCTTCCTTTTCATCTTCCTTTTCTGTGTTTTGCATGACGTTGCTTAACCAGCAAAAGGTAATAGCCTGATTGCTTTTTCTATGTACATGTATTCCGTATTTTCAAATATCAAGTACTGAAGTAGAGGTTACTAGGACCTCAGCAAGGAACCCAACTTTCCTCCCATTACTCCATGAACACATTCAGGGAACATGGGAATTAGAGTCTTCTCAGGCCACTGATCACGTTGTTAAAAAGCTTGTTTGCATTAGCAAGAAAATGTATCCTGCCTTCATGTGAAACCTCTCTAGCTGCTCAGTTTATTTTCCCTGTAATGAAAATAAAACTAGTACTTAAAAGTTGGTAACTGTGACTTTGTTATTAAAAATGGAAGACAGTTTCCACATGCATAAAAGGTAAAGCTTTATATTTCATAGAAACCTGCAACCCATCAAATAATGGTCTATGTGTCTATGCCTTAATGACAGTGTTATTCTTGAATTCTGTGAAATGAGATTCAGCAGTGAATTTATGCTGGTTTATTAAAGTAATATGAAATCTTTGTGCCTGCCTAGAGTTACAGATGTATGACTTTAAATAGTGATGCATTTATTATTGCTTATGGGCAGATAATATCTGTTATTTTTACACTTCTAAACTGCTTTGTTGTTGGCTCCATGTGTCCCATGATTCTAATTGCATGAAAAGTGGAATTTATATCTGAAAAGTTTCTGTTCTAAATATAATCTGCTTTTTATTACAACTATGTCCTTTCATCTATAAATGAAAATGAAACCGTTTAATTTAAATGTACCCAGTTTACTCAAGAATACTGTATAAATAATCAAGGGAAATTCCTTCTAAGAGAGAACCATGTTTATCATTAAATTATTTCTGTTTATTAATTTATAAATCTATTTAAATACATTAAGTTAAAGTACTTGAGGCAAAACAAGTTTGGATTATTCTGTTCCTGCTTTGCATCAGTGTTATGATGGCACTCTTTGTAATACAAAAGCATGGTTTGTGAGTGTGTCAAGTGAAGGTCTTTTAATGGGTCGTGATGGGTCAGGTGTGAGTCATCAGTAGGAATCTTGTGATGGGTCATGTGAAGAGGAGATTACATCAGGTGAGGGTCATTGGGAGGTGAATGCTGGTTGGGGGTGCTTGTGTGAGCTGGTTGAGGAGTGGTGCTGCCTCTGATTACCTGTGTGGTTGATTTGGATTCTAAGGGTCCATAGGCTGGCTGTAGGTAAATGTGTCTGTTGATGGAATTGTGGAGTGCCAGGCATGGTGGGTGGTAGTGTGGCTGATTATTTTGTGTTGCTCCAATCAAACTGGTGCTGTTTGGTGTTGGTGTGAGTGACTTTGATAATAATAACTATGCATTGATGGTACCTAACAGTGGTGTATTAACCATTAAGCACATGCTTAGGGCACCAGGCTCAAAGGGGGCATCACTTTGCTATTTGGAAATTCTAAATTTACCGGACTTGAACATTCTGACTCTACAAAAACACACCCTACTTAGAACAGCTTATATACTCCGATGTTACCTTAACAGTTTCTAGATCCTTGGTTAGGACTCGAGTTGTTGAGCTACCAACCAGCCCCAAAGGCTGTGAATCTCACCAAAGATTAACCACATAATAATAAAAACAAACAGGCAGAAGACTGGCAGAATGCATCCATAAAAAACAATTAGTAGTCAGAAGACATGATGAAAATTCTTTAATTTCACAACTTATAGACAGATTTAATCATAGTTTGAATAGGTAAAATGTGGCAATCCTAGACCAGGCCAAGGCCAAAAACACTAGGGAATTTCTCAAAGCTTGGCACTCTGACAAATTAGCCATCAATAGACACATAGACATTAACAACGTCTATGGACTATGCAAAAAAAGCAATCAACCTGCCCCAAAGAGAAAAGGATTCCAGCACCTTTCCATCAGTAATCAGCACTTTGTGTAAGGAACTTCAAAACCTCCAATCTTCCTTCTTATGTTTTCTGTAATTTTAAATGGTATTAATCTTGCAAATTATTTCTGAAGATCTATTTTTCATTCAATTGATAGAAGTATTACTGTTCAAATTTGGTGAAAATAACAGGAGCTGAATGATCAGAAGGATGAAATGCAAATTAGAAAGCAAATATGACACTGTTTTAATAGACAAAAATGTGTAAATGTGACAAATTATCCAAAAATATCCCTAAAATTAGTCATTATGAACAACTTTGTGAAACCCTTTGGAAGTGTTTCTCAACCCTGGCAACTTTAAGATATCTGGGTTTAAACTCCCAGAATTCTCCTGGCTGGCTGGGGAATTCTGAAAGTTGAAGTCCACATATCTTAAAATTGCCAATGTTGAGAAACGCTTGTCTAGAAGGATGATTTTCACATCTTCTGTTGGCAGATTATTCTATTATCAAACTTTTCTATTATCTAAATGTATGCTACTAAAATTGAAACAGAATCCCAATGCATGTGTCATCTTCAGTAAATGTGATTGTTTTGAGATTGGGTGAAAAGTCCAAGTGAGGACTGGAAAGTGGATAGAAATTTCGAATGAATCCCACACACTATCCATTCTATCTTCTTGTCTTGTATCCCTGTCACCTCCATATCTGTTCCAGAAAATATTTTGAATAACCAACACAGATCTTTCTTTTTTAAAAGATGGGGATGGAGAAGAGAGTAAAAGATAGAAGAGTTTTATCTCACAGAAAACAAATTTTATTTTTTCTTAATTAAAAATTTAAGATTTTAAAGCTTATTTTCCATTTTAAATTGTGTACTTATCTATGTATTACTGATATTTGATAGCCTTGAAACAGTTTTTTTAAAATAAAAACACTGCCGCTCTTTGAAGTGATAATAATTGAGCTCCAGTTTAATTACTCTCTTATCATCATTCATTCGTTTATTAGACTTCTATCCCGCCCTATCTCCCAAAGGGACTCAGGGCGGCGCACAGGAATTTAAAATCCAAAAATACAGCAATACAAAATTATACAAAAATTTAAAATTTAAAACTACAATTAAATCATTTCACCCGTGCTAAAAGAGGAGACAATTAATTTAAAACCCAACTCTAAAATAACATGGTTGTAGCAGCTATGCCAGGCTGGCCATATGGAAGAAATATGTTTTTAAAGTCCGGCGGAAGAGGCGAAGGTCGGTGATAGTACGGAGGTCTGGGGGGAGGTCATTTCAGAGGGCGGGGCCTACCACAGAGAAGGCTCTTCCCCTGGGCGTTGCCAGCCGGCATTGTCCAGCGGCTGGCAACCTAAGGAGGCCCTCCCTGTGGGAGCGGACAGGTCGAGTGGAGGTATGTGGTAGAAGGTGGTCCTGCAAGTAACCAGGTCCACTGCCATGGAGCGCTTTAAAGATGGTCACTAAAACCTTGAAACACACCCAGAAGGCTACTGGCAGCCAGTGCAGCTCGTGCAGGAGAGGTGTTACATGGGAGTATTTTGAAACTCCCAGGATCCCCTGCGTGGCCGCATTCTGCACCAACTGGAGCCTCCGGGTGCATCGCAAGGGGAGCCCCATGTAGAGAGCATTACAGTAATCCAGGCGAGAAATGACAAGAGCTTGAGTGACTGTCTGTAAGGCATCTCTGGATTAATCCTTGCATCTAAGATTGTTTGCCTGATCAGATATCCTCCGTCACTATACCTTTCACCTGTCCTTACGAAAACATCTTAGTGGAAAAGAAAATACATAACTGCTTCAAATATTGGGTGTTTCATTAAAAGTAATAGAGATATATTGATTGATTTATCAAAAATCTGGAGAAATATCCTAAGCATGTATGAGTAGTGAAATGCTTGCAGTTTCAATCATTTACTCTGATATCTTTCCCATCTGAGGAATTGATGGAAATTCTGGACAGCATCAGTCAATGATTATTTTTCCTGGCAGGCCAGCTGTTTTATTCCTTGCTTCTTCTGGTAGTTCTAATTAAAATATAGTATAGCCTTTATTGTCATTGTACAAAATAAATACAAAGAAATTGGTTTTAGCTTCACTGGTGCAATCCATGACAAGAAATACAAACAACATAAATAGTAAAGAGAATAATCCCAATGCAAGTAATTAGGGGGAAAGAAAAAAGAAAAAGAAAAACTAGTTATACGTTTCCGCATGTGCGTGGAGTGATTGTGGTTGTGTTTAAGAGTCTGACAGCCCAAGGATAGAAACTATTTTTAAACCTATTTGTTCGGCTGGCTATGCTTTGATGTCCTCAGCTGGAATACAGGTAACATACAGGTAAAATTCACATAGCCCTGGACTTATAACTGCAGTGATTCACTTAATAATTATGGTAAGAGAGGTTATAAAATAGGGCAGAACTCACCTAACGGCGATCTTGCTTAGCAATGGAAATTTTGGAATTAATTGTGGTCATAAATTGAGGACTATTTATATTTCCTAGTATTTTCTCCCAATGGACATCATTTTGATTTAAAATAGTCAGTCTGTGTTTACATTTTTATTCATTTGATCTCTGAGCACTTCTTTTAGTGTTCATAATCTGAACTCTGCCATCCACAGTAAGTTTTTGGTGGGGTGATTTGGTTCAGTAGAGATCAAACTCCCAGAGTTAGAAGGATGTAAAAGCAGAGTGAGAGATGGCTGTCCCTGCTGCTTTACAGAACTGAGATCTGCAGACTGTTTCCCCTTAATCTCTCTTTACTGTCCCTCAGTATTAGAAATGCTCTTTCCCTACATTTTTTTAGAGTGTTTGAGCCATTTGGCGTGGGGTAATATGTAATTAAATCTCATGTTGTAATTGTTGCTGTTTTAAGAACTAACTATTGTGTAGGTAGGGTGGAGTAAGCCACACTGAATCTGTACGAATTGCTGTTCAGAATGTGAAGAAAATAGTGAAGCGAGAGCTTTTCATTTCATTGCAGTTGTGAAAATGTTCTGTTATGGAAGTTGTGAAAATGTTCTGCTATGGATTGAGCTGTCAAATGTCTATGGAGACTTTCAGTCATCCAGGTCATGGCTGTCCCAAAGGTGCTTTTTCAAAAGGCAACGTGACTTTGTTTTTCTTTGAAGGCATGTCATTTCTCATCCAAGAAGCAGAACTGAAGGAGCTTCTTGGATGAGAAGCGAAACATCTTCAAGGAAAAACAAAGTCCAGTTGTCCTTTGAAAAAGCACTTTTGGGACATGATCTGTCAAGCACAAATGTTTAAAGCCCCTTTCTCATACCACTATACAAGGCCTCACAGTGCAAATTATGAAGCTAATTTCATATTATGGTTTAATTTGTTCTTTAATGTAAGCTTGCAAACAGTCTACCATGAACTGGATTCAACCACTATAGCTGTTGTCATGATTGAAATGTAGAGGGTTTTTTTTCTTTGAAGGACAGATGATGGAATGGGCAGAGTCCCAAGTTCTAAAGACAAATTGGAAGCTGATGTTAGTTATCTCATCTTCTTTATAGCTTATTTGCAGAGCAAGCTATCAGTAGATACCTGAGCTCTGTTTGGGAATGCTGCCAAAAATTGCAAGGGTATGCAAGTATAAGCCCAAGTAAAAAGGCCACATAAACATAATGGAACCAGCAGCACCTTCTAAATAGAAGAAGGGGGTAGGGTAGGAGGGAAGAAGACAGAATATTTCTGTAGCTGTTTGTATGTTGGAGCAATTATCAGCAGTGACAGAAAAGGGTAAAGCTTGAGAGCCATGAACGTAGAGAGAGAGAGAGAGAGAATCAGTTAATAAAAAAAAATACAGTGACTGGACTAACATGTGGTGTTAACATATAATGTGGTTGGCCTAGTTATATGCGAGACCGTCTTCTGCACCATACATCCCTTCGTCCGATCTGCTCCCACACATAGGGCCTTCTCAGGGTGCCGTCAGCCAGGCAATGCCGGTTGGCGACACCCAGGGAAAGGGCCTTCTCTGTGGCGGGCCCTACCCTCTGGAACGACTTACCCCCCGAACTACGTACCATCTCAGACCTCCGCCTCTTCCGCCAGCGTCTTAAGACGCACCTTTTCCAACAAGCCGGCCTAGCATAACCTCCCGTTTTGACCATTTTTAGATAGTTTTAATTTGGAGGATTTTATACAATTTTAGCACAGGGATATTTAATATTTAATAGTTTTTTAAAATTTTGTACCTTTGTTATATTTGTTATGTTTTTTAAATTTCCTGTGCGCCACCCTGGGTCCTTTTTGGAGAAGGTGCAGGGTATAAATCTGAATAATAATAATAATTTAAAAAAAGAGTGTTGATTCAGCTGAAATTTTGGAAAAAATGGATTTTGGAGATAACTTTATTAAATGGGTAAATCAATATATATTCACATACAGCACAATTTATAGTTAATAGTGTATTCACTGAAGCCTGTAAGATACTCCAGAAAGGTCTTATCCTTTCTCTACTGCTTTTTATTTTGGCTCCAAAAGTTCTTAATGGAGATGTAAGATGAGAGAATAACTGCGATGAAGGTGTAAAGTGGATAAACTAAGGACATTTGCAGATGATTTGTTTTTAATAGTGGAAAAAGCTGAAGGTATTTGCTACACTAGCTGGGTTTAAAATCAATAGAGAGAAAATTAAATGTTAAAAATATGAGAATGGGAATTCAAAAAGAACTGACTGGAAAAACTGGTTTTCAGATTGAGAAAAAAAGTAAAATATCTGGGTAGTACTCAGGGGTGCCATTTGTCAGCCACTACTGCTGGTTTGCTTGTGGGCGCAGTACAATAAAAATGGTTATGTGCATGCGTAGAAGCCAAAAACAAGATTGTGGCACCTATGGCGCTGCTAGGAGAACTAGGCACGGGTCCTGGTTACTTGAGAGACCGCCTTCTACCACATACCTCCCTTCGACCTGTCCGTTCCCACAGAGTGGGCTTCCTCAGGGTGCCGTCAGCCGGTCAATGCCGGCTGGTGACTCCCTAGGGAAAAGCCTTCTCTGTGGTGGGTCCGGCACTCTGGAACGACCTGCCCCCCGATATCCGTACCATCACGGACCTACGCTTCTTCCGTCGGATGTTAAAAGCACATTTCTTTCATCTAGCCGGCCTGACATAGACTAATGGTATAATTTTAAATTTTGATATTTATTGGTTTTAATTTTTATATTATCCAAATTTAATAATTTAATTTAACAGATTTAATAATTTAATTGTCTTTTATATTTTGTATGTATTGTTGGGTTTTTATCTTTCTGTGCACCGCCCTGAGTCCCTCTAGGGAGAATAGGGCGGTATATAAATCGAAATAATAAAATAAATAAAATAATAAAATAACTTGTTCGGGGGTGTGGCAGGCCTGGGTCACTGCCGATTCCAGCAACCCAGACTGCCAAACATTACCAGTTCAGCCGAACCGGTCTGAACTGGTAGAAACCCACCACTAGTAGTACTAGGTCTAACATGAATTGAATGTTACTTCAGAATAATTATATTAAGGTACAGAATGAAATTAAGAAATGTTAAAATAGGAAAAGGGGCACTTATTGTTGCAAGAATTTCTATGATAAAAATGAATGTATTACTTTGAACGATACTTCTGTTTCGAACAATGTCAGTTTTGAAAAATCACATATCTTTAAACAGTGGGAAAAATTATCTAAATTTGTATAGTTGGATAAGAAACCAAGGGATTAAATATAAACTTCTGCAGGGCGCAAAAGACGGGTGGGCAATTTATATTCAGACTTACAATTGTATGTGCTGCCTATTGTTTAGTTTAGATGAAAGAATGGATCTTGTTAAGAAATAAAGGTATGTTAGAATTGGAATATCATAACTTCAAGTTTGGTTGGCATGGACTCTTATGGTATAATAAAGTTAATGTGGTTTTAAATTTTTATTATGTGTGTGACAGTGGTATATTGAGAATATGGAATAAATAAAAGCATGGATTATGCCTAAAGATATCTTTATTGACCTCAACGCAGGAAACATTTTACAGAAGAGAAGCAGCAGATAGAGGTTGTCATATCAATAAGTTATACCAATTAAGTCATATCAAGATTTATTAACAGAAGAAAATATAAGAGAATGAGAAAAATAAGTTAAAAGTCAAGAGTACAATTAACTATAGAAGAACATAATTTTCAATTGTTAATTGGACAGTGTTAAAAGAAAGCTATAATATGGATAAAAACAATAGAATTTAAAAACAATGGAACTTGAACTTGTGTACAAATAATCAATGTGTAGTAACAAAAAGGTATAAATGTTAGTGAAGATTTCAAGCAGAAGAACAGGTTAAAGACTACATGACAAAATGGGCTATTGACTTTGGCTGTAACATTGAGATAGACACTTGAGAGAGAATGTGGGTAATTGATATTAAATTTATTTGTGTCATAATTTAGAGAATATTTTTCAAAATGATGCATCATTGGTATCATGATACCGGATAAATTTTTAAAAATATACAAAGGTATTTCAAACCAGAGTTGAACATGTGAAAAGTATTTACAATGCATCATTGATCTGTGAGAAAATTAAGACATTTTTGGTTATAAATTCACACAATGATGTAAAGCAAGGGTCCCCAACCCCCGGGCCGTGGACTGGTGCCGGTCCGTGGCTTGATAGGAACTGGGCCGCAGGGCCGGAGAGGAGGAGGAGGGAGGGGGGGGAGCTCCTTGGGCAGAGCGCATGCCGGGGGCAGGAGAGCGCAGGTGCGGCCGCTTGCGCCATTGGGAATAATATCGTGATGAAAAAGGAAGCCCCTAAAAAACTCAAGTGAAGCTCGGAGTAGACGATGAAGGAAATGCAATTGTTTCATAGGGTTTCACCAATGCTGCACACAGGTAATAGAAGAAAGGGGGCACAGAAAGAGGAAGAGCCCCCCCAGCACATGTGCCGCCTATTCCCCCTCCCCCCCCCGCTCCCCCTCTACGTCGGCCGAGCCATGCCCACCGGTCCGCGGAATTTTTTTAACATGAAACCAGTCCCTGGTGCCAAAAAGGTTGGGGACCCCTGATGTAAAGGATCTTAAAGGTTAATATTGCAAATAAACCAGAATTATTTTTATTGAGACTTATGGACAATGAATTAGGAAAAAATTCAGTGGGTTGATTTTCTCATTGATGGAAGAATAATGAAATATCCACAGTAAAGAAATGGATTGTGAAAATGTCAAAATCTGCAAAGATAGCAAAACAATGTAGAAGCTGACAGTAAAATCTCAAGTTGTGCTTACAAGTTTTCTTGCTTAACAACCATGTTGCTTAGTAACAGAATTGCTAGTCCCATTTGTGACCATTAAGGAAAGACTGGTGGCTCTCACACATAGGATTACAGTCTTGAAATTGATTTGGCCAGATTACTTGTTCTAAGTTTCTGTTTCACTTTTATCTGAAAAATTAAACGGAAACATTGTGATTGTTTAACCTGTTTATAGTCACTTATATTATTTACAATAGTGTATTTTAGTAGTGACATATATTCTTAGGAAGGCCTAAAATTTTGATATATGTTAGATGACTAATTGAAGTAGAAAATGATATTAACAGTAGACCATATAACAAGGTCAAAATAAAATTTACATTTACCTGTTATTTTCTGCTTTTTCCCACTAATTATTTTGTTCCCCAAAAATATCACAATTAAATTAAAACAAAGAATATGATGCTATAAATCAAACTGTAAAATGAAAGATTATAGCCTAAGTTAGGCTGCCTAACATAGATATTTAAGTATAATTATTCCACAAATTGGTAATAAACCTAACTGGCACAAATCACCTGGAAATTATTTTTCAATAACATGTAATTAATAGTATCCACTACTATCTCATTTCCCAGGCTTATTAAAGTACTTTAATTAAATCTGATTGTCATACATTCATAAATTGTACAGAACAGCTTTACAAAATGGAATATAGATAAATAGTATAATTTTAATGCCTGTTAAAAAAAATCATCATTCACAAGAAAACTTGTTCATATTATTCCCTGTGTTATTGTGCCTGACACCTGATAAAGATGGCAGATTTGCATTGGATGGATAAATGAGACCTGGTTGGCTAGATTAACCTTTCTGTAACTTCCAGAATTATTTTATTATCAAATTATTTTATGTGGATAACTGATTTTCCTGATTGCTTATTTCTTTATTATTTCTATTTCCAAATATTGATGTCTTTTCCTAAGATATTAACTTTAAGGTTTCTTCTGCAATTTCCTTCATAGGTTTAATGCTGACCATTAACTTTTAGGCTTTTTGTTGCTACCAAACAGAACAGAAATTTTAAAAAAGGAATAATTCAATTTTTATTGTTTTAGAAATATTAATCTTTTAGGACTTCTATATTTTAATGCTGAAAGCTGCCCCAAGTTGTTTAGATGCAAGATGGGTGGCAAATACATTTAATAAATAAACAAACATATTACATCTTTCACTTTCTGAATAACAGTGCTATTTTGCATTGACTAGAATCTAGTTTGGATATTGTGTTCAGTTCTAGGCACCACATTTCATGAATAAACAGAACATGCTTAGGGAAGATAATGAGGATTATCAGTGAACTAGAATCTTAGTTCTAAACAAGACTAAAGGTAATATGTAGTCTAATTTTCCTGGTTCCGTAGTACAGGACTGGTAGGATTTAAGTTAGAGAATTAAACTTCAATAGACTATTAAAATACATTTCCTGGCACTAAAAGCAGTTTGATAGTGGAGCCAATTATGCAGAATAGAGGCAGGTTTTTCTCTGGATGTGCTCAAGTGGAAACTGTCCAGCTGAATTAAAGTGATGTATAATCTTCATGAATGAATAAACTAAAGTTTTTAACAACAATCAATGTATGATACATTCTGTTCTTTAATTCCAAATCACACTATGATATCTAAACCTTTTTTCTCTTCCCTATGTCATAATAACAAATGTAAGAATGTTAACTCAAAATGGGAGAATCCTAGAACAACCTCAAGTCATAAATGTCAGTGTCACCTGAATCTGACCATGTGAAATAGTTTGAAATAATTGCCTCTATAAACAAGTAAATAAACAAAAATTCCTTGGATTATTTTAGAATAATTCAGACATCAGAGAATCCACCGCCCCTCCCCAATCTTAGAGCTTGTAGGAATTGTATTAATTTTGTACTATATCTATAAATTTGGCAAACAACACTGATAGTTGTCAATAATACATAAAATTTCAGCATATATTATCAATTTTATGTTCCACTGCAGCCGTTTTGAAGTCCAAAATGTCATTAAATTGCTTAATAAAACAGATCAGTGACTCCAAAATTGAATTAATAAGATAGTAGAGTTCTTGATGAGTTCTATAAAGCATCTGGATGTGTGAAGAAATAATTCCATTTATAGTAACCCTGGGAGATAGATTAAAATACATATTTTAATCCAATTAAAGAAAAGAAGAATCATATCTTATGCAAGACATGCTCTAGAAATTCAGCCTGCACCATATCAGTGTATCTTCATCCCCAGTGAGATAAACACTATTAAACCTAATTTGTCTGATAGAGTAGTTAAAATCCAGTTAACAGTCTAATAGCTTACTTGTGACACATTTTTATAAACTGAAATTGCATAAGATGAATTGTCAAAGATATCATAGTTTCAGGTCTTTTTTATGCCAGAGTCGCAGTCTACATTTTAGCATCTGTATTTAACAAAGAAATTGAGTTTGGATAGGGAAATCTTTCCAAAAAAATCACAATTATAAAATGTTCATTAAAAGGAGGCAAAGTGTTATTCAGAAAGACATCATTATATATTTCCAAGAGTCTGGGAGTGAAAAAAAATGGATATCTAAATCTATGGGAAAAACGTCAGTGTGAGATGCTTTACTCTAGAGGTTCTTTGGGATTCATGACTTCTGCTTGAAGACCAGGTGGCAGTCATGCTTAGGAGGTTCCATTGAATTGGGTGCAAGCGGTAGCCATTCCTACATCAGGAAACCTCATGTTCAGTCACTCATGCCCTGGACACCTCCATATGGATTACTGTAATGAGCTCTACATGGGGTTGCATTTGAAGAACATCGACAAACTTCAATTGTGCAAAATATGATGGCACATGCAGTTGTGTCTGTATTCAGAACCAATTACACTTCTGTTCCATGAACTGCATTGTCTCCCAGTTTGCTTCCAGGTTCATTTCAAGGTGTGGACCTCTAAAATCCTACATGACATAGGGCTTAGGATATTTGAGGCACCACTCTCCCCAATCACATCAACTTTTATTACTGATCTTTTGCATAATCTAATTACATTTGAAATGCTTCTTATTGCTATTTCTACATTGTTTGGGATAGACTTAACCTGAAAATAAAAAGTACAATTGATTGTCAGAAAGAGCATGAAGGAATGTCATCTGCATCCCTTCTCATGTAAATCTCCCCCATACAATCAATCTTAACTATTATGTAGAAAGTTGATATAGGACATTCCTATACAGAATGTTTATATAAAAAAGGAAAGCTATGATAATAAATATTATAATTAATATCATAATTACAACTTGCCAGCAAGAAATGCCAACGAAGTATTAATAATAAGGCTACTCATGCTAACACTTGAGATTAAAAATCTTAGTTATTAGTTAGTTATTGTTAAAGGATCTTTTCAGAGAAATTCCCAAAATAACTTAAATCATTTTTTTTCTTTTAATGACCCTATAATCCCTTTCATTGGGATGGAGTCTTAACTTAAATCATTTACCCTGGCAATTCTGAATGGTATCTGAAGATAGAAATGGAAGAAATGCATCTTCCTTATTAGGTTTTCATAGTTAAAAATAGTTTTTCCAAATTACTGTTTTTATTACCGGTCTTTTGCAATCTAATTACATTTGAAATGCTTCTTATTGCTATTTTTACATTGTTTGGGATGGGACGTAACCTGAAAATAAAAAGTATAATGGATTTTCTTTTTCTTTTTCTTTTTCTTTTGCAATTGCTTCATATACCCGTTGTTTACCTGTACTTTATATGCAGTGTTTTTGCAAGACCTTTGTTCAATGCATAGAACACAGTGCACTGGTGTGGGATGGATGGATTGGGAATAAAAACATACATAACCTAGCACATACAAAGTGTGTCATATTGAGAAAGGCAGCTTGGATATGTAAGGTCAGTTCCTTATTTATTTTGTGGTGCATAAAATGAATGTGCATAATGGATGTATAATGGATTAATCTATCTACTGATTTAACTGATCTAATTTAAAAGCCTTACACTGACCTTGTCAGTGAGTAAACCTTCTGTAGCCAAAAACAAAGAAAGCTATGATCTTTGTTGCTATTTTTTTCCCCAGTATGTCCCTCCTGATCTTTGCATCTGTAATTTTGTACTGGAGCAGTCTTTATCTGTCAGAGCCCTCCAGGAAATGCTTGCCCACACAAGAAACACTTCCAGGGAAGGGGTAAGTACAATTGTTTTCCTTTGGCATTGTGAAATTTCAGTCTGGCAAAAACATACTTTTTATTTTCTTCTGTGGACCCAGAAGCCTTTCAAAATAAGGACTATTAACAACAAGTTTTATAATATTTTCAATATTTTCCTTTGTTTGGAAATGTTCCAATCTCTCCAGTTTTCTAAATTTCAAGCTGCCTTAAATTTCAGTACAAATGCATTTAATTGGTTAGGCAGCCTCAACATATACAGCACATTAAAAACTATATTCATTTCTTCAGCTCTCAGTCATTACCAGAATGCAAGCGGCTAATGCAAGGTGAAGCATATTCTTGGAGATAGAGCTATCCTTTGACAATCCAAAATGTTTATAAATCTAGTTGCGTTGAATGTAGGTCATCTGCAGACTAGCATTACTTTTCTGTCAAAATCATTGGAGCAGATTAAGTTAGTAAATTTATTTTTGTAATACTTTGCACTCAAATAAGAAGAGGTTTGAATTATATTTTGTATTATTCCCCCTTCTGCTTTAAAATATAATTGCATAAACTGAAACCAAGTATTTGAAGAGATGGCTCAAGCCAATACATTTGTATTTTTGTATCCCGCCTTTATTATTTTTACAAATAACTTAATAAAACAAACAGATCCAAAACACTTTCCTCTTCCTATTCCCCCCATGGCAACAACAGCAACAGCAACAACAACCATGTGAAGTGGGCTGGGCTGAGAGAGAGTGACTGGCCCAAAGTCACCCAGATGGCTTACAAGGCTAAAGTGGGACTTGGACTCATGATGTCTTGCTTTCTAGTTTGGTGCCTTAATCACTAGATCAAACTGGTTTTCTATTATACATGAACTTAATGAAAGCTAAAGGTTTCATATACAGGTATTGATATGGATGCTAGACATTGCAATAGGAATTTCATGTAATTGCTTAAACGATTGGTGCCTTTCAATGACTGAGAGTTTCAGATGGAAACATCCTCTGATCGTGATCAGATTATCTATGCAGAAACTCCTTGAACATGAAATTAGCCAGTGTAAAAGCAGAATAAGATTTCTATGTGAAGAGAGACTAGTAATTCTGATTTTAGGGAAATCAACTGTATATGGATTTCATCCAGGGTGAATGGTTTGAAAGAAAAGCCAGTTTTTAATCTCTTCTTGAGAAATTCAGCACCAATTAAAAACAACTCAACAGAAACAGAACTATGACTAAGCTGCTCTGGTTACTTTTATACTAATTATACAATCAAAATAACGAAAAATCAATACATTTCCCACTGAGATTGTCAACCCTTGGATCACGGTAACATTGTTCAGTCTTGTTGAGACTTCAGATTTACCCACTTTGATAATTAAGGGTTGACTCCCTCTTTTTCTCTGTAGAAGGGATTGAAAAAAAAAATGTTTGATTACAAGTTGATCATAGTTTTTGACTTCCAATCCATAATTTGAAGCCCAGAATAGATCTTTCATGTCTTGATTCTCCTGCTGCTATTCCATATACTTTTCAAACATTTTGCATGCTGCCCAACTGTTGCTAGCCACCTTACTCCCTCTATTTCTCTTTCTTCTTGTTTCCCTTCTCTAACTTTATTTCCACTCTATGACTCCTGGATCTCATTCCAATCTGGCTCCCATGTTTACTGTCTAATTCTATTTTCCTGAAGTAAGCCTCCCCCCTCTAAAAAAAGCACTCCCTCAAACTTTTTCATCTTGTTAAAATAAAGTCTTAACCAAAACCTCAGTGGGACTGCTTTTACAGTTGATATATTGCTCCACAGCCACACTTAACATTCTATAATCTGGTACATGTTTTATTATTTTTAAAAAATTGTTACCTGAGAAAAATAAGTTGTGTATTTAAACAGCAAACAAATCTTGATCAAAACTGGAATCTGAGGGTCATAATACATTGAAACTTAAATAAGCTTCTCATTTCTGCCTAAATTGCCGAATTATCTTACCTCTGTGGTTGAAGTCTGTGGGATCTTTGGTGCTGTCCAACCTCAGCTGTTTCCTTCCAGATCTTTCATTACCAAACTAGATAATATCTTCTCGCTCAGGGAGTACCAAGGACCCCACAGTTCAACACTGAGCTACAAATTTTCTCTTTTTATAAGAGCTAGTCTATTTTTCTTTACCAAGGAAGCTGTTCTCCTTCCTTTGTCCCACTGCAAAATTAATTTAGAATTTACATATTTGTATTTACATACTTAATTGTGAAATAAATAGGCACAACGTAAGGAAGAAAATTATTGCAGAAACATGGAAAGAGGGTATAATTACACACATGAAGAAGCCCTCTTTGGATCCAGCTCTTTTAACTAACTATCGTCCCATCTCCAACCTTCCCTTTTTGGCGAAGGTTGTTGAGAGTGTGGTGGCACAACAGTTTCCCCATCACCTGGAGGAAGTTGATTATCTAGACCCGCGCCAGTCCGGCTTTCGGCCCGGGCATAGCACCGAGACGGCATTGGTCGCGTTGGTTGATGATCTCTGGAGAGCCAGAGATGGGGGTTGCTCCTCCATCCTGGTCCTATTAGACCTCTCGGCGGCTTTCGATACCATCGACCATGGTATCCTATTGCATCGGCTGGGGGGGTTGGGGGTGGGAGGCACCGTTTTATGGTGGTTCTCCTCCTACCTCTCTGGCCGATCGCAATTTGTGTTGGCAGGAGAGCAGAGGTCGACCTCGAGACCCTTCACTTGTGGGGTGCCTCAGGGGTCGGTCCTCTCGCCTCTCCTGTTCAACACATATATGAAGCCGCTGGGTGAGATCATCCGTGGTTTTGGGGTAGAGTACCATCTTTACGCTGATGACACTCAGCTGTAAATATCTACCCCAAACCACCCCAACGATGCCGTAGCGGTGATGTGCCAGTGCCTGGAAGCCGTGCGGATCTGGATGGGAAGTAACAGACTCCGACTCAACCCGACCAAGACCGAGTGGCTGTGGTTTCCGGCTGCCCGATTCAACCAGCTAACTCCATCGCTGGCCATAGGGGGCGAACATCTTGCCCCTGTGGATGGGGTGCGCAATTTGGGTGTCCTCCTGGATGCCCGGCTGTCCATGGAAGATCAAGTGACAGCTGTGGCCAGGAGGGCATTTTACCAGGTTCGCCTGGTTCGCCAATTGCGTCCCCTATTGGATCGGGACGCCCTTCGCACAGTCACTCATGCTCTCGTGACATCCCGACTGGACTATTGTAACTCTCTCTACATGGGGCTCCCCTTGAGGTGCACCCGGAGACTTCAGTTAGTCCAGAAAGCAGCTGCGCGGGCAATTATGGGTGCTTCTAGATCCACCCACGTAACACCGCTCTTGCGCGAGCTGCACTGGCTGCCTTTTGTCTTCCGGGTGCGCTTCAAGGTGTTAGTTGTCATCTTCAAAGCGCTCCATGGCTCGGGACCTAGCTACCTGCGGGATCGGATCCTGCCCCATACATCCTCACGGCCGATTCGCTCCCACAGAGAGGGACTTCTCCGGGTGCCGTCCACTAGACTTTGTCAGCGGGCGACGCCCAGGGGAAGGGCCTTCTCTGTGGCGGGCCCAGCCCTCTGGAACGACCTTCCCCCCGATATTAGAACTACCACGGACCTCCGCTCCTTCCGTCTGAAATTAAAAACACATCTTTTTCACTTGGCCGGCCTAGGATAGTCTCTTCTGATTGTTTAGGGATTTTTAGTAAATATTTGGGAATTTTAGCGCAGGGTTTTCTGTTTAATATGCCTTTTAGTTAGTATTTATGTACGTTTATTGTTTTAAATTTTGTATTCCTTTTTTAACTGTTTTTAATTCCCTGTGCCCCGCCTCGAGTCCCTTCGGGGAGAGAGAGCGGGTTATAAATAAAATTCGATTCGATTCGATGACCTTTCCTGCAAGGACGTATCACAAACGTTTTGTTGTTATAAGGCACCTAAAACAGTGGGTCCCAACCTTTCTGGCTTGGCAGCTTGGCTGGGGAGTGGAGGGGAACTCAGCTGTGTGAGGGGTGGGCCAGCACACATGCACATGCACAACTCAGCTCATATTAGTGCAGGGCACCATGTGTGTACTGGCTCACTGCTTGTGGAAGTGGAGCTGTGTGCACTTGTGTGCCCTGGCTTGCCACTTGCAGTCTGGTTCCAAAGAGGCTATGGCCTGATAGTGGGCTGCAGCAGAGGTGGGTTCTTACTGGTTTGCAAAGGTTCGGTGGAACCAATAGTGGAAATAGCGACTGGGTCGCTGAACTGGTAGGGAGGTCATCCTCACCCCGAACAGGTATCCCGGTCACCATGACATCTTTTTTTTGGCATGCACAGACCTATTTACAGGCAACTGTGCACACACAGAGCAAAATCACACATGCACCAAACCCTCAGTAATGCCAGCAGAAACCCACCCCTGGGCTGTGGCCCAAAGTTTAGGGATCCCTGATCTAAGAGGCACCTGTCCAAATGAGAACTCTCATTTTTCACCATGCGTTGAAAAATGAGAGTTCTCAAAAGCAAAAAAATAGAGCACACAAATATAAATGCTGGCAGAATTATTCTTTATGAATAAATAATAAATTACTGCACATTTACTATAGCACATGATTACCAAAAAGCAACAACAACAACAAAACCCTTTGATGGGAATGTTCATGCTTTCCTGGACTTATTATTAAAAAAGAATGGTCTTTATCCCTATCCCTAACCCTTTTCCTTTAAACAGATTGTTCAGTGGAGCCAGCTTCTAATTTCCCTATCTGAAAATTAATAATAATAATAATAACAACAACAACAACAACAACAACAACAACAACAACAATAATAATAATAATAATAATAATAATAATAATAAAGTTGAATTTATTAACCGCTCCCTCTCACCACAGGGACTCGGGGCGGTGCACAGGGAGAATAAAAACAATAAATATACAAAATACATACAATTTAAAACAGATTAATAATAATAATAATAATAATAATAATAATAATTTTAATTTATATCCCGCTCTCTCTCCCCAAGGGGACTCGAGGCGGGGCACAGGCAATTAAAAATACAAATAAACCACAAACAAATACAAAATACAAAGTTAAAAATAGATTAAATAGATCCTGCGCTAAAACCCATAACTAAACTAAAAATTACCCCTAAAAAACCCTGACCTAAAAAGAGACTACCCAAGGCCGGCCAGACGAAAAAAGTGCGTCTTTAATTTTAAGCGGAAGGAGCGGAGGTCCGTGGTTGTCCTGATATCGGGGGGAAGGTCATTCCAGAGGGCTGGGCCCGCCACAGAGAAGGCCCTTCCCCTGGGCGTCGCCCGCTGACAAAGTCTAGTGGACGGCACCCGGAGAAGTCCCTCTCTGTGGGAGCGAATCGGCCGTGAGGATGTATGGGGCAGGATCCGATCCCGCAGGTAGCTAGGTCCCGAGCCATGGAGCGCTTTGAAGATGGTAACTAACACCTTGAAGCGCACCCGGAAGACGACAGGTAGCCAGTGCAGCTCGCGCAACAGCGGTGTTACATGGGCAAACCTAGAGGTGCCCATAATTGCTCGCGCGGCTGCATTCTGGACCAACTGAAGCCTCCGGGTACACCTCAAGGGGAGCCCCATGTAGAGAGAGTTGCAATAATCCAGTCGGGATGTCACGAGAGCATGAGTGACTGTGCGAAGGGCGTCCCGATCCAATAGGGGGCGCAACTGGCGTACCAGGCGAACCTGGTAAAACGCCCTCCTGGCCACAGCTGTCACTTGATCTTCCATGGACAGCCGGGTATCCAGGAGGACACCCAAGTTGCGTGCCCCATCCACAGGGGCAAGATGTTCGCCCCCTATGGCCAGCGTTGGAGAGAGCTGGTTGAATCGGGCAGCCGGAAACCACAGCCACTCGGTCTTGGTCGGGTTGAGCCTAAGTCCGTTACTTCCCATCCAGATCCGCACGGCTTCCAGGCACTGGCACATCACCGCTACGGCATCGTTGGGGTGGTTTGGGGTAGATATGTACAGCTGGGTGTCATCAGCGTACAGGTGGTACTCTACCCCAAAACCACGGATGATCTCGCCCAGCGGCTTCATGTATGCGTTAAACAGGAGAGGCGAGAGGACCAACCCCTGAGGCACCCCGCATGTGAGGGGTCTCGGGGTCGACCTCTGCTCTCTTGCCCGCACAAATTGCGATCGGCCAGAGAGGTAGGAGGAGAACCACCGTAAAACGGTGCCTCCCACCCCCAACCCCCCCAGCCGATGCAATAGGATACCATGGTCGATGGTATCGAAAGCCGCCGAGAGGTCTAATAGGACCAGGATGGAGGAACATCCCCCATCTCTGGCCCTCCAGAGATCATCTACCAACGCGACCAATGCCGTCTCGGTGCTATGCCCGGGCCGAAAGCCGGACTGGCGTGGATCTAGATAGTCAACTTCCTCCAGGTGACGGGGAAACTGTTGTGCCACCACCCTCTCAACAACCTTCACCAAGAAGGGAAGGTTGGAGACTGGACGGTAGTTGTTCAAAAGAGCTGGGTCCAAAGAGGGCTTCTTGAGGAGGGGCCTCACCATGGCCTCTTTTAGGGAGGCAGGCAAGGAACCCTCACTCAAGGATGCGTTGACAACCTCTTGGAGCCAGCCTCGTGTCACCTCCCAGGATGCCAGTACAAGCCAGGAGGGGCACGGATCCAATAAACATGTGGTGGCTCGCAGTCGCCCACGTAGCCTGTCCATATCCTCGGAAGTAACGGAGTCAAACTCCTCCCAAACAAGATCTCCCCCGTGGCATCCCACTGGGCCATGAATGGGGGTTAGCTCACTCTGTATCTGGGCGGTTTTCTCCTGCAGAAAAATCACAAATTCCTCTGCTCTACCCTGTAGCGGGGCTTCCCGCTCCCTCTGTTGAAGGAGGGAGCGGGTCACCCTAAACAGGGGCGGCAGGGCGGTTTTCTGCGGATGCTATGAGAGTGGCACAATGATGACGTTTGGCCACCCTCAGCGCCACAATGTAAGTCCGTAAATGGGCTCTTACCTGTGTCCGGTCAGATTCAGAGCGGCTAGCCCTCCATCTTCTCTCTAGGCATCTCTTGCGGCGTTTCATCACCCGCAGCTCCTCAGTGAACCAAGGAGCCAGGGTGGTTCGCCGCCGCAAGAGAGGCCGCAAGGGCGCGACCCGATCTAAGGCTCCCACGGCCGCACTATTCCATGCGGCCGTGAGGTCCTCCATCGGGGCGCGGGTCAGGGATACAGGAAATGGCCCAAGCGCTGTCTGGAACCCATCCGGGTCCATCAAGCGCCTGGGGCGGTACCAGATTTGTGACTCTGGTTCCGCCTCCCCGCGGAGGGGAGCAGCGGTCGGAAAGTCGAGCCGGAGAAGTGAGTGGTCTGACCATGACAAGGGTGTGATGACTATATCCCCTGTACCCAGATCACTTTTCCATTGGCCCGAGACGAAGATGAGGTCCGGCGTATGTCCACCCTCGTGGGTGGGGCCCTGAATTACTTGGGTCAGGTCCATGGCCGTCATAGAAGCCATGAACTCCCGAGCTACCACGGATGATTCGCCCAACGATGGCAGGTTAAAGTCCCCCATGACTATAAGTCTGGGGGTCTCCACTGCCACCGTAGCGATCACCTCCAGGAGCTCGGGCAGGGCTGCTGCTACATAGCGGGGAGCCAGGTATACAACCAGCAAGCCCAACTGCCTCCCTAGGCCCCACTTCACGCAGAGGGACTCACAGCCGGAAGTCTGAGGCACAATGGTCTCTCTCGGCTCAAGGCCTTCCTTAATAATGACCGCTACCCCACCACCCCTGCCTAGGGCCCGCGGCTGATGAAATGCGCGGTAGCCTGGTGGGCACATTTCAACGAGGGGATGTCCTCCCTCGTGGCCCAACCAGGTCTCCGCAATTCCTACCAGGTCCGGCTCCCCCTCTGACACAAGGTCACTAATGAGGGGGGCTTTGTTGACAACGGACCTGGCGTTGCAAAACATCAGCCGCAGACCCTGGCTCTGTATTCCCTGGCCACCTAGCCTGCGGGGGTTGTGGCACCCAACCGTTTGTAACCAACGGCTACGTGCCTCCAACCGGGAGGAAGGAACTTGTCTCCCCTCGGCCCTGCCCCTCCCCACGACCCTCTGGATGGGGAAGCCCTCCACCGGAATGACTTGTGTTTCCCCCCTCTTAACGGAACCATCCGCCTCCCTCCGTCGTCTGCTGGCTCGGCCCGTTCCCTTCTGGCTAGTCTCAACCTGTCTAAACCCTCCCTCCTCCCTGGTACCCCCTAAAACAGACAACAGCTTTTTTACTAAAAAACCCCTACACCTGCGCTTTCGCCACTTCTCCTGACTTACTAGTCCCTCATCAAAGTGTGCCTTAAACTAATTCCTGTGCTAAAATCCCATTAACTAAAAATCCCCACTAAATATAAATAAACAATTAAAAAACCCATAGAGAGAGAGACTACCCTAGGCCGGCCAGGCGGAAAAGATATGTTTTTAATTTCAGGTGGAAGGAGCGGAGGTCCGTGGTTGTTCGAATATCGGGGGGAAGGTCGTTCCAGAGGGCTGGGCCCGCCACAGAGAGCGCCCTTCCCCTGGGCGTCGCCCGCTGACAAAGTCTAGTGGACGGCACCCGGAGAAGTCCCTCTCTGTGGGAGCGAATCGGCCGTGAGGATGTGTGAGGCAGGATCCGATCCCGCAGAACCTGTTTAATCTCAGGTTAAACAATTTCTATACATGATGTACATTGCAGAATATACATATAAGATTGCTTACATGATTCCCATCATCTTGTCAAATGAATCATGTTTAAATACGTAAAAAAAACCATACGTAAATGGACGTTGGGTTTTTAGGGGGAATTTTAGCACAGGCTCAGATTTAATTCTTTTTATCTATTTATTGTATTTTTATCATTGTTGGTTTTAATTTCCTGTGCACCGCCCTGGGTTCATTTCGATGGAGAAGGCGCGGTATCTAAATCGAAATAAAGTAAAGTAAATAAATACAACCTTCCTTTCTCACTCTTCAGTAGAACACGTAACAGGGGGCTTGCAGTTGTGAGTAATTTCCCTGGGTCAGGGACTTTGTATTTCTGAATGGAGCTTTGCTGTTTTCAGCTAGTAAATCCTGTTTCTGAAACAGCAGCTGCATACTTGCTTATTTGGTAAAAGGAGGTCAAATGCAGAAGTTTGTAGGTCAACACTAGGAGTTGAGAAGGCAAAGGAGATTTTATGGTAAGCAGACCAATCTGAAAATTTATAATACATGGGAACTTGTTTATTTTTTTGCAACCTGCCTTATCACACTCTCATTGGAATCTTGTGAAACAGGAATGAAATCTGAATGGACATGTGCACCCAAACACATGGTTAAAAGAGGAAATACTACTAATTTGCTTTCTAATTTGTGGGGGGGAAATTTAGAAGTGGGATGATTGAATACAATTGTCCACCTTGAAAGGATAAGAAGCAAACACTGAATGGCTGGAAGTGCTCTGTGCTTAGTTATTGATCAGAAGGAGCACACAATGATTATCTGATAGCTCTTTTCAAGGTCAATAGAGATAAAGAATAAATTAAAAATGTTTTGACTTCAGAATATATCTGGAAATAGTGAAACAGCCCAGATTAATCACATAAAATCTCATATAAAATTGAATTTAGAATGGATGAAAGGTTGGTCGTCTCTGAGAGTCTAGGGAAAAATTCATGTGATTTTTAATAGGCAAGTGTTAGACAAAGGATTAATGGATGTGCCCTTTTCCATTGTAATTATGTAATGAGAGGAGGAACGGCAATATCTATTACAGAATCTTTAATACTCATGCAGATATTGAGAAGACAACAACTGCAGATATTCAAATAACCAGGAGTGCAAAAAGGATTACAAATTAAATTTCATTTCTAATTGTGGGAAAGATCTGTGAAAGGCAGGAACTAAAGTTGGGGAAAGACTTTATAGTTTTATCCTATATGAATCTTTTTTGATATAAGCTATGCTGAATTTAATGGAACTTATTCCAAGGATAGTACGTAGAGGACCACCCTTGAATCTAATTTGCAGCAGTTAGTGAGATTATTTTTCTAACTCTTGTAGAAACAGAGAAACATTTATTTTAGTTTTCAGATATCTTTTCATTAGTGAAAGGATAACACATGGTACTATGTTTTACCTTCAGTAAGTAGAATAACGGAAGTGTATCTCTTTCAGCAGAAAAACAGGACCAGATATTCTATTACCTGTAGTGCTTGTATCCATCTTCTTCTCATAGCTGAATCTTAAGAGTGATGTTGCTGTTAAAACTTACGTTGTAACCAACCCATTGAAATTGTTTTTATGTGTTATGTTATTACATATTGATTATTTTTAAATAGCCTACAATGTGTAGAAAGAAATACTCTGAAAATCAATAAAGTGGTTTTGAGAAGATTGGGACCATCCACTTCCAACAGGAACTGCCAACTCCTGAATTGGGATAATAAACCATGCAGGGAAAACTGGCAATTCATCATCTTTTTGGCAGATGTAACTGAAAGACTGTTGTGTGTAGCAAGCCATGCAGTTTTTTCTTAGCCCAAAGAACTTTGAACTTGATCCAATTCTTAAAGGAGGAATAAGCATGCATATGAATATCTCACTTACTACAATAAATATCAAGTCCTCATTAGCAAGCTGGCCTTGTAACATCAATTGTCAAAGAAGAGATTAACTAAAAATATTTTATTAATATTGCTTTTGCACTGTTAGTAAGGTGGTGGTGGGGGGGTAGGGAATACCTAAGAACTCTCAGTGTACTGGAATGAATCAAGAAGCATGCCAGCTAAATTAATTATCCCAGTGCATTTTCTTGGTGAAAGCACAACCAGCTAACTTATATGCTGACCATTTTCTTTGGTCTCCCAAATGTGATTATATAAAGTTACTGCAGTAGTTTGGCAAGAATTTCTCTGCAGCTCGATTTTATGTTTAGCTTGCTGCATGCTAGTTTGTTTCTTAGAAACATGACTACACAAAGAGAATTGACATTTCATATCTTAGGGAAAAAAACTCATTTTACACCTTTACTTACACTTTACACTGCTCGTTTTCATAATGTATTTATGTTGCTAAAGCGATGGGTTCTGCTGGACAGTTACTTTATGGCTGGTGTCCACCATCAAAGTTTTATTTGAGTTCAAAATTAACAAAACGTTCAGTTCAGTTGACTTGCTTCCAGAAAACCGAGCTTGTATTTCACTATTGCTTATGGTAATACAGTACTTTCCTAAATAGTTTTAAAAATGTATTTATTTATATTGCTGTAAAGAATGCCCAACTGGGCACTTTACATAATTAAAAAAACAGAACAAGAAAAGAGAAATAGATGTTATGCATCCAGAAGGATCAAATAACAATAAAACAAAATCGCATCACAACTAATCTTACAGAGGCTCACCTACCATCCCACCTCAATGCTTGGGAAATAGCCAGTTAATTGTTAATTTATTAAATGTATACGCTGCAATTTACATGTTACCCATCTCACCATCCAACCAACTCTTCAAATTTTTCATGCCTTCTTAGGAAACTTCATCAAGGTGGTAATGGATTTGGGGGGGGAGAAAGGGGGCATTATTCCAGAGGGCAGGAGCTATAGCAACAGATAAGGAATCTCATTTGTTTAACAGAGGCAAACCTGAAGCACACCCACTTTGCTGAATCCTACCACTATAACAATATATGTGTTAGACTAAATTTTCGTTTATCATTTGTTTTCACTTTTGCTAGCCTAGAGATGTCTTTGAATGGGTATGTTAATCATTTGTTTTCATATCATCTTGAGCCACTGCATGAAATTCATTCCATTTATTCTTGTCCTAAGTACCTCCACTGTGTCCATGTTCTTAATGCTGATTGTTTCTCATGTTTTTTTTTCCTTATTACAGGCTTTCTTACTATAAAACTTTTACAACTAATGACTAACTATAGAATGCTGGTCTTTGCTGAACCTTTATTTTGAAGTGAACTGTTATTTAAAGCTACTCTTTTTAGACCTATAAGATCCACTGACCTTTTTTTTTTAACCTAATCCTCTACTCCTAAGCATGTTTATGAAAAAGTAAAGCCTACTTATTTCCATGGGATTTATTTCTCTTTAAATATGCATAAGAAGGGTAGCAAAAATTTCAAAAGAATGGCTTGAAAATCTGCCATTAGTTTTCTGGAAAAATGCATTTTTTTCTATGGTGGTACAAGTGAACTTGTAGTTAAATATTGCAGTATGTTGCTCTGCCATACAATTAGGTGGTTTTGGGGTAGAATACTATCTGTACGCTGATGATACACAGCTGTACATATCTACCCCAAACCACCCCAACGATGCCATCGAAGTGATGTCCCGGTGTTTGGAAGCCGTGCGGGTCTGGATGGGAAGGAACAGACTCAAACTCAACCCGTCCAAGACCGAGTGACTGTGGTTTCCGGCGTCCCGGTACAACCAGTTGACTCCATCACTGGCCATTGGGGGTGAACACCTAGGATGGGGCACGCAACTTAGGCATCCTCCTGGACTCCCGGCTGTCGATGGAAGATCTCTTGACAGCCGTGGCCAGGGGGGCGTTCTACCAGGTTCGCCTGGTACGCCAGTTGCGGCCCCTATTGGACCGGGATGCCCCTCGCACAGTCACTCATGCACTTGTGACATCCTGTCTGGACTACTGTAACGCTCTCTACATGGGGCTCCCCTTGAGGTGCACCCGAAGGCTATAGCTAGTTCAGAACGCGGCCGCGCGGGCAATTTTGGGAGCCTCTAGGCATTCCCACATAACACCGCTCCTGCACGAGCTGCACTGGCTGCGTGTGGCCTTTCAGGTGCGCTTCAAGGTGCTGATTACCATCTTTAAAGCGTTCCATGGCACAGGGCCTAGTTATCTGCGGGATCGTATCCTACCCCATACATCCCTTCGGCCGATTCGCTCCCACAGAGAGGGACTTCTCTGGGTGCCGTCCACCAGGCAATGCCAGCAGGCGACACGCAGGGGAAGGGCCTTCTCTGTGGTGGGCCCAACCCTCTGGAATGACCTATCCCCCGAACTTAGAACTACCACGGACCTCCGCTCCTTCCGCCAAAAGTTGAAGACCTACTTTTTCCATCTGGCCGACCTGGCCTAATCCACTTCATCTAGCCTGTAGTCTGAAGCTTAAACTGTTTTAATTTGGATTTTAGGGCGAAATAGTTTTTAAGATTTTAAGATTTTTTAGCACAGGGTGAGCATTATTTAATTTGGTTTTAATATTTATTAATGGTTGTGTTGTATATGTTTTTTAACTTCCTGTGCACCGCCCCGAGTCCCTTTGGGGAGAGAGGTGCAGTTTTATAAATCTAAATAAATGAAATGAAATGAAATGAAATTTTGTTAAGCATTTCTACCAACTAACCATCCCCTTCTCTAAAGAGCTCAGACAGGGCTTTCTGCTCCAACTCCCAATTTTCCATTTTTATTTTTCTCGTGATACAGCATTTAAAAGCGAGCATAAACATTTTCTTTTCCTTATGTTACCATTATAGGGACCATCGGGCTCATCACCACCACAGCCTTATAAATCATGCAATTCTTCCAAGCTTGGCAATACTCCCCTCCCCTACTAATATCAATTACTTGTATCCATTATTAGAGGAAGTGATATTCATTCTCATTAACTGAATTATCTTATCTGCATACTTCTGTTTTCCTCTTCTGCATCTTAATCTGTCTTGAGATGAAGGTGAATGGTTTCATTACTATCAGTACTATGTAACCATGTTGTGTTCCTCTCCAAAATGTACAGAATAAATAGAGAATCATGAGGTTGAAGGGGACTATGGAAGTCTTCTAGCCCAGGAGTCTCCAACCTTTGCAACTTTAAGTCTGAAGGACTTCAGCTCCCAGAATTCTCCAGCCAGCAAAGCAAAGCTGGCTGGAGAATTCTGGGAGCTGAAGTCCTTCAGACTTAAAGTTGCAAAGGTTGGAGACCCCTGTTCTAGCCCAACCCTTAGAAGAAATCCTCATATCACGCTTTCAAGCAATGGCTTTCCAACCTTTGCTTGAAAACCTCCAGTGGTGGAGCTCTCAAGACTCCATAAAGCAAGCTATTCTACCAGATTCTAATGTTTGTGGCAATTTTTGTTTGTAACAAGAGGAAAGAGAGTTGAAAGGCTACGATAGCAAAATGTGAACTCTTTTAAATGGTTGATTTAAATGGTTTTATCTAGGACATGGTCTTTCTTTAGAAGAATATGTTTCTGTCATTACATTGAAATTTGTAGCTTGAGAATGAAATGTGTGTTTTTCTAGATGACATGCTTCCAAATTTACTCTGCATAAGGAAAGATGGGCAGCTGCTGGAAGGGACAAAGTAAAAGGATATACAGAGAAAATGGGAAAAAGTCTTTCTTTGAACCAAGCAAAGTTGCTAAAGAATTGCTAATTTTTGTAAGATTATTTTTCAAAGAAGATTTTGTGTTCAAGTTCTTTGTCTTTTGCTCCTAACCACAATATGTCTACTTCATTTCTACAATGTTTTCATGATGATGCCCCCATAAAATCTCCAATCCTTAGTTGGAGGAGAAAACCGCTCAGATACAGAACGGGCTACCCTCCATTGATGGCCCAGTGGGATGCCACGAGACAGATCTTGTTTGGGAGGAGTTTGACTCCGTTACTTCCGAGGATATGGACAGGTTACGTGGGCGACTGCGAGCCACCACATGTTTATTGGACCCGTGTCCCTCCTGGCTTGTACTGGCATCCTGGGAGGTGACACGAGGCTGGCTCCAAGAGGTTGTCAACGCCTCCTTGAGTGAGGGTTCCTTGCCTGCTTCCCTAAAAGAAGCTATGGTGAGGCCCATCCTTAAGAAGCCCTCTTTGGACCCAGCTCTTTTAAACAACTATTGTCCAGTCTCCAACCTTCCCTTTTTGGCGAAGGTTGTCGAGAGTGTGGTGGCACAACAGTTTCCCCGTCACCTGGAGGAAGTTGATTATCTAGATCCGCGCCAGTCCGCCAGTCTGGAACGACCTTCCCCCCGACATTAGGACGACCACGGACCTCCGCTCCTTCCGTCTCAAATTAAAAACTCATTTCTTCTGTCTGGCCGGCCTGGGATAGTCTCTCTGTCTCTGGGGTTTTATTGGGGTTTTATAATATAGCTTAGTTTTAATGGGGAATTTTAGCGCAGGTTTAGATTTAATTTATTTTTAATGAAATGTTTGTATGTATTTATTGTTTTACTGTGCCTGTGCACCGCCCCGAGTCCCTGTGGGGAGAGGGTGCGGTTTAGAAATATTAAAATTATTATTATTATTATTATTAGTTGAAGCAGTTTATAATCATTCTTAGATTTTTTTTAGTTGGGATGTGGGATCTTCTTCTCTCATCCTTTTTGCTGAGTATGGACATTGCTTGGCATACTTCACTGAGCAATTGCTTCGGTATATACTGTCAGGAATTAGGATTTGCCCATCTTCTAGTAGCAACTCCGGTCTGCTATGGTCCTTACCCCTCTCCTTTTGTCTTTAATCACTCCCTGGCAAGAATCATTTTGGTTTGGGCTGTAGGAGAAATTGCACACCTGCCTTTTACAGAAGTACCTGCCTGCATAATGCTTGACCTTCTATAGAGCTAACTAATCATTTTGTTCTATTCTTATAGATGTGAGGTTAGCCGTTTTTGAGAGATTGTTACTAAGAACAGGTTTTGTGTTCTTTATCTTAAGAAAAAAGCCTTATGCAGCACAGAAAGTTAATTTAAAGCAAGAATCAGAGCTAGTTTCTTCAAGAAGGGGCTATCAATAGAAATGGGATTCACATCCCCCTATAATTTTCTTTCACAGATGTATCCAATTCACCATTTTACTTAATGGTCACCTGTGCCTTCATTGTGACTTACTATCATTACCAAATGCAGACACACTGACACATCAGTTGGTTAACAACCTCTGGCAACAATGGTATCCATGCATTTGCTGAAGTCATTAGGGTTGGTTGACTCAATTTGCAGAGAAAAATAGTTTTCAAGAATGAATCATTAAAATTGAAATTGCTTCATTCCACCCAAAAAATATTTGGGATTAGCAATATGATTACTATATAAAATAATCCAGTGTTGTGCAAAGTATTAAAATAGTTTTGCATCTTGGAATGATGTTATAATTAGCATTTTAATTACTTATGATAAAAATGTCTTAAAAAACCTTTATATAAAAATAGTTTTTGCATCTACTGTGAGTCAGAAATTGTAATGGAATGTGTGGATGACTGTTGAGAACAATGGGAAGAGATAGTGCCTAAGAAACAATCAGACAAGAGAGCCAGGAGCCCCCAGTGGCTTAACAACCAGAGAGAGAAATTTAGGAAGGAAACAACTTAATGGATCACACAGCTAAAAATGGTAATGGGGAGTTTGTACCTTCAGACTTGCAAGATTCAGTTAATGTAACTTTACAATAAAGAATTAGCTCCTCTTGTGTTTCTTATCTGATTTACTGCAAGAGGTGACACAGCTAGGTGCTATAAAATATAGATCAACTTCTTTACTGAAACTACTCTTTTTCAAGCAGACATTTACTGTATTTATTGATTGCCTTTATTGTGTTTTCTATGTTGTTATTTCCTTTAAAGCAAATCTTTCTCATTATCTTTCAGTTCCATATAACATACAGAGATAGTCAAACCATAATGAGTTATCACTTCCGTATAAGAAAAAAAATCAGTGCCTTTGCTCCACTTAATTGGCAGTGCCACTTAAAAGTATGCTGTCGGCACAATTATGATCTATCACATGTTTAATATTTTCAGCAGCTCCATGGTTGTTGAAATGCATAATTCCAGCTTGACCTAACGAGTTTTCTCAAGTGCCATGGAAGGAACGTGCATCTCCATTTAGCATTGCTGAAAATGTTATGCAAAAATAATCTATATAGCTACTCTTCTCTATTCCCTGTTAAGGCAAAATTGCTCTGACTATCACTTTGTTGCTAAGTACCTCCTCTGCCTTTTCCATTTCAGGCCTGATCAGATAATCATTTGTAATTTTTGGAGTGGACAGTGGGGGAAAACTCTGTTAGTTGCTTAGCAATTACAGGCTTTGTCTCTCAATCATTTGAGGGGATTCAATCTGAGTCATAGGCAGAATACCAAGGAACAGTTAATGTACTCGATGTAAGATATAGTTTGGAGAGATATATACTTAGTACATGCAAGATGGACACCATATGATGTCTCTTCCTCCCTCAAGGCCTGTATATTTTAAAATAAATACATGCAACATACCAAAAGTGCTTTTCCAAAGGGCAACAAACCCATTCCCCACCATTCCGTCAGAAATGAAGAAGCTTCCTAGATGAAAAGCGAAACGTTTTCAAGAAAAAAAAAACCCAAGACAGCCCAGTTGCCTGGACTATTCATGCAATATCATGATTGTATTGCAAAATTATGAGAAGAAACAAAAATAGGTTGAAAACACTTCAGTGGTATCAACTCTTATGTCCTTAAAATAATTAAAAGAACAATTGTTCATATTACAGCTTTTGGCTTTTCCTGTTTTTATGCAAGCAATTCCAAATGTGCATTTAGTACTTTAATAGAGGTGATGATTGAGAGACGTTACACTTAATATTGAAAATATGATGTTATAAATTCATTTATATTACTTTCCCCATTTCCTGTGTGTTAAGTTCTGAGGAAGAGAGGGAGTCCGGACACAGGCTAGATAAAGTGCAAGCCGTTTATTGGCAACAGGAGAAAAAGACGCGGAAACTATTTACAAGAGAAGAACTGCGGTAGACAGGGGCTCCCCCGTTTGACAGCTACTTATACGCGAGCTGTCAAACGGGGAACCAATCAGGACGCTCCAGGACCAAGTTCCCGCCAGCCGCGTCTGAGCCAATCAGACGCGACTGGCAGTTACAGACTTGTTACAGTCTGTTGCTATGGTCCTGCGGAGGACCTGTATGTCGAGGACCGGTCGCAAGTCAAGGACTCAACACTGCGCATAGAAATGTTCATTGTATAAGAATAAAAACCTAATATTCCACAAGATTAAAAAAAATCTGACAGCTCTAAATCCAATGGTTTTTGCCTCTGAACTAAAATATAGGAAATCTATTGTTCCACAAGATGATTTCTAGAAATAATATAGTCTACCAACAGAACAATATAACTTAGGTTGGAGCAAGGGATCTCTAAAGCAGATGCTGAGCTTTTCTCTGGCCCACTAATCTAATACCACACATGCCTTGGGTGGATGACTGTTGCTCCCCCATTTTGTCCCTAGTTATGTTTTAAATCAGCCTCCGGAAAGTTTCAGTGAGAGAAAAATAACTATGCCAGCCACTAAACTGGCGTTATTTCTTTAAAAAAACCAGCTAGGTAGGAAAGATAGGAAGCAAAAGGTTTTAAAATCTTTACTTTAGCTGAGATGGAAATGATGGCGATGTACGGGAAATGTTAATTAACCAGTGTTTTGATAAATAAGCATTTGCATTGTGGCACTTCATTTTGACTCCCTGTGTGATTGCCTCCTAATATGCCTAAAATGCTGTGCACACACTCATAATTAAGCATCCATTTCAAGAACAGTTCTTTCGCCTTTTTGGGAATTTTTTCAATCTGAAATCTCAAGGGCTTGAGATACTATTATTGTCTCTCAAGGAAGACTAGCAATTAACCTATCTTTTCCTGATATCTATTATTTTGGCAATGTTTCTAATAATTTTCAGCCTTACTTCCTGTAATACTTGACTGCACAGATCTGCTGTGGAAGAGCATTTTAACTATTACAGTGTTAAAAAGAGAAGTAAATTTTTGCCTTATGCAACCTATTCTAATAACTCAAAATATAAAGTTGAAAGATTGATTTAAAAAAAAAAAGAATTTGGTCAAAATAAATACTCCTAATCTTTGTCCAATACATTAGAAAACCCAATTTGAAATATTATTTATAGTTATATTAGTTATATTAATGCACTGTTCCAGTAATGTATCCACAATTGCACATTGCAATATCTGAAACTTTAATTGTAAGGGTTGAAAGAGTGATAAAGCTGGCAATCATCAGGGTCTGCAAAGTTGGCTCTTTTAAGACTGGTGGACTTCAACTCCCAGAACTCTGGGAGTTGAAGTCCACCAGTCTTAAAAGAGCCGACTTTGCAGACCCCTGAAATGGGATTAGGTACATCTCAATCTAGAATTTATCAAGCAGTTTATGCATCCACTTCTTGGCTTTCCTTTTTATGAAAGATGTCATCTTTCCACAGAATGAAGCTTTGGGATGATACTTCCCAAATTCAATAAACATTCCTAGCTTTGTAACTTGTTTAATCAAAATTAACCAGAAGGATAATCCTAACTTGACTTGAGTGTCTAAATTCCTGATTAAAACTCTCGATTATATTTTACTAGAATCACATTGGGCAAAACATGGCACTGAGCCTGAAAATGAACATTTGAAGAAAGGGCCAAACTGCTGCAAAGAAGCAAAAGTATACCATTCCCTCTCCAAGCGATATCAAACATTTATCTGTATAAATATGGATGGATGTCAAACATAAAGACAAAGAAGATCTTAATACAGCTATTGTTTTTCTGTTCACACCAGCAACCTTTCCTGCCACATTTCAAGCAGACAATAACAAGCTAGACTCCTAGATCTAAATCTGTTTCTGCCTGGCTCTAAACTTTGCAATTGAGATAACATGTAGGTAATTCTATTCCTGCTTTTTTTATCATTGGGTGTGAGAAGATATATTGGAGAGAGAAAGAAAAGATAAAATGTCCTCTCCCCAAATCACACATTTTTGTTGCAACTCCTGAGAACTGTGAAAAGAATCTGTTAGTTTGATCCTAAATTGCTACAGCAATAACTTCACTTAACTTCTCTTGGCCAGTAAAGACCTAAAGAAAAATCACAAGACATTCTTATTATAGCATCTATATTTTTCTAAGTTATGTAACATAAGTGTTTTGCACTGAAGTCAGATGAATACTGAGGAAAGCTATGGGGTATTGTTTCAACCCTACATCTTGTCATTCAGTTGACAACCTGAATCAGTATGACTTCCTTTGCTGCCTACTGAGTAAATGTACTTGGAGTGACAAATCATAACACCTTCCCATGACTTAATACAAAATGTGGCTGTGTAGTTCACACCTCCACACTGAAGGTGAATTGGGAAGAATAAATTGCCATTGTGTGGGTTTCTGATCTATTTTTTATTTAATAAGTCCTTTGGGGGAGGGGGGGACTCTTGCCAGTGATCCACAGCAATTAGTTTAATCTTAAATAGCCTACATGATTTGTTATCTTTGCAGGGAAATATAATAATATATTTTTAGAATGTTAATATTTGTGAATTTACCTAGGTTTGTTAGCTGGACCAAGATTTCTCATTAGTCTTTTGTATAAAAGAAACAACCTATTTTTCTTTCAATAATATGGAAGGTGTTCTGTAACCTAGGCTCCATCTTTTTATAACTAATTCTTGTGACCACTTCTTGTGTCATGAAATGTTACTATTAGAAAGCTGGTTGTAGGACTTGCTCTAATGTTGAATACCACTATCACTATCCCTTCCACGAAAATGATATTTATATTCAGAATTATAAAAATTGAATATTCATTTGGAGAATAATAGAAAAAATTTCAGTCCAAATTATATTTGATTTTGAAGGTTTTCCCTACCGATTAGATAGAATCATTTGGTACAGTATGGTGATCTTACATATATTCTTCCCCTTGGTATGTTAGAAACCTTAGAAATATTACCTAAGGCTTGTTCTTCTGAAGCCATCATTATATTCCATCTGTATCTCTGCCTGGTTGACTCCTGGCTGCTAACTATTGTTTTCTTAGCAAGAGTTTCAGAAATTGTTTGCCATTGCCTATTTCCTAAGGCTGAGAGAAAATGATTCACCAAGGTCACCCATTTGGTTTCATTCCTAAGGTCTCTAAACTCAGTATTCATATTTTTGGCCTGATGCCTTAATTACTTAAACTTTTACAGTTATAGCTCAAATTCAGTGATGTTTCACTTTATTTTTTGATCAAGGATTCTCCCTTTCAATCCTTTTCATATTCATAGCTCTCTAAGTCAAATGAACTGACCACACACCTTGTGTTATAGTGATGGAGGTGATTTCAGACCCAGATTTGGGCTTGAAACAGTTGGAGCCACATCAAGATAAATAATACAACTGGAAAAGCTAGGAGCAGAATCTGATATTGATAGGCCAAGCAGAATGTCATGTTTTTATTTGATCTTTTTTTTACTAGGTAGTTTCAGGTAGTTTTATACTACCTGACAACTGCAAAGGCTGACAAGGCACATTCCTATTCTTTCTGTGCCTGAGGGTGATATTATTCTGAAGTCTTTTGTCATATTGTTTTGGTATCCCTTTGGATGCTTTACCAAGAACATAGTTCAGAGCATGTACAAAGAAGTAAGCCATGTTGGAAGTGTATGACTCTGATACTTGTGTTCTCTTGTGGACATGAGGCTAAGTCACAATTTGATTGTACGTCTCTAAATCCATCACACACCTTGATATTTGCATTTTAAGGATTATGTGGAGATATTTTTCTCTACCTTTTTGCATACTGCAGTCTTAGTGCCTTCTCTACAGCAGGGGTCCCCAACCTTTTTTTCACCAGGGACCGGTTTCATTTTAAAGAAAATTCTGCGGACCGGCTGAGGGGCTCAGCAGTCATGTGACTGGGTGGGCGTGGCCAACTTTGAAAATGTGAAACTCACTTAACAATGATCTTGGTTAGCAACCAAACTTTTGGCCTCAACTGTGGTCATAAGTTCTTTCTTTCTTTCTCTCTCTCTCTTTCTTTCTCTTTCTTTGTCTCTGTCTCTCTTTTTCTCTCTCGCTATTTCTTTCTTTCTCTCTTTCCCTTTCTCTCTATTTCTTTCTCTTTCTTTTTCTCTTTCCCTCTTTCTGTATCTTTTCCTGTCTCTTTCTTTCCTTTCTGTCTCTTTCTCTCTGTCTTTCTCTCTCCCACTTTTTTCTTTCTTTCTCTCTTTCTCTGTGTCTCTCCTTTATCCGCCCATTTCTGTCACTCTGTGTGTGTGTGTGTGTGTCTGTCTGTCTGTCTTGCATTCATTCATTCAATCACTCCTTCTGTGTGTCTGTCTATCTTTCTCTCCCTCCCTCCCTCTGTCTCTCTATGTGTGTCTGTCGTCGTCATCGTCGTCCCGTCCCCCAGCCCCCAGCCTCCTCATTCCGCCTGCCAGGCTTGGTCGCTCGTTCGCTCGGTCAGGCTCTGTGGCTGGATAGGAGCCGGGCTGGAGAGGAGGAGGAGGGAGGGGGGCAGCCCATTGGGAAGAGCGCGCGGGAGAATGCAGGAGGATGGTGGGGACTCTTCCTCCACCCTCGTCGACGGAGGGACTCCTTGCGCCGCCGGAGCAACCCGCCAGTTCCCACCCCAGCCCGCAGAGCCTCCGCAGTCCCTGGATGAAAACGAGTGGCCGGCATGCCAGCAGGGGAGGGAATCGGTGGCCGGTCCGGCGGCATCCAGGAGTCCCTCCGTCGACGAGGGTGGAGGAAGAGTCACACTCCAACGGTGCGAACAGCCGCGCCTGCGTTCTCCTGCGCGCTCTGCTCAGGGGGCAGCCCCCTCCTCCTCTCTAGCCTTGCGGCCTGGCTCCCATCCAGCCACGGACCGGCACCGGTCCGCGGACCGGGGGTTGGGGACCCCTGCTCTACAGCATAAGGGAATAGTTATTCATACAGAGGCCACCAAAACACCTTCAGCTTGGCATTGTGTTGTGAACTGGATATGTACAGATTCTAATGTTTTGACATCCTGGATGCTACACTGTAACTCTCTTCATGGGTCAGCTTGTTCTGTCCTTAAATGCTCTGCAGCTTAAAGCATATAAAATAGAAGATATGACCCTATAAGGGATTAATTTGTCACATGTTTCAAATATTTGAGTCATGCTAGTATACACCAAAGGACAAAATAGTCTTAATTGCTTCTTGAGTACAAAGTGAAAATGAGGATGTAAGACCTCATCTATCTTTGGCATAAAAGTGTTTAAAGCAATGCCCTTGAAAGTGATATCAGTAATTGAATTTTATTGGCCCTGTAATTCCATCAGGTTTTCACAATAATATTACTCAATACTTGGTTAAAGGTATCTGTAAAATACTGCATCATCTCAGATACTTTTTATTTCTCCGTTCTTTCTGGGTAAGCTTCTGGTTTCACAAAAACAGCATTCATTGACCATAACATTATTATGGTTGGTTGCATGGTCAGCCAGATAATAATAATACTTACTATTATTATTATACAGTAGCAAATTGCTATTAAATGTTTTTAAATAAAAAATAGCAATGAAAAGATTCCACAATGATTTCAGCAGCATATCAGGCCGTGACTGTTTATAAACACGTACTTATGAAGTTTTTTTGCATTTGTTTTTAATGCTTCTGGAAAGTTTATGAGAAAGGTAAGAGATTTCTTTAAATGTTTTATGCTCCGAAGATACTACAGCTGATGCAGATCTGGCAAATGCAGACGATTCAGGAAAAGCAGCAAACAATTTCATATTGTACTTACTGCCTGTGAGAGAAAAGGGGAACGGGGGAGATGATCCATGGGTCATGACATCATAATGCATACAATATTGTAGTTTGAGATATTGGCTTGTTATCCATGCTGTATTTTTTGTCTTTTTGCCATATAAAGATTGCTGTTTAAAAAACAAAACATAGTTTTAAAAAAAACAGAAAGTAAGACCAGATCATTCCCATCTAGGAGTCAGTCAATATGTTATAAACCATGCTTTTGATTTCTTGCAATCTTTCATTTTGGAATGAACTCTATTACTTCATTCTCGTGTGTCTCTGTATGGGCATGTCATTGAGGAAAAAAAAATACTGGAAAGGTCAGTCATTTGGGATCAATACCTTTCCAGAACTTTAACGTCTATGTTCCACTTACTACTGGGATAGATAAGAATCTTGCTAAATTGAAATGATGATTAATGGATCTATAACCAATTTCACTGTATGTTCTTTCAATTTTACAAAGAGGGATGAGATGCACACATCAAATTTCTCTACTGATTAGCTAAAGAAATCTTGATAGCTCCTTCCAATATCTGTTCAAATATTCTGGCTTATTTTGTAATATAATTATTATACCTCCATGCATATATGGCACTTGATCTTGAGCCATATATCACAGCTTCAGAATTGGTAATTGATCTAATTGGAATTCTTGCCCCACAAAATGATATGTCTATTGCTATAACCATCTAATTCTAAGCCTAAACAAGATTCTCATCGACTTCCAGGTGGGCTGTTTTTTCTTTCTTAAATAAATTTGTATATTAAGTCTACCTTACTCTACTTTTTTTTTTTTTTAAAGAATTTGATGCAAAGGGCAATATATCTGGGGAAGCTGTTAGAACAGGATGTTCTCTCTATCTTAAAATACTTTCCAGGTATAGTGAGATAGGATTTCTGGATGCAGGTACTTTCTAGTTTTCTATAGATAGAATTTTATTTTACATTATATACTGTAATGTTTAGTTTTCCAACACACTTGCATTTTAAATCTATATTCTGTTGCTATATGCATTTTAGAAAATGCAACTACGTTTTTTTCTAAATTTGAAGTGTATTGAATTGAAATTAATATGCTTTAGATCAGGGGTCCCCAAACTTGGCAACTTTAAGACTTGTGGACTTCAACTCCCAGAATTCTCCAGCCAGTTACGCAAGTCTTAAAAGTTGCCAAGTTTGAAGACCTCTGCTCTGCCACTTTGTGTAAAGCTAAATTCAACGTAAGGCAAGCGGGGGCTGTTCCTCTCTCTGAACGCGCTCTGAACGTCTATCTTTGCAACTTTAAATCTGAAGGACTTCAGCTCCCAGCCTTCTCCAGCCAGCTTTGCTGGCTGGAGAATTCTGGGAGCTGAAGTCCTTCAGACTTAAAGTTGCAAAGGTTGGAGACCCCTGCTTTAGATTAATTGGTTTATAGAGCACAGGCAATTTCCCAATTTTGATAGGAGTTTGTAAGCATTTTTTTTACAATAGGATTATGCACATATGAATAGAGAAATGTCACTCTGAATATACAGGTGTTCTTTTCAAGAACTAGAAGTGCTGTTAAAAAAGAGTGTGCTGATTTTTTAACCCTTAAGAAAACAGGTAAATACTGGTTTGTTTTCAATCCTGGTGAGTTCTCAGCTTTTGCATCATTTATTCTATAGGCAGCCCAAGGAGGTGGTCACAGAACCCTGCTGTATGGCCATGCGATTCTGCTTCGGCATTCTTTCAGTGGAATGGTAAGAGAGATGGAGGGATGGAGAGAAGAAAGTGCAACAAAATAAAACTAATAAAATATTTGTTGGAGCTCACTGCCCTTCCAATGCTCCCCAAACTGGGATGAAAGTTCCAAGTCCGCATCACAGCGCACTCTTCTCCTGAGACAGAATAAATAAATCATTCATCTCAACCAGGCACTCTAGAGGGCATAGGGGATAGCTCTGAAGGACAGTGGGAGATCCATTGCAAAGGGAACAGTCAGACAAGCATGGGTTGACCCCAATCGAAGAGATGAATTAAAGAAACCATCTCAGCAGGTCCCTTCCTCATTCATATGAAGGTAAATGAGGGAGGAGAGATGCACAATCAGAACTTCAAGACTGTTGCTGTACAGTGGCTGTTCTAATAAGGGATAGTTTGAGATTCTTATTGGTACAGTTTGCAGACTTCTCAATTGATATGGCCAATTTTGAGAAGTCCAGAACAGTTTCAAATTCAAAAAGGCTGAAGGGTAGTCTCATTGTAATAGTGCTCAGTGTATGATTTATTAATTAATTAAATGTGTGCCACCTATCCCACCACTGAGTGACATTGCACAGCTAAATTTATTGCACAAACTATTTTAAATTTGTAGCTTTGATACCATTTCTCTATTGCATTCCACCATTCCTATTTTTTAAAAAAAATAAAAGATTTTAAAAATAAAATGGTTTAAATCTTAAATTCTTTATGAAAGTCAGTGATGGGAATTAAATTGACATTAATAAACATTCAAATTGATATCTAGGTATTCATTTCAGTGCAAAAGAATTTGAAATATTGTCATGTTATTCAAGAGAACATATCTCTCAATTCAGATCCAAGGCTTCATTTAGAAACACTTACACAAAATGATTTGAAGCATTTTACTAACTTTAAAATGTTTTTCAGTATTTGACCTGTTTAACAACATCAAGATCTCAGACAGATAAGCTAGCCTTTGATGTGGGCCTACAGGAAAATGCAATAGGTATGTATGCAATATCAAATAAAATATCACCTTAGGTTAGAAGGCCTAAAGCATCTGTAATTTGTTTGTAAAATCTAGTTTATCAGTCATGTAAGGTTGACATAATTTTAAGGGTTGATGTAGCTTCAAGTTTTGGCTGCCTGCCTAGAACTGCTAAAAGCAGAATAATTATTCAGTCCTTGGCAAATTACAATATATGATTAGTATCCTGTTATGCATTCATGCGATATTCATGTACCTATGGAGAGAGATGATACTTTCTTATAATATTACACGAAATTATTCTGAAACAAATATATGAATTGCAGTTAGGGAAACAAACTACAGTTAGGTGAACATGAATACTGATAATTCTTGTTCTTATCCATGGAGAAGATGAAAAAAACAACCCATTACTCATTGCCGCATGCAGAGAAAGCCTTAATGAAAACAAAAACCTATTGAGTTTAAAATTGTAATTATCTATGTTTAAATATGTGCCACATTTAGTCATATATACTAGGTTTGGAAAGGCAATTGTGGCAGGTTATATCCTGACTTCCACGGTATGCATTCATGTATTTTAGCAAGCTCATTGTGGAACCCTAAGCAGAACATCCATATGATAGGAATCCTGTAGAGAATTTACTTCCAACCATCTGTGGAGAATTTTCACCTTCTTTGTACAGTTATCCATTCATTATCTCTGTCAGAACTCATCCTTCGCTCCAGCTCTGCTCCCCTAGATGCCAGTTTTCCACAAACTATGGAATGAGGGAGTTGGGGGGAAAGGAAACCAAAACTAAAGTTAGTGCCATCTTGAGGTATCGGCTGATCAACCCAAGGTCACAGATTTGGGAAATGAGATGTAATGCAGGCTCAACATCTAGTCTGCCTTTTCAGGGACAGTTACAAAATAACTTCTTTCAATAAGACTGGACAAATGGGAGATACAAGTTATCTGGGATGCTTTTGCATGCAAAAATCTCAGTTCTGGCTTTTGTTTTACTGTAACCACTTGGATTTTAATAAAAGTATTCTCTTCAATACAAATGGAGTTGAGAGTTTTGCTTTCTTAGAAGATCAAGGTGGGGCAGGGTTGACAGTCTCACTGTCTGGTTTAGTCATTAACAGTTTTCAAATGGAGGCGTCTACGAATTTGGTGGATATGTTTTCATATTTTTAGATATCCTGAACTTGCTTGAAATGGTCTGAGACTTTTTTCCTCAGATGTAATGTGGGCACTTCTGCTTACTATAGGTGAAGCATGCTGGTGGACCATACACCCTGCTTCTAAACAAAGATCAGAAGGCGAAAAAGTACGGATTGGAGATGATCTTATTCTAGTTAGCGTGTCCTCGGAAAGATACCTGGTAAGCAGAAGTATTCATGATAACTTTAATGTAACTGATTAATGCTTTATTGATTTTAGCCTTCTTTTCCCCCTTGTTAGAAGCATACCTATTTCTTCTGCATTCTTTTTCATAGAATTATGATTAGAAAATCTTTAGATAAATATGACTTTGGGAAAAAATAACCATTCTTGTTGATGCTTTACTATACTTCAAGAAGAGTCTGGGAAGAGTGGATAAGTCTGAGGCCCTTAAAGAGGGATTGTGAAAAACAAACTTTAGTTTATGTTGAAATAAATTGATGAAATAAATTATTAAATCTCTTTTAATAAAATATGTAATAGGAGAGATAAGAAATAACGCAGAAGAAAAAAAAAGACTCTCGAGAATGGTAAAATTTGTTCTTCTTTAATATTCCATAAGCTTTAGCTTTAAAAAAAGAAGGAAGTAGAAAGCTATTTATACATGAAATTACCAAATATTGCAATTAGTTTTCCCCCTAAAGCTTATAAACCCCAAGATGTAAAAGTTAAAGGCTGTATTTTTACACTTTGCAATAACAATAATAGTTTTCTTGTGTTTTCACTTTTTCTCTTTGCAGCATCTTTCTGTGGCATATGGAAACACACAAGTAGATGCTTCCTTTATGCAAACACTCTGGAACGTGCACCCCACTTGTTCAGGAAGCAACATTGAAGAAGGTTTGTTCAGTTATCGTTACACTACTAGTTGAAGTTACTACTGTATTTTTCGAAGTATAAGACGAACCAAACTATAAGACGCACCTAGATTTTAGAGGAGGAAAACAAGGGAAAAAGTATTTTGAACCAAATGGTGTGGTAATATATTATTTAATAAAATATCAGTATAGCAGAATAATGTTTACAACCACATATACTTTTTACAGCTCTTCAACTTGGCACTTCAAGTGTACAAGTCTTAAAACTGTACCCCTAACCCTTTTTTAAAAAAAACCCAAAAAACCCTTTATTTTTTAAAAGCCTTTTGCACCCAGGGAAAGTCTGAACAAGGCATGCCAGCCACACATCACCTCCACTGACTTTGAAGTCTTTCTCTTGCGCTGGTGGTCGCCCCTTCAACCTCCCACCCATTGGGAAAGTGTGGTGGTCCTCCTGCCTGGCAGCTGCTTTCTCCCCCCTCCCCCCCAATAGCATGGAGGCTGAGGAAAGGGAGAGAGGGGGGAGCTGCAGAAGGGAAGGAGTCTCTGGTGGCCACAGCAGCAGAAGCGGTGGCGGCTGGAGCACAATCCTGGGCTGCTAGCTTCGGCTCTCCCTTCCCCGAGCATGTCCTGTTACTGCTGGCACTGGCGGGGATCTTGCCATCGCTGCTACTCTCCGTTCACGGCAGCAGCAGGACCAGCAGTGATGGCAAGAGCCCCGCCGCCCAGCTGCAACCACCATGGGATATGCTTAGAGAAGGGAGAGCTGGAGCTGGCTGCTCAGGGTTGCTCTCCAGCTGCCGGCAGCGGCGGATCTGCTGCTGCTGCAGCCACCAGATACTCCTTCCTCGCCACCGCACTCATGGGAAATGAAGAAAGGGTGCCCAACTCCACAAAATGGGCAGGAGAGATGAGGAGCAGCAGCTGGTGCAAATTTGGAGGCAGAGGGGGGGGGAGGGGGGAGGGACTGGTTCATGCTGGCGATCGTCCTGGCCATCACCGTCACCAAGCTGGAAGTAACCTTTAGGGTGAAGGGGGGTAAGTCTCCCAGAGACACTCCAGCCTTTCCTGCCCCCTCCTTTCACACCTGGGCTCTCTGATTTGCAAGTAAAGAAAGAAACATGCAGGAACGGAATCCCCTTTCCACCCGCTATCCCTCCAAAAATCAGGACTGATTCAGATTGGTGTATGTGTGTGTGTTGTCTCTCCTGCAGTCCCCTCCTCCTCCTTTGCAGACTCGCCTTCTCTCCTGGCCAGATCTGTTTCAGGTGGCAGATCTGGCCAGAAAAAATGAGAAGGCGAGTCTGCGGAGGAGGGGGAGGGTGCACGGCTCTTTCCACAATCACTTTTCAGGCAGCGACTCCTGAGGGGGCCAAGCCTTCCCTGCTCGAAACGTCTTCACCCCAAGGGCATTGCTGACAGCTGCTTCTCATGGCTCGGGAGGTCCACATTCTCCTTGCTGCTGCTGCTCAGACTCCTCAATGTGCAGAGGCAGAAGGAGGAGGAGACCAGACGCGGGTTTCCTTCGCTGCCTGCGTGCTCCAGGAAACCAGCAGCAGAGCTGGCAAGCTGGCAATTAGCCGGCTGCCTCTGATCTGCCTGTCCTGTTCCCATGCCCAGCTCCTGCGCCTTCGCCGGACCGATGCGCGGACCAGGTGGGCGGAACTACATTCGGAGTATAAGATGCACCCAGATTTTTGCCCTCTTTTTTGGGGGGGGGGGAAAGGTGCTTCTTATACTCTGAAAAATACGGTACTTATTTGCACGTGTGCACTGTAATTTCTACAGCTAAAAATATTTTTTTAGTTGCTCTTCAGATTTTAAGGCCTTTGAATATTGTAGGGTTTCCAATGACAAATCTATTCTAGCCTAATCCTTGCAGAATATTTAGAGTCCTGAATTAAAGCAAACAAGACTAAGTATAGATTATTCTGCCTTTACTTACAATGTGAAGATGAAATATAGAACTTCCTGGCTGGCTTGAGCAAGGAAAGAGTAGAACCAGGAATTGAAAAAGAGCTTATAGTTTGTTACAAATGAGCTGAAAGAAAGCACCACATCCCTCCCACCTTCATTTTGACATGGAGATTGCTACGTACAGTATGTGCTATGAAAGTATTGATTTTTCACTGAAAGCAGGTGTCATTTCCCCCTACTGACCTCAGTAAATAGTGTATGTGACTATCTGGGTAGATTCCCAATGTCATCACTTTGTGTAAGGTACCTTATGAATTTTAAGATTCTTTGATTATGTCTTAACTTTTAATTTTTATTCCTCCCAATAAGAACTATTTCATAAGAGAAAGCAAGTCTTTTCTATTTCCCACTTGCAGGTCAGAGAAATGTATGCCTATCAAAGGACAGTAAGTGCAATAATTTCTGGTAATGCTATGACATTTTGGATCAAACTCGTATATAAAACTTACTTCCTTAATTCCAGGCTGTTCCTCTGAAAACACGATAGGCACACAATACAAACACCCTTTTTCGCATTTAGTAAGCGATTGATAGAAAGGTGAATGGACGCAAAGAATATTTTGCATTCTGCATGTCAACATTCAACATTTAAATAATATATTTGAAATCAATGAAAGGAAACTCAGGGTTGACTAAAAGTGGAAGGAAAAGCAGACAGGTCTCATAGATCATTGCCAGCACCATAACTTTAATAATATAATTATGAATAATGGAAAAAATTTAACAAGTTATTAGATACTGTATGAAGAATAATGCACCAATATGTTTTTAGCACACAGATTTGCCAGAAGATTAAAAACAGTAATGCATGACATATTTATAACAATGACTAAAGGGGGAACATTTTTAGCAAGCCTTGGAACACTCTACTGCAATTGGGAATTTGAGGGAAAGCCCAGAAGGAAAAAGGGAAATCAGGAGATGTTGTGAAAAATTGGAAAATGTTGTGTAGATTGAAAAAAGAGTTCTTCTTAAGACTTGATAAAACCTTCCATTCCATTCATCTAAAAGATAACCAGCTTATTAGTGTCAACATCTTATTGTTTGGCCATCAATTGCATTTTGTATTGCAATTAAATTTTTTCATGTTGTAATTTTTCTCTACATAAAAGAGGGGGCAAGAGGGAAAGAAGGAGAGAAAAAGAAAAGAAAAAAAGGGAGACAGGAGGGAGATATGACAACCACTGTATGCATTCTTCTTGTAAATGACTAAAAATAGTGCCAAAGAAATCAGATCCTTTGACAATGTTCTATTTTCAAATGGAAAGCACCTGCTCTTTTTTAATCCCAGTATGAGTGAAATGTGAAAGCTTTTGCTTCAGAAAGGTTTGCAAAATGTCACCTTTCAACTTGATTCTGACGCTTTCATCACACGCAGCAGCCCATTTCCTCTGCTGCTGCTGCTTCTTCTTTTGGCTTCCTTTGTGTTGAAGTCAAGCCTCATTCTGATGAATTCATATGTGTTTTGAGATATTTTTTTTTGGGCTAATCCTCATATGGCTTTTGTTCTGCATAGGTTTTCCTAATGCAAAACTCTGTGGGATCCACCATGATTCTATGAATTTAGGAGAATTTGCCAGAAACAGTCTAAAAACCTCTGGAAAGTTACATGGTCTAAAAGTTCTTAAACCCTTTGTGGTTAATTTAAGTGTTGGGCTTGAATTTCTAATTAGTTTAGTGTTTTGTGTTGACAGCATTATATCCAGATCTGTATTCTTATGTAACATTTGTTTCCAATACATATTAATGGGATTGTTATTCAGCAAGTGAATTTAGAGCAATTTCACCCAGAGGTACTGATGAATCATTTTCCTCTTATTTGCAACAAGACAATGCCTTCATTTATCCTGGCCTCTCAAGGTTTGATGGGTTGGAAATTTATGTTCCATTAAAATGTAAATCTATAGAAAAGCCAATCTTTTTACCTTTCCCTGTTCACCTGTTACCTTATGCAGTATTGATTTTATACAAAGGATTAATTTGATGGAATAGAAATAGTGTCCCTTATCAGTCAACAACAATTTGTGCTTGGTTTTTTGAGTGGTTTATCATGTACCATTGCCATACACTTAACATTTTTCTACTGCATTTATACATTACAAAGTAACATTTCCAGATTGCTTTAGTTTTTAACCAGCCAATTCTCTACCAGAAGAACACAAGACTATAGTGTTCCCTGAAATTTTCTTCTGCTGTCCAGGCGTTTATTGCTCAGGGTTTTAGAAATCTCTTATCACCATTAATATAGTTATTTTCTCTGCATTTATATAGTCTTCTTTTTAAAGCGGCTAGGAAATTTGCTGTTATGATAGCAACATATTCTGTAAGTCAGGGATGTCCAAACTTGGGAACTTTAAGACTTGTGGACTTCAACTCCCAGAATTCCCCAGCCAGCTATGCTGGCTGGGGAATTCTGGGAGTTGCAGTCCACAAGTCTTAAAGTTCCCAAGTTTGGACATCCCTGCTGTAAGTGATACCTATTATGAAGCGATCTTTACTTTCTGTGTTTCAGAACTGCTGTTCCACAATTTACACACATATCTACAAACATAAACTGGGTAATTAATAACTCAAATAAGTCATCTTTCCTACTTAGAAAAAAGCCACATTCTTCTTGTTATTTAACAAATTGTGTTTTTTTTTAAAGTCACAATCACTTTTTCTCCTGGATTCCTTCATATGGCTTTGTTTGTCAGTTGAGACCTTGGAATATGCCCACTCAGCCAGATCTTACTGAGCATCAGGGACAATGGGGAGTAAGCAAGTCCCCTAGATAGCTAGGGCCTATGCCAGTGATGGCGAACCTTTTTGGCCACAAATGACCAGTTGGACACCATGTACATGCCTATTTTTGGGCATTTTGGGGCTGTTTTTGGCCTGAAAAATGCCCCCCAAATGCCCCCCAAAACAGCCTGAAAATGTCCTGAAAATGTCTGAAAATGGGCCGAAAATGCCCCCAAATTGCCATTTTTCCCAAGCCATTTTTCAGGCAGTTTTCTGGTGCCCCAGTGCCCGCAAAGAGCAGCTGGGCAGCATGCCAGAATCCAGAAGAGCAGCTGGTGATGGCACACATGCCATCATAGATAACAACAACCTTGAATTATACCAGCAGCTTATGGGTAACCAGTGCACTTTGCATAGCAGAAATATTACATGAGCAACATGCATTCTGAATCAGCCACAGCTCTTGAACCGTCTTCTAGGGCAGTCACATGCAGACTATATTACAGAGATGACTAAGGCACAAGCGACTGTCAAGGGGAAAAAATCCACCTCCACCCAGGAAGGAGCACAATTGGAATACTAGATGAATTTGAATAAAAGCCCTCATGGCTATAGATAGGCCTGCATTTTGAGCAGGAGTTGTATGTCCAGGAGTACTTTCCGATTGTACACCAGTTCTGTCTGGGGAATGTGTATTCATTCAGAACTATAGGTAGACAATCCATTGTTCATGAGAAACCCGGAATTCACTGTCTTTTCATAGTTGAGTTCAATATTGTTCTCCTCCCATTTCATAATCTAACAGCCCTCAGGTGCTGAGACAAACCTCAACAACATCTCTTGATAGACCTGAGGTCAAGATATACAACTGGGTATCCTCAATATACCTAATGGTTACTGATTCTGCACTCTCCCATGCATGCTAAACAAGAGAGACAAAGTATTTTTCCTGTTGTATTAAATAGAAGAATCTCTTGAGGCAGGAAGAGAATGACTACAATACCATTGTCTCCTACTGGTAATCAGTAAATCCAGCTGGATACCATGATCAATGGTATGAAACATTACTTGTTATTTTTTATATGAAAGTCATGCATTCAGTTAATATTGTAGTATAGTGCTTTGTTCAAAATGTTTCATATACATTTGGGGTTCTTCCACATGAGTTGTTACCACTAAATCTGTAATTATCACAGTGTCTTGTTTAGCAGCTAAAAGATTTGCAATGAAATCCACTTTTTGAGGTGGGCAGGGTTCTGTTTACAGTAATGATACTCTACAAAGTTGATGAATAGTGGCATTGACAGAAATCCATATTATGCCAACACTGGCATGGTGACACAATCTTGCATATGTTGTAATTACTGTAGGTACTTGCATCCTGATCTCTAACACAAGTATGTGTGTCACCATTTACATGGTGGGTTTCAAAACTTTATATTACTGGTTCTATGGGTGTGGCTAGATGGAGGGGCATGTGACTGAGTGGGTGTGACCAACTTGGCCTCACTCATGCCCATGCCCACTCAGTCACATGCTCCCCATCTAGCCACGCCCAGAGAACCAGCAAAAAATTCTGTTTTGCCAGCTGGAAGGCTGGCAAAGAAGCCTCACTTTCTCCACTGCCATGGCTCTCAGAGGAAGGAGACAGGGATGCCGGCCTGGGGCTCGCTTCCCTTACTGCTTGCTGCTGCCCGCCTGCTGGGAAACCTGACCCACCACTCCCATGAGAGGCTCAGGCAGCATCTTTGGGGGCTTTTAGGTGAGGACCTTGCCCCTGGGCAGCCTTTTCAGGAGCATCACAGGTCAGCCTTGCCTCACCTCACCTGGCTCCCTTCTGAACTTAGAAAGTAGCGTTTCACACCCGGGATGCCATAGAAGCCCAGGCTGGAGTACTTTATGTGGGCTTGACTGCAGAAAGACCCCTGGCACCCATTTCTTCAAGAAGAGGTCTCTTCAAGTGGGGCCCAAACTGACTACAAGGCCTCTGACCACTTCCCATCCTGGGGAACTGCTGTGTCCCATTGCAGGTGCCCAGGGCAGCCTTGACCACCACCACCTTGCCACCTCCAGCCCTGTGCAACCTCTCTGCCACCCCACCAAGCTGGGGATGCTCTAACTCCACTGGACAGCCTCTCCTTTACTGGTTGCAGTTAGCCCTTCAATGGCCCTGCTTTCTCCTGGTGCCCCTTCCGGCCAAGAGATCCTCCCGAGAAGCTTCACTGCTCTGGCCATGTCTAGGTGGGTCTTGGGTCAGTTAACAGCCTGTGCACCACTGCCATGTGACTACTCTGGCCAGGGCAGGGGGGAAGCAAGAAGTGGAAGGGGTTCCTGGTGGGCAAGGGGTGCAGCTTACCTTTCAGCCTGCAAAGCTGCACTCAGCTCACTCAGACCCCAGGAATGTTTTATCAGCTGGCTGGCTGCCGGTTTATAAACAGAAATTAACCATCTTCTTTTAAACTTTCAATTTAATGAAATTTTTCTAAAACTTGTTAAGTTTACATAGCAAACATCTCCAGTGTGATCTCCCATGTAAAAGAAAGTGCATTTTTCGAGGCTGGGTTTGTACTTTTCAAAACATATTTTATATACCGTAAAGGGCACTTCAATCTCATCCCAGACTTCGACCTTCTCGAGATGGCGGTTCAAAACATAAGGGCGGAAGTCACCCAGATTTCTGTTAAAAAGGGCACTCCAAAGCTTTGCCACCACTGAGATGGCGCAAGTGCTTCCTCGGTCAGCGGTACCACTTCCGGGTTGTGCAGGGTCTTGATTCTTCCCTCTCTATGTCAATGGCTGCAGGGGAGTTATCTAATGCAGAGCTGCATGCAGAGCTGCTGGCCCTGGGTTACCAGTTGGGCTGATTACTGATTCCACCCAAAACCTTTATGTCAGCCTCCCTTGCCACTGCGCCCTTCCCTCGCCATCGACATGGAGCCTCCTCCAGCAGCATGCCTCCCATTTTGCCTTGCTTTCCCTGCTGCTGCAGCTCTCAAAGGAAGGAGGCAGAGATATTGGCCTAGGGCTCATTTCCCTTACCATTCACCACTGCCACCCATGAGTTAGAGTTTGGGCTGGACCCGGCCACCTGGTTACTTGCCCACTCACTCACCGCTTTTCTGGCTGGCTGCCAGCTGCTGAGGCAGGGCCCGAGCTGCTGGTGGCAGGAGGGGGATGCAGTTCCTTGGTTTGTCCGGGCTGCAGCTGAACCTGCTGCCCTCTACTCCTGCTGCCACCCTCTCCAGCATGCAAAGCTTGCCAGGCTGTAATGGTGGCAGCTTGGGAGATGCTGGCTGCTGGGCGGGGGGACTAGGCTAGTGCAAATTCTACCTACCTCTGTGTAGGCAGGAGGAGGCAGTTGTGTGGATGCACATGGCAAAGGTGAGGCAATGAGGGCATCTGAGCAAGTCGGTTTAGGGGCATGGCCAGGCAACCATCACCACTGGTTTGGCGACCCACACCCAATTATCACTACCAGTTCTCCTGAACCAGTCTGAACCAGGATTAAACCACCTCTAATTTACATGATAATACCAACACACATGATTCATCATTCCCCCCCTTGAAGATGCCCATGACACCTCTAATTTACATGATAATACCAACACACATGATTCATCATTTCCCCCCCTTGAAGATGCCCAGGACAGATAAGACATTATATGATGATGGACCACCATAACCAACTTATGATTATAACTGGTCTACTTTCCATTTGATGAGAACTCTTATCTCACTCTCTACAGCCTGACTTCACTTGGCACTGCATTTTGTTTTCCAATTGTTAAATTGGATTGGTAGCCGTCATCTCAAAAATCCCTTTTCCTCACCCACCTTCTTTCACAACAGTTACTATTCTCAACATCTAATTGGATATTTTTTGTATGACTTGAATTATATGCAGTCAGTATCAACTTGACTTGTTTTGATTTACAGATTCTTGCAGTAGTACCCAGGAATAGGGTGAATTTGACAATCATTTAGTCTCTCCTTTCCCCTCAGGAGACCAATGGTTGTGCAAAATGTCAAATTAATGCTGACATTTTTCCCCAAGAGATTTCCTTATGGATGGAATGTTGGCAATTTTTATTTCCTTTTTGTAGGGAGTAGGTATTAAATGAATTTCAATTATATCAATTTCATTTTATGTTCAATATAGTGGTACATATTGCATCAAATAATCTGCTTTCAGAACCAATACTTTGAAACCACCTTATTACAATTAAAGCATACAGTAGATCAAGTGGATTTGTTGTGCCCAGGTGAAAATAAGCGTGGCTAATCAAAAGCAGGAGCAAAAGTACCTGAAGTATTTCTGGAGAAATGATCATAGGAGTTAAATATCAATAATTTTTACTCCTGTTATTTTATAGGTGGTTTGCTTAAGGCATGTTGGTAGACCCGCAACTGAGCGGGTATTGGAAAGAGAAAAGAACCTATACCTTTTAGATACTAATGCAAGATACTAATACTTCCATTTCCAGATACATATTGTTAAAATGCTGTCCAAGTTAATTATTTTCTCTTCCTCTAGGATACCTACTTGGTGGTCACGTATTACGCTTGTTTCATGGCCATGATGAATGTTTGACCATTGCATCTACAGAACAGAATGATTCACCACATAAGTGAGTTGCACTACAGATTATGCATATTTTCCATCTTTAATTTCAGATGTAAACCCAAACAGTCTTCATTCTGAAACAATGAACAAGCATTTGTGGCACATGGCAAATATCAGATAGATTTTTGTTGCCATTCTTCTGTTGATGTAAAATAATCCAGAGTCTTCCTACAATTATAGCTAGCCAGTATAATTCAAGTTAGTTGCACTAGTATAAATGGCATTTCTCCCATCTGTCCATCCATCCATCCATCCATCCATCCATCCATCTATCATCTCTGTCCTACAAAAAGCATGAATTAGTATCACGTGGTCCAATTAAATATATGAAAAATGTCTCCCATTATTTACTCAGCGCTACATTCTATAGGCATGCTTTTCCTAAGTAAGAACCTTCAAGTATCCTTGAAATAACATCACTGTTTGCTGTTAAAAGATGAGAATACTTGGCATTGGAGATTAGCACTGTTGGTCCTGTATCAATAGTCACATCACATGCCAAGTGCCCTCTGGCTACGCTGCATCTTGTCCTTGTTGCTTGTTCAACTGTCTGTAAAGATATGAACATAATAGCAGTGAGGCAAAACAGCTGCATCTTGCCCTTTTTTGTGAGAGAAATAAAGCAAATAGAATAAAGCACTGATGGAAGCAAAGGGAAAGTTAGCAAAGGGCATTGTGTGACAGACATAAAAAAAACTGGAGCAAGCATTTATAGTTAACTGCCATTGCAAACTAAGATTGTTTAATTTGAGATAAGTGGTATTTGCCAATTTGTAGTTGTTGCATTTTAAAATGTACCTAGCAGAATTATATATAATATTGTGCTCCACAAACTTTGTAAAGGACAATCAGCTAAAAGTTCAGATTTTGAAACTAAAAGACAGTTTACCTACTGCATGCTGATAAATAACTGAAGATGATTAGAGGACTGGAGACTAAGACATATGAAGAACGGCTGCAGGAGCTGGGTATGTCTAGTTTGATGAAGAGAAGGACCAGGGGACACATGATAGCAGTGTTCCGATATCTCAGAGGGTGCCACAAAGAAGAGGGAGTCAAACTTTTCTCCAAGGCACCTGGGGGCAGGACAAGGAGCAATGGGTGGAAACTAACCAGGGAGAGAAGCAACTTAGAACTAAGGAGAAATTTCCTAACAGTAAGAACAATTAACCTCTGGAACAGCTTGCCTCCAGCAGTTGTGAATGCCCCAACCCTGGAAGTCTTTAAAAAGATGTTAGACAGCCATTTGTCTGAAATGGTATAAGGTTCCTGCCCATGCAGGGGGTTGGACTAGAAGACCTACAAGGTCCCTTCCAACTCTGCTATTGTATTGTATTGTATTGTATTGTATGTATTTAATCCTAGTTACATGCGGGACCGTATCCTGCCCCATACATCCCTCCGACGGATCTGCTCCCATAGAGAGGGCCTTCTCCGGGTGCCGTCGGCCGGGCAATGCCGGTTGGCGACACCCAGGGGAAGGGCCTTCTCTGTGGCGGGCCCAACCCTCTAGAACGATCTGCCCCCTGAACTCCTTACCACCACAGACCTCCGCCTTTTCCACCTACTTCTTAAAACGCATTTATTCCAACAAGCCGGCCTAGGATAGCCACCCGATTTGGACTTTTTAGTTATAAATTTTAATTAGAGAATTTTAAAATGTTTTAGCACAGGGTAATTTAATTTAATTGGGTTTTAATAATTTTGGTTTATTTATGTATGTTGTGTTTTTAATTCACCTGTGCGCCGCCCTGGGTCCTTTTGTAGGAGAAGGGCGGGGTATAAATTTAATAAATAAATAAAAAATCTTGATAGAATGGATGAAAATATGCTTAGGTAAGATCAAACGTTCTTACTGACTCTTCCTAGCTTTGTCATGAAAACTGAGCAGATGGTTGGTTTCCCTGTTGGGATACCTATCTGGTTTGTTTGGCTATGACAAGATGTCTGTTGATGGGTATAATTGAAAGCATAACTGGACCAGTTCTGTCTTTACTGATATAGCACAACTTTGATCACGAATAAGGCTTCTTGTATTTGAGAAGAGTTTTATACTACGTGACTGTATGGTCTATGTAGCTTTCTGACAGGTTTCTCAGCATTTGGGAATGAAATGGAGTTGTGATTATTGACTCCTGAAGTAGAATTGGTGGTGGGATGGATTTATTGTGATTATGGATGCTTATTGTGCAGAATGTGAAGGGTTTTCTTTACCAATGGTATTATTATTGTTGATATTGTTATTATTTACTGTTTTAATCTTAGTTACTAGAATAATAAATAATTTTAATAATAATAATTTAATTTATATCCCGCTCTCTCTCCCCGAGGGGACTCGAGGCGGGGCACAGGCAATTAAAAATACAAATAAACACAGACAAGTACAAAATACAGAATTAAAAATAAATTAAATAAATCCTGCGCTAAAACCTATAAACTAAAAATTACCCCTAAAAAACCCTAACCTAAAAAGAGACTACCCAAGGCCGGCCAGACGAAAAAAGTGAGTCTTTAATTTTAAGCGGAAGGAGCGGAGGTCCGTAGTTGTCCTGATATCGGGGGGAAGGTCATTCCAGAGGGCTGGGCCCGCCACAGAGAAGGCCCTTCCCCTGGGTGTCGCCCGCTGACAAAGTCTAGTGGACGGCACCCGGAGAAGTCCCTCTCTGTGGGAGCGAATCGGCCGTGAGGATGTATGGGGCAGGATCCGATCCCGCAGGTAGCTAGGTCCCGAGCCATGGAGCGCTTTGAAGATGGTAATTAACACCTTGAAGCGCACCCGGAAGACGACAGGTAGCCAGTGCAGCTCGCGCAAGAGCGGTGTTACATGGGCAAACCTAGAGGTGCCCATAATTGCTCGCGCGGCTGCATTCTGGACCAACTGAAGCCTCCGGGTACACCTCAAGGGGAGCCCCATGTAGAGAGAGTTGCAATAATCCAGTCGGGATGTCACGAGAGCATGAGTGACTGTGCGAAGGGCGTCCCGATCCAATAGGGGGCGCAACTGGCGTACCAGGCGAACCTGGTAAAACGCCCTCCTGGCCACGGCTGTCACTTGATCTTCCATGGACAGCCGGGTATCCAGGAGGACACCCAAGTTGCGCACCCCATCCACAGGGGCAAGATGTTCGCCCCCTATGGCCAGCGTTGGAGAGAGCTGGTTGAACCGGGCAGCCGGAAACCACAGCCACTCGGTCTTGGTCGGGTTGAGCCTAAGTCCGTTACTTCCCATCCAGATCCGCACGGCTTCCAAGCACCGGCACATCACCGCTACGGCATCGTTGGGGTGGTTTGGGGTAGATATGTACAGCTGGGTGTCATCAGCGTACAGGTGGTACTCTACCCCAAAACCACGGATGATCTCGCCCAGCGGCTTCATGTATGCGTTAAACAGGAGAGGCGAGAGGACCGACCCCTGAGGCACCCCGCATGTGAGGGGTCTCGGGGTCGACCTCTGCTCTCCTGCACGCACAAATTGCGATCGGCCAGAGAGGTAGGAGGAGAACCACCGTAAAACGGTGCCTCCCACCCCCAACCCCCCCAGCCGATGCAATAGGATACCATGGTCGATGGTATCGAAAGCCGCCGAGAGGTCTAATAGGACCAGGATGGAGGAACAGAAGAAATAATTATAGACTGCTCAGAGTCTGGTCAACTAGAGTGGCATAGAGTCTAAATAAATAAACAAAACCCTTAATAAAATGGAAATATTTTTTGAAATGTGCATTGTTTCATTCTTTTTCATCCATTTTTCAGTGTTGCATTAAAAAAAATCTTGTACAATTGTAAAAGATTACAAAGGCAATTTCACAGGGAAAAGTGCCAACATAGTAGGATAATATGATTAGCCTTAATTCTAAAATCATCATGTTTCTCCTAAATATCTGATCATTAAAATCTGGAAACTAATGGAAATATCAATGATGTCAAAGGCTTTATTAATAAGAAGAATTTGAGGTTTAGGAGATTCATGTCCCACTGCACTCCTAATTTCTTAAATAAGATTGCAAGAGATCCAGTTTTGATTTATTAATGATTGAATTATTTTACAGTTGTTCAGTTTATATAGCAAAATCTAGTTCTGAACCTTACTGAAAGAAGTTGTCAATTATTACAGAAAAAGCTGCAATCTCCAAATGCTGTGTATATTTCAGTCACAGATTATACTTCTGCATATGTTTAATAATGCTAAATCTCCCATGCAATGCATCTCAGCATGCTTAATCTTTTTCTAGGAGGGTCTTTTATGAAGCTGGGGGAGCTGGAGTCCGTGCAAGATCACTATGGAGAGTAGAACCTCTTCGAATAAGGTGTTGTGATTTTACGTTATATTCCTGGTTTTTGCATTATGCTGTCATATTTAATAGAATATACAGTATTTTGATCTGGGAAATCCAACAGATTTTCTCGTCTACCAATGTAAAGATTGATAGGCAGAAATCAGAAAGGAATTTGCTATTTCCTGTTTTTGTTGTGTAGTATTTCTTTTTAGACTTAAATATTTCAGTTGCTCCAATTTTCTCCTTTTCAGTGCCCTATCTTATTCTCACCAAGCCTTGCAGATGCTCCTTTCCAACACTGGGGTATCCAATATTAGGAAAATCATCCCGAGTGGCCAGAATGACAGACAGAAATGGGTTTATTTGTTTGTTGCAATTGGATCCTTCCTTAAAAATTGACCTATGTTGGTTGTGTGTGTGTATTATGTCTTATGGGATGCTATTTCAGGGCCATAGGATTAAAGCCTTAGAGACAACTACTGAATTTAGATAGTAGGTTAATGATGACCCTGAAAGTGACTAACAGTTTGCACCTCAATTTCTGAAGGAAAAGAAAAATGGAAGGCACTTAACATGGTAAGAAAGACGCATAGAAAATTCCAAACACCTAGGAAAATAATGAATGTGAATATGAGTTAATTTGTAATACTGTTATGAGACTTTGTTGAATCTATTAAAAGATGCCCCTAAGAAAGATCTTGGGTTGAAATAAAGTTTAACCAAATAAAACAAATAACTTTACTGATAGAATTAAGCCTGCACTTCGTGCATGAAAATGAATGTCTCTTAAAAATAGAATAGTATAGAATAACAGAGTTGGAAGAGACCTTGTAGGTCATCGTCCAACCCCTTGCTTAAGCAGGAGACCCTATACCATTTCTGACAGATGGCTGTCCAGTCTCTTCTTGAAAGCTTCCAGTGATTAAGCTCCCACAACTTCTGTTCCATTGGTAAATAAATACATTGGTAAATAAATACTTAGAATGGTCCATGTAAACCATAAACTAAATATCCTTTAAACAATTTTTAAGCTGGAGTGGAAGTCATATTCGCTGGGGACAACCATTTCGCCTTCGACATATTACAACAGGACAGTTTTTAGCATTGACAGAAGACCTGGGTCTTGTTTTATTAGACAGAGAAAAAGCTGACACAAAATCAACTTCCTTTTGTTTTAGAGCATCCAAGGTAAGTAAATTTTTTACATTAAATGAATGTGGAAAGAACACGAATGCTCAATCTAAATCAAGTCTATCATGGAGCAGAAATAAATAAATTTCGCTGAAGAAAATATTATGTTGGGAACATAAAACTGCTCCAAGAGAATCTATAGGCATCAAAGATTTAGGAGGCACCTCACTGATGTATCTGTTTGCTGCCTAAATTGATCTGTTGCACCTTCCAGTTTACTATGATTGAATTTCACCTACGTTTTGCACATCTACATTTTTGTAAGTGTGCAAAAAATATGTTACATTCAATCATAATAAGCATTGGTCATTTTTATGGTGCTTTCCTATTGGATCTCATTTCTAAGTGGCCATTGCTTATTTTATTTATGTATTTGAACAAAAACAAGAAACTAGCAATGAAATCAGAAAAGGATGGGAAGAGGTTACAAGCTGCACCAGACCAAAGCTTTGGGTGAACCCAAAAAGCTTCTTGAAATGTTTATTGGGACATAAGGATATCATTATTGAACACATGGATAGCAATTACGCTAACTACAAGCTTTGCCTTGTTCTTGTCTTCGTTTGCCCCTTCCTTCACAGTTAACGCTGAATATATTGTACTGTAGGAAATAAGACATTGCTGAGAAATTATAGTTCCATTTGACCAATTCAGTGACTCTCAACATTTGTATAGAGTGCCAGTTTGGTACAATGATTAAAAGTATCAGGCTAGAAATTGGTACACCGTGATTTTTAGTCCTGCCTTAGCCATGATGACACCTGAGTGTTTGAGGGCCAGTCATTCTCTTTCAACCCAAAGAAGAAACCAATGTTAAGCTGTTTCCAAAATACTGCCAGCAGTGGTGGGTTTCTGCAGGCTCGCACCTACTTGCGAGAGCCGGTTGGTGAAATTTAGAGAACCGGTGAGAGGGGGTTCCACCGGCATACCTGGAAGTAAATCTGGCCTGCCGCTGCCAGTGACCCAACGGGAAGGAAAGGAAAGGAAAGGAAGGAAGGAAAGAAGGAAAGAAAGAAAGAAAGAAAGAAAGAAAGAAAGAAAGAAAGAAAGAAAGAAAGAAAGAAAGAAAGAAAGAAAGAAAGAATTTATCATCACAATTGAGTCCAAAATTTTGGTTGCTAAGCAAGAGCGTTGTTAAATGAGTTTCACCACATTTTAAAAGGTGGCCACTCCCACCCTGTCACATGACTGCCAAGCCACGCCCACAAAATAGGCCACACCCACAGAGTAGGTTCTAAAAAAAATTGAAACCCACCACTGGCTGCCAGGCAATTGCTAGGGATCAATACATGCTTTATGACTAAATATAAATAAATGATCTCGACACCCATTCAGAAGTATATGCATTCTTCTTTACAATATACTACAGCTTACTTCTCTACATAATCTTTTTTTCTGGATTGAAATAATATCTATGAGAAATCATTGGCAGGGTATTTTTCTTGCTTCAACTTAAAAGCAGCAGCCAGCAGCATTAAAGATGTAACAGCATTTTCCATTTCTCTGCTTTCTTAATTTAATCTATTGATACCTTTCTTGCACATTCTAACATCTCTTTTTAAATGAACTTTTTGTACTTTCAAATACACTTAATAAAACTCATCAGCGAAAAACTGATTGTACTATATATTAAGTGATAGAAACATACACTATGTACTGAGAATGTGAAAAAAAATAGTTTTGTATTTATGAGATTGAAAAAGCTGATTACAGTGTGAACATTCAAGTGGCAAACCCCCCCTTTTTTTTTTGCAGAGGTACCTATTTTTCCTTATTGTTAATATTCCCTAAAGCTGAATATCTAGGATTCATTGTTGAATATTGTCTGCTTCTGGATAGACTAGGTAGAGTTGCACTCTTTATTTCATATAGCAGTTCTCCATCTCTGAGAACTGAGAAGTGACATAATTTTTTTCTGCTATTGACAGGATAACGGTTTCCATAAGGGGTAAATTGAAATTCCACTTTATCTTATGACAGAATTATCTGTATATATTTATATTGACACTGAAATTTGACAGCCATAATCCACAAGTGTAAAATATGAAAATAGGACATGGAATTGGGAGAGAGTCATTCTACTTGTAGGCCTGGAAAAAAAAGAGGACTTTTATTTTATTTTCAATAGAAGGTGGGGGATGCTGAGCCTATATTTAAGATCGGGAGAAAGATGGGAAATTGGAAGTTCAACTTTGCCTTGCTGGTTCCAGCAGTAGATTTCAATGCAACCGAGAAATTGGTGTTCCAAAGATATAGGTATAGGTAGTCCTCGACTTACAGCAGTTCAATTAGTGACTGTTCGAAGTTACAATGGTACTGAAACAAGTGACTTATGATCATTTTTCACACTCACAACCATTGAAACTGTTGTCCCAAAGTCACATGATCAAACTTTGGATGCTTGGCAACTGACTCATATTTATGATGGTTGCAGTGTCCTGGGGTCATTTCATCACGTTTTTCAATGTGCTGATAAGACAAGACAATCCGGAAACAAGATTCAATTAACAACTGTGTTTTAACAATTGCAGTGATTCACTTAACAACTGTGATGATAAAAGTTGTAAAATGAGACAAAATTCAATAAACAACTGTCTCGCTGAGCAACAGAAATGTTGGCTCAATTGTGGTCATAAGTCAAGGACTACAGTAACCTCTTCCATGACTTCCAGAGAGTGGAAGGGTTGTTGCTGTTGAATTCTAGAGTGGTTTATCACAAAGTCCCAACTACCTAAGTACACAGTGGTTGTTTTTATCAGTCACTGATATAAAAATTGTTCATGGAGTTAAAATTTTTATATCTTACCTTTCTTCAGTTATGCGCGTAACTTAGGGCAACTAACAATTGAAGTTAATAAAAACACAATCATATTCCAAATGTTAAGAAGCCCAACCTAGACAGCATGATAAAAAAAACTTCTCTGATCAATAAAACACATGTCTGAATGTGCAAAAACTATATATCAACTTAAACGAGGTGTTAGCATACGATAAAACACGGATCTAGGTATTTGGGGGCGGGGACGATGACTAAGAACTATATAATTTTGGTGCTGCCAAAAAAGGTCATTTTTCTCATATGCACCATTGTTTATAATGGTGCAATTAGCAATAATTTGCTAATTTTCTTCTTTTTCACCCCTGTTGCATAAAGGAAAAACTGGATTCTGCTCACAAACGTGATATTGAGGGCATGGGATTCCCTGAAATAAAGTACGGCGATTCTGTTTGCTTTGTGCAGCATGTAGCTAGCACTTTGTGGCTGACATACAAAGCACAGGATGCTAAAACATCACGTTTAGGACCACTGAAAAGAAAGGTAAAGGGAAAATTTGTATTTTTATTCCATCATCCGTGATTGTGAATATACGCGGAAGCTCATACAGCCAGGAAATATTGCACAATATTTAATTGTCTGCACTGTTGCCTAGAAAGATGCAGTGTGAACAGTTTGGGGGCATGAGGCTTTTGAGAGCTGCTCACTTGGGCTCAGTTTGTGTGTGTGTGTGTGTGTGTGTGCGTGTGCGTGTGTGTGTGTACGTACACAAATAGGCAGGCAGCACCATCTGTTCTAGCTATTATGGATATTAACTAGTGTGCCCCACTGGTCCTTTTTATTGAGATATATAGACTCAAGGAATTGCATCAGTCTTCTTAAGACCCATTAACAATAGGTGCATCTGTTTTCTTTAGCACTGGAGTTTACTTTCCAAATTGTGCATTCAGGTCTCCTGTAATATTTTTAATAGTCCCAGGTATATCATATTTTCATATGAGAAACAAGAAAGCATTCTGATTTGTATAAAGCCCATGGATTAATTCTATGATTTCATCTCTAACTTATTTGGGCTAGACTGATACATAGTATCTCATTCTCTTTATCAAGGATAAGAATTTAGGGAACTAGCTGCATGCCTTTATATGACATGCCTGATGTAGCAGAACATTTCATGGTTAAACTAATATCCTTCCTTCCTTCCTTCCTTCCTTCCTTCCTTCCTTCCTTCCTTCCTTCCTTCCTTCCTTCCTTCCTTCCTTCCTTCCTTTCTTTTTATATTTATTTATTACATTTATGTGGACATCCATGTTACAGAAGTGACTTTCCCTAAAGTTAAATCAGGGAAGTATGATTGCAACGGTTTCTTCTAATCGTAGAATAGGACACAACAGATCCATCCTGGTTTGTCAAGATTGCTCAAACCACAGTTTGTTCATTTGGATATCTCAACAAAATGGAGCCTGACAAATTAGAACACATAAAGGGTGGGGGACGGTAGCTTTATTCCCACATAGCTACCATGACCTTATGTCCTTTATTTCAGAAAGCTGTCTTTTAGATTCCATTTTTTCAAAAACTCACTTTTGTCCTTTATTTTGGTCATTTCACTTTACCATGGGAGATGGTACCACTTAATTTATTTATTTATTTATTTTATTTTAATTCGATTTATATCCCGCCCTTCTCCACGAAGGACCCAGGGCAGCGCACAGGAATTTAAAAACATATAAAACAGAATATACAAAATTTAAAAGCATATTAAATTACATGAAACAATCCTATGCTAAAAACCAAATTAAAAACCCCAAAATCTAAAATAGCCCCAGCGGGAGGTTAGGCTAGGCCGGCTTGCTGAAAAAGATGTGTCTTTAGACACTGGCGGAAGTGGCGGAGGTCCGAGATGGTACGAAGTTCAGGGGGAAGGTCGTTCCAAAGGGCAGGGCCTGCCACAGAGAAGGCTCTTCCTCTGGGTGTCGCCAGATGGCATTTTCCAGCCGAAGGCCCTCTCTGTGGGAGCGGAGCGGCCGTAGGGATGTATGGGCCAGGAGACGGTCTTGCATATAACTAGGCCCCGAGCCATGGAGCGTCCGAACCTTGAAGTGCACCCGAAAGACCACAGGAAGCCAGTGCAGCTCGTGCAAGATTGGTGTTGTATGGGAGTATCTCGGAGCTCCCGTTATTACCCGCGCGGCTGCATTCTGGACTACCTGCAGCTTTCGAATGCACCTCAAGGGAAGTCCCATGTAGAGAGCATTGCAGTAGTCGAGCCGGGATATCACGAGTGCTTGAGTGACTGTGCGAAGGGCAGCCCGGTCCAGTAAGGGGCGCAATCGGCACATCAGGCATACCTGATGAAACGCCCCCCTGGCCACGGCTGCCACATGGTCCTCCATAGACAGCCGGGAATCCAGGAGGACACCCAAATTGTGCGCCCTCTCCACGGGGGGCAGTGTTTTCCCCCGATGGCCAGAGTTGGAGTAATCCTGCTGAACCGGGGTGCCGGAAACCATAGCCACTCAGTCTTGGACGGGTTGAGTTTGAGTTTGTTACTACCCATCCAGATCCGTACGGCCTCCAAACACCAGGACAGCACCTCGGCGGCATCGTTGGGGTGGTCTGGGGTGGATATATAATGGACTGTCTTTCACATTTATGTAAAAAATATGGAAATGTATTGTCTTTTTAAAACAAATTTATATATACTGTTTGATTTTAGCTATTTTTATCAAAATATGCATTTCTTTTTCTTGGTTTTGCTCATGATTTTTCTTTTCTAAAGTAAAGTTATAAATGTAAATTTATTTTGTTCTTAACCACTTTCAGATTTGCTCCTTTTTCAGGCTTGCCTTTTATTTTTTTCCAAGATAATATGCCAACCGTATAGATGCACTGTTCTACTCTTCTGCTCTTGCTATTTTTTCTCAGCTACAACTTATAGCATATTATGTAAAATCCAGCTGGGACATATTATCTGAAATTAAAAAGAACATCAGCAAATTAAAATTGCAAATTCCTCCCAATCTCACACATTATCATTAGCAAACTGCATAGTAATATTTGAGACCATAATTGAAAACATAAAGGGTGCCCTTGACTTACAGCCACAATTGAACCCCAGTTTTCTGTTGTTAAGCACAACAGTTGTAAAACGAGTTGTGTCCCATTTTATAATCACATGAGCCTGTGCAAATGTTATAAACACAAACCAATTGCAAAGCACCTGAATTTTGATCACTTGATCATGGGAATGCTACGATGTTCCTAAGTGTGAAAATCAATCGTAAGTTACATTTTTCAGTGCATTTCACTTCAAATGCACACTAAACAAATGGCTGTATTTTAAAATATTACTTTGACCATTTATTTTAGGTTATATTACACCAAGAAGGACACACAGATGATGGGCTCTCCTTGCAAAGGTGTCAACACGAAGAATCCCAGGCTGCTAGAATTATTCTCAATACCACAAAATTATTCAGTCAATTTATAAGGTATAATTTCTTAATATAATAATTAATATTTAGCATTTATAACATTCATTGTTGAATAATACCAGAATCTATATGGAAATGCATTCTGCTGATATTGGACTATAATTTATTATTGTTGAAGATTTATTTTTAAATAAATCAAATAAAATTTGCAAAAAAATTGCAGCACAGATCTTTAACAATAAATCATCTTGATACATGAATATGCTTCTACAGATAGAAAATAATGGTATATTGAGATCCAAAACTTAATCTTGATATTAACAGTTTTTTCAAATGTCTTTCAAATATTCACTACATCAGCAGTCCCCAACCTTTTTGCGGGATCGGATCCTGCCTCATACATCCTCACGGCCGATTCGCTCTCACAGAGAGGGACTTCTCCGGGTGCCGTCCACTAGACTTTGTCAGCGGGCGACGCCCAGGGGAAGGGCCTTCTCTGTGGCGGGCCCAGCCCTCTGGAACGACCTTCCACCCGACATTAGAACAACCACGGACCTACGCTCCTTCCGTCAGAAATTAAAAACATACTTTTTCCGCTTGGCCGGCCTAGGTTAGTCTCTACCTTTAGGGTCTAGGGAACACTAGTTTTAATATGGGGATTTTAGTGCAGGGACAACTAAGTTTAATTTGTTTTTACTCTATTGTATTTATTTCTGTATATATATTTTATGTGTTTTAATTTTTCCCTGTGCACCGCTCCGAGTCCCCTTGGGGAGAGGACGCGGTATATAAAATAAATATTATTATTATTATTATTATTATTATTATTATTATTATTATTATTATTATTATTATTATTATTATTATTATTATTATTATTATTTTGGCTCCATAGAGGAAGGGGTGGTGGTTTAAGTGCTTGTGTGGCCCAGGGGTTGGAGATTAGAAAATCACATTTGCTAATCAAGAGTCTTCAGCAGTTCAGTCTACAGAAATCCTACAAATATATTTTAGCAGGATGATTTCACTGACCATTGTTTGTTCCAACATTTACCATAGGTGTCCTCCAGCTGTATGGGGACCCCTCACTCCCCGAATTCCGGTCAGCACGGCTATATATAATCTCAAGGAAGCAGGTTGGAAAATGCTGCTCTAGCCTAGCCTCTCTAACCTCTTCCTTCTCCATTCTTACCATACTCTCAGACTTTAGAATGTAGTGACAGAAAATTCCCTTTTTTCTCCCCTTCAAAATATGCATTGGTTGTGTTGTACTGATTGTGCTACACAGACTGGAGTTGTTTGAGATTTCTTCTTGAATGGGCTGTAATAACACGTTTGTGTGAACAAAAGTTACTTTAAAAAAATCGTTTGAGTGATATTCCTTCTCTTCATCCTATGGAACAAATACTGATATTTCACAACACTCTTTATTGCAAAGTTAGCATTTTCTTCCCCACGACTTTTATCATACAGACATGCATATGGTATTCTCAGGACATAGATTGACCAGTTTTGTACTTCTGTATGTAACTCTATCAGCTCTTTAAATTCTGCATCTATGGATCATGTGATACAAAATATTCTATGTGTAAGACAAACTATACAATAGTAATAATTGTATGCTGATTATTGTTTTGATTCTAGTAATGTATTCTTTTTTATAATTATTTGCTTTATCTTTTGATTCACAGTGGAAACAACAGTGTTACAACTCCCATCACTCTTCCCATTGAAGAAGTAGTTCAGACTCTCCAAGATTTAATTACATATTTTCTACCTCCAGAGGAAGAGCTAGAACATGAGGATAAACAAAACAAACTGCGTTCCCTTAAAAATAGACAAAATCTATTCAAAGAGGAGGTAGACTATGTTTAGAGTGTTTTCATTTAATTGGGTGTTGGGATCGATAGTCAAGTGTATATAATTCACCTTTCAAAGATGCTTTAAATAAACATTATTATTATCCTCTGAAAAACTCAGTCTAGAATCTTGGTTATTTTAATCCTTTTAAAGATGAGATCCAAGCGGGACCTTGGGAAGATGATTCCACAATTGTGGAAGGGGAAGGGGTCATAAGGATCACCTAGGTTAAAAAAACACCACTGGTCTAGTCCATAACAGAATATAATTATGCTTCAGGTTTTCTGAAAAGATCAGATTGTTTGCTCCACAGAAGGCTAGTTTCTTTTTTCTGAGCTGTCATAGACAATTGATAGCTTAGATCAGGGGCGTCAAACTCCAGGCCCGGAGACCGGATCCGGCCCACAGGGTGCTTAGATTTGGCCTGTGGGGCCACCCTGGAAACAGCAAAGGCCTGGCCAGTGGTGCCTCTGCCAGGAAAAATTGAGCTCAGGAGGGGGCAGCCCCATTTTTGCTGGCAAAGGGTTGCACTGTTTGTAGTATTCATTAAGCAAAATTATTATACAATACAATACAATACAATAGCAGAGTTGGAAGGGACATTGGAGGTCTTCTAGTCCAACCCCCTGCCTAGGCAGAAAGCCCTATACCATTTCAGACAAATGACTATCCAACATCTTAAAGACTTCCACTGTTGGGGCATTCACAACTTCTGGAGGCAAGCTGTTCCACTAACTAATTGTTCTAACTGTCAGGAAATTTCTCCTCAGTTCTAAATTGCTTCTCTACTTGATTAGTTTCCACCCATTGCTTCTTGTTCTACCCTCAGGTGCTTTGGAGAATAGTTTGACTCCCTCCTCTTTGTGGCAATTTAAGTTTTAGATACATTAAAAATAAAGTATGATAACATGATACAGAAGAAAACAACGACACAAACATTTAAAGCCCCAAATGTATCAGTAAAAGTAACAAGAGCAATAAGATCATTCCAAAGAATAGAGGTAAAAATATCATAAATGAACGATTCCAAAGAATGGAAGACATAGTCTGTCATCTATGTAAGAATCAACTAGAAAATATTTCTGAAGGAGAAGATGTTGGAGGTATGAAGCCAAGAAAAAGAAAAGGCCCCGGCCCTGGTGGAGTAATTTCTGATAAAACAAAGAGCAGAGCTTCAGATGGAATCCTAATCCTTGAGCAGGAACATTATAATATGGCTAAACGGATTGCAAAGCATTTGCAAAGGGTTTGGAAGTCAATACCAGCCCCCTAATTGGACTTGCAATTGAAAAGGCAACCAGTGTAATCAGTGCAAAATAGAAGTAATGTGATTAGACAATCTAGTTGCCACAGATGTTCTCATTATTGCATACATTCTACCAATAGTTGATTCCAAACTCAGTCTCAGGATAGGTGTGTGCAGCAATCCAATTTGCTAATGGAAGCAGCGGGATAATTTTCTATTGGGGAAGTGGCTCTGGGGAAGAATGAAGGCTTTCCTCTCTCTAATGCTATGACCTTAGTCCAGATGAGACCTTTATGACTGCTTTAAGCAAAATGATAGTTTAAATGGCTGCTTTTGTATTTTTGAAATCTATCTTCTCCCACATGTACTGCTAGTTATTTTCTTTCTGGGGAAAAAATGTGTTTTATGCCCAGCATTTTATAGTTCAATACTGTATTTGAACTGCTTGTTTAAACATTTAAAATGTAAAGGAATATACACTTGAAGATGCAAAGAGTGTTTCTAATTATGTTTTTGCAGGGGATGCTGGCATTGGTTCTGAACTGCATTGATCGATTAAATGTATACTATAGTACCGCTCATTTTACAGGAGTTGGTAGAGAAGAAAATAGCTCAGCGTGGAAAGAAATTCTGAATCTTCTTTACAAGTTATTAGGTGAGTTGTACGGTGTAAACATATATGTTGAAGTAAGTCATGCAGAGTTCAATGAGATTTTGGAGAAAATTTTGAATTAAATAATTTTCCCCATAAGGAATAACACATTAAAACCAATACTAAAACTAAATCAACATGTTATTAGATGATACATTGCAATTTATGTCCTGGTATGTTAATAAAATATTTTAATAATGTACTTTAAAAATTTTAAATGTACTTTTCGATAGAAGAGAATATTTGTAGTTCAGAGTTGAATTGGTGCTCTCTGCGCTTGGTTTTTTTCTTGCAGATGTTTCATTACCAAACTAGGTAATGTTATCAGTTCTAAATGTGGTTTGCTTTTATGATTCAGAAATGTATGTGTGTACAACAACATCAACAAAAGACCCAGAAAAGAAGCAGAATTTGAAGACAAATTTGAAATATGCCAGGCCTCATTCTTAAATGCCCTGCTTTCAGATTTACAGTATATTTTTCTTTACTCTTATTACCATTCCCTTTCTGTCGTTTAGTAATAATTAACAAATCTATTAAACGTGGTTAACTCTCATTGTTTTTATACCTCCCTATATTTTTCCTTGTCATCTATTTTAGCGATACAAAAACTGCTGGATAATATTTTTTTTCTTCTACATTGCCTTCCAGTTAGTAGGTGAACCTAAGAACTGTTGGCCTTTTCTGTAGCTGTATGAACTATTCATCTGTGGAAATTTATGAATATTAGAGACAGTTTTGAAAGCAAACTATTTTATTTGTAGATTTGATTGTGCTTTTTAAAAACTCAGTTGATTAATAAACTTTTAATTATATAAATAAATAAGCTCTGATGTACAAATGTATAGAAAAATAAGTTCTTGATTAGATCATTTTTTAAAAAAATAATGTACATGTATTGAAATTCATTCTTTATTCGTTGATTACAGAATTAAAAGTTTTATTGAGTTTTACATTTATAACTAGAAGTAATTAGAAGCCACTGAGTTTTTAATGACTTTTACAAATAGCTTTGTGTGATTAAATCCAGAACAATGTAACAATGAATTTAGACCTGGAGATGAAGGGTTAATGGTATCAAATGTTTATCCAGTGTCAGAAATATCAAATGCCTACCGGAATAGTAATAATCAATTATGCCTAGTGAAGGTACCAGTAAACTGTATTCCTTTTATATCTAGAATATACAGAATATATCATGAATATCAACATGTAGTTGATGGAGACATATTTTATATTTTGGTTTTATTCTAAAATATCTATAGTTAACTGATCATCCCAAATCTATCTTTCAGCTGCTCTTATTTGTGGTAACAGAAACAATTGTGCCCAGTTTTCCAATAATCTTGATTGGTTGATTAGTAAATTGGACAGACTAGAGTCTTCTTCAGGTGAGATATACCAGGCTACTTTTCCATAACCTAAAAAAGAGGCTGTTAACTCTAATTATAGTTTTTCATTCAAGAATTCCCCATACTATCCATCCTGTTTTCAAGGAACAGTTATCTGACACATTAATTCCTGTAATGATATAATGCATTGAGGTACCCTGTTTTGCTGAAAATAAAACCTCCCTGGATAATAAGCCCAATTGGGTTTTTAGCACATGTGCTAAAATAAGCCCTCCCTCAAAATATTGCAACATAGCAGGAGCCATGAGGTGACCACGCTCACCGCCTCCTGCACTTAAAAAATAATATCTGTCTTATTTTGGGGGGAACATGGTATTTACAATGCAATGCTATTTAGATTCTATCACAACTTTTCAAATATAAGATGTTTTTACTGATTCGTAGAAGAGATTAACACATTTCTTGAAATAATAAGAAAAAAGTTATTGAAGCAACTATATGGGGAAAAATATTGTGGTAATTTAGATCCAGACATAAACTGAACAGAAACTCTTAAGAATGAATGAAAGTCTACTGCTAGATTTAGCTTAAGGGCTAAGGGATTTATGTTTCTAAAGATAGCTTCCTTTCCAGTTCAGTTGTCCCTTAATTTGTTATCTGTCCTCAGATAAAAATACCGTAAAAGAGAAATCCACATCTAAGTCATTTTGCTTTCTCGAAGCTGGCTGCCTATTTCAGGCATCTTCAATTTTTAAATTTTAAGCATTTTTAAAGAGCTTAAAGAAGGATTTTTTTCTTTCATTTATATTTGTTTCAGTGCTCAAATTACCATATACAGTATGTTATAGTTTCTACCCCTGAAACTCAAAGTAATCTCTTTGTCCCTGGCATTCAAACAGGTATTTTAGAAGTGTTGCGCTGTATCTTGATTGAAAGCCCAGAAGCTTTAAATTTGATAGATGAAGGCCATATAAAATCCATCATCTCCCTGCTGGATAAGCATGGACGCAACCATAAGGTATGCTTTAGAAATGCAAGATGCATCTTTACTCTACTAATCTATAAATAAAACAAAAATTGTTATAACACCTGTAAATCATATTAAAATAGACAAGTATATTGTTATAAAAACCTGCTCTTTTGCCACAAAACAAGTCTGAACATTTAAATAGAAAGATTTTTTTTTCTTTGTTTAGATTCTCAGGAGCAATTTCTTTTTGATTGTGGAAATATAAGTAACAAATTGGTTTGCTCTATGTAAACTATCTTTAAAATGCCATATATAATCCAGACAGAGTTATGTAGATGTTATATTGTATTGTGCTCTTATTTTATGAGGTTTTACATGAGTTGCTCCGCATTCCATCCCATGAAGAGGAGAATTTGTCTATTTTTATATCCTGTGTGATGTTTTTATATGTTGACAGCTAGAAGGCAGTACAAGATAGTTTTGCTCTGCTTGGAGTCAACAGGTATGACTAAATATGTACCTGAGAAGATCCTGTAGTCCTCTGGAATGTGTACATTCCTATAGAAATAAATCTCATTTCCAGGAAGTAGCCAAAAATGTAAAAGATATTTCACATCTCTTTCAAATTTTAGACAACTAGAGCATTGGTTATCTTGGATGCCAGTGGCATCTATGCCAATAAGCTATTTAAAGGTAAAGGTTCCTCTGGCACATATGTGCTAGTTGTTCCTGGCTCTAGGGGGCAGTGATCATCTCCGTTTCAAAGCTGAAGATGCAGCACTGTCCGAAGACATCTCTGCGATCATGTGGCTGACATGACTAAATGCCGAAGGAGCACAGAATGCTGTTACCTTCCCATCAAAAGTGGTCCCTATTTTTCTACTTGCAGTTTTTATGCACTTTTGAACTGCTAGATTGGCAGAAGCTGGGACAAGTAATGGGAGCTCAGTCCTGCTAGCGACTCAAACCACCAAACTTCTAACCTTTCTGATTGACAAGCTGAGCATCTTAAAGCAGATGGATTTCAAACATCTCATGTATAAATACATTTTTAAGAGTTATTGTGCCTCTACTGGCCATACTTATAGAAGCTCATATTATTGGACAGGGACAGCATAATCCTGTGTATTTTACTCAGTCCCAATGAAATCACCAGGGCTTGGTCCCCAGATAGGTCCATATGGAAACCGTCTGAATGATGGAACAGAATCTGAAGAAATGCAATGGAGACTTCTGAAGAAATATGCTTATATTTAAGAAAGGAAAAATGTTTTACAGGGTTATTTGTTTTGAGACGAAATGGAAGCAATAGCTTTAAGGCTCAACTCTGCTATTTGTCTTGGCATTTAAAAGGATCTCTTCTACAGTGCTGTTTCAGACAAGCTGTGCTCAAATATTTGGGTAAACAAGTGAGAGCCAAAACTTTCCTTACTAACTCTTAAGCAGAAACTCTCATCAAGCATTTCAGTGAATGCTTGTGAAAGGGCTTGCGGGCAGGACCTGTTCTCATCTTTTCACCAATTTAAGCCCTGCATATTCAAACCTATTCTATTCATTGGGCAATGCCTTTCTGTCCTTCCTTTGTTCATTTTTCCTTCCTTCCATCTTATTTTACATTATTGACTGAACTGTTTATTATTCACTGGTGAAAAAAAAATCCTTTGGTTCTCACATCTATTCTAGCTCCCACTCTATGTTTCCTTTCTTTAAAAATCCTGAAGTTGTTCTCTCTTAACTAGAGACCTGTGTTGCTCATCATAATCCTTGTGGTTCCATTCAATCAGGATGTTGATCTGGTCCTGCCACTGAGACAGCGCTCTGTGAATTGTTGCATAATGTACAGTATCTATTGACTGTGCTGCAACTCTTAGATAATCAGCTGTGTTTAATATTCATAACCATCAAATACTTTCATCCTGATTATTGAATTGTTGGGGATTATTGATGCATTTTCCTCTAGTTTTTGTCTTTTTTATCTCCTTTTCCTGTTTCCTTTCAAAAATTTTGTTATTGTAAATTTCCCTTTACAGTTGATATTGTTCAAGGTTCACTCCTGGGTTATGTTCCCTTTATGCTTTATACCCCTCTTTCGAGTGACTTAATATTAGAGTTGGTTTTTGATATCATATCTACTCTGATCATACCCAAATGTACTGACATTCTTCCAAGATTGATTCAGTGACATAGAATTCCAGTGGGCATTTTTTTAACAGCAAATTTCATCTTGGATGATTGCCCATTATCTTGAGCTCAGACAAAACAGAGCTCTTAGTGTTTTGCAAAAAACAAATTCCATCTGTCTCCAGGGCTATGAGATTGCCTCCATATCAGTTGCCAGGAATTTGTGCCTGCAGGTGGATAATAAATTGTCCTGCAGTCATTCATTGCACCCACTGTGAAGATCTGCCATTTTCAACTGTAGAATATTTGCTGTACTTTCCAATTCTTGACACCCGATGCAGCAAAGCTTCTCATTCATGCTCTGATAGTGTCATGCATCGATTATTGCAACACCTTAGTGGAAGGCCTCCCTGCCTACTCTTGCTTCATTGTCCTGGGTTCAAATTACTATAGTCTGGATTTTTGTAATTTTCCCCCCCTCTCATGTCTCTATGCACCACATAGTCTATATAGGGCCAGATGCACTATACAAACTTAATTTTGGCTTTTGGGGTATTGATCCCTACTTCATTGTTGAGAAGGCACAGCCCCACAAAATAGATTATTTGGTATCCTTGGCATTTTGGCTGTGTCCACTACTCTGACAGTAAATTTAAGGTTGAGAGCCTTTCAAGATGTAGCTTCACAGCTTTAGAATCAGCTCCTTACCCTGTGATTTATGGATGATCTTCTAGTTTTAATGGTATGGAGAAATGTTTGATGTGGAGGAAAAGATACAGGGTCAGAAGGATCTGGACAGGCTTTGATAATAGGCTTCTCAGAATGTCATGCTTTACATTGTTTAATTTTACCTAATTCAATTAATTTAATTTATTGCAAATACTATACTTGTGTCAGGGTTCCAAGTAGCAATTCCAACGAAAGATGACTCCGAGGCTTGAAGTTCCTAAAAGTTCCATTTTACTAAAGAGGTCATATTTCCACATCTGGGAAAACCCGAATCTGAAAGTTCCAGGTTTTCCCCACCCAAAAGAAAGTCAAAGATCCATCCCCTGCACCCACAAGTCCATCACATGGTCCAATCAATTCACCGTCCCAACTGGAGATAACCCCCAGTTACTCCCATCCAGGTGCAGGCCGAATGCCCTTGACTCCCTGAGAAAGAAATGTTGTTATGGGTAATCCTCCACCACTCCTGTAATCCGCCATCCCATTTTCCCAGGCACTAAATGTGGCAGCCCTAAAGCTCCAATGGAAAAGATGGCTTCCAGGGCTGACAACTTGCTTGGAATTCTATTCTTTAGAACTGAACTACCAATATCTATAGTATGTCAGTTTTGTACTTTTTTAAAATTTTCATTAAATAATATTCCTTTATTTTTATTCCAATCTGGAACAATAGTAAGAGTAAGTATAAGAATAATGAGAATAGATATGCCTGTTCCAAGTGCTTGAAAAGCAATAGGAAGACAAAAATGCCAAATATCTGAACGACTGTACAATGAACCATAATAATGCTATTAGATTTCTAGCTAGATGTAATTAGCAGTGAAATTAAAACTCCTTGAAACTAGCGTTGTATTATGCTGTGGATAGTTCTAAGACTCACTTCTATGAATTTTTCTAGGTTCTTGATGTCCTGTGCTCTCTTTGTCTCTGTAATGGTGTAGCAGTGCGTGCTAATCAGAACTTAATATGTGACAATCTTCTTCCTCGAAGAGATCTGCTCTTGCAAACACGGCTGGTGAATGATGTGACAAGGTATCATTATATATCAATTATGTTTATTAAAATATTTCATCTCTGTAACAGGATCAGTCACAACTGATATGCTGTGTGAGGATACATAGCAGTTCTTTGTCTGTTTTGTTGGATCTGTGATTTTGTCAGTGATTTTATTTATGCATTGCATCACATTCCCTCTTTGACCTGTCAGTAAAATTGAGTTATAGGAGAAAGTCTTGAACACATAACCGCTGAATGTCCTAGAAGTAAAGTGTTATACTCATGAATTATTATTTAGAAGGATAATTTGGATATTGACTTAACCCTTATATACTAGATCGTTTGAAAACAATGTTCGATGACTACTACTGTTGATATATTAACTATATTAACTATGGTTAGCATGATATTGAGGTATACATGAATATTTATATTTATTTTTCAAATTTAGGGACTGCCTATCTCACTCTCAGTTTATAACTTTATAAGCATAAAAACAATATAATAATATAATCAAATATATAAATAAAATGGGAGCTAACTTCCATGTTACCCTGAAAACATGACAGGGTTTTATTTTATTTTGACCCCTGAAATGTGCTTGGCCTTATTTTTGGGCAGATCTTGTTATTTTTTAGGTGCAGGAGGTGGCAAACATGATCACCTCATGGCTGCTGCTGTGTTGCAATATTTTCAGGGATGGCTTATTTTTTGGGGAACACATATTTTAGTGCATGCGCTCAAAAGCCCAATTGGGCTTATTATCTGGGGAGGTCTTCAGGGAAAAAGGATACCTCAATGCATTATTAATTATAGGAATTAATGAGTCAGGTTAAAAAAACAAAGATAGAATGAGTTAAAAGGCAGAGGGACCACCTTCCAGCAGTGGCGTAGCGTGGGTTGTCAGCACCCGGGGCAAGGCAAGTAATTTGCGCCCCCTAACCCGTGGATCAAAAGAGGTCAAAAGAGGATGGGGGCTTTTTTTGTTTGTTTGTTTGTTAAAGCCCCGGGTGGGTCGTGGGCATGACACACCTCAGAGGCTTGCTCTTTTCTGGCTTCCCCCTTTCCCTGCAGAGAAGTGCAAAACTAGACCAAGCCTCGCCTAAGAGACGTTGCTGGGAACCCGCCAACCCCCGGACGCCCTCTTCTTCACCCGCCCTTTTCCCCGAGCTGCGAAGACTCCCCTCAGCCATTCAAGGCCTAATTTAACCTCGCTAGAGAGACCTAGGAAGACCGGGAAAGGGGAGGGGGGGCGTCTGAATCCCTGCTGCAGGCCTTGCTATTCTAAATTAACCCCTCCCCTCCTCCTCGGGCAGCCCTGAGGAGAGCGGCGGCAGAGTGGGGAAAGCGCGAGCGAGTGAGCGAGCGAGCAAACGGGCGAGCAGGCGAGAGGGGCTGTGGAAAGGAGGGGAGGAGGCGGGGGGTTACCTGCAGCGCCCCGGGGAGCTTGCTGCTTTCTCCTCGGCATGCTGGTGTTGCCGCCGTCTCTTCAGCCGCCCTCCTCCTCCCCCTCCCCCCTCAGCCACCGCTGGAGAGTTTTCGCACGGGACTCTTCCAATCCCCACTCTTTTCATGCAGAAACAAACAAGACACACAAGACTAACAAAAATGGGGGGGGTGGGAGGAAGGGATGGGGAAAGGGAGCAGCAGCCCAAGGGTTTCTTCTGCCACTTCCAAGGCCGCTTGGGGGGAGCCGGCGGGAGGGGCGGGGGATCCCAGCCCCTCCTCATTCCCTCCCACTTGGGGAAGGGAGCCCATCCAAATCGAGGGGGAAAGATTTGCGCTTTGAAACAGCGGAAAAACTTCCTTCTGCCTCCCCCTCCCCAATTTATCTCTTCTTTCCTCTCTTTCTTCTTCTTTCTCTTTCTCTCTCTCTCTCTCTTTGCCAACGGGCGCCCACCTCCTCTTCCCCCCCCCTCCCCGTGCCGCCTCCTCCTCCTCCTCCTCTTTTCCCTCCCTCCTTCCCCCCACTCTCCCATAGCTTTGGCGTGCTCGCTGCGTCGGGAAGGAAAGGAAAGGCGCTCCTTGCAACAATTTGGATTTTTTTGCGTTTTGCTTTTCATTGTCCCCCCCCCCCAAAGCCAAAACTGTTGCAAAAGAAGCTCTGACAGCTCCGAGCCCAGCGCCATCCGTCGAGCCGCGCCGGGGATCAAACGCGGGTTTTGAAGTGTTTAAATGTATTATTCATGCCGCCCAAGAGATGCCATCTAGGGGACTTTTTGGATTGGGCAGGGGGCTGCCCGAGCACGCCCCCCCAGATGTTGCGCCCGGTGCGGCCGGCACCCCCTGCACCCCCCACGCTACGCCTCTGCCTTCCAGACACTGGCCATTTCCATGATTGAATCCCATTCTTCAAGCTCCAAGTGAGTTAGCCGAGCCCAATTTTGAAAGGCCAAGAGACTCGGTTTTTATTTTAAAAGGGAAAATAGTTCATAGGTGGGGACAAGAGTAGAGAAAGCTTTCTTTCGGAATCCCAAAACCATGGTATATAGTATTTTATTGCTGTGTGTTTGATATGCTTTTCATTCTCTTCTTTTCTAGCATAAGGCCAAACATATTTCTTGGAATTGCTGAGGGCTCGGCCCAATATAAGAAATGGTATTTTGAATTAATCATTGATCAGGTGGAACCATTTCTGACTGCAGAACCTACACATTTACGGGTTGGATGGGCCTCAACATCAGGCTATGCTCCTTATCCTGGCGGTGGGGAAGGATGGGGAGGAAATGGTGTTGGTGATGACCTGTACTCCTATGGCTTTGATGGCCTTCATCTGTGGTCTGGTAAGAACTGATTTAAAATGTGAACTACCGCAAATCATATGAAGGTTTGCAAAGTAGAATTGTTTTCTTTTTCTTTTTAAGGAATTTTTTTTTGCCTCTTTAAAAGAATAATTTTCTCTCTCTTAATAGTCACAGTTCAAAATTCAGTATCTATAAAGCTGAATTACACTTGGGGGGAGAATTAATACTTTATATTTGTTTTGTGTCCCTTATTCATTTGTTTGTTTATTTTGTTTGGTTTTATTTGGGAACTATAATGTTTATTTTGTTGGCTTTGTTTAGGAGCTATACTTAGAATCCAATGAACAGTAATCATGCACAAATCCAGTTTAAATTCTTGTGGATTGCACACCAAAAAAAATTTTGTTTTGCTAAATCCAACAGAACTGAAAATTCATACTATTGACAATTAAATAATGGAAAGACAAAAATGAGGGGTTTTTGCAGCTTGCACTGGATACTGCCTGCCTATGGAATTCAAAAATAATTCCATTGATAATTAAAAGGAATGACATGTGAATTTGCATTTAATTATAACCTACGTTATCCTCCTGCAACCATATGATTTCTATGTTTTTCTTTAAAGTATTCATTTCTGTATGCCTAGAATTGTACTATAAAATTAGGAGAATGCCATTTAAAAGATAATTGCATCCTGATCTGTAAAAAAATTTGGTTGTCTGTAAATTGGAATAATATTCCAATTTCTAAATATTTTTCACTTGCAAAAAAATGTGGAAAAAATGATTTTAAATGTCATGGAAATTTCTTCCCCAGCCTTTCTTAGATCACTTTTCCTTATGATTCTTTGCTTATTAGGTCGAATATCCAGGGCTGTTGCATCTGTGAATCAGCATTTATTAGCATCTGATGATGTGGTCAGCTGTTGCTTGGATTTAGGGGCACCCAGCATTTCTTTCCGTATTAATGGACAACCAGTGCAAGGAATGTTTGAAAACTTCAATACTGATGGACTTTTTTTCCCTGTGGTGAGCTTCTCAGCTGGTGTCAAGTAAGGAAGATTTTGCTTTCATATCAGTCCCAAATAGTTGTATTGAATATTGTTTAGTAGGTTAATGTACTACTCTAAGGTAGTTTACAGTTATCAATCATTATCAGAAAATCCAAGGTTCTTTTAAAAAAAAGAAATCAGTATATGGAGAATGAAAGAGAATTTTGACACTGCCTATTTTTAGGTTGGATTCTCCCAAATCTTATACTAAATGAACCCATTATGAACTGTTGGGGTTTTTTCATGATCTATGTGAAATTATTCACTCCCTCTTACATATCACTGGAGAAATGCTTGAAGATAATACTATTTTTCTTTGATGAAAGGTCAAGTTCTCTTCTGACATACAAAGATTAAACAAACCATGATACACTGGTATGGCATGTGATTTATTGTACCTTTTCTATATTCTTCCCTTAAACAATAACATTCCCTTTAACTTTACTTTACTTTACTTTTATTAAATTTGTATACCGCCCTTCTCCCTTGCGGGACTCAGGGCGGTGAACAGGCATAATAAAACAGTAAAACATCCCCTATTATTCAGCAATATGCTATAATAACAGTAATTGAAAATTATATTGGATAGTTTGTTCCAATTTTATTTTCTAGTAGTTGATAACCCGGCGTTGCCTGGGTATTTATTTATGCTATTTATTTATTTATTCCAGAGTTATACTGGAGCATACACACACACACACACCTGCACACCCCAAGGGGTGTTAGGGGTATGTATTTATTCTCAGAGAGTAAGTCATCTGTGTACCAAGTCATTTCAGCAGCCCAGGCATTCCAGAGTTATGCTGGAACATACACACACAGACACCCCCCCCAAGGGGTATTAGGGATGCCTTACCCCCACAGTATTTGTTTCCAGAGAGTAAGTCATCTGTGTACCAAGTTTGTTTTAAATTGCTTGAGCCATTCCAGAGTTATGCTGGAACATACATACACTCACACACACACAGCCATTAATATATGCTACGTTTGTGCTGAGACAATGACAATGGAAGACAACGAAAAAATAGCTTTCTGCTTGGATGGCTCCTAGGGTGAGCCGAAAGACAGATAAGGGAAGCAGCATGCTCCCCCCCCCCCAATACCAGGGTGTTATGGCATTATATATATATAATTTTTTGTAGTTTTAGGGACAGTTTGCTTTAACAAAAGTAAACTTTGGTGACCTGCTAAGCCCAGAAAATGCCTCTTAGATATCATTATAAGAGTCGTGGTGGTGCAATGGTTAGAATTCGGTATTGCAGGCTATTTCTGCTGACTGCCGACTGACAGCTGTTCAACAGTTCTTGTTTCTCCAGGCTCAGGGTTGACTCATCCTTCCATCCTTCCGTGGTGGGTAAAATGAGGACCCAGATTGTTGGGGAAAATATGCTGACTCTATAAATCGATTAGAGAAGGCTGTAAGTGGTATATAAATCTAAGTGCTATTGTTATTCTCTTCAGTCTAGGTGGCTTCTTAAAGAGGTAGCCACGTAGTCTAAGGCACTTTTTTTTTTACTCCATCTCATGGTTTCTCACAAGACATGTTTATTATATCATTGGATAGAGAATGCAAATAATAGACGTTTTGCTCCTTAGAAAAAACTGAGTTCAAAAGGAAATGTTTGGAGAAGGAATAAAGTTCAGGACAAACTGGATTCAAAGGGGAAAAGGTGATTTGGTAGGTGCATAGGTGTGCATGTCAAGCAAAAACAAAGTCCAGTTGCTTTTTGAAAAAGAACTTTTGAGACAATGTTCATGCCACACGTTGGCAAAAGCTGGGGTACTCTCCTTTTCTTGGGATTGCATGGCAGCAGTCACATAATCCCATAAAACACTACCTTGGTTTGGTAATAGTTGTAATATATGTATCCTGAAACCAATTTCTTTTTCTCTTTAAATATAGATCATTGCCCGATCCTAAAGCCTAGCTATTTAATGTTCATTCCGGCACCTAATATATTTAGGTAGCAAATATCCCATTTATCTGTAGGGTGGTTAAGTGTTTATATAGACTGTCATTGACTTTCTGTGATAGAAATATTCTTGAGGAAAATTTATTTCTGTGTTACTAAACCTAGTGAATGCCTAGCTCATTTCTCAACAAAATGTCATTTGTCTGAATAACCTCCATGACAAAAATTCCAGTATTATTTTTGAAATCAGATTTACTCTGATAAGGATATTCACTAAGGAGTTATTTTAAGCAATTGACTTCCAACATAAAGGATGCATTCCTAAAACCTTTACTGGAAGAATACTATTATGATCTCCAGAGAAATAGTTGTTGCTTTGTCCAAGCTGCAGCAAAATGACACCTTAAAGATTAATCTCTTTATTAGTGTATAAGCTTCTGTAGCTTATATGTTCATGCATCTCATATTATATTATATAAAATATATACCTTAATAAACGTTTTTATCATCAACGTGCCATAGAATATTTTATTATTGCTTTTGCTAATAATAAACCGAGTAAAATAAACCCAACCATAGCTTAAACTTAGAAGCATTCCTTTGATGTATGATTTCACAGTTTCGGCAGAAATTGCAAATAGATTTGCAATTACCGTATTTATCGGCGTATAACACGCACCGGCGTATAACACGCACCTTCATTTTAAGAGGGAAATTTCAGGAAAAAAAATTAAATTTCAAATAAAGAACTTTGAAGCAAAATAAGGGTAGCTCAGAACTTTTTTTTATTAATATTATTACCACTTATAAGGTAAATAATGTAAAAGGAAAATGTGGTGAAACTCACTTAACGATGGCCTTGGTTAGCAACCAAACTTTTAGGCTCAATTGTGGTCATAAGTTCTTTCTTTCTCTCTCTCTCTTTCCTCCTTCCCCCCTCTCACTCACTTAATCACTCTATCTATCTGTCTCTCCCTCCCTCTCTCTGTGTGTGTCACTCACTCTGATTCTCTCCCTCCCTCTCTCTGTCTCTGTATGCCTCTCTCTTCCTCTTTCCCCCTGTCTGTCTCCGATTCATTCTCTATCTGTGTCTCTCTCCGTCTCTCTCCCTCCCTCTCTTTCTCTCTGTCTCTGTCTTTCCCTCCCTTCCCCTCTGTCTCTCTCTGTGTATGTCAGTCACTCCCTCTCTTCCCTCTCCCCCCGCCCCAACCGGGGAAGCAGCAGAAGGGCCGGCATGCCAGAGGTTACGGACGCCTCCTCCCACAGCGGGCCAGGTGGCCCGGCAGGGGCGTCAGGCAGAGAAGCCGCGAGAAGCCGCGCGTATCTCCGCCGGCTTCCTCCGACAGGGAGGAGAAACGTGTGCTGTGGTGGCTGTCAGAGGGTGCCGGGGGAGATGCGCGGGGCTTCCCTGCCCGATGCCCCTGCCGGGCGCAAGGCTCTGGGAAGGGCAGAGAAGCCGCGCGAAAGGCAGAGAAGCCGCGCGAAAGGCAGAGAAGCCGCGCGTATCTCCGCCGGCTTCCTCCGACAGGGAGGAGAAACGTGTGCTGTGGTGGCTGTCAGAGAGAGCCGGGGGAGATGCGCGCGGCTTCCCTGCCCGATGCCCCTGCCGGGCGCAAGGCTCTGGGAAGGGCAGAGAAGCCGCGCGAAAGGCAGAGAAGCCGCGCGAAAGGCAGAGAAGCCGCGCGTATCTCCGCCGGCCGCGCGAAAGGCAGAGAAGCCGCGCGTATCTCCGCCGGCTTCCTCCGACAGGGAGGAGAAACGTGTGCTGTGGTGGCTGTCAGAGAGAGCCGGGGGAGATGCGCGCGGCTTCCCTGCCCGATGCCCCTGCCGGGCGCAAGGTTCTGGGAAGGGCAGAGAAGCCGCGCGAAAGGCAGAGAAGCCGCGCGAAAGGCAGAGAAGCCGCGCGTATCTCCGCCGGCTTCCTCCGACAGGGAGGAGAAACGTGTGCTGTGGTGGCTGTCAGAGGGAGCCGGGGGAGATGCGCGCGGCTTCCCTGCCCGATGCCCCCTCTTTGGCCCTTCCCCCCGCCCGTTCGCTCGCTCCAGGGGGCTGTGGCTCCGGCGCAGCCACAGCCCCGGGCATTCCGCCCGCCCGTTTGCTCGAGGGGGCTGTGGAGCCGCGCGTACAGGGAGGCGGGCGCCCGGTGCCCGGACGGGTCCGGCGCAGCTCCCCGACATGCCGGGCCCTCTGCTGCCGACCACTGTAAAAACATGGCTTCGGCGTATAACACGCATACATCATTTGCCCCCTATTTTCAGGGGGGAAAAGTGCGTGTTATACGCCGATAAATACGGTATGTGACTGAAATTAATGGAAATTATATGTTCATTAAATTATAACTTAAACTTGTAAAAATCTGCTTAACTGGCAGATAAAATATGACTCCATATTGGAGATTGGCAGAATACTAAAAAAGATTTGGAAAATATCTCCAGGGAATCTTAAGACAGCCCCTTTGCTATTCAGCCATTAGTTGGGTTTTTCAATGGCATTTTGCTTTCTATTGATCTATACATTTTGTTTACCATACATAAAAATTGCAGTGATTGTTGGGAAGGTATAGGTTTTGTGTTTCTGGAAAAGCATTTAAGCTTAGGTAGATAAATGGACTGTGTGCTGAAAAATAAAGTGAAAGAATCTAGCAGATACATCAATCTCATGTGCTGAAAGAAAATATAACAGTCTAGATGTGTTGACATGAAAAGTCAACATCTCGGAGATAAATGCCTTCTGTCTTTTATAATTGAACAGGTGGTGTGTTAAATAGTGATGCTGGAGGGCTCCTCTATCTAAGACTCAACGTACTGTTTCAGGAAAAATATACATATGTTTGACATGAAATATCCTCTAGAAATGTCCTCACATCTGTTCAGGCAGTTAGCAAACAAGCCTAATAAGATGTGTTGAAGTGAGTGTTCTGATCATTTGTGTCATTTCTAGTAGTAAACAGACACTTTTGTTAAACATTATTATAAATACAGTATTTGCATAATTGTGCTTTGTAGTCTTGTGCTTCTCTAATGAACGCATAGTTTGCAAGATAATATTAATTTCAATATATATTTATTTTATGCATTTTACATTGTGAATGAATAACAGAATTAGGAGGTTTATTATGGAAATCATAATATATTTTAATTTTCTGGAAATCTCATTATAAATAATATTCTTTTAAAAAGTTACTGTATCAGAAACAACAACAGAATTTTCTGAGTATCTAATTCTCATGTATATTTTAGTATTACTAAAGTCTTTACTTTCTCTAATTCAAGAAAGTGCCCCACATATTTTAACTCTTGCTCAACATACACTATTACTTTTACAAAGAATGTGTGGCACATAACATAGTAATTAATTATTTCACCGTGTTAGTGAACCTATGGCACGCATGCCAGAGGTGGCAGACAGCACCTTCTCTGATGGCACACAAGCCATCACCTCAGTTCAGTTCTGCTGCACATGCGCCTCCTACTGGCCAGCTAGTCTTTGGCTCTCTGTCATGCATGGACGTGGTGGGACATGTTCAGGGGGAATGCACACATGTGTGGGGGGTGCAGGGCAAGCAGGAGGCTTCACATGCATACATGGGGCTGCGTGCAAGGGGCGGGGTGCACACGCCCGGAGTTGAGGTGCATGCGCAAGCTGCGCATGTATTGCACTTTGGGGTTTGGGGCATGCATGCATTTGTGGGTGTGCCCACTTTGGGAACTCGATCCAGAAAAGGTTAGCCATCACTGTTCTATTGTATCATATAAGCTGTACACTTTAGCAGACCTGTGGAATGAAATTCTGAGAAGGGAGTCCATGTGTTAATAAAATTCTTCATGGGCTTGGATGCAGAGGATGATTCTTGAGATCATATTTTAGGTTAAATTAATCATGGGTGAAACATATTAAATATTTAAATACAAAGCAGAAAAATCCTAATCTTGAATACATGCAATGACGTGCAATCAGGTGAGGCAAGTGAGGCACAGCCTCACCGCTCTCATCATGAAAAGAAAAGAAAATGTAAAAGGAAAAAGCTGAGCTAGTTGCTGCCTCACCATGGATGACTCTGCTTAACTGTTTAAAAAAGCCTCTAAAAAAGGCACCCTCTACTATGAGGCAGGAGAACTGCGTGCCTCACCTAGTCTAACTTTTTAGGCGTTTTATAATCACTATGTGTGGAACGTGTTTCTTGTGCTGAGCAATCATAAAATGCCTAAAAATTCATACTATGTGAGGCATGCAGTTCTCCTGCCTCATAGTAGAGGGCGCTTGTTTGGGCGGGGCTTCTTTAGAGGACCCAAGACAAGAGCAGAGTTGAAGTCCTCTCTGAAGCAGCTGGAAAAGGTACGTGTGGGTCGGAGGGAGCGGGCAGAATTCAAACCATCCTCCTGGTGCTGTGCAGGGCTTTGGGCAAAGGCTGGAGGGAAGGACCCTGACTCGCTTGTGCTCTCCCTCCCAAGTGTAGTTTGATTGCAGGCAGAGCTATGTTGCCTTTTCAAACCTGTAATCAGTGAAGCTATTTTTACATAGTGGATCCTTCCGGGGCTGGGGAAAAGTGTGTATGCTACAGCATGGCCCTTTGCCTGGCTTCCTGCCTCCTCCTGTGGTCTCCTCGCTGGTGCTCTCCCTCCCAAGTGTAGTGACTTCCTCCCTAAGTCCCCATCCATTTCTCGCTCTCACACACACACAGCTGGATAAAACTATGTAAAAATCCAGCCCAGCTTCACTGATTACAAGTTTGAAAAGGCAATGTGGCTCCGCCTTCAATCAAACTACACTAGAGGAGGGAAAGCCCAAGTGAACACTGAGAAGATCAAAGGAAGAGGCAGGAAGCCAGGCAAAGAGCCATGCTGTAGCACACACACTTTTCCCAGCCTTTTTCTTTTGGAAGGCTCGGATCAGCTCCCCTCTGGCTTCACTGCCTCTCCCCCCACCCCAGCCTGCCAGCAGGAGGTGAGTGGGTGGGCTTTATTGTGTTCCAGGCATCCCCCCTCTATTCAGCAGGCTGTATTTGCAATGGTGGAGGTGTTTGGGGAAGGCAGCAGGGAAATGGGTGATGGTGGTGGCGGCAGAGGAGCTGCTTTCAAGCCATTCGAAAAGATATCCAATCCAACGTGTGTGTGTGTGTGTGTTTGAGAGAGAGAGAAAGAGGGGAGGAGGTAGGAGAGATAGTCCAATCCAACTTGTGTGTGTGTGTGTGTGTGTGTGTGTGTGTGTGTGTGTGTGTTTAAGAGAGAGGGGAGGGAGGGAGGAGGGGGAAGGGAGAAGAAAAATAAAATAAAAGAAGGAAACTTCTTTCGCAGAGGAGAAAAACAAATGCTGTTGCTTTAAATCGGAACTGAGCATGCCTGGCTGTGGAATTCTGGGAGTTGAAGTCCAGAAGTCTAAAAAAATTTGAAATCCACCACTGTGTCACTGCCTCACCAGCCATAAACCTCACTGCACATCACTGAATACACGTTTACCTTATCTCTATTCAGGTTATCAGCCTTGATAGACAATGAGAATGTCTGAAAATGTAGTGAAGGTTTGTCAAAAAAACTATTGGCCAGTCAAAAATCATGATCTTGATAAGATGAAGACTTCATGATGAACCCCCATTTGAAAACAATATTTAAAAGCCAAAGAGGAAGATTTTCTGAGTTTCCGAGAGTCTGATAATGTCAGCAGGTTTGCTTTGGTGGGACACACATTTTTATCCCTCCAACAATCCATACAAATAAATAGAATTCTTCTGAATAGTTTTTTTTGACTCCTATCTGGTTAAGCTAGTATCTGGGCATTCCCAAAATGCCTGGTCCTCTCCTTCTAGCCTGCCTGATCCAACGAGGCTCTAAATGCTGCCTTGACCTATGTCAACTCTCACTTACCATAAACTGATGAGATTTCATGGAAATACCCAAGCCTTCAACATTTACAGCTTTTGTTTTTCCTGACTGTCTGTGTGTTTTCATCTTAGTAACAACTTCTTACCTTACCCTCACACTTCATTTTGATTGTGACAGCAGTATTTATGCTATGAAGGCAAACTTAAAAAGTTATGTATACAAGTTATTTTATCCTACAGGCCGGGACTAATTTACAACTGGAAGGCCAAAGCCACCCTCTACCCCCAGTCTGATATATCTATATGAACTAACTCTCCCACCTTTGATGACAAACTAATTATTTATGAACCATGATTAACTATCTTTGAACCATGCATGATTTTTATGAACTTATGAACTATTTATGAACTTTTAGAGCCGGTCTAGACGTCTCCTGAGTTTAACTTGTACTATATATATTTTAACATCTATTTTAATATTTTAATAACATCTAGAATTTTAATGCCCTGTCTAACAACTCCTCTGACCTTATATTTTATATATATTTATACATATTTATATATATTATATTTATGACATTCACCATGAAGTACTCTAAGGCAGACCTTATTCTACTGCGGGAGTCCCCCTACTCGCAGGTATGGCCCTCCGCGTTAACGAGGGCCCACCTTGATGAGGGATTCTGTAATCAAGAGAGGTGGGCGAGACGCAGTTTTAGGGGTTTTTTAACAAAATTCTTAATTCGGCTTTTAGGGGGTTCCAGGGAGGAGGGGAGGGATAGTCTACAGTTTTAAATGGGGGATTTTAATCTGGTTTTAGCGCAGGTTTCTGTCATTTAATAGGTTTTTAAAATTATATTTGGTACTATTTTGTATATTGTTTTAAATTCCTGTGCGCCGTCCTGGGTCCTCTCGGAGAAGGGCGGGATATAAATTGAATAAAATAAAATAAAAAAAATATCCACAAGCTGAGTTTCAGGTTGCAGTAAGGCAAGTAATTCTCCCAAGTTTTGGGTAGGATAAGGTTAGAATATGATGAAAAGATTGACATTGCATCAGGCAAGTATGGCTGTAGTGCCAGAAGAGAAACAGCTGTAGAAAATCATGAAATATAAGGAACTGTGAAGTAGAAGGACTGTGGCAAACGAAGCAAAGACAGTGCCAATGCTAATAAGTACATTGGGTGCAGTCCAAAACATCTGGAGCATCCCTTGAACACCACTGTGATTGACAAAATCACCATCAATCAATTGCAAAATATAGCTTTACTTCAAACAGCTTACATTCTGCAACAATATCTTTAAACAAACCATTAAACAACATCTGTAAATCTCAGGTCATTAGATGGATAAAAGATGGATAAAAGTGCCATATGGCTCTGTGTGTGTATGTTTTATTTTTTTTTTTATTTTTTTTTTAATTTAAATTTATATCCCGCCCTTCTCCACAGAGGACCCAGGGCGGCGTACAGGAAATTTAAAAACATACCAATACAAAGATAAATATATAATTTAAAATAAATATTAAACAGTCCTATCCTGTACTAAAACCAAATTTAAAATACCCAATTTAAAAACTTCCTAAAAGTCCCCACGGGAGGTTAGGCTAGGCCGGCTTGTTGGAACAAATATGTCTTTAGACATTGGCGGAAGAGGCGGAGGTCGGTGATGGTACGTAATTCAGGGGGTAGGTCATTCTAGAGGGCTGGGCCCGCCACAGAGAAGGCTCTTCCCCTGGGTGTCGCCAGTCGGCATTGTCCAGCCGACGGCACCCTGAGAAGGCCCTCTCTGTGGGAGCGTATCGGTCTAAGGGATGTATGGGGCAGGAGGCGGTCTCGCATATAACTAGGCCCCGAGCCATGGAGCGCTTTAAAGTGTGTGTGTGTGTGTGTGTGTGTGTGTGTGTGTGTGTGTGTGTAACCCTGGAACGTCTCAAGCAATTTCAACTGAACTTGGTACACAGATGACTTACTCTGGAAACAAATACTGTGTACCCCTCCCTTAAATATTTTTTTTTTGTATTTCCATTTCTTTAGAGTGCGTTTCTTAATGGGTGGCCGTCATGGAGAATTCAAGTTTTTACCTCCTACCAGCTATGCCCCTTGCTATGAAGCTTTGCTTCCAAAAGAAAAAATGAAATTGGAACCAGTAAAAGAATATAAGAGAGATTCTGAAGGCGTTAGAGATTTGCTTGGTACTACTCAGTTTCTTTCCCAGGCTAATTTCATTCCTTGTCCAATTGATACCAACCAGGTAAGTTTAATTAAAATATTATGACACATATAATGACCGAACATTTTATTTATCAGGATATTTTTATTTGGTAATAAACCACATTTATATTTTATTATGTTTTATGATCATTCATTGGAAAATATGGAGGATATTGCTGCAAAATTTTATCTTGATAAAAATTTATATATTTTCTTCATAGATTGTTTTGCCTTTCCATCTTGAAAAGATTAGAGACAAGCTGGCTGAAAATATTCATGAACTCTGGGGAATGAATAAAATAGAACTTGGTTGGACCTATGGCAAGGTATAATTATGAAGAATTCTTTGTGAGAAAATCACTCATTGCATAGCTTTATTCAATTACAGAAAACAGATATACTCTTGACACAATAATAGTGAAGGTTGTTTTCTAATTACAAAATTGAAAACCGAATTGTGTCATAGGCGAAAAACTTTATTCGTCTTCCTTTCCCAAATACAAAATTAAGGTGTTATATAAAAAGGAATTCAGCTTAGAGAAAATTAAAATAATAATAGATTTTTTTCTGAAACAGGACAATTCTAATATCTTTGTACTCAGCTAGAGAACCCCTTCAACAGATCTGGAGAATAAGTATTAGTAAATAGCCAAGGGAAAATTGTGGTCATGCAGATATTTTCACTTCATCATATAGTAATACCAATAATCTTTGAAGTGGGAGACCATAATTTATTGTTAGACCATAACAAAAGTCTGTAACTTCCAGGCAGGCCATAAGTGCAGTTTTCAAGGTCTACATAGAATTTTTGGGACATCGCTCTGGAACCACATGAGTTATATTCAGTAGGAACAATAGTCCTACATAGGAGACTACTTGAAAATTCCAGAATTATTGACTTTATTGGAAAATGAAAACATTAGGAGAATGCATAAGATTGACATGAACACTGAATTGATGCATTCTCCATGAGCAAAGTAAAGGCATCTTTTGTCTTCTCTGGAGGCAGAGGAAATTCACACCATTTTTATTTTCCCTGCTTCGTGCTTTTAGTTAAAGCAAACCCATAATCTCCATTCCAAGATGACATTTACTGATTTGCAGTCTCACATTTACTTATTGGCAGTCCTGAGGAATATTTTACAAAACAAGAAGTTGGAGCTTTAATAGCTGAAACATTCAGGAGAGGAAAAATACCCACAATGACAGGATAATAAATAAGTCCAGTTTATGGCTTATGGATTGTTACAGCCATAAATAGAGGTTTACTTGGCAACCTAGATGCCTGATAAAGAAACTTTAGATCAAAACTTTTGCCGCGGTCGCACAAATTCTTCTCCTTCCATGAATTGGGCAAAGTTTTGCTCTTGTTGTTGTTGTGGCCTTCTTTTCCTGAATTGATTAAGTGTCATCAAGTCATTTTCAACTCCTAATGACCACATAGAAAAATTTTCTCCATGATCTTTTCCTAATGCATGCTAATATTATTTTTCAATTTTCAACACCCTAACTCATTTTTGTCACTCCAAATAAGGTTCACTATATCCATCTCTAACAAATCACCATCCCTCACAGCCAGTTCTACATAGTTATTGCTGAGCCAATGTCATTTGCTCAGGGCAGCACAGAAAATGATAGATAGATAGATAGATAGATAGATAGATAGATAGATAGATAGATAGATAGATAGATAGATAGATAGATAGATAGATAGATAGATAGATAGATAGATAATCTTCTCCCTTAAAGTGTCCATTGCATTGTTGCTCCTTCACAGGATTTCAAAGGTTCACACTTAGCCAATTGTCTTAAAGTTGCTTTATAAGTTTTTATGTCAAAAGAAATGCAGAATATTATGAGAAATCAAGGTTTAGTTCTACAAAACATCAGTTATATCTAGACTATACAATAAGTCATAAAATTTATGTGATAAGAACACTCAATTAGAATTTCATATGGCAAGTAATTTTTTTCCCCTTCACATCACTTTTTGAACAACAGCTGGGTAATGTAGGTCACAATCCCACAATTTTCTCCAACACATGGGACATTTATCCATAGCTTGTAGAATAAATATTTTGATGAGTTTTCCAGTGGCCATGCTGACATGATGGGATAATAATCCTGTTTTATAGACATCTGATTGAGGGAAGCTGTTCTGCTTTAAAATTCTAATAGATGACTGTGGTTTATTTGCAGAAAAAAGGGGTCTATTTTTGTTGAGCAGAAGTTGCTCTAAGGTTACTTACAGTCTCTTTCATACGTTGTAGATACGAGATGATAATAAAAGGCAGCATCCGTGTCTGGTGGAATTTTCAAAATTGCCTGAAACAGAGAAGAACTATAATCTGCAAATGTCAACAGAAACTCTAAAGTGAGTCACAAAACAGAAGGAAAACTATTCTGTAAGGTCTATGGAGATTCTCAGTCATCCAGGTCATGGTTGTCCCAAAGGTGCTTTTTCAAGAGGCAACAGGATTTTATTCTGTAAGCTTTAATTCCATAAGAAAGCATTCTGTTTAGTTACTTTTTATGGGATGGCTCCAGATTTAGCCATTGATAGCAATTTGTTAGTCCTGACACATTCATCTTTCTGATTTCAACTGATCAGAATTCATCAGAAAGGGTCTGGAAATTGCATTTAAGGAATGGACCAGAAGGGCACCTGTGTACAAGATAATAGTGGAGGAAGGTTTATTCTCATGGCAGGCTCTCAACTGTCTCTCAACTATCGAGAAGTACCAGGGCTGTAGGCTAGGCAGGAAAGTTGAAAGTATCCTGGAAAAGTACTTTGGTGAACTTCTCTAGTGCTGTTTTCAGAGCACAGCATGGACGTGTCCATGAAATTACAATGGAATGTCCATCAAATTGACCCCAATCTGAAAGAACCTTAACAAATAATCAATACATTTATTCCCCATTAGCATTATTGAAGAGAACAATTGATTTTTTTCTTAATTTTTGAAATGGTAAATTTTATTTTTGTTAGTTTTCTACCCTTTTCTGATCTTAAGGGTTTTTTTCTACATAATATATTATCTGATAAATATTTCCATTTCATTCACAATTAAACCTACTTATTCACTTCCCTACAAGTATTCATCAACTCCAAAAATCACATTGTTTTCCTTCGGATATATTACATTCTTCTTTCTGCTAGTTTTCCAGAGAGACAGCATATCTATCTCTTCTTTTATTTCCATTATCATTTCATGCTCTTAAACATGTACTCCTCATAGTCAAAATTACAATCTTCCATATTCTGCGGGCATCATCAATATCCATTAATATTGACCTCTACTATCCATTATAACTTGATCAAAAAGAGTTTGTCATAATGCTTTTTAATAAGGTAGAGAAGGCATAAGGTAAATTACTAGCCTTAGCTGTATTCATACCATGTGCAGCATACTATGCTAACAGTATGGAAAGGTTTTTGGCATCCCAAGCATGTTAATACTATTGCATGCAAACTAAAATTTCTAATCTATAGGCTCCCTTGCAGTGGTGGGTTCCAACCGGTACGCCCCGATATGAGTGTACCGGTGCCTGCCGGGAGCACCAGGTACTGTTCTGGTCCAGTGGTCCAGAGAGCCCACCCGCCCGCCCTCACTCCTTACTAGTATTTGAGGTTTTCGGGGCTTCTGTGTAGGCAAACAGAGCGCACGGCACCTGTGCAATGCTCCTCCGAGCAGTGGAGCGTCGCAGAGGTGGGTAAGGATGCCTGTGCACACTGCACACATTCATGTCGTGGGTGCCCAGCGCCATTGCACCGTACCAATTGCACCGGGATCTGGAACCACCACTGCTCCCTTGCAACCAATGTTCGCCCTTATTCCAATAAGTAGGATGCAATATCCTGATGCATGTTTTGAATGCATGCTATACTTACATTTTACAAATGATTCTATTTTTATAGAACTCTTTTGGCCCTTGGATGCCATGTTGTTCATGTAAATCCAGGTGCAGAAGAAGATCTTAAGAAAATCAAGCTTCCTAAAAAGTAAGTTCATTTATAACAATGATTGCTGCAAGTTGTTTTATGTGAAGTTTTTCATGTAAAGTATTAAACATAGAACAATGAGTAATTAACTATTTGTTTCTGGGTACAAGCAAACATTTTGTGGTGCTGCATGTTGTGTATAAGAATAAGCGGTAGGACATGCTGTTAATGCTGTTTAATAGTTCAAGTCTGCAGCTGATGCATGGCACTTAAAATGGCCATACTAAAGGGTTTATATAACCATAAAAGGTGTTCAAAATCTAAAAATTAGTAATGAGAATCACAACCCTATCATATACATTGGACTTCTTTATTTACCTGCAATAGATTTTCTTAATCTCATTTTCTGAAGAGTTGTTTGTCCAAATCTGGAAGAATATGATGGATGCGTCATTATTGATTTATGGTAACTATACACCAAAAGTGTCTCCTTCCCTTAGGAATTATATGGTTCATATGAATTTAGTATGAAAGAAGATAGAACAGATTGATTTGGATTTAAAATTCCTATTAATAATTAAAGTAGACTAAACATTTACTAAATTATAGATGTACACAGAATATTCTCAACAGCGCTTTGATTAATTAAAATGTAGGTCCATTTTTTTTCTGGTTTACAGTTACATGATGACAAATGGGTACAAGCCTGCTCCTCTTGATCTTTCTGAAGTTAAATTGTTACCTTCTCAAGAAATATTAGTTGATAAACTTGCAGAGAATGCACATAATGTTTGGGCAAAAGAACGAATAAAACAAGGCTGGACGTACGGTATTCAACAGGTAAAAATTACTTTAAGAAAGATTTCAAAGAAAATGTGGGAGATTATAACGGAAGGACCATATCTATCTAAAGCAATAATATTGGGTAATATGTTTATTTCTTAATTAATACTTAATTCTTGACAATTACTGTACTTATTGGAAAAACCTGGAATTGTGTGTGCTATTGTGTATAGTAGGGTGGCCTGTATTAAATATTTTTTTTTTACATTTAGTCTCTCTGTGTTTTGCAGCACAAATTATATTTATTTATTTATTTAGTGCAGCCCAGTTCCTAAATGACTCTGGGTAGATTATCAGAAAGGAAAACAACAGATATAGGAGAAAACTCCACACTGGTGCATAGAACAGACCCCAATGTAGGGGTGCAACCTGTTCTGAGGATTAAGAGATTCTTTGGAGCATGTCTGGGGAATCATTTGGAGAAGAAAAGTGAAAGACAGTCCTGTTCAAAATCCAAATATCTTTTTCCTTAATAATACTCCTAGAAAATATAAATTTAAGTAAATTTAAAATGTGCCGTTCTAAATTGCTCTGTATAAGTTGAACACTATATTGAGCCGTGGTGGCACAAGGGTTAGCTTGCAGTACTGCAGTTCTGCTGACTGCCGGCTGACTGCAATTTGGCAGTTCAAATCTCACCAGGCTCAAGGTTGACTTAGCCTTTCATCCTTCCGAGGTGGATAAAATGAGGACCCAAATTGTTGGGTGGCAATATGCCAACTCTGTAAACTGCTTAGAGAGGCCTGTAAACCACTATATATTGTTGAACCTATTCTTTTTAGGATCTTAAAAACAAACGGAATCCTCGGCTAGTTCCTTATGTGTTATTGGATGAACGCACTAAAAAATCAAACAGGGATAGTCTTCGTGAAGCTGTTCGGACCTTTGCTGGATATGGATATAATATTGAGCCCCCAGATCAGGAAATAGGTATGTTAATGAATATTTTGTTATTAGCATTTTTGGAAGCACTAAAGTATTTGTAATATGTTTCTCTGTTGCTTTAACTTTCAAGAATACTCTGTAGGATTTTTCAGTATGTTGATGTTTGAGGAAAAGAATTTATTTACCCAAATTGATGTCTTTTAAACTTCCTGTTAGCACTCAGTGAATGAGGGGTACACTTGGGTCATAAGAAAAAGAAAAAAAATATATCTTTGGTGATTGCTGTAGTCTTCTTTCCCCAAGCCAAAATGAGAAAATAATTTTCACATGGAATGAATGCAGCATTTTTCCCTACTGGGGTTAATGAAAGTTTGCAATTTCACAGCCTCTCTTGACTTATTCGCTGTGCATTATCATATCTTCCTTTCCCAATATAGATTGCTTTCTCTCTTTGTTTGTTTGTTTTACTTTGAGAAGGAAAGACAATGAGAAGAAAAAAGAAAGCACAGAGGCTATGTGTCATAACTCAAGAAAGGATAGCTAAAGGGAAAAAGCTTTGCTTTTCTGAAAAGTGTTGCTTCTCTCAGAGGACCAGATGTACTTGAATATTAAAACACCCTCACTCTGAATTTTAATTTCTACAATGCGCACATTCTTGCTTCTGTTTCATATATGTTTATATAATTACCAGACCAAATATAATTACTTATAAGTAGGTAATTATTCTCATTGTCAACAATTTTGTTTTTGCTTCAACAATTTTTTTCTGAGTACAAAAACCTGGTGTGTAAGAGCATCTGGCCTGGGGTTCCAAAAATGTCAAGATGAGAGTTTAATCACAATGTTGCAGCTCTCATCTTTTTTTTGGGGGGGGGGGAGACACTCTTCCCTAAATGCCCTTTCTGATAAGTTCAGTTATAACTCTTTGTATTCTATTTTTCACAGTTGATCAAACAGTGGAAAGAGTGAGCATTGATAAGATACGTTTCTTCAGAGTGGAGAAATCTTATGCAGTTAAGACTGGAAAGTGGTATTTTGAATTTGAAGCTGTAACTGGAGGGGATATGCGTGTTGGATGGGCGAGGCCAGGCTGCCAACCTGACATAGAACTAGGAGCTGATGACCAAGCATTTGTATTCGAAGGCTCCAAAGTTAGTATGTTTAATTATAATTGGCTGGGTTTATACAGCATAGGTCAATTCAAAGAGTTTTAGGTCTTGAGCATGACTACACATTCATAATAAATCTAGTCCATTGTGGGATGAAGCATATAAAGTTTTAACCTCCAGTAGGCAAAATTTGTTTTGAGTTAAAGTGCCCTCTCATACAAAGACAAGTCATGCAAATACCATAATTCAGTACAAAATAAGAATTACCTACCCCCACCTTCCAGAGGTGAGTTCTAGCTGGTGTTACTGCTGGTTCGTTTATGAGCACGATAAACGCGCATGTCCAGTTCAATGGAAATTGTTTTGAGCATGTGGAGAACTAAAAAAAAAGACAACGGTGACAGGGGAACCAGTTTGGGGGCATGGCCAGCCTGGGTCGCTGCCTGTTCTGCGACCCAGGCTGGCATATCATTACCGGTTCAGCTGAACCGGGCCAAACCGGTAGGAACCCACCTCTGCCACTTTCCCTATTTACTGTTGCAAGAAAAATAATTTAGGTTGCCTTTTCCTTGTGAAAGTAATTGTCAAAATCTTTACAGTTGTTCTCCTTTTCCTTCTTCGATCTCCATTATTCTGAGCTCATTGATGGGGTATGAGTTAATGATGTCATGAAGTCTTGCCAGTATTCTTTATGTAGAAATGTTTCCATACCTAATCAAAAATCAACCAATAAGAAAGCATGATGGGTTAGTTTCTATAGTAGATATAGAGGCGGCTTGAAGGGCAGGAGGGAGAGCCACTAACAAGGAAACTATAAGGCAAGCACAGGTTGATCTCGTTCCAAGAAACTATTTTGAGAAAATTCCTCAGGCAGGTTTCTTCAGAGTTTACATTAATGTAAAGTTAAGGAGGGGGAAACACATCCATACATGCAAAATTATGTTATGTAAAAGTAGATCTAGATCTGTATAACATTGGTTTTTTTCAGCCTGGTCTACCTTGTAGGCCAACAATTGCTAATGTAAATCAAGTACTTAACCATAACTTAATATATAATACAATTTATAATAATTCAATTGCTTGTCATGGTTCCAAGTAATGTTCCCAACCAGTACTGATAAGAATCCTCAAAATCCCAAAGAATCAATATATGGGAAGGGGGGATGGGAGGTGCTATTATGAAAAAGTAGTTAAATACAAACAGGCTTGCATTGTATTTCATATGTGAAAGTATAATTAAGCATTTAAAAAAAACACTAACATAATTCAAATAGTCATCAGGTAACAACAGCAATTAGGACTGGAATTTTCATCACTATATTGCAGATACTGACTTATTTATCAAAACGTTTCATTAGAGATTGATGTGAAGGAGGTTTAGGTTAATTACAGCTAGGCTGATTTCCAGGGAAAATGGTTGATTATGATAAATATGTAAATAATCTGCTGATTAATAGGGGTGAAGACTTATAAGGGTAATATCAGTGCAGCAGAAAATACTTCTAATACTTCTTCCTGTAAAGAGTCAGTTGAAGTTAATTCTACTAAACTCTTGGAAGACAATTTGCTGCCTTATTTACGCCTAGACTACTGTAATGCTCTCTACATGGGGCTCCCGATGAGATGCACCCGGAGGCTCCAGCTGGTACCTCACGGTGCTCCCACTTAACACCTCTCCTGCGTGAACTGCACTGGCTGCCGGTAGCCTTCCGGGTGCACTTCAAGGTGTTGGTGACCATCTTTAAGACACTCCATGGCATAGGGCCTAGTTATTTGCAGGACCGTCTCCTACCACATACCTCCCTTCGACCGGTCCGCTCCCACGGGGTGCCATCAGCTGGTCAATGCCAGCTGGCGGCACCCAGGGGAAGGGCCTTCTCTGTGGCGGGTCCGACCCTCTGGAATGGCCTACCCCCCCGAACTTCGTACCATCACGAACCTTCGCCTTTTTCGCCACTCATTAAAAACGCACTTGTTTCACCTAGCTGGCCTAGCTTAGAGTTAGATTTTAGTCTATATTTTAGCTTAGATTTTAGAACTGGGGATATTTTTAGTGGATTGGTTGAGATTTTAATATTTTTAGCTGTACTATTTTGTTGCACAAAAACCAATGACAAAACAAGTGATACCTGAAAACATAACTTATTTAGTGTAGCAAAGGTTTTTGTGGAATATCTTTATTATCTAAACCATTTTACTTTTCAGGGGCAACGTTGGCATCAGGGAAGTGGATTCTTTGGACGAAATTGGCAAGTAGGAGATGTAGTAGGCTGCATGATTAATCTGGAGGACAAGTCTATTATATTTACACTCAATGGAGAATTACTTATAACCAATAAAGGTTCAGAACTTGCTTTTGCTGACTTTGAAATAGATAATGGTAAGCTGACTGCTGACCTTTAGAATATATTACAGCCTTATCTCTCAGTTGCCTTATAGGAGTTAGTAAACTCCTATTAGTAAAGGAGTGTGTAGTACAGGGTGTCAAACTGACATCATCACGGTGGCATCACGTGATGTATCAGGACTTTTTCCCCTTTGCTATTCTGGGTGTGGCCAGCATATGACGCATCTGGCCCATTGGCCGGGAGTTTGACAGCCCTGGGGTAGTATAATACAGCCCAATATAATAATGTATATCTATAGTCAGTAATTAAGAATAATAAAGATTCCAACAATGATAGCATTTTAGTTAGCTGTTGTATACTTTTCTGCTGTCATTGAACTCATGATATTTTAATATGTTGGCTACTATTTGACATTTTTTAAAATTTTGTAGTAAATGTTTCTTTTATTGGCAATTCTGCAATTTTATTTTATTGGCTTATTCTGACATTCTGAAAATCTCCATAGACACTTATTCTGACAGTTATATATAATCATAGAAACACAGCACTAATTAAAATGGAAAACAAAATATTCTGAAGAAAAGCCCCTTCATCCATTGGAGACTCCTTTATATTCAAGAAGAGAAGCTACTGAATACAATTAATACCTTCCGCAATAAGACATGCTTCTAAGTAGCATAGACTTCAATATGCATTTCAGTATCTTTAATCTTGCAACCTCAGACGAAGTTCCTTGGATATAAAGCCTGCTGGCCTCAGTAGAATTCATGTTTGAATAGAAACATTTAGTCAAGTATGTTAACAAATTGTAACAAATTCCATTTGAATTATGTTATCTAATTGACTGTTTGTCCTAATGAGCTGTTCAGTCGGTTTTGTCATCAGATTGGAAAATTTGTTTGAGTCATTTTATTGTAAAAAAAATCAGACTAGATATATTTGCTATTAATGATATGTATATTTGTATTAATTCTAAGAGGATTAATCAGTATGCGTGTTATGTGTATAATTAAACACATGCATACATATGCAGACATAAAATCCTATTAGAAGAGAAAGAGTGAGATCTCATAATAGCTTGTTTCTCGTAGTAGCTTGTTTATCTCTCTTCTTAAGGTGCAGTCATATGATCCATTTAGAGCAGGAGTCCCCAACCTTTGCAACTTTAAGTCTGAAGGACTTCAGCTCCCAGAATTCTCCAGCCAGCAAAGCAAAGCTGGCTGGAGAATTCTAGGAGCTGAAGTCCTTCAGACTTAAAGTTGCAAAGGTTGGGGACCCCTGATTTAGAGCACGCTAGAAACGATTGTCATTTTCTTATTTGTTTTTCTTTCAAGATTGGATAGAAAAGCTATAAGACATTAAGTCATAAATACTGTTATATTTAGCCATTTCATTCACTTTCACTTCACTGCATTTCAAATTGTAAATTTCCATATTATACATCTTTCACAATCCAGATGTACCCATAGATATTGTCCTACACTATCCATGTAACTTTGATCAATTGAGAATTTTATATGACTTTTTAGAGATTCTGTGAAAGGTACACTTTCCTTATTTTTTATTTTATTTTATTCTAACTTTGAAACTAAACACCAATATGTGTCTGGATATAATATTAGACCTAATATTAGATGTTTCATGATCTCCCCCTTAAGAAGATTTTATAACATTGTATTACACTATCATGTTTACTATACAACATTAGAAGTCACCATATGACCATTTTTGATTTTCATTATCTGGCACGCATAAACTAGGTATCCCAAATCTAGAAAATATCTTTCAAGCCCACATCTCACCAACACAACGGTGAAACTGCATGTAGTGATTTGTTGTTTCAACCATACAGTTGTATCTTAGTCTTGGCAACTTTATAGGCAAGTACCTTTTCCTAGCTTTCCTTTCAAATACAATTCTTTTAGTTGTTGGATATTCATCTTTGTATCAATTTTGATGTTACCAAGCCAGCATGTTCTTTGCTTGCGTCTTCTTGTTCCACTAACCATCATTGACTTCTCCAATGCATGGAGACATGGCCAAAGTAAATGAGGTGTAGTCTTGTGATTTTGGCTTCTAATGATGTGTTTGATTTTGTATAATTCAGCAACTCTCTTGGTTGCTCTGACTGTCCATGGTATACACAATAATTTATGCCACCACAGTTCAAAGGATCAATTCTTCTTCAATCAGCCTTTCTTACCGTCCAATTCTCACACGCATACACCATTCAGTGTAGTGATACTTACTTAGAATTCTCCATGTGGGCATTCATAAAAAAGTGCATAAATATCTCCACACAAGGATAGGTTTTACATTGGCCTTTCCTTTCTTAACCGAAGGTATGTTCATCATTAGGGTTTTCAGAGTAGTCATATAATTCTGGGAGGTGGTACAATTAATTTAATGAGTTTTGACAGATTCATGCCTTTGCACAATCCAATGCACCATTCATTTTTGAATCTATAGCACTGCCCAGCTGTATTAATCATGCCATTTTAACTGTTTAATTGCTCCTTCTTATAGACCAGTGATGGTGAACCTTTTGTGGCTTGCGTGCCAAAAGCAGGGGGAGTGCAGGAGGGTCGTGCACGGGCATGCCACACCCATAATGCTTTGCACTATGAGCAAACTGGAAGTCTGGGTTGCTTGTAAGACCAATTTTTGCCCTCCAGAGCCTTCAGGGAAGCCACCTGAGGGCTCCTGAACACTCTGAAGGGCTAAAACCAGCCTTACGAGCAAACCAAAATTCTGTTTCTGAACTTCCGTAGGGCCAATTTTTCGTGCTCCAGAGGCTTCAGGGAAGCTCCTGAAGCCTCCGGAAGGTGAAAAATGGCCTCAAAAGAAGGCCGAAGTCAGCTGGCCAGCATGTGCTTGTGCGCTGGCCATCTGACAGGGTAAGCCTCGCGTGCCCTGTCAAATGGCTCTACGTGCCACCTGTGACATGCGTGACCATTATAGTCATCATCATATTTTAACTATTTCCCCAAAAAATATGAAAGAATAATAAAACCCAAATACCATGATTCATGAACGTTCTCTTCTAGTACTGTTTGCCTAAAATCCCCTCTGGGCGTGTTTAGATTCTTGTTATTTCATATTAATTGCTATAGATCTAACACAATCAGATCCCCATTAGCTCCCTGCTTTACAGACATCCAATTTATGCCTATCTAATATTCCTGTTAGTGATTTTAACATCATCTTATTGCTTGTTATGGAAGCCCTCAGGCAGAGTTTTGTTATTAGACTTAAAAATGTTTTTATAAGACGATTTATATGTAGTTCAGGAACAACCACTTCTTTTTGTTTTAATCTGGGATACTTGGCTGCTGATTGTTTGGCAGGCGGGAAGGGAGGGAGAGAGGGGGTAAGGGGGAAGGTAGGAAGGTAAGTAGGTAGGTGAGAAGGAAGGAAGGAAGGAAAGAAAAAGAAAGAAGGAAAGAAAGACCTTGTATATGACACTTTATTATATTTCAATATAGTAAAGTTCTATTTGGACAAAATACTTTTAGTGGGCATACTTTAGTCATTTTTAAAATATTTTTTTTAAAAACCCACAAAATATGAATAGTTTAAACAAATCTGAATGTGATCTAAATCTAATTCCACTATAATCTTTTGTTGTTTCAGGGTTTGTTCCTATATGCTCACTGGGTTTGTCTCAGATTGGCCGAATGAATTTTGGAAGGGATGCCAGCACTTTCAAATACTATACAATGTGTGGGCTTCAAGAAGGTTTTGAGCCTTTTGCCGTCAACATGAACAGAGAAGTCGCTATGTGGTTTAGCAAACGCTTACCAACCTTTGTCAATGTGCCTAAAGGGCATCCTCATATTGAGGTAATGCTAAATAGTAAGAAGAGCCATAATACCATTAAGTATAATCCATAATTAAGTACTCCAATAGGTCTGAGGTGTACATTTTGAATGTTAAATATGATGCAAATATTCAAAACTTATAATCATGGAGGTTTGTAACCAGTCACAAAATATAGCAAGAAAGCAAATCAGTGACGCTCTTACTTGTGCCCCTCTGATGCCAGAAATGTACTCTTTTATCTTTGTCTTTTTTCCTTGAGTAGATGAGAGGTCACAGTCACCACCATGCTTAATTTCTAAGATTCAGAGGGGCTTAAAATAGAGATAATACTGAAATTTGTACTTTATTCACTACAGTAGAAATTTTCAATTTCCTTATGAGAATGTGAAAACATATTTTAAATAATAAACAAATTAAAATTAAATGGAATAGAGAGTCTACGGTATATAAAAAGTTATTAGCAGGATGAGCTATATGTTGATGAGCTCACCTTAACGTTACCTATCTCTCCCTTAAGAATTTATACTGACAATATAACATAGGAGATAATTTAGTAACTCTTATCATGGACTGGTAGTGCTTTTTAAATGCTTGTAAAAACAAATTTCTGATAATTTAGATTACAAGAATTGATGGCAACATTGACAATCCACCACGTTTAAAGGTTACTCATAAGACATTTGGAACCCAGAATAGTAATGCAGGGATGATGTATTGTCGCTTGAGCATGCCAATTGAATTTCATTCAACTTTTACCTACGGTCATGGCATGGAATTTGAGGGCTTCTACAAAAGGTTAGATATATTTTCAGTCCTTTAACTAAAACCTATGTTTTTAATTCTGTCTCCCTTTTTACTTAGGAATTATTAGTTATTTCCATTTAGCTTGTATTGTTTTATTTGCAATGTTGAAATCTTTATTCCTAAACAGAAGACTTTTTGATTTTAATAATAATAATAATAATAATCTTTATTGTCATTGTAAAAATTGCAATGAAATTGGTTTTGCAGCTAGTGTTTTTCAGTAATCAGAAATATTAAAGGAGTCAGGAAACAAATGCATTCTAGGCATGGTTTGTCACTGAAGGTCTTGTTTCAAGAGTTATATTCTTCTCCTAAACTATAGGTAATCCTTCTCCGTAGTATATATATATGATTTTTAATTAAAATAGTTATAGAAGTGTATTCTGAGACTACCTGAATTTGTTTTTGAAGTGACAGAATTCATGCATTACTTTTAGGTTTTAATTTTGTCCATTCAGCACACAGGTTAAAATACTTTCAGTTCTATTTTAGTGTTTTATACAGTCATTTAATTCTCTATTATATTGAAAATCTTATTACAGAAAACAGAACCAGGAAATACCTATTCATGCCACAACAGTAAGTATTTAGGCTTTTTTAAAAAGGACTAGTTATCTTTGTTTGAACAGCATTGGCTTAGATTTTGCCCAAAATTAGAACATACTTTGACTTAATTGAAACCAATTCTGGGAAGTTAATCCAGTTATGTTTAAGCATATGGTGGACTCTGATCCCTATATATCTGTGTGTGTGTGCATATATGTATCTGTTTATCTCTGTGTGTGTACATGTATATATATGCAGACACACACACACACATGTATGTGTATATATGTGTGTGTGTGTGTGTGTGTATATAATTTAGAAAACGTCATCATTTATATAGTTTGTGAGTTTTATAATGAATGATTAGGAATTTCAATAAAATTGAAAATAATGTTAGTAGAGTTCTATACTGCTTTGAGTAACTATCTATTGATAAGGAAAATATTTTTTCTATAGAAGCCACTCATGCTGATTCTATCGATGAAGTGTATGATTTTCTCTATTTAGTATGGAATACATTTTCTCTTAAGAAAAAAAATTGTCTAAGTATTGTGCTAATATTTATGTTTGTCATTCCAGTATTACTACTCAGTGAAGATCTTTGCTGGTCAAGACCCCTCTTCAGTCTGGATTGGTTGGGTAACTCCTGACTACCACTTTTACAGTGAACATTTTGACCTAAATAAGAATTGCACAGTAACAGTTACTTTAGGAGATGAAAGAGGAAGAGTCCATGAAAGGTTTGGGCTTATAAATTACCCAATAAATAGATCAATACATTCCTCCCTCCCTTCCTTTCTTCCTACCACAAGAACAATTATCATTGAAACAATATTTGAACCATACTGTATGCTCTGTATCAATAACAATACTTAGCAATTACTTTATCAAGCACAACAATTTAAACTATATGGTATAAACTATAGCGATCCCTATTTGGATAATTTAACCAACTCTTTAAAGTCACTTTGACTTTAATTTCAGTTATAACTTAGTTATGGAATAGCATTTCATAAATTAACAGTTTAAAAAAATCTTTAAGAAATTGCTTTGTACTAGTTATCTGAAAATAAACATTTAAATTTTGGCTGATCCTTGTAATACAAAATGAAGAGAAGGACCAGGGGAGACATGATAGCAGTGTTCCGATATCTCAGAGGGTGCCACAAAGAAGAGGGAGTCAAACTTTTCTCCAAGGCACTTGGGGGCAGGACAAGGAGCAATGGGTGGAAACTAACCAAGGAGAGAAGCAACTTAGAACTAAGGAGAAATTTCCTAACAGTAAGAACAATTAACCTCTGGAACAGCTTGCCTCCAGCAGTTGTGAATGCCCCAACCCTGGAAGTCTTTAAAAAGATGTTAGACAGCCATTTGTCTGAAATGGTATAAGGTTCCTGCCCATGCAGGGGATTGGACTAGAAGACCTACAAGGTCCCTTCCAACTCTGCTATTGTATTGTATTGTAAACTAGATTTTAATTAATCATTAATTGTTTTAGATGTCTAAAGCCTTATGTTCACTGAACTTACTTTCTGAACATTGGTGATAATTGCCAGATGTTTTATGAAAGCTGTAGAGCCTCCTCATGGAATATCTTCAGCTTCAGTTCCAGCAATTCCAAACTTTTATTTTATTTTATTTTGTTTTTATCAAATTTCTATAACTTATTTGTGCTTTTTCTCTTTCCATAGAATACAGTTGACTATTCCACACATAATTTATATATTTAAATAAATCTTTGGGCAATACTTAACATTCCATTGTTTTCTGGTTGCTTTCTTTCAGTGTAAAACGTAGTAATTGCTATCTGGTTTGGGGAGGAGAATCATTTGTTAGTTCTCAAAGATCAAATCGTGGTAATGTTGATCTAGAAATTGGATGCCTTGTTGAATTAGCTACTGGGATGTTGTCATTCACAGCCAATGGAAAAGAACTGGGAACTTTCTATCAGGTATCAATATTTTTTCCACAAATTTTCACTTTTTATGTTTTAATTTTTATGAATTATTTTTTATGAAAATATAAAATCATTATCTATATATTGAGTAGGTTGTACAGTCCCAATTATGGTATAGAGTCTCCTGCTTGAGCAAGGGATTAGACTTGAATACCTTGAAGGTCCCTTCCAGCTCTATTCTGATGAATTGATATGCTGAATTTTGACTGCACCATTTTATATGGTGTATATTCTGTACAGCAAATTCTATCTCACATTTCTGTACTAATGAATTGATACCGGTTGTGGGGAATATAATTGTTTATAATCAAAGTTATGATGTAAGGGTATTATTTAACATGTGTGTTTAGTTGAGGAGCAGAATATTACAGATTGGATGTTGATAGTGCATTATTGCTATATCCTGTTTTAGTAATCTGTCCAATAGTTAATATCTGAGGATAATAACAACAGTGGATCACAAACCAGCCTTCATTTCTTAAACTGAATCTAAATATAGGTCTACCTGAGGATTAAAATTCATCACTGTGCTAGTCAAAACAGGCTGCTGTTTATATCAACCCCTATACTTAAAGTCTAACCAATTTTTGTTGCAATTTTCTCTGAGAAAAAGGCTGTCATTTCTCGTGAAAATATAATGATTCTGCCTGTGACATTCTCTTCTACTTCAGTAAGGTGGAAGATTTAAACTGAGTATGAAATAAGTAATGCTATATTTGGGGAGATATGTGTTGAACAGAAAATAAACCTGATATGAAACTACAAATGATGAAGCAAATATTACACAATTTCTATGAAGACAATCGATTTGAATATTTTGGGTGGTGAAAGAGATATTGTGTTTGGATAAAACATTAAAATATTGCATTCATTACACAATTCCATAACAAAGTACAGAGCAAAATTGTAATCATTTTTAAAGGATAATTTTTAACCGTTTTGTATTCTTACTCAGTATTTTTTCTACATTGTTCCTATGTGTATTATTATTATTATTATTATTATTATTATTATTATTATTATTATTATTATTATTATTATTATTATTATTATTATTATGTGGTTAATCTTTGGTGAGATTCACAGCCTTTGGGGCTGGTTGGTTGCTCAACAGCTTGAGTCCTAACCAAGGACTTAGAAACTGTTAAGGTAACGTCAGAGGATATAAGCTGTTCCAAGTAGGGTGGTTTTTTGTAAAATCAGAATGTTCAAGTCAGGTAAATTTAGAATTTCTAAATAGCGAGGTAGCCCTTTAGGTGTTGCTCCAAGGGCTCCAATTACAATCGGGACAACACACAATTTCTTTTTCCACAGTCGTTCAACTTCAATTTGCAGATGTTTCATAACCAAATTAGGTAACCGCATCAGTACTAGAAGGGGGAGGTGTCTGCAGAGAGGAGGAGGAGGAGGACGGGAGGAGCAGCAGGATGGGAGAGAGAGGAGGAGGAGGATTGTGGGAGTCCTTGATGATCTCCTGATGCTTGGTGGTGTTCTGGCAGATGTTTCATGACTCAGCTAGGGAACTTCATCAGGGTTAGAAGGGAGTGAAGTTCATGGAGGCGGAAGAGGAGGGAGGGAGGGAAAGGAAGAAAAGGAGGAGAATAGAAGGGAGGAGGATAAGAGCGGAAGGGAGACAGCAGGAGGAGGAGGAGGATTGTGGGGTCCCTGCTGCTCTCTGAGCTGGGTGGTTTTCTGGAAGACTGTGGAAAAAGAAATTGTGTGTTGTCATGATGATGATGATGATGATGATGATGATGATGATGATGATGATGATGATGATGATGATGATTAGTAGTAGTAGTAGTAGTAGTAGTAGTATTTGTGGTCTCTGCCATTACACATATGATTTTGTTTCTTCTTATAGTACTATTCATTATATTTCTATTATTGCCTGATGTCTGGAAAATTTCTCATCAAACTAAACTAAAAAACTAAAAGTTTTTGATGAGACTATGATCCACATTCCACTGCCCTTATCTAGAGGCAAAGCAACTATTGTTTTAGCAGCACAGAAGCAATATTTTGGGCATTTTTCACCTATATTTCCTCAGATAGTTCAGTAGCATAGAACTCTATCCTTAGTCCTCAGACAAAATCGTCATCTAGACCCTTCCACCTTCCCCCAGTGTTCTCCAAAGAATCAGTAATATCTTTGGGGGGGGGGGTCACAAGCCTGTTGATATCTCCATGTGTGTGCCTTGTCTCTCATAGTTTCATCTTATTACAGTGCTTGGTTTAACACTTTCTCTCAAATTCTGGCAACTTATGATTTGAGATTGAATCAATTATTTTTAGTTCAATGTGTTCAATGACCAATACCAAAGTAATGAACATTTTGGAAAATGAGTACGCCTCATAATATGGTATAATATTCCATCCTTTGACATTCTTGATATTTTATAGTTCTGTAAAATGTGACTGAATCCATTCAATTCTTAGTTTCTGCCATTTGAGGATACACTTGTACAATGAAGTTTTAGACAGTCACCATAACAACATTCCTACCCTGCTTCACTTCGATGATTATTTTGTAACATTAAATTATAGGAATGCTTATTTGTATATCACCATGCTTGTGGGGGTTTTATTTTGGGAGGGGGGATTCCCTTATATGTAACTAATCTCAATACTAACTTTTCATTTTTATTCTGCCATTGCACATAACCTTCACACATTAGATAGAAGAAAATAGTGGCTGTCTTTTTCTGGCACCAGGCAATAAAGCTTTAAATATTGATTCTAAGATTCATTCCAGTATCTTCTACACCTATTCTTTTCTTTATAAATTAGGTTTATGTGTCAAGCAGAATAAATCCTCCCAGAGCTCATTGCCATATGTCAAATTTATAGGTGTGGTAATTGATTTTATCTAGGACAAGATTTTCTTGCATGTTCAAGTGGTTTATTGTGTTACCTCTCTGTATATGGCTCTTCAGAACATCAGGTATAGTTAATTTTGAAGATTTTCAGCCTAAAGTTTTCAACAGTAGCAAATATTTGTCTTCATCAGAGGTGGGTTGCCATATTTTCCACTACCTGTTCGGGCGCATTCCCGCATGCGCAGAAGCAGGTGGGAAGAGCCTCCCACCACCGCTACTACCGGTTTGGCCGATGCGGGCCAAACCGACAGCAACCCACCTCTGGTCTTTATGTGCTTTTGCCTTTGACTGTAATAATGGTTTATCAAGGTGGTGTTCCAATAAGACATAAATTTAAGGGGCATACCTTTTTCCTAAATGGAGTACAATATTCTACTATTTTTTTGCCTAATCCCCTTAAACACAAAGACTTTAATCAAGATGTGTGACAGTAAAATCAGATTTATTACATTCATTATCTGTGAGCTTTGTGTCTAATGACATGGAACATCACCAGCTTATTTATAGCATCAACTTACGGTATTTGCATATATCTAAGAAACCACTCAGGATTTAATTTCAAAGATTGTTATTTTATTTCAGCTTCATTTTAGTTTATTTAGTACAATTTCTAATTTTATTCTTTCGGCCCAGAATTAATATGTATTTTCTAAAACCTTTATCTAGATTCTGCAATTTGTACTCTCAAGTTCTTTCCATTTCAGGATTTATACTCAGATGATACTGAAGTATTTGACTCCATGACTGTTCATTTTGAAAAAAAGCCTTTCTGGCTGAGCCAAACAACTACATATTTATTCTACTGACAATTTTATCTTGGTTGCCATATTTAGGTAAAGGGGAAAATATAAGAACCCTCCCCCCCAGTAGCAGCCTTGAGCAGTAGATATATTATCTAGAAGATGGTGATACCCACTTTCTTCTATGACTGACATGCTATGAATGTTTCACTGTTTATTGTTTCATTACACAATTGTCCCTTCAGTCCTATACTTTCCTTTCCTTTCCTTTCTTCTCCACTCCTCTCCTCTCCTCTCTTCCCTTCCTTTCCCCTCCCCTTTAAAATAGAGAATTATTTTTTATAATTTAATGTTGCTGTAATTAAAAATTAAAAATAAGCGTTTGCTTTTTTTAAAAAAAGAAAATGTGGATTGAACAAATTTGGCTTAATAAATATTCATATTTGTTCAATTGGGAATGATGTTTCAATCCCCACAAAACCTGATCTACTTCTTAACTTATTTTACAGTTTAATATCTCTTTTCATTTTGCAGTTAGATAAAGTAGGTGGGATAATTATATTTATATGCAGGATCTGCATTCAGAAATGTCTAAGAACCAAATTATGACTATCAAATCATAACCTATTTGTCTTATCTACACATATCAGACTGGTGTGCACATAGGTGATTTTTTTGCTTATCTAGGGACATGGTTTTAATAGAAATATTATAACTATGATATCATAAACTTAAACACAGAAAATCATATAGCATCTCCCATGATTTATGAATATTAGTGTATACTCAGAGAAACAGAGCAACTTAGCCATCATCCCAAAGCAGAATTTGAAAAGTGATTATTATAAAGTATTATTTTATAACTATTAGCAGAACGGAGGACATTTGCACTGATATATTTTCAATTCCTCTTAAAATATGTTTTTTCACTTTTAATGTTTTTTTCCTTCATTTATTATATTCCCACCCATAAATAATTCACTGTTTTATTGAAGAGGGATTATACATAAAATGCAACTAAAGGCAAATATATGGATATATTTTTACAATAGAATTTATTCTAATCCATTCCTGCATCAGTCTTCACTCTGGTCTCTGAATACAACCTGTAGCAAAACTTTTCTTGATCTCCTATGTTCATTTAATTTTCTGACCCCTGGAAGCTGTATTTTTTAATATTCTGAATTGCTGGCACCATGCTTATTTTATTTATTTGCATGATGGCATCACATGTCACGGTTTCATTGTCAATGCACTATGCTGGGAACACTGCTGCTATCAATATAACCCTAGGTCAAATCTCTCACATTTTGTACTATTTGTGTGCATATTTATTTATTGACTTAAGTATTATTATGTTGACATGATTTTATAAATATATCATTACACAGTTTTTCACATGTGCTGCTAATAGGCTTATATTGCATTTTAACTCTATTTTTCAGGTTGAGCCACACACAAAACTATTTCCAGCTGTTTTTTTACAGCCTACGAGCACAAACCTGGTACAGTTTGAACTGGGTAAATTAAAGGTATTTTTAATCAAATTACAATCAATAGATGTTGTGACTCTTAAGTAAATTCAAACAGGCAAGCTGTGTTAACTGGTCAGTGTATCAGCAGAGTCTTACATAAAAAATAACATTTAATAATTGTGAAGCAAAGTGATTCATGGATAATCACAGGCAAATATTTAACCATAGGGATAATCTCTGCTTCTATTATTAGTTTCCCCAAACAATATAGAGTTGCAAGACAGCAGGGGTCAAGACAATATTTTGGCAAATTGTAATACTTTTAAATTTCCTGTTTATTTACAGTGCACTTGGTTTTCTTACTAATGGTTTTCTCACATTTAAGGAATGTGAGCCTGATTGTTTTATACTTAGTTAGGAAAATAAACTTAGGACAGTATAGCAATAGCAGTTAGACTTATATATCACTTCAGAGTGTTTTACAGCCCTCTCTAAGCAGTTTAGAGTCAGCATATTGCCCTCAACAATCTGAGTCCTCATTTTACTGACCTCAGAAGGATGAAAATCGAACTGCCAGCAGTTGCTAGAATAACCCTGCACTACTGCTTTCTAACCACTGCACCACCATGGTAGTGTGGTGCTATTCGACAAGATATCCTTCCACAGATCAATGGGACAAGCTCCATCTACATTATATGACATTCCATATTAAATTGCTACAATACCCCAAGTTGGCTTTGCTAAGCTTTGTACCTTTACGGTGCCTGTTAAATGTATGTGAACCATTGTTTCATTCCTTTCGTCTCTGGTAAATAAGAAAGAAGAAAAAGGAACAATGCAGATATATTTCTTCTTTCTGAACCAATTCCTGAGAATAAAATCAACTGGCTCTCTGCATTCATTTGACAAACACACACCTACACACAATACATTATGCACACAGAATATTATTCTAAAGGTTCTGTTAAAAAAAATTAAATTTCCATGTATGATTTTCTAGAACACCATGCCTTTATCAGCTGCAATCTTTAAGAGTGAAGAGAGAAATCCCATTCCTCAGTGCCCTCCTCGGCTGGATGTTCAAACACTCACACCAGTTGTCTGGAGCAGAATGCCAAACAGTTTCCTGAAAGTAGAGACTGATCGTGTCAGTGACCGCCATGGATGGCTAGTACAATGCCTGGAACCATTGAAAATGATGGCCCTTCATATTCCAGAAGAAAACAGGTATATATTTTTTAAAATAGAATGTATGAATTAGAAGTTGTAATTCAACAAGTCCTACTGTTCAGCTCAGGGATTCTCTAAACCAGGGGTGTCAAAACTTGGGAACTTTAAAACTTGTGGACTTCTGGGAGTTGAAGTCCACAAGTCTTAAAGTTCCCAAGTTTTGACACCCCTGCTCTAAACCATTTCCAGAGATTGCCATTTGCTTTTTATTTGAAAACTTCCAATAAGGAAGAATTCTTGGCAGATCTCATCATCAGGAATTTGTCCGCATTTTTATTCTGAATCTCCTTTTAATTTCAGTCTGCTAATCCTCATTCTTCTCTCAATTTCAACAGAGATGAGGTCTATCTCATTATATATGTGACAACCAGTATACACGTGTAATTCTCTTACCTTTCCTTGGTCTTCTCTTCTCAATGCATTCTCAACATATTTATATCTTCAGGTATTACTCATGGACTTGGTTTCTAGATCCCTTTCCATTCTTCTTGTTCTCCAGTGAGGCTGCTCTAAGTTCTTTCTGGAACCTATATACTGGTATAATACTGTATATAATACTCCAAGTGAGACCATTAATATAACATGACTGTTAATGGTTATTTCTCATGATTAGACATAGTTTTCTGGTGATGCATCCAAAATAAGATTGGCTTTCTTGCTGTTAACACTGTTGCATAATAATGTTTGCACATATTGAGCTGATGGTCTATTACCGTGATGGCGAACCTATGGCACATGTACCACAGGTGGCACATGGAGCCATATCTGCCGGCACACGAGCCATCAGCATGCACATGCCGGCCAGCTGAGTTTTGGCCTTTTGGAGGGCCATGGAAGGCCATTTTTTAAATAATAATAATAATAATAATAATAGTAATTTTATTTATAACCCGCTCTCTCTCCCCGAAGGGACTCGAGGTGGGGTCCCCAAGCTTCAGGAAAGCCTCTGAAACCTGGGGAGGGCGAAAAATGAGCCCAACGGGCTTACCAGAAGTTCGGAAATGATCCGTTTCCTGCTTCTGGAGGGTCTGCTAGATTTATTTATTTATTTAGCCATTTCCTTTTATTTGTTTTTTTTAATTTATCTACAAAATTTATATGAACACCCAATTCACTATATTCATAGTTATACCAACAGTTTTTCAATCACAATTCTTGTAGTATTTTGTGGCTTTTCATTTAGCTTATAATAAAGCCAAACCAAAAAAAAATCTCTAAAAATACACACACTTGTTTGAAATTTTCATTGAACCATTCATCCAGAAATTAGTTTATTTTTAAAAAATAACGTTGGCCAATTAAAACTGGAGGGAAATATTATTTCTAGTGCTGTAAAGCACGGTGGAGTAGGTATACAAGCCTGAATGATATTGCTATGATATTGCTATTACGATGCAGCAGATGCCTTAACTACTGTTTGAGATGCTAACTCACTATTTTTTAAAATTACATATAGAATCATTTTGATGAAATGAATACACTGAAAACAATACAAAAAACCCCATAACTAAAATGTCAGATATGCAGCACTTAGCAACTTATTTCAAAATTTAGAATTGAAAGCACTGCTTGATTACAAATCCAAATGGTATTATATTCTTTAAAAATATAATTTTTGTTACTTATAATTTAAAAGAATTGGAAGTGACATGAACTCTTACATCTTTATTTGTTACATATTTTTTATTTTGCTTGACGGCATCAAGGCGAGAATGGTAGTAATAGCAATAACACTTAGACTTCTATACAGCTTTATACAGATGTAGTATTCAGCAGGTTCTGACCAGTTCTGGAGAACCGGTAGCAGAAATTTTGAGTAGTTTGAAGAACTGGTAAATACCACTTCTGACTGGCTTCACCCCATCTAGTCTCTGCCTCCTGAGTACCAGCTGATCAGGAAGGAATGGGGATTTTTCAGTAACCTTCCCCTAGAGTGGGGTGGGAATGGAGATTTTACAGTATGATTCCCCTGGCACGCCCACAAAGCATGCCACATCCACCAAGCCACGCCCACAGAATCGGTAGTAAAAATATTTGAATCCCACCACTGGCTTTATAGTGTTTTACGGCATTTTCTAAGCAGTTAACAGAGTCAGCATATTGCCCTCAACAATCTAGGTCCATCAGGATCGAGCTCCAGGGTGTGGGCAGAGTTGGCCTGCAACACTCTAGTTACACCACTGTTCAGGGCTCATAGAGTTCACTCTTACATTTTTTTCACACAGTGTCTAACAATGTATAATTATTAAAAGAAAACATGCTGTAGAACTTACTTTTGTTTTTGTATCATTTCAGATGTATTGACATTTTGGAATTATGTGAACAAGAAGATTTGATGAGGTTCCACTATCATACTTTAAAGCTATATAGTTCTGTTTGTGCTCTGGGTAATAATAGAGTAGCTCATGCTCTTTGCAGCCATGTGGATGTTTCCCAGATATTTTACACAATAGATAATCGGTATTTGCCTGGACTTTTAAGGTCTGGATTCTATGACTTGTTGATTAGCATTCATTTAGAATATTCAAAAGAAGCAAAACTCAAGATGAACAATGAATTTATCACTCCTGTTACAGATGAAACCAGGAAAATCCGATTATTTCCAGATGGATCAAAGAAACATGGCTTGCCTGGAGTTGGACTTAGCACATGCTTGAAACCAAAGTTTAAATTCTCTACCCCTTGTTTCATTTTGTCCAATGAAGATCATCAAAAGCCTAGTCCAGAGATACCACTAGAGATTCTTAAGACAAAGACCATAAGCATGTTGACAGAAGCAGTCTACAGCAGTGGAGCACATATACGAGACCCTGTTGGAGGGAAAGTTGAATTCCAGTTCGTACCTGTTCTGAAACTTATAGGAACTTTGCTCAGGATGGGAGTTTTTCATGATCATGATGTTAAACAGATTTTGCTTCTCATTGATCCATGCGTATTTGGGGAGAGCAAAGAAGAAGTAATGGAGCAAGCAGAGAAAGAGGATGTTACCCAAATAGAAGAAAAAGCAGTAGAGGCTGGTGAAAAGGCTATTAAGGAAACTAAGACCCCAATAAAGGGGTTGTTGCAAACAAGATTGCCAGAGTCAGTTAAACTTCAGGTAATAACCTTAATATAACTGCAATTATATTATGTTATTGAAACACCTCATATATTGTAATATCCCACTATGTTCTCAATTTTTTCTTAATCCTAATATATAACCTGGAATAAATCAATTTTATCTTATTGTGCCAGAAATCTTTATGGATACTTGATAAATGAGACAAATACATATTTATGACATGGAAAACATGGTGATATAGAAACATTTATTTTGATCCTCCTCCACTCTTGTATAATTCATACATGTGTATTAATAAGCAAATGAGAGATTGGGTTGAATAGAAATAGCTACCAGACTTTGCAAATCTGTGTGCAAAGATATGCAAGCATTTGTGTAGTTACAATAGCTGAAGTTAAACTATTATAAATGCTACAGATATTGGATCTGCTGTATTATCCAGATCCTAAAATCTTTACTTGTGAATGCACCATTGTATCGCAGAAAAAGTTTTTTTTTTTAAAGCTAACAAGAAAGAAAGTTAGGACAATTTGGATCAGAGTAGTATTGGTCCAGATGAGGCTATCAGGCTGTCAGTCACTGTACTCATCACTTGTTTATTCAGTGGATTATATCTGGGAGGAGAGGGCCACTTCCAGATTTTCAGATTAGTACATCGTAGAAAAATTTAGATTTATAGATTCAATAATGCTGTTGAATGAAATATAACAATGTTTATTTTATCTGGAAAACTCCTTACACTACTGAAAGGACAGTTTGAATTGAACTGCATTTCCTTTCCCCCTCCCATTTAGAAGTGCATGTATTACATACATGCATGCATGCATGCATGCATACATACATACATACATACATACATACATACATACATACATACATACATTTGTCTATGTCTAGTTTGATGAAGAGAAGGACCAGGGGAGACATGATAGCAGTGTTCCGATATCTCAGAGGGTGCCACAAAGAAGAGGGAGTCAAACTATTCTCCAAGGCACCTGGGGGCAGGACAAGAAGCAATGGGTGGAAACTAATCAAGGAGAGAAGCAACTTAGAACTAAGGAGAAATTTCCTGACAGTTAGAACAATTAACCTCTGGAACAGCTTGCCTCCAGAAGTTGTGAATGCCCCAACCCTGGAAGTCTTTAAGAAGATGTTAGATAGCCATTTGTCTGAAATGGTATAAGGTTCCTGCCCACGCAGGGGGTTGGACTAGAAGACCTACAAGGTCCCTTCCAACTCTGCTATTGTATTATTGTATTTTCACCAGTATAATTCATTTATTCTTTCATATTAGATGTGTGAGCTGCTCAATTATTTCTGTGATTGTGAGCTGAAACACCGAGTGGAAGCTATTGTGTCATTTGCAGATACCTTTGTCTTAAAGTTACAGTATAATCAGAAATACAGGTATAATGAACTGATGCAAGCCTTGAATATGTCTGCTGCACTGACTGCCAGGAAGACAAAGGAATTTCGCTCTCCTCCTCAAGAGCAGGTAGATGAAGATCCTTCATCTGTTCTAGCAGGAAGTATAGAAAGAGGGGGGAAAGGCAAGACCTTCAATAATCTTAAAATGTAGCGTCTATTACAAAGGTCTCTACACCACAAAAAATAGTTCAGAAGGAGGTATCTTGCAATATTTCTTTACTATTCGGTAATAGTATCGAATTAGAATAAAGAAAGCTGTTGTTTTTACTTTCAATCTTTTTTAAAGTTTTCAACAGAATTTCTGAGAGTTATAAAAATGGAATTAATTTAGGAATCTAGAAAACTGTATTACTGAATCTTATTGGCACATTGTATATTGTTGGAGAACACTACATCCAGAATTGCTAGAATACTGCATAAACTATCTAGCATTTCTAATGCTGGGCATCCAAATAGAAGGAAATAGAATAAAAACATAATCCTATGTCTTCCAGGACAGATTTAAAAAGAAAATGGAGGGAACAGGAAAATTATTAGTGGCCTCTGATTAGTTTTCAAAAAAAAAGTTCTTATAATTGATTGAAACAAAAATTAAACTGGAAATCCAAGTAAAGTGCAACCCTAATTCTAATTTTCATCTTATAATTTCAGATTAATATGCTACTGAATTTTCAGTTGGGGGAAGATTGTCCTTGTCCAGTGGAGATTCGGGAAGAGCTATATGAATTTCATGATAAGCTCCTAATTCATTGTGGTGGGTAGCAGGCATTCATTTTGCTGAGTGATCATATTGTTCCTATGAATTTTTTTTGTCTGTGAAAGAGTACTACTTACAGATCTTCCACTGTTATAGCATTTTTATGGAAAACATAATATGGACAAAATAAACAAATAACAATTTTAATGTAAAAAAAAATAACTAATTTGAATGACGACATATTTTTTCTAGCAGTGGATCTCATTGAGCTGGTTTTCAACATTTCTTCTTTTACCCAGGAAAAAAAAATGAAATGTCTCTTAAATGGAGCTTAACTCCTGGTTATTATTATGTGGATATATCCATGTAGTTTTCTTGGTAGCAGTATAGATATGGTTTACTATTGCTATTCAATAGGAAGCTTTTTTTCAGCCGTTGGTATTCTCATTGGTGATCTCCCGTCAACGTACTGATCAAATCCAATCTATTTAACATTTTCAAGATTAATTAAGGTCAGTTGGATGCTACCACTTGCTGTTACTCATTAACTTCCCTAACATAATTTAATGTCCATTGACCTGGTCTGGGCTGTAAACCTCACGAATTTATGCAGTACAGCATGATTAAATCCTCATTCAATCATTTGCCTCACCTATCCCATTCATTGATATTTATTCTGTTCTTTGCAATAAAGTTTCCTGGTCCTTTTTTATTTTCACTGGCAGCCCTTCCGTGAAAGATTGTGCTTGTTTAATTACTGCATGAGATGCATAAAGATGGTTCTTTAATTATTAGAATATTGCAAGTATACTATTTTTTTATTGTTCTTACACACTAGGTATTCCATTAGATGAAGAAAAAGAAGAGGCAGAAAATATTTCATGGGCTGGAAAGCTATGTTCTTTGATATATAAAATAAAAGGAATTCACAAAACAGAAAAGAGAGAAGCAACAGAAGAAGAAGAGAAATATCCTAGTAAGAATTTAAATTCATAACAGTACTCCTTAAACTAAATGACAACTTTGGATGAACTATAACTTTGCAGTTTCTCATGCACAAGAAGCACTATCTATCTCACAGGCAAGAGAGATCTAGAGTCCAGTCCATCTGGAATATATATTAAGGAATTAATCAGCTATCCAATCTAGAACAGTGTCATGGGTTAAATCTATCATGCTTCCATTTTAGGTACAAAGTTACAAGCCCAAAACTCATGAGAGTCTTAAATTAATATTAGATTCAGGTTGATCTGAATAATTCTGTTCTGCCAATTTCCTTATGAAAGCAAGATTTTTTCTGAAGAAGGAGTGTAGTTAGTTGGTGTGGTTTTATGTTATGACTTTTTTCTGATATTTTTGTTTAATTTTAGATTTTACCATGGATTTTTAAGTCACTGTGTGAGCTCGTTTGCATAGGAGATAATAAAGTTTCGTAATCCCCATTTTGGATAATAGGAAGAGGAAAGATAAGCATGTGTATAACTTTTTTATATAACAAAAGAAAAAAATATGTTTTTTCGTAGTCTGGGGACAGTGTTATAATCTCACATATTTTTTTTCTAAGAATATAACTATTTCTTTTTTGAACAGACCATTCAAAAGAATCATGGTGAACACCTGTTATGCGTATAGTAATTTTCTTCCCTGATCACATTTCACAGATAGATATTCTTCACCTTTAGGCTCTTGATTAAAATTGTCTCATTTTAGATAGAGAAAGGAAAAGGAAAAGCGTATTCAAAATACATTTGTCTTGTCTTTTTGATTATGTCCATACTATTGTTTCTCAACTTCAGCAACTTTAAGATGGGTAGATTTCAACTCCCAGGATTCCTTAGCCACCATGGGAATTGAAGTCCACTCATCTTAAAGTTGCAGAAAAATGCTGTCCTAGCAACTTCCCTCTCAGGATTAAAAGAATGAAATAGTCTAATCAAAATAAGCTTATCCCCTGAAGACATCATAAATTAGTTCAAAGTGCCTGCCTTTCCACCTCACTGCTACCTCACACTCTAATTGTCCATGTCTGTCTGCAAAGACTGGTGTTCTAACCAAATCTAATGAATCATTAAATTCAGGACAAGATGATAGGCACTGCATCTTTCCTTTGAGCTGCTACCCTAATGCTTTTACAATAAGCTTTTCAAAACTTCCTGCTGAAAAAAGCAATTAAAACTATGTCTCCAACGCTTTTTTTTGTTTTTTTTTGCAGGAGTCCTTTTTGGTTTCTTTTAAAGATATGATCTGCTATGACATGGAAGCTTTTCCCCTTATATTTCTTTTAATATTTTGTTTTGAAACCAAGCTCAGCATTATTTGGTTAGTAAAAAAAGCTGCATTGAACTTTTCTTTAGTTCATTTATAGCTCCAAGTAATCTTATTCCCTCCAGATGCTTTCATAAACCTTCCTCCAGGCAGCTCTAACAGCTAGAAGAGGAACTTCAAGAGAAGGTCTCTATACAGATAGAAACCCTCCTTAAGCTTTGTAAAATTCCCATATCCACGTTCTCTTGCTTTTATTCTCCTTCGTTCCCACCCACCCTGGTCACAGTAGCTAGCCCACTGCTTTGCCAGTGTTTGTAGGCATAATCAAGGGTGTAACTTACATCCTTGATTATAGTGTAACTACAATTCTCATGGTGCCTAAGGATTTTGAGGCCAAAATAAGCCTTTCCATTAGGTGGTTTGAGCAACATCAATGAAGAATTTACTAGACCAATACATTTATATATTTCTGCAGGTTTTGCTTATTATTTCTCTGTTGTACTCTGAGGAACGTTCCTTTTCCAGTTCACATCAGAAAGGCCAAGGCTACTCCACATTTGAAGCATCTTTGCCAAATGTTGGTCTTGTCTACTAAATCAAGATAAAAGATTGTCCTTTATTGATTTATTAATTTATCAGTTTATAATTATGCTTTATGCTGTTTAAGTAAAAATGAATTAAGTGACTTATAGCAACATACTGCATAGACAGGAAGAATTCATTAAGGGAATTTACTTTCTTTTATGAAACAGTCTGAAAATAATCAGTAAGTCACTTTAAGGCCTTTAAGAAATCTCCCAACTGTGCTGTGAGCATGGAATTCCATCTTAAAATTCTTCCTAGAAATTTATGAATTTGAATCTCACAGTTTCATCTTTTCTCATGCATAGAATGTAGAAGGATTTTTTTAAAAGAAAAAAATTCATTGAAAATTTTAATATCAGTAGTAAAAGACAAGGCCTTCCAAGGAATTCTCTTACAAATCTGTCATTTCTTCTTAGCAACTTTTGGAAAATAATCTATTAATAGAAGCAGATGTTACTGCTGACATTGTGGCTGCTAAATTCTGGCCCTAAAGATCTCCTGAAGTATTTAATATAGCATGCCATTCTCTATCCTTTTCTTTCAATGATGACCAAAACCAAAAAACGAATCTTTCTCTCCCCCCAGCCCCTCTCTTTCATTTCTCTTTTTCTGCTTGGAATCTTCAATCCCATCTAGTGTCCAATTTCTGACAGTGTCGTATCTCAAATTTCTGTTATGACTTAAAATACACTAAACAATTTTATTTCCATAAGAGTTCTGTCAGCGTTCCAAATATCATGCAGAATTAAATCAGAGTCCAAGGCAGAGCTATCCTTAAAGTACCAATTTAATAAGACAGACATATTGGCACATCTGTGGGAATCCCGAATCTAAAGGCTTCCTGAGATTCCCACCCAGTTGAAAGTTCGTGATCCCCACACCCATAAATCCATCACATGGTCCAATTTTCCTCAGCCATGCTGGCATCTCCACCCAGCTGATTCCGGTCAGATGCAGAGGTGCAGAGACATAAATATACATATACATACATACAAACATACATACATACATACATACATACATACATACATACATAATTGCAAAAATCCTAATATTTCAAATTTGTCTGGTCCTTAATCAGTTTATAATTTATAAGTTAAAATCTTATTTAGGTTTTGCCATTTATTTCAAATTCTTTAAGTTCTTCAGCTCCTAGTTATTTTTTCTTTTATTCTGAAATGAAGGTAAACTTTCCAGTTGGCTTTGCAAACATGCTATTTTAAAGATCTCTATTAAACTTAAGGTAGCTAAATACTTAATTTCTGAAGGTGATTAGTAAGTGAGGTTAACACACCCAGTATTTTTAAAAAGGCTTAACCACAACTAAGAGCTTGATGGCTTCTCTTTGTCTCCTAGACAAAGAGTGCCCTATAGTCTCCACACAAGGAGAAGCTGTCTGAAACATAAGTGGACAATCTCAGATTATCTCCTTTTCCAGAGAGATTCCTTGGAACCTGTTTTTTTTGGTAATAGCTATCCACTCATGTTGAGACTTGTTAGTTCACTCATCTTCACCCAGATGTCCCAGAATACAGAGGGTGGTTATTTTTGGTTGTTTTAAAGATATCTGGAATGTTTTGTCACCTTTTATGAAAAGGGGAAATGAAGTTTCTGGGCATTCCTTGAACTTGGACTTAAGAATTCATATATTGTCTCTTTCAAGATTTCTATTTCATTGATATCTGAATGGCACATATAATCATGTTACTATGCAAAATTTCCTTCATCTTTAAATGATGATTCCCATGGGAAGTGCAAAATAATAAGGGTCAGGTAGTCTGATATGCACTGCACACCACACCATGAATGCTTTGTCATGCTTTAGTTATTTGAAAACAAGTGGTGGTGTACTCTTGAAGTCCCATGTATAATAAACAGCTGGCTCAATTAATGGGTTAAATTTCACTCAACAGTTTATCTTGCCATCATAAATCATAGAAGAAAGAGATTTTGCTGTTGCCTATATGCCTCTTTTGGGGGGTTTTACCTATAAAGATTGCATGAACCACCAATATTTCAATTCTTAGTAGAACTGTAGAGTTTTAATAAACCTTGGGACTATATCTTTGACCTAAAGTAGGTGAAAATTCCAGTTTTGTGTTAGCTTTTTATTCTCCAACATGGTTCTATAAATTTATGAATTCAGTGGCACATTTGTGGGGGGGGGGAGAATAAAATGATACTGAAGTGACAGCCAGTGGAAATTATGGCAAATTGGAGTTTGGTTTATTGCCATCAAAAGCCAGATATTAGGAAACACAGAGGATATGAGTATGTGGCTTGAATGCCTGTTGAAATTATGTGACGTGCATTCACATTTCATGAATAGAACTATCTCCTATATCAGTAGTGCAGCCACTTGTGCTCCTTTTATTGCAAAAGGCATAATCATTGACTTCTTCCCTCATTCAAGGATAAGAGAAGGTAGATAACAACATGTATACATATTGTTAGCCTGAAAGTGATGCAACTTATCTACATAAGGTCATTGCATAATTGGCAGGGCTGTGGACTACCAGCTGTTCCCACCCAAGGTGAAATTCTAACTCCTAAACTCTTTAAGTAATCATTGCTAATTAAACTTTCAGCTTCCTTAATTGCAGCACGCTTTTGACAAGCTTTTATGTCAAGAGTCGTTTGTATTTTCTCTTTTTTTTCCTACCTTTCCCCTTCTATCTCAGTTTCTCTGAAAGAGCTGATATCTCAAACTATGGTTCGCTGGGCACAGGAAGATCAGATCCAAGATCCAGAATTAGTTCGCATTATGTTTAACTTACTTCGACGGCAGTATGATAGCATTGGTGAGCTGCTGCTAGCACTGAGGAAATCTTATTCTATAAGTGCTACTTCCGTGCAAGACACAATCAACTTATTAGCAGCACTGGGGCAAATTCGTTCACTTCTCAGTGTCAGGATGGGAAAAGAAGAAGAATTGCTAATGATTAATGGCCTAGGGTAAGAAATGAATCCTTTAATGCCTTAAAATACAGTTAGAACATTCAGCTTTATTGATTCTTAGTTAAGATGTACTCTATGCCCATTTGTCAACCTGATTGGTTTTGTTACAAGACTGTTCAGATAGTCATTGGTGCAAGACTTTCTGTGGCAAAGGTTCTCCAGGGCTTAAGGTGCAAGATTTTTTTCAAACCACCTCTATTATATCAAATAGCAACCAATTAATGTTATAACAGGCAAGTAACCTCCTTGTTTTTGCATTAAAGTTAGTGCATGCCATCCCATGAAAACCTGAAGAATTAAGATGGGGACAGATTTTCCCTGCTAATTGTTAAAAGTCAAAACTGACTCGCGATACATTATCAGTACTATATTTCACAATAGGTCAGAACTATTCACCTGTTTCAGCTTTCAAATATTGTGTGTGTTTTATGAAAACCTGAAGAATTAAGATGGGGACAGATTTTCCCTGCTAATTGTTAAAAGTCAAAACTGACTCGCGATACATTATCAGTACTATATTTCACAATAGGTCAGAACTATTCACCTGTTTCAGCTTTCAAATATTGTGTGTGTTTTATTTCTTTTTTCCTTATTGCCTTTTAAGACGCACATCTACATGTGAAATTTTAAGAAATGAATTTATAAGAGAGTAGTTTAATCCCTCTCTTTCTGAGAGCCCTGATTCTGATTAAAAATGGGAACAAAACAGGTAAAACAAAACCCAAACCACATAATTAATGTAATTCAAGATTTAATCCTAAATTCTTTTCCTGTTTTAACAATCTGATTTAGATTGAATAGAACAACTGTGCAAACCTTGTCATAATTGAGCATGACCTCAACAAAGTTGTCTTTTTTATGACACTAAATTTGTAATCTGTTTTACCTCCTTAGAATCAAAATGTATTCGAATATTCGTTTCTAATATGTTTTGAATTGTGGAACTAAAAATGGTGCTGCTGTAAAATAAATAAAATTACTGTCTTTCCCCCCCCTCTCACTTAGAGATATAATGAACAACAAAGTATTTTACCAGCATCCTAATCTTATGAGAGTCCTGGGTATGCATGAGACAGTTATGGAAGTAATGGTGAATGTGCTTGGAGGAGACAAATCTCAGGTAATTTCATTGATATTTGTAGTGTTCTATGCTTACTATAAGTAAGAGGTCTAGTATAAATATGCTATGCATATGTAATAAAGTGAAACGACTGGTGCGGTGGCCTAGAAGTGGGACTCTCGCCTCACAATCAGGAGGCTGTTTGATCCTAGGCAGAGGCAGATATTTCTCTGTCTGGGCACGCTGAGAATATATCTCCTGAATAAAACTCCGCATTGGTGACAGGAAGGGCATCCAGCCATTAAACAATCAGCTCCTTTCAGTTAATGTCAAAACTTATTACTTGCCTCTTTATGCTTTTGTGATTATTGGAAAGAGTTTGATAGTAATGGATTACATATTTAGTTTGAAAATAATTTCCCATGACTTTCCCATGTTAACATCAGAAAGTAGAAATAAAATCACAAGATTTCTGCTATATTTTTCTAACATGTGACACGATGTTCCACTGCAAAGCTAATTACTTAAGTTTAACTAATTAGCTGAATATCACAGCTGAATATGGCTGAATATCACAAATTCTGCAATGTAATATCACAAATTATACAAACATAATATACATATTGTTAAAAAATGAAATGATTTTAATTTAATGCAGGTAACAAAAATGGGAGGAAATGATACTTTCTCACTGAGGAAAAAATAAGACATGTTTGCATTTTAATTCTTTTCTCAGTCGCAATCAGATGATACAGTGTTAAAGTTAGCAGGGGGAAAATCTTCATAAAATAATTGCCTGCTGTCAACAAGATTTGGTACAATAGAGTACCATTTATTTTTATTCAAGCTGCTGAATTCTAAAGTAATTTCAGTGCAGATACTTTAGGAGGTTTAATGATTACTGTGGTGCTCTGCAATTTGACACTTGAATGATTGTGGCATTTTTCTCAAAAATGTAAATGACTAATGTTTTAAGATGTCAGAAAAAAAAATTGCTAATGGCTTTGAGTATTGACCCAGACATGTCCTCCATAATGCAAATGCTTTTAGTATTAGATAAAAATTGCTAAGTTTTCACTTCTGTTACTACATACATAATAATGAAGAAATATTTTGAATTTCTCATAAATATTGAGATAGAAAGATGACTTCTCCAAAGTCAACTCATGATTTTGTTCTTGAGTAGAAGAAGCTTGAACTTGGCTTTTTAGTAAAAATCCAGCGCTTTAATCATTACATGATGCTATTTATAGGGCAAAGAGTGAAAAGCATGTCGTACCTCCAGAGTATATAATGTCACATGATACATACTTCTTTGAGAGTTCCAATAATTGTTTATACCAATGATACAAATATTATAGCACATGAAAATGAAGGCACCTGGACCAAATTTAGAGACTTTTGATGGTAAAAAAGAATGATAAATATAATGCATCTTTCTAATTTTCCTTAGGAAAAAAAACCAACCTAGAAATTAGCACAGGTTCCAAAATTCATATTTTAATTGTGAGGACTTTAAAGCTAAGGATTTAATAATTAAGTTTACCATAACTTTACATGTAAATATGTACCACATTTTTTGGAGTATAAGACGCACCGGAGTATAAGATGCACCGGAGTATAAGATGCACCAAGGTTTTGAAGAGGCAAATTACAAAAAAAAAGTAGGTAGGTAGATAGAGGGATAGAGAGGGAGAGAAACAAAGAGAAATACAGTAGGTAGGTAGGGAGAGAGAGAATAGGTAGGTAGGTAGGTAGGTAGGTAGGTAGATAAAGAAATTGAGAGAGAGAGAGGGGGGGAGAGAGAGAAATACAGTAGGTAGGTACGGAGAGAGTGTGTAGGTAGGTAAGTAGGTAAAGGGGGAAAGAGAAGGAGAGAGAAATGTTAACGCCACTGTATAGTGCCTTGGTAAGGCCACACTTGGAATACTGCATACAGTTTTGGTCGCCACGATGTAGAAAAGACGTGGAGACTCTGGAAAGAGTGCAGAGAAGAGCAACCAAGATGATTAGAGGACTGGAGACTAAGACATATGAAGAACGGCTGCAGGAGCTGGGTATGTCTAGTTTGATGAAGAGAAGGACCAGGGGAGACATGATAGCAGTGTTCCGATATCTCAGAGGGTGCCACAAAGAAGAGGGAGTCAAACTTTTCTCCAAGGCACCTGGGGGCAGGACAAGGAGCAATGGGTGGAAACTAACCAAGGAGAGAAGCAACTTAGAACTAAGGAGAAATTTCCTAACAGTAAGAACAATTAACCTCTGGAACAGCTTGCCTCCAGCAGTTGTGAATGCCCCAACCCTGGAAGTCTTTAAAAAGATGTTAGACAGCCATTTGTCTGAAATGGTATAAGGTTCCTGCCCATGCAGGGGGTTGGACTAGAAGACCTACAAGGTCCCTTCCAACTCTGCTATTGTATTGTAAATACAGTAGGTAGGTAGGGAGAGTGTGTGTGTGTAGGTAGGTAGGTAGAAGGATAGAGAGAGAGAAATATATATATATAGAGAGAAATACAGTAGGTAGGTAGAGAGAGTGTGTGTGTGCAGGTAGGTAGATAGATAAAGGAAGAGAGAGGGAGAGAATAGAGAGAGAGAGAGAAATACAGTAGATAGGTAGGGAGAGAGAGAGAGGGTAGATAGGTGGATAAGAGAGAGAGAAATAGAGAGAGAGAAATACAGTAGGGAGGGAGAGAGGGAGAGAGAGTAGTTAGGTAGGTTGATGTTTCCAGGTGTATTTATCCAGGTCCTGGAGAAGGAAATCGCTGACAAACCTTAAGACTTCATTTCTGCTGGCACAGAAACAGTTAAAGAGCCTTCCGAAAAGGGGGAGGAAAGCCTTTGCACTCTGCAAACCTCCCGAAAACTGCCCATTTCTCTGCGAAAATGGGGCCTTTTTTTCAAATAAAAAACATGAATAGCCTTGGGGGGGCTTACAGAGTGTTCCTGGGGGGTGGGGGTGGGTCAAAAATGAGTGAAAAACTGGCCCATTTATAGCAAAAATGGGCCATTTTGTATCAAATAAATTGCATGCATAGCCCTATGGAGGCTTATAGAGTGCTGCTGGGGGCTGGGGGAGGGGGAAGCAGCCCATTTGAGGCTAATTTCTGCCCTTCCCAGCCCCCAGAAGCTCTCTGGAAGCCTCCATAAAGGTATGCAGCGGCCATTTTGGTGAAGGGGGCGAGGTTCCAGAAGGCAAAAAATGCTGTATTCGATGTATAAGATGTACACAGATTTTCAGCCTCTTTTTAGAGGAACAAAGGTGCATCTTATACTCCAAAAAATACGGTATTCTATACATAACCTTCACTTGTTTTTGTGAGCTAAATAGTATGATGATATCACAACCAAAGAACTTAAAACCATGAGATACAAAAAGGAAAACAAGCCATAACTATAGCTACCGTAGTTAACGCCAACACAATTTATTATACTTTCTGTATTTTCCTATAGTTGCAAAGCATTGTTATGTCAGCTTTATTCATACATTGCCTCTTTTTTCTTTACAATTTTACTTCCTATTTACACTGAGTTTAACTTCGTTCCCCCCCCCCCAAATCATGTTATGTCCTGCTTACCCTTCCAAATTAGGCATAAACACAAATACTTTCACTACTTTTGACCAATGTTGATATCTCACAATACACAACAGATTACCCAATATCTTTCTATCCATATGTGTACATCATAAAAATTCTCCACCCATTCTCTCATTGGTAGTAAATATTCTTCCGAGATACATACTGTAAATTTGTGTATTTGCCATAGTTTTCTTTTTTGTGTGCATACATTGATATTGTCCATTCAATTTTCCCTGTAAAACACAACAACCTTGTTCTTTGATTAATTTTCAGTTCAGTTCTATTAATTTTCAGATTCACACTGCTCGTGACTTTGCATAAATATCTCCTCAGATCATTTATTCAGCCAACAAAGTAATATTTGTTTCAAGGTGTTGGTTATTATCTTTAAAGCGCTCCATGGCACAGGACCTAGTTATTTGCGGGATCGTACCCTGCCCTATACATCCCTTCGGCCGATTCGCTCTCACAGAGAGGGACTTCTCCGGGTGCCGTCCACTAGGCAATGCCAGTGGGCGACGCCCAGGGAAAGGGTCTTCTCTGTGGTGGGCCCGACCCTCTGGAATGACCTTCCCCCTGACATTAGAATAACCACGGACCTCCGCTCCTTCCGCCAGAAACTCAAAACCCACCTGTTTCAACTAGCTGGCCTGGGCTAATTCCATGCTTCCCGCCTCAGTTTGTAATTTTAAATTATGCTATTAGGTTTTAAGGTTAAGTTTTTAATTTTTATAAATTTGTACAGGGGGTTATTTAATTCGATTTTAGTTTATATGTATTGTTGATTGTCATAATTTTAATTTTTTTACCTGTACACCGCCCCGAGTCCCTTCGGGGAGAGGGGGCGGTCTAGAAATCCAATAAATAAATAAAATAAATAAATAATATCTGCAACAAACATACTTATATTCATGTACCCAAAGAACTGTAATGTTATCAAAAGTATTGCACAAACATTCTTGGAGTGGCCTGATTTGCCACTCAAAAAAGAGGAAGCAATCATTGCTGAGAATACTCCCTCTGTTGGCAATCCTGAGTGGTCCCCTGATTTTTGCAGATTCTCCATTAGTATTGTAAAAGTAATTGGTGCAAAACAGCAGAGAAAAACATTCTGTATGAATATTTTAATAGTAAATGTACAGGTTATTAAAGTGTTTTTCTTCCACAGATTGCTTTTCCTAAAATGGTCGCAAGTTGTTGTCGGTTTCTTTGCTATTTTTGCCGGATCAGTCGTCAAAACCAAAAAGCCATGTTTGAGCATTTAAGCTACTTACTTGAAAACAGCAGTGTTGGACTTGGTATGCTATTTAATTTTAATAGTCATTTGACTTAATTTGACATATCAACACTTTAGTTTGTAGCCTGCTACATTAAATCTGAATTTAACTTATTTTGCATATTGATACTCTTTTGATTTATGTAACTGGTTTTTAAGTTGTGCTGCAGGTTAAAGAATTATAACCCCTCTAGAGCAGTGGTAGTCAACCTGGTCCCTCCAGCTTTCATGGTGGGCGGTAGGGGTTTTGTCCGATACTGAAGCACTTTCCTTTTTTAAATTTAATTGACTTCCCTACTTTATAAATCACCATTACTGTGGAAATTTTAATTCCCAAGGTTTTTATAAGGGTTTTTAGCACGGGATATAATTTAATAGTTTTTTAATAATGTGTTTTTGTAATTTTGTATTGTTTTTTAATATTGGCTGTGCCCTGGGTCCTTGTAAGGAGAAGGGCGGGGTATAAATTTGAAAAATAAAAATAATAAATAGAACTGGTGGGCAGTTACAAAATTTTACTACTAACAGAGATACAAAAGTGGGCGGTAGGTATAAAAAGGTTGACTACCCGGTATTGTCCATAATTTCTACCATCAGAATTCTTCCATGTTCATCTGCGTAAACTTGGCCTCTTTAATTATGTTTCTTTCTTTTTCTTTTTCTTTTTTTGAAGTTGTGTGTTTGTGTATCCTGGGGGGGGGGGAAACATGTGTATTTTAGAAAGTGAAGATTATTTCATAACGTTGTATAAGCAAGTATTTGCTGTTTACTGTTAATTTCCAGCAAACACCTTCATGTGACATGGACTGTATACAAACTATTATTATGATGCACATCGATTATTGTATGAGGTGGGAAAGTACCAGGTAGTGATTCTGCTTGAGCCCAGAAATATACTATTTTGATGAGCACACAACTTCCACAGTCTTTTGCCATTGATATTTTATACCTAAGTATATAAAGTATGTTATGATGTTGCCTTATTATTTTATTATAATTTTATTACAATAAAACAATTAGGGACAAACCAGGAAAGTGAAGATTGATGAATCTTCACTAATTAAGCCATAAAATGCTGAGCTGAAAGCAAACCAACAGTCACAACAAGAATCAGCAATCAGTGGATTTGCTCCATAAACCATGAAGAAAAAAACATGAATGTTTAAACTTTAGCTAACTGCAAAGTAACTGCTGCCCTCTGCTGCAAAACACCTGTAACTACATTCCTGATATTTTTAATTCTATGCATAATCATTTCTTTTTCTTCCAGCTTCTCCTTCTATGAGAGGGTCCACTCCATTAGATGTAGCAGCTGCTTCAGTAATGGACAATAATGAGCTTGCCCTTGCATTGGAGGAGCCAGATCTAGAAAAAGTAATTGTTCAAAATCTTGTACAACTTTTCATTTTATTGAAACTTGCTATACAATCTTGATGTTCTCTGATCTTAGTTGTCTTTCTCGCAGAATAGGTAACTCATCAGCATTGAGAGACAAAGAAGTGAGTTTTCTGGCTGTTAATTCATAGCAGCTTTCCTCTTACATAATGGGGCTTAGTTTTTACTTAATATATTTACTTAGTATATTATGTATGTGTAGTACATTACTTATGGCTATTGTCATTCAAGTATGGTCTTCTCATAGCAGATATGTTTAATTTCCTAATTTATATTATATTATGAAGATGCAATGTCTCAGTGGCTAAGACGCTGAGCTTGTTGATCAGAAAGGTCAGCAGTTCGGCGGTTCGAATCCCTAGCACTGTATAACGTAGTGAACGCCTGTTCCCAGCTTCTGCCAACCTAGCAGTTCAAAAACGTGTAAAAATGCAAGTAGAAAAATAGACTCCATCTTTGGTGGGAAGGTAAAAGTGTTCTGTGCACCTTTGGCATTTAGTCATGCCAGCCACATGACCATGGAGACATCTTCAGACAGCGCTGGCTCTTCAGCTTTGAAACGGAGGTGAGCACTGCCCCCTAGTCTCGGAAATGACTAGCCCATATGTGAGAGGGGAACCTTAACCTTTATCTTTATGAAGAATCAACATGAACCCTGAGAGGAAATGATAGGGAGCTCATGGGATTTGTTGAGTCCAGGCAACAAAGGGAGCTAAGTTTGTCCTGGAGAGCATTTGATCAGGGATTCCTGTGTTTGTGACTCTCCTTGACTGACCCCTTGGTTCATCCATAGATCTGTCAGTCCCAGTCATATTTTTTTGGGGGAAAACAACTTTATTTGAGTTCAGTCCTTCCCGTCTGCTCATATTTTTCTCAGTTCTTGTCTCCATGGCTGTAACTATTTTTATGTCTGCTAGTAAATTTGTAGAAATCAGTTTCTTCTGAAAACAATTTCCTATCTCCCGAGAAATTGGTTCCCTACATTTTTTGGAAGCTTAAAATACATGTTTCTTCATGCATTCCCCCCTACTCACACATTTCAATAGGTTGTTTCAGCTCACTTTCATTTTGATTGCTTAGATTAGAACAAAGACTAAGATGATATTCATGTTTGTATTGAACAGGTTGTAACCTACTTGGCAGGCTGCGGTCTTCAGAGCTGTCAAATGCTTTTAGCAGCCGGATACCCTGATATTGGTTGGAATCCCATAGAGGGCGAACGGTATCTCTCATTCTTAAGATTTGCTGTCTTTGTTAATGGTAATTTATTTATTTATTTGATTTATATTACAGCTTTCTTTTAAATTTAATTTAAGCACCCAAGGCATTTAAGCATAAATATTGAATTGACATGAGTTAGGATTACACTGCTGAGATTTAATTTTCCGATTTATCCCTGCACAGCAGTGTGAGAGATGAAACTGTTCTAATAGTGTATAATGGCTGTATAGAAACATTTGCAAACGTATACTAAAAACTTTTGTTGCTCTAGAGCAGGAGTGTCAAACTCAATTTCACTGAGGGCTGCATCAGGGTTGGACTTGTCCTCAGAGGGGCTGTGCATGTGTAGCCAGGGGGCATGACATCACCTGTGTTGGGTGCGCCTGAGGTGGCCTGAGCGTTCTGCCAGTGAAAATGGGCTCCAAATCTCCATTTCTGGCTGCCATGGTCTCCTGCAACTCTCTGCCAGTGAAAATGGAGCCTGTGAAGGCCACACATGGCCATCCTGAGTTCTGTTTCCAGCTACGATGGCCTCCTGCAATCCTTTGCCAGGAAAAACAGAGCCCATGAGGGCTGTGTGTGGCTCTCCTGAGCTCTATTTTTGCTGGCAGAGGCACTGTGGGCTGGTTCTTCACTGTTTCTAGGGTGGGCCTGCAGGCCAGATCTAAGCACCCTGTGGGCCAATTGCAGGCTGTGGGCCTTGAGTTTGACAATCTACTCTATATGGCATATACTTGTATAAATTAGAATCCATTTCATTGCACTGTGTATATAAATATACATATGTGTTAAGTCCTCAGGCTTGCAAGTCTGGTGAAGTCTGGTGCCAGCAAGTCTGGTGAACTCTGAGTCACCGCATTCCGGAACGGAGCCGGCAGCTGCATATGATTGGCCCAGACGAGCTGGCTGGATTCTGTCTGGAGATCTGATACAATGTTGCAGCTACCTTGCTGAAAGGTTTCCCTCCTAAAAAGCTGTATAAAAACGGCTGTCAGACAGGGAAACCTTGCCAGTAATGATCCTTGTATATTGTAAATAGTTGCTGAATAAATGTTCCTGTTGTTTGACCATGCCTGAGTTGGAATCCTTCTTCTAATCTAACACTGGCGACGATGGTGGGATTCAGGCCTTGTCATTAGACACAACGGGAAACGAAGCAGTGACTGTCCTTGCGCCGAGCGGCCACAACAGCCTAACCATGGCGACCATGCCACCGTTTGCACCGTTCGACCCGATGACGGAGCAATGGGCTTCCTTCTTAGCCCGCTTCGAGTGCTTCCTGATAGCAAACAATTACGGCGAGCTCGCACCAGCCAGGAAGCTGAGCCTCTTCCTCCAGTGCGGCGGTCCTGAATTGTTCGCCACCGCGCGAACGATAGCAGCCCCAGCAGCGGTACACGAAGTTCCGTGGGACGATCTCCTAGGCCGCCTACGAGCACACTACGCACCGGTGCCGTCTCGCATAGCACATCGCTACGCATTCAGACAATGTGTACAGCAGCCAAAGCAATCGGTAGCCGAGTTCCTCCAAAAATTAAGAGCCACCGCGATCCCTTGCGAGTTCCCCGCAGCCTTCCTGGAGGAATCACTGCTGGAACAGTTTGTGTGCGGCATCAAAGACATCCGCCTTAAGCGCCGCTTGCTCTCTAAAACTGTTCTGACTGTAGAGCAAGCGGTGGAAGAAGCCTGCACGGCGGAACTTTCAGAAATCTCTACATCTGATATGGGCCACGCACACCCTCCTCTCTTCCCCACGCCGCGAGCATGCTTAGTGGACGAGATAGCCCCACTAGACGATATGGAAGAGGAGGAACAAGGGGAATGCTTGCAGGTGACCGGGTGCCTGTCCAGCCGCTCATTCACGCCCCAACAAAAAAACGGGGCCTGCCTGGGCTGCGGAGGCGCCCACCAAAGACCCAACTGCCCCTTCAAGGCATCTGTGTGCCGCCGATGCGGCAGGAAAGGACACCTGGCAGCCGTGTGCCGAGCCGCCGCCCCAGCAACAGCTCCAGCCACTGCCACCAGAGCGCCTCCACCGGGACAACAAGCGGCTCAGAAACGGGCGAGATGCCGCCCGCAACAGCCAACGGACTGCTTCGTGCTGTCGGAAACTACGACCTGGCAGAGAGTACGAGACTGACCACGGTGGTTTGTTTAGAGGGGGTGGGAGTCAAGATGGAAGTGGACTCCGGGTCCTCCAAATCCCTCATCTCTTGGGCACAGCTGGCTAAATTGTGCCCCAAACTCCGCAAACAGAACCTCACCCCTGCGGCTACGGTCCTAAAAGACTATCAGGGCTCTGCCATTCCCATTTTGGGGCAGCATAGGGTGAGGGTGGACTATGGCCCCTTCCATTGGTCCCTCCCCATCCTGATAGTGGCCAATTCCCTAGCTGCCTTAATTGGATTGGACTGGTTCCCAGCCTTGGGACTGTCAGTCCAAGGAGTGAACAGCGTGCCCGCCAGTTCTCCGGTAGACGTCATGCTCAAGGAATTCAGCGACGTCTTTGATGGCAGCCTAGGAACGTACAGGGGCACCCCAGTCTCCCTGAACCTAGACCCCCAGGTTGCTCCTGTCCGCTTGAAGGCCCGCAGGCTGCCGTTCGCGCTGAAGCCCAAGGTTGAAGTGGAATTGGATCGATTAGTGGCGCAGGGCATGCTCGAACCCGTCGATCAGGCGAAATGGGAGACCCCGATTGTGGTCCCCATCAAGCCCGACGGGTCCGTGAGGATCTGCGCCGACTATAAATCGACGATCAACCTCGGGCTTCAGGCGAACCCATACCCGGTTCCGGTAATACAGGACCTGCTCCACTCTTTGGGGCAGGGACGCGTGTTCTCGAAACTGGATATGGCGCAGGCCTACCAACAGCTCCCGGTGGATGACGAGGCTGCGGAGGTGCAGACTATCGTCACCCACCGAGGGGCTTTCCGCTGTCGCCGCCTCCAATTCGGCGTGTCCGTGGCCCCGGGGATCTTCCAAAGCCTCATGGAGCGACTGCTCCATTGGCACCCTGGCGTCGTACCGTACTTCGACGATGTTCTGATTGCTGCCGCCAGCATATCAGAACTCGCCAAGACGTTACGGAAGGTCCTCAGCATTTTCAGGGGCGCGGGATTGAAATTGAAGCGCAGCAAATGTACATTTGCTGCACCGAGGGTGGAATTATTGGGCTTCATGATTGATGCCCACGGAATTCACCCAACCCCTGCTAAGGTCGAGGCCATCCAAAAGGCCCCCACTCCTGCCTCCAAAATGGAGCTGCAGGCATTCCTCGGCCTTTTGAATTTTTACGCACCTTTTATTCCCCACAAGGCATCGTTGGCCGAGCCGCTGCATCAGTTGCTCGACCGATCCGCGGCCTGGCGCTGGGGCAGCCGCGAAGCTAATGCGTTCACGGCTGTCAAAGCCATGCTCACATCAGACGCAGTACTAGTCCAGTACCATGACAGACTCCCTCTGATGCTGGCATGCGATGCCTCCCCGTACGGCCTGGGGGCTGTCCTGAGCCACGTCTTTCCAGACGGTTCCGAAGCCCCCATTGCTTTTTACTCCCGGATGATGTCTCAAACAGAGAGAAACTACAGCCAAATCGACAAGGGGGCTTTGGCTGTAGTGTCCGGAATTAAAAAGTTCCACAATTACCTCTACGGGCGGACCTTTTCTGTCATCACGGACCACAAGCCACTCCTTGGGCTGTTGGCCGGTGACCGTCCGACCCTCCCCATCCTTTCTCCAAGGATGACCCGTTGGACGGAATTCCTGGCGGCGTATGACTATACGCTGCTTTACCGTCCAGGCAAGCAGATAGGGCATGCCGATGCCCTAAGCCGCTGCCCTCTCCCAGGAATGAATCCGGCCCCTGTGCCGGCTCTCTCCGTCCTGACTGTGGCGGAATCGGACCTGCCCTTGTCCTCCTCTGCCATCGCCGCTCACACCCGCGCGGACCCCGTCCTCGCCCAGGTCTGCCGTTGGGTGCTGAGGGGGTGGCCTTTGGGGAGCGTGGCCGAAGAATTTCGGCCTTACAAGTCACGCCAGCTGGAGCTCTCGCTCCATTGCGGGTGCTTGTGTTGGGGAGATCGGGTCATCGTCCCCAAACCTCTGAGACACATGGTTCTTCAGTCGCTCCATGCCAACCACCCAGGCATAGTCCGCATGAAGGCGTTAGCCCGGAGCTATGTCTGGTGGCCGGGCATGGACGCTGAAGTGGCGGATTGGGTGGCCACCTGCTCCACCTGCCAATCTTCCCGCCCTGCCCCGCCGGTGTCCCCGCCAAGGGAGTGGGACGTTCCCAGAAGCCCATGGTCCCGCCTTCACTTGGATTTCGCGGGTCCCTTCCATGGCCAGAATTTCCTTGTGGTGGTGGACACGTTCTCCCGCTGGGTGGAGGTGATCATCGTGGCTTCCACCACAGCGGAGAGCACCGTGCGCGCGTTGCGCCGCCTGTTCGCCACGCACGGATTGCCGGACGTCGTTGTGTCTGACAACGGTCCCCAATTTCAGTCCTCCACTTTCTCGGACTTTCTGGCCACCCAGGGGATCCGCCACACGCCGGTCGCCCCTTATCACCCGGCGTCCAATGGACGCGCGGAACGAGCAGTTCGCTCGGCCAAGGAAGCCTTGGCCCGTTTGGATAAAGGGGACTGGCAGGCAAGGGTGGCTGCGTACCTTTTGGGACAGCATGTCACACCTTGCCCAGCCACAGGGAAAAGCCCCGCGGAGCTCTTGATGGGTCGTCGCTTGCGGACCACCCTGGACAGACTGCACCCCGATTACGACGGGGTGCAGAGGAGCAACCTACAGGTTCCCTCCCCTCGCCTCTTTAAAACTGGGGACCTGGTCTGGGCAAGGAACTTCTCCGGGGAGCCGCGCTGGGTTCCCGCAACCGTTTTGGACGTAACCGGCCCCTGTTCTTACAGGGTCGGCCTACGCGATGGATCTGAGTGGCGGCGCCACCTGGATCAACTAAGGCGCCGCCTGCCCGAGACGGCCTTCGCCACACCGGGCCGTTCCTGCCCGTTGGCCCCCGTTGGGCCGTTGTTTCCTGTTCAAGCCGAGCCGCAGAGGGTAACTCCAGAGGCCTTCGCCAGTTCAGGTCTCCCCTTGACAGACACCCCCAGTAGAACCCTTCTGGACTACTCCACTCAAGCCGATACGGAATTGTGGGCCTCGCCACTAGGAGGCCCACCCTACCACGCTGCTGCCTGCCAGCAACCGTCAAGAACCTCAAGCCCGGTCGCCACGCCCCCTCGCCCGGACTTACTATTGTCGCCGGTTCCACCTACGCCGACTCCACCTCCGAGGGCAGGCCACGGTGACGCAAGTGGAAACTCCACTCCCCGCGGGGAGGGGCTTCCCCAGGAACTACTTACCTCACCGAACTCTCCGCAGCAACCGAGGCGTTCGGGGCGGGTCCGACACCGCTCTGCCTACTTGGACGAGTACGCATGCGCTTACACGTTGATGGACAGAGAGACTGGACGCATGCGCACTGACTATGGGGGAAGGAGTGTTAAGTCCTCAGGCTTGCAAGTCTGGTGAAGTCTGGTGCCAGCAAGTCTGGTGAACTCTGAGTCACCGCATTCCGGAACGGAGCCGGCAGCTGCATATGATTGGCCCAGACGAGCTGGCTGGATTCTGTCTGGAGATCTGATACAATGTTGCAGCTACCTTGCTGAAAGGTTTCCCTCCTAAAAAGCTGTATAAAAGCAGCTGTCAGACAGGGAAACCTTGCCAGTAATGATCCTTGTATATTGTAAATAGTTGCTGAATAAATGTTCCTGTTGTTTGACCATGCCTGAGTCGGAATCCTTCTTCTAATCTAACAATATGGCACAGAAGAATAATGTTTGGCCAGTTAGGTAAGAGAGGATTTAAATGCAGATAGTAATTATATAAAGGTTAGATGGGTGTAAAATGATTACAGTGGCCTCTGGACTGAAATGACGCAGTCTGTTTGCAAGCACACAGGTGCCTAATGGTCTGGCAGACTGAATCTCTGACTCCTATTGGGAGATTCTTTCATCGGTCACCCACAACCTCCCTTCCCATCTCCAGGATAAGGATATTAGTATTCTGCTATCGCACATTCTATTTCAGCACAAGGTCCTCTTTGTGTTAATTTTAACTTGATGGGCCGCAATTTACTTTGCTTTGTCAGAGGCCCATGGGATGCTTTATACTGTTTCCAATTGACTATTTACACATTCTTAAATTTTTTTTTTTAAACCCTGTTATTCTATGGTTTTTGATATTCTTCCGCTTCAGTTCCTTCTTAGAAAATCCAAGTTCTTTCTCCTTCCCACCATAGAATAAAATACATGCAAAGATCTCGGAGTTTAATAAGGCAGTTTTATGGGCAAATGTTTTAAGACACTGCAAAGATTACCAAGATGTAATTTTTGTATCTTTTGTATTTGGGCTTCTATTTTGTCCAGATAACTGTGTTCTGTGTTTTGTGGGTTTCCAGGTGAAAGTGTTGAAGAAAATGCCTGTGTTCTTGTTAAGCTCCTTATTCGACGTCCAGAGTGTTTTGGCCCTGCTCTGAGAGGAGAAGGAGGAAACGGTCTGTTAGCTGCGATGCAAGAAGCAATTAAAATCTCTGAGAACCCAGCTCTAGATCTTACTTCTCAGGGTTGTAAGAGAAAATTGTAAGTGCATGCATGTTATCAGAAGGATAACAAACTAGGATAAAGAGTAATCTTAAATAAAAATGCCAGAAGTGCCTTATCAGTGCCAGCTGCTCCATAGGATTTCAAACAGGAATGTTTCCCAGCCGTGGCAAAAGCTTGATTTGGCAGCTTTCATGCTCAATGTATGTCTTTCTACTAATCTTTTTTTTTTTTTTTTTGTAATTCAGAAACTAAAAATCTGGTGTAGCAGTAATTCTCGCAGTACCGAGATGAAGTCAGAATGCATTTCTTCAGTGTTTTCATCCATTCATTTGCCTTATGTAGCTGACAGTCAGCTGCTGACTGTGTTATTGAAATAAAATTTTGACAAATAGAACTGCAGCAATAATTGCGCAAGATTACTATGGTTATAGTTTGTTCATCTATATTCATAGCATATCTCGAATTATCCATAAAATTTAAGGTTTCTTCAAACGCCAGAAAGTAATGAAAAGCATTAGGTATATTAGACTGTGTAAAAGAGTACATGTGCATTTTCAGTTATGGTTGACTGAACTGTCTATCATATTAGACTGAATTTGGCATTTTTAATCTACTTGTTGATTAAGGACCCAAGATAGACAGACATAGTTGGATGATGTTAGAGGTACTGTTGCAGGATGTAAACTGTTCCAAGTAAGGCTGCCTTCTGCAACTAATCTAGGATATTTTTTTAAAATGCCAATAGTTTTCATGTGGTGCTCCAGATGTTTTGGAATTGCACCCAAGCTATTACTAGGTACCTGGTGCTATAGTTGCTTTCTTTTTGCCACTTGTTGCCATTTTTATATCTTTGCAATGGATATTTGCAATTGCACCTTTTTTCATTTCATTTCATTTTATTCGATTATATACCGCGCCTTCTCCATCGAAACGGACCCAGGGCGGTGCACAGGAAATTAAAACCAATAAATAGTATACAATACAATAAATATGAATAAAAAGAATTAAATTAAGGGCCTGTGCTAAAATTCCCACTAAAAACCCAGCGTCCATTTACGAATGTGGCAGGAGCTATATAACAATCCGATCTAAGCGTTAAGCAAGACCAGCTTGCTGAAAAAAGTAAGTCTTGAGTGAATGGTGAAAGAGGGGAAGGTGCGTGATAGTGCGAAGTTCGGGGGGTAGGTCGTTCCAGAGGGCCAGCCCTGCCACAAAGAAGGCCGTACCCCTGGGCACCGCTAGCCGGCATTGACCAGCGGTTGGTACCCTAAGTAGGCCCTCTCTGTGGGAGTGTATCGGCCGCAGGGAGGTATGTAGCAGGATTTACTTATCATTACAGTGCTTTACTTAGTTGCCTGCAATCTGAGAATAATTAAAAATATGACGGAAGTAATATTTGAATTCCTGCACTGATAACGATGTCAAACTATAGTTCAACAGATATTTTATGTAGATTTTTATCTCCTGTATGAGACAAGTAGCCTCCTTGCCTTGGGATTTTATAGAATAGGTTTTAGTTTAATTGGGATTTTAGCACAGGGTTTATTTAATTGGTTTTTAAATTTTGTTGTTATATTTATTGTTGTTTATATATTGCTTTTATGCTACCTGTGCACCGCCCCGAGTCCCCATGGGGAGAGGGGGCGGTCTAGAAATAATAAATTATTATTATTATTAAATTATTATTATTATTAAGTAATGCAATGAAATATCTATAAGGGTTAACAGTGGCTCAAGAGTTTCCCCAACATCTGGAGGAAGTTGATTATCTAGACCCGCGCCAGTCCGGCTTCCGGCCCGGTCACAGTACCGAGACGGCATTGGTCGCGTTGGTGGATGATCTCTGGAGGGCACGGGATAGAGGTTGTTCCTCTATCCTTGTCCTATTAGATCTCTCAGCGGCTTTTGATACCATCGACCATGGTATCTTATTGCACCGATTGGGGGGGTTGGGGTTGAGAGGCACCGTTTTACGGTGGTTCTCATCCTACCTCTCTGGTCGGTCGCAATGGGTGTTGGCAGGAGGGCAGAAGTCGTCCCCGAGGCCCCTCACATGTGGGGTTCCTCAGGGGTCGGTCCTCTCGCCACTCCTGTTCAACACCTACATGAAGCCGCTGGGTGAGATCATCCGTGGTTTTGGGGTGGAATACCATCTGTACGCTGATGACACTCAGTTGTACATATCCACCCCAAACCACCCCAACGATGCCGTCGAGGTGCTGTCCCGGTGTCTGGAGGCCGTACGGATCTGGATGGGTAGTAACAAACTCAGGCTCAACCCGGCCAAGACCGAGTGGCTGTGGTTTCCGGCACCCCGGTTCAGCCAGATTATTCCAACTCTGGCCATTGGGGGCGAATAACTGGCCCCCGTGGAGAGGGCGCGCAACTTGGGTGTCCTCCTGGATTCCCGGCTGTCCATGGAGGACCATGTGGCGGCCGTGGCCAGGGGGGCATTCTATCAGGTACGCCTGATACGCCAGTTGCGCCCCTTACTGGACCGGGGAGCCCTTCGCACAGTCACTCAAGCGCTCGTGACATCCCGGCTGGATTACTGTAACGCTCTCTACATGGGGCTCCCCTTGAGGTGCACTCGAAGGCTACAGTTAGTACAGAATGCGGCCGCGCGGGTGATTATGGGTGCCACAAGGCAAACCCACGTAACACCTCTCCTGTGCGAGCTGCACTGGCTGCCTGTGGCCTTTTGAGTGCGCTTCAAGGTGCTGATGACCATCTTTAAATCGCTCCATGGCTCGGGGCCTAGCTATATACGAGACCGCCTCCTGCCCCATACATCCCTTCGTCCGATCCGCTCCCACAGAGAGGGTCTTCTTCGGGTGCCGTCGACGGGGCAATGCCGGTTGGCGACACCCAGGGGAAGGGCCTTCTCTGTGGCGGGCCCGGCCCTCTGGAACGACCTACCCCCCGACCTCCGTACTATCTCGGACCTCCGCCTCTTCCGCCAACGTCTTAAGACGTATTTATTCCAACAAGCCGGCCTAGGATAGCCCCCATTTCTGACTTTTTAAGAAAATAATTTATAATTGGCAAGGGTTTTAATATTGGGTTTTAGCACGGGTTTATTAATTTAATACATTTTAATAGATATTCATTGTATTTTGTGTTCTTAAATAATGCCTGTGCGCCGCCCTGGGTCCTAACAAGGAGAAGGGCGGGGTATAAATTTAATAAAATAAAATAAATAAATAAAATAACAGGTCTTAAAACCCTCTGTTTCTGCTATGCTACTTTCTCTCATTCTGGTTAATTAAAAAGGGAGAAAGCTGAAATTTTCCCTTTTTCTATTATTGAAAAAGATTTTCTTTGTAATCTAACTAAACATGATTAAAATGGCTTGACAAAAATCTAAAAGCAGGCAGCTGGGTTTTTTAAAGAAAGGTTGCTTAGAGAAAGGATATATTAGTATGAAAATCAATTAGAGCACATTCTATTCTTTTACACCTGCTACTTCCCCACACAAATTATCTTTACCAGGTACTGTTATAATATCTGAAACATGTATTATAATTATGTAAATTAATTGGAAAAAGCAGCTGGGAGAGCAAAGGTGATTTGGAATAAACTTATAATTGAAAGAGAAAAATTAAAACACAGCATTGACTGTAAATCAGTCCTTTCCACAATATTTTCCTTCTTTCTCTCCCTCTTCCTTTTAAAGGCTATTGAGAATTCAGAATGTAAGGTTTAATTACTTTTAGAAAAAAATATATTTATTTATTTATTTATTTATTTAAATTTATATCCCGCCCTTCTCCACAGAGGACCCAGGGCAGACTACTATGGCAGACTACTAAATTAATTCCTCTTAAGAATTTGCCACTATATGAACTACTATAGGGAAACATAGCAGGAATTTCAATTGGAATATGTTATATTTACTTTATGTAAGCTATAAAGAAGTGGAATCAATTTCAGTTTAACATTTTGTATTTTTAACAATTTGCTGTTCAGTTTAACATTACAAAAACTTATGAAAAGTATACAATATAAGGTAAAAATTAGTTGAACTGTTTACATTAAAGAAGACAAATTGCTTAAAAACATAACAGTACTTTTGAATTTTTTAAATAACCTCAATATTTATTTGTGGCTACATGGTTTCTTTTCACTAGTCTAGAGGAAGATGAGGAAGAGGAAGAGATAGTCCACATGGGCAATGCAATAATGTCTTTCTATTCAGCTCTTATTGATTTGCTTGGCCGCTGTGCACCAGAACTCCATGTAAGTAGCCTTGTTATTTCTGTAGGAACAGGAAATGTAACACATGAATTTTCTAAACCATCAACACATGAATTATTTCAGTTCAGACCTGCCTTCTGTGGTAGATCATTCATATCCCATAAATATTATACATTTATAATTTTGTTAGAAGAAGAAATACATTATATCAAATTAAGATGCAGTAATGCAGGGACGTCCAAACTTGGGAACTTTAAGACTTGTGGACTTCAACTCCCAGAATTCCCCAGCCAGCTTAAAGTTCCCAAGTTTGGACATCCCTGCAGTAATGGAAAGAATTGGGAATTAGAAGGAATAAGGTGTAAGGAAAAATAACTCCAATGCATTCCAAAAAAATGCACCCTTCTCTCCTGACTGGTAAGGGAATGGATATAATACATGGGGAAAGTTCTGGGTTTCTTCATCAGAACAGGAACATTTAAATTTTGTTGATGTGACCACTAAGCTATCTTTATTTACTGAATAAAAAACAAGGTGGTTAGATTTAGGGTTGAATGGAAACTATTCTAGCAAAGATCTGTTAGATAAGGGAACTTGATGCACAAGGAACTTTTAGATATTTACTTATTTGTTTCCTTCAGGAGTTAATGTTACTTCACACTATTTCCTTCTTCATTTAGTACATACGTGATCTCAATAAAGAATAGGAAACATGTGGCTTAGTTCATATATTCTTACTGTTACGTATGGATGTACATCGCACAGATGTGCATGTTTCCACTGATTGGTTAGCCAAGCAGCGGGAAATTTAAAGCGCTGTTAGTGGCTGGCTGATCTACTGGAACGCCATAAACAGGGAGTTCCAGCGGCCTGCTGGCAGTTTGTAATGCAGAGGCTAGAGAAATAAAAGGTGCTGACAAGGCTGATAGTGGGAAACATTCTGAATTACAATAAAGTAACTCTGGAAGGCCACAACTATGCCTTTTCCTCCAGTCAATTACCCCCCCCCACCTATCGAAAAATTCCAATTGTTCCTATTGTTCTTTGTTGCATATATCAGTATATACCAATAATTTTAAGCCAAAGAAGTATTCTTCCAATATTGCTATTAAAATAAGTCCCTATATTTAGGAAAGAGATCTTAATTCAGTGGAAATCAGAATGAAATCAGAGTGAGAATTCTATTTTATTCATACAAAAGAAAAATTTAATTTAATTTAAGTGGATCTTCCTAAAATGCATGTTAAAGTAGAAAAATCTGCCCTCGTTGCCATATTCTCAGTAAATCTAAAACATTTTAATATGGGGGGAATCACTCGAGGGGAAATAATTAAATTGCTGTTAGGGAAATAACAGAATTTTTTTTATCTCTTAGTGTTCTTGAATATTTGTAAAAAATAAGAAACCATTTTTGTAAAGATAATAAAAATAAGAAAAATAATATAACCTTCTTTTACAGCTTATCCAGACTGGGAAAGGTGAAGCTATTAGAATACGATCAATTTTGCGCTCCCTTGTACCCACAGAAGATTTAGTTGGAATTATAAGTATTCCTTTAAAACTACCAACAATAAACAAAGGTAACTATGAAAACCATTCTAACTCGAGTTGGGATAAAAAATCAAAATGGCAGATTGCTTTGTTTAATCTTGTTCAGATACTCTCCTTTATTAATTTTATCCTATTATAATTATGTGCCAATAATTTTGTCTACGGAGATTCTCAGTCATCCAAGTCATGGTTTTCCCAAAGGTGCTTTCTTCAAAAAGATTAGACTTTCTGTTTTTTCTTTGAAGACGTTTCACTTCTCATCCAAGAAGCTTCTTCATCTCTGACTTGATGGTGCAAAATGGAAGGATTCTTCTGTTTCCCCACCATTCGTTCCTTCCATTCCCCATCATACAGTCAGAGATGAAGAAGCTTCTTGGATTAGAAATGAAATGTCTTCAAAGAAAAATCAGAAAGTCTATTTGCCTCTTGAAAAAAGCACCTTTGGTATGCCAAAAATTTGAAATGAATAAGAATATGCACTTCAGTAATATCTGTTTGGAATGCACTTCAGAAGTGTATTCTAACTTATTCCCATCATGATTTCTACCCACACTTCTTGGAATTGTAAAGAAGCCATAGTGCACAAGCAAAATTGTACTTTGGTGAATTTACTAAATCCGCATTACTATTACTATTAGTCTCAGCGTTCCTATCACCCATATCCTCCCACGTATGACTATATGACTGTAACTTAGTTGCTTGTATCCTTACAATTTATATTGATTGTTTCCTAGTATGATTTGATTGCTTATTTGTACCCTATGACTATCATTAATTGTTGTACCTTATGATTTGAATATGATGAATTACGCACCATCACCGACCTCCGCCTCTTCCGCCAATGTCTAAAGACATATTTGTTCCAACAAGCCGGCCTAGCCTAACCTCCCATGGGGACTTTTAGGAAGTTTTTTAAATTGGGTATTTTAAATTTGGTTTTAGTACAGGATAGGATTGTTTAATATTTATTTTAAATTATATATTTATCTTTGTATTGGTATGTTTTAAATTTCCTGTACGCCGCCCTGGGTCCTCTGTGGAGAAGGGCGGGATATAAATTTAAATAAATAAATAAATTTGTGATGAATGTGTCTTTTCTTTTATGTTATGAGAGCATATGCACCAAAGACAAATTCCTTGTGTGACCAATCACACTTTGCCAATAAAGAATTCTATTCTGTTCTGTTCTGTTCTATTTATTGGTGGCTGTACTAACCAATGCCTATAGGTAAACCAGTTTACTTTAATCCTGAATATCTGTTTTGTGTGTTGGGATCTGGCATTCTGATTTATATTCATTCGTTTATTTATTTATTTTCATCTTTTTAAACTGCCCATCTCCCTGAGACAGGGGCTCTGGGCGATGCAGAATGTTGACAATGTAATCATCCATAGGAACTAACAGATCTGAACAGTTAAAATCCTTGACTTGTCTTCCTGTTTGTCAAACAAGATCATAAACAACAAAAAAAGAGATTGCTGCTTTTTATATCATAAAGTAATAACAGCTTTTCAAGGTGGAAGAACTATCATTTATGTAGTTGAAAATAGCACATCATACAGACAAAAGATATCAGAATAATAGAGGAAATTGCAAAGTCTGCCAATTATATATATAAAAATTAGGGCCTGTAAAGGGGGGGTGGGACAAACAAAACTGCACACAACAAAATCAAGATGATAAAAGTGTAGAATAACAGATTTGACTCCTGAACTGGATAACTCAAGAGTGCAACATTTTGTTACATTTATGTCCTAAAACAAATTAAAACTATTATTTGGTCATCTGTTCTGTTTCCTCATTCTTGGTATAAGATTGTGCTTGTCTACTAACAAACAAAAACAGCTTTTTATTAACCATTTATTAACACTTTAAGACTTTAGAAGCCCCAGCTTATTTCTCTTTTTATATCAAAGCTTAGGTTATTTTCATATCACTCAGATTTCAAAGATTTTGCAACAGTACCATGAAGTGGATCTGTGAATTTGAATTTAGACTACTGTATTTTGGTCTTTCTAGTTTCTCTAAACCAGGGGTGTCAAACTTGATTTTGTTGAGGGCTGTATCAGGATTGTGTTTGACCCCAGAGTGTTGGGGCTGGGCATGGCCATGGTGGGCGTGGTCAGTTCGATGTCATTTGTGTCAGTGGCACCTATCATGGCCAAGTGCTGAGGCAGGACTTCCCTGAGACCCTCCCTCACTCTCATTAGAACCCTAACCCTTCTTTCCTTTCTTCTTTCCTTCCTTCCTTTTCTTCTTTTCCCTTCCCTCTTCCTTCTCCTTTCTTCTTCTTTAGTGCATGGTTCCCTGCACCCCATTTTCAGCCGTGACAGCCTTCTGCAGCCTTCTACCAGAGAAAATGAAGCTTCCCCCCCCCCAAGCTCCATTTCCGCTGGCAGAGTCACTGTCAGCAAATTCCTTTGCTGTTTCCAGGCCAGACCCACAGGCCAGATCTAAGCACCCCATGGGTCAGATCCAGCCTGTTGGCGTTGAGTTTGACACCCCTGCTCTAAACTCAAAGTAAGTGAATATTGAAATAATGACAGCCTTAAATAAGAGAATATCAGACAACCATTGCATTTTCACTTGTTTGCAGACAGAAGCTGTATATAGCTAAATTGAATAAATGTAGAGCAATATTTGTACTGAGATAATGGCTCTTTTTTTTTTTTGTCAGATGGAACAGTTACTGAGCCAAATATGTCTGCAACGTTCTGTCCTGACCACAAAGCACCCATGGTGCTTTTTCTAGATCGTGTCTATGGTATAAAGGACCAAACCTTCCTCCTTCACCTTCTGGAAGTTGGATTTTTACCTGATTTAAGGGCATGTGCTTCATTGGATACAGCTGAGTACTATTTGCTATTATTCTCTAACTGTATTAAGGAGATTTGCTTCGTGGTAGTATTGAAATTTAGCTAAGCACTATAATTTATTTTCTGCAATTAGAATGTTGTAATATTAAGAGTTTGCATGTACATTTATCTGCAGTTTATAAATTAAAATAAACTGTGAACTGCCTTTTATTTATTATAAACTACTTTTATTATAAACAAAGCATTAATAAACAGTGATAAAGAAGATAGTTAACATGAAAACCAAACTCCACCACTGAGAACAGCCTCATTAAAGGACTTACTCAGGCCTATGTAAATATGTAAGTGATGATAGGACAGCTGTTAGGTAGACAGCTGCATGTCTATCCATTTGCCTATCTTTTGCCATACATATTAGTTGTAATAAATGATTAGTGCTTTAAGAATAAAATAAAAGCGCCATAACAGCCATAAAATCTGTAACTATAAAAATTGTCGCCCTAGTGGAAAAAAAATGTACTGAAATTATCAGGCTTCAAAACTCATTGTACTTGAATCTGGGGGCTTCCTATGTTCTTTCTCTGCATAATCATGCTAAAAAAATGCCAATAGTGAAATATTTATCATATTAGTCTTTCCTGAAATGGTTGGTATTAGGGTTCATTTACTGATTTGATTTAATTCAATCAGAACAGGGACCTTGGAAGTGTTTTAGTCCAACTCCCTGCTCAAGCAGGGGACTTTATACCATTTCAGACAAGTGACTGTTCAATCTCTTCTTAAAAACCTCAAGGGATGAAACCCTGATGGCAAACCTGGTTAATTGTCCTCACTGTTAGGAAGCTTCTTCTTGATTTAATTTAATTATTAGACTTATAAACCGCCCCCTCTCCCCGAAGGGACTTCTTGATTCCAGGTTGCTTCTCTCCTTGATTAGTTTCCATCCATTCTTTCTTGTACTGCCCTCTGGTGCTTTGGAAAATAAGTTTTTGGCAGCCTCTCAAATACTCAAATACTGGAATACTGCTATCATGTCCGTCCCCCCCCAATTATATTTTTCTCTAGACTAGCCAAACCCAAATCCTGCAACCAATCTTCATATGTTTTTGGTTTCCAGGCCTTTAATCGTCTTAGTTGTTCTTTTCTGCACTTTTTCCAAAATTTCATTTTAATTTTAATTTCTCATATAGTGCCTCTGGGAGGGTGAACAGCACATGAAAACAACTAAAAACCTGGTTTGGGCAACTAACCTTATCCCCCTTAGCTAGCCCTAAGAGAGGTCTAAGGTATCTGAGGAGAAGAGGCCTCCTGCAGACCCCATTGGTTAAGGAATTCTGGCTAGCAGTATCAAGGAGAAGAACCTTTTCTACTGTGGCCCCCATTCTAATGAACATTCAGCTACCAGAAGTGAGAATTGTCCCTGTACTTTTGGCCTTCTGGTATTGGGACCCTGAAGGGGACGGTCTCTGCTGAAGATGGTCAAGAGGGTAAAAAGAACAACTCACCCTTGTGCTGTCTGTCCCCTTGGTTTCAGATTTTTATATAACTGTTCTTAATTTTAATTATTTTTACATTTATGTTTTAGTCCTTGTAAGCTGCCCAGTCATCTGATCAGTGAGATGGGCAGCATATACATTTAATAAATGAAATAAATCAACACAAGTAAACAACAAAAGTATATCAACCCTTAATCCATTATATGCACATTTAAATGGCTGATACAGTAATATGCAATGCAAAATTATTTTACAACATCTTATGGGTCCAGACCAGAGTTGAAATCCACTTACCGTATTTTTCGGAGTATAAGATGCACCTTTTTTCCTCTAAAAAGAGGCTGAAAATCTGGATGCGTCTTATACATCGAATACAGCATTTTTTTGCCTCCTGGAACCCTACCCCCTTCACCAAACTGGCTGTGCCTAGTCTTGTGAAGGCTTCCAGAGAGCTCCTGGGGGCTGGGGAGGGCAGAAATTAGCCTCAAACGGGCCGTTTCCCCCTCCCCCAGCCCCGAGCAGCACTCTATAAGCCTCCATAGGACTATGTATGCAATTTATTTGACCCCAAAATGGCCCGTTTTCGCGATAAATGGGGCGGTTTTTTGCCCCCCCCAGGAGCATTCTGCAAGCCCCCCCAAGGCTAGTCATGCTTTTTATTTGAAGAAAATCGGCCCCGTTTTCGCGGAGAAAGAACATTTGGAGGAAGTATGAAAAGCGCAAAAAAACCCTTTTTGCCTCCTGGAACCCCGCCCCCTTCACCAAACTGGCTGTGCCGAGCCTTATGGAGGCAGCTCCTGGGTAAACAGGGCGGTTTTTTTGCTCATTTTTCACACACACACACACCCCAGCACTCTGCAAGCCCCCCCCCCCCAGGCTACTTATGCTTTTTATTTATTTAAAAAAAAAACAGCCTCATTTTCACGAAGAAATGGGTTGTTTTGGAAGTTTGCCGAGTGCAAAGGCTCCCTCCCCCCCACACCTTTCGGAAGGCTCTTTAACTTTTTCTGAGCAAGCAGAAACGTAGTTTTAAGGTTTGTCTGCGATTTCCTTCTGCTGGACATAGATAAATACACCTGAGAACATCAATCTACCTACCTAATCTCTCTCTCTCTCTTTCTCTACCTACCTACTGTATTTCTCCATTTCTCTCTCTCTCTATCCTTCTACCTTCCTAACTACACACACACACACACACACACACACACACTCCCTCCCTATTTACTGTATTTCTCTCTCTCTCTCTCTCTCCATTTCTTTCTCTCTATACTTCTACCTACATACACACACTCTCTTCCATCCTACCTACTGTATTTCTCTATTTCTCTCTCATCCTTCTACCTACCTACCTACAGTACACACACACATTCTCCCTCTCCCCCTACATACCTATTGTATTTCTCTCTCTCTTTCTATTTCTCTCTCTATCCTTCTACCTACCTACCTACACACACTCTCTCTCTCCCTACCTACCTACTGTATTTCTTTATCTTTCTATTTCTCTATCTTTCTACCTACCTACCTACACACACACATTCTCCCTTTCCCCCTACATACCTACTGTATTTCTCTCTCTCCCCTTTTATCTATCTACCTACCTACTGTATTTCTCTCTACCTCTCTATTTCTCTCTCTCTATATCCCTTTACCTACCTACCTACTCTCTCTCTCTCCCTCCCTACTGTATTTCTCTCTATTTCTCTCTCTTTCTCTCTATCCCTTTATCTACCTACCTTACGTATTTCTCTTTCTTTCTCTCCCTCTCTCTCCCTCTATCTACCTACCTACCTACCTACTTTTTTTTGTAATTTGCCTCTTCAAAACCTTGGTGCGTCTTATACTCCGAAAAATACGGTACCTTTGCTACCGGTTTTGTAGCAATATAAGTGTGTGCACATTCAAGCATGCACAGGACCTTCTGTGCATGTGCAGACCTCTCCTGCAAAGATAAGTGAACAATGAGGGGGAGGGAAGTCCGCTGTGCTACACGACTTAGATTAGCTAGAAAGCAGGAAATTCTACATCACAGCTGATTATCGGAAAAAATGGTTTCCTGAACTGGTAGCATTTTTTTTACTATCAGTATGGATGAATGGGTAGCAATTTGAATACCGGTCAGGCAAACAGGTCCAAACTAGTTCACCCCTGGCCCAGATAACCTCCCCAGGACCTAATCCAGGAATATAATGGATGTCTATAACCTGCAGGATGTAACCTATTATGTTATAATTTTACTATGGTATTACATTTATATTCCATGATATTATATTTTAATCTTGTTACTGCTGATATATCTATGTGATGCTCAGAATCAGACATGATTGGAAGGACATATACAGATGATAGATAGATAGATAGATAGATAGATAGATAGATAGATAGATAGATAGATAGATAGATAGATAGATAGATAGATAGATAGATGATAGATGATAGCTAGATAGATAGATAGATAGCTAGATAGATAGATAGATAGATAGATAGATAGATAGATAGATAGATAGATAGATAGATAGATACTCGCTTGATACACTAAAGATTAAATGCAGGATGAAAGAAAAGAATGAGGGAAGAAATTGTGTGATTCTGTGGTTTTGAGCTACAATAGACTGCTCAATGAATGTATTACTTGTACATCTGCAAGTTGTAATACATATAAAAGTAAAAACCACAAGGAAAACTTCAGAGAGTAAAGAAAGAATCGCAATAAAATTAGCAAATAGAAAAAGAATTTTAAAAAAGAAAAAGAAAGATGTTAAAGAAGCAGCTTTCCAATATTCTTGACAGTGTTATGGATACCTAAAACATTTCAGGCTGTAAGAACATCTTTTTCAGGAAGAAAGGAAAGACTTGTAAAAAGTACACGTTAGCTTTGATGGTGCTGTCTCCCATATCAACCCAACAACCCTTTCACTCTGTAATGTATTCTGGAAGTTCATTGATATCTGTGCTTTTTCCAAACTATAAAAATAAGAGGCAAGAGCTTTCATGTATCTGGCCTGAAGGCCTTAAGTTACTGTGCGGTCCTCTGAGAAGAATTATGTTCAGAGTATTCAATAATAAAGTAGAATATATATTAACCAGGCAGTAACCATACTAATGTGTATCTTTTATGCAGATTTCTCTAAGTACCACAGAGACAGCTCTTGCTCTAAATAGATATATTTGCACAGCTGTGTTCCCATTACTCACACGGTGTGCTTCTCTCTTTTTGGGATCTGAGCATTACATCTCTCTGATTGATTCCACCCTTCATACAATATATCGTCTGTCCAAAGGGCGCTCTCTTACAAAAGCACAAAGAGACACAATTGAAGAATGCTTGCTTGCTGTCTGTCAGTAAGTATTTACATACAATCTTCTTGTATTTCTTGCAGAAATAATATGTCTAATATAACTTATACCAGGGGTCCCCAACCTTTGCAACTTTAAGTCTGAAGGACTTCAGCTCCCAGAATTCTCCAGTCAGACTTAAAGTTGCAAAGGTTGGGGACCCCTGACTTATACGACATTCATTGGGAGGGGAAAGGAGTAACCTACAAAGAAAATTGGAATTTGTGGCAGTGAAGAAATTACAAGAGGAGGGTATATAAAGGTAGACCTCAACTTACACCACTTCATTTAGTGATCATTCAAAGTTGCAACAGCACTGAAAAAAGTTTTTTACACTTACGACTGTTGCAAGATCCCTAGAATCATCTGATTCAAGACACACTTTTTTCACCTAGCCAGCTTAGCTTAGACCCTAGATTTTGATATAATTTTAATTGGATTTTAGCATTTTTAGCTTGAATATTTTAGCACAGGTCACCTAATTTAATTGCATTTTAATGTTACGACTGTATTTATTATTTATTATTGTTTGTTTGTATTATTTTTAATTTCCCTGTGCACCGCCCTGAGTCCAATTGGGGAGAGAGGAGCGGTATAGAAATTGAATAAAAGTGAAATAAAATTGAAATTGAAATTGATTAAATTCAGATGCATGGCAAAGGGTTCATACTTATGACCGTTGCTGTGTCCCAAGATCATATGATCCCATTTTGTGACCTCCTGACAAGCAAAGTCGATGGGGAAGACAGGTGCACTTAAAAACCAGGTTACTAACTTAATCACTGCTATGTGATTCACTTAACAACTGAAGCAAGGTTGTAAAATGGGGAGAATTCACTTAACAAATGTATCACTTAACAACAGAAAGTTTGGGCTCAATTATGGTCGTAAGTTAAGGACTGCTGGTATAAGAGAACAAGGCAGGTTTAATTTACTTTGTCTATCTTCATGACAGAGTATGAACTAAGTTAGCTTTAAATAACATATGTTCATCACCAAATAAAGAAGTATATTCTGTAATCTTAAAAAAAATCTATTAAATGCAGAAGGTACACTTTGGAGGAGAAAAAAGCAATAATTTTTCTCCAGTTTTCACATCCATTCTTTCTATGTGTTTGATCTAAGAGCAATATCAGTTAACTGACCATCAGTTAATTGACCATGTTTTAATAAAACAATGATTTTGAAAAATAGATGTGGTTCAGATCTAAATTCCTGATATTTCACACTTTACTATAACATTATTATTCAACAATATTCTAGCCTATATATACTAAATTATCATAGTCATTGTAGAATATAAAAGGTTAGCATCCTTTTTCATAATTAGGAGCCAAATTTTTCTTTTAAGAAATTCTCGGCTTCAGGGGCCACAGGAAGTAAGGGCAAGGATATGGTGAAATCACTGGTATGATATTAATTATCACCTTTTGCTTGCTTAATAATACTGTAAAGATCTAAAAAGAGGTGCTTGCATTATATATGATCTAATAAAGTTTTCTGTCTTTTTGATGAAATGAATCTTTTAGAGATTAATCAAATATTTGTATTAAATGTCCTGCATTTCAGCTGATCTAGTAAATGCCTTGCATATTCATTAAAAAGATTGAGATTACTGTGAACTTCTTTTTTAAATTATAGCCACTTACGGCCTTCGATGCTACAACAACTTCTACGCCGATTGGTTTTTGATGTACCTTTACTTAATGAATATTGTAAAATGTCATTAAAGGTCAGTATTTTCTCTTTCTGCTGTGGCATTAAGTATTTGAGTGCTGTGAGTGCCTTTTTCCTGCTCTTCCCCATTTCCTATCTCCTGAAGTAAAGTTAGCTCTGCCAGTCCATTTTAGTTCAATTCACTTTCTGTCCAGGAATGTTTATTAATCTCTTTTCTCCACAAATTAAATATCATATTCAGAAAGTGAGGCACATCAGAATCATCACAAGTTCAATACTACTAGAAACGTTCTTTTTATTTAGACAAAGAAATCAATATGAAGAAGCTCTCTTTCAGAACCTAACAATCAGTTTCTATCTCTCTCTCTTTTCCCCTTACTTACACAAACATTCCAAGGTTTTAATTCCAAGTATTTTCATGCCACCTTCTTGAGTCAGTGGGCTTTTGGTCCTTTTGAGCACCAAGAATCTAGTTAGCAATAGCAAAAGCATTTACTTATATACTGCTTTGCAGTGCTTTATAGCCCTCTCTAAGTAGTTTACAGGGTCAGCCTATTGAGCCCAACAATCTGGGTCCTCATTTTATTGACCTTGGAAGGCTGAAAGACTGAATCACCCTTGAGCTAGTGAGAATCGAACTGCTGGCAGTTGGTAGTTGGCAGAATCAGCCTGTAGTATTGTATTCTAACCACTGTGCTACTGCTCTTATATAATGGTTTGGTCTGAGCTAAGAATCATTACTTCCTGCCTCATCAGCCCTTTTTATTAGTTAGGAAAGCAACTATAAGCTGTAAACAATGCAGTTCTCAGTAAAATCAAAGTAAGGAGTTAGAAATCATCTGTCACAAAATCTTCTCTTTCTTTAACCCTGTAAGGGATCACACACTCTCTGAAGTAGCAAATATGTAACTGGGAGGTTTCTTGGGCTCACAGCTATTGCTTGTCCAGCAGGTGAAGGCTGTGGCCAAAACCTTTGCCCAACTTTGGCTGGTGCTTCCCTTGTATCTGTTTTTGAAACAGGATGTCTTGACAATAGTAATACAAGTGTTGATAACCTCAAACTACTGTACTGTACTTTATTTGGGACTAAATTTGTAAACTACTTGGAAGCTGCAATTGGTGCAAAAGGTATTGGGTCACTGTCTAACAGCTCAGAGTCAGTTCAGGCATGTGACACTAGTTTTGTGACTCCTAGATTGTTTTTTTTAGCAGAGTTCCAGATAGAATTCAATGTGCTGGTTTTAAACCTATACAACTTGACTACCAGCTACTCTCAAACCATCTCCTTCAGTTTAAATCTCTCTTTCTGTGTATTTAATCCAGGGTAAAATGCCTTAGAGTTCCTAATCACACCACACCCCAAAATTATTTTAGTTGGAACCCAGAAAAGGTTTAGGTTTAGGTTTTATTGGTTTTTTTATACCGCCCTACTCCCAAAGGACTCAGGGCGGTGTACAGCCAGAGTAAAACAAATATATACAAGTTAAAAAAGTTTTAAAAGACATATTAAACCATTTGGCCTAACAATGAAAAAACCCAACCAACCCTAATTAAAATTAATAAAAATTTATAATTTAAAAATCATTTTTAAAAGATCAATGGCTATCCTAATATTATGAAATAATCTGATTGGAGGTCTGGACTATTTCACATTACTATCAACCAGGAGGCTGTTAACAGTTCAGCAGTCTTTTGTAGGCTAATCGCTTGCTTGATTTTTTGTAATAGGAATGATAGAAATGGGCGTGCATGTGGTTATAAAAGGTTTATTTTAATATAAATGTTATCACTTTGAATATTATTATGTAGTTGGTTTTGTTGAATCTGGATCACATGGCTGTATATGACCAACGTTGACTGATTTCCATAGAAGAAACCAAACATTAAAGAGTCATTTAGTCAGTTACAGACACAGTTCAACTGACTTCAACGGCATTGCTATGAAATTAATTCAGTTTTTCCCTTTCAAAATTCTTATGTTTTGCTATCTCCAATGAGGCCTTGCATTATTTGAAAGCTCTTCCATTGACTGAAGGTTTCAACACGTAGCATGTTCAGAGCCCTCTGAATGAAAAAGATTAGGAGATTCTTCTGAACCATAGAGCATATCTTCATGAACCATGAGATAAATAGCTGCAGTAGGGATGATGTTGATTAAAGATTGGGTGTCTTGTCTGAGATGAGCATATGTATTATCTGCAAGAGCAAAAATATCTTTTACAAGATATGATCCACTTAATTGAGACAAATTTTGAATGTATGAACAACGGAAAAAGCTTAATTCATTTGTTCACAACAAAAGTTCCATTACTTTCCTTCTCTCAGTGGATTAAATGTTAGATGCATATAAGGAGCAAGAAAATATCTGATTTGCCAATAAAATCTCTTTTTTTGACTGATAGTAACAGTTGGGTTACATTATTATCCAGAAAGTGTTGATATCCATAGTTAATATAAATCCAAGTATCACCCTTCTTTATGTTTTAGAAAGTACATTGAAAGGCAATATTCCAAATATTTTTCAATGTATATTTGGTAAAAATTATTAATACTTTTTAAAAAAAATATACATTAAAATTAATACTTGATATGTTACATAAAGAATAAAAGGTCATAATCTGCATTATATCATACCAATACATATTGATTTTCAGTTTGTTTTAATATATTTTAAAATTTATTTTTATGTTGTTTACAGCTTTTAACAAATCACTATGAGCAATGCTGGAAATATTATTGCTTGTCTTCAGGATGGGGCAATTATGGAACAGCAGCTGAAGAAGAATTACATTTGACTGAAAAACTTTTCTGGGGAATATTTGATTCCCTCTCTCATAAGGTAAACATAAAACTTCTAATTAAAAGGCATTACTTGAATAAACATACACCAATATAAGCACAAATACCCCAATCTATGGGAACTTAGTGATTAGAAGTTAGATAATAGCACTTTTCCTCTACTACCGTATGTCAGATATACATGCTGGGCATTGTTAGATCGAATGCTTCTCCTATGCAAACATACAATTTTCTACTATTCTTATTTTGGCCTTTCATAAGAAGTAGAAAAACAATATTGTGCAACTACACATGTGGTCAGAAAAGTACCTTAGACTGATAGCTAAAAAAGCTAACACAGTCATGATTCACTCACCTGCAGTAGATTGTAATAATAATAATAATAATAATTTTAATTTATAACCCGCTCTCTCTCCCCGAAGGGACTCGAGGCGGTGCACAGGGAATTAAAAATACAATTAAAACAGAGTACAAAGTTAAAAACAAATTAAACTGGCCCTGCGCTAAAAACCCCTATAAAACTAAAACTATCCCTAGAAACCCCTAAAACAATTTTAAAAATTTGAATTACCCTAGGCCAGCCAAGCAGAAGAAGTGTGTTTTTAGTTTCTGTCGGAAGGAGCAAAGGTCCGTGGTTGTTCTGATTTCGGGGGGAAGGTCGTTCCAGAGGGTCGGGCCCGCCACAGAGAAGGCCCTTCCCCTGGGCGTTGCCCGCTGGCATAGCCTAGTGGATGGCACCCGGAGAAGTCCCTCTCTGTGGGAGCGAATCGGCCGCAGGGATGTATGGGGCAGGATGCAATCCCGCAGATAGCTAGGTCCCGTGCCATGGAGCGCTTTGAAGATGATAACCAATACCTTGAAGCGCACCCGAAAGATGACAGGCAGCCAATGCAGCTCGCGCAGGAGCGGTGTTACATGGGAAAACCTGGAGGTTCCTATAACTGCCCGCGCGGTTGCATTCTGGACAAGCTGAAGCCTTCGGGTGCACCTCAAGGGGAGCCCCATGTAGAGAGTATCAGAAGAGCTATTGTTCAATTCAATCTATTGTAACACACACAGATACACACACACGCACACATTCTTAGTTTTCTTTCTTTTTCTAAAACGTGCTTCTCCATTTACTATCAGCATCTACTAATGCTGCTTCTACAGGGCATTTTTTTTTACCTTAACTAACACTTTGCATGTTTTTTTATTGGACTTTCCAACCAGTTCCTATCTCTCCTGCAGAAGTATGATCCAGAGCTCTTCCGAATGGCCTTGCCTTGTTTAAGTGCAATAGCTGGGGCTTTGCCACCAGATTACTTAGACACTCGAATTACCTCATTTTTAGAAAAGCAGACGTCAGTGGATGCCGAGGGAAATTTTGATCCCAAACCTATCAGCACAGTGAAGTGAGTCATAATATCTTTACTTTTTCTAAGGATTCTTGTTTTGTTATTTAGCACTGCTAAAAAATGCACTGATTCATTCACAGAATATTATTATTATATTAATATAATACACAAGTTCAAAATATATTGTTAACTTGATTTTGTTGTTCCATTGAGTTATGTATAGTCTGTTTTTTCTCTGAAATATGAATATTAATTGATCAATTGGTGATTGTGGTGTAAATCTAAATCTAGGGTAAGAAAAGACTATTGTTTGGATTCCAACTCCCATCAGTCCCTGCTAGAAAAAAGGCAAGGGTTTGTGGATTGTAATTCAAAAAATTTGGAGGACTCTAGATTGCCACCACCTGGTCAATCCTTTAATCTGGAATAGAATAGTAATTGCAAGATGTAACTGTAATAACATTTATTTTTCAGCCTCTTTAGGTGAGTCAGACTGTAATATGTAACTAAGAATTAATATGAATACTTAGTCACATATTTCTTATTCAAATTTATACTACTACAAAGTTTTTAATGCTATAAGATGCCTGGAGTCACTTTATTTGTTAAATTTATTATTATTTGTTAAATTTATTATTTGTTAAATTTATTTTGCGCCTCTGTCGCCATGGGGCTATTCTATGCAGTTTACAATAATAAAAAGGAAGAAAATGAAAGCAGTGTAAACAGAAGTAAAATAATAGAACAATAAAGGAAACAATGAAAAAGAACTCAATAAAAATACCTCAATATGATAAAATATGGCTGGGTGGACAGCAGAGTGCAAGGTAGGGAGGAGAGGGAGTATGCCATCAATTCAGCAGCCACTCAAGTGTGGAACTGCCCAAACAGGAGAGCCAAAAGGAAGGATCGAAGGGTGGGAGCAGATGTTACCTTAGACTGCAGACGTGGAGAACTATGGCCCTTTTTAAAAATTTGTAGACTTCAACTCCCAGAAGTTCCTGAGCCACCCATGCTGCCTTAGAGGGTAAAATGTCCCAAAGGGTGGGCACTCTGTCCACTTTGTTAGACAGTCATATAAATGTATTTGTTTGATAAATAAATAAACTGTAAACAGAATTGTAATAACAAAACATAGTTTCATATATTTAGTGAAGGCAATATGATTTAACTCATATATTATTTGTATAGACTGTTGTGTTTGTTTTGGAAAAGAATGGTATGAACTGGTATAGTATTACCTAAGTGAAATAAATTACATATAATATATCCTTTTTGGTTTTTAGTTTTATACTTCCTGAAAAGTTGGAGTTTATTGTCAATAAGTATGCTGAACACACTCATGAAAAATGGGCCTGTGACAAGGTATGGATTATTATAGTTCTAACAATTGTCAGAAAACCACAGCCAACACTCAAAATGACCTTTAGAAATTCAATATGTCTCCATGGCACTAAGATTATAGCGCAGCATATATTTCTAGCAGGGTCTTTCCACAGTCTTTTTTTCCTTCCTCAAGGAAAACCTGTGGGTTTCCTGACAGCTTTAAAGCTATTATAAATTATCATTACATTAGAACATGTGCATTTCAATTTTAGCAATTGGAAGAAATTTGACTTACATGCAATTTTTAAATAACTAGATGAATTAAGAGCATGGATGGGAAACAGAAGTCAAATTCGCACCACATTTGGAAGAAGGACGAGCCATTGTACATGTATGAATGGGGCTGGGCATTTTTGGCTTTTAAAAATGTGCGTGTCTAGTCAAAAGCTTACATTATTCATCTATTTAACACCTCAACATGACAGAGAATTGGATTTTAATTTTCAGCATTCCAGTGGCCACAGAAAGGACATTCAGGGACCATAGATTGGCTTTGACTTCTTTCTGACTTATAAAACTGTTTGTTGCTCAGTGCATTTTTCTTTAAAATGAAAGACAAAACATATTAACAGATTGACTATTTTAAACATAGCCAGATAGATACAGAATCTCATAAATTCTTAATTTTTTTGTTGCTATTACCTTTGTTATTGGTTAGCAGAGCAGTGACATAACTCAAAATCCCTTTTCTTATTAATCCAACCACATTAAGGGGAAGGGACAATTGTATTGTGGTTTCTATAGAGTCAGCTTGATCTAATGCTTAAGGAATCAGGCTACAAAACTAGGAGACCATGAGTTCTAGTTCTGCCTTAGCCATGACAGTCAGTTAGGTGACCTTGTGCCAGTCACTTTCTCTCAGTCTAACCCACCTCACAAGATGGTTGTTGTGGAGAAAGTAGGAGGAGGAGGAAGAAATATTAGGTATGTTTGCCACCTTGAGTTTTTTATAAAAATAATAAAGGCAGGAAATTAAATAATTAAACAAATAAACAAATAAATAAATGGTGTGACTATATAAAGTTTCTGACCCACACTGAGAACTCTAATTGTCTATAGTTTGTAAAAGTCTCTGTGTGCATTCTGATGAATATTTATGGGCTGAGAGGAAATCAGCTGACCGTTACTGTTCTCCTTATGTCAATATAGATATTATTCAAATAAAAATCTGGTTTGTGGTTTTATTTTTCTCACTTTTGTATTGTTGCTTTAACTGCCCTTTCAATAAAGTTATGAAGTGCTTTAAAATGTTCTTTTCATCAGAGAGCAAGCTCTGAATTTTGATGTACATAAAGGATTTATATTTTTCAAATACAGCAGAGATGAATTGTCCTTAAATGGCTGATTAATTCTTATGCTTTCTGTCCTGCCACCTGTGCTGGAAGTTCCATGTCGCATACCTGTTTTTCAGCCAATCTGCTTAACTCTTGCAAATCCTTTTTTCATCTTATTTGCTTGCTTTGATTAGTCATTTTTTCATTATTGTGAGCCATGTGGAAAACATAGACTGAGGGGGGAAAAACAGAATCAGGCTCCAGAAAGCACAATTAAGCTAATAAAAATAGTGTTCGTTTTATAACCAGACATGTTCTTTTAATTCACATAGGATTCTCCCCACTCATTGACGTATAACTCAAAGGATAATGTTGGGATGGAATTTTCTAACAATTCACCTGTGTGATGATTTTGCTTTCCAGTTTTATATATGAGATTATCTATCTTCCCATGTGATCTGTATAATACTGATAAGAGCTTCTTTTTCTATGAAGCCATTATTGTCAGAGGTTGTATATTGTCATACATAGGCCAGCAAACTTGATCTTTTCCTACTCATTAAAAAGGCATTGTATGTTAATGACCGTTATGACTATTCCAGACAATTCATTCCTGGAATTAATTATGCGGTGTGGATTATACTTTTGTTTCCAGAGCAATTGTGGATGGAAATATGCTCCATTACTTGATGAAAATATAAAGACACATCCTTTAATAAGACCTTTCAAAACCTTGGTTGAAAAGGTAATGAAGATGAATTTTCCCAGGCAAATGTGGGGTAAAGTTTGCATTAATGTTCATCATTCCATTTTGTCAATGGAACTAAAAATCTGAAAATGTAAAATGACCAATTGGCTAAATTAAAAATGGAGGTATATTTTTGTATTCATTTTTTAAATTTAGTAAGCCTTGTTTTCTAAACACAGACATACGTGTATGTGTACATATACACATATACACATATACACATACACACATACATACATACATATATACATATATACATACACTTGTAAATTTTTAATAGACATGACTATTGCCAATGATACTGATTTGTTTCATATTTTAATATGAAATGACTTAATTCATACTCCTGGAATTAGAATATAATTACCTTCTAGTTCTCATTTTCCTTGATAATTGCAGTGCTATTTTTCAAATCCATAATGCATGCAAAAATGCTTTTGCATTTGTAAATATTATGGTACATAATATTTTTAAAAGGTATGATATAAAATACCTTGCGAACACCCATATGCTAAAGAGAAAAGCATAAAAAACATGGTGATATTTTTGTGCTTCTAAAAATATGCATAAAAGGTTTTGTGCAGAGCTTTAAAGAAAAAGAAATGGAACTTGAGAGAATATTATACATATTCATTTCCCAAGATCATCAGTAGCTGGTATGGGAATTGATATCTCAAAATCAGCATTGAGATCATGTGGAATTGAGCAAATGTTCCAGTGGGTCTTCAGTGAATTTTGGCTCATGCAGCACAAAATGTGTGTGTGTGTGTGTGTGTGTGTGTGTGTGAGAGAGAGAGAGAGAGAGAGAGAGAGAGAGAAAGAGAGAGAGAGAGAGAGAGAGAGAGACAGCCAGACAGAGCCAGTTGATCGCAAACTGGCATGTTTATTCCTGGGTGAAATATTTTAGATTTTTTTTTTCTATATGGAACATAAGATTTTTTTTTAAAGGAAAAGGAAATCTATCGATGGCCTGCCAGAGAATCTCTAAAAACTATGTTAGCAATGGGATGGAGTCTCGAAAGAAACAAGGATGGAGAAAATATAACTCAGCAACGTGAAAATGAAAAGCTCCGTAGCATATCACAATCTAGTCAGGTAAAATAAAAACAAAGCAAAATGTAAGATTCCTGTTTCTTCAGAACTAATGCTACTTTTATATCTATTTTATTATTATTTTTCTTTTTTGGGGGGAGGGAGGGAGAATGTTATTATTCAGTCTTTTAAACTGCCCAAAATATGTTAAATTCATAGATCTTCATACTTATAAAAATATAATTTCAATTGCTCTAAAATAGGTAAGTCGTTGAAATTTTATCACATTTTACAGCATTTTAGAACAGCAAGAATCCATATCTGATAGTTTTATGAATGTATATGAATCAGTAGTTGCTTGAACAATTGTTCAACTCAATGACAATGATTAAAAGAATATCAATTACTTAGAATGATATTATTTTCCCTCTGTATGCTGATGTTTTTACAATGGATTGACAAAAACTAATGCCAAGTTACATTTCTTCAGATAAGTATGGACAGAAGTTGTTTTATCTTCAGCTTCTTCTTTCATGAATTTGTCTTTCTACAGTCAGGGTAGCACACAACAAGCAACTCTAGGCAGGAATCTCTGGTAAATTGAGATAGAGAATCTGTGGCCTACCACAGAGGTCTCCAACCTTTGCAACTTTAAGTCTGAAGGACTTCAGCTCCCAGACTTCTCCAGCCAGCAAAGCTGGCTGGAGAATTCTGGGAGCTGAAGTTGTTCATGACTTAAAGTTATAAAGGTTGGAGACCCCTGGCCTACCAGATGTACCTAAGCAATCACTTTCACCACCTTTTTCTACTGAAAGAGAAATGAATTAGCTGAGCTTAGCCAGGTTTATTCCTTTGATATATTTAGTGACTACTTGGAACTTTGCAAAGTGGCAGAATAAAACAACACCTGAAACTGCAATTGTATGCTAATCCTCTGTAAGACTCTTGTGATAAGTTCTCTGGGTATAGAATTCCATGTTAAGAGGGCACCAAAGACATTAAGGTGAAATCCCTGCAATTGACATTTCAGCTGTTTTTATTTCACTAAAACGTGGTAGCGGAGTGGTTAGAATGCAGTATTGCAGGGTAAGTCTGCCAACTGCTAGGAGTTCGATCTTGACCGTCTCAAGGTTGATTCAGCCTTCCATCGTTCAAAGGTTGATAAAATGGGCGGCAATAATACAACCCTCTCTGTAAACTGCTTAGAGAGAGCTGTAAAGCACTGTGAAGTGATATATAAGTCTAAGTGCTATTGCTAGAGTTTTTTTCTAAAGTAACTTCTTAAATCTAATCAACATTCTGTCAGGGTTCCAAGTAATACACCCATAGCAAACAAAGCTACGAGGCCGGTAGATTCCTCAAATAATGTTTTATTGCATATATCTTATTGGCACAGTTCTGGTGAAAACCGACTCTGAAGATTCAAGTGGTTTTCCCCTTCCCCAAACAATCAGTCGCATAGTCCAATCAAGTCGCTGTCCAGTTGCCTGGTAACATCACTCCTCCATTCTCTCTGATCAGGTGTGAGAATGCCCTTGGTTCCCAAGAGAAAGAATTTCATTTTGGCTACAAAACTCCAACTATCTCTATTCCCCCCCTTCCTATCCCTCCCTATCCCTCAGCTCCAGTGTGGCAATACTAAAGCCTCAAAATGGCTTCGGTCAGATCAGCTTCAGGGTTGACACATTCCTTTAATTTTACATAAGTCAGACAATGAATTCGCAGAAATCAAATGATAAAGCCTACCACTAGTAAATCTTGCTTTACTATACAAATATGGGAAGGTTCAGAGTAGCAAAATATAGGAACAACCTTCTCTTACTGCTCCAGAAGTCAACCTATTGACTTCTGGGGGTTATTGTTTCTTATTGTTTTTACATTGAGTTTTTATCATCCCTGCGGCCGATCCGCTCCCACAGAGAGGGACTTCTCCAGGTGCCGTCCACCAGGCTATGCCAGCGGGCGACGCCCAGGGGAAGGGCCTTCTCTGTGGCGGGCCCGACCCTCTGGAACGACCTTCCCCCCGAAATTAGAACAACTACGGACCTCCGCTCCTTCCGTCAAAAATTAAAAACACACTTCTTCTGCTTGGCCGGCCTGGGGTAACTAAACTGTTTTTAGGGTTTTAGGGGCTTAGTTTTAGTTTTAATATGGGATTTTAGCGCAGGCTTTTAGTTTAATTCATTTTAATATTGTATTATGTTTGTGGTTTTTTATATGTATTTTTTAAATTCCCTGTGCACCGCCTCGAGTCCCTTCGGGGAGAGAGAGCGGGTTATAAATTTAATAATAATAATAATAATAATAATAATAATAATAATAATAATAATAATAATAATAATAATAATAATAATAATAATAATAATAATAATAATTATTATTATTATTATTATTATTATTATTATTATTATTATTATTATTATTATTATTATTATTATTATTATTATTATTATTATTATTATTATTATTATTTATCTTTGGCAATTGCCCAGAGTCACTGAGAGTGAATTGGGCGACCATATAAATTTTCTAAAATAAATGTTCAACCATGAAAAATTGTGCATATCATGATCAAATCAGATTTTATATGTTAGCTGTTCTATACAACTCCTAAAACTCATTAAAATAAACTGAGGCTCCTGTTCCTACATAATATTCAAATTTCGGACAGGACAAGGATAAATGAATCATAAATTACATAAGTATTTTTGTATTTTTTTAAAAAGTCTATAATTAAAACATTTTCATTGAGGTTACGTAGTTGGTATACAATAGGACAGGACTTCGTCAAAGCTTTGTCTCTACAGTTTATGCAATGTATAATTATGACTATTTGCCATGTCACTGAAAGATAATGGGGCAACATTTTTTGCAAAAATGTGAGAACTTTTGTTTCTTATATTCTGTTTGTTGCAATGTCGATATTCATACATAGACATGACATTGCAAATGCCTACATAACCACATGCAAATTTCGCAGTAAAACAGCACAGATGTAGAACAGCAAACTATCTACTGTTTTTCAGCAAAAAAGAAATAGTTTATTTAAATGGAGATAATTAATTCAGGAACATTTGGTCACAGTAAATATTACATGATTTATTTATCAAAAATACTGAATGAAGAAAAAACAGCTAATTTAATATACCAATCCTTAACATATGGACTGGTGTATCATTTCTTCTAAAACGCCTACCACATACAGAGAGAGACTGAAAACATTACCCTCTTGGGAGTAATTTTATAATAATTGCTATTAGATGTACACAACCATTTTAATAAATTTAATTGTTTAAAAGTTCTTTTAGCATTGTATCCTGCTGGAATTTGGTGACTATCAGTGTTTATTGCTGTTCAATACAAAAACATCATATTTTTTTGCCAAATATTTATTATAGATTATCCAATGAAGATATGCATCACCTTCCATTGCTTTTTTCCTTTAATTTTTTCTTGTAATTGATCTTTTTTGCACATTGTATGTCTTAAATATTGCTGACATCAGGATTGAAAAGTTTATATTTTCTGGATTTGATTATACATAAGGGATGGAATATGGGTGGAGAGATATCTGTTTAACCTTATTGGGAATTAAGAATTACTACATTTGTTTATACTTGTGATGAAATTTTTGGAGTTACATATTTGTATATTTCTTTTTTCTTTATTATATTTCTTCCTTTTCTTTATTCCTTTTTGTCTTTTCTTGTGGAAATTGTGCATTTCTAAATTTCCTCTTGTTTCTATAATTCAACCTGAAAGTCATCTCAATAATGAACAATAATGGCCAATTTATCTTCTTTTGACCACAGGGGAATGGCTACAGCCCAGCACCTCTTGATCTTTCAAATGTTGTACTTTCCAGAGAACTCCAGGTTTGTCTAAAAGTGTCCAATACTTTGTAGAAATTAAAATGTAGAGAAAATTGGAAACATTTATATAGTCTGGCTGAATCTGTGAGAAGAGTTTTGAAATTGGGGAAGTTCCCGACAAAGTAGAACTAGAAGAATTGTGACCCAGCTGCCTTGAATGAAGAACGGAGTTTTCCAAAATGCTGAGTGAAAAAGTGGAGATTTTTAAAATGTGAGGAGTTCCTAATAAAGTGGAAGATAAGATAGAACTGTGTGCTGTCTTAGTGTTCTATGTGGAGAAAAGAGAGAGACAGGTGACTTGACAGAATGAAATTCTCCAGTTTGGTTTGAAGATAGTGGTAGAAGGGGTCCTTGGTGTTCTCTGAGCTTCCTTGTTTTCTTGTAAATGTTTCATTACCCAAAATGGGTAACATCACCAGTGCTGGTAAGGAGTGCAGCTTGCTGTCAGTTCAGATTCTAGTGGCTTACCTGTCAATGTTGGTGGGTATGGCCTTAAAGATTCTTTGTTTGGGCTGTTTGCTGATGACTCTTTGGCAGTTTTTTTGTATTGTTTACTTCACTGTTGGTCTGATGTTAACCTTGGAGTTAAATCTATGCTGATTAGATATCAGCTTATATCTAATGCTGATTGCTGGTGGAGAGGTGCTTGGGTCTTTTTGTTCCCTTTTGGGCTGGGTGATAGTCTCTTTTGAATAGTCTATATGTATAGTTAATGTCTATGTGTCTATTGATAGCCAATTTGTCTGGCATTTTTGGACTTGGCTTGATCTAGGATGGTCACATTTTCCCAATTGAAACTATGGTTAAATCTGTCTATATGGTATGAAATTTAAGAATTTTCATCATGCCTTCTGGCTGCTAGTTGGTATTTGTGGATGCTCTCTGACAGTCTTCACCTGTTTGTACATAGTAGTTGTTGCAGTCCTTACATTATATGTTGTAGATGATTCCTGTTCTATCTTCTGGTGTTGTTGGGTCTTTTGATCTGCTTAGGACGTTTTGAAGGGCTTTAGTTGGCTTGTGTTGTATGCTGATTCCATGTGGTTGTAATAGTTTTCTGGTGCTTTCTGAGATATTCTTGATATATGTCAGTGTAAGTATTTTTTAGGGATTGTGTTGTTTTTGCTCTATTGAGTTGAGTGGTCAGTGACTTTTTGATAAACTTGCATGGATAGTGATAGAAGAAAGGAAATTCCCCCCTCTCAGTTGCAGGAATCAGAAGGCAAAAAGGGACAAGCTTCCACCATTTTCAGATTCATGAAATCTAGATGGAGCATAGAAATGGGGATGGACTGAGATAGATGGAAGTGGCTACCAGGCATTGATAGAGACAGATTGCTTCCTCTGTAGATGAACTTTGCTTAGAGATGTTTTTCCAAGACTAGCTTTGGTAGAACAGTAGCCCAATGTCAGTGCAATATCAGGGATTCTTTCATTTATTACCTAGAGCTGGCTGGAAAGCCTAACAGATACTGTAATTTCATTGATACATATCCACTATGAACTGAAATATTTTTGCTGGCAAAGATTTACAGATAGCTCAGATTCCTTTCAGTGTATTTGTGAAATTGGGGAAAATGCATCATTTACATTTATTTAAATTTAACTGCCACTTTAAAGTGTTCCTTTGGGAGTCATTCACTGTGATTTTTTTGTACCAGTGAATAGAGCGATATCATCTACAACTGAGCCAGCTGATTGCTTAGCTCTAAACCAAGATAATTTATGAACAAATTAAAAAATATTAATCCAGCGCAAACCTTTGAGGGAGTACACTTCTTATTTTCTTCCATTGAGAAAATTGCTTATTTGCTTTGCATTCTGATTTTAACCAAATAATAATATTGCCAAACTGTTCAGGAGTTTGAAGATATCTGCCCTACATTCTATGTTCTATGGGTGGGGAAAAAAGGAAATCCTCATTTGTTAGATCTCTTCAAGAACATCATAGCACATGGGAAAGTAATATGAAAAAGAATTATCCCAAAGCAGATATTTTCATTAATGTACCTCCTTTCTCTACTTAAGACTTATAATCACTTATGTTAATGATATATATCATTACAGCAAATAATGCAATAGATATTTCAATGCAATGATATTATCTATGGCTTAGCACAGTTATTTTTATTTTTAAACTATTGTTTCTTGATTTCTTGGTGATATAGGGAATGGTAGAAATAATAGCCGAAAATTATCATAACATTTGGGCAAAAAAGAAGAAAATGGAATTGGAAAATAAAGGTAAAAATGAAATGTTTTAATCAGCACCTGACAGTTGATATAGGAATATATGAAAATACTGAAAACATGATAGCAATTGTCTATCATTATTTTCAAAAATTTGCTATTGCAGTAAATATTACTTAAGTTACGGTTTTCCTATAGGAGGAGGCGGTCATCCATTGTTGGTACCTTATGACACATTGACGGCCAAAGAGAAAGCTCGAGATAGGGAGAAAGCCCAAGAACTAGTCAAATTTCTTCTTGTAAATGGCATTGCCATATCTAGGTAAGTTATGCATCTCATACAAATACGATTCTCTGTTCAAGTGTTTTGTTTTCTGTGATTTTAGCAAAAACTGAAGCAATAACTTAGTATCTTAAATGAAATAAGGGACATGTATAACATACACATGGTACTCTGTTAACCACCACTTGTTCAGGGAACCGTTCAAAATTAAGATGGTGTTCAGCAAATGATAGTTGTGGTTCTAGTTACATCAGTCTCAACCTTCCTGCATTCGCATGATCACAATTCAGTCGCTTCAATAATTATTTATTTATTAATTAATTATTTATTTGAATGTGTCAAACAAAAACAAGAACAAGAATAAAAGAAAAAAATTACAATGACAGGGACAATAGGCATGTTAGTGCACTTATGCATGCCCCCACATTGCCGAGGGCCATATCATATAAGGGGAGGGCACACCCGCTGTCTGCAAGCGGTGGCGCGCTCCGGCCCTCATCGCCCTTCTTGCGACCCAGGGGGTTTAGGATCTCAGGGCCTGGGCCTTTGGCTGGTGTTGTGTAACGCCAGGTCCGTGGTTAATAAAGCCCCCCTCATTCACAATCTGGTTTTGGAGGGGGGAGCGAACCTGGCAGGTATTACGGAGACCTGGTTGGGCCAAGAGTGAGGGGTGCCCCTCACTGACTTGTGCCCACCGGGTTACCGTGCATTTCACCAGCCACGAGCCCAGGGTCAGGGTGGTGGGGGGGTGGCGGTTGTTATAAAGGAGGCTCTGGATCCGAGGGAGACCACTGTATCGCAGACAGCCGGCTGTGAGTCTCTATGTGTGAAGTGGGGTCATGGGAGGCAGTTGGGCTTGCTGATTGTGTACCTGGCTCCCCGCTACGTATCAGCAGCCCTACCCGAGCTTCTCAATGTGATAGCCGAGATGGTGGTTGACACCCCTAGGCTGATAGTCATGGGGGATTTTAACCTACCGTCGATAGGCGAAGCATCTGAGATGGCATGAGAGTTCATGGCCTCCATGACGGCCATGGACCTGACCCAGTTAGTTCATGACCCCACCCACACTGGAGTACACACGCTGGATTTAGTTTTTGTCTCCGGCCAGTGGGTGAGTGATCTTGGTTTAGGGAACATGGTCATTGAACCCCTGTCATGGTCAGATCACTCTCTCCTTCGGCTGGGCTTTCCTACCACTGCACCCCACCGCGGGGAGGTGGAACCGGAAGTAGCAAGATGGTTCTGCCCCAGGCGCCTGATGGACCCTGGACCCGCAACTCAACTGAGGACCTAGTGGCCGCTTGGAATAGTGCGGTCACGGGGGCCCTGGACCAGGTCATGCCTTTGTGGCCTCTCACCCGGCACCGTACCACCTTGGCCCCCTGGTTTTCTGAGGAGCTGAGAGTGATGAAGTGCCGGAAGAGATGCCTAGAGAGCAATTGGAGGACCACTGGTTCCGAATCTGGCCGGACACTGGTAAGGTTGCATTTGAAGACCTACCTAGTGGCGATAGAAGCGGCGAAGCGTAACTACTTCTCCGCTCTTATCGTATCTGTAGATAACCGGCCTGCCACCCTGTTTAGTGTGACCTGCTCCCTCCTTCATCAGAGGGCGCGGGATGCCCCTTTGCAGGAGGAATTTGGGTGTTATCTGCATGATAAAATCGATCAGATCCAGGCCGGGTTGGCCTCTGACTGGACTAGTTCAGACGGGCGGACGGAGGCAGGTCTTGAGTCAGTCATCTGGGAAGAGTTCGATCCGGTGACTCCCAAGGACATGCTGGGGCAGCTGAACACCACCACATGTTTATTGGACCCATGTCCCTCCTGGTTGGTACTGTCCGCCCCGGAGGCTACACGAAGCTGGCTCCAGGGAATTGTCAACGCTTCTCTGAGTGAGGTGTTCCTACCGGCCGCCTTGAAAGAGGCGGTGGTGAGGCCCCTCCTCAAGAAGCCCTCCCTGGATCCGGCTGTATTGGCCAACTACCATCCTGTCTCCAACCTTCGCTTTCTTGCGAAGGTTGTTGAGAGTGTGGTGGCATGGCAGCTCACTCAGCACCTGGAGGAGACTGTCTATCTGGACTCGTGCCAGTCCGGCTTCCGGCCTGGGCAAAGCACAGAGATGGCATTGGTTGCGCTGGTGGATGATCTCTGGAGGGCTCAGGATAGGGGTTGTTCCTCTATCCTGGTCTTGTTAGACCTCTCAGCAGCTTTCGATACCATCGACCATAGTATCTTGTTGCACCGGCTGGAGGGGGTGGGGGGCACCATTCTATGGTGCGATCCGACCGGTCGCAATTTGTGCTGGCAGGAGGGCAGAGGTCGATGTCGAGGTGCCTCTCATGTAGGGTACCACAGGGGTCGGTCGTCTCACCTCTCCTGTTTAACATCTACATGAAGCCGCTGGGTGAGATCATCCATGGTTTTGGGGTAGAGTTCCACCAGTACGCTGATGATACTCAGCTGTACTGGACTACAGCTGGACTCAGCTGTACTGGACTGGACTATTGTAACTCTCTCTACATGGGGCTCCCCTTGAGGTGCACCCGAAGACTTCAGCTGGTCCAGAATGCAGCCGCGCGAGCAATAATGGGTACCGCAAGGTATACCCATGTAACACCGCTCTTGCGCGAGCTGCACTGGCTACCTGTTGTCTTTCGGGTGCACTTCAAGGTGCTAGTTCTCATCTTTAAAGCGCTCCATGGCTCGGGACCTAGCTATCTGCGGGATCGGATTCTGCCCCATACATCTTCCCGGCCGATTCGCTCCCACAGAGAGGGACTTCTCCAGGTGCCGTCCACTAGACTTTGTCAGCGGGCGACGCCCAGGGGAAGGGCCTTCTCTGTGGTGGGCCCAGCCCTCTGGAACGACCTTCCCCCTGACATTAGAACAACTACGGACCTCCACTCCTTCCGTCAGAAATTAAAAACTCACTTTTTCTGCTTGGCCGGCCTAGGTTAGTCTCTACCTCAGGGGTTAGGGAATGTTAATTTTAAAAATGGGGATTTTAGTGCAGGGACAGTTGATTTAATCTGTTTTTATTGTATTTATTCATGTATATATTTTATGTTGTTTTAATTTTTCCCTGTGCACCGCTCCGAGTCCCCTTGGGGAGAGGACGCGGTATATAAGTAAATTATTGATTGATTGATTGATTGATTGTACATCTCTACCCCGGACCACCCCAACGATGCCGTTGAAGTGATGTCCCGGTGTCTGGAGGCCGGATGAGTCTGGATGGGGAGAAACAGGCTCCAACTCAACCCATCCAAGACCGAGTGGCTGTGGCTTCTGGTGTCACGATATAGCCAGTTGGTACCATCTCTGGCTATTGGGGGCGAGTCATTGGCCCCTGCAGAGAGGGCTCGCAACTTGGGTGTCCTCCTGGATTCTCGGCTGTCTCTAGAAGATCACATGACAGCCATGGCCAGGGGGGCTTTTTATCCAGTCCGCCTGATACGCCAGTTGCGTCCCTTTCTGGATTGTGACGCTTTACGCATGGTCACTCAAGCCCTCGTCATCTTCCACCTGGACTATTGTAATGCTCTCTACATGGGGCTTCCCTTCAGGTACACCCAGAGGCTCCAGCTAGTTCAGAATGCGGCCGCGCGGGGGATTCTGGGAGCGTCTAGATGCTCCCATGTGACACCTCTCCTGCGTGAGCTGCACTGGCTGCCTGTGGCTTTCCGGGTGCGCTTCAAGGTATTAGTAACCACCTTTAAAGCGCTCCATGGCAAGGGACCTGGCTATCTGCAAGACCACCTCCTGCTACCAAATGCCTCCCACCGTCCAGTTCGCTCCCACAGAGAGGGCCTCCTCAGGGTGCCATCGGCCAGGCAATGTCGACTGGCGACCCCCAGGGGGAGAGCCTTCTCTGGGGCAGCCCCCACCCTCTGGAATGACCTACCTCCTGACCTTCGAACGATCACAGACCTGCGCCTTTTCCGTCGGGCTTTGAAGACCCATCTGTTTCGAGCGGCCGGCCTGGCATAGCTTCTAAACTGGCATACTTTTAATGCTTTAGTTTTATATTGTTTTAGTAGAGATTTTAACAGGTTTTAGACAGGCTATTCATTATTTAATGTATTTTTAATAGGTTTTAATTGCTTTCTATTTGTGATTTTACTGCTGCCTGTACACCGCCCTGAGTCCCGGAAGGGAGAAGGGCGGTATAGAAATTTAAATATTAAATTAAATTACATTAAATTAAATTATTCTAAATAAATAAATAAAGTTGCATTTATTGACCGCACCCTCTCCCCACAGGGACTCGGGGCGGTGCACAGGGAAATTAAAAAACGAAAAATATACAAAATACATACAAATTAAAACGTGGTTACCTTTAACCATTTGAGACCTTTTTGGCAGTTTACTCCAAGCAAAGTTAATGGGAAAATCACCAGGAAGATATAAATGGTGACCCCATGATATCCTTGCTTAGTAACTGTAGTGATTTGCTAGCAGTGCTGGAATCATGTAATGTCACACTTTATGACTTTGGTGCTTAGGAAGGGAAAATATGTGGTTATATAATTCCCAGCTATGCAAGCTAGGCAGACTTTTTTCACTTATGGATGCATTAGTTGGTTTGTAGCACTACCTAAGATCGCTTACCTTCATAACCAACTCCACAGAAAATTGATAGAAGAGATTATAATTATTGGTAACATTTAAATAAGAACGAATGGAATAGCAAAATGCTAATCATATTATGGATTGAGAGTAGGTGGTCCTACCTTCAGTCCCCCCCCCCCTTACAATCTATTATGGCCTTAAAAATCCAGCTTTTACATAGAAATATGTCCCATTTGTGGCATTAGTCAAAGGTCAAAATATTCTTAATTGCTTTTTGCTTCTCAGAAGGAAATATATTTTGACGTCAGGCACCAATACATGTTACTTTTGAAAGTTTTGAAAAATTCATCTTCCCCTCTTTTCAAAGTTACTCCACAGCTGAACATATTTTTATGACTGCATTTCATGCAGATAATTCATGGATATATTTCCTTTCCATTAGAAGAGGGAACAATCCAGGGACTGAAAACTGCTCAAATGACAGATGGGAGGAGCGTCAAAGGCAGTCAGTATTTGATTGGATTGTAGGCACCAAGGGCAATCACATTGGTTGGTTGGTGAAATTAGGAAATAGTTTTCATTACTTGTCCTAGCATCTGATAGAATTGCATAGTAAAGTCACTGTTCAGTGCAGTATTTCAGAAATAATGTAGGGGGAAAAAGATTCAGAATTTTATTTATTTATTTATTTATTTGTCGAATTTATATAACTGCACCCTCTCCCCGAAGGGACCCGGGGCGGTGCACAGGAAATTAAAACACACAGTATCAAAATATAAATAGTTAATACCAAATTAAATAAATTATCCCTGTGCTAAAATTTAAAAGGTTAAAACATAATCCCATCTAAAACCCAATTAAAACAATTTATGGTACAGACTGTAGGCTAGGTAAATAACTTAGTCTTAGGCCAAGCCGGCCTGATGAAACAGGAGTGTCTTTAATTTCTGGCGAAAGGTGCGGAGGTCCGTGGTTGTTCTGAGGTCGGGGTGTAGGTCATTCCAGAGGGTTGGGCCCACCACAGAGAAGGCCCTTCCCCTGGGTGTCGCCCGCTGGCATTGCCTAGTGGACGGCACCCGGAGAAGTCCTTCTCTGTGGGAGCGGATCGGCCGCAGGGATGTATGAGGTAGGATGTGGTCTCGCAGGTAGCTAGGTCCCGTGCCATGGAGCGCTTTAAAGATGGTGATCAACACCTTGAAGCGCACCCGAAAGACCACAGGTAACCAGTGCAGCTCGTGCAGGAGCGGTGTTACATGGGAATACCTAGACGTTCCCAAGATCGCCGCGCGGCCGTATTCTGGACCAGCTGTAGTCTTCGGGTGCACCCCAAGGGGAGCCCCATGTAGAGAGCAGAATTCAGAGGAGTGTAAGCATGACACACTCTACAACTCTTTAGAGAAAATGTATGGTCTTTGGGCAGTCTTGATATATTTTGATATATGTTTTTGTAGATTTTCACGGATGTAGGTATGCTGGTCTTGTTGTATTCGGGTGTTTTCCCGTGTAAGAATGAGATTGTCTTTGCAACGTTTCGGCAAGATCTCACTTGCCATCTTCAGGCTTCGGTCTGGGGCTGCGTAGATGCTGCCCTTCCTTAAATTGGGGGAGGGGGGTGTTGAGTGCTGACTGTTGTTGTAAGTGGGTTGATTGGCTGTGCAGCTGTATCATGATTGGTAGATTGATGCTGATTGGTCCTATTTGTATGTTTCTCCTTATTTTGTATTTCAACGGCTTGGGTGGTGGTTGGGGCTCACCTGTTGGCCAGTGCGGGAGGTGTCATCACGTTTGTTCATATTGTTAGGTTGTTTCTCTATTTCGATGGCTTCTCTGATTATTCTCATGTTGAACTGTTCAGCCTTGGAGATCAATTTAGTTCCTTCAAAGTCAATATCATGTCCTGTAGCTTTGAAGTGTTGATAGCGAGATGAGGTTTTAAGATTTTTTTTACTGCATTTTTATGTTCTGCGATACATGGATTTATTCTTCTATTAGATTGTCCTATGTAAGGGTAGATTTTGCATGGAATTTTGTAGACTCCTTGGTTTTCTAGCTGGATCTTGTCTTTGGGATTTCTTAGGATGTTGGTTATTTTTTGGTCAGTGTTGAAGGCTGTCTTGATATTGTGCTTGTGGAGAATTTTGCTGATTTTGTCTGTGGTGCCTTTAATGTGAGGGAGGAGGGCAATGCCATTTTCCTGTTCTGTGTCTTGGCTCTTGTGGGGTGTCTCTTTTTGGATTAGGTTGGTAATTGTTTTTCTTTGGAATCCTTTGGATATTAATGTGTTTGTGAGAAAGTGTAATTCAGTTTTCAGATGGTCTTTGTCAGCTAGGCATTTGGTTCTGGATATGAGGGTTTTGGCTACAGAGTTTATCTGTGCAGGGTGGTGATGGGATTGTGCATTTAGGTAGCGATTGGTGTATGTTTTTTTCCGGTAGATGGTGCGTCCCAGGGAGCCATTGGTTTTTTTGTAGATTAGGACGTCTAGAAAGGGAAGTTGGTTATTAACTTCTATTTCCATGGTGAATTTTATTTTGGAATGAAGGTTGTTGAGGTGTGTGAGGAAGTTGTCCAGTTTTTCTTTCCCATGTGGCCAAATTACGAAAGTATCATCTAGTATCTGAGCCAGAGTTTGGGTTTGTGTTCAGATTTGTCTAAGGCGTTGGTTTCAAAATGTTCCATGTATAAGTTTGCGATGACGGGTGAGAGGGGTGATCCCATGGGTGCTCCTTCCATCTGTTTGTATCTTTGTCCATTATGAATGAGGTATGTGTTGGTTAGACAGTGGTTGGTCAGATCCAGGATGTGTTTGGGGGGGTGGGGTTGTATTTGTTCTGGATAGCTATCAAGCCTTATTTTATAGGCACTTGAGTGAAGAGGGATATGACATCAAAACTCATGAATAGATCTCTGGCCTGTAGATTTTGTTTCTTTATTGTTTCTATGAAGTGGAATGAGTTTTGTACGTGTGAGTGAAGATGGCAAGTGAGATCTTGCCAAAACGTTGCAAAGACAATCTCATTCTTACATGGGAAAACACCCGAATACAACAAGACCAACATTTTGATATATGTATATATACATATACATACATACATACATACATACATACATACATGTATGTATGTATGTGTATATATGTATGTATGTATTAGATTTTTAAGGGCTGAAAATAAAGAGACCAGGATGAATCCATTTCAGGCTTATTAGCCTTCTTCAGCTAATATTCAATATTCTCTCATTCGTATGTATGTATGGATCTATGTATTAATTGCAAACTGGAATATTATTTTCACATTACCCTCAGCCTGTTAATGAGAGTATTGGAAATCTTAATTTATATTTATAAAATTCATGCTTTCTACACACTGGCTACAAAAACTGGCTTTGGTTCCACTATAGTTCTTTTGCGGTCAGTGACAATTAAAATCAATTCTTAAGAAAAATAAATAGATATTAATACCAATCTCATCCTAGTAAATATATGCTCCAAACACTCTTGTAACCTAATTTAAGGAAGTAAATGCTAAATACATGCCATGTTTGATCATCTGAATTTTTAAACATAATTTTTAATAAACTTATTTAAAATGACAAAAACTTAAATTGCAATAAGCATAGTGTTTCAAAATTTTGTGCTGCTTGCTAGATTTTGTTTTTAAAAAACCTATAGGTTAAACTTTTGTTTCACTAGAGGCTTAAATGACTTGGAATTGGATACTTCGTCAATGGAAAAGAGGTTTGCTTATAAATTTCTCAAAAGGATCCTTAAATATATTGACTCAGCTCAAGAATTCATTGCACACTTAGGTAAGTTTTGCTAATGTTTTTAAAAGCTAGTAATGAAAAAGACACCTATTGTTGTGCCATTACTTACATTAAGTATTTGTATTAGCATTATATTTATTACTGGTACTATAATAATAAATATTCATTCCCTCATGAGAAGATGTGACTCAAAGAGGGTCCAGATTCTTCTATAACCAGGAGATGTTAGAAGAAGTGGGGGCCTTGGCCAGTTTTCCCACTGAAGAATTGAAACCAACTCAATGTCCTCTACCTCTGGTTCCCTTGCTTTATGATGCATTTCTGTGATCGAGAGGCAAGATGACAAAGTAGCTATGAGCATGGTCTTACATATCCCAGTATTTCTTCTTCATAGGAAAAAGGGGACTATTATTCTTGGCACATGAAGTTTTCATCTTAATAGGAATGGTGCATTGTAGGAAGATTCAAATAGGAGAATGAATGTCATTAGGAGTCTAGCTCCATGTTATGCTGTGCAATATTTTCTTAATCTTCTTTTCTCCTTCAGCTACAAACTGTATGATATGAAAAATATAATTACATAATTGCAGTTTTATTTAATTTATTTATTAGATTTATATGCTGCTTTTACTCAGAAGCTTACATGGGAATGTTTCTTCATTTTATTCAGCAACCAACCTGGAGATGAAAATGAAAGAGAGAAAAAGTGACTGATCAATATCAATTTCAGTAATTAAGGGTGTTTGCTTATTATGTTTTTCCTTCAGGAACTCAAGACAATGTCTTCTTTCCTCCTTCTTTCCTCTCACAATAAATCCCTAGAAGAGAAACTTAAGCTGAGGGATAGTGACCAGCCCAAAGCCATCTTTTGAGCCTCCATAGTTTAGGATGATTGTGAATTAGGTCTCTGTGGTCTTTATCCAACACATTGGACTCAACCCAACACTGGATGTCACATATTTTTCTCTATATGTAAAATAAAGTTTTAATAAGGGAAAGCAGCAATTTAAAAAAATAACTTACTCCACATATTATTTTCTTAGCTTGATTTTCACTTGTTTTCATCTCTTGAAAAATCCAAAATTGCTCTATAATCTTCAACTAGTTATTCTCCTTTTTCTCACTGAAGCTGAAAATAAATTTAGTAGAATGCAGAAGAAAGGTACATACAAAAGATTCACTAATATTCTCTACAATGGCAATCCCCCCCCCAAAAAAAACCCTCTTTCAGAACTAGGAATTAGGCAATATAAATAGAACTTTCTTATATTGATTCAAATTTGTAAGTTTACAAGTAGTCTTAGTATTGACTACACTCAATGGAGAGGATCGATAAATAGAATCATGTTTAGCTTTCCTGCAGAATAAATTGTTGCTGCTTCTGGAATTCCACAGGCTTAAGTACTGTGATAATAATCCTGCCTAATGTTGTTTATTTTTACATTGTTTCTTCACAGAAGCCATTGTTACTAGTGGAAAAACTGAGAAATCTCCACATGATCAAGAAATCAAATTCTTTGCCAAAGTGAGTAATGTGTTATCTAAAACAAACTTCTTTAATTCCAACCTTCTGATAATTTTGAGAGCTATGTGTAGAATAAAATATCTGACTTCCCTGTAGATTATAGAAGAAATCAAGAGAAACAAACAAGAAAAATATATAAAGTCCCAAAATTATTGTATGGATGTACACATTTAAAAAGTGTTCTTCTATACCAGGGGTGTCAAATTTGGGGCCCACAGGCCAGATGCGTAATGTGCTGGCCATGTCCATCCCCAGTTTAGCGAAAGGGGGGGGGGAGATCATGATATGTTATGTGACGACAATGTGACACCGTGAGTTTGACATCTCTGTTCTACACAGAAATTGTTGTGATTCAAATTCAAATTCAAAGTATTTCATTTAAGCCAACAGTCAATAGTAATAATCCACTGAAACCATAATTTCACCTGTATTATTTGTTTCCAGAGTTTATTTTATTGTCAATATTACTATGTTAAGCTTTATCTTATGATTGTCAATGGTTCTGTCATTGATTCACTTGGTAGCTAAGAGGTTATAAGCATACATGAAAGTAATGCTGTGATAATGTTATAGATTTCTGCTGAACAGAAATGGTGTTGAGATACATTATGCTAATGATAGATTACAGTGAGATATCATATACTTGAATTTGGTATGTATAGGGTTTCTCCTACCATCGTAGATAATTGGCTTAGTATGCAGGGAGTGTAGAGGGCACTGTAATAAGGAACTCTCATTCTTCATAATTTTTGTGATTTACCAGGATTATTACAATTATTATTTTCCTTCAATCATTAAATGATGCACCTATAGTAGTCTCAATAACCAAAAAGGTCTTATTTCAGTCATCCCATCATCCCACATCATAACCCATTTATTTATTTAATTGTTCCTAACTACTCATGCCAAAACAATTCTGATTATACCCCTTCATACAGTATTAGGATTAGAAACTACTAAATATAACAAAATATAAATCCAATCAACCCAAACATAAGTTATTCATCCAAACCCATCACTTGGCACTATAACCTTGGAAAGAAACAACCAAGTCCATTTTTTTCTTCATGAGCTTTCTAGAAAAGATAGGATTTCACAGGCTCCCACAATGCTAGGAGGAGCACATTGTCCTGATTTCTGGAGGGAGGCCAGAAGCAGGGGAAATTTCATTAATAAGGCTTGCTCTTCCTGACAATAACAGTGCCTCTGGATGTGGGCCCATCGTTAAACTCTCTTAAATATCATTGGATGAGTAGAGTTTATACAGAATAGATAATCTGGAGCCATTCAAATCCAGGCTAAAACCAGTCACAGAAATACCTGGCTGGGAGTTTCATTATAAGCATCCATAGGAGAGCCATAGAAGAGCAAATAACATGCTTAATGACATACTCATGACAGAATCTCCCAACACAAATACATAATTATTACATTGTAATAATTATAACTGCGCATGCATGTTGCATTTTGACACCATCATAGTTTACAATGGACAACCTTGGGCTCTGCCATAGTACAGTATGTGGTAGGATAGCGGGAGCTATTACAAAATGTCATTTTAAAAAGCCCAACCTGATTTTTTGTGCATATGTGTGCATTTATAGAGCATCACTTAAGGGCGTGGTTATGGCCGGGTTGGTGTGAGGACGTTTTCTCCATTTCTCAGGGCGTTTTCACAAAAGATAAAAGTGGATTAAAGCGTTGAAAATGCACCGTTAGAAGTCAAAATTGTTTACAGTTGTACTGGAAGGGCTGTTGAGCCAGGAGATTGAATTTTGGATTGGTAGGTCAACCCGGACTGCTTGAATTTTGCTTTGTTTACTGTGTGAAAGATGGAGGGTTGACCGGAAAGGCTGTCGTGGGTTACGAGGGAACAGCTGCTCTTTGTTTTGAGAAGTACCGCGATCTGCATTCCTTGTTGCGAGGCAAAGGCATGGACTTCAAAGACAAGGTTTGTTAACAGTGGAAAGATCATTTGGATGACATGTGGATTAAAACTTTTTGAGCTTCTGATCTTTTGTTCGAGGTGCCTAAGCTGAAGCAACAAATGTAACTTTCTGGACAACGCCCTCAAATGGACGATTGAGGAGGTTTGTTAGGTAAACTATATAACTGTATTGAGAACTATAACTTGTTATTTGGCTTCTTTGGGTGCAATAAAACGCTGTCTCAGCTTCACCGGGGATTTAGCCCCTTAATCTTCAATAAAGACCCTCTTGGCAAAAGTGTTTTGTTTTTAAAAAAAAGTTAATTGAGTTGAAAATGGCGACTCAACAGCCTTCAGAAATGCAACAAATTATTGTGGCTTTGAATACAATTGGCGAAAAATTATCCGGATTGACAGATAGAATGGACAATATGACATTGGAAATTAAAGAAACAAAGCAAGAAATGAATGAAATGAACGCGAATTTCGCAAAGCAAACAGTGGAGATGAAATTTATTAAAGATGAAATTGAACAGATTCATGTACACGATGCACAGATAGATCGCCAGATTGAAGGGATCTTTTTTAAAAATGAGCAACAAGATAAGAGAATTAGTCTTTTGGAAGAAGATGCAAGGAAACATAATGTGGTTATCCGAGGAATTCCAGAAGAAAGAGTGGATAATTTGAAACAAAGAGTTTTAAAATGGCTGAATGACCTCGATGTGTCAATTGTATTTACGGCAGCAGATTTGGTAAGCGTTTTCAGAGTTGGTAAAAGACGAAATGGTTCAATCAGAAATGTACTTGTGAGGTTCGCAAATCTTAGTGATAAATTGGAAATGATGGCAAAAATAAGGGAGTTGGCAGAAGTTCCAAAATTTGAGGAGAAAGCTATTCAAGTCTTTCCGGATATATCAAGAGAGGAAAGAGCGTGGAGATATTTTTTGAAGTCATTTACAAAGGTTTTGAGAGACAATGATATTAAGTATAATTGGAGGCCACCACAGCAGTTGAAATTCTTTTATAAGGGGAGAATGCAAACAATCACTCCGCAAGTAGAGCCAGTAAGATATTTATGCGAGCTTGGGCTGATTGAGAAAGAAGAGGATTTAACAGAAATTAAAAACCAAATGCTTAAGATGGGTGGAACACAAGCAGAATCTCCAATATCAGAAGAAAAAGGAGCGGTTGGTGGACAAGATCCTAAAGATTTTAAAAGGTTAAAGCGGAAAGAAATCTCGCCGGCGATGTCAGAGCAGAAGAAAAGTCGTGACAACACAAAGGGAAGGGGAGCGGAGAAGGAAGAGGATCTTGGTAAAATGCAAGAAGCTGAGTGCGGGGAAAAGTTAACATTGTCTTCTTTTTTTGAGAGTTGAATTTAAGCAGACAGCCCGAAAGAAATGACCCGACCATCGGCATGTCCCCTCCCCCACACTCTCTATGCAGAGGCGGAAACCGACTGAGGATGTGGGGAATGAAGATAGATTGTTATTTGTTGTGTTTTGTATGTTTTTTTTGTTTTCCTTATTTGGTGTTGGGATTTGGGCACGGAAAGGAAGAGGAGGGGTTAGGATTAAAAAAGCTACAGTTTAAATGCGTTTGATAAAAATAATGACATGGAACGTGAAGGGAACAGGGAATCAGATTAAAAGGAGGAGATTGGATCTTAAAATTAAGAGGGATTTACCAGATATATTATTTTTGCAAGAAACTCATCAAAAATCCGAAGATTTAAATAGAATCTATATAAAGGGTATGCAAATCTATGAAAAATCTTTTGGAACTTCAAATGCTAGAGGAGTTGCAACATTGATATCAGACAGGGTATATTTCGAGAAAAAAAAGTAATTGTGGATGATGAAGGAAGATATTTAATAATTGTGGGAAATATTAATGAGCAAAAAGTGACACTTGTTAATTTATATCTACCGAATGGAAAACAAAAAGAATTCCTTGAAAAAATAACTAAAATTTTGGAAATCGAAAGTGTAGGGAAAGTGATTGTGGCTGGGGACTTTAATTTAATTAGAGACAAAATAGATAGTACTAATCCCAACCGCTATAGAGAAAAAAATAAAGGGGAAATTTTAAATGAATGGATGTTTCAAAATAGCGTGGCAGATGTTTGGAGGGAGCTGAAAGGTACTGAAAGAGTGTACACTTTTTGCTCTAAGATATATAATACATATTCAAGAATTGATTATATTTTTGTTTCTAAAGATTTGCTGAGTAATATAGATAAAATAGATGTGGGAATTTTCAAGGATTCTGATCATGCAGAAGTTACGATGGAAATAGATTTTAATTTTGAAAAAAAAGGAAGAGGTTGGAGATATGATGAGAAATTGTATAAAAATGAGGAGGATAAAATATGGATACTTAAAAAATGGGAAGAAAGTTGGAGATTGAATGATAATGGAGAGGTTAAATTTGAAATTGTTTGGGATGCGATGAAAGCAGTATTTAGAGGAGAAAGTATTAAGTTATCAAGCAGGAAATATAGAAATTATAGGAGTAAAATTGAACGGGATATAAGGCAGATAAAGGCATTGGAGAATCAATTTTTACTTACGAAGGATAAAGAATGTTTGGAGGAGCTAAATTTATTAAAAAATAAATTGATAGAAGAGGATATAGAATTGGTTAAAAAAATATAAGATATTTAAACAGGGATTTTTTTGAATATAGTAATAAAAACTCTAAGTTATTAGCAAGGATGGCGAAAAATAAAAGTGAGAAGAGAGAAATTGGTTCTTTGATAGATGATAAAGGTATAAGATGTTATAAGAAATCAGAGAAATGTGAAGTGGTCAGGACTTTTTTTCAAAAATTATATTCAAAAAAATCAATTGATTTGGAAAAATTGAAAAGTTATCTTGAAAAATATGTTGTGAAAATTGATCAAATATATAAGGACTTGATGGAAGAAGATATAACACAAGATGAGATTAGTGAAATAATACAAGAGATAAAATTAGGGAAGGCCCCAGGAGAAGATGGATTGCCTGCTGAGTTTTATAAAGACTTTAAGGAAATAATAATACCAAAATTGCAAAAATTATTTAATGGAATTTTACATGGTGGAGAAGTTCCGATGTCATGGAATAGAACGGTAATATCCATAATTCCTAAACCAGATAAAGACTTGGAGAGGATTGAGTCCTATCGACCCATCTCTTTAATCAATCAGGATGCAAAGATATTTACTGCTATTATAAGTAATAGATTAAGTAGATTTATAGATAAATATATAAGTTATAATCAAGTAGGTTTTGTTAAAGGTAGATATATGAGTGATATTATTAGAAGAGTGTTAAACATTATAGATGTAGCTGAACATAATGATGACAAAATAGGTATAGTATCACTAGATATTTTTAAAGCCTTTGATTCTGTACAATGGGAAACTATTAAAGTAATTATTGAGGTATTAGGTTTTGGTAATAGATTTATACATGTTATTTCGAAATTGTATCAAAAAAGTAGTGCAAGAGTGAAGGTGAATGGAATAATGACGGAAGAGGTTAAATTGGAAGCAGGTACGAGACAAGGATGTCCCTTGTCTCCAATATTATTTTTATTGGTTATGGAAGTATTGACTAAAATGATAGAAAAAGATGAAGAACTGGAAGGGTATAAGGGATATAAGATAAATTTGTACGCGGATAATACCTTGATTATTTTGAAAGATATAGAGAAAGATTTGAAAAAGATAAATAAACATTTGAAAGAATTTGAGGAAATGACAGGTTTGAAAGTAAATTGGTCAAAATCTGAATTATTAATGGATAAAAATGGTAAGGAGTGGGAGAATATGCAAGAACAATTTGGGATAAGAATTAAAAATACATTGAAATATTTGGGAATAACACTTTCACTTAAAGTTAGGGAATTGAAAAAACTTAATTATGAAGTGATGATGAATGAAGTGGAGAAGAAGATAGATAAATATAAAAAGATAAAGTTGTCTTGGTTTGGTAGAATTGCAATGTGTAAGATGATGTTACCAAAGTTTAATTTTTTATTTGAGATGTTGCCATTAAATTTGACAGAGAAAGATATGGAAGGATATCAGAAGAAATTGGATAAATTTTGTAATGGTGGGAAAAGACCTAGATTATTGAAGAAAATGTGGTATCAAAATCAAAAGGAAGGTGGATTGGGAATTCCCAATCTACTTAATTATTATCGGGCCTATGGTATTCGAACTGTGGTAAAAATACTCAAAGGCGGAGATGGTCATTGGGGAGATTTAGAGTTAAAAGATATTAAGAGATTTGGCCCTACATGGTTTTTAGTTAAAGCAAAAACAAAAAAGGTAATTAACAGTTATTGGTTAAAGGGATTGAGTAAAATTTGGAATAAATTTGTTAAAATTTTAATTCCGGATATAACCTTTTTGGGGAAGACAATTGGAAATTGGCCGATCAAAACCAATATAAGTCGTGATAAAGTAATTGAAGATGAAAACATAGAAATTATAATAGATTAGTTAAAAGCTTTAGGAAATGAAAGAAGGAAAAATGAAATAATTGAAAAATTGGGGCTAAACTGGTTTGAAAAAATACAGATAGAAAAATGGACCATGAAGGTAAGGGGAAATTGTAAGACAAGTAGAAACAAAACTGAATTTGAAAACCTAGTATCTCAAATTATCAAAGACGAAATTGGGTTAAAGGGACTCGTTAGTAAGATATATAAGATTATAAATTTTGATGGAAAACCACAAATGACGATGAAGATGAATTGGGAGGAAGAATTCAATATTAAAATATCAGATTTGGACTGGAATGTGAATTGGAAGAGTCGAATTATGAGGATCTTATCAACAAGGATCAAAGAACATAATTTTAAGGTTGTCTGGAAATGGTATTTGACTCCATTAAGATTATCGTTGATGGATAAAAAAATCAGTAATAAATGTTGGAGATGTAACATGGAATTGGGGACTTATGAACATATGTGGTATAAATGTGGAAAAGTCAAAAAGTTTTGGCAACAATTGGAGAAAACGATATTGGAAATGATGAAGAAAAAAATAATATTGAGATCAGAAACTATATTATTGTTGTTAATTAAGGAATCAGAATTAACAAAATATGAGAAAGAATTGATTAGAATTATGATTATAATGGGAAGAATTATAATAGCTAGATATTGGAAATTAGAGGTGAATTTTAGAATAGAAGAGTGGTACTGTGAAATGTGGAAATTAGCTTTAAATGATAAAATGACATGTGATATTAAATTTAGAAAGGGTGTTTATAAAAGAGACACTTTTTGGAAAACTTGGGAGCCATTTGTGGACTATGCGCTTGGAAATTTGGATGCTTCGACACCTGTACCCAGAGAACGCGGATTTTGGAGATCGTGAAGATATATCCGAAGAACCAAATCTTCCTTTCCTATGTATAGCACAGGGTGAAATATTGTATTGTAAGGTGTATGTAGTTTTTGTTGTAGTGTTTTAAAATTAATAAAATAAAAATTTAAAAAAAAATAGAGCATCACTTAAAAAACTATAGTCAGCCCTTTGGCATCTGACCTACCCTTGTGACTTCTGGTGACTTTTCCACATCTAATAATGATGCTCAAAGGGGTCAACTTTGGCATGGAGAAACTCCATAGACAATGACTGTAGAGAAATAGCTATCACTCTCTATCGGTATCTTATAGTCATAATCTACAGTTTGTATACATCTTTACTTCTTTAGGTTCTGCTACCATTAGTTGACCAGTATTTCACCAATCATTGCTTGTACTTCCTCTCTTCCCCAACAAAGCCACTTGGTAGTAGTGGATATGCTTCCAATAAAGAAAAAGAAATGGTAGCAAGGTATGTAGAAAGAAAACATGTATATAACAATGTACATTAAATGAATCAGTAATGGAATTAATTGCATATGATTCTAGTCAATGTGCTTGTGTCATAGAGGTAATTCTCGATGTAGAACCATAATTGTAACATAGACTAAATATGCACCATATAAATAGATTTATTGTCGCTATAGTATCATCAAGGACAATTTTAATTTCAGTTACAGGTATGGCACCTAATACCATGTATTAAAATTGTGGGGTGGGAGATTCTTTTGTTTCTCTTATTTGTAACTTAGTTATGGTAGTTCTGCTTACAGGGGCCAAATGCTATATTAAATGCTATATTGATTTTATTTCACTGCATAGTATTGAACAGTGTAAATGGACAGTATATGACAATATATTCATGTAATATCATTTTTTTGATGTTAAAATATTTGGAGCTGGTAATTCCAATAAACGACAAAATCCTTAGCCTAAAGATTTAAAATTCCTGGGAGCAACTTTTCCATAGGGGATGCAATCTGAAACTTCAAAAATATAACCAAAAACAAACAAACCTGCCTTAATTTTCACTTTACAATTCAAACCCTCTGTCCAGACATGTGGGCTTTAAATGATCTTTGAAAAATATTGCTTCCTTTTTTTTCTACAGCTTATGTAATATATATTTTTTTCCTTATAGAACATCTGGTTCTTTTTCCAAAACCACTTTTCAACCAATTTGTAAGATTTCTTTCAAAAACCTGGCATTAAAGATTTTACTGTCATATCTAACAATAAAGGGTTTTAACTTTGGTAGACAGTATGACATTTATTTAAAGATTAAATATATCCTTACCTTGATTACTACTATCATTGTGAGTAAAGCTAACAGAATAACCTAGTATATCCCTAAAGTAATTTTATGTTCTGCCATATTTAGGGAATTGATTCTTCTACCATTTTGCCATAAACCATCCAGCTGTTAGGCAATCTGGGGATAAGACTTCTAATACACAGAGAGCACTCAGTACATTTTTAAAAAGTTTTCAGTGGGTATTCATTTCATTGAGCTTTAGATCTCTTATTTATTTTCTTTCCTCATTTCTTAAGGTTTTTAAAAAGCTTCATTTTAAAACATAACAGTTATCAATAAATTAAATTATCAGTTAAAATATTCGCACACAAATGGGAATAAAATACTTTATGCATTCAAATTATTAATACATCACAATCTTACTTGACTTTACTGAGCAGATACCTTTATCTTCTCTGAAGTATATACAAGCTAAGGTGGCTCTTCCTCTCAGTGGAGGTTTCAATGGGCTCCAATGGCCCCTGGAAAGTTAGACTTTTAAAGTAGATGACAAATATCAGCTATCCGTGTGTTTTCCCCTCCATGCCCCGCCTTTTAATGAATAATTACCATGGGATTTTGGTGAATGTATACCAGCATTTTCACAATTAACATTGTCTGAGTGCTGAGAAATAGAATTAATAAAATAGAATTTATATTTCCCCTAGTTTAAATTATAATTGTGTATAGCAAGGGTGTCAAACTCACAACCCGCAGGCCAGATGTATTACGCGCCTGCCACCCCCACCCCCCAGTTTAGCAATGGGGGGAAAAATCATGATACATCATGTGACAACAACGTGACATCGCAAGTTTGACACCCCTGGTATATAGCATTTCAGAAACTGTTTAACTTCAGTAACAGTTAACAAAGTAAATGTCACAGGAAATAGAGGGTTTTAAAAAATAATATTTACTTATTTCTAGGTGTTAAAATATGTAGGCTTATTGTATTTCTAAAAACAGTTACAGCAACTGTTTTTCAAATTAAAAGGAGACATGGTAGTTTTTGCTTAGTTGTTATCTACGTAAATGCTTTCTGTGTGTGCTTCATCCTCTTTTATATTTTTTATTTGTTTGTTTTAGCCTTTTCTGCAAACTTGCTGCTCTTGTTAGACATAGAATTTCACTGTTTGGTAAGTTTAAAAAAAGGTTTTGTGGACGTTTCAAAGTGTATGAAGTTTAGTTTGAGTTATTTTTCAATTTTTGACAAAATGCAATGTCATTTTTTCTATGTTGAAGAACTATACACCCACTTCCCATTGGGGGAACAATGCTGTATGGTTTTCTACTGTTTATATTTGCTTTTAAAACATGTTTTATTTCCTAATTATTCTGTTATCAGTAATATGTCTCCAGATGACTAGGCAAAGTACATTGTTGTGCAAGGAAGCTGTACAATTGATTTGTAAAATAGAAATTTGATTATTAACACATTAATTCACTCCTTACATAAGTCAGTTTACTGCAAATGTATTTTATCTGTGCTCTGTGTGGATAAAATATTTTCGCCGCCCTGGGTCCTTTTTGGAGAAGGTGCGGGGTATAAATCTGAATAAATCTAAATTTATGGAGGTTTATGGATTATGTTAACAGCCAAATGAAATAGTGCAGTCTTTCTGGACCTTCTCTTTACTTAAATCCAGTGTTTAGATCTCATTTAACAGGTTCTGTTAGTTCTGTCACTTTCCCTTGTACTTATCCATCCAATCTGCTGAAATGTCTTTGCAGAAGTTAATTAAACTATATAGTAGCTCCATTGCCATTATTAACTTATGGGTTCTATTTAACATTTAAAGATTTTGATGCAAGTCCTGGGCTTAATGTTTCGTGCTGTCTGCTATTTAAAATTTACTTAGAAAATAAAAGCTATTGCAGCCTAATCACAGAATACTTATGACAAAGTTAATGTGATCTTATGGCGCTTCAGAAGTCGGTTTTCCAGACGTTACGCAGCCATAGGGAGGTGTAGTAAATCTTATTAGAAAGGCTCTCACACCATAAATTCTTCCCAAATAAAAAAATTACTAATAAAGAAAACATCAAAGCCAAGTATTAAAGTTGAAGAAAATACCAATTCTTTAATGGGACTTATTTTAAAAATAATTGATGGGAAGTTTCTTCCATCTTGATGAAATTTCAGGTTGGAAGTACTCCATTTCAAGCAAATAGAGGAACGGGAGAAGTTGGGTGACCCAGCTGAATGATGAATAATGGAGGAAGTAACAGCTTAACTACAAACATTGTGATAAAGTATAAATCCCAATTAGCTATCTTACATTGCTCTAGGAATAGGAAGCCAAAGTATTTTTTCGGCAAGGATCTAAGGTTATGAATATGAATGTGAAGTGGAGGATCAGATAGAAGGTAAAGAAGATGTACTTTTGTAGTTCTATGAATATCAGGTAATTTGTAACTAACCTGAGTCCTACCACGGAGTCCTACCACGGAGTCCTACCACCGCCCTTAGTCCTACCATGGAGAAGACGGCGGTATATAAATTTGATAAAATAAAAATAAATAAAATAACCAGGACAGAAATAATTAGTGGAAAGGTTATGGGTTTATTTTTTAGAATAATTATAATAATTATGGAGTTCTAATACAAAACAAAATGCCATGACAAAATCCTGTTTGAAGAAGTAATGCCTCTATTAACATTTTAAACAACGGGCGAGTAGCCTGTTAATGACATGTGGCCTCAATAGCTTTAATGTAGGCCCTCTACTAGTTCCCTAGATTGCACTGAAAACATGCTGAGTTTATCATAGGGAATTTTAAAAATTCCTTTAACTAGTATAATAGGTAGAAAAGCTGCTACAAAGAAGTTACTTATCCATTCTTGAAATATAGAAATATTAATGGGCAAAATTTACAAAAGGCAAGCGTTAATGTCTGAGTAGTCTTTGCATACTTAGATGAAATAGCAAGAAAAAGAAGAAGAAAAGTTACAACTTTCATTATTACAATAGGATAGCAGGTTTCTCTAGCATAAATACACTTGGTACACATTTTATTTAAAAATACTTTTCTTGTAGAGAATTTTTAAAAAACAGTTGTTATTTCCTTCCATTTTGATTAGGTAGTGATGCTGCAACAATGGTTAGTTGCCTACATATCTTAGCTCAGACTCTAGATACAAGGTAAGCTTGATTATTTACTCCTGTTTTCCATTCCTACCAGTCAGTAGTAAAAGGAGGAGAAGCTGTGTTGGGCTGCTGCAGCAAGATAAAGTAAAATACAGTCTCAGAGTACGATAAAAGCGAACACATTTATTATGGGTTAGGCTTTCCTGGGCCAGAGTTCATTTCCATGGATCAGTGAAGTGCTCTGTTGTTAGATATTAAATTGCTGTTAGGTTCTTTGTGTTTTTGCTGATGTAACTCATGTACTTTTTTACAAGTTTTCTCTTTACAATTTCTACCCACTGAAAGATTACAAATTGTGAATTCTGTTTTATAGAGAAACTTAAATTATATAAGCTTCCTTTTGCAGTTTGAAACAGCATATCTTAAATGCAAAGTTACCAAATAGTAAGAAAGTTATGATAATATATAAAAGATAAAAATCACTTTTCAGGTTTTTAATGTACACAACATATAAAACCCATTTGGGATTAATACAGATTGTGTGAATAAATGCAAACAATAACCAATAAGCATTAATTAATAAAATAATATTTAACCATACAGAGAGTTGATTTCTAAATGACGTTTTTAAAATTATCTTGTAGAACAGTTATGAAATCTGGTTCAGAGATGGTAAAAGCAGGATTGCATGCCTTCTTTGAAAATGCTGCAGAAGATCTAGAGAAGACATCAGAAAACCTTAAACTTGGAAAATTTACCCACTCCCGAACTCAGATTAAAGGAGTCTCACAAAATATCAACTATACAACAGTGGCACTGCTGCCTATCTTAACATCCATTTTTGAACATGTCGCTCAGCATAATTTTGGTACTGATTTGCTTCGTAAGTCTTCTAATCTTTTAGCTTTTTATTTTTAGTCTAGAAAATTGTTCTATTGTAATAAAGGAAGCATGAATGTGGTGTGGCTTGTCCGAAAGTCTAAAATCTGTATAAAAATCAAATCCTGGGTAAGGCTCAAATCTTCAAATAATTCCATAGTAATTGAATGGTGCTAATAAAATACTTTTTATTCCATATTAGACTTTGTTTATGACTAGGCAGATGGGAGGCTAACATGACTCAACATTCATTGCAAGCATGAAAGGTTATCTCTTGTAAAATTTCATGTAAAAAAATGAACAGCATTTTTTAATCTTTGTTTAGAAATAAGAAATATTCAAGTGTTTCTGTTGCCTTCTGTAATCATGTCTTATTATTGTATCTATCTCAACATGCTATTAATGAGCAAATTGCATTGTGGTCCATGCCATCCTGCAAAGGACTGGTTTGAGTTGATAATTTTTATTATTTAAGCAATCTGAAAGGCATCCAGGGTGATTTTATAAAAATACAAAACTGATAAATTCTTCCTTGAGACTTATGGTCTCAAGAGACAGAAAGAAAAAGACAGAAAGGAAAAGAATTGCAAGGAAAAGTGACTGAAACATTTGTATTAAGAGGAATACAATAACATTTCTTTTTTCCCCTTTCTTTCAGTAAATGATGTCCAAATTTCATGTTACAGAATTCTTTGTAGTCTGTACTCTCTTGGGACTGGAAAGAACATTTATGTTGAAAGGTACTTAATAAAAATAACTGGTTATGATGAACACTTTTTTTTTTGTTCAACAATGAGAGTGCTTCAAATATAATTTGCAGCATCTCAAATGTTGCAAAATATTTTGAATTCAAGATACAGAAATTAATATTTAACACTGTTTTAATTCATTTTATTATATTTAGACAACAGATGGTGTTTGGTTCTAGACTCATTTAAATGATATTAGATTCAATATAATTCCCTATCTCCCAATCATCCTTAGGATGCTGAGAATGGCAAATTTTGTTGGCAGGATTACATCATTACATAGTCCTAAAACCATAAGAGCTTTCGTGGTCTGTTATTTAAAGATTTGGAGTAGAGAAGAATTAGACAATTCTTTCTTTTGTAGTCTTTTTAAAAAATTTGTTGAAGCCAACTGTCACCAATCTGGCTAGTAGCTGTACCTCAGAATTGTTAGTAAGCGTGTTCCTTTCCTGGCTAGTTATGATAACACATCTTCTGCTTTCAGTGATCCTAACTAGACTTCTGTATCTTCTTACTCCTATTAGTTTCACTAGTTTTCTTTTGCACCAGATCACACTGCTCCAACACTTAGGAATAACTTCAGTCAGGTCCATCTGACCATGTACTCCAGCAATATATGGCTTTACTAAAGTTAGTTTTAAGTAGACATTAAATTTATCAGTGCTACTTACCAGTTTATCCCTTATAAATGAGAATCTCCCTACATTATGTTATTTCCAGGATATGTAATCCCCTTTGCAAACCCCTATCCTAAAATCTACACATTTTATTACACATAGCTATACTGAATAAACTTTTATCACAGTCAGCCAGATGTTCAGACTGGATTTGGCATTTTTATCCACCTGTCTGGTCCTTCCCAAGAATCTGGGATAGGTAGCTGTTGATGTGTTAGAGGTATCAGCCGCAGGATGTAAGCTGTTACAAATTGCCTTTTGCAATTGACCGATGATGAATTTATCAATGCTGATGATGTTCAAGTGGTGCTGCAGGTGTTTGGGGATTGCACCAAGGTGCCTATTACTATTTACTATTACATCCAATGGAAATTCAAGAAAATAATAATTATTACTTTGGTAGTTAGTTCCCAAATTTATAAATAATCCACCAATAGATGGATAACCTATGACTCTACTTGAGAAAAAAAAGGTCTAAACATCAGTATGCCCTTCTTAACAGAAAAATTAAGTCTATATATCAATATTTTTGGCATGGAGTGCCGAAACAGGAGTGCATTTGTGCGCACTGGAGCACCGAAATCCAGAAGAGAGTGGCTGTGCGTGCACATACGCCATTGTTAGCTGCAGTTCCAGGTTCTGTCGCACACGTGCAGGAAGACCAGCTGACCGGTGTACATATGCATGATGGAAGCTGGAAGTGATTGGCTGGCCGTTCATGCATGTGTGCTGGATCAGTTGGCCGGTATGCACACGTGTAATGGAACCCAGAAGTGCAGCTGGCAACAGTGCACGTTCCCACAGAGAGGGCTCTGCATGCCGCCTCTGGCACACGTGCCATAGGCTTGCCATATATTATATAGAATTTAGCAATATTTAAAGATACTGTTTTTACACTATGACCTGATCTCTATTTAGAATTATCTGAAAAAATATGCATGCAATTTCTTGAATTACTTCAGTTAAAGAACAATGCCATGTTCCCGCATTGTGGGGAAAAGCTAGGAAGACCCAGCTAGCTACTGAATGCACTTCATGCACAGAAGCTTTATATTTCTGTTAAGCTGCAGTAACTTATCATCACTAATGCCATGCATCAGGGGGAGCCTTAATGCTTTATCTATTTTCCAGCTCCAAATCATCCCCCAAGTGGATTTTTAATCTCATAGAGTACAACATGAAAACTTACAAGACAAAATTTATATTATAAACCCTAGATGTGGGATGAAAATTGAAAGTGGATTTACAGACTATGGTAAAATGGAACCTTTGTCTGAATCATAGCAATACAAAGCTATTCTTAATACAAGGAACAGAAGGTGGGAGGAATGTTCCAGATATGAGAGGAAATGTTATTTGTGAAACACTGAAAAGAATCATACAAATTTATTTTAGAAAGTTTATGAGATGGGCAGAACAGCTTGCTCAAACGGTATCAGCAATAAATTTCAAGTGGAAATTCACATGAAGATATTTTTTTCTCCCTTTGAATCCATAAAAAACAAATAGGTGAATCACCAAGGAAATAATGGTAAATCAACCCTGACTGAACTTCTTCCCATTTTCTGCAGAAATATATAACAATAAAAATAAACAATTAGCAGCTTTTAAATAATTTAGAGTTTATTCGTTCTTTTCATAAGGTTTTATTTTAATCAAAGTAAATCAAAGTACATCCCACAAGGTTACTTTAATATTTTAAAGTACAAAAATAAGTATACCGAGCCACCAATAATAATGTTTGGTCCATTAGAAAAGGATTTTGGCTGTACCTTATTTAAAGCAACAAAAACAACCAACAGCAGTTCTTCTGAAGATATTTTAAAACAGGGATCTTCAAGCTTTGCTGGCTGGAGAGTTCTGGGAGCTGAAGTCCTTCAGACTTAAAGTTGCAAAGGTTGGAGACCCGCTTTAAAATACCTACTGTTTCGAATTCATTCTGAAGCACTATTTCATTTTGAAACATTTCTTATGCAAAAGCTGAGGAAACATCAGAGCTCAACTCCAATGTGATTTGGAGAAATAGACTCATTTCTTAAAGATTTAAAATACTGAGGATAATTTCCCACATTAATAATATTTTCTCTCATTTGTAGGCAAAGACCAGCTCTTGGTGAGTGCTTAGCTTCTCTTGTAGCAGCAATTCCAGTAGCCTTCCTCGAACCTTCTCTCAATCTTTACAACCCCCTCTCTGTCTTCAACACAAAGTCAGCCAGAGAGAAAGCGAGTGAGTGCTTCATAAAGTATAATATTCTTTGTAGTGAAAACACTGCACCTTTTTCTTAAAAAAAATGTCTAAAATTCTTATAAAATTTTATTAAAGTGCCCTTTAGTTGTGCGTGATAAAAACGTCTATAACAAGACTCCATTCCTTTAGAATGAATAATATGAATTATATTAAACTGAATTCCCATTCTTATAATCTCATAGGCACAAATTATTGGTAGGCAGTTTTCTGTGTTTTTATAGGTACCTCGTTTAAGTGTTTTCATTTCGTGGTGTAGTTATATTAATTCCATGTTTATGCAATCAGACTTCATAAGTACTGTAATTTAAATCCAGAGTAGAAATCTGTGATCCTGATCTCCTTTGATGTTTCAGAAGGGGTGGGGGGTGGGGGTTGAATAAAGTTCACAACTATAGCCCTGAGGTAAGAGGCCATAAAATTTTCTACTTCTATCACAGTCTTGATTAGCATCATGCTTCCTGAAGTTGCTATTTGCCTCTTGGGAATGAACACTCAAATATCAGCACATTTCTTTCTATAAGCAAAATATCATATTCAGGTGTAATTTCAAGAGAAGAAATTGTATTAAATATCCCACTGAGATGTAGACCCAGTCTTCTACTATTACTAGATTTCATTTAATAAGAGTCAGGGTTTAATCAAGGCAGCACTTTGAAATAAATCCAATCTGGAATGTAAAGCTATGAGGCAAATTAAAACAAGAATCAAGCAGCAAACCAGGAACAATGTTTAAATGAGGCAGGACTGAGGAGTGAGGCAGATGTAAGTGTTAAAAACAAAATATATAGAAGACAGGAAGACCCTATAGATATTGGAAGAGTAAGCCATTGAGTTTTATTATGTGCTGCACAGAGTCAGTCCACGGATAAAATGTCCTTAATGAATACTTGCTACTTGGAGTTCAGTGTTTCAACACATAGGGAGTAGCACGCATATTCAGCCTTAATTTTGAATTTTCATACATCCAAAAGTACTCCTTCCTTAAAAAAAAGGCTATGTGAAGACAAATGTGGAAACTGCTACAGTATATATTAAAGGTACTCACTCTGTAAGATTCATTTGAGATGGTTTAGACATCTTCATTTTCTTCCCTTTGGATTGCTCATGACAGTCACAGCTGTGAAATAAATGATTCTTAAGACTTCAGTGACTGAACATTTGTCTCAGTCTTTTTTTTTAACTATCAAGTTTGATTTTTGAAGCGAATTGCCCAGATTATCCCTGATATTGCTATAAGCAAGATATATCACACTTTGAATATTTAAAGCAGTTGACTATATTGCAATTCTTTTTAATAGCACTAGCACTTATATACCACTCCATAGTCCTTTACAGCACTCTCTGAGCAGTTTACAATGTCAGCATACTGCCCCCAACAATCTGCCTCCTCATTTTATGGATGGAAGGCTGAGTCAACTTTGAACCCATCAGTAGTGAATTCCAGACTATGAGCAGTGTTAGCCATGCAATTATGCATTCTAACCATTGCGCCATCAGGGCTCTTAATTAAAAACAACTCTTGAAAATGCCATATGCTGAATAATAATAATAACCACTCTTGAGAACAGGTGATAGTTGGCTAGTCATAACCCCACCGTTTACAGTACATTTACTGAAAATTCAACATTGGGGAGAGGATTATCGAAACAATAGAGGACGCCTCTTTAGACTTTCCAAGAGATAATTCTCTGTATTAGTTTAATTTACTTTTAAAAGCAGTGGTATATTTAGATTACTTTTCTGAGAACGTTTGTCTTTCTGGTCTTATTTTCGTCTTAACAACATAACACCTATTAAGTTGTTGTACTTCACAGCATTGTGCTGTTTCTCAGTATATCTCTGGCAGGAACAAAAATGCGTATATCATAATGTGGGAATTTTTTGTGTGGGTTAGGATGCAACAATCAGTTCCTTTTTGTAGACCAAAGTGTTATTTTGGAAGCAGGAACTTTCTTCCGTAATTCCTGATGAGAACAAGGCTGCTGACATGAAAGGAATGAAAAACTCTATGTGTAGCATGCGAGCAAAGTATCTAACGCTGTTAGACAGAGGCTAGATCTGGTGAATCATGTTTGCTGCTATGGAGAGGCAGCCCAGAGTCTCTTTCCAACTATGAAAGCAAAGGGGTAAAAATATGGCTATTTGTTCCATGTTATGATAGAAATGATATTAATTAAAATGTGCTTTAGCTTTTTCAAAAAAATAAGTATGCTCGTCTACTAAAACATATTCTTATATAATATAAAGTTTTAGGCATGCCTGAGACTGTAGAAGAAATGTGTCCAGAAATCCCTCATTTGGATGGCTTAATGAAAGAAATAAATAGTTTGGCTGAATCTGGAGCCAGGTACACTGAAATGCCACATGTAATTGAAGTGACCTTGCCCATGCTATGCAACTATCTGTCATACTGGTGGGAAAAGGGACCTGAAAATAATTCAGAGAGTGATGGATCTTGCTGCACAATGATAACCTCTGAGCATCTTAGTATAATATTGGGCAACATATTAAAAATCATCAACAATAACTTGGGAATAGACGAAGCAACTTGGATGAAAAGAATTGCAGGTACTTACTATAGAGCTCTTTCTACATTTGTTGGTTATTCTAGTAATTCTCCTAAATTTTGATGAAGGTGTTTCCATAATGCCTGGTTTACATTTAACACGTAATATAATATGTGTTCAGCATTTAATTAAATAACAGCATTAAATGTAATCTTCCTTTCCAGTGTAAACTTTTAAGTGAAGGCAATAAAAACTTATAAGTTTCCTATTTAGCAAAACAGAAATACATCTTCTCTTCCCAAGAAGTATAGTTAGATTTTAAGCATTAATCAAAGCAATTGAAAGCAATATTAGAAATAAGTAGAATCATGTTCGTCCATTATAATGCATTCTGTAAGGAAATAGTGTAGCTAAATTCACTAGACCTGCATCACAGAGTAGGTACTGAGTATCTCATTTATGTAGGACTGTCTCATAATATCTATAGAAAAAAATATTTCATTAGCAATTTTAAAGTGCTTTTTAAAACTTTATGGCATGCTTGGCTTCTATTTCATTTAAATACATTGTTGTAGAATGGATATTATATATGGCTCTCAGATGTGGTACATTATGTTCTAGAAAAATGTTCCTTTTTGTTGAAATTACAACTTAGTATAGATGGCACACCCAACCATGCGTTAAAATAAAAATCCATGGTAAATTTTGGGCTACTTTGTTCTGTATTTTGTATTTAAGAAGCAACTTGATTTTTCTATCATTTTAATTAAACAGCAGATTCCCATTGCATCCAAACATGGAAAATTCATTTTTAGTTAACAAACCAAAATCTGCAGTCACAGACTGACTGTTGATAAAACCACAAATAGCACAAAACACATTTTTCAGTTTGGGGATAATGGCAAATTGGCGTGAAATTACAGGTCATGCACAGAATAACAGTGTGCTATTGTTATAACTGAGTTGAGTCTTAGACTTAAAGTTCAGTGCAGCAGCAAACCAGTACTTGAATACATTTGTATATAATAATCTTTTCAATGTAATATTTTCTATTAAAAATTATTTTTATATATATTTTGCATATAGTGTATGCTCAGCCAATCATAAGTAAAGCCAGACCAGATCTGTTGAAAAGTCATTTTATTCCGACTCTGGAAAAGCTAAAGAAGAAAGCCATTAAAATAGTGATTGAAGAAGAACAATTGAAAGCAGACAATAAAACCGATACCCAAGAAGCAGAACTTCTCATTCTAGATGAATTTGCAGTTCTTTGTCGAGATCTTTATGCCTTTTATCCTATGTTGATCCGCTATGTAGACAACAACAGGTGGGAGAACTTAAAATGTCATGTTTATTTACGGAATTTATAATTTGTAATTTCAGCATAATATAAATGTTCCTAAAATGGTTAACAAAATGAATAAGCATCAGTACAAATAGATTAAGAAACAAAAAATACCTAAAATAACTACCTTTTGTTTGACCAAATAATAAGTTAGCTCTATCTATAAATGTCATTACTGACATTTAAAAGCTGACTTTCCTAGCTTTTAAATACCACCACATACTTTTTGGGAGGAAAGCACAAAATTAAAATCTAATAATATTTTGGTTCCTGCATGATACCTAGCTAGATTTTAAGTAATTTTTAAATTCTTAAAGTTGAGAAAGGAGGGCTGGGATAACTTCTGGAGAAGCCAGTGGATGCTAGAACACCCTAAAAAGAAGGTCCCACAAAAAAACCTTTAATGAAAATGCAATTTCTCTTCATTGACAATAGTAGCACTCTAGAAATCTACAAGTGAAAATAAATAGCAAGGATGCAGGATGTCCATATTGGCTTTGGGTTAAAGTAATGCTGGCCTGGAAACCAAAATTTTGAATCTACCTCAGAAAATATGAGAGTCGATGAGGTTTTTCAGTGTAGATTAACATATGATCTCAAGATTATTAATAATCTAGGTATTATGTATCATAGTATAAAACACACAACAATATTACAACATCTGAATGTTGCAAGTATGTGTCCTATTCAATGAAGGATAAAAATAAATAAATACAAACCAAAGTCATAGTGGATGGTAAACAGCACAGATAGTTGAAGTCCACTCGGAAAGTAATACTGTATAATCAGAGGAGTAAGTCTAGATTAGTCAAGAAGAAAATTATCCCATTGGCCAAATGGATGCTATTCTGACACTCTCATGCAAATAATGGAGATGTACTGCTAACCTGTCATTATTCCCCTGTTAATCATGTTTCAGGACATGGTCTGGGAAACCTGCAATAAGTCACAAGACATCCTTGATACCTATGTATTTTTAACAATATCCAAATCAATAGCTATCACACATTTTATTTATTTATTTATTTATTAATCAATAAATAGTCATCCATCTCTATGAAGGTAAAGATAGATATATAGAATTTATTCAGTTTGTCTCTAATATACATTAGAGTCTCTAATATACATTAGAGTCTCTAATATACTGTATATCTTCCAGAAGCATCATTTCACTCCGTTGTCATCTAATGATTGCGCTATTTTCCTGTCTATTATTTGCTTCAAATGTTTTTACAGAATTCCCTTAGTGCTTAATTGTTGTTGTTTATTTACACATTTTATGGTTGCCCAACTCAAGCACTGTGACCCTGACTGGCTTATAGCATTAAAAAATTCACAAAATAAAATCCATAAAACCCTCCCCTCTCCTCATCCCATTGATGATTTGTTGCGGTTGGCAATATAGTCCTTGAATTGTTTTTCAGTTCATTATTAACCTTCAAGGAACTAAGATATATCCCTTTAAAATACACAATTTATCAAACATTTTGTCTTACATACAAATTGTGTTTGCTTACTTCAATAATGTTGAAAATGCATATGATGTGTAAATAATAGATTCTCCTAATCTTGAATCAATCATCAAAAGGAAAAAGTCAAGGTCATTCACAAGAAATGACTGAGGGTCACTTCATGGATCAACAACCAGTGTTAACTAATCCTGATAAGTGGAAAGTTTGATAGTGTTGACACCTGACACAACAAAGAATAGAGTGCTTTCTTGAGAAAAATCAATAATGAATAGGACAAAGGGAGCATTATTGTCCTCAAGCTTCACTAAATTTAGGATAGTCAGAAAAAGAAACATTTGAATGACTGCCTTCATATCAACTCAAATAGATGTCAAGCCAGTGAAACATTCAGAATAGTAAGGATACTTGAGATTTTACCAAAGATGTATAAAAAGCTTTTAATACTCCGTGTTTCAGTTTCCCAAAGCAGTTTGTTGCGACATTTACCATTTAGAGATTTATTATTGTAAAAGACTGAAATTATTTAACAATAATTATTTAACAACTATTTTAGATAGTTTTTAAACTGGGGATTTTAATTTGGTTTTAGCATAGGATTGTAATTTAATATGTTTTTAAATTTTGTATTTATCGTTTTGTATGTTTTTAGATTCCTGTGCGCCGCCCTGGGTCCTTCGTGGAGAAGGGCGGGATATAAATATGATTAAAATAAAATAAAATAAAATATTGATATTATTGTGGGTTTTTTAAAATGTAAAATCATGTTTTTCTAATCCATGTGGCCCAAGGCAGTTTCGACTAATTCTTTGCTAACATGCCTGTTCTTATATTTAAACATAAGCTTTTTCTAATATTGCTGTGTTAGAGAGGATATATAATTTCTGAAAGGAATAAAAAAAGAAAATGACTATGGATTCTAAACTGTGGAAAAGTCTTAAGGTTTTAAGTTGCTAAAAAAAGAATATTGATTGATTTTGGTGCCGTGATTGACAGATAGCCTTCTGTGCTTACTTAGAACTAAGTTCCGTTCTTAAGCTCAATGGGATTTACTTTTGTGGAGACGTGGATTGAATAGCACTATTAATGCATCCTGCCAGTAAAAGGAAGAGCATAGTGAACACACATAGTGAACACATAATCCTATACACACTGATAATCCTATACACACTGATAATTTGATACATGATATCAGACACAAAGTACTAAAATGAAAATTAAAAAGTAATGATCACATGGACTTCAGTCTAATTAACTTATATTGCTTCTCTTTTAAGATCAAACTGGCTTAAAAAACCAGATGCTGATTCTGATGAACTTTTCCGCATGGTGGCAGAAGTTTTCATCCTGTGGTGTAAATCACATGTAAGATAGTATTTCACATGCCAGTTTTACAATACTGTATATATGTTGCTATGTATGTAAAGTAAGTGATCAAAGGGTGTATTTATCATTTTTTTACAGAATTTTAAGAGAGAAGAACAAAATTTTGTGATTCAGAATGAAATTAACAATTTGGCATTTTTGACAGGTGACAATAAGAGCAAGATATCAAAAGTAAGTGAAAAGTATTTAGTATTCAAATGTACTTTGTTGTAACAATTGTGTTAAGCATAACAACCTATTTTTTGCTGAGGTTGAGTAGTTAGTTTAAAGTGGAAATCAGTTATAATCATTCAATTAACACTTTGTAAAAAGGCAATAAAATGAAAAAAATAGTTTCCTTGATAGAAACATACTTCTATATAGAGATACATCACTAGAAAGTTGTATTAAAGGGGTTTGATTTTGTTTTTTGTTTTGCTGTACTGAGACAAGAGGAACCTAGCACTTCTGTTTAATCAGATGTCTATCTATGTATGCATGTGTGTGTGTGTGTGTGTGTGTGTGTGTGTGTGTGTGTAAGAAAGCTTGCATTTCAGTAGCTCTAGGGAATAGCAGAATTACTAGAACAGATCCACTTTATCTAAAAAAATGAAGTGAGGTTCACATACCATAGACAAGAGTGATTCTTAGATATTTTTGAAACTAGTGTAGTTTCAAAAATAGCTCTCTAGAAAATAAAAAATCTAGTAACAGAAGATGACATTCTGGTTTCATCTGATGTCACAGCATTCTTTATGCCCATCTTTCCAGAACTAACAAAATAATCCTTTGCCTCACTACTTACTTTACGTACCATCGTGGACCTCCGCCTTTTCCGCCAACGTCTTAAAACTCATTTATTTCATCTAGCCGGCCTAGCATAATCCCCCGTTCTGACTCTTATAGGGATAATTTTATAGGGATAATTTTTAAATTTTAGAGTTTTATCAATTTTAGCACAGGGAATATTTAATTAGTTTTTAACAATTTTGGATTTTTGTATTTTTGTATGTTTTTAATGATGCCTGTGCGCCGCCCTGGGTCCTTTTTTAGGAGAAGGCCAGGGTATACATTTAATAAAATATAATAAATATAATAAATATACTTTCAGTTTTATGGACAAATGTACCAACAAATAAGAGGAACATCCTGGGATCATCACTCTATCCATGGCAGAGATCATTGTGCAGCATCTAGAAACAATAGCATTCCCAGACATATAACCAAAAGCATGAATCCTGTATGTAGATGACACCTTAGTCATAATAAAAAGGAGTAGCTAGGGAAGGCATATGAAACAATCAACAGTATCTTCAAAGGAATAAAATTCACAATGGAAGAAGAAAATATCAACACACTACCCTTTTTCGGTATTCTTATCAGCAGAGGAAACAATGACAAATTAGAAACACAAGTCTATTGAAAAACAACGCACACTAACCTACAGTTCCATTACCAAAGTAACAACCAAACCTCCCACAAGAGAATCTGTGTAAAATGAAACAATCCAGAACACCATATATCAGCAACCAACAAATTACTGCAACCACGTGGCATCACGTTAGCGCACAAACTAATCAAAGCCATCCAAAACATCTAAAATAAACCATAAGACCAGTAGCCCAAGAAGGAAAAAAAAACAGGACTCAACTATAACCAAAAGTGTAAGAAATGCAATAGCCACTATGTAGTGTAGACAGAAGACTTGTAGAGCATATCCATGAACACCAACTAACAGAAGACACAATGAATACTCCTTAATCTCACAACACAAAATTTGTGTTTCGAGTGGGTAAGCATCCTAGACCAAGCTAAATCCAAAAGTTCTCAAATATGACAAATATGGAATTTTCAGACAAATCAGCCATCAATAGACACATTGAAATAAACTAAATTTGCATATCACTCAAAAGAGAGAGAGCACCAAAAACTGAAGAGTTCATACCTGAGCTACATATATTCTCTTTTATATTGTGGGTTTTCCCCCTATCCTATGTATTTTTGTGATCTTATACTTGATTAATGCTACTTCTATATTGCTATTACGATGACTGTTTATCCTATTAACTTATTTCTACCCCAATGTTCTTAGGCTATTCTTTCATTATTTAGTTTTTCTTTATCTGCAATATCTATCTTCTATGGTATTTCTATATTGCTATAGCATTACATCTCTATTTCTCTTTAGTGTTATATCTCTATGTCTTCTATTCTATTCTACTAGTAACCTCCTTTCCAATCCAATCTGTCTGCCTTTTATCTTTGGCTTTCTTTTTCTTTCATGCTGTTTTGTCTGCCAAAGGCCAGTAAAAGCTCTTCAGCTTTTTTTGTCCCATGTGTTACTTTACCTTTTCTCTCAATAGTGAATGCACCGTTGGGCAAAGGTCAAAGATTTCTGTCTTTCACACTGTTTGCTTCCATTGAAAAACTAAGGCTGGGAATAGAGAACAATTTTCACACACCAGTTTCCCGGCTGCTGCCATCCCTGATGCTCTCAACTCAGCAGGACTGTGGCTTTGCTACTGTACTTGGGCTTCAACCTTTCCAGTAACCCTTACTGGATTCAATCAGCATTTTATACAGCTGAGTTTTTCATTTTTTCCCCTCCAAGTTGTGTTGTTAGTCCATCTGTCTGTCCATCTACCTTTAATGGACTCATCTGTGGTTATATATCAAAATGCTCACTCTGTCTTTTCCCACACCTCATCAGTGATTGAACAGGTATCTGTGCTGTCCCACCAATGGGGGAAGAGCTCAAAAGGGAAGAAAAGGAACGAGAACAATTGGTCATCTCTCCATTCAACAGCTCCACTTTCCACACCAGGAAAAGGGGAATGAAATGATGGACTGAGTAAAAGGAGATTGCTATTGGAGGGTTAGATGCATGAAGATGAAATGACAGTGGAGAAGCTGTAATCAGCCATCCAGCAGACTGGATACCTCAAAAGAGTCAGGCAAAAATGACCTGGAAAAGAAGAAGATTGGAGCAGAGGAGCAGTCTTATTTTCCTCAATCTTTCAATCTGTCTTGAAGAAGACAAATGCTAAATCATTTATCCAAAATGACAGCCACTGTAGCCATGGAAAGGAGTGGAAAGTAGCCATTGAAACCCATGAGGGACTGCAACAAAAAGAAGAAATATGGAAAAAGATCCTGCATTTATCTAAAAGGGAATTCCCACAGAGAACAGAAAGACAAGAATAGTTGTTGCAGCAGGTGATTTTATGAGTAACCAACCTGGTTGGGTTCACTCTACAGATTTAGAAAGTGAAGAACCTAACCAGGTTCACTGTACCACAAGAATTAGCATCAAGGGGAAAGATACTTGGAAAATCACAAGTTCAAGCTATCTCAGTTGACTCAGTTGTTCTCCAGCCCTAAAATATATCATACATTACAAACAAAATGTAACCTGTCTTCTATATATATATTGATATGTACTCAAAGGCAGACCTGTTATTACTGCGAGAGTCCCCTCTCTCGCAGGCTTGGCCCTCCGCTTTAACGAGGGCCCACCTTGATGAGGAATTTATTAATCCGAAGGGGTGGGCGAAGCGTGGTCTTAGGGGTTTTTTAGTCAAATATATGTTACGTATTTTAGGGGGTACCAGGGAGGAGGGAGGGTGTAGACAGGTTAAGAGAAATAAGAAGGGAATGGGTGGCGCCAGCAGAGCGAGGAAGGAAGTGGAAGGGTCCATGAAGAGGGGGGATACACAAGCCGTTTCCATTGAGGGTCTATCTATCAAGACGGTCGTAGGGAGGGGTGGTGTGATGGGAGACAGGTTTTTCCTTCCTGGTTGGGGGCACAAGGCCGATGGTTGCAAACGGTCAGGTGCCACAACCCCCGTAGGCTAGGTGGTCAAGGATTACAGAGCCAGGGCCCGAGGCTGATGTTTTGCAACGCCAGGTCCGTGGTCAACAAAGCCCCCTTCGTCCACGACCTTGTGTTGGAGGGGGAGCCAGACCTGGTGGGAATAGCGGAGACCTGGCTGGGCCACAAGGGAGGACTTCCCCTCATAGAAATGTGCCCGCCAGGTTACCGCGCTTTTCATCAGCCATGGGCCCTAGGCAGGGGTGGAGGTGTAGCGGTTATTGTTAGGGAAAGTCTTGAGCCGAGAGAGACCACTATACCACAGACTGTGAGTCCCTCTATGTGAAGTGGGGCCTAGGGAGGCAGTTGGACATGCTGATTGTATACCTGGCTCCCCGCTATGTAACAGCAGCCCTGCCCGAGCTCCTTGAGGTGATCGCCGAGATGGCGGTTGAGTCATGGGGGACTTCAACCTGCCATTGGTAGGCGAATCATCAGAGGCAGCTCGGGAGTTCATGGCATCCATGATGGCCATGGACCTGACCCAAGTAATTCAGGGCCCCACGCACGAAGGAGGACACATGCTGAACTTAATTTTTGTCTCTGGTCAGTGGAAAAGTGATCTGGGTATAGGGGACGTAGCCATCACACCCCTGTCATTTTATTTATTTATTTATTTTTATTTGTTGAATTTATATAACTGCACCCTCTCCCTGAAGAGACCCGGGGCGGTGCACAGGAAATTAAAACACACAATATCACAATATAAATAATTAAAACCAAATTAAATAAATTATCCCTGTGCTAAAATTTAAAATGTTAAAACATGATCCCATCTAAAACCCAATTAAAACAATTTATGGTACAGACTGTAGGCTAGGTGAATAACTTAGGCCAAGCCGGCCTAATGGAACAAGAGTGTCTTTAATTTCTGGCGGAAGGTGCGGAGGTCCGTGGTTGTTCTAGGGTCAGGGGGTAGGTCGTTCCAGAGGGTTGGGCCCACCACAGAGAAAGCCCTTCCCCTGGGCGTCGCCCGCTGGCATTGCCTGGTGGACGGCACCTGGAGAAGTCCCTCTCTGTGGGAGCGGATCAGCCGCAGGGATGTATGGGGTAGGATGCGGTCTCGCCACTCATGGTCAGACCACTCACTTCTCCGGCTCGACTTTCCAATCGCTACACTCCACCGTGGGGAGGCGGAACCTGATTCACCTATATGGTTTCGCCCAAGCGCCTGATGGACCCGGATAGGTTCCAGATGGTGTTTGAGCCATTACCTGTGTCCTTGACCCATGCCCCGACGGAGTACCAGGTGGCCGCATGGAATACTGCGGCCATGGGGGCCTTGGATCAGGTCATGCCCTTGCGGCTTCTCCTGCGGCGACGAGCCACCCAGGCTCCCTGGTTTACCGAGGAGCTGAGGGTGATGAAGCGCCACAAGAGACGCCTAGAGAGGAGATGGAGATCCACACGGTCTGAATCTGACCGAACACAGGTGAGAGCCCATTTACGGACTTACCTTGTGGCGTTGAGAGTGACTAAACGTCATCATTGTGCCACTCTCATCGCATATGCAGATAACCGCCCTGCCGCCCTGTTTAGGGTGACCCGCTCCCTCCTTCAACAGAGGGCGCAGGAAGCCCCTTTGCAGGGTAGAGCAGAGGAATTTGGGGAATATCTGCAGGATAAAATCGCTCAGATTCGGAGCGAGTTGGCCTCCATCGAAAGTGGCCCAGTGGGATGCCCCGAGGCAGATCTTGAGACAGTTTTGTGGGAACAGTTTGACTCTGTTACTTCCGAAGACATGGACAGGTTACGTGGGCGACTGCGAGCTACCACATGTTTATTGGACCCGTGTCCCTCCTGGCTTGTACTGGCATCCTGGGAGGTTACACGAGGCTGGCTCCAGGAGGTGGTCAACGCTTCCTTGAGTGAGGGGTTCTTGCCTACTGTCTTGAAAGAGGCAGTGGTGAGACCCCTCCTCAAGAAGCACTCTCTGGACCCAGCATTGTTGGTAAATTACCGTCCAGTCTCCAACCTTCACTTTCTGGCGAAGGTTGTAGAGAGTGTGGTGGCACAACAGTTCCCCCGTCATCTGGAGGAAATTGATTATCTGGACCCGCGCCAGTCCGTCTTCCGGCCCGGGCACAGCACCGAGACGGCATTGGTCGCGTTGGTGGATGATCTCTGGAGGACCAGAGATGGGGGTTGTAACTCCATCCTGGTCCTATTAGACCTCTCAGCGGCTTTTGATACCATCGATCATGATATCCTATTGCATCGGCTGGAGGGGTTGGGGGTGAGGGGCACCGTGTTACGGTGGTTCTCCTCCTACCTCTCCGGTCAATCACAATTTGTGCTGGCAGGAGGGCAGAGGTCGACCTCGAGACTCCTCACCTGTGGGGTGCCTCAGGGGTTGGTCCTCTCGCCTCTCCTGCTCAACACATATATGAAGCCGCTGGGCGAGATCATCCGTGGTTTTGGGGTAGAGTACCACCTCTACGCTGATGATACGCAGCTGTATATATCTACCCCAAACCACCCCAACGATGCTGTAGAGGTGATGTGCCAGTGCCTGGAAGCCGTGCGGGCCTGGATGGGAAGGAACAGACTCAGACTCAACCCGTCCAAGACCGAGTGGCTGTGGTTCCCGGCATCCCGGTACAACCAGTTGACTCCATCACTGGCCATAGGGGATGAACATCTAACCTCTGTGGATGGGGCATGCAACTTGGGCGTCCTCCTTGATGCACAGCTGTCCATGGAAGATCAAGTGACGGCTGTAGCCAGGAGGGCGTTTTACCAGGTTCGCCTGGTCCGTCAGTTGCGTCCCCTATTGGACCGGGATGTCCTTTGCACAGTCCTTTGCACACGTTCCTTCCGTACGAAATTGAAGACCTATTTCTTTCGACTGGCCGGCCTTGAATAATTCTCTCTGTCTATTGATTCCAAATGTATTTTAATGGGTTCTTAATCAGTTTTAGCACGGGTAACACTGTTTAATTATGTTTTAAGTATGTATTTTGTATTTATTCTATATTGTTTTTAGTTTCTCCTGTGCACCGCCCCGGGTCCCTGTGGGGAGAGGGTGCGGTTAATAAATCCGAATTTGATTTGATTTGATTTGATTTGAGTCACTCATGCTCTCGTGACATCCCGACTGGACTACTGTAATGTTCTCTACATGGGGCTCCCCTTGAGGTGCACCCGAAGACTTCAGCTTGTCCAGAATGCAGCCACACGGGCAGTTATGGGAACATCTAGGTTTTCCCATGTAACACCTCTCCTGCGCGAGCTGCATTGGCTGCCTGTCGTCTTTCAGGTGCGGTTCAAGGTGTTGGTCATTATCTTCAAAGCACTCCATGGCACGGGACCTAGCTATCTGCAGGATCGCATCCTGCCCCATACATCCCTGCGGCCGATTTGCTCCCACAAAGAGGGACTTCTCTGGGTGCCGTCCACTAGGTTATGCCAGCTGGCGACGCCCAGGGGAAGGGCCTTCTCTGTGGCGGGCCCGACCCTCTGGAATGACCTTCCCCCCGAAATTAAAACAACCACGGACCTCCGCTCCTTCCATCAAAAATTAAAAACACACTTCTTCTGCTTGGCTGGCCTGGGGTAATTAAACTGTTTTTAGGGTTTTTAGGGGCTTAGTTTTAGTTTTTATATGGGATTTTAGCACAGGGTTTTAGTTTAATTCGTTTTAATATTGTATTATGTTTGTGGTTTTTATTTGTATTTTTAAATTCCCTGTGCCCCGCCTCGAGTCCCTTCGGGGAGAGAGAGCGGGTTATAAATTAAAATTGTTGTTGTTGTTGTTGTTGTTGTTGTTGTTATTATTGAACAAATAAACATGACTCAGCAATGTAATCAAGCTGGAATTCAGGTCTATAAAAAGGGGACATCTGTCCATCAAGCAATTTTAGCAAGTAATGTGTAATTTTAATGTTTTAATATTTTATGATTTATAAGCTGCCCAGAGTCACCTTATAAGAAGATGGGTAACATACAAATGTAATAAATAAACATTCCACCCTCCTTCCTGAAATTCTCTGTTCTCTTTGCAATTGCCAGACTGAACTATTAACTCAGGGGTAGTCAACCTTTTTTATACCTACCGCCCACGTTTGTATCTTTATGAGTAGTAACATTTTCTAACTGCCCACCGGTTCCATAGTAATGGTGATTTATAAAGTAGGGAAGTCAATTAAATTAAAAAAAGGAAAGTGCTTCAGTATCGGACAAAATCCCTACCACCCACCATGAAAACTGGAACGCCCAGTAGTGGGCACAGGCCAGGGACCAGGTTGACTACCACTGTATTAACTGGGCATTAAATATTTGCGGATCCTTTCTGATCCTGTGATTTATCGCTTTGGACCTTTTGGGGAAAGTAAACTCTTGCGGCTGTATTCATTCTGTGTACTTAAAGCAGAGGTTTAATCTACAATATGCATTTGTGTGTTTTCCCTTGAAGATGTATATGTCAAGGTTCCAAGTAATAAATCCATTGCAAGCAAGACTCTGAGGCACTCGAGTTCCTCAAAGATTACTTTTATTGGAAATATCATAATGGCACACATCTGATGAAAACCAACTCTGAAACGCCCACGCTTTTCACCTCATTAAAAGTTTTTCTACTTTCTCATAACAATCAGTCACATGGTTACTTTTAATCACCTTAAGTCCAAAGGACTGCTTAAACAATCCTTTATTTGCTATTTCACAGTTTGGTTTCTTTGGTTTTCTTTGTGTTTTTAGAGCTGGTCAATGATAAAGTAATGAAGTACTACACTTTGTATAACAAGCTTTAGATCCTTTATCCACTTATGATATATTATAAAGTGCTTTGCAATGGCTAGAAATGACCACAAATAATTATTGAACTATTTCCAGATGAAATGTATACCTTCCACATATGAGAAACATTGAAATATACTGGATTTGTTGATCCAATAGCAGAGTTTGAAGGGACCTTGAAGGTCTTCTAGTCCAACCCCCTGCCTAGGCAGGAAACCCTATACCATTTCAGACAAATATAAATTTATATTTCAGACATATAAATTTAAAACATATGATGGAACTGACAAGTAAATTAGGCTTCAGGCTATAAAATATTAACTCACTGAAAATTATTATTCACAGCTTTTAAAGCAACTACAGAGCTATAAAACATGGTAAAGATAATTATATGCATCTTTAAATGCTTGTGAATTAATATTTTAAAATACTTCTTTTTAAAATCCTCTTTTCAGTTTCCTATTGTTATAGTTTTCATGATTTGACACTGGGTGAGCTTAATTCAATCCTTAGTGAAAGAAGTTTTAAATACAAGTTTAAGAACTTAAAAAAATCTTTTGGAATAAATAAAAAAACAGTGTGCCCAGACCTAGGTTCTAATTTCCTGCTAATACCTGGCAGTATTAGCATTGATAGTAACAATTTTACTTGATAACATATACATTCATTTTGTAATGTCTTAAGTGTTTTAATATTTTATAATGCATGCTATCCAGAGACAATTGTTAAAATGGCTGTAGAAATCAAATAAATAAACAGCAAAAAAACCAAAAGGACTTTGATTTTAGAAAGTTACAAAATAAGGGTTCAGATGGATTTGAAATAAGATTTTGGAGTTAATTATAAAAATCGTTTCTGTAGGAAAGTGCTTTTGCTTTGAATTTTGTTACAAATAATAGGATAAAACTAATAAAGGAAAACATTTATAGTTCAAGTTGAAATGAAGGGTTCTTGGTGCTCTCTGAGCTTGGTGGCTTTTTTGCAGACATTTCATTAGCCAAACTAAGTAACATCATCAATGGTAGTCAGGATGAGTAGGATGAAACTTTCAAGGTTTGTACACTAGAAGCAACCAGAAGGAACTGAAGATTATAATTAAAAGGTAGAATATTTAAATTTTACAAATACATAACAGAAATTTTTTTATAATATTGGACATATTGAAAGATATATTTTTAAAAATGGACCTAGAACTTAATTTTAAGAGTGCCTGCATCTCTAGATACACTGAATTTCAAGGATGTGGAAGAGGAATAGACAAAACTGAGATTTGTTTGAAAATGTATTTAAAAATGACAGGTTACAAGAATGATAAGGGGGAAAGATGCTAAATTGGACATACAAAATAACTTGGCTGATGTCTTAATAATTAAAGGAGTATACAAATCACAAACCAAAAGAGTGACCTGGATAATTTTCCTATATTGGATTTGTTTAAAAAAAAAAAAGACTTGTTAAAGATAGAAGAGAATATTTGTAGCTCAGGGTTGAACTGTGGGGTCCTTCGTGCTCTGTGAGTCAGGTGGTTTTCTTGCCGATGTTTCCTTACCTGAACTAGGTAATGTCATGGTGACTTGTTAAAGCTCTGAAGAATGCTATGGGAAGGAACAAAGATAAAATGAAGAGAAATCAAGTGCTATGACATTATTTGAAAGGTCTAAAGATCAAGATTTTAAAACGAAAAATCAAAACATAAAGTTGGTTTATTTGATCAAGCCTAAAATAAATATATTGTAAAAATAGCCTTCAAGTTATAATTTGCCTTTGGGACCAGAATTTTAGTCATAACTTAGGACAGTTGTGTCGAAGCACCAATGTGACTGAACCCAATTTTACAACTGTTTTTATAGTGGTCATTAAGCAAATTACAAAGTTGTGGGTCTGAATCACATGGTTGGTAAGCAAATCATATGGTTGTAAGTCTGAAACCATTCCAATGAATGATCATTTTTTGTTGGAAATGAGCGAAAGAGATTGCAAATTGTAGTCAATGACCACAGGACACTGCAACCAGTTGTAAATGTGAGCCAGTTGCAAGCGTCCAAAATGAAGTCAAGTAAGTGCAGGAGTGGAGAAGGAAAGGTGGATATAACATTTTATCATGGCCAGAAGTACTTTATGGACCATAAAGCCCTCTTTTTGAGGCCATTGTAACTCCAAATAGTCATTAAATGTCTGGTTACAGAGTGAAAATGATACCTCAGATAGCAGACACTAGAGAAAAGCCATATATTCTAAATTGAAGGCAACAATTTTAGAATCCAGTTTGATCTATTAGCCTGTTCAGTTTCTGTTCAACAGCTGAAGGGGAAAAAACCCTATGGTTACAATTCATAATCTTTCCAGCCTTAATTGACTAGAATCCAAGATACCAGAATCTTTCTCCTTTCACTTCATTTTTAAGAATTCTACTTCTCTTAGAAGTTAAGTGCAGGTGGCAAAAAGAAGCCAGTGGTGACACCAGAGCTATATCATTCACTGTGGAGCACATTTTTATTTATACCCCTATTTAATAGTCTTGTATTCAGAAATATTTTTTTAATAATTTAGCTATGTGAGAAATGTTAACAGTATTAGGTGCTGTATAAGGTGCTGACGACTATCTTCAAAGCGCTCCATGGCTCGGGGCCTAGCTATATTCGCGACCGCCTCCTGCCCCATAATTCCCTTCGACCGATCCGCTCCCATAGAGAGGGCCTTCTCAGGGTACCGTCGGCCGGGCAATGCCGGTTGGCAGTGCCCAATGGAAGAGCCTTCTCTGTGGCGGGCCCTGCCCTCTGGAACGACCTACCCCCCCGATCTACGCACCATCGTGGACCTCCGCCTTTTCCCCCAATGTCTTAAAACTCATTTATTTCATCAAGCCGGCCTAGCACTACCCCCATTCTGACTTTTATAGGGATAATTTTATAGGGATAATTTTTAAATTTTAGAGTTTTATTAATTTTAGCACAGGGAAAATTTAATTAGTTTTTAACAATTTTGGACTTTTGTATTTTTATATGATTTTAATGATGCCTGTGTGCCGCCCTGGGTCCTTTTTTAGGAGAAGGGCGGGGTATAAATTTAATAAAATAAATAAAATAAATAAATTATTATTTTAGTATAAGTTTCACTTATACAGCATCTAGAAAAATCAGATAGTGTATGGTCCTTTCTGTTTAGGCCAGTTCTGAGACTATGGAAACTCACTAGGTTTCCTTAAGAAGAGATAGGATATAGGCTTTATTTTTAACTTATTATTCTGGAATGATCCTTTCACTTGAATAAGAGAAGAGGAAAAATGTAATCCATGATCAACCATAAAACTAAACGCCAGCTTAATTTTTAATATTTTCTGACACAGAAAAGGCACGAGTATTTTCTGTGTCACCAAAAATTATCCAGTATTTGCACGCTAAGGAGGACAAGTATGCAAAGCATTTGAAAAAGCAGCCACCTAAAGTTTGTTAACCTGCGCAAGGCATCCCATTTCAAAGCATCCAAGCTGTCAGGATTTCTGCAAAGCTGCAGTGACTGCTTGGAAAACAGAACCTGAGTGTCTGCATGTGTGAGAAACGAACATCTGCTTTACTCTGTTGGCAGTCCCAGAAAGAAGTATTGTTTACTTGCACATGCAGACTATCAGGGGCTTTGAAGCAGCTTTGTTGAGTTTTCTGAAAAACCCTGCTGCTTTAATGCTCCAAGCAGATGTGCTTTGCTTAAGGTTAACATGCTTTTTAAAGTATGTCGGGGAAACCCTAGTTGTTTATTCATTAGGCAAATAAAAATACAACTATATATATAACATATATATATGTTAGTCTTATGAGCTGATCAATAAATAAATCAGAGACACTAGTATAGATCTGTTTCGAGCTTTTTAGCTCTCATCAACCAGCAATACCCTTACTGGGATTCGAACCGGGGCCGAATCCCAGTAAGGGTATGGCTAGCTGATGAGAGCTAAAAAGCTAGAAATAGATCTATACTAGTGTCTCTGATTTATTTATTGATCAGCTCATAAAACTAACACACATATTTAAAAAAATCACACAACAGAACTCATGGCTTTCTGTCTAGATGGTCTCTGGTGATGAGCCGAAAGGCAGGAAAGGAAACAGTATGTCTCCTCCCTTAATTGGGGCCCTAACAGGGTGTTGTGGAACAATTATATATATATAATTGTTATATGCTGGTATTGCTGTCTTCGGGTGTTTTCCCGTGTATATAGCATGGAATCGTTATTGCAACGTTTCAGCAAGATCTCACTTGCCATTTTCAGGCTTCAGTCTGCTGAAGACCGAAGCCTGAGGATGGCAAGTGAGATCTTGCCGAAACGTTGCAATAACAATTCCATGCTATATACACGGGAAAACACCCGAAGACAGCAATACCAGCATACCTGCACCCATGAAAATCTACGAAAGCAAATATATATATATAGTGCGTGCATGCGTGCCTTTGTGTGTGTGTATGCATGCATGTGTTTGTGCGTCTGTCTCTTTGTGTGTATAATAGATGCAGCAGATGGCATGGTATAATATACTTTATTACTATACACAAAAGGTAAGTCTAGTAATTGTTGTCACTTGTTATATTAGAATCCATACTGATAGATCAGAATGCTTTTTAAAAACATAATAACATAGTTTATTGATCTTTGTTAAACTAAATTTACTTACAACTGAGCAAGATCTTTTAACTTTTCTTTTCTGATAATATGGCAGCAGATTGCTCCAAGGGGAATGGTAAGTTAAAGAACATTTAGTTTGACAAAGACAGTTACTTGGTGGTACTAAAATAACTGATTTTTTTGTTGTTAAATTGATTAATGAAACACAACATTCCCTCTTTTAATCTGTTATTTTTTTTAACTTTGTGTGGGTGTTTTCATAAAGGACGCATGCAGCTATTTTTAAAATTATAGTTTATGTCACATCCCTTTCTAAACATAATGCAGCATCTGTTTATAAATGTATTACATTCAGGTCATATTTTTAAAATTAAAATAGTATTTGCCTTATAGGTATTTAAAATGATTCATATGCTCCTGACTTAATCAAAGGAACTCTGGGTGAAATCTTGCACTGAAAGAAGAAAGTAAAAATGTTCAGAATCAAGTCTTATTTATATGGAAATGACTGACAGAGAACATTTCATTAACGCTTGCATGCAAAATCAGAGTGAATGTACATCACATTTGAATCATCATGCAGAAAAGATCAAACCTTGGGGTTTTTTTCTTCACATAATTTAGTTTGTGACATTTTTATTTTTAAAAGCCCAAGATCCCTATCTAGAAAGTAGCTATATCTAAAAATTAAAACTAGATTTTTCTTGAAACGACAAAATTTGTCAATGCTTCAGATGCTTGTGTAAACAGTACATATGGAAGATTGCAATGGCACACAACTGAATAGCTGTTTTGTCTGTGAAAATATTTTCTTGGCAATGCTGGGTGAAATCTGACACAAATAGTAGCTGGAAGAAAATCACTCTTAAGGAAAATGTGGCATTGAGCTTGGCTCCTCTGCTAACAGAAACAAGGAAATCTGTTACGGGGGGGCGGCATGGAGGCCAGATAGCACACACAATTTCATGATCAAAGCCCTTCATATTTGCCTAGATGTTGTACAAGGACACAGGGCTTCAATTGCAAGATCTATTCACCCTCAAGCAGGCATCCCTGAACAAAAGCAAAATTATATACAAACAGTGTTTTCTTTTTTCACTTACAGAATTGATAATGGATGGGAAGTTGGGATTTTACTTATTCTATTTAAATTATGAAATGGGCACTTCCAGATATTCTTTTCCAGAATTTTGGTTTAATTCAGTCCCTGACATTGCCGCCTAGATTCCATGGATGATTGCTTGGTTCAATGTAAAACATTGTTCCTTCAGCGATGAAGTCTAAATATAAAGAGATTGCCTGTTAAAATACATGAAATATATATTGCAGATAAGATTATTTCTCTTTTGCCTTTTAAAGATATGGGTATCTTTTAAAATGGGTATCTTTTATCTGGATTTGTATACCATCTTTCCTCTAGGAACATAAGGTGGGATTATTCCTTCCAATTTTCCCCACAACAGTCCTGTGAGATAGATTGGACTGAGAAAGAGTCATTGGCCCAAAGTATGCTAGCGAACTTCCATGATTAAGGGGAGCACAAGGCGCCCTGGGTCCGTTTGGAGAAGGGCGGGATATAAATGGAATAAAATAAATAAAAATAAATAAGGATATTGATGGTTGGAAGGATAAATAATCTCCAATATATTGTTTATTATGAGAATTACCCTTTAGCAAGATCAACAGAAGTGCATTTATTTACTTGAATACTTTCTTATAACATTGTTTAAGAGAATATGTAACTGTGTTTTGGTTTCATGAATGAATTTTTCTTCATTTATTTACTTATTATTTTTTATAATTATACCTGATTATGATCCCATAGGATACTAGGTGGTTTATATGTGTGCCATATTTTACAGTGCATATATATGACTGCATTTGGGTATAGGCTCCATTAATTATATTTAGTTTTAACTGGCTTTACTCTCAAACAAACCATTAATTTTTCTGGGCTTATTTCTAAGAAGTTGACTGCACTGTTAGTTGCTGTGTTCTCATATAAAATCTTCTTTCTGAGTAAATGGCAAAATGTCCACCTTTTCATCATCCTTATTTACTTTCTTTATTGTTGTTTTCTTTCTTTCATACAGGCCATGCAAGTAAAGGTACAGGTCTAAGTGTATATAATATGTATATATGTTTTAGTTTTAGATATGACCAAGGTCTCAACATTCTTTCCATTGATCATACAGTGGCGTCACAAAGGGAAGATGCATGTCCTGCCTAATATAAATTTGGGCAGCTTTTGTCTATTTTTATTCTCTGGTATAAAAGTAGGAAAATAGTCCAATAATATATCTCTTCTGCCTCTGTCACCTTCTTCATGTTATGTAATTGATTTTACTTAATTATCTTAATTCTTCAACAGAGCAATGGATGAACAGGAATTTTTACTACTGAAAACAAAATAATGCTAAAGTAACATGGTCACTAAAGCTACTACCTATTATTATAATTAGAAGGGTATTTTTTAATGTGATCTTCATATCAACCTTAGCTTTTCTTACTCAAGACATACTGAAATATAAGTTTTTGGGGTATATTAAACCATTTGTATAGCTATGTACCAAGGCTATTTAAAACCCCTTTCTTGAAATATAGGTTCAACAGACAGCATCATGCAAAAATAAGCAATTCACTGGTTGTAAGACAATTATGAGATGATTCAATTGGGATAAAAATAGACTTAAAGAACTAGAAGGTAATCTTTAATATGATTGCTTGCTTTATAAGCTAGTGTCTCCATGGCTACAAAAGTGCAGGATTAAAATATATATATAAATTCATTTAAATACACATGAAGAAACAGCATCTGTGCAGAAATAGACATTTGTTTTTTTAATAATCCTTATTTCATTATCTGCATAGTTTCAAGAGCAATGCTAATGCTGGATCAGAACTAGAGGCTGCATTTAATTGTCTAGCTCCGTGATGGTGAACCTATGACATGTGTTCCCAAAGTGGCACATGAAGCCATGTCGCCCAGCATGCATGACCTTGCCTGTTTGACTTCTGGGTTTCTGGCACACATGTGTGTATGCTGTCCTTCACATGTGCGGCAGCGCTGAATACCGGTGTGCACATGCACGTCGACCAGCTGATTGTTGGGTGCGCATGCACATCAAAACCCAGAGGTTTGGCTTTTCTGTAGCACTATCCCTTTGTGTGTGCAGCAGTGCTGAAAACTGGTGTGAGCATGCGCATCAGTCAGCTGATTGTCGGTTGCGCATCCACACTAAAACCCAGAAGTTTGGCTTTTCTGGAGCGTGACCCTGATGAATGTGCGTGTGTGATGTTTCCATGCAACCTTTTCAGCACTTGGCGCCGAAAAGGCTCACCATCACTTGTCTAGCAACGAGACGAGTGGACATCAGTGGCAGAAAAGAATCACCTTCCTCCATTCAGTTCAGATCTCTTCCAGAGAACTGAGGAATCGTTGTAGAAGATTTGGGAATAAGGCAATATGGATGAGGTAGTTTTTTGCCATAGAAGCAAAGTCTAAATTATACCATAGTGGAAAGTCATCATTTTTGACCTCCAGAAGAGAATTAATTATGTAATAATGACATAAAAATTAATTTGACTAGAGCCTAACCTATAGCTTCCACGCACACAATAAATTACCAGCCTTCCACAAATTCAGTGAAGTTCAAGAATTTTTGAAATTCAACAATCTTCAAGACAGGGAGAAAAAATATTGATGAATCACCTTCTGTGCTTTTAGCTGATAGAAGTACATGTATTTCTTTTGGTATACCCATGTTACACCTATCAGTATTTATCTATTTCTTCTAACATTTGCAAAGCTATTGCAGAAAACTTAATATTTTAACAATATATAACTGCATGAATTATATACATGCATAAATTGCAAGTCTGAGGCATATAACTGAAAACTTCCTTTGAACATACTGGTTTTTGTGGGAATAAACGTATTAGCAGGTAATTGCCAATAGAAGCACATAGGAACCACCAATATTTGGTAGCATATTTGTAATTCTGCCATTGTGTGAAGTTGCTCTTATAAAATAGGAAACCAAAAGACAAATGGCTTCAGTTATTCCTCAACCAATAACTCTGATTTCCTTTTTCTGAGTAAGTAAAAACACTTCCAAACAAATAGATGAGATAGAATCATATACATTATAGGATCTAGAAATGCCCTTGAATTTTTTTCTGGCTGGACCAGGTCCAGGTGGGCATATTTCTCACTAAAACAAACAAGGAGCTTTCTCTGCTCCTCACATTGAACCTCCAATTTCAAGATTGTCTCACTATAGTTATTCACCCAGATGAGGAGTTCACCTAAGGAAAAGTTAAGCCCTTCCAATCAAATATTAAATTGGGAAATTCTGGGTAGGGCTAAATAGGAAATTCCCCTTCTCCAAAACTTAATTTTTAAGTAAGTGTCTCCAATTTTTTCTTTTTAACAAGAATTTCTAGGCCAAATTGATGGAGCACATGGTGCTATTTCAAAACTCAACACTAGAGTTGCAAAGATTAAAGGATTTTTAATCCAATAAAAGCAACCAAGTAAGGACCTGAGGAAATGAGTTAGCTGCATTAATTTCCATGAGGCTGACATTTTATGCTAAATATATTAGTCATTAATTTGTAAATAAACTGAGGAAACAAAGAAAAAGAAAAGTCATAGAATGGGAGCAAAAATAAAGCAATATAATTGAGTAAAAGCTGCACTGAAAACGAATAAAAGATCCTTGATGTATCTTCATATACTTTCCCTGAAAACTTTACTGTTCCCATTCCCTAAAAGTTTTCAGGAGACAGAGGACATGAGTTCAAGTCCAATTAGAGAAATGTTGTCTTTGCTCTTTGGAGGATCCCCTGCCAATGCATGCCTGGGCACAGAAACTTCCAATTCTCTCACTTGCAGAGTAGGTAATAGTCTTAATCTATGTGTAGAGTTGCCAGCTAGCCTGCTGAGAGATACACCTTTTGTAATGGACCGATCAGCCTTGTGAAAATATAGATTGCACATAGGAGTGTTGCTTTGTATCATATTATCTTCCTATCTTCAAAAAAAAAAAGACACACAGTAAAATAAATTAGGTGGGCTAGGGCAGGGGTCTGCAAAGTCGGCTCTTTTAAGACTGGTGGACTTCAACTCTCTGGGAGTTGAAGTTCACCAGTCTTAAAAGAGCCGACTTTGCAGACCCCTGGGCTAGGGAGTCTGATAAGCATCAAAGAAGGTGCAGGTAAGCACATTGGTATCCATGAGCTGAACCAGGTTTAATGAAGCAAACTAAATCAATGTCTATAAGCTTATTTGTGACTTGGGGCCTCTTGCATATGCCACAAAGATCTAATAACCAAGAGACATCATCAGCAACAATAGCAACAGCAACCCGTTTGAGAAAACTTCACCTAGTCTGGAAAAAAATCAAAAAATCTGACTGCTTCAGCAGTCATTTCCCAGTTGGTGTTTATTATTTCAAAATCTGTAACTGAATTGGAGAAAAGAGATAGTATTTGAATTTTTAAAAAGTCTTCCCACTATTCTTTATGTATTTTAGAGCAGGGGTCTCCAACCTTTGCAACTTTAAGTCTGAAGGACTTCAGCTCCCAGAATTCTCCAGCCAGCTTTGCTGGCTGCAGAATTCTGGGAGCTGAAGTCCTTCAGACTTAAAGTTGCAAAGGTTGGGGACCCCTGTTTTAGAGTACCTTTCATATAATATAACATGCCTTCATAAGTGGATGAATAGGGGTAGATAGATTCAGTATATCTTCACCCACATGTATCTCATCTCAATATTTCTATTTATGGTGAGCAACATTATAGAAAGTGCAGGAACGCCCACCTCCACAAATTGTAAGAATAATAAATCAAAGGCAAGATATGACCGAAAACAAGATGTATTTACATCCAGTTAGATTAGCACCCATTAGCTAGATTTTTTTGATTCTTTTTTTTAGTTTTCTTCCAACTTTACAAGCTATTCTTAAATTTCTCACTTTTCTCTTCGTAGCAATTTAAACAGTTCCATCTATGATTTTCTTGGTCATATCACCACAATTCCCTGAGCACTCTTGTATTTCATCTACATTAATTGCATAACCATTTGTTCTTTTCCTTTTTTTGTTTTTGTTTTAACACACACAAACAATATGCAGGCAGACACACACACACACACACACAGAGAGAGAGAGAGAGAGAGAGAGAGAGAGAGAGAGAGAGAGAGAGAGAGAGAGAGAGAGAGAGAGAGAGAGAGAGAGAGAGAGAGAGAGTCCCACTACATTCAACTTATTTTTATGTTTCTCCTGATACATTCAGCTCTTCCTTTCATCTAACAAAGTTTGCAAAACAGCCATTTTCTCATACTGTACGTTGATATTTTTTCATTCCTTGCAACAGAACACCCGTTTTCTTTCAATAATTTATATATGTCTATAAACTCATCTTAAATCAATATTCTATCAATTTCTTTTATTTCTGCTATTTATGCTTTGTGTGTAATTCTTCACACCATTTTTCCAGACAAATCTACTTGGGTTTACAATCTAGCTAGATGAAAATCATTCAGGCTGTAGCCTAGAGGTGGAGCTCTCACCTCCCAATCAGGAGGTTGTGTGTTCAATCCTAGGTAGAGGCAGATGTAGGGTCTCCTGCTTGGGCAGGGGTTTGGACTAAATAACCTGCAAGGTCCCTTCCAACGTTTTTAATCTGTTATCTTTTTTTGGCAGCTGCTGCACACTGCTGGCTCATATTTAGACAACCATTTAAATATGAGCCAGCAATGTGCAGCAGCTGGCAAAAAAGCCAACACAGTTCTAGGCTGCATAAACAGAGGGATAGAATCAAGATCACGTGAAGTGTTAATACCACTTTATAATGCCTTGGTAAGGCCACACTTGGAATACTGCATTCAGTTTTGGTCACCACGATGTAGAAAAGATGCAAAAGACTCTAGAAAGAGTGCAGAGAAGAGCAACAAAGATGATTAGGGGACTGGAGAGTAAAACATATGAAGGACGGTTGCAGGAACTGGGTATGTCTAGTTTAATAAAAAGAAGGGTTAGGGGAGACATGATAGCAGTGTTCCAATATCTCAGGGGTTGCCACAAAGAAGAGGGAGTCAAACTATTCTCCAAAGCATCTGAGGGCAGAACAAGAAGCAATGCGTGGAAACTAATCAAGGAGAGAAGCAACTGAGGAGAAATTTCCTGACAGTTAGGATAATTAATCAGTGGAACAGCTTGTCTCCAGAAGTTGTGAATGCCCCAACACTGCAAGTCTTCAAGAAGATGTTGGATAGCCATTTGTCTGAAATGGTATAGGGTTTCCTGCCTGGGCAGGGAGTTGGACTAGATGACCTCCAAGGTCCCTTCCAACTCTGCTATTGTATTTTATTGTATTGTATCTGTTAGGTTCTTGGTAAACAGCATGGCATCATCTTGCTTATAGGATATAGAACATTCCTTGCCAATAAACTTCTAATATCACCACAAATTTATCAATAATACCTAATATAAACTAAAAGGACATCATGTGTCTTATTCACTCTCAAATACTGAACCATTTATATAATCAGACTGGTGTTGTGAGTCCAGCTTTGCAGGAAGCAATGAGCTATAGCACAGGATACAGTCACATCTAATATGTCTGATATTTGACTTATTAATACCCCCTCCTCCAAAAATCAGATTTAGGATCAGAAATAAAAGGAAGAATCACACTTTTATTTTAAGAAGAACCAGGTCTTCTTCATCTTCTTCTCAAAACAATAATCATTTCAGGTGAACAGAGTCCTGCCTCAATGATGGATGGGAAGATTTGGCATGTAGATTTGATTTTCCATTCTCGTTTTTTTTCTCCTGCATTTATAAAAAGCAAAGTATATACATGCTTAATTCATCTATGGGACAATGAATAGAAGAAAGTTAAGAACTAAGCCCATTGATAGCTGTCAATCAGCAGGCAACAAAAATGAATAACTATTATTAATAAAGCTTTCATTATTCGTTATGGATGTGTGAAGATCCCAGAAGAAGACCTAATTAATTTACGAGCCTTGAGACAAAGTTCAAAAGATATCCAATCATTTATTAGGATCAACATTCTAGAATTACTTCTGTGGAATTGTCAGTAAAGGTTTCCTTTTAGAAAAACTGGAACTTGGTGGCAGAGACAGAATGGATAGATGGATAGATAGATACACAGAGAGATTTATGGTCACACAAACTGAAAATATTACTTTATTGGGGGGGAAGGGGGGAGTTGTGTCAGATATTCTCCTGCTAAGAGAATAGTGACGCCATTGAGTCCTGTGATAAATTGTGACATTTGTTTGTCTGCTATGAAAGTCAAGTCCACTGCTACTATAAAAAAAACTTTTTGAAGGCATTCCACAAACAAAGCTTTGAGGCAAAGTGTTGCAATTGTGTGTCCTTGAGGAAAGCATAATATTTTGGTTTTCACTGAATACCAAAAACATGGCTAGATGTTTGGATATATTCTATTAAAGGAGAGCTTAACAACAATTTATAAAATATGCGACTGTTCTGAGCATCCTTTTCTGTTTTAATAGAAGTTATTAATAGATTTTATTTTATTAGAGTGTAAGGCCCAGAGCTTTCAAATCTCCTTTGCAGAAGGAGAAGACATGATGAATTAATAGAAAAGAGTTGCTGATTGTGGTAGATTCATTATATGATCCCAGTCTTAATTTCATGCATGTGGCTCAATTCTCATCAAGGTCATTATTCATCTTTTTTATGCATGGGATTCAAAAAAGATAACAATTTTAACTGTTTAATCTTAATCTGTCCCTAGTATCATTTCGGTAGTGCTTAACTGTAATGCGGTTGCCCAGAGCTTTGATTTACTGCCTTAGTTTAAAAAGTTTTTTCCCAGTGAAATTGTACATTGTGTGCATCATGAACAGGTTAAATGTAATGCTAATGTGCAGCCTATTTGATATCTTTTCCAAAGGCTTATTCTCTGTATACTTCAGGTGATTACAGCTGCTGACAATGTAGCAAGATAACTTGACAATGATTCTACTGAAAAATAGTTTTCTAGTGCACTTGCTTACAGTTGTTCAGTTTTGTGGAATTCACACTTTTTATTTCTTACATATTGTACAAGCACATATCTCAAACACTGAAATCCTCAGAATTATAAATGATATCACACTTTATCCATTTCAAATGTTGTTTGTATGTGTGTGTGTTTTGTCACCATATACATACTGAAAAAATTACAGAGGTATATTTATTTCCTTGAAAATTGCAAAGATATTTGAATTATTGAAAATTACAATTTCTACCGTATTTTTTTTATAAAATGCCACTAAAATGATGCATTTGCAGGATAGTCTTTTGGTTCACTTTGGTTTTACCATTCAAACGGGTAAACGTTCAAATGCTTTCAGGTTTAATATGAATATCTAAATTTAATGGCATAATTAGGAACGGTAATTATTTTAGTATGAAAGAATTAATGATGTTTTGTATGCTACATGTTTCTTTTTTGTAGTCTGGAGGTCATGATCAAGAACGAAAGAAAGCAAAACATAGAGGGGATTTATATTCAATACAGACTTCTCTGATTGTAGCTGCACTTAAAAAAATGCTCCCCATTGGGTTGAACATGTGTACCCCTGGAGATCAAGAGCTGATTTCTCTTGCTAAGTCCAGGTACAGCTGTGTAAGTCAATATTTTACTCTTACTGATTGTAATCTGAAAGGTTTCAAATAAAGGCATGCAGTATTTGAATCTGAAGTGGACAAAGGTAATTCAGGTCTGATATTGATACCCTCAGTGTGCTTATTGACAGCCCTTTAAAGGCACCACAACTTTTCCTGCTCAGTCAAATACTTGTTTCAGTTCAGGTGTTGCCAACTCCGTAATAATTCCTTAACACTTAAAACTTGAACTTGAATCTGAACTCAAGAAAAGCTCCTCTAAAGGAGCTCACGATGGGTTTGAACCATTTTTGCAGCTTTCAGATATGAGTACCATATACCTCTAGAAAGATACAAAGCATGGAAATGAGCAAACAAATACATTTAAGAAAGGCTTATTAGAGGGAGGGTAGGAGAGGGAAGGGTTTGATTTGGTGCCAACATCCAAAATCTGAAACATATTTATCTCTATCATCTATCTCTAACTAAATATCGATATCATCTTTTCTCCTTATGATATACTATAAGAAGTATCCTTCTAATTCAGATACTCAGATGATCTCACAAATATTTTTGAAACATTTCAAAACCTAGCAAGTACACTGAATATTTGTGTATTATTGGATTTCCCTTTTTTATTTTTATTCTATATAGAGTATGCAGCCATATCCCAATTGGTTGTATTCTGTCTTATTATTGGTCCAAATATATGTAAGAGGACCCAGATCAATGTGCCTTTATTTATCTGCAGAAAGACACTGAAGAAGAAGTTAAAGAACATTTACGCAATAACTTGCACTTGCAGGAAAAGGTAATATTCAAAATTGCAAAAAAAAAAACTGTGAGTTAAATATATTTCTGAGGTCAAATAGCATGTTAATATATTTCATCATTTAATAGAGTAATCCTACAGCTAAGTTATATTTATTATGAAGAAATAATATGAATGAGCAACATGTTGATTTCCAAATGTTGAGTTTCAACTTTTACCAGCTCTGGCAGTCATGCCAGGGAATGAATATGGCATGTATAGATACAAAACATGTACCTTTACTGGAAGTTTACTGACACAAAATAGTGTGGCCATAAAGTATACCAATATAGCATCCCCAACATGCTAATCACAAATTTTCCCAATTTTCCACTGGCAGGCAACATCAGTGTTGGCGTCACAGACAGGATAAGTGTGGCACAGAAAAGGAATATATTTATACTATTAGAAAATTCTTTCTTTTGATTTTACTACAAGGGGAAGAACTAGGAACAAGCTTATACGTATGGTGAGAGAATTTCTCCTTAGTACCATAGATGGGAAGAGACCTTTAATCAGAGTCCCATTGGACCAATGTAGGCAGTGTCCAGGAAAAAAAGAGATTTTATTTAGCCAGTTAGTTATATTTGTTTATATTTTGTGTTTCCAGATCTCCCATCTCCCTCAAGGAGGGACTAGAGATTATTTGGAGACAGTCTACAAAATAATACAATTGTATTAGCACAATAGAGCTCTGCAGTGTCTTCCTGCCTTTGATTTTGTAATATATCACATTTTTCTTCTTCCAAGCAATAAGCACATAGCTTTCCCCCCTTGTTTCGGGTGCAGTGGTGCAAAAATGGCAATAAATTTATTTTAAAAAGTGTCCTATATATTTTAATATTAAGTATGCATAATTTATATATATATATATATATAGTCAGATGACCCTGCTGTGAAATGGCAGCTGAATCTCTACAAAGATGTCTTGAAAACTGATGAACCTGCTGATCCTGAGAAAACTATTGAACGTGTGCAAAGGATCTCAGCAGCTGTCTATCATCTGGAACAGGTAAAATAAAATTACTTTATGTGTAAAATATATGGGCTGAAGATCCATGGTTAAATAAAGTAAATAGGAACTCTACAAACCAAATCTTTTTTTATTAAACATTTTTATTAGTTTATAATATGGCATACAAAGAGAATACAAAAGTAAATAGTAGGGAAGTTAGGGGAAGGAAAAGGGAAGTGAATAGTGGGGGAAAGCAAGGAGACAAAAGGGGGGGAAAAGACATTGACTTCCGACTCCTTTGCTGCAGTAAAATACGGCATGAACATCTAACCTCAACGAACTGATCTTGAACAATGAATATAACTGGGATGGGGATTGGTCTGGCTGAGCTGAGCATTTTATATAGAGGGAAATTCTGTAGCCCTTAGGGATCTTTCTGGTGGATGAAATAGGATGTTGAAACAGAGCAAGGAGAATGGATGTTTGCATACTAATACCAATATTTGAAAGTGTGCAAGGCATATTTGCAAAGTGATTATAAGGCAATTTAAAGATAAAACGTTATAACGCATTATTATTTTTATACCACAGTTATAGTCTAAGGGAGAGATTGACAATCAAGCCACAAGCTTCCATAGACCCCCAGATACTATAATATAGTACTATAAGTGATTTTAAGATTTTCCTGAGGAATTGTTAAAATTCTAGTGAGATTTCTAGAAATCTAATGAGATTTCTGTTTTCTGAATGTCATAAGCTTTAGAACGAAAAGGGCTTTTTAAAAAAATTTCCATTGAAAATTATGTTTTTAATTGGGGAGGCAACCACTGTTGCTAACATATCATGTAATATATGGTAAATATTAAATTTTTTGTCATTGGATCAGAGAATCAGTTAAAATATCTTTATTCATATTGCCCATAGGTCGAGCAACCATTAAGATCAAAGAAAGCAGTGTGGCACAAACTCTTGTCTAAACAACGTAAAAGAGCTGTTGTAGCTTGTTTCAGGATGGCACCATTGTATAATCTGCCAAGGTACATCGTTTTAAAAATGTTTATATATGCTATTTCTGAATACTTCTTGCATTGTTGAAAAGCATAATGCCTATCTGATTCTACGTTGGGAAGGTGTGAACCAGAGACAATGGCTTGAAGATTCAGCACACCATTTTCAAATCCCTTTTGAGGTCTTCTGGGCATGAATGGATTGATTGATTGATTGATTGATTGATTGATTGATTGATTGATTGATTATTAAATTTCTATGCCACCCATCCCAACGATATAGCAACTCTGGGCAACTTTGGGCCTGACATTCTCTCTTAGCCCTAGGCAAGAGGAAATGGCAAACCACTGCAAGTTTAGTCCAGTCAGTTGCCAGGAGTCAAATGACTTGAAGTCATCCACACTATTCATTACTTCTGTCATTGTTAAATGATTTCAGTGTCTTGCAAATGAGCTTCAATGGCCTTTGATAAAGTTCTATTATTTTTAATCAATGAGTTTTAGAGAAACTTCTGATTACTTTAAAACAACAGAGTTGGACTTGATTATGTGAATTACCGTATTTTTTGGAGTATAAGACGTATCTTTTCTGATCTGATCTGATACACTGAATAAAGCATTTTTGGCCTCCCAAAACCCCACCCCTTTTGCAACCTCAGCCCTTTTGCAAAAATGGCCATGCCTAGCCTTTAGGAGCTTTCAGAGTGCTCCTGGGGGTTGGGGAGGGCAAAAACTAGCAAAAAATTGGCTGTTTTATGCTTATTTTCGGAGGGCAGCCCCCAGGAGCACTCTACAAACCCCCTAAAGGCTATGTGTGCCCCTTTTTTTGAGAAAAAAGGCCAATTTTTGTGAAAAACGGGCCGTTTTTGGGAGGTCTGAAAAGTGCTTTTTTTTTTTTTTTTGCCTCTTCAAAATCTTGGTGCGTCTTATACTCCAGAACGTCTTATACTCCGAAAAATACAGTACCTAGTTAGTCAATGCTTTGGAAGAGCTTTTATATATTTCCCCAGACCCCAGATACATAAATCTAACCCACTTCAATCTAGACTGGCAACATGGAAAAAAGGACTGTATATTTAAATATAGTGGGTTTTTTCTATGCAATTAACATAACACATTTGTCAAAAATTTTTTAAAAAAAACATTACTTCCTATCAATTGTATGTTCGAAGTTCATAGAGATACATAGCCTTACCAGCATTTGGCGGTTCCATCCTTTCATCTCTTTCAGCTCACGCATATTGAACAGCAGTGACTTTGCTTGCAATGGAAACTGTATCCATGAATCAAACAAATAATTTTACAGATGCTACAGAACATGCACAGAACTAGCTATGTATGTTTTTGGCACCAGGAGAATAGGAGAGGCGGTGGAAGAAGAGCGGAAGAAGGCGTAACATTGTTGTGGGGAGATTTTCTCTCTCCCACATAGGCAGCTCTGTAAAGATGTATTGTTCCTGAGGTTGTTTGAAGAGATTACTGGATATTTTATTTTCAATAACCTTGATTGTTTGCATATGCTATGCAATTAGTATTCTTTGAACACAATTGCCAACATGCTTTTATATGCAAATCTAAGTTTCTGGCATTTTCCTTTTTTTAACTTATAACTTATTTGAAACAAATGGGAATTCAAAATGTTAAAAAAACATCTGAAGATTTGTTTTATACTCAACTTGTATACTCTAGGACAGGGGTGTCAAACTCGATTTCATTGAGGGCTGCATCAGTGTTGTGTTTGACCTCAGGGGGCCAGTGTGGGCATGGCCAGAGTGGGTGTGGCAGCTTCACATCACTCATGCCAGGGGCGCCTGTGGTGGCCTGAGCACTCTGACAGTGAAAACAGGCTCCCGAGCTCTGTTTTCAGCTATGGCGGGTTCCTGCAACCTTCTGCCAGTGAAAATGGAACTCGGTTTTCACTGGCAGAGGCATTGCAGGCCAGCCCTTCACTGTTTCCAGGGTGGCCCTGCAGGACGGATCTAAGTACCCTGTGGGCCAGATCCAGGGCCCTGCCCTTGAGTTTGATACCTCTGCTGTAGGGGTTTGGGGGAAGGCAGTTCTTTTAAATATAATTGCATGATCTTCTAGACTGAAAACCAATATTCTTCACAATTTGGAATTTCTCCTGCCACTTAAGTCTTAATGTTACTAAATATTTTAAAGGAATTAAAATATAATGAATAAATAGTTTTCCTTTCCAACAGCTACATTTCTAATAAACTTAGCCAGACTATTTTCCAGCACATACGCATAGTAATTATCTTAAGTTACTAAGTAATGTAATTCTTCATATCAAATTATACGTAGTTGGGTTGGGAAAGAAGAAAACATAATTGTATCTGCAGAAGCAGCTTTCTATATTATCGCCACTTGTGATTTCCTTCTGGCTTTATTCTTTTTAAATTTATTTATCAAATTGATGTGTTGCCCATCTCACATAAGGTGACTTTCAGCAGTGCATAATAAAATAATGGATAATTTAGGTTGGTATGTGGAGGAAATCAGTGGTTTGGTGGCCTGGGTCACAGAAACCGGCAGTGACCAAGGCCTGCATATAAAAGCATGTTGACTACTGTAATGCTCTCTACATGGGGCTTCCCTTGAGGTGCACTCGAAAGCTACAGCTAGTCCAGAATGCAGCTGCGCGGGTGATTACGGGAGCTCCCAGATACTCCCGCATAACACCGCTCCTGTGCGAGCTGCACTGGCTACCTGTGGCCTTTCGGGTGCGCTTCAAGGTCTTGATGACCATCTTTAAAGCGCTCCATGGCTCGGGACCTAGTTATATGCAAGACCGTCTGTTGCCCCATACATCCCTTCGTCCGATCCGCTCCCACAGAGAGGGCCTTCTCAGGGTGCCGTCAGCCGGGCAATGCCGGTTGGCGACACCCAGGGGAAGGGCCTTCTCTGTGGTGGCCCTACCCTTTGGAACGACTTACCCCCTGAACTACGCACCATCTCTGACCTCCGCCTCTTCCTCCAGTGTCTAAAGACACACCTTTTCCATCAAGCTGGCCTAGCGTAACCTTCCGCTGTGACTGCTTTTAGACAGTTTTAAATTGGGGATTTTAATTGATTTTAGCACAGAGTGGGAGTTTAATATCTTTTAAAAATTTTATATTGTTATATTTGTATGTTTTTAATTCCTGTGCGCCGCCCTGGGTCCTTCTGGAGAAGGGTGGGATATAAATTTAAATAAAACTAAAACTAAACTAAAACTGCCATGAACACAAACTGGTTCTCCTTGTTTTTGGCTTCTGCATATGTGCAGAATTTTTTTTATTGTATTGTGCATGCATGCGCATGCTGTGCCTCCACAAGCAAACCAGCAGTAGAGGCTGCCAGAACAGACTCTTGGAGGAGATTTAGTCACTCAGGTATGGGTCAAAAGAGCTCTTAGCATAACAGAAATTCATGAAAAGAATGCTTTCCCATACACTTCTGTCTTTCGTTAATTGGAAATATCTCCACTGTAAGAGAAGAAGACTTCTGTAAAAGGTCCCTTCCAACTTTGTTAATCTGTTAATGAGAAATCCTTCACCTGAAAATCCAAGCGTGGGTTGGAATTTTTTTTTTTTTGCTCTTTACATGAAATGAGTCGTTTACATGAAAAGAGTCAAAACAGTCAATAATAATAATAATAATAATAATAATAATAATAATAATAATAATAATAATAATAATAATAATAATAATAATAATAATAATAATAATTTAATTTATAAACCGCTCTCTGTCCCCGAAGGGACTCGAGGCAGTGCACAGGGAATTTAAAAATGCATGTATAAAACCACAAACATAATACAATATTAAAATGAATTAAACTAAAACCCTGCGCTAAAATCCCATATTAAAACTAAAACTAAACCCCTAAAAACCCTAAAAACAGTTCTATTACCCCAGGCCGGCCAAGCAGAAGAAGTGTGTTTTTAGTTTTTGACGGAAGGAGCGGAGGTCCGTAGTTGTTCTAATTTCGGGGGAAAGGTCGTTCCAGAGGGTCGGGCCCGCCACAGAGAAGGCCCTTCCCCTGGGTGTTGCCCGTTGGCATAGCCTAGTGGACGGCACCCGGAGAAGTCCCTCTCTGTGGGAGCGAATCGGCCGCAGGGATGTATGGGGCAGGATACGATCCCGCAGATAGCTAGGTCCCGTGGCATGGAGCGCTTTGAAGATCATAACCAACACCTTGAAGCGCACCCGAAAGATGACAGGCAGCCATTGCAGCTCGCGCAGGAGTGGTGTTACATGGGGGAACCTGGAGGTTCTCAACAACTTTATTTTCAACAACTTTATTTTTGTCTTTTGTTTAAAAATCCTCTCTCTCTCTGTTCCACATAACAGTAAAGAATGGAAGGAGTGGGGAATGGAAGGAAGGTGACATTATTTTTCTTTAAGAAAAAATAAAAATTATCCATCTTCTCATAGTTAAGGAGACCATAGAAACTCAAGTGTCTAACTGAATATTTGGGGTGGGGTGTGTTTGACTGCACTCAGCTCCAATGAAATACAACATTATGGTTTACCCATATTGAACTAACTTCTATTAAACTAATTGCACACATATTAAACTGTAACATTATACCAGTTGCAATTAGTTATGTTACAAACTTCTATAATATTTTATAATTACATAATTTCCAAGGAGCTTTCTGATTAACCACAGCTCAGAACTTGTTGGAAACCTAAAGTGTGATTAATATTATAATTTGAAGTCTATATAACCATAAAACAAGTTGTTTTTACTCTAAAATAGATCAAATATTTCAAATACTGGGTTTGAATTGAAGAAGGTGGGAAAAATATTTTATGGGTTTGAAATTCAGCACGGATAATTCTGCCATAATCACTGCCCAGATTCAACCATAATATTAAAGCTTCACATAGTTTCTACCAGAATGGATCTGCTAAAAACTTACATAAGGTTAGAAAAAATCCCATAGTGTGCACACTTACTAATTGTGAAAAAATATAAGGTGCAAAGCAAATAATTATTGTGTTTTAGTGAAACTACAATTTAAAAATCTTGGTTTAAAGTTATAAGTGAAGTTGATGGTAAACCATATTGATAAATAAGGGCATCATGATTAGACAAAGTGTAAAGAAATGGCATACTTAGGTTCATTTTACATTGGTTATGTTAAAAATAACAATCCTAAAGTAAAATAATAAAGATGTGAAATGTATAGTTCATGTTTTTAGTTCATTTGCATTCAGTGGACATCATAGTGGTAAGGAGTCAATTTAGAATTGCATCAAAGTAAAGTATGTTTTTTTTCAACTATCTTTATTGAAAAGAATAGAAATACAAGGACTTAGATCTATGGGAAATTGAATTCTGAAGTGTTCAGTAAAATATAAGCATATCAATAGCCTTCTTTCATGTTTTGATTTCCATCTGATGCAGCTTATTAAAACAATACTTGTCATCTATGTTATTTAAACTTTGCTTGGCATTCTTTAATTTTAATGCTTTTTTAATTGAATTGTACAGAATCTATTGGTTTTACTGGTCAGTAATCTTCTAAGTTTTTTTATTTTATTCTGCTTTTCTTCTCGATTTCATTTTCACCCCTACTCCTAGGCACCGTTCTATTAACCTGTTCCTTCATGGTTATCAGAAATTTTGGATAGAAACAGAGGAATATTCCTTTGAGGAGAAACTAGTTCAGGATTTGGCTGTAAGTACAGATAAAATTGTGCTGAGTCTACAATGCTTTCTTGTCTACACTTATAAACACTTTCATATATATCATCTTGCTATATTTTATGCCATGATATGAACAGTGTATCAAATCTTTATTTTGTTACTGTATACATTTGGACTGAATAATAATAATAATAATTTATTACTTATAAACCGCACCCTCTCCCCACAGGGACTCGGGGCGGTGCACAGGAGGAATAAGAACAATAACTATATACATATTTCATTAAAAATACATTAAATTAAGTGACCTGTGCTAAAATACCCGTTAAAACTATCTAACTAGAGATCCCCAATAAACCCTAAAGACAGAGGAGTAGCTATCCCAGGCCGGCAAGGCAGAAAAAGTATGTTTTCAATTTAAGACGGAAGGAGCGGAGGTCCGTGGTGGTCCTAATATCGGGGGGGAGGTCGTTCCAGAGGGCTGGGCCCGCCACAGAGAGAGCCCTTCCCCTGGGTGTCGCCCGCTGACAAAGTCTAGTGGAGGCACCCGGAGAAGTCCCTCTCTGTGGGAGCGAATCGGTCGTGAGGATGTATGAGGCAGGATCCGATCCCGCAAGTAGCTAGGTCCCGAGCCATGGAGCGCTTTAAAGATGATAATTAATACCTTGAAGCGCACCCGGAAGACGACAGGCAGCCAGTGCAGCTTGCGCAAGAGCGGTGTTACATGGGTGTACCTTGTGGTACCCATAATTGCTCGCGCGGCTGCATTCTGGACTAGCTGAAGTCTCCGGGTGCACCTCAAGGGAAGCCCCATGTAGAGAAACTAACCAGACCAAATCATTATGAATGCTGTGGCCTAGTGGTGGAGCTCCCGCCTCCCACTCAGGAGGTTGTGAGTTCAATCCTAGATAGAGACAGATGTAGGGTCGGTTGGACTACATGACCCTTCCAACTCTGTTAATCTGTTAAATCACAGCTAATTTAATTCCTAATTTAATTTTTTGAAGTTTTAAATGCGGTGAATGTTTTTTTTTTTTGTTAACTGTCATTTTGTCTATTGAATAATGTTTTGATTCATTTTAATATGCCAAAGCTTGGGGATTTTTTCATACAAGCTATCTCCCTTTTCCTTGATATTATAATACAGTGGCATTCTAACAAATTAGAAACAAGTATGACGGATTTATGTTTTAGGCAATTGAATTTTTATTTGACTGCATTTTTTAAATTCCAATTTTTTTAACCCTTTTCTTTTTAACTGATTAATTAAGCAGTAATTTATAGAACTATTATTTTCTGCATGTGAAATGATGGGTTCATCCTACTTGCCAATTATAATGTTTTCCTGGCAGAAAAGCAACATCCAATAGTGTAGAAGAGACTAATAGATGAGTTTATGTATTTATATTCTTTAAAATATATTTGCATCAGTGATGCAGTATTCCCACTAATCTGACATAGGTAATTCTACATTGGTATTAAGTATAGAATCACCTTGTCTCTTTCAATTACATTTCACAGAAGGTGGCAGATCACACATTCATATTTCTGGATTTCTCAGTGTTCTCTTAATGTTTTAAGAAGTTGATCCCTGCACAAGTAGAGTTCTTTGATAGTCTTTGATAGTACTCTTTGATATTTTTAAAGGGCAACAATTTCTTTTTTCTGTTTTACTTAAAGGTATTAAACAGATGGACAGATTATTCACTTAAATAGAGCTGTTACTTTTTTTTAAATAAAATGGTGGAAATCTCTGTGAAAGACAAAGTGAGAATTTTCTAAACCACTTCTGCGCTAGTCTATTGCAGCTTAAAGAACAATGAATCATATGGTAACTTAGCAACGAAAACATCTATTACGCCATCAACACAATAATCAGATTATTATTCTCATTCATCAGATGGGAACATTTAGTTGAGAATATCTTTGCAGGGAGGTGTAGGCAAATGTATATAACTATACGTAGCTCGCTTCAGAGAGTTTGCTTTGATATTGTTAATTTGTTGTAAAACATGCATTGAATTTCCTATGATGAAGATTATACAATTGTGTTCTACTGTGATTAAGCAGATATATATATATCCTGGTCTTGTTGTATTCGGGTCTTTCTCCATGTAAGATTACAGACTTGAATACAACAAGACCAGCATACCTACACCTGTGAAAATCTATGAATATGTAACACAAATTTAAACAAAGGCAATGAAACAAATAGCTGTCTGTCTGCACGGTGTCTTGTGATGAGCCGAAAGACAGAAAAGGAAAGCAGCTTGCTTCCTCCCTTAATTGGGGCTTACTAGGGTGTTGTGACACAAGTATATACTTATTCCCCTGGCTCAGCTGATCAGGAGGAGAACCTGGTGGCTTAATTTTAGCACAGGTTTCTTAGTTTAATTTATTTTTAAGATATTTTTATTGTATTTATTGTCTACAGTATTTTATTATTGCCTATGCACCGCCCTGAGTCCCGCAAGGGAGATAGGGCGGTATATAAATGCGAATAAATTCAAATTCAAATTCAAATTAGTGGCTAAAACATCTGCCTAACATGTAATACAGCCCTAGTTCAAATCCCAGTAAGGGTATGGCTAGCTGATAAGAGCTAAATAGCTTGAAATAGATCTATACTAGTCTCCCTTATTTATTTATTGATCAGCTCATAAAACGTAACACAAATGTAAAAAAGGCAACAAAACAAATAGCTTTCTGTCTGCATGGTCTCTTGTGATGAGCTGAAAGACAGAAAAGGAAAGCGGCTTCTTCCTCCCTTAATTGGGGCTTACCAGGGTGTTGTGACACAAGTATATAAATGTGTATATGTATATACATATACATACACATACATACATGCATACATATATATATCTGCTATATCCCTCTATCCCTCCCCCCCTTCTTTTTTTGCATGCCCTGGACAAAAGTTGTGTGTGTGTGTGTGTGTACACACACAAAACTTTGGTCCAGGACATGCAAAAAACGAAGGGATGGAGGGAGGCAGGGAGGGAGGGAGAGAGGAAGGAAGGAAGGAAGGTCATTCAAACTGAAAGAACTCAAATTCCCAGGGTACGGGAGATGAATGCCAATTTAGTTTAGTGAGCATAGGAAATGGTCTTGAAGGACAGGAGAATGGGGTGCCACCAGGACAATGATCAGGCAAGCACATTTTGAGCTTATTCCAAGAAACAAATTTCGTAAGCAGTTCAGACCTGACCCTTTCTAATTTACACAAAAATAAAGTGAGGGAAGGGGGGAAGCACATTCAAACTTGCAAATATCTATTACTTTAGTTGTACAATAAAAGTAGCACTTGTGTGTATGGCATTGGTTTGCTACTCTGATCTACCTTATGGGTCTAAAGTCACAGACTATACTTGACATGCTGAACTATAGTGGTCAGGTCTAGAGGAATCTAGATAACCAGACAAACCAAATCTGACTTCAGGTAATAAACTTGATCTGTTTCTAGAAAAAACATAGTCTGATTTTTAATTAGGCTGAAGATTTTTCCACTACAGGTTCTGATTATGCAGTCCTATACAATTATATTTAGAAGTAAACATAAGTCAGTCCAAGGGGAATTATATTTATGAACATTTTACTATTAAAATGCTGATTTTATATAAGAAAAGGTGTTGCATAATTGAATCTTGCATCTAAAATATCAATATGAAAATATAAAATATTAAAATGATAGTTATCTCACTTATTTTTTTCTCCTATTACATACTTTTTATGTATAAAATTCCAATGTGATGTTTGCACAGATGCCACCCAAAACAACTGAAGATGAGGAAGAAGACGATGAAAACCATCCAGATCCTCTACATCAGATTATTCTTCATTTCAGTCGGAGTGCTCTCACTGAAAGAAGGTAACTAACTACTTCCCTCCTTTCCTTCCTGCCTTTGTTATGCTAGCCAACTCTATAAACAGCAACATTAAAAATAATAGCATACAATGAATTTGATAAAAGAAGTGACAAGGAATAGCAATAGCACTTAGATATATATAGCGCTTCATAGAGCTTTACACCCCTCTCTAAGCGATTTACAGAGTCAGTATATTGCCCCCAACAATTTGGCTCCTCATTTTACCCACCTCGGAATGATGGAAGGCTAAGTCAACCTTGAACCTGGTGAGATTTGAACTGCCAAATTCCAGGCAGATGGCTGTCAGCAGTACTGCAGCCTAACCACTATGCCACCATGCTCATAACTTGAAAGTAATTACAAGATGGCGATGCATATAATATATCAAAACATAGGACCTCAAAAACAAAGAGTTTCACCTATCTTACCCCACATTTTCTTAAATACCTTTTTTATTGTTTTTAAAGATGTTGAGAAATACCAAATTGGACATGGTACCTGTTTGCATGGTCACTTTAAAATGTTTTTGGGATTTTTTTTAAAAAAAATCAAAGGTAACACTGTGCTATTTAATGCAGCCTTAATCTTAAAGATTAAGGAGCAGAAAGAAAGTTGAATGCATATATCTCTTTTGGATTGAATTTTGCAAGTTTCCCAAAATCCTTTTAACACAACAATAGTAAAACATTAAGAATTAATTAAAGTTTGCTGTTATTGCCAGAATTGATTTTGTATTTGATATAATCAGAGATAATTATCAGCTGTATAGTAAAGCCATGGCTAGAATCTTTGTAACCATTTCCAAGGCATAATAGAAAAAAAAATTCCCTTGTGAGATAGATACATATATTCTTCAATTGCAAAAGCACTTGGTAAATACATGTTTTAATAAAGAATCTGATATGGAATCTATACCTATAAGCTTATAAGATCGTATCATGTATCATGGGATTGTAACAAGATGAAAGTTTCCCTGTTTTAATAAAAGCTGGAACTTCACTTTAGTAACTTGTAAAGCCTTTCCAGGAATAGATGTATTTATTTATTTCATACTTTTCTACAGCAAACTAGAAAATGATCCTTTGTACACTGCATATTCAGCAATGATGGCAAAGGTGAGTAATTTAAATATCCACCTAAAAACAATTTATATTTAGAATGCCATCTCTGTTTTTTTCAGGTACATCTGAAATCTTAAAATAATATTTAGCATTTTCTATTTGTGACTGCCATTTTACTGTTAACAATAGATTCTATTACTAATAAGCATAGCCTAGCATAGCCCCCCGTTTCTGACTTTTATCTATAAATTTTAATCTTTAGGTTTTAAAATGGTTTTTTTAGCACGGGATTTAATTTAATATGCTTTTAATAATGTATATTGTTTTTTGTATGATTTTAATAATGCCTGTGCGCCGCCCTGGGTCCTAACAATGGAGAAGGGCGGGGTATAAATTCAAAAAATAAAAATAAATAAAATAAATAAAATAATGATGTTACTAATCCATCTTTTTAAATGACTGTATCAGCAAACCACCAAACATAAAAAGCCACAGAAAAAAAACAAGGTTAAAAAAGGGATAAAAAAATCCAACAGCAAGTTTTGGAGGAAAAAGAAGTATTCCTAGTAATAAAAGATAAAATTATCTTTGCGTTGAACTGGATTTCATAGTGTTTTCATGGAAATATCTGTAGTTTTCATCGCAGTAATATAGAAATTGTCACTGCCTTGTTAAGGGACATCTTTTATTTTCCAGTCTAATCTCCAACTCAAGATCTTCTGTTTATCTTCTATCCAACTACTAATGAATCTAAATAGTATTTATTTTTTTCAAGATCAACCAATATTATACCTTACAATTACCTTACAATATAAGTTAAATTCTGTCACCAAAGACATTTATCTAATTGGATGTAAATCCATTAGTATTCAGTGCTGAAAAATAAAGACCAAACAAAAATTAGATAAAATCATTTCTTCATTAAAGAATTCTTCAACAATTGCCCTCATCTTGATGAATCTGGCTCTTGAACTTGCTATTTTAGATCAAAGTCTCCCCTAAATGTAGAGATTTAGAATATTATAGAATCTTAATTTTCCTTCACTTTGGCACGCATAGATATTCCTACCCAACTCTTTCTTCTTTGTTTATTAAAAAAACCCACTCAACTCTGGGCAACATTATGGCCAGATGTAAACATGTGAAAACATATGAAAGAAAAGATGATGTGGAAGAAATTTATAAAAACAATTCATACATGAATGAAATATAATATATACATTATAAGAAAAAACTTACTATAGGCCAGTTTTCTGCAGGAATTTTCATATTGTAATCGTATTCTTCATTTCCCTCTATTTAGTAAACATTCCACTATACTGTGTACATTTATTTTCTTGCTCTATTTTTTTGCATTTGTTTCTTTTTGAAACACAACTACCTTGATCTTTGAGACATTAATTTGCAAATCTATCCATGAAACAATCAATCCTGCACTTATGAACTGTGGTTTTAAAATGTCTTTGACTTGTTTCTGATTATTCATTATCTGAGTCTGTATTTTTTTTTCTAATGAGAAAAGAGCTGTCAGAGTGAGCAAGATGGTAATGAGGAGGAAGAGGAAGAAGAAAAGGAGAAGACATTTGAAGTTAGTTGTTTTCTTTAAAATCAGATCTTTTGTAATTTATATAGCTATTAGAAATTGTGCAGTCACTTGAGATAGGGCGCCCATTTTATACAAACTTCATAAATTAACATAATGTTATACTTTTTTCTTTCTTTTTTTCACCTTAATTTCTATCTGTCTTTTGTTCCATATTAAAAAAAACAAATGTTGCTTACTGTTCTTTTAAAATTTAAACTTTTCCTTTTGCAGCATTTATCCCATGCCTATTACTGTATCAATTGTGGGTAAAACTTTTTATAAAAATCTGTTAGAGAAATTATTTTAAAAATAAGCCCTTAACAAACGTTGCTGCATTAGGGTGATTATCATGGCTAATTTATTCTTTTAATATGTGTTTTAATAGGTTTGTGAAAGATTCTTATATTTTAAAAAAAGTTTATTGTTTTCAAAGTCTTACAGTTTTTGGTACTGATGACAGATACCATAATATGTTAACATGTATCTGCATTCTGACATTTAGGAAAAAGAAATGGAAAAGCAGAAAACCCTCTATCAGCAATCCCGACTCCATGAACGTGGAGCTGCTGAAATGGTATTGCAGATGATCAGTGCCAGCAAAGGTAATACAGTAAAAATGGAAAGGTTATTTGATATTTAGTTATGCTTTTCTTTGCATGTATATATTCCATTCTGTCTTGAAAAGTAAGTCAGTCAGTCATTAAACAGGCTATAATAAATTCCCTTCTCACCTCTATGGGTGATATGTGCCTTCCTCAATTTCAGGTCCTCTCTAGAGGCCTGAGAATTTGAGTTTTGCATATTATCTTAGCTATTCCTACACTGCACTCTTCTGGTCAGAGAGCTTTCAATTTGATCTGTGGAGGATTCCAGGATCCTCTCCCAATTTGGCGTCACAGCCTGAGTGTTCTTGCCACCACTAGACCCATTTTGACCTTTATTTTCCACATCCACTCTAATTCCTCCTTCAGGCCCTGGCACTTCTCCAGCTTCTATACTCCTTCCTGATGTTGCAATCACTTGGCAACAATTGGCTATTACCTGCTTATCCATCTGATTTTAAACTTGTTTTTAAGTTTAGAACCTTTTAAAACAGAGGTTCCCAAACTTGGCAACTTTAAGACTTATGGACTTCAACTGCCAGAATTCTCCAGCCAGCTCTGGAGTCCACAAGTCTTAAAGTCTTAAAGTTGCCAAGTTTGGGAACCTCTGTTTTAAAACGATCATTTTGTGACCACAATGTAAGCACTGTATTCTTGATTGACAGGTGAAATGGGACCCATGGTAGTTGAAACCCTGAAGCTTGGTATTGCTGTTCTAAATGGAGGTAACTCCGTTGTTCAACAGGTAACCACATTCATAGTTATGCAATTGTCTCTGTGGGTGCATATGCTTTTAAGAATTTTAAAGGCACAATACCAGTTTGTAGGCAACTTTACATAAGTTTACTTTTATTTATTTGTTTGTATTTGCACATATTTTTAGATTCAAAATTTCTGAATAAATGATGGCCAAATCAAATTATTATTGCTCTCCTAAACCCACTGAGTAATGTCCTTCACTTTCAGATAAAATTGCAACTACCCCAAGATAAACCCCAGGATTAGGGTTAGGGTTAGGGTCTGAGCTATACAAGCCAAGTTGGTAGACTTCTGCATGATCAAATCATGCATCAAGGACCAGATCACTTGTCCCACAACAATTTTTATTAAAGACTAGAAACCTATTATGTATTTCTTTTTGCAGAAAATTGGGGGAAAAACTGGTAGTTTATGAATTTGCTAATTAAAAATAGTTTAATATGAGCAGAAGAGAATTAGGATGTAATTTTCATGAAGAAGGAGAGAAAATAAATTTTGTAACGGGTGTAAAGAAAATTGGAAGTCATTTCTTTAGATATCTTTTGTTCTTTTTTCCATTTGAATTTATTTTCACTTTTTTCTTACCTTTATTTTTCAAATCTCACTCTATATTATTGAATTTTTATCCACTATTTCTGGGAAAATCCTTAGCAAAAATTATATATATATATCGAAAAATAAAAGATATCCAGTCACCTATCCTCAAGGATGAATATTGAGGGTTGGTGGGTGGGAATTGTCATATTTATCCAAGAAATCAGTCTGTGAGTTGTTTCTTTCCGATTTCTGTGATACCCCCTGTGCCTGTCAATAGTGATGTCCCTTACCTCATTCTGTCTCAGCCATCCCTTTCCTCCCCCCTTATTCCAGGTTTTACTCTAGAACCCACCACCTCCAATTCCTTGCCCACTCTTAGCACTCAGGAGCAAGGGGTCCAGCCAAGACAGCCTTTAAACATACCATATATAAGCTTACATTATCCAAGTACCCAAGCCAAGACCAAAGGTGCCAATAATATGTTAAGATTGTAACTTATTCTTGTCCTAGCAAAAATATATTCTTGTCATTAAACAAACTCAGGCTGTTTTTAATATATATATTTTTTCAATCTCTGATTCAGAAAATGTTGGATTATTTGAAAGAGAAAAAGGATGCTGGGTTTTTTCAATCTATCTCTGGCTTAATGCAATCTTGCAGGTAAACACTTTCTGTGCTCAGCTGAATGTATGAATGGAATTTTGACTGATCATGTGCTATCAAGTTGTTGTCAATGACTGTATAGATAGATTTTCTCTATGAAGATCTGTCCCTAATCTGATCTTTCACATCTTCAGTGGGAATATACTTTTCCAAATTCATGTTTTTTTGAAAACTCTGGGGAAATGTGATAATGTGAACTGAGATGAAATCGATAGATTTTGTTCTGGGGCGTGCATTATTTTGCCCTTTAAGAATCTTTACAATATTTTAATGCCAGCATTCTTAACTTGTTTTTATTGTTAATAATAACACTTTAAAAATAAATCTGTTTATCCAGGAATCCCAGATTGTTACTGCCCTTACCATTGATGAAAAAAAGGAGAAAGCATTTAGTAGATTAGGCTAATTTTTGTCTCAGTTGATATATTGAAGTGATATCAACAGAAGGAATATTGAAAAGCTGGTTTTTGGTTTAGGATGTAATATTGATAGAGAAGCATTTAATACTGATTTCAGTGAAACTTTATCTTTCAAATGTATCATTTTTGAACCTTTATAATTCATTTTTTATTGTTTGAATGATTTGTTAAATTATTATTCAGTCTTATCATTTGATTCAGCAATCTTTTGTCTTTTTTTTTTAAAATAAGTGTTCTTGATTTGAATGCCTTCGAGAGACAAAATAAAGCAGAAGGCCTTGGAATGGTTACTGAAGAAGGAACACGTATGTACAATGAATGAATTCAGATAGATTTACATTTAATTTTTTTCTTTTTCAGCCCAATTGTTCAGTACACTTAAGGTCTCTTTATTTAACCTCCATAAAATGATGTGCGATTAAACTGTGCTGTTTCATTTAGTTTCCAAGAAAACATTTAATAAAATATCTAATGTAATTATAACTTGCTTATTTTGTATTCTTATTATTTTTCTTTGATCCACAGTCATCATACGTGAGCGTGGTATGTTTGGGTTTACAGCTTTTGATGCTATTGTGTGTGGCAAATACAGAAAGAAATCTTCTTTAATTGCATCTTTATAGATATCTTTTAGGTTAACTTTCATGGTCTGCAGATGATTGTGTATGGGGCTTGAAGAAACAATTTGATGCTTAATTAAAGAAGCGTCTTTCATACCTAAGGCATGGTTTGATAATGACTAACCATTTCCTATTAGATTTTTAGTCCTGTAGTTTGATCATGAATGCTTTGGAGTGCTAAATATTTTAGCTTTGCTTTTTCTGTTTTATAGTTTGCTTTTATCATTTCCCCAAAGTATTTCTTTTTTTAAAGAACGAACTACTGTAAATTAGCTTACAGTATTTGCTTTTTATTACGATCACTTAGTTTGAAGGATGCTGTTGAAAGACTATTTGTTCTGCATGTTTAGAAGCAATTGATTATCACGTAATTCATTGTACTGTATATTTTCAAGGTGAGAAAGTACTACAGAATGATGAGTTTACTAAAGATCTATTTAGATTTTTACAACTGCTGTGTGAAGGTCATAACAATGGTAAGTGATGTGCAATATATTTTCACCAATTTACTATTTGATTTAAATCTTTGGGGAGATAAGTTATTCCAATATCTTTCATACTTAAATTGATTTTCAATTCTTCAACAGTTAATCAGTTTCTCAGATGAGGTGGAGTCAGAAATATTTTTTCACATGTATAAATTCTTTCAAGATACAAATCAAATTGCTATTTTATTAAATTCAAATCTAGTAAGTGCAAGTTTTGCTATGTTATGTTATGCAATTACTATTTCATATAACTTTTTAAAAAAAGATTGCACTTCTTTCATATTATTAGACACAATTACTGTGGTATCCATCAGGGTGGTTATGAATGCAATTTCCTTTCAAAACAATACATAATTTTTCATTTTCTAAATGAACAGAAAAAGTGAAAATAAGTAAGACTATATTGAATCTTTAATTTATATAGCACACATTATTTTACCTCTCAGATTTTCAGAATTACCTGCGCACGCAAATGGGCAATACTACTACAGTGAATATTATCATTAGCACAGTTGATTATCTTTTGCGGCTTCAGGTAAACAGAGAAAATATTCTATATTATATCACTCTGTTATGAAAATCCTTTGTCTTTACAGGTTTTTGTCTTTCATTACACTTGGTGTTTGTTCTTTTTTCTTCTTACAGTCCCATAATACAGTAATTGTGTCCTCTTTTTCAATTATATTGTATTAATTGAAAGAGAAGCAGCATGGCAACCAATTTGAATAGAAACTGTAAAATCTTAGCTTAGAAAAAAAACTAGAAGTATATTGATAACTTTTCCTAACTTTAATTTGAGACAAAACATGTTGAGATTTAAATGTTTGATTTGAATCACACTCAGGTTTTCTTTTCCTACATACCGTATTTTTCGGAGTATAAGACGCACCTTTTTTCCTCTAAAAAGAGGCTGAAAATCTGGGTGCGTCTTATACATTGAATACAGCATTTTTTGCCTCCTGAAATCCTGCCCCTTCACCAAAATGTCTGCATGCCTACCCTTATGGAGGCTTCCAGAGAGCTCCTGGGGGCTGGGGAGGGCAGAAATGAGCAAAAAACAGGGTGTTTTTGCTCCCCCAGCCCCCAGCAGCACTCTATAAGCCGAAAACTCCACATTTTTGCGATAAATGTGCATTTTTTTGCTCATTTTGACCCCCCCCCCCAGAGCACTTTGCAAGCCCCCCAAGGCTCTTCATGCCTTTTATTTGAAGAAAACGGGCCCATTTTCGCAAAAAAAGGGCCGTTTGGGGGAGGTTTGCAAAGTGCAAAAAGGGTTTTTTTCCCCACTTTTGGAAAGCTGTTTAGTTAGAGTGATTGATGAGAATTACATTGGTCAAGTACTGTGCCTGCAGAAACAAAGATTTGTTCCAAAGGTGGCCAGTGAGTTCCTTCTCCAGCACATGGGTAAATACACCTGGAGACATCCCTCCCTCCCTCTACCTATCTACACTCTCTCTTCCTACCTATCTACTGTATTTCTCTCCCTCCTCTATATACCTACTTACCTACTCTCTCTCTCCCTATCTATCTACTGTATTTCTCTCTCTCTCTATTTCTCTCTATCCCTCTACCTACCTACCTATCTACACACTCTCTCTCCCTACCTACCTATATCTCTCTTTCTCTCCCTCTCTATCCCTTTATCTACCTGCCTACTTTAAAAAAAAAAAAAGCCTCTTCAAAACCTGGGTGCGACTTATACTCCAGTGCATCTTATACTCCAAAAAATACGGTATACTTGATGTAGTTGATCTCTGAGGAAAAATTGATTTTAAAAATATTGCTTTGCTTTATGTTTGGAGACACTGTGGGGGAATTAAAAATGAATGCTGTTTTCCTGAGATTTGATTTTCAAACCTCCCCTGGTTTATATACAGCAGTAAAGACACTGATGCTTAGGGATTTTTAGGCTAACCTCATTGAGGCACTTAAAGATCAGTCCAAAGAGGCTTGCAAAACTAAAAAGAAGAGATTTGTTTGGACAGGTTGATTTGGAATTTGTCAGCTGATTCTATCCAATTCCCAGGAATGTGAAACCCGGGCTCCAAGAATATCAGCATCCAGATCCTGACTCAAGAGGCAGGATATTTAAGTAAAGCAGCCTTTTCTAATCTAGCTACAAAAAACTTGAATTTCCATAATTACTCAGACAGCTTTGTCATGGCTACGAATTATGGGAATTTTATTTACTGCAAGTTTATTTACTGCACCCAGAAAGGCTGAAGCACGCATTTAAGTGGGTGCAGCATGCAGTCATGCATTAACTGTTTTTTAAATTATTTTTTAATCTACATTTTAAAAGTTAGTTTGTGAGTTAGTAATTGTTCTAATCAGATTATCAGAAGTTAAACCCTATTTAGGTTGGAATCCTGGTTTTGGAGCACATTTCCAGCTGGTTTTACTTGATCCTGACCTCAGTATCTCTTCAGGGCCAGAAGAAAATTGTTCTTTTCTACAAGACCATTTAATAAGCAGCATAAATCTGCTCATTATGGTTTACATAATACTTGTATGGGGGGTATATTTGGGGTTAAGAGTGTTTTGTTTCAAAGTGTTTTAAATGCATATTGTGATGTAAAACAATTTGTTACATTGTTTAACATTGAAAACTAAACTTAATAGAAAGGCAGCATAGAAAGTGTTTTAAAGTAGTGTATAGTGACTGAAATAATAAAATATGCTCTTTTGGACTTTTTTTTAAAGTGAGTAGTTTTCTATTTGCTATTGTTTGCATTCAGAATTCATTGCAGTAGATACAGATTTTATCATAATTAGACAAAATGATACATATAAAAATGATACATATATACTACAATTTACTTTTGGAATACTGTTTGATTATTACTTCATTAATATATAAGAAAAAACTACATATTTTTTCCTTAGGAATCAATTAGTGATTTTTATTGGTACTACTCTGGCAAAGATATAATTGATGAATCTGGACAACATAACTTCTCTAAGGCTTTGGCTGTAACCAAACAGATTTTTAATTCACTAACTGAATATATACAAGTAGGTAAAATCTTTCTCTTTGTTATATAATTTGCTGATATGGATGGATGGATGGATGGATGGATGGATGGATGGATGACATGAATGAATGCTAAAGGTTTACTTTACTGGAATTAGTGGAATTTCATGATTACTACCATTTGCAAAATATAAGAAAGAAAGAAAGAAAGAAAGAAAGAAAGAAAGAAAGAAAGAAAGAAAGAAAGAAAGAAAGAAAGAAAGAAAGAAGATAATATCTACAGGCTGTTTATGGAGATTCTGAGTTATCCAGGTCATGGTTGTCCCAAAGGTGTTTTTTTCAACTGGACTTTTTAACAAACTTCATCACTGTTTGGTTTGGTGGCAACAGTGCCTCAGATAGAAGAGGCATACAGAGAGTGGTGAGAACAGCTGAGAAGATTCTAGGAAGTTCACTTCCTGTTATTTAGGATGCTGCTTATAAGCATGATTTGTTTAGAGCACTTTATGGTCTGTTTCTATTGCTCTGGGAGGAGGTTTTGAAGTATTTCTAGCAGGACCATCAGAGTCTGTAACAGCTTTGTTCCCTATGCCAGGGGTCCCCAACCTCTGCAACTTTAAGTCTGAAGGACTTCAGCTCCCAGCTGAAGTCCTTCAGACTTAAAGTTGCAAAGGTTGGGGACCCCTGCCCTATGCCATCCATCTGGTAAACTCGCAAGATTTGTTCTTCTCACCATGTCCATGTATACATCTGAACTCGACTGTGTTGTTTCTCTGTGTCATATAATATATGTGGGTATACTGTGTGCATACTTATTTATTTATTTATTTATTTATTTAGTCATGTTTATGTAGTGTATATTGGAGATGGTGACATTTGAGAGCTGATTAGTGTAAAATTTGATTTTAATATATGCTGATTAGTGTAGATTTAAAGTGACAATAAAGTTATAAAGTCTAAGACGAAGACTTTCTGGTTTTTCTTTGAAGACTTTTCGCTTCTCATCCATGAAGTTTCTTCAGCTCTGCTTGAATGAGAAGCGAAATGTCTTCAAAGAAACACCAAAAGGTTCAGTTGACTCTTGAAAAAACACCTTTGGGGCTACAAGTGTGTTATCCTCCCAGATCTTTTTATATATGGTAGTTGGGGGAAGGCGGAGAAAACTGAAATTTTACATCTAACCGTCTAACAAGGCCACACTTGGAATACTGCATACAGTTTTGGTCGCCAAGATGTAGAAAAGATGTGGAGACTCTAGAAAGAGTGCAGAGAAGAGCAACAAAGATGATTAGGGGACTGGAGACTAAAACATATGAAGAACGGTTGCAGGAACTGGGCATATCTAGTTTAATGAAAAGAAGGACTAGGGGAGAAATGATAGCAATGTTTCAGTATCTCAGGGGTTGCCACAAAGAAGAGGGAGTCTAGGCACCTGAGGGTAGAACAAGAAGCAATGGATGGAAACTAATCAAGGAGAGAAGCAGCTTAGAATTGAGGAGAAATTTCCTGACAGTTAGAACAATTAGTCAGTGGAACAGCTTGCCTCCAGAAGTTGTAAATGCTCCAACACTGGAAGTCTTTAAGAGAAGGTTGGATAGCCATTTGTCTGAAACGGTATAGGGCTTCCTGCCTAGGCAGGAATGGGGCTAGAAGACCTCCAAGGTCCTTTCCAACTCTGCTATTGTATTGTATTGTATCTCTTAAAATATATATATTTCCTTCCAAGCTAAAGAATTGGACAGGGATATAAAGAGAATTAATTCTTAGACAGGGTTTTAATGAAAATTTCAGTTCAAGCAAATCCTCATTCATAGTATTTCACCTGCAGAAAGTTTTCTCAAAATTCCTCCTCACCTTCTAATAGTTGCATCCAATTTCATTTTGTTTCATGTTCTGTTTTTACATTTACCTTTGCTCATTGCATTCCCTCGTTTGTGTCTTTTCTGCTATGATCTAGTTTTATGGAACTGCATCTCTTAGAAGCTGTTATGTTTGATCTGTCAATAACAGATTTCTAGAAGTTCTTACAGAGTAGATTTGATTATTTTAATAAATACATATCAAATTATTTTTTGATTTTGTTACAGTTCTTATTCAATGTTACTATATCTCATGCTTTAGAGTAGTGATGGTGAACCTTTTTGGCACAGAATGCTCAAACTGTAACGAACATGCCAGCCCCCCGGTCTTCTGGTTTCCAGCTTGTCAGCTGGTCTTCGCACATGCCGGAGTGCCAGAAACCCAAAGACCATCTCGTCTTCGGGTTTCTGGGGCTCCGGCATGTGTAAAGATCAGCTGGTGTGCCGGAAACCAGAAGAGCTGCTGGCGATGGCATGGGTCCCCATAGAGAGGGCGATGCATGCCACCCCTGGCACACATGCCATAGGTTCGCCATCACGGCTTAAGAGTATATTGCCATGATGGCGAACCTATGGCATGCGTGCCACAGGTGTCACATGGAGCCATTTCTGAGGGCACACAAGGCTTGCCCTGTCAGCTCTAGTGCACATGCGTGCGCTGGCCAGCTGATTTTCAGTGGTTTTTCGTTCTCCGGAGGATTCCCTGAAGCCTCCAAAGGACGAAAAACAGCTCAATGCAAACAGAAATGAGGAAAGCGCTTCCTGCACAGGCAAAAAACAAGCAGCAAAGACACAAGTAAAGAGGTTTCTTTCACTCATGCTGGCTGCTGTTTCCCCCCTCCCCCATGCTATTAAAGGGGATCCTGTCTGATTGCTGGAATGCAATTCTTTCCTTGCTGTTTGTCTCCCCCCTCCTCCCCTGTGCAGGCAGCTGTCTCCTCATTTCCCTTTGGATTTCAGAGATCAGGCAGGATCCCCTTTAATAGCATGGGAGAGGGGGGAAACCAGAGCAGCCAGCACGAGTGAAATAAACCTCTTTACTTTGCCGCTTGTCTTTCGCCCGTGCAGACAGCTTCCTTCCTCATTTATCTATTGACTAGTGCCCAGGATCCTCTTTGATTGGGGGGGTGGTAGTAACCGGACTCACACCTGCTGGAGTAAAAAGGTTTTTTGAGGCAGGAGCACACTTGAGCATCCCCAACCTCCACCCTGGTCTCTGCCCACTTTTGGCAGAGCAACTTCTCCCCTCTCTGGGGTTAGCCAAGGAGAAGCAGCCAGAACAGAGAGTGGCAGGGAAGCCTTGCACAAAAATGCACGGTCCACAGTGGTGAAGGGGGACAATAAGTTATGTGGCTGGGCACTCGAGTGTGTGTGATAGCGCGCGAACACATGTTTTTAGCACCCAAGGCGAAAAGGGTTCGCCATCACTGGTATATTGTATCATCACTGTTTTAAGCTTTATGTTTGTTCATTGTTGCTAAATTGTCGGTTCTTTGTAGATTTAGAGCATGTTATCCATAATTAAATAACAATACTTATTGGCATAGATGCTTAAAAAGAAAACTTAAAACATCGTTCTTTAATTGTAGGGGCCTTGCATTGGAAATCAGCAGAGTTTGGCTCACAGTAGACTATGGGATGCAGTTGTTGGCTTTCTCCATGTTTTTGCTAACATGCAAATGAAGCTTTCACAGGTAAATTTTATTCATCATCTTTGCTGAAAATGTAAATGAATTGATAGAGTGCATACATTTTATTTCATATTTCATAAAGTAAGGTTTGTGGAGATAGAAATAAGCATCACAGCCGTATGCCTGCTTATTTGTCCTACTAGTCTCCCACCACACACACACACATTCTGTATTAATTAAACCAGAGATGCTGGTTCCCTACCTGAAATGGGGAAGCTCAGGTTTGATCTATTAGAGCAGGGGTCTCCAACCTTTGCAACTTTAAGTCTGAAGGACTTCAGCTCCCAGAATTCTCCAGCCAGCAAATCTCCAGTTGCAAAGATTGGAGACCCCTGTATTAGAGAGTCAGGATTTCTGATTTAAGTGAACACGGGATTGAAGCACAACAAAAATCACATTAGTACTTAAGAACATAAGATTTTGATAGTGGTTTGCTCTCAGGGCTTGTCATTTAATTCCTGAATGTTTCCTTACCAGGCACACTTACATCATCAGTGTGAGTCTTGTCCTATTCTTCTTTAGCATGTATATGTCTTGTGTGCCAATATGGTCAGTTGGCCATTTGTTTGGTGCTATATTTAAATTCAGAGATGCTGATTGGTTCCTTATTGATTGGTCGTTCAAATGGTCTGGTTTCTTCTGTGTTCATATGCTGGATCTAAATGAATATTCAATTCAATTTTCAATTTTAATACTTATAAACCGCACCCTCTCCCCACAGGGACTCGGGGCGGTGCACAGGGAGAATAAAAACAATAACTATATACAACATTTCATATTAAAAATAAATTAAACAATACCTGTGCTAAAATACCCATTAAAACTAACTAAACTAAAAATCCCCAATAAACCCAAAACAGAGGAGTAACTATCCCAGGCCGGCAAGGCAGAAGAAGTGTGTTTTTAGTTTAAGACGGAAGGAGCGGAGGTCCGTGGTGGTCCTAATGTCGGGGGGGGAGGTCGTTCCAGAGGGCTGGGCCCGCCACAGAGAGAGCCCTTCCCCTGGGTGTCGCCCGCTGACAGAGTCTAGTGGACGGCACCCGGAGAAGTCCCTCTCTGTGGGAGCGAATCGGCCGTGAGGATGTGTGAGGCAGGATCCGATCCCGCAGATAGCTAGGTCCCGAGCCATGGAGCTTGTTAATTATCCCTTTGTAGAGTTCCAGGCTTCAATAAATTCACGTGTTGGCCTGGCCAATGACTTTTGGTCCCTCCCGATAAAACTGGTGGTGTTCATTGTCAATGTTGGCTTGAGATCAGGGATTTTTGGTCGTGCTGTTTAACTGCTAGCTGATGTTCATGAATTCTTGTTTTCAATTGTCTTCCTGTTTTTCTGACATATAATTGTTTATAATTATTGCAATTTTTAATGCTGTATAATGATTACAGTATATGCTGTATATTATGTTGCTGTTTATATAAGCTAAAGAGGAATAGGACAAAACATTTCTACAAAACTCCCACTGGTGATGTTATCTAGCCTGGTAATGAAACATTCAGGAATTAAATGACAAGCTTGGATAGCAAACCGCTACCAAAATCTAAAACCCGAGCAACAAGTATTTTCTATTATTTCAATGTAAAACTTGGTCAGAAAGTTAAACAAAGGCTGTTGTGATCTAGTATTATAAATCACAAGTTGGACAGCTAAATGCACCAAGAAAGCCCAAAACTCTGTATAGAAGACAAATCACTCTCTACTACAGTTACTCCCTAACAATTGGTATTTAAGGTAGGCTGCTTCCGATTCAAAAGATGGTAGATAGTTAATAATAATAATAATAATAATAATAATAATAATAATAATAATAATAATAATAATAATAATAATAATAAAAAATTTAATTTATAGACTGCTCCCTCTCCCCAAAGGGACTCGGGGCGGTGCACAGGGGAATTAAAAAACATACAACCATAAATACATCATAAATATATAAAAATCAAATTAAACAAGTTATCCCTGCGCTAAAACCCCCAAATGCTAAAAAGTAACCCCTTAAAAACCAATTAAAACAATAACAGATGACTAACCTAGGCCGGCCAAGCGGAAAAAGTGCGTTTTTAATTTTTGACGGAAGGAGCAGAGGTCCGTAGTTGTTCTAATTCCCGGGGGGAAGGTCGTTCCAGAGGGTCGGGCCACAGAGAAGGCCCTTCCCCTGGGCGCCGCCCGCTGGCACAGCCTAGTGGACGGCACCCGGAGAAGTCCCTCTCTGTGGGAGCGAATCGGCCGCAGGGATGTATGGGGCAGGATGCGATCCCGCAAATAGCTAGGTCCCGTGCCATGGAGCGCTTTAAAGATGATGACCAACACCTTGAAACGCACCCGAAAGACGACAGGCAGCCAATGCAGCTCACGCAGGAGCGGTGTTACATGGGAAAACCTAGAGGTTCCCATAACTGCCCGCGCGGCTGCATTCTGGACAAGCTGAAGTCTTCGGGTGCACCTCAAGGGGAGCCCCATGTAGAGAGCATTACAGTAGTCCAGTCGGGATGTCACGAGGGCATGAGTGACTGTGCAGAGGGCATCCCGATCCAATAGGGGACGCAACTGGCGTACCAGGCGAACCTGGTAAAACGCCCTCCTGGCCACGGCTGTCACTTGATCTTCCATGGACAGCCGTGCATCAAGGTGGACGCCCAAGTTGCATGCCCCATCCACAGGGGTTAGATGTTCACCCCCTATGGCCAGTGATGGAGTCAACTGGTTGTACCGGGATGCCGGAAACCACAGCCACTCGGTCTTTTAATAAGATTAATCTGAGTTAATAAATTAATAAGATTAGCAGCAATTGATAATCCTATTCTTCACCTATATTCTTTCTTTCAATACACTGGTGCTAGTTAATCTCATAGTTTAATGTACTTTGTGTAAAAAAAAGCTAAAATAAAATGTCTAGCACAAGATAGTTCTTTTCAAAATGTGTAATTTATCTGTCAATGTCCATCACACTATCCTATCTATTTATTCCAACATCAAGAGTACTCCCTATGTGTCTTAGGAAATGTCCCTTTGATGTTTCTTGAGAAGGCATACATTTTAAAAAATGGCATGGATCCATTTCCTTCCAGAGATTCACAGAATAATTTCCTGTCACTAAAAGGCAGTTTTTGCTATTCCTATTTCTTTTTCCACCCTTCTTAATATGTCTTATACTGTTCTGGATAATTGTCTAATCCTCTGGGGCAGATTTCACAGACATACAGACATTACGGGAAAGAAGAAACTGTATAATGAGATAATGCCTTGATCTTGAAAGTGGTATCTTATTCATGGGGCATCTTAATATAACCCAGGCACTGAAATCTTTTAGTGTAATTGTGTAGTGTTATTCCAGATATCCTTTTACCTGGCATAGTAGTTCAGTGATCAGCTGCATTTATTTATAAAATTTCTGCCATCTTCTTTGGTTCCAAAGTGCCTTCCTTGCAGTTGATCTCAGATTCGGTCCCTAAGGTCTTTAGTTAAAAGGAAACAGCTGCTATGGAAGATTGCTGCTTGACACTCTGGAGTTGGTAGATTGCCATGTATCCTCAATGGAATAGATAAGGTAGCTTTCGTTGTTCTATGCCTTACCTTGGATAGCATTTTCTGCACTTAAGCATTCTGCCAGACACACATAGCTCATTGGTTCCAATCATGTAAAACATAACCATGGTAAATTGAGATGTTGTTTAGATCATTTTAAAAGTAAATGCTAACTTTATTTGTATCTTAGGATTCCAGCCAAATTGAATTGCTGAAGGAATTACTGGATCTTCTGAAGGATATGGTGGTGATGCTGTTGTCACTGCTTGAAGGTGGAATCTTTTTTAAAGTGTTATTCCTTCCATTCCTACAAGTCACAATAAAATTAATTTGAAAACATTTTTCTCAATTTAAGCTATTGTATCTACCACAGTAATTCTGCCTTGTAACTTGAAAAAGAAATTGCAATAGACTTAAACATATACTTGAACAGTGGTTGCAAAGCTCATTTAAAGCAACATTATAAAACTGGAAATAGTTATAATGATTTCTAAAGGTGATTATAGATTAAACATTATATATGCATTTCAACTAAATAATGTTTGCATTTGTGATTTAGGTAACATTGTAAATGGCACAATTGGCAAACAGATGGTAGATACACTGGTCGAGTCATCTAGCAATGTAGAAATGATTTTGAAGTTCTTTGACATGTTTCTCAAGCTGAAAGATTTAACAAGCTCAGAAGCCTTCAAAGAGTATGATTCGGAAGGAAAAGGACTAATCTCAAAGAAGGAGTTTCAAAAAGCCATGGAAGGTCAGAAGCAGTATATGCAATCAGAAATTGACTTTCTACTGTCCTGTGCAGAAACTGATGAAAATGATATGTTTAACTATGTGGATTTTGTTGAAAGATTTCACAAGCCAGCCAAAGATATTGGGTTTAATGTGGCAGTGCTCTTAACAAATCTCTCAGAACACATGCCAAATGATTCACGCCTTCAAACTCTATTGCATCCGGCAGAAAGTGTCCTAAATTATTTTGAACCTTATCTGGGACGCATTGAGATCATGGGTAGTGCCAAGAAGATAGAACGGGTTTATTTTGAGATTAGTGAATCCAGCAAGACACAGTGGGAAAAGCCCCAAGTGAAAGAATCAAAAAGGCAGTTCATTTTTGATGTTGTAAATGAAGGTGGTGAGCAGGAAAAAATGGAGCTGTTTGTCAATTTCTGCGAGGATACCATTTTTGAAATGCAGTTGGCATCTCAGATCTCTGAAACTGATACAATTGACAGAATTGAGGAGGAGGAAGAGAACAAAGCTTGCTATCTGAGGGAGGCTGGAGAAGACGAGAAAGAAGAGCAATCTTTTGAATCAGCTTCAGCATTTGCAATGGCATGTGATGCAGTAAAGAAATATGCTGTCACAATTCTCAAGATCATTCGACTGAAAAATCTAAGGAAACAGTACAGAAAAGTGAAAAAAATGACCTTTAAAGAACTGATGAAAGTATCTTTTTCTTCTCTTTGGATGCTATTTATAGGATTCTTCCAAATGTTTCTTACTATAATATGGAGCATTTTTCAGATTCTTTGGAGTATGGTGTTTGGTGATGGCCTAGTTGAAGGGGCCAAAAACATAAGAGTTACCAAAATTCTTGGAGACATGCCTGATCCAACACAGTTTGGAATTCATGACGATGTACTCGAAGCAGAAAAAGTGGACATTTTGGAGCATGGCATTGCGGCTGATATTGTGCAGTTTGTAAAAAAAGAAAAAGGAGAAAGTGACCTCTTATCAGATATTTTTGATATTTATACCAAAAAAGAAAGTGGATCAAAACATGGCCATGATATTGGCCTTGGGGACATTGCTGGTATTATCGGATCAGAAACACCCCCTTCTTTGGAAAGTGCAGTTCGTAAGAAGAAGAAAATTCAGGTAGGTACAACAATTCAGGTGTTATGTATGATAGATGGGTGGGTGGGTGGATGAGAGAGACAGGGAGAGAAAGAGAGAGATAAGATCGTTAAAATGGATTAGATATATTAGATAGATAGTTTTTAATCTAATGGATTAAAAATTAGAATTCTATAACTTCTAGTAAAATATTTGTAACAGTTTAATATGATGCAATAAAAGACCATAGAAGCTATGCTGAGATATACTTTAAAGGAAGGGTCTCCAACCTTTGCACCTTTAAGTCTGAAGGACTTAAGGAGCTGAAGTCCTTCAGACTTAAAGTTGCAAAGGTTGGAGACCCCTGCTTCAAAGGTCTTAAATCTTTTCAAGTTTTAAAAATTCATTCAGTAAAATCTATGTTTCCATATGATAGTACAGGGGTCTGCAAAGTCGGCTCTTTTAAGACTGGTGGACTTCAACCCCCAGAGTTCCCCAGCCAGCATAGCTGGCTGGGGAATTCTGGGAGTTGAAGTCCACCAGTCTTAAAAGGGCCGACTTTGCAGATCCCTGTGATAGTACAAATAATGGTGCTACCCCCCATAGCTTCTTGGTGTATTATTATCATGGGTGATTCTACTCAATTAGTCACTCTAAAATATCCAATCCGTTGTCTATGGTGTTGCCATTACTGCTGCTGCTATATTCCATTCCTCTGAAAAGAAAGGTTTATCTGATAATGTTGTAGTCATCTGATGGCTTCTATTTCTCTATACCTCTTGCATGCACAGCCCATGGCCTTAATGTAGCTGTGCAGCATCCCAGTATCATATCACTTAAATTTAGAAGCCAAACTCGCAACTGTTCAGCAGCGCAATATTTTTCTTAAGGGTAGGATGGAGAGCAGGATGCCATTAGTTCTCACGCTGATAAGAAGTCTAGGATGTAGTCATTTTCAAAACAATCTATAGGTACAGGCTGTCCTGCCTTCAAAAAGAGACATTGTACAACAGAAAAAGCACAAAAAAGAATCAGAATTTTACTGTTTAATTTAGATTGCTTTCTTGTCTGAGCGCACTAAAAATCTTATCTTAGAATTTTCAATGTATTTCTAATAAGGATTATTAATCAGAGTTTCAAGGCGCATATTCTTTAGAACAATGATTTCTGATTCTAGTTGCTACCAAAGAAGTCTAAGAAGGCACCAAATAGCTTCCATTTTAATACAGCAACCCCAATGTTTGACATTGTCATTTTTTGGACTCTAGTCATTGGGACAGGACATTTAGCAAGATCTACTGTCTGACTTAGGGTGGCACTGTACAACTAAAAATAATCAGTCTACAAATCATACTGCACCCCAAATTAACAGTGGGGTTCCAGGGGGTTCATGTAAATGTTAAAAAAAATATCAGAGAATAACAAAGCCTACTGCATTCCATGAGAGAATGTCTACCTGGCTGACCTTTCCACCCCACACCCAGTGCCTGAAACCATCCAATAAAGAAATCTGGGAGGTCACAGAATATTGTTAAAAAACAGGGATTAGAGCATGACAGTGATGACAAATATATACAATCAGAGAGAGGTAAATACACTGGGTAAGGCTTTAGAAAATGTTCTGAATTTAATTTCTATAGTCACCCATCTTTGCAAACAATTCCGGGCAGCTCACAATTCAAAAACATATATTACCTTAAAATCTTTTAAACATTTTAAAACGATAAAAACAGTAAAAACCGTTAAAACAATAAAAAAATAAGGCATCTAATTTGAAGACATACAAAGCAAGTCATCTGACCTGCAAACTATGTAGCCATGAGATGGGTCCCTTGGTACATGTAGCGTCCCAGGCTCAAGAGCATAGACAGGTTTTAAAATTTTATGGAAGGCTAACAGGGTTGGGGTCAGTGGTGGATTCCGGGTGGTATGGCCTGGTATGGCCATAGCGGTAGCAGCCAGGAGCAGTGACCACCGTACCAGTATGGTGGCTCGTTTAACCCACCCACCCGCCCACGTTCCATAGATGTTTATAAGGCAATCGGCCAATTGCGTATGCGCACACAGCATGCAGCACCTGCATGACTCTGCCAAGCAGCTTGGTGTCGCAGGGCGGTGGCATGAGTATGTGTACGCAGTGTGCGTGCCTGACTAGGATGCCCAGCCCCATGCGCAGCGTACCGGTTGAGATGGGGTCTGGAACCCACCACTGGTTGGGGTCATTCTAATCTTGGAAGGGAGGAGGTTCCATAGAGAAGGAGCTGCTACAGAAAAGGCTTGTCTTCTACTCCCTGTCAGCCAATGTTCTTTGCTGATGGGATCTGCAGCATGGTCACCCTGTTTGATCTAGCTGTACAGATAGAAACTCTGGAAAAAAGAGGCTCCCTCAGGTACCCTGGTCCCAAGCCATGTACAAATTTGTACACACAACATTTTGTGTGTAAACACAAACACACATTACACACAACATTTTCAGGCAAACTGTCGTTAACATGATTTTAATTAATTGAAACATTCATAATTAATTGGATAATGTTATCATAATATTAAACTTCTGAATATTTTACAAAAATTTCAGCTACCTGAAATTACAAGGGATGATGAATCAGAAACAAGAACAGAATCTGAGAAGGCTGAGTAAGCTATGTGTAGTTGAACACTGTTTGTGTGGTTTTTTTTTAATGTTAGAAAATGTGGTTGAAGAAATGTTATGAATATTTTGAATTTAACAATTTTACAATGAAACAGTCAACATTTTCCTCCATATTTTAACTCCAGTTAATTCTAATGGAACTGATGGACAGAAACTTTATTTTGGTCATTCATCAATAAAAAATACATTCTGGTGAATGCCTCCCTGATCTCATGAGCACAATTTTAGCAGACTATTTACACAAACCCAAGGAAGAGATCAGGGGGGACATTGACCTGGTTTATAGAATAAATTCAGCATATGCCAGGATAAATGAACTACCCAGAGAGATACATATTAAATTTGTTAGAAGGCCTACCAGGGAGGGAATATTGAGGGCGCAGAGAGAGGGTCCGTTAATGTACAAGCAAAAGGAAGTCGCCATCTTGAAGCAGATCCCGAAAAAGATTAGAGAGGTGAGGAGGAAGTATTCCTTCTTATCTAAAAAATTGTTTAACCAGGGGATTTGGTTCAAGTGGGTGATGCCAGAAGGGATGTTGGTGTTCTGGGAAGGAGGAAGAGTAAGGATTAAAACAGTTGCTGAGGCGGAAGCCTTTCTTAAAAAATATTCCTCTATCCTGGGGGATGAAACTGGAGGAGCGGAGGGGGCCACGGCCTCGCCCACTGGGGGTCAGGGAGGAGAACAAGAAGACACAATTGCCAAGAGACTTAGATCTAAAAAATGACTTTTTTTAATACAGTATAACTTTTGTTTGGATGTTTGTACACGATTGCTAGCATAGAATTTAGAATTTACAATGATGTATGCACTTCTCTTCATCTTGTAGTACTATTGAAATATGTATTATCTATGTTTTGTTAAGAAGCTCCGGAGGGGGCCAACGATCTCGACGTGAAAGTTCTCAAAATATTTTATTATCTCACCTTACCCTACCCTATTCAAAAAATTTGTAAAACTCAATAAAACTTTTTCAATAAAAAATAAATAAATAATACATTCGATAAAACAAACCAGACAAAGTTAGGTTCCTAACAACAATGACTAATGGCAATTGTTGTAATGGAAGCTTACCACAATATAGCTTTTAGAGAGAAAACCTTATTATGGTTTAGTAAATAGTACAAATAACAATTTTTGAAGTGTCCCCAAAAAATGGATAAAAAAGGGTAATCAGCTGATGTCTTGCAGAATTAGTAGTACAAAAAAACCTGGGTTTGGTTTCAATGACACCTTTGTCACAGTGTTGCTTTCTAACAAAATACTTGAAACCAAAGAAAATATGTTTGTTATTAATAGAAATAGTTTATAGAATTGCCTGAAAATTTAATCCAAGAGCAAAAAAACACAACATCTTAATTACAGACAGTCTTTGAGTTATAACCACGATCGGGATTGGAAAATACATTGTTAAGTAGTGTGATTGTTAAGTGAGGCATCGTGTGATTGTACCCAATTTTGCAACCTTTTTTGCTGAGGTCATTAAGTGAGACAGCACATGATTGCGATTTGAAGCTTTTGCTGCCCTTACTAACTTTCATGTCTGCGAAGGTCACAAATAGCAATCATGTAACCCCAGGATGCAGCAAACAAGAGCCCATTGCTAAGACCCTGGGCTACAGTCACATGACTGCAGAAATGCTACCATGGTTTTATATATGTGGTAAATCACATTTTTCAGAGCAATTGTAATTTCTAATGATTGCTAAACAAATGGTCCTAAGTCAGTGTTTCTCAACCTTGGCGACTTTAGGTCCTGTGGACTTCAACTCCCAGAATCCCCCAGTCAGCATAGCTGGCTGGGGGATTCTGGGAGTTGAAGTCCACAGGACCTAAAGTCGCCAAGGTTGAGAAACACTGTCCTAAGGCAATGACCACCTGTATGGTTTTGTTCACATTTGCACTCCTTTTTTAGTTATATCAACCCAATAATTTGTCTTTTTGAATTAAAAAAAATATCTATTTAAATTTTATATTTAAAATGACCTAACTCTCCTTACATTGTAAATGCATTTATACTTACTTTCAAACTATATAATATTTAAACTGTTATGCAACTTCTATTTCACCACCTATGTGTGTACACAATCTCCTTGAATGTCATTGGTAAGATTACTAGTATTAAGAGGCAAAATTTCAAAAGTCAAGGAAGTAATAAAATGTGATCTGTTTCCACTGTAGCTTGAAAACTGATTACACATTTGATCATTATTGTTGCATGTTTTCAATTGTTATCATCTATTAAGCTGTTGTTTATGGAGTATTAGCCCAGAGAAATTCTTATGCCGTCCAGGCGCTGCAACTTAGAATGTAAACCATGGGAATATATTAAAAGGCACCTTCATGCACAACAAACATCTGATTGGAAATTTTAATGGGATAAGTGTGCTAATACAGAGGAAATTGGCAATTAAAAGCTGATCCTGGCCAATCTTATCCTACTAATTTGTATTTTCCATGTAATATGCAATTAAAATGTTACTATTATGCAGTTTTTGTACTTCTCTAAATTTTGTTTGTCTTGCCAAATGAAAAGATTAAACAGGGGAAATTGCTAGAATGCATGCATTCATTAACATTTGTATATAAAATGCTTTTGGGGACATTACAAAAATTCATATATGTATATTGAAAAATGCATGTCTTTCTTCACATTCATCTGTCCTAAATGTTTACTTTTTAATTAACTTTGTACAACGTCTGACTTGCCGTGGCTTATATCTGGGCATTGTAAATATCTAATTCATAACATGTCATTTCCTATAGCATGGAGGATGGTGAAAAACACGATAAGATAAAGGATGATGTATACTCTGAATATGTGGAAGTTGAAGAACCTAAGAAAAGGAAACGACATGGACACAAGTTAGAGAAGCCAGAAGCAGTTATGGCTAATTTTTTTAAAGTACTGGAGATCTATCAGACAAAAGTTTTGGTATGTTGAATCTCTTTTAAATAATAGCATTTTAAACTTAAAAGGGATTGTGAGGGCTCAGCGATTAAAGACGCTGAGCTTGTCAACTGGAAAGCTGACAGGCTACGTTCAAGACAGGGTAGAGTTCCTGTTACTTAAGAACATAAGAACAGCCTTGCTGGAACAGGCCACAGCCCATCCAGTCCAGCATTCTGTCTCACACAGTGGCTCCCCATTTGCTTCGGGGTCTTCCCAAGCAGATGTCTTCACCTGCTTATGATTCCCTGCAAATGGCATTGAGAGATATCCTGCCTATCTCTCCATCCCGGAGGGTGTCCTTAGGCATCCATAATGATAGCCATTGATACCCATGAACTTGTCTAATCCTTTCTTAAAGGTGTCGAGGCTGACAACTGTCACCACTTCTTCTGGCAGGGAGTTCCATAGAGATCCTCTGGGTGAAAAAGTACTTCCTCTTATTTGTTTGAGGTCTAGCTTCCAAAGGTTTCATGGAGTGCCCCCTAGTTCTAGTGTTGTGCGATAGGGAAAACAGTTTTTCCTTTTCTACTTTGTCCACACTGTGCATGATTTTATAGACTTCAATCAGGTCACCTCTTAGGTGCCGTCGTTCAAGAGTGAAGAGGCCCAGCCGTTGCAGCCTCAGATGGTAAGGAAGGTGTTCCAGCCCCCTAATCATTCTGGTTGCCCTCCTCTGCACCTTTTCCATTTCCATAATATTCTTCTGTTCACCAGTTTCTGGCAACCCAGCAGATCAAAAACACGAATGCGAGTAGATAAATAGGTACCACTTTAGTGAGAAGGTAGTAGCATTACATGCTACTAGTCACAGGACCACTGAAGTGTTTTTGGACAATGCTGGTTAAGAAATGGAGGACAGCACTGCCCCCTAGTGTTGGACATGAATGGACAGGGCAAACCTTTACCTTTATTTTAAACTGAAAATAACAACTGGGCTCTGTGTGACTTTTTGTAAGAGAGAGTGAAAATGGAAAGGGAAATTTGACATGAAATATAATTAATATTAATATAATCAGTTTAATTGAAACAAATACAGTTATTATGATTTGCAGTTTGAAAAATTATATAGATTTCCTTATATAACATCTTAGGTCTGAACCTTCTTTATGAACTAATTACATTCTTTATGGTTTTTTTTTCCTCCAGCACTATTTGGCAAGAAATTTCTACAATTTAAGATTTCTTGCACTTTTTGTTGCCTTTGCCATCAATTTTATTCTCCTCTTTTACAAGGTAATGTAAATATATCTATTCTATGTATAGTGTCCAAATTTTCAGAGTGATATTTACAACATTGAAAATCTTAGCTAATTATTACTATAAATTAGATAATGAAAGAGCATACTAGTATTATAGCTTGAATAGTATTATATTCCAAATACATTGATGCATAAATATTTCCCTCTATTTGCAAAGAATTGGGCTCCAGGAGAAGCAGAAGAGCAACTGGCAATTCTTTCTTAAATTCTTTCTTCTCTCTGCAACTTCCAACATCAATTTATAAGTTGTTCTGAAATATCCTTCAAGAGACTTAGAAAGTCATTCTGGGGATTGCAAGGGACAGGAAGATAGGAAACATTTTTCCCTTCCTTTACACCAACTCTATAGAATCTATTTCCATATCCATCAATAAGTTACTAATTCAATTAAATCGCAAAAAGATGAAGAATCTTAATGGCATATTTTTATGTTATTATTGGTTTCTATTCTAGAATTTAATACCTCAATAATAATGTTTTACAATTTTTAAAGTATTCCGTGTGCTTCATACATACAATTTTTGTTATAGGATTTACAGTCTGGTAGAACAAGAAAATTCTATTGTTACCTTGGTTGTTTTCTTTAAGACAATTATAATATTTTATATTTTCATCCACTAATTAATAGAAAAATATAGTATGCTTGCAATAAGAAGACTCATAGCAAGCCATTTGAATTGCTATCACACTAATCCACTGATTTTATATTTCAATAATTTATGCTGTGTTTACAGTAGTATCTTACGTATTTTTATGGCTTTGAGAAGCATTATCTAGGAATTCGTTGTTTTATACCCATAAGAAGAATGTGTGTATGTGTGAATGACAGGTGACAGAAGAACCATTTGAAGAAATGGAAGAAGATTCTGATTTATGGCAATCTTTAGATGAAGATGAGGATGAAGAAGGAATGGTGTTCTTTGTCTTACAAGAGAGCACAGGTTATATGGCACCGACACTTAGGGCACTTGCTATTATTCATACTATTATTTCTTTCCTATGTGTAATTGGATACTATTATTTGAAGGTTAGTCATTTCCTTTATCTTGATGTAGCCATTAATATGTCACTTTCTTGTCATATTACTATTATATAAAGAGACACATATTTCCTCATTTTTCCATCAAGTCACTTGGCTACTATTTGTTTATTGGTTGCACAGTATTAGAAAATTTGGCAAAACTATGTTTGCCAGCATTCCAGATGGTTTCAGGAGGCTATGTCTTGTTGTGGTCCAGTGAGAAGAGCTGATTTTTTGGCTTAACCTTTCCTTTTTGGAACTCTGAGAATAATGATGGGAAAAGATTCTGAGAGATAACATTTCACCCTTCCCTTAAAACCATCCCAGAGACTTCCAACCTCAGAAACCATGAAATGAAATCCAGGGTTGGAGAACAATGAGAATCATAAAGAAAATTAAAAGAAAGAACAAAAGACCAAATCAGTAAAATCACAAATGCAAGATATATTGAAGCATGGGTAGATTCTGTATCTTACCATGACTGACTGACATGGTAGCATGTCAGACAGTCATAGGAAACAGCTTTAAACTTAAGAAGCAACAACTAAGTTCAAATAGCTATCAGCACCCAAACTAGAAAATAGGATCAAAAAACAAACCAGAACTCAAGACAATGAACGAGTCCAGAAACACCAATCAAATTAGACTTAAGTTATATCTTGTTATTAAAGCAAAAGTCATCTGGAACAGCATGGTTTTTATATTACTTTCTGCCGAGATGCAGCTAATACTAAAAAGTGTACATTTTTAAAAATTCTTTGTACATTACAAGCGTACAAATGAAAGACAATGTTCAAATCCCTGGACAAAGCACTAATTTATCATATAAGCGAAGTTTTGCTTAAGATTTTACAAGGAAGGTTAGTGCCATATGTGTAGAGACATATTCCAAATGAACAAGTAGAAAAGACAGAAGGACATGAGATCAGACAACTGATATAAGGTCCTTCAGAAGTTATGTGCTCCATCACTGAAGGTTTTTAAGAAGAAATTGGACAGCCATTTCTATGAAATGGTATAGGTTCTTCTGCTTGAGCAGGGGTTTGGACTAGAAGATCTCTAAGGTCCCTTCCAACTCTGTTATTCTGTAGTTCTAGAATAAGAGAATCTGGAGAAAGGGATTTATCAGAATAGTGAGAGTTAGACTTTCCCTGGAACTATTTACTTATATTCATTTATTCCTGGAGGAAATCTATGGGGTCACTAAGAGTTGACACTTGCTTGATGACACCTAATCAATCAATATTGATTTATGTGGCCAGTAATTTCACCAATGGCAACTTTGGGCAATGAATGAATAAAAAAAATAGCAAAAAGTACAAAATTAATGCAATACAAACATAATGGGATTTGAAGACAATCTAATTAATTCAATATAATAATAGTCATAATATCAATAAGAAAAGCACATTGACAGACTCCCCCAAGCTATGATAGGTGGATGTTGAGAAAGAGGGAGAGAAAAAAATTACAGATTTGGAGATGGTTATTAAAAGTACTATGGACTGCAAATAGCATTGATAAATCTAAAGGCTGAAGCAAATAAAATGGACTGCTTCCTTTGAGTGATTATTAGCAAGCAGAAACTCACATATCTGGGTACATGATTCAAATGAATGATGAATTTCGAAAAAGCCTGTGCTTAGGAAGGAAAAGTAAACAAAGACAATGGGATCAGGTGGATGAATAAGATCAAAGAAATTACTGGAGTGTTCTTAGAATAGCTGCAGATCCTGGAAACAATATGAAATATTCTTTATATAATCAGAAATGATTTGATGGCATCTTAGTAACATACATAGATCTTAAATGCATAGATTCCAGTTAACGTTAAACATTGTATAGAACTGACAAAAGTATCCAAGTCTATGCTCACATTTGATCATATATATATATATGTTTTCGTAGATTTTCACGGGTGTAGGTATGCTGGCATTGCTGGCTTCGGGGATTTTCCCGTGTATATAGCATGGAGATGTTATTGCAACGTTTCGACAAGATCTCACTTGTCATCATCAGGCAGGCTTCTGTCTGTGACTGTGACTGCGGAGGCATCGCCCCTCTTTAAAACTTGGTGGGGGAGTGGAGTGCTGACTATTGTTGTGAGTGGGTTGATTGGCTGTGCAGCTGCATCATGACTGGTAGATTGATGCTGATTGGTCTCATTTGTATGTTTCTCCTTGTTTTGAATTTCAATGGCTTGGGTGGAGGGTGGGGCTTGTCTGTTGGTCAGTGCTGGTTTCCAGATGTCTGGTAGGCGGGAGGTGTCATCACGTTTGTTCATACTGTTAGATTGCTTCTCTATTTCAATGGCGTCTCTGATTATTCTCCTGTTCAGCTGTTCAGCCTTGGAGATCATTTTAGTTCCTTGAAAGTCAATGTCATGTCCTGTAGTTTTGAAATGTTGATAAAGAGATGAGGTATTAAGATGATTTTTTAATGCATTTTTATGTTCAGCAATACGTGCACTAATCCTTCTGTTGGTTTGTCCTATGTAAGTGGCAGGGCAGATTTTACATGGAATTTTGTAGACTCCTTGGCTTTCTAGCTGGATCTTGTCTTTGGGAGACTCCTCTGATTATTCTCAGCTGAACAACTGAACAACTGAACAGGAGAATAATCAGAGAAGCCATTGAAATAGAGAAGCAATCTAACAGTAGCAATAATCAGCGCTCCACCCCCCCACCAAGATTTAAAGAGGGGCGATGCCTCCGCAGTTACAGTCACAGACATAAGCCTGCCTGATGATGGCAAGTGAGATCTTGCCGAAACGTTGCAATAACATCTCCATGCTATATACACGGGAAAATCCCCGAAGCCAGCTATGCCAGCATATATATACCAGAGATCATCTAGAGATCATCTAGACAGCAGAAATCATCTAGAGATCATCTAGACAGCAGAAAATCCCCGAAGCCAGCTATGCCAGCATATATACACCAGAGATCACCAGAGATCATCTAGACAGCAAGCCAAGAATTACGTTGAGTGGTTTTTTTAGATATGTGTGTTAGTTTTATGAGCTGATCAATAAATTAAACTAGAGAGAGACCAGGATAGATCTATTTCGAGCTTATTAGCTCTCATCAGCTGGCCATACCCCTTACTGGGATTCGAACCGGGGCTATGTTGCATGCTAAGCAAGGAACCTAGCACTTTAGCCAAGCCGGTTCCCCTTATTGCATCAGCAGACAGGGTATATTAGTATAGGTAATTGTTTCTCAACAACCTGTTATTAGGCCCCAATTAAGGGAGGAGACATACTGTTTCCTTTCCTGCCTTTCGACTCATCACCAGAGATCATCTAGACAGCAAGCCAAGAATTACGTTGAGTGGTTTTTTTAGATATGTGTGTTAGTTTTATGAGCTGATCAATAAATTAAACTAGAGAGAGACCAGGATAGATCTTAGCATGCAACATAGCCCCGGTTCGAATCCCAGTAAGGGGTATGGCCAGCTGATGAGAGCTAATAAGCTCGAAATAGATCTATCCTGGTCTCTCTCTAGTTTAATTTATTGATCAGCTCATAAAACTAACACACACACATATATATGTGTGTGTGTGTGTGTTAGTTTTATGAGCTAAATTAACACAACGGAACTCATGGCTTTCTGTCTAGATGGTTTCTGGTGATGAGCCAAAAGGCAGAAAAGGAAACAGCATGTCTCCTCCCTTAATGGGGCCCTAACAGGAAGTTGTGAAAACAATTATATATATATATATATATATATATATAAAATATACATAGTATTCTTATTTAATTGTAAAATTCATGCTAAATAAAAGTTTCTTCTTCTGTTACTTTATTATATTGTAAGCAATATTACATCCAAATATGCTTATTAATAATTGAAAACCTATTGATCAATAGATACATTGCACTAATCCTGAATCCAATTCAATTTCTAGATCAAATAACATCTATTATTGATATAATATGAATTATCAGATGGCTGTACATATAGTGAGTTAAAATTGTAACCACTTTGTAAATAACAATATCATAGTTTTATAATAATTCACTTTATAATGTTTTTAAAAGCAATCATTTAAAGTGAAATTCAGTAATTCTATAAATGTTCAGTCATCTTGAAGACATTGTAAAATATTTACCTTCATTTCAAAATTTGAGATCACTAAAATACTTCAAAATATTTTTCCCTCAAGGTTCCCTTGGTTGTATTCAAACGTGAAAAAGACATTGCTAGGAAGCTAGAATTTGATGGTCTATATATTACAGAACAACCATCTGAAGATGATATTAAAGGGCAGTGGGATCGTTTAGTCATAAACACTCCGTAAGTGCCACATTGTATATTGAATTGCAGTAGGATTTTATTAAGGCTTACTTTGACAGTGAACCCAACATAATTCTGTACACGTGAAATTATGATATTTTATGTATGATACAAATCACAATTTTTGTTGTTATAGGCACTGACCATCTTTCTATATGGTTCATGAAGGTCAGCACTTCGGCGGTTCAAATTCCTAGTACCGCATAATGGAATGAGCTCCCGTTACTTGTCCCAGCTTCTGCCAACCTAGTAGTTCGAAAGCATATAGAAATGCAAGTAGAAAAATAGGGACCACCTTTGGTGGGAAGGTAACAGCATTCCGTGCACCTTCGGTGTTAAGTCATGCTGGCCACATGACCACAGAGATATCTTCGGACAGTGTTTGCTCTTTGGCTTCGAAACAGAGATGAGCATAGCCCCCTAGAGTCGGGAAAGACTAGCATATATGTGTGAGGGGAATCGTTACCTTTACCTAAATAAAATATATGTGTAGCAGCATCGGATCTGGCAAGCTGCTTAAGAGAATTTTGCTTCCCAGAGACCAGAGAACACCACTCATCTGATATAATGCAAGATAACTTTATATGTTCATTAGCTGCAACAATGATCTCTCTTCTATATAGTGTTTTGGTAATAATTGTTATTGCTATCCTTAATTGTCAGTCAGGAAATAAGAATATGATATGTGCTCTTTTATTTTGCCTACATGGTAAATATTTAATGTTGCTCCTTATTATCTCTTCATTTCAATGTCTGACTAGAGAAACAACCCAGAATCTCTATGAGGAGACAGAGAGGCCATAAAGATTGAAATAAATAAACATTAGTATTATTCCAATGTAATCTTTTCTTAAGCAGACAACTTACTCACCACTTTGTGAGGGCTTGGTCTGTCGAGATCTGAACCAAATGCTGATGTGTTAGTAATAATGCATAGATATGCGCCTTTTTTGCTGCTCAAAAGTTTGAGGGGCCCCAACCCCTTATGGCACACAGGCAGGAGAAAAAAGAGAAATAATTGAACATTGCTTGTATATTACTTCCATATTACACTTGACCACTGTTGGATTTCTTTTTAATGACCTTTTGACTATTGTGGTAAATATATTTAATAGAAAGTTGTAACTTGGCTGCCTCTGAATCTCTAGTGTTTTCAGAGAGAATTTAATTTAATTTAATTTAATTTATTAATTCAAGGAGAGAAGCAACTTAGAACTAAGGAGAAATTTCCTGACAGTTAGAACAATTAACCTCTGGAACAGCTTGCCTCCAGAAGTTTTGAATGCCCCAACCCTGGAAGTCTTTAAAAAGATGTTAGATAGCCATTTGTCTGAAATGGTATAGGGCTCCTGCCCACACAGGGGGTTGGACTAGAAGACCTACAAGGTCCCTTCCAACTCTGCTATTGTATTGTATTGTATTGTATTATTCACATTTCTATACTGCCCTATCTCCCTTGTGGGGACTCAGGGCGGTGCACAGAAGAGATGAAAACAAGCAATAACATATAAATACAGGATAAAATACAATTAAATATGATAAATCTGTGCTAAAATTATTAAAAACTATTAAAAACAGTTTAAAACATTATCTTAAAATTAAATCATGGGATCTATGCCAGGCCGGCCAGATGAAAGAGATGTGTTTTAAGCCCCCGGCGGAAGAGGCGTATGTCTGTGGTGGTACGAAGATCGGGGGGCAGGTCGTTCCAGAAGTTTGACATGCTTGTTGTTCTGTAAAATTTGAGATGAGAAAGACCCCAAAGGTACTTTTTTCAAGAGGCAAACATTTTACTTCTCATCCAAGAAACTTCTTCAGCTCTGGCTGGATAGTGGAAAATAGAAGGATTTATACTCCTTGCAGACAGCTGACCATTTGCATCCTTATAGAGAGTCTTTGAGGCCACTTGGAGGTTTATCTGTGTCATCATGGTCACCTGAGTAGTGTAAATGGGTGTGGAGCCTTTTTGGAAATCTTGAAAGGACTAAGTTGTAGACTGAAGATAGATGTCATATCCCACCCCCTCTGATGAGAGACGGCTCTTCCATTTTGACAGATTCAATGTTCAACAGTTCCAAAGAGGCTCCGCACCCATTTGCGCTACCAAGGTGACCCTGATGACCAGGGGTGGGTTTCAAAATTTTTGGAACAGGTTCTGTGGGTGTGGCCTGCTTTGTGGGAGTGGCTTGCCGGCCATGTGACCGGGTGGGAGTGGCTTTCTGGCCATGTGACCGGGTGGGAGTGGCTTTCTGGCCATGTGACCGGGTGGGAGTGGCTTTCTGGCCATGTGACCAGGTGGGAATGTTAGCAGCTGCTGGAATTATGTTTGCACAACAGTGGAAAAACAGATATGAAAATGAATAAATACTATAATGTGCAGGAATAAATAAAGTGACAATTAAAATCAAGAAGGCTTTGAAAAATTTTTCACATGGGATTTGTTTTAGCAATTGCTAAGTAACAGAAACAGAAAATAGAAATCCAAAAGTATGAAAGACAACACCAATTATGTAAGGAAAGGTCACTAAAATGTATAAGGAAACATTAGTAGTACTTGATCATTATTAATGTATACAACTGCTGCAGGACATAATACACCCACGCAAACTATGACAGTGCCAGGAAAACACCAAAAACTAGAATCCCTCCTACAAAAGACTGAAAATGAAACCAGTTAACACTGTATATTGAAGTGAACCATTTAAAAAAATTCTCTACTCAATACATTATAAAGTACTGAGTATAGAATTTTTAAAAATGGTTTATATTAATTTGTTTTTCATAGAATCTTTTTTTAAATAGTCTAAGACAGGGATGTCCAAACTTGGGAACTTTAAGACTTGTGGACTTCAACTCCCAGAATTCCACAAGTCTTAAAGTTCCCAAGTTTGTTCATCCCTGGTCTAAGACAATTTAAAAAAAGAACCCACACACAATCAATTGAAGTAAACCATTTTTAAAAATTCTCTACTCAATACATTATAAAGTACTGAGTATAGAATTTTTAAAAATTCTCTATTCAATAGTTAGGTAAAACAATTTTAAAAAATTATATGCACAATAAATAAAATAATCTTTAAAAAATCATTAAAAAAAATAAAAGAGGAAAAAAAACCAGGTCACTTACCAGAAGGCAGAATCAGCAGCTCTCCGATGGATGCAAAGAGGCAACAAGATGCAGGTAAACCTATCTGACTAGAGGGAGAAGGGAGGCAGCCAGCCAGATGAGGCTGAGACAGAGGGGAGCTGGAGGGCTTTTGGCCATTGTGCGAAAGCTAGCCTACCCCCAAACGCGTGTTAAAAGGCACAGGCCTTTTACATTTCAAGCTGCCAGGCACCGGGGCCTTTCTCAACATGACTAGCCGCTAATGTGTTGAAAAAGGGGCCGGCAGCTTCATAGAGGGCGCTTTAAATTTCACGCACCGGCATCCCCCCCCCCAGCAGCGCGAAATTTAAAGGGCCATGCTGTGAATCTGCTGTGAAAAATCCTTTTTCAACAAGTTAGCGGCTAGCCATGTTGAGAAAGGCCCCGGTGCCCAGCAGCTTCAAATGTAAAAGGCTCGGCCCTTAAAGCTGCCGGCGTGGCTGCAGGGGGTTGGGATGGCTTCGCGCAGCCCGCAAATAGCTGCGCGAAGCCCCCCCAAGCCTCGGCTGAAGGGCTCGGTCTTTGAAGCCTGCCGGCTAGGGGCGGCGGAACAGCGCGCTAGGCTGCGCGAACCCCCCCTCCCCCCGCCAGTCGCGCCAACAGGGAAAGTTTTGCCGCGACTGGCGGGGGGCGATGGGGGTTCACGCAGCCTAGCGCGCTGTTCCGCCGCCCCTAGCCGGCAGGCTTCAAAGGCCGAGTCCTTCAGCCAGCGCTCGGCCTTTGAAGCCTGCCGGCTAGGGGCGGCGGAACAGCGCGCTAGGCTGCGCGAACCCCCCCGCCCCCCACCAGTCGCGCCAACAGGGAAAGTTTTGACGCGACTGGCGGGGGGCGGGGGGGTTCGCGCAGCCTAGCGCGCTGTTCCGCCGCCCCTAGCCGGCAGGCTTCAAAGGCCGAGCCCTTCAGAAAGCGCTCGGCCTTTGAAGCCTGCCGGCTAGGGGCGGCGGAAGAAGAGCGCGCTAGGCTGCGCGAACACCCCCCCCGCCCCCCGCGCCAACAGGGAAAGCAGGCCCGGCCTGGCCCGGCAGCTTCAAAGCTAAAGGGCCTGGGCCTTGAAACTTTCCCTGCTAGGGATACACCAGCGAGCCACGTGTTCCTTAGATACTTCCGGGTCCACGGTCCAAAGGGATCGCTTGGGATCTGAAAATTTGACGAAAGGGCTCGCGGGAACCCCTGCGAGCCCTTAGGAACCCACCCCTGCTGATGACACAGATAAACCTCCAGGTGGCCTCAATGACTCTGTATAACGTCTGTATAATCCCCCCTCCCATTTTTCCACAGTAGAAAATGTGGCAGGCCTGAAGTCTAAAAGGTAACAGATGGTTTCCAGGTCTGACAAGCACTTTGTTTTAGGGAAAAACCTATTCAGAACTGAAGCGTAAACAAATAGTGTTTTGTACAGTACCCAGTCCTCCCTGAGAAAACACCTTGTTTCTGCATGAACAGAAATTTGTGAATGAAGTTTAATTAATACATTAAAGTAATACATTAAAGAATGAATTATGTTTCAGGGAAGAACTTAACTTTTCATCATACTTATCAATGGCTGCAGATATTCATAAATGTTTTACTTTTAATACTAAGATGCTTGTTTTCTATAAGAATATTTTTAAAAGCAACTAGTAACCCTGTCTCAATAAAATCTTATGAATAATGAAAAAACCATCAAAGAACAAAAAAATCTAAGTTTATAATAAATTTTATTTCTTGAAAAACATTTAAGTATATAATCAACTATCAATTTAAAGTATGAATGTTTAGACATACATAATTTTATATACTAGTTTCTATTTCTTTAGAAATATAGATAAATAACGAGAGAGAGAGAGAGAGTGTGTGTTTGTGACCCCAGAGTGGGGAAATAATTTTTTAAAATGGGGGACCTATAGGAGGCACAGTTTCTATGATGTCATCATTCTCTTGAGCTTTTTTGCCCTGTCTGATACTCTATGAAAGAAACTTTATTCTAGAGGCTGTATGAACATAATATCTGCATAACGTGTAACTAAAATAATAAAGCACCAAGGCAATTAAATTACTTCTAGTGAGGATGGGGTTGTGGATTTTCTTCTGGATTTTTTTTATGTGTGCGCGTAGGATGGGTGTTCTTACTGGATTGTCTTGTATTGCGGCTTTGTTTATTTGTTTGTTTAATTAAATTTGAATAATTATTTTGTCTTTGTTACAGATCTTTTCCTAATAATTATTGGGACAAGTTTGTGAAACGAAAGGTACATTCCTTAATTTTTTTTAAATCAAAATCAAAATATTAAATAAAAGATAGTAACCAGAGGTGGGTTTCCAATTTTTTTATTAATGGTTTGGGTGCTCTCCTGCGCACACTTGAATGTGCTTGCGATGCTTTTATGCATGGCCAGAAGCATCTGGACAGGTGGGCAGAGCCTCCCACCACCGCTACTACTGGTTCAGCTGATCTGGGCCAAAGCGGCAAGCAAGCCACCTCTGGTAGTAACCCATGTTTGATCCAAACTATTCTCCAAGGCACCAAACTATTCTCCAATAGTTTGGTGCCTCCAATAGTTTGGGAGCCAAACTATTCTCCAAGGCACCTGGGGGTAGGACAAGAAGCAATGGGTGGAAACTAATCAAGGAGAGAAGCAACTTAGAACTAAGGAGAAATTTCCTGACAGTTAGAACAATTAACCTCTGGAACAGCTTGCCTCCAGAAGTTGTGAATGCCTCAACCCTGGAAATCTTTAAGAAGATGTTAGATAGCCATTTGTCTGAAATGGTATAAGGTTCCTGCCCACGCAGGGGGTTGGACTAGAAGACCTACAAGGTCCCTTCCAACTCTGCTATTGTATTGTATTGTATTGTATTGATAATGATAAGCACCTATTGGATTGGTCCAAGATGTTTCTGCAGAACATTAGGAATATATATGCTCTGCATATTCCTCCCAATGGTAATTTGCTTATTTTTATTTTTTATTATGTTTGACTGCTCTCACTGGGAGATTTTTACCCCCACTTTCAATCTTCCCCTCCTTTCTGTGAGAAAGCAGTCTTTTAAAAATTGACTTTTAAAAGCAAAAGTTTTTTAAAACTTAGTGAGAATTGCTTGAATTAAAACATGACATTTTATTTTATTTTTTTTGAAGGTAATCAACAAGTATGGTGATTTATATGGAGCAGAGCGTATTGCAGAACTCTTAGGTCTGGACAAAAGTGCTCTGGATTTTAGTCCAGTAGAAAATACCGAACCAGATGAAGCCTCTCTTGTTTCATGGTATTGTTTGATTTTACATTTAATAAACTGAAATGTGTTCAAATAATACAACTGATTTTTTTCCCCATTTTATTTGTTTTCTTTTTATGTTTGTGGTTATGCATGGACAGCCCTGTGATGGAAAGCTGAAGTCTTAGCAATCCAATCCTATGCATAAAGAGTATGTGTTTGTGCATTACGATGATGCTCCGGAGAGTTTCGTGCTTTCACAAATTTTGCTATTATTCAATTCATGGATCTCGGCAACCTAATAAGAACAAAAAAAATAGCAATAGTTTTATGGCTGTTATAGCTTTGAGGTTCACTAATTATTTGGACAGAAATATCTATTTTTAATATGGTCTGTTTTGAGAGAGGGAGTATTTTAACTATGCTTTTATGAATTTCATAAAACCATAGTGTTAAAATGAGATAATTGTTGGTGATCTACAACTATACTTAATCAATTGCTTATTTCATGGGCTAATATGCATAACTTTAATTATTTTGTTTAAATGCTAGATTATTGAGCATCTTTGTTTTGAGTTTGTAGTGTAACACAATAAGTTATAACTGTCATTCTTGCTATAAGAGAAATCACTTACAGATTGAAAAATATAATGGAACATTTTGCCTATGGATTGTCACTTGGGAGCATATCACTACACATCAGTGGCTAATTATCTTTATCCAATTTCTTTTGGCCAAAATTGCTTTGAGAAAAATTAGGGCGATATAGTCTAGATGGGAGTGTACTATTACCTTGAAAGGAGAGAGCTGGCCTGATTCATTACAACGTCATATGGGAACACAGATATTTTTCGTTTTTTATTATATATACACTGACATGCCTATCATTTATAATATTGTATGTAAGTTAAAGAGGTCAATCATTTTAAACAATAGCATGTAACTACTACATAAGATACGTGATTTCTTCTTTTAGCTTCATTACTTTGACATACAGCTTTAGTTGGAAGGAAGTTCAAGACAATACACCATTAGGCACAAGTAGCACTGCAGGCAGTAGCTTCTTTGCGTTCCTTTCAGGAAAACACATGCCATTTCCCCTCCTCCTCCTCAGTTTTCTATTTTTCTCCTTTCCATAAGCATTCTAACTCCGTTCAGAATAAGACTTCATTGGGTTGTTTTAGAAATTTCTCCTCTGAGATTGTTTATTGAAGATTTTGTATTACTCAAATTCTGATAATTCCCTTAAGTCGACGGATACTTTCCTATTATAGTGAATTATGTTTCCTTGACTACATAAAGGACCCAATCTTGGAGAGCTGAAACTTCTGTTAGTATATATGTTACATTGTTCAAATATAATGTTATCATTCATCTAAAGGTCATTTTTATAGCTGAAATGTTTGTTTTCAAAAATATATCCAGAAAATCTCCACAAAATTCTGAAACGTTTTAGTGGACGCACTGTCAAGAAGAAAGCCTAACTAATGGGGGGGGGGGGGAAGCTTACATTATAATTAGGGGATGAATAAATACCTTGATTAATTTCAAATGATTTTGTATATTACTAGGTTAAGTTCCATTGATGCAAAATATCAAATCTGGAAGCTTGGTGTAGTTTTCACTGATAATGTAAGTTAACAATACTTTTAATTTTTTTAATGTCCTTTGTTTCATTATTCTTTCTTAAAGGAAACAGGCCTTGTACTCATACGTTCTCTCTTACAATATGCACAGCTTTAATACGAACTTAATTCTACAAGTATAAATATCCAAATGATAGATGTCATCCTTATAAATTCTGTGTAACTTTTAGAACATCGGTTTTAAAATGAATGATGGGGAAAAGAGAGGGAAGTGAAAAAAATATAGGAAATCTATTAAGTAAAAGGAGAAATGCAATTAAACTGTTAAGGAAATGGGTTGGGGTTTGGTGTTTTTTTGAGATACGGGTAGGAGTTCTATATTGATAATAATATTTGAGGAATAGTCAGTCATAAATAATCTAATATGAGCAAATTACTGATTGGTTCCAATAGTAAACCTATTTCAGTTCTGCAAAATTGTTTAATATTTTGTATATTAAATATTATAGATATATTTTATATACAAAATATTAAACAATTTGCATATTCTGTGACATTATATAATTATTTAGTTAAGATGCGCTTCTACATCATTGTTTTCTTGCCTGTAACACCCTGTGGTCTTAACAAGCAGCCTTGTATATTTTTTTAAATTATCAAGTCAAACACAGGAATAGCAGATAGCTTCTTTCCATTTCCCTTGATGTATAAATAACGACTGCAAAAACAAAGTACACGAGAGGCGAAAGATATGGCAAGAGGACATGTCCATAAGCATCCATGCTCCTCCCCACCTGGAAAGGCCTTGTTATGACTAGATCCTATTGTGAGAAAAGAGGATTAGCTCATGTAGTCATTTCTGTTTGCACAAAGCACTATGTGCATATCTTAAGAAGACTGTAATGCACACTTATCTCTTCCACAATAGTCTTGTGTCTTTGGTTAATCATTTATGTAACAGTTGCCAAACCTACTATTAGTATTAATATAATCTAGAAGGATTCTTTTTTTTTTTTGTCATTAATGTATAAATCCCTTTGTAAGCATTTTAATACTTTAGCAAAAGGGCTTTATAAATGAAATATAATGATAAGAAATAGTATAATGCAATGAAAAAAATACCAGTGGTTCTCTGACATTTAACTTTTTTTTTTAGTCTTTCTTGTATTTAGCTTGGTATACAACCATGTCCATTCTTGGCCACTACAACAACTTCTTCTTCGCTGCTCATTTGCTTGATATAGCTATGGGTTTTAAGACTTTGCGTACCATTCTATCATCTGTAACTCACAATGGCAAGCAGGTTAGTTACTGACAATATAATTCATGTCTCATTGTACAATTGTTACTAAAATTGAAATATCATTTAATTGGCTGTGACTAAGAATGCTTTCAAAAGTGTTAAAGTGTGATGAAAAATTATAATACTATAATTTAAAAGTACATAGTGATCAAATGAATTAGGAATATTAACAAATCACCAGCTACTTATGAATCTATATCCCTAGGTTATATTATTTAAAAAAACAAATGGGGAAAAAAATCAAAATTCTGAATTCTACTTTTTTAAAAACTAATTTCAAAAGGTAGCATGTCAGTGAAAATCTTGAAGGCTAGCTTGTTCATATTATGTTTCAAAGTTAAGAATGTTACTTTTACACAAGGAATCATTCAGATATTACCAGCTTAAAGTAATAGTAATAGATTTTTCACAAAGCTTCATATGCTATATATCTTAATTTTGGAAAAGAGGGATTGGCTTTTTCCCATTAAAATAATAATATTAGTAATAGCACAAAATATTTACCATATATAAATACCACATATTTTGATTGATTATATAATTAGCTGAATTAAGGCGTTTTCTCTGCATTATATAAAAAGTTCATGTATTTATATAGTTTAGAAATATCTGCATTATAATTTCTTCTAATGTTTTCAGAGTTATCTTCTAGAGGGAGAATCATGTTCAATCATATATCTTGCTAAAATTAAGGCAAGGCAGATGTAAATAAAATTTATAGCTATAAATCCCAGCCCTGCCTGCCTATTGTAAACATTTTCTTAGCTATATACAATATACAATAGCAGAGTTGGAAGGGACCTTGTAGGTCTTCTAGTCCAACCCCCTGCGTGGGCAGGAACCTTATACCATTTCAGACAAATGGCTATCTAACATCTTTTTAAAGACTTCCAGGGTTGGGGCATTCACAACTTCTGGAGGCAAGCTGTTCCAGAGGTTAATTGTTCTTACTGTCAGGAAATTTCTCCTTAGTTCTAAGTTGCTTCTCTCCTTGATTAGTTTCCACCCATTGCTTCTTGTCCTGCCCCCAGGTGCCTTGGAGAATAGTTTGACTCCCTCTTCTTTGTGGCACTGATATTGATAATTTTATAAATTTATAAGAATTATATATTTAGCTATGAAACTTTTGAATGTTCAAATTATTTCAGTATTTATCACAGTTCAATCAGCAGTCTAGCTGCCTAAAATTTTCAATTTCTCATTAAATTCAAAAATAACTTCCACAACTGAATCTTTTTGTTGCTTCAATCATGTTTCTATGATTGTTTATCAAAAAGGAACCTTTCATATCCATTCCATTTCCTCTCCATTAATTAGAATTCTGGCTGTTTGTGTAGTATAAATAGATCTTATCGCCCACATAAAATTATTCCCAAATTCCATCTTTTCCAACAAGGCAAACATAAATTTCCAGTACCCTGGGGGTTTTTTTTCTAAAGGATTAGGGGTGCGAGGGTCTTGTAACTTGACAGCTTTAAGACTTGTGTGCTTCAAATGCCAGAGTTTCTGAGCCAACCTTTTGGTTGCTAAGCAAGAGCATTGTTAAGTGAGCTTCACCACATTTTACAAGTTGACCATGCTCACCAAGTCACATGACTGACAAGCCACTCCACATGGTTGACAAGCCACTCCCACCTCGTCACATGGCCAGCAAGCCACTCCCACAAAGCAGGCCACACCTATAGAAGAAGTTCTAAAAGAATTGTGTACTCACTTCTGTGATGTACTGTACTTAACAATCCTGTTACTCATTTAATAGTTGCAGTGATTCACTGTGGCAAATGAGGTAGTAAAATTGGGCAAAGTTCACTTAACTGTTTTGCTAAGCAACAAAAATTTGGGGCTCAATTGTGGTCATAAGTTGAAGACTAACTGTATTTTTTTTAACTATTTGGTATGTAATGGCTATTTTTGATTATACCAACCCCACAGAGCCAGAAAAAGTCTCTACCTTCAGTTCTTTTGGGCCTGGACTAAGGTTTGAATGTCCCAAGTTTGAGTGTGCTCATTTCTTCTTTTCCTCAGTTCCGCAGTTCACAAAATGAAAATATGCAAAATATTTTGAAATATCAGTTTAGAATGTGCATTTCTTTGGAATTTATCTACTATATCATTTGTGGTCTATCCTTTTCTTTAGTTATTATACACAATTCTCCTTCCTTTTTTAAAAAAAACCAGAACTTATATTAGTGGGTTTTAAAAATCCACACTGTATTGTATTCTGTATTGAATGCACTTACCCCATCCCAAGTGCCAAGTGTTGCCTCAATATAAGGGGGGCGGGGGGGGGGAAGAGTCCTGGGAGGGGTGAATGAAGAATGATAGATATGGCAAGTATACTGATTTCTGGTAGGGTCACCAAAAGTAGGAAGGCCACCCCAGCTGCCATCTATATTAGACAGCAGAAAGATGGTGGAAGTGGTGGAATGCCTACTGAAATATGGCAAGCAACAGAAGATAAATCAGCCAAGTTTCCAAGTGACTAGGCTAATAAATTTGCAGAAATACATACCGGCCAGCTGATTGGAAGAGGTCTATCTATATTCCAATACAAAAAAAAATTGAGATTTAATGGTGTGTGCAAACTATCATACACTACCCTTAATTTCACAGGCTAGCAAAATAATTCTTAGGATCATTCAATGCAGATTAGAGCCCTAGATGAAAAAGAGGTGTCAGATGTTCAGAGTGGCTCTAGAAAACAAGGAACACAATGCATGTTGAATAATTGAAAAAGCCAACAAATGCCAAGAAGAATTTAGTATGTGCTTCATCTACAGTAAAGCCTTCATATCAATCACATCAAGCTGTGGAATGTGCTCTGAGACATGAGAATCCCAGAATGTCTCATTGTTCCCATGGGAAATTTATATACAGACCAGAAAACCATAGTACAGACACAAAAAGAGTGGTTTCAAGTTGGCAAAGAAGTGCAACAAAGTTGTATACTCTCCCCATATTTCTTCGACCTATATGCTGAATATTTTATAAAGGAAGTTGGATTGGAAGAAGATGAGTGTGGTTTTAAAATTGGAGGAAGAAGCATTGATGACCTGCACTATCTTGTGACAGTATCCTGACAGCCAAAAATGCAAAAGTCAAAGAACATAGTGAAGACATGTGACTAAATTCAAGTATAGAGAAGACAAAATAATTGAGAACAGATAGAATAACCAGCCTTAGAATTGACAATGGAAATATCAAAATGGTGGATAGCTTTTGCTTTTTAGGACTAACCATCAGCAGTAAATGAACTAGAAGTTAAGAAATATGCCATGGATTAGCACTCAGTAGAGAAGCCATGAAGTACTTGGAAAAGATACTCAAATGCTATGATGAGCCTGCACCTACAAAGATCATGCTATGCAAGGTATTCCCTGTGACAATCTATGGAAGCAAACGATGGGGCTTAAAGAAATATATTGATGCTTTTGAATTCCTGAGAATATTGTGGACCCCAAGAAAACAAACCAATGGAACATGGAATAGATCAAATCAAGAACTCAAGGAACAAATGACCAGGCTCAAAATTATCTTTTTCATATGCATTATGCAAAGACCTGCAACCTGGAAGGAAAGGAAAAGGCTCTAATTGTGAGAAAGGAAAGAGGACAACCATCAGCAAAGGAGTGGGACACAATTACAGAGGCAGTGAGTCCAGTATTGTAAGATAGAATATATCTTTCTATAATAGAAACGGTTAGGAATAGATCACTTTGGAGTAAATCTATGAGGTTGCTAGGAGTAAAATACAATTTCATGACAAATAATCAGTGAATTTAATTGTGCCTCGCCCCTGCCTCTATTAGTTATTTTAACCTGTTAGTTTTTGCCTGCCATAAAGCATACTTATATATTAATTACAATTTATTTACCAGATGAAAGAAGCAATAATAAGGGAATGAGATGACACTGCACTTATTTAATTTAGCATATGCAGTTTAAAAGAGTTATTCCTGCTCAAATGGTATCTACTGTCTTCTATGAAGCCCAGAAGATCTAGGTGAGGTTTCCCAGAATTAAATTGCAGATTTTTCAATGCAGCATGGAGTAGTGGTGATGGTATATGCATTGCCCTGTTCACTCCGAGAGTTCAAAAACCAGGAAGAGGGAAGAGGGAATAAAGAAGCAGTGTCTTCTGAAGGATTACGTGCCAAGTTGTGGGTTTCCAAAGATCATCTTTTGAAGAGCTGATGATGGCAAGGAGTGACAGACCTGAGAGCTGATGGATAGTGAGTGGGAGTCTCATTCCTTTTAGAATTTAATGTAAAGCTGCCTGCTTTTGGGAAGCAGGCAGCTCTCAGTAAGCCAATTTGTAAAGTGTCCTATGAGTTAAACAAAGATGTTTGAGGAGATAAAAAAAGTTTTATAGAGTGAAGACTTAATAACGGGATTCACTAAAGAGCCCAAGGAAAGAACAAAAAACCTTCCTACTTAAAGTGCCCTAAGAAGGTGGGGGGATGAATACAAGGAGGTTGGTTGCCTTCCTTCCTTAAGACAAGTTAAAAATGCATTTTCAGTAAATGCAAACTGGTTGAAGAAAAAGGTAAAGGACTTGGGCCATGAGTGGACATACTTCAGTTGATGAGAAAGCCAGGCAGGCAGAGGAGCAGGTGCAGTAGATGAGGGTACACAGAAATACACAGAAGAGCTCAAGGTGCTTGGTTGAGGAGAGGTTTGAAGGAGCATTCTCATCAATTCTTCTGATCCAATTAAGAACAACCCATTTTTCCCTCAAATACGTTCAGCTGCTATATTCAGTATTTCAATTACTCAAAGTAAGCAAAATGTTAACAAGTAACCGCTGTTGGCAATGAATGAGTGTACGTCAAGTGGATATTTCAACCAAACCCCTGCAATTCATTTTCATCTGGTGCTGACTTGGTAGGTGAATAAAAATGCCATATCTGATCTAAATATATGACTGTGCAACCAATCATAATAATAGCAGCAGTGTCAGGCTGCTGGGATGCGCCTCGCGCTGGCCACACCCACCCATTTTAGCAAAGGGGGAGATGTCATGATACATCATGTGATACAAAATTGGCTGGGATATCTAATATCACAATAGGTAGCAATAAATTTGAAATCCTGGATGGGGTGGAGAAATAGTCTGCAAGTAATAGAATGAAATTTAACAGAGATAGCTGAAATGCTTCACTTAGTAAAGAAAAATGAAATATATGTTACCTAACTTGGTAAAAGTATTTTCAAAGAAGACCTTAGGGTAGTAGCTGATTGTGAACTGAATATGATAGCAGTGTGATGCTGCTACAAAAAGAAGATGAATGCAAATACAGGTTATAATTGAATGTTAGAAAAGAAATTCAAAAAGAAAAAGCAGTTTGGCAGTGGAACTATATAGCAAAATGGACATCTTTTTCCTGAAAATGTTCAGTGGAACCATTTGCTTGGATTGCTTTACTTTTAACTCTTGCCTGCAGTAAGCAGAGGATTAGAGTTTAAATCAGTGGTTCCACTGGTGGGTTTCTGCAGGCTCGCACCTACTCGCGAGAGCCGGTTGGTGAAATTTAGAGAACCGGTGAGAGGGGGTTCCACCAGCGGACCTGGAAGTAAATCTGGCCCGCCGCTGCCAGTGACCCAACGGGAAGGAAAGGAAAGGAAAGGAAGGAAGGAAGGGAGGGAGGGAGGGAGGGAGGAAGGAAGGAAGGAAGGAAGGAAGGAAGGAAGGAAGGAAGGAAGGAAGGAAGGAAGGAAGGAAGGAAAGAATTTATCATCACAATTGAGTCCAAAATTTTGGTTGCTAAGCAAGAGCGTTGTTAAATGAGTTTCACCACATGACTACCAAGCTACGCCCACAAAATAGGCCACACCTACAGAGTAGGTTCTAAAAAATCTGAAACCCACCACTGAGTGGTTCCCAACCTTTTTTGGGGCCATGCCCCATGTAAGCATTTCTAAAATCCTGATTCCCCCCCTCCCCCGTGATATATAATTCTTACTTTACTCAAAAAGTGAACTCTACTCAAGCGGAGGGAACCTAAAAGGCCATTAACTTGGTTTAAACAAAGTTCAAATTGCCCCCATTAAAAGTCAAATTGCCCTCCTGTGGGGCATGATCCCCATGTTGGGAACCACTGGGCTAAACAGTGATCCCCAACCTTTTTGGGACCAGGGACCAGTTTTGTAAGACAATTTTTCCACAGATTAGGGGAGGATAGTTTCAATTTTGCTTCCTCGCCCACCGCTCACCTCCAGCTGTGAAGCCTCATTCCTAGCAGGTCCTGATCTGTGGCCTGGACATTGGGGACCCTGGTCTAAATGGTCCCTGCATGTAGGATGCAGAGAGAAAGTTGAACAAACGTGAGTGACAAATTACTGGCGGGATAATTAACAGAACTAAAAATATAAATAAAATTTAATTTGTTAGAGATAAGCAAGCCCCATCAAGTCACTTTCACTTGACAGCTCTTGTTAGAAGTGCAGTAGTGCTTTGATCCTTTAACAAAATTAGCCTATCATTCCATTTTGGGGTTAAATAGTTATAGTTATAGTTTATTAAATTTGTATACCGCCCTTCTCCCTTGCGGGACTCAGGGCGGTGAACAGGCATCAATAAAACAACAAAGAACATCAATATATAATATACCTTAAAATGGCAATTAAATTGGGGGCCTGTTCTAAAATCCAAATAAAACTGCTAAATAAAATCAATTAAAATCGATTAAAAACTACGCCAGGCAACTGTAAATTTTAGGCAAAGCCTGTAAATCGAATAATGCTGTAGCCGAGGTCAGTGCTGAATTATCTGCTTTTCCAGTAAATAACTAGACTTATACTCCTGCAACATCCAATATACGGAAATCCTACATGTGAAATGACTACTCAGTTAACCCAAGAGACTACATATAAGTTGATCAAAACAATGACACAATCCTCAACCACAGGGGATCAGATAGATAGTATATCACTTGGGACCCCTCATAAATATATGTGTTTGTGTACTAATCCATCGTAAATCATTTTGCATTATTCACGAATCTACTTTAATTCAGGTAAGAATCTACCTAGTCTAGTTTGTTCAAAAAAATCTATTTGCCCTTTCTACTTCGAAAGCATCTCTTCATAATGTGACCACTGAGGCAAAGGCCAGGGTAATACCCTAAAACTGTGTGTTCCTTCTTTTCTTTCTTAAAATCTCACAAATCCAATTGACAAAGCATATAAATGTGTTCAGTCAAGCATGGCTACAGCTTCTCTCTATAATGTACAGCATTTGAAGATTGAAGAGGAAGGCCAATTGTTCCATGCATTGCTACGTGGATAGATTATTAAAGCTGGTGAACCAACACTCTACATAAGAGCCATTCTTTTCCACTGGAGAGCTACGGAGATATTTCTTCACTATATACATTAGGTTTCTGGGTTAGCACAGTAATAAATAGTCCCCAACATTGTAAAACAACAGAACTGTCTATTCTGCTTAGTATAAGTACTAAAATATGTTATGTGTGCTAAATGTATTACAAATACAAGTATTACAAATACATTTCAGAATCGAATACTTGCAAACTCATTTATTTAGATTAGTTGTACAAAGCATTCAAAAGAGTTGTTGCATAATGATAGGGCAACAGCTTGGAGAAACATCTGAAGCAGCTGTAGAACCATTAGTAGACACAGTTGCTTGAATGGTTCAGACAGGTGCTTTGCTCATACTTCTGGGCATTATAAATCAAACTTTTCAGGGGTTTTGCAAATGGATGTTTCAATGCTAGCTGTGATTTAGCAGGACTAACCTGAAATTAACAAAAAATCAACTCAATGGATTTTCCCTCCAGTATTTAGGTGCCCCAGGGCTAAGGAGTACATACTTCCAGAAACCTAACAACACATATGAAGGACATGTAAAACATTGCAAAATATTCTTCATTAAATAAGTGGAGGGAAAATATATTGAGTTGATTTTTTGTTAATTTCAGGTTAATCCTGCGAAATCGCAGGTAAAGTTTATGGACAGCTTGTGATCTTTTGAATGAACTGTTTAGTTGGATCTGGTTTGCCCCTTTCAGGCAGATATTTATCAAAGCCTAAATATGGTTGTTGCATAGAAAAATACAATGGAATAATGGTCCACTATATATGAATGCTTGAAAGTCAATTAAGAAACAGTTAGAAAAGCTTAAAAGTACATAGATTAGTTTAAGCAGCCTAATGCACCAGTCTAAACTCAAATCTTGATTGAATTAATATATTTTGAATGACATAATGTTCAAAATGCTCCAGCATCACAGTTGAAATAAGTATCTTTTATATTGTGGGCAAGATTTAACTTCTTAATTGTTTCTTTTCTACATATCATTCACCATTAATTTTGTATTGCTATATTATAGCTCATGTTAACTGTTGGACTCTTGGCTGTGGTGGTATATCTTTACACGGTTGTTGCATTTAATTTCTTCCGGAAATTTTATAACAAGAGTGAGGATGAGGATGAGCCAGACATGAAATGTGACGATATGATGACTGTAAGTACTATGTGAATGTGAATGTGAAGAGTAGTGCCATTAGCAAGAGGACAACAGGCAGCCCTCAATAAAAACTATACATTGGAATTACAACCCTTGATACTACAACATTTCAATTAATCAGAGTCTAATATATATGTTAACTGAAGACAGCTACAGTATAAGGCTACACTATACAAGTAACAGTTTTAATTATCTAAGCTTAATGCTTTCTTTGAAAACGTGTTTATTCTTGATTTTTGCTAAGGCCCTTAGCATGCACTGTGACTCCTGGGGACATCCTTTGGGATATTTTAGCTCTCCTAGGTAAACCAAATAGTAAACACAACTAGATGGGGTAATTCTACTTTTTTGTAAGGCTATACTAACAGAATCTTGCAAGTCTGAAAGCACAGATCTCCCACAGACTCTTTTAACAGTCTGATGCATTAAGGCAGATACTTTTAAAGTTTCTTTTCATTTTACATTTCTTTCCATTAAGTCAAGGGAAATGATCAAAACCATAAAAAAGCAAAAGGTTTTTAAAAAAAAAATATTCTAGAAAAATACGGCATACTTCACTTAATCTTCCGGGGGAAAATTGAAGGCAAATGAGATCCAGGTAGAAGAACATCATGGCTACAAAATCTAAGGGACTGGTTTGGACAAAACAGCAGCATTTTTTCGTGCTGTTGATAAAAATAGTATGGCCAACATGATCACCAATGTCCGATGATGGATATGGCACAAGAAGCAGCAGCAGTTGTGGACTTTTCCTTTCTTTAATCTGATCATTCCCTAGGTAGCATCTCTTTCCCTCATCCCTCTGGGTCACTTCCACGTACCATCTTTCCTTCGACCAGCCCAATGGCAACCAGGCAAGGTTCATTCCAGACCTGTGTACGTGAGAGGATTATTTTTGACCTATGTATCTAAAGTACTTTGGTTAGACTTGGTCAAAGCAGTTTGAAGAGTGCTTTCATTCATTTCTGCAATGGCCTCTCCTCTATGGGTCTAAGAGTTAAATATAATATACCTTGGCACCAGAACACCTTTAATTTCAGACTGCTTTGAGTGGTGCGTAGTTCACCAACACTTTAAATGTTTAGGTTTCATTTTATTATTTCTTCAGTAAATTTTTAGTTACCTTACAAAATATTTTTCAACTATGAATATAAGGTGTAGATGTAGCTATATGAGTGGGATAGGGTGGGAAGTTACCGAATGGGATGAGAAAAGCAGAGTATGGTGAGGTTGTAGAAGACTGGGAACTACACATATATCTTAGTCACACAAAAGTATGTGTGGGCATGCATGTACAGAAGTGTCCCCTCAGACTCAGCTGGTAACTGATAATATCCTCAAGACCAGAAATATAAAAGGAAACCAAAACTGCCTTCATCTATTTTTCCAGAAGAAAATAAGAATGAAATTAATTAAGAACAAGTGCAAATACAATATACGTTTTCAATTAAAAGCAGGCTATTAAAACATCATGTGTCAAAAGGTAGCAAGAAAGCAATTTGGATTTACTATAGGAAATAGATAAAACAATGTTCTCTGTTGCAGTATTTCTAAATTTTAGCCAAACTACTTGAATTTTTCATATGCAAGCTGCATTGATACAGAATTTTAATCTTAGCATTTCTGTAACATGTTTTAAATATTGTGAGATCTATCCCAACTTCTAATATATGATATAAAAAGTAATGACCTTTTTAAAATGTATTTTAATTCAAGGTGGTTTGATTATTTTCCATAAAATGTAGTAAATTCTGCATTTCAGTGTTACCTGTTCCATATGTATGTCGGGGTACGAGCAGGTGGAGGTATTGGAGATGAAATTGAAGACCCTGCAGGAGACCCTTATGAAATATATCGAATTGTTTTTGATATCACGTTTTTCTTCTTTGTCATTGTTATCCTACTGGCCATCATTCAAGGTTTGTTATTGTTAAGATTCCTGGGGTTTACTAATGCTTGTACTGCATTAGGTGGGTTCCTACCGGTTCAGACGAACCTGTAGTGGTTTGGCATCCTGGGTCGTTGGAACAGCAACGACCTAGGTCTGCCAAGCCCCTGAACTAGTTCTCTGGGTGGTGCCATAGGCACCGCCATCATGTTTTTCATTTCTGTGCATGCGCAGAATAATTTTTATTGTACTGTGCATGTGCGTGCAGTGCACCCACGAACGAACCAGCAGTAGTGCCTGCTGGAACACAACTCTGCTGCAAGCCATACATATTTATCGCCCTTTAAAAAATTCATACACATTTCTTATCACAGCATCTCCTGGCAACAATTTTCAGACTTTTAACTATACACTGTGGAAAGTACTTCCTTTTATCAGACTTTAATCTTTCTGCATTTAGACTGAACTGGTAAACTCAAACTCTAACATAGGAAAAGGGAATTAATAATTTTCCTTACAAACATTGTCATGCCAAAAATAGATTTATATACCTCTATGGGACTGTTGTTGTTTAATTTGCTTTCTAAGCTATCATCCCTTCTGAAGGGAGAAGAATTGCTTACGTTCCTGCTAATAGTTTTACTCTATACAATATTCGATGAGTGGTTACACTTCATTTTGAGTAAGGGCATTACTGTAGTAATGTAACAAAGATCTATCTTCAATCTTCAATTATGGTTTTAGTATTTCATCTGTTTTTTTTAACTGATCAATACAATATTTGTTTAAGAGAGATTCATTTTCAGGAATACATCATGCTGCTGACTACTGAGAAAAAAATGACCGAAACATATAGATGATGAATGTCAAACAAGATGGGATTTTTTTTTTTACAATAGCTAATGATATAATACCGTCCATAAACTGAATTGAATTTCTAGTGGCTACGTAAATAACATCCATAAAGGTTTTTTTGACAAGGTTCACTATAGCTTCTTTGGAGGTTTTGTTGTTATTCATAGTACTATTAATAATAATAATAATAATAATAATAATAATAATAATAATAATAATAATAATAATAATAATAATAATAATAATAATAATAATAATAATAATAATATTTAATTTTGTATACCGCGTCCTCTCCCCAAGGGGACTCGGAGCGGTGCACAGGGAAATTAAAACATATAAAAATATATACAAACAATAAATACAATAAATAAAAGCAGATTAAATTGATCGTCCCTGCGCTAAAAACCCCATTAAAACTAAATTCCCTAAACACCCCAGAGGTAGAGACTAACCAAGGCCGGCCAGACAGAAAAAGTGTGTTTTCAGTTTTGGACGGAAGGAGCGGAGGTCTGTAGTTGTTCTAATGTCGGGGGGGAGGTCGTTCCAGAGGGCTGGGCCCGCCACAGAGAAGGCCCTTCCCCTGGGCGTCGCCCGCTGGCACAGTCTAATGGACGGCACCCGGAGAAGTCCCTCTCTGTGGGAGCGGATCGGCCGTGAGGATGTATGGGGCAGGATCCGATCCCGCAGATAGCTAGGTCCCGAGCCATGGAGCGTTTTAAAGATGTTATTAGTTAAAGTAATAGTAAATTCTTTTCATGTAATTAATGCTTGAAGGTCAATGGGAGATGTCATAAAGGGGTTGATAAGCTGAAGAATTTGGGACCCCTAGTTAAGTGAAACAAAAAATAAAATTGTTGTGTTTTCCATTTCTCCTCAGCAAAAATTACTGATTTTGTATGAAATTTTCTCCCTTACATCAATTTATCAGTAATGTTTTTGAAGGCTACAAATCAGAGGAGTGTCCCCTTGTTTGGACACTCCCTGATTTGTATTTTCTGCATCAATATTTGCATGTGATTAAAAGTAGCTTAGTATATAAAAATTTCTATTTTAATGAATTATTTTTCTTATATTGTGATTTTTCTTTCTTCTTCATATGTTCTTTCTTCTAAGAAATACATTAACTGAGTAGGAAGAAAATCAATGTGTCCTAAATGGTAGTGCAGGGTGTATGTACTGCAAATATGTAGCAGAGTTAAGATTTTTGTATTTGTGTCTTTTTCTTTCTAATAATAGGTCTTATTATTGATGCCTTTGGCGAACTAAGAGATCAGCAAGAGCAGGTCAAAGAAGACATGGAGGTAAGATCATGATTGTATTGAGTTAGTTTGTTTTCACTAAATGAAAGAGGAAAAACTTTGCACTAAATTGTCAAGAAAACTACATCAATTCTTATATATTGCTAATATTTTTATTTGATTTTTAGACCAAATGCTTTATTTGTGGAATTGGTAATGATTATTTTGATACAACGCCACATGGTTTTGAAATGCATACTTTACAAGAGCACAATCTAGCCAACTACTTGTAAGTAAATGCATGTACTACTTTATTAATGCAAGTTTCTTTAGAAATGATAGCTAGCAATGTTAATAGGGTTGTCCAGGCTCATAGCACAAGACTAGGAATATCTATCCAGAAGTGAGTTCTATAAGACTTACTCCAAAATCAGTGTGTTGTACTCCTGTACTCTCAGACTCAGGACTTTCTCAGGTTATGGATGCTTTAGTGGGTTGCACTTATGTTCATAAGCGGTTCACTGGTTGTGAGCGCACGGACTAGCTTCGCTCATAGGTGCCCCTTTGGGAGTGAAACAGAGCTTCAAAGAAGCAAATTATCAATTTAGGCAGCTCTGGTGAGTAAAGCAGGGGCGGTGCAAAACTCAGATGGGCAGCGAGGGCGGAGGGAACGAGCCAGAAAGTTAGTTATAAATGGAATTGCTTAGCACAAGGTCGGGTGGGCAGGCAGGCCCAGCCAGCGATCAAAACTAAGGGTTCGCCTGAACCCACGCGACCCACTAGTGATCTCACAGCCAGGATCAGTTTCAGGATCCCTAAAGGAAAACCAACCAACCAACCAATCCAAACATCATACTTCTACCTCATGCCTGCTCAGAACAAGCTTTGGATATGGAAGGGCTCCAGAACGGGAGTGTTCTGTTAGTCTCTAGACCAGTATTTTTCAATTTGACAGCTTCAAGATGCATGGGGCTTCAACTGCCAGAATTCCCCAGACATTAATCTACATAAACAGTAATGCTCATTAACTCAATTGAAAAGGAGAGACATTATCTTTGGAAAGATGAGCCATAGTATGAGCCATCAGAGGCTTTAGCAACAGGAAAATTAATATTGCTCCAAGGCAAATTTTGCTTCAGAATCAATTGGTGTCATTTGACTTCCTTGAAATGTAAATGTAAAATACAAGGTAGTTTTTTATTGTTCAGGAAAGAAAGAAAGAAAATATAGAACCAGTCACCACCCAAAAAAAATATTGTGAATAACTAAATAGATAGCTGCATTTGCAGCTTTGTGTTAATCATTTTCATTAATGGTTTTTGTACATTTGGTTTTTTTCTAATGCTTTCTTGATGAGGTTGTCTACTTTTTTGGACTGGAAACTCAAAAGCAGGCTCGTGCAATTTTACATACCCAAAACTCTTTTACAAATGTAAAATATTTCACTATTTAATATCACCATTCTTTCAGAGTCCTATAAAATGAATCATAAAACAGTCATGTATATTTTCATATTTTTTCTCCAGATTCTTTTTGATGTATCTTATTAATAAGGATGAAACTGAGCACACTGGGCAGGTAAAGTATTAATTGATTATGTAAACGAAAAGAAACAAACATTTCTGAAAACATTCATAAAATATATAATCAACATTTTTAGAGATATATTAATGTCACTTTATACATTTAAATGATTACCATTCATTTCCCCCCAAAAGCAAATTATTGATCATTTTAATATATAAACATATGATATCCAAATGTTTAAATGTTCTTCCATTGAAACTCATGTATTGAATATTGAATACTGTAGCTTTTCATGCCTTCTTCTGAATATTTAATTTAGTGTATTATAACAATTGTTCATGACCTGTTATTATAAGATTATCATTTTGTAAAAAAAAATTATGTCATTGCCTATCTAAGCAAAGTTGGCTGCTAGCCTGTATTTAAAAATGAAATGCATTTATTTGACGTTATCACTACTTAATTGCTTGTTTAGAAAATGAAAGTAATGTTGTAATATTTTATATAACAAAAAATATATTCCCTAAAATTAATAACTGAACTATAAATTGATAAGGTAGATTCACCAACAGAAAGGCAGCCTTGCTATATTCAGATCTATATTCCCACTTGATGTTTCTAATAGAGAAAATGCCCTTTCATTAATCTGAGAGAAAAAATATGCCTTATGTATGTAAAGTGTTTCTTTTCTCAAATAAATCTTTTGAAAAACATGCATTTTATATTTTCAGGAGTCATATGTATGGAAAATGTACCAAGAAAGATGCTGGGATTTCTTCCCAGCTGGAGATTGCTTCCGTAAACAGTATGAAGATCAACTTGGATAAAAATACCAACAAAGGAACTACTATATTCAATGTAAACAAAAACAGAATTCTTACAAAACAATGGCATAACATAAATATTGCTTATGTTTGACCGCTAAGTAAATGAAGTAGTCCAGTTTCAAATTGATCTAGATTAGCTTTTTGTACGTGGCAGAAACAGGCTCTGAATTATTTGGATTTCAGTTTTGTTTGTTTTTAGGTGAGGCAGAGCAAAAAAACATAACGTTTAAACATTTCAGTTCAGTACTTTAATTCAGGAATCATTACTTGTTTTTTATCAGTCCTTTGTAGAACACAATATAGTTTGAAGGGCTATATCATCGTTTTGCAGCTGAAGACTCTGAATGTCAGGTGACAATAACTTAATCATGGACTCATATGGTGAACTTAATATTTCAATCAGCATTGTTTTCCCTGTGCCATTTCTTAGTGTAACAATACAGACAGAAAGATTTTAAGTATTCAGTGCTTAAAATTTTCAAGTATTTTATTGTCTCTAAAATCTAAGTGCCTTAACTCTTTCCAGATCTAGCTATGCAAAATACTTTTTTTTTAAATGTTAGTCTTTTAGATTGACATTTTTGTTATTTGACTTTGTTGCTCTCTGGTCTTACTGTATGACATGAAATTTAGTCATATACTTGTTACAAAACTGCTTACTACATGCAGCTGGTTTAAAACCCTGTCTTACAATTGAACAGAATTAAACTAGTGATTAGTTGCAATGTTAATGCATTTTTTTCTTCAAATAACAACATGCACTGCAATAAAGAATTTGCAAAACAAAACTCTATGTCATATTTCATTGTGTTATTGGTGTCAGACCAAGACATATTCCATAATTGTACTTGCAAATGTAATTTATTTTATTTCACAGGCTTTTATACTTTTAGAACTTCAAATTAATATTGTTACATTTCTTAAGGCAATAAAATCCAGAACACTGCAAAAACACAAATAGCATTTTTAAGGTTCAGGTTCAGCCAGTCACCAGATGAAATATTTGTAAACATTTTTTACACTTAGTAAATTGTCATCTTAAATCATTTTTCACATACTTGTACTATATAATAAACAAAAGCTAACTTTTAGGAGATCATACTATCTAACCAGTCCTCAAGTTCCTCTTCGGTAATATTTTTGGAGGCAGCTTCTGGCGGTTGAGATGTTGAGCAACTTTCTTCAATTCTACCTGGTTCTAAGTGATCTGACAAAAGAAAAGAAAGATAAGTTAAATAATAACTCTTTTGTTTTTTTTTAAAAAAAGGCAAAGAAAAATGATAAATATTGTGATTGTCAGCTATGAAACAATGCTATTGTGATTTCATCTTAGTTCTCATACCATTTAGGAAAATACAAAAATACAACCTGGAGACCAAATGTTTGTTATTTACCAAGTTCTAGTGTGTGGGTCGCAGTGGCTCAATGGGTAAGATGCTGAGCTTGTTGATCAGAAAGATTGGCAGTTCAGTGGTTCGAATCCCTAGTGCCGCATAATGGAGTGAACTCCCATTACTTGCCCCAGCCTCTGCCAACCTAGGAGTTTGAAAGCACGTAAAAATGCAAGTAGAAAAATAGGTACCGCTTTGGTGGGATGGTAACAGCATTCCATGTGCCTTCGCCATTTAGTCATGCTGGCTACATGACCACAGAGACATCTTTGGACAGTGCTGGTTCTTCAGCTTTGAAACGGAGATGAGCACCACCCCCTAGAGTCGGAAATGACTAGCACATATGTGTGAGGGGAACCTTTACCTTTAGCGTGTGGAAGCTTCACTTGCACAGTACAAGCTCAGTTACTCCACCCTTTCCTAATAATAATAATAATAATAAATTTTATTTATAGCCCGCTCTCTCTTCCCAGAGGGACTCGAGGCGGGGAGTAATCAGAGGTGCCTTCTAGTGTTCCTGTTCCAGGGCCTGCCTTGCCATTGGCTGGATCCTTCCCACCATTGGCCCCAGTGACAGAATTATTCCTGTGTAAGAATAACTGATAAAACTGGAAACTTTATCAGGAACCTGATTGGCGTGTAGTGTTGCTAATCAATCTAGCTGACTGTGCGATGAGGAGTAATAATAATACTGCTTGAAAATCCAGACAAAAGAAGAGAATGCAAATTAATCTTAAATGAAAAATTCAAAGCTGGAGAAGTTCAAGGATATTACTGACAATGTTCTGTTGATCCGAAAAATGATTGTTTGAAGATTTTATTCATTTAAAATTTTAAAATGTCTGATAGTTGAGGCTCTTTGGACAGTTTACAATAAAAAATGAACACAGGAAAAATATGCATGCATATTCAGAAAGTGGAGCAAACATACAGCTTTGACTTTTTTTCCAACATTAGCAACAGCATGGTAAACAATACTACGTGTGAAATAGCCTTAGCAAGATTTCATACTGTAGCTATTAATGAAAGTGCAGACACAGCTATTGGTAATTAGATGATATTCAACTTTCAGTTTAGACACTTATAGTCTGTAGCTTATCAAAACTTGCTTGGTGGAATATTATATCTGCAAAGCTGTGATGTTATTGCAACAGTTTTTGCAATCAGTATTAAAAAAACCCACAAGCTTGATTGTATCATTCTCTAACTCTACGATGCTGAGCAAACTCAGTGATATACAACACAACTAAATCCAGGAACATTATACTTGTATCCTGAAGACTTAAGGATGTAAGAAAAGAGGTAAAACTGATAAAAGTCGTTGATGCTCTAAGAACTACTTGCACTGTTTCCTATTGATTTTGTGTATGTGCATTTGCGCGTGAGCACACCCACAAAATGATTTCCTGAAGTGAATGTTTCTGAATACGAATCAATGATTTTCAGACCTAAATCTTATTTTGCAAAATAAGGTAGCAATGCAACAATCCATAACAATTCAATTTCTAACAACTGCTACACAAACTTTAAAAGTAGTGCTGCTTCATTATTCATGTTGTTTCATAAACGTAACCTGACCATTCTTGAAACGTGTCCTCTGACGCACAGTAAATTAAACCATAGAGCAATATTTTGGTGATTGATTTTCATTGAGTGAAAAAGTTAAAATTCTCTTATATTTATATGAACTTGCAAGAAAATAATCAAATGGATACTAATTCCATAATTACTTTTATAAATATTCAGTGTGCTCAACTGTCAGTTTCCAGAGAAACTGAACTTCAAAATTGGTCTGCGTTTGACTATACAGAAACAGAACAGTATAATTTCAGCTGTGGCATTAAGCAGATCAATTTCTTATGTTCCAAATAAAAACTTCCTTACCGAAAATACTGTTACAGTCAATCAAGTACTATGATTTAAAATTTTAGAGTAGGTAAAAATAATCAGAAACAAATTAGTCTCATGTTATGTGGATTTGGTTTTGCATATCAGAACCAACTGTCTCATAATTTAGCATAATTAGTGGGATATTACTAGCATCCAGGGCAGACTATAAGAGTGAGTTCAATTTAAAGCATGCTTTAGAAAACAAATTATGGAATAGTTTACAATTAATTTATTTGGTTAGACATAACTCTCCCTGTAAGTGTTATCGAACTGATTGAATGATCAGGCTGGGTAAAGGCTAAACATTGCAGGAAAACTAATAAATGTTTTTCTCTGAAGTCTCTGGGGAATTCTGGAAATTGAAGTTCACACATCTAACATTGCTAAGGTTGAGAAACAGCACAGTAGCCCCAGGCCAACTAAATAGGTAGGCAACAATGCGTGTAGTATACCTTACTTTAGTTTCATGTAGGCATTTATTAATATTGTAAAATTATTTTCATCATAATTAAACATTTTATCAATCTCTACTATTTGTATTATGCTTGGCTGCACTCACCTAATAGTGCATATCTTTGAACTCTGGTTTACAAAATGTCACTAAAATGTGTTGCATACACAACCTATCCAATAGGAAAGGCAACACTGTCCAGTTTAAGCACTCACAGGAGCCAGCTCACAGTAGAACTTAAATCGTGGTGGCATTAAAGCCTTTCTGTTTTAAATGTATTCAGTTTTCCACTCCTCTTATTAATGTAATCTATGTAATGTATACAACAATATGACAATTACAACAGCAATGAACACTCCACTGTGAAACCTAAAAGGCCAGATTGAAGACAGATCATCATTAAGAAAATCTAGCTATGCGGTTGCTAAGAGTTGAGTCCAACTTGACAGCATCTAACAATACTAATAAGTACACAAGGGAACAACAGATTCTCATGTAACTGAGAACTGATAGAAAGACTAAATAATATTTTCCAGGAGGGGGATTCAGAAAACAGACACAACAGAGGATGGTTAGAGATAATTTCTGAGACAGTGATGGACTGAAGCAAAATGATTTGTGACAAGAATGCTGGGGGAAATATAACCTCAGCCAAGGAATATACTGTAACACCTGGTGCTCATCACTAGAAAAAGCAAGCTCATCCACCTGATACACTAATGTGGTTCTAGTTGGTAGCCATCTGCAGAGCCCTAACCTGAATGTTTCATTGCTTCATTCTAAAGTACTACCTACTATTGAAGTCTAGCTGTGTTCTGAAATGGACTATAAATGATGAACTGAGAACTTGTTTCTGCCAAATCGCAATGGTCCATTTTCAGTAAAGGAGTTTCTCCACCTACTTTTCCAGATAGGAAGAGAGTCAGTTTGGTCTAGTGATTAAGGCACCAGCATAGAAAGTGAGAGACTGAGTTCTAATCCCACCTGACCTCCCTTATACCTCTTAGAGGACCCTGAATAGGCTGAGAGTTGGAGTACCTAAATGTAAAACCACTTTGCTCAAGTTAAAGCTCTTAGACGATAATAACCCATTATGTGAATGTGGAGAGACACATAGCCCAGCTGTTCTGACCCAGCTCCCCAAACACAACAAACCCTCTGAAGTTAACTCAAAGATTCCTTTATTTGGAGCGCTGGCAGCTCCAGCAAAAAGTTTATCTCACCACAGGCTAACAAGACAATCTAGCCGGAAGATGAATAGTTGTCTGCCACATCTATTCATCTCGGCCCCCTGCCTTTTACACCCAGAGCTAGGGTGGGGCTTCGCTAGCAGCAGTGGCTCTTTCTTCCCAAGGATCGGCCCACAGATTTCCACTGATCTCCTCTCCTTTGCCTTTTGCGCATTTGCGCATCAGACACTGGACTCAGCTGTTCCTCCTCTTCCTTATCAGCCACTTCCAGACCTGGGGGCTGTTGACTCTCCATCTGAGGGCTGACGGATGGCCCAGGCTGTCTTTCTCTGTGCCAACTCCATTCCCTCTTCCCCCTCGAAGCTCTCAGGTTGCCTTGATGCTGACCCTGACTCCCATGCCTCCTCCTCCTCCTCTGATTCAGCTGCTGGAGGGGCCGGTGGTCCACCCCTCCAGTTGGTATATCGGCTACTACCAGCAACATGTACCGATAATTACTTATTTTTGGCCAATGACAGAACCAGGAAGGTGGCTTCATATTGGTGTTTAAAGTTTGACCTAGACATGGCAGAAGAACAACCTTAGACAGGAAAACTGACTAGGTGCCAGTTACTTCGGGCCAGTTACTTTTTCCCAGCCCAACCCACCTCACACGGTTGTTATGGTGTGGAAAATAGGGAGGAGGAAGAAGTATTAGGTAGGATTGCCACCCTGAGTTATTTATAAAAATAATATAGGCAGCATAAAAAAAAACAATAAAGAAAGAGACAAGTTCATCCTCTAGGCTTCTATATATAATTTCAATTCACTGTATGGCAGTTCTCAACCTTCCCAATGCCGCGACCCTTTAATACAGTTCCTCATGTTGTGGTGATCCCCAACCATAAAATTGGTGTTTTGGTTCCTAAGACCATCAAAATATGTGTTTTCCGATGGTCTTAGGCAACCCCTGTGAAAGGGTCGTTCGACCCCAAAGGGGCCACGACCCACAGGTTTAGAACCATTGCTGTATGGGAAAGAAGTGGAATGAAAAATGCATTATACATGACTGATATAACAGTGTATTATCCCACTAGGTGTAATGGCATACAATGTTTGTGGAAGGAAAAATATTTCATTGATTGCATTAAAAATAACTAAATGATAATAATAATTAGAAAAAAGAAAGGGGAGGAAAAATGACTAATACTTACCAGTTTCTTCAAAACTCTTTGTTAGATCATCTCCAGATGGCAGGTCATCTGCTACCATTCCCAAAACAATATTGTTTTCAGGATTAATAGGGGCATCTAATTTCAGGAGGAGATCAAGGTCTTCATCCAAATGATCTGCTATTTGATGTAAACTTGAAAGATTTCTCTGAGGAGCCTCTGAAGAAATTCCAGATCCATCTTTATTTGACAAAGTCAAGGGAACAGCGGAATCTTCCTTGGGATAACAGTGTGACCCAACTTTCTTTTGCTGTTGCAACAGATCACCACTTTTCTTGGCCACATCATGACTTTGCAGCTTAATCTGAGGAAGTGTGACTGGCGTTGCATCCTACAGTAGTAAGAAAACAGTTCTAAATGATGGCTGATGCAATAACACAACTTAGTAACCCAACTTGAAGTTTAGCTTCTACCAGAACAAAAACCCAGTGAATATTCATCTATACATACGCAAACTATAGAAAATAAACTCATAAAGTATGGTAGTCTTTGACTTACAGCACTTCGTTTAGTGACCATTCAAAGTTACAAGGGCACTGAAAAAAGTGAGTTATGACCATTTTTCACAGTTATGACATTTCCAGCAGGCCCATGATCATGTGATCAAAATTCAGGTGCTTGGCAACTGTTTCATATTTATGACCATTGCTATGTCCCAAGGTCATGTGATCCCCTTTTGCAACCTTCTGACAAGCAAAGCCAATGGGGAAGCCAGTCTCATTTAACAACCAGATTACTAACTTATCAATGGCAGTGATTCACTTAACAACTGAGACAAGAAAGGTCATAAAATGGGGCAAAATTCACTTAACAAATATCTCACTTAACAACAGAAATGTTGGGCTCAATTGTGCTCATACGTAGAGGACTACCTGTACATGAATATTGTACTAGAAAGTAAGATTAATATTTAAATATTTTAAGAAGCTCCTGTCAGGCCTGCAGCCATATTACTCTTAGATCTTTGGCCTGCCACACTTTCTATTATTCTATTATGCCTTTTCTATTGTGCTAAAATGGAAGGGGGAATTGTACGGAGTAGATGCTATGTAGCCAAAACAAAATTCCTTCTAGAAATCCGAGGTAATCCTTTGTCTCTGCACCTCTGCACCTGACCGGAACTGGATGGGTGGAACTGCCAGCATGGCAGTGGAGATTGGACCATGTGATAGACTTGTGAGTGTGGGGTCAAGATCTTAAACTTTCAACTGGGTTTCAGATTCGGGTTTTCCCAAAAGTGCCACTATGGCTCTCTTAATAAATTGCAACTTTGAGCAATACTTTGCCTTGGATCTGATTTAGTTTTGGATGCTATTTGGAGTCCTGACAACTCCACTTTCAGCCTTTTATTTACCAAGATACGTGTGTGCCATACCAATAGCCAGCATAATCGTCTCTCTTACTGATTTCAAGAATTTTCCCACAATCTTTTTATACAAAACAAGCCTCAGGCCAGACAAAAGAAACTAGTGGAACCATCAGTCTGCCAGGTCCTTTTCCAATGAAGAGCTTAGAGCATCCAAATAGTAAGGACAGCTTCCTTTCCCCACTCAGTTTGCAATTTCATTTGATTCCTCAGGAAGCTAGAAAAATGATGCTAGCAGAAGCATTCATTCTGTTGAACAGCACAGACTTTTATTATACCATTGAAAGATGTGATCAGCTTACAATAACCAAGGACACCAAATTGGTCCATTCAGTAGCAAGAGAGAAAAAAAAAGGGGGAAAATATAACTTCCTACAGCCTGCAGTTCATTGACTTGCTGGCTCTAATCAGGCACAGTAGGAGAATCTGTTACTTCATTACAGCACAGAATGTGCCCTAACAGTGGATTTAAAAAAAAAATACAGCCACTGCTTTTTAAACAATTAACAGCAGGAAAAGCAATGACATCCAGCCTTGCCATTGTATGTAAAGGAAGGAATTTGACTTGCAAAACAAATGCAAATTTGTCTGGCTACAGTCACAAAAGTGACTTTGAATTGGAATAAGGAAAAAAAAAAGAGCAACATCAATATCTGAGTTGCTTTAGGCAAACCCTCAGGAGAAAAAAAACAAACAGGTTTGGATTCTTATATAGCCGCCTTTTATCTAACCCGGAATGATTTTTCTAGCACTTGATATACTATTAAGTTTACCCAACAGCTACAGTTAATTCATATAATTCTTTTCAGTCTACCTGAATATTTTGCTTTTTTTCCCCATCCCACAGAAGATATTTTATATTCATGATGCTTCCAGGAATTATAAACTCCGGGCAAAAGTAATTGTTTTTTTATATAGGTCTGTGTAGCAGCTACACTGCCAAACTAGATCCACTGATAATGGACAAGATCAAAGCAAGGATTATTGTAAAGATCAGTAAGAACAAGAAAGAAATGTTCTCTGTGATGTTACTAACAAGAGTGTGTGTGTGTGTGGCGGGGGGGAATCTGGAGTAACAAAACTGGAACGGGCAAGTCTTTGGGGATGCGAGTCTTGACCGAAATGCACTTGGCATGTGGAAAACATTTTGTTTTAGAGGAGCAATGGAGCTGAAGAAGTGCTGATAGGAAATTCTGCTTTTTAATAGCATTCCTCCCTTGCAGAGCTGAAGTAACAACATTAAAATAATATGAGACTGTTCAGCTTGCAATATGGCTCAAGCAGGCTTCAAAAATTTCAGCAACGGGTTCTCTACCCGATTGCTGGGTGGGTGTGGCCAAGGTGGACATGGCTAGTCGGCCTCCTGCATCACAGTGGGGGGATGACGACGACGTTTTCACCTTCCCCAGGCTTCGGAGGCTTTCCTCAAAACTTTGGGAAAGCGAAAACCGCTTCCCCCTGGCTCCGGTGGCCCTCCAGACTGGAAACAAGCCTATTTCCTGCCTTCCGGGAGGCCCATTTTTCTTCCTCCCCAAGCTTCCACACAGGCCCTGCACTTACCTCGCATCCAAAACGGACCACGTGGAGACTCCTGGGATGGGAGGGGTGGGAAGGACCAGCCAGGAGTGGGATTGGAGGTTCTCCAAACCAGCCATAACGTTAGCTATGGATTCTTCTGAACCTGGGCAAATTTGTAGCAGCCCACCCCTGGGCTCAAGGTACTTTTGAGGAAGAGGGGTATTACCTGTACCAGTTCAGCAGCCATGTTGAGTTTGAGGTGCAGAGGCAGTTCTTCAAGTGCTTGAACCAAGGACTGGCAGTCAACGTACAATCCTGACAACTGAAAACAGAGTGCATGTGCACTAAATGAAAACTGCAGTCATTTTGATCACCGGGTTAGTGTAATGAAGTCTCATCTCCTAGGTTTGGGAAGGCTAAACAGCCATGGAGTACCTTATTCTTTCGGTGCAAGCAAAGCTGTAACATATTTTCATTACACTGGGTATAATGACTCATGCATGCCTGATTTCATATACAAACTGAAGTATCAACAAGGAACCATCTATTATCATGAACATAATAAATCTGACATCAGTACAGGTTCTGGAATTTTTGGTATTTTCTGAAATAATATGGCAACAAGCCACTGCACAAGACAGGCAGATGCACAGAACTATATCAGGAGCTGTGTGGCGCAAAGGTTAGAATGCAGTACTGCAGAATATTTCTGCTATTGGTTTTTAATGTACCATGAATGCCTTGATTGTATTTTGCCTGATACTGCACAGCGCAAAAATGATCTAAATATATTGTTGATGAAATGAATAAATAACTAAACAGAACCTGGACCAATTCAGGAAGCTCGCAGATCTTTATGCTTTTAAATATTTGTTGCTGCTGTTAGCACTGTTTTGAAAGTTGCCATAATTTTAAGACCAAAGATACTAACATTCTAACCGATACTTTACTCATATAAACTAGACAAATCTGAGATAATAGTACTGTACTGATATCCCCTTATATTGAGCCAAAAAAGGTACCGTATTTTTCGGAGTATAAGACCCTCTAAAAAGAGGCTGAAAATCTGGGTGCGTCTTATACATCAAATACAGTATTTTTTGCCTCCTGGAACCCCACCCCCTTCACCAAACTGGCTGTGCCTAGTCTTATGGAGGCTTACAGAAAGCTCCTGGGGGCTGGGGAGGGCAGAAATTAGCCTCAAACGGGCCGTTTCCCCCTCCCCCAGCCCCCAGCAGCACTCTATAAACCTCCATAGGGCTATGCATGCAATTTATTTGACATAAAAATGGTCCGTTTTCGCGATAAATGGGACGGTTTTTTTGCTCATTTTTTATTCCCCTCCCCAGCAGCACTCTGCAAGCCCCCCCAAGGCTAGTTATGCTTTTTATTTGAAGAAAATCGGCCCCGTTTTCGTGGAGAAAGAGCATTTGGAAGAAGTATGCAAAGCGCAAAAAAAACCCTTTTTGCCTCCTGGAACCCCGCCCCCTTCACCAAACTGGCTGTGCCGAGGCTTCCAGACAGCTCCTGGGGGCTGGGGAGGGCAGGAATTAGCCTCAAACGGGCGATAAATGGGGCGGGTTTTTTGCTCATTTTTCACCCCCCCAGGAGCATTCTGCAAGCCCCCCCCCCCCCAAGGCTAGTTATGCTTTTTATTTGGGGGAAAAAGGCCTCATTTTCACGGAGAAATGGGCTGTTTTGGAAGTTTGTCGAGTGCAAAGGCTCCCCCCACCCCTTTCGGAAGGCTCTTTAACTGTTTCTGAGCTAGCAGAAACGAAGTTTTAAGGTTTGTCAGCTATTTCCTTCTGCAGGACATAGATAAATACACCTGAAAACATCAACCTCCCTACTTAATCTCTCTCTCTTTTTACCTACCTACTGTATTTCTCTCTTTCTCTCTCTACCCTTCTACCTAACTACACACACACACACACTCCCTCCCTACTTACTGTATCTCTCTCTCTCTCTCTCTATCTATCTATATTTCTCTATATATATACTTCTACCTACCTACCTACACACACACTCTCTCTCTCTTCCATCCTACCTACTGTATTTCTCTATTTCTCTCTCATCCTTCTACCTACCTACCTACACACACACATCTCCCTCTCCCCCTACATACCTATTGTATTTCTCTCTCTTCCCCTTTATCTACCTACCTACCTACACAGACACTCTCTCCCTACCTACTGTATTTCTCTCTCCCTCTCTATTTCTCTCTCTCTATATCCCTTTACCTACCTATCTACTCTCTCTCTCCCTACCTACCTACCTACTGTATTTCTCTCTATTTTTCTCTCTCTCTCTATCCCTTTATCTACCTACCTACCGTATTTCTCTTTCTTTCTCTCCCTCTCTCTCCCTCTATCTATCTACCTACCTACCTACTTTTTTTTGTAATTTGCCTCTTCAAAGTCTTGGTGCGTCTTATACTCCGGTGCGTCTTATACTCCGAAAAATATGATAATCATCCAACTTCTTTAAAGTTCATGCTACTTTTCTGACACAATAGAAGATTGAATAATAGAGTTGGAAGGGACCTTGGAGGTTTTCTAGTCCAACCTCCTGCTTGAGCATCAGACCATATACCATTTCAGATAGGTGGCTGTCCAGCCTCTTGACTGGGGCACCCACAACTTCTGAAAGCAAGGTTGATTGGTTGATTGTTCTTGGACTTAATTTTTTGATTGTTCTTGGATTGGACTTAATTCTCATTAACAGAGAGGAAATGATAGAAGGTGTTGAAGCTACAGGAACCTTGGGGGCAAGTGATCATGCAATATTGGAATTCAACATTATGCAAACACAAGTAGTAGAATAAAGTCAAACTAGAGTCTTGGACTTTAAGAGAGCTAATTTCAATAAACTTAGAGCTTGGGAAGAATTCCATGGATGAGAATCCTCAAGGGGAAAACAAGAAGCTTAGGAAATTTTGAAAAGTGAGATTTTAAAAGCCCAGTCTAGCACAATACCAATGAAGAAGAAAAATAACAGCTCTCAAAAGAAACCAGCATGGCTGTATGAAGAAAACTCTTGACAAATTGAAATACAAAAAGGATAAGTATAAAAAGTGGAAAGTTGCCACAAAGAAGAGTTACCTGCAAGACCGCCTCCTGCTACCAAATACCTCCCACTGTCCAGTTCGCTCCCACAGAGAGGGCCTCCTCAGGGTGCCGTCAGCTAAACAATGCCGGCTGGCGACCCCCAGGGGGAGAGCCTTCTCTGTGGCAGCTCCCGCCCTCTGGAATGACCTACCTCCTGGACTAAGGACAATCTCGGACCTACATCTCTTCTGTTGGGCCCTGAAGACGCACCTATTTTGTGCTGCCGGGCTATCATAATTTTAAAGGGATTTTTAATAGTGATTTTAGTTTGGGATTTTAAACATCGGCCAATTATTTAATATTTCTTTTTAATAGTGTTTTTTAAATTCTGTATTATCATTTTTATTCTGGCTGTACACCACCCCGAGTCCCGAAAGGGAGAAGGGCGGTATAGAAATCTAATAAAAAGTAAAAGTAAAGTAAAAGAGAGAGTCAAACTATTCTCCAAAGGACCTGAGGGTAGAACAAGAAGTAATGGGTGGAAATTAATCAAGGAGAGAAGCAACTTAGAACTGAAGAGAAATTTCCTGACAGTTAGAACAATTAATCAGAGGAACAGCTTGCCTCCAGAAGTTGTGAATGCTACAACACTGGAAGTTTTTAAGAAGATGTTGGACAACCATTTGTCTGAAGTGGTATAGGGTTTCCTGCCTAGTCAGGGGGTTGAACTAGAAGACCTCCAACGTCCCTTCTAACTTTGTTATTCTATTCTATTCTATTCTATTCTATTCTATTCTATTCTATTCTATTCTATTCTATATATTATATTCTCACCGTTAGAACATTTCTCTTTAGTTGATTATCTCCTTGATTAGTTTCCATCCATTGCTTCTTGTCTTATCTTCTGGTGCTTTTGAAAATAGGTTGATACTGGAAGTTTTAAAGATGTTGGACAACCATTTGTCTGAAGTGGTATAGGGTTTCCTACCTAGTCAGGGGGTTGGACTAGAAGACCTCCAACGTCCCTTCTAGCATTGTTATTCTATTCTATTCTATTCTATTCTATTCTCACTGTTAGAACATTTCTCCTTAGTTGATTATCTCCTTGATTAGTTTCCATCCATTGCTTCTTGTCTTATCTTCTGGTGCTTTTGAAAATAGGTTGACCCTTTCTTCTTTGTGGTGATCCTTTAAATACTTGAACACTGCTGTCATAGCTCTCCTAGCCCTCTTTTCACTATTCTAGACATACCCAATTCCTGCAATTGTTCTTCATATGTCTTAGACTCCAGCCCCCTAATCATCATTGCTCTTTTCTGCATTCTTTCCAGAATCTCAATATCTTTTTTATATTATTGTGACCAAATAAATAATATTCAGCAAGGCAAGAAAAAAGATTTAATGGAACTAAATACAAGAAATTCTTCAAAAGATTCCTTAAAAAATACCACCGTTCCATAAGATATCCTCCTTTGTGCCATTGGATGTTATATTCTGAATGGAAACAAGGTCACAGTATGATGCCATTTCATCACATGTCTTCTGTAATGAGCATGAGAAATGAGAAAAGGAAAGCCAAACGTGAGACCTTCTAAGCAGCAGCCTAGGATCTTCTCTGATTTTGGCCCAGGGAGTAGCCTAATACAAAACAACGGGACAGAAATAATTGAATGTTTTCCTGAGCAGGTGCTGACGTTATTCCGAACAATTGATAAATGTGCAGATGGCATGATAATGAAAGAAAAATATATTTCTTTTCTCCATCATCAGTGGATTCATTTCACTTCATTACAGACTCTCGAAGAAAAGCTATAATCTTACACTAGCAATTCCCTAACTTTGACAGTAAGGCTGGGTTAAAATCAGTAGATAAATCTTCTGTCTCTCCACCTCTTTTTAGTAAATTAGTCCTCAAGCTGGAAGAAGTTATTTATCTTACAAATCTGTCCATCTTTCAAAGTCCCTTTCTATACCTTTGTGTTTGACAAATCATTTCACCCTTCCCTTTTCAACTATGGTTTTCAATCACAGAATTTTAGAACACCGATGAGGAATTGGGAAGGTAATCCTTTTTCCTTGTGGTGCTTAAATTATCATCAAATTGATCTTGCCTTACTTTAAAAGCCAACTTAAAGGTTGAACAATGATGGGAAAGATTGCTTTAAGCATTCCTTTTACATATAGATCTCAGAAAAACACCTTTCAGAATGCTAATCAACAAGAAAATGATAGGCAATGTGGCCCAATGACTTGATCTGGTTAGGATCCTGGGATAAGTAGTTGTTATCCATCTTCCAAGGTAACTATCGATGCAGCAAAATCCACTATTGTGCCCAGATGTTTAGTATCTCTTTTTACTACTTTAATGTAAAAGTCCTCTTCTATCAAGATTTAACAGCTATTACCCATACCCTTGAACTCTACAATGGATTTTTGGTAGCTTTTCATCTCACTGTATCAAACTATGACATAATTTTATAATAGACAACTTTCTGCTTACTAAAACCACATTGTATGTGTGGTTGATACAGACTCATGTGTACAATGACTACTGTTCCACTCAGGTGAAGGTTCAACTGTAGTCCATGTCCATTTTTTAAAGATACAAACTGTATTGATTTGTTTGGGCTGGTACTAAGTTTTAACATGGATGTGGGAGGACTGGTTTTAATAGTTTTTATGTAATAGCTGGGTTATTTTACTCTCTTTAGATTTAATAACACTTAATTAGCATTTATAAAGAGCACTTTATGTGTTCAAAGCACTTTGCATATATTACTTTAATAATCCTTACAAAGTAAGGAAGTAATATAATTCTTATTTGCCTGGGTTGTGTTTGTGAGTGAATGTTGCATGAAGACTGAGAATAGTAACAATTGCCTATTGTTTTAAGATGATGCCTGAAACCATATTATGCTTTCATCAGTTTTACGGGTATTAAACAACCCATGCTCCATTGGGTCATTGTTTCAGAAAAAAAAATCCTTACCTAAATAGAGAAACAGAATGACCACAGGTGAGCAAAAAAGCAGACGGAACAGGAATGACTTCCAACCACCTTCCCCATTGAATTTTCTTGTGGGAAGCTGTTAAGGGAGCATTAGAAATCTTCCAATCTTCCTTCCTTCCTTCTTCCCTTTTCCCTTCCCAAAAGACAGGTATGTGGCTGCTGGTGGTGGGGGACAGAGCGAGGGATTGTGAAAGCGGCTGGGAAACTGTCACAAAACATTGAAAATGCAGATCATGTGATTGCAGCAGCATCCAGCAGCATTTAAGCAGACACAACTGTCCCAAATTTCATTTCCTTGGCAGTTGTAGGTCTTGGATTTTGGATTCATTCTACAAGGTAGTCCATTTGAGGTAATTGGATTCAAAAATTGTTGTCCTGTGATGATGCACTATTTCACTCAATTTTAAAGGTTACAGACACAAGAATTTCAGTAATATATAGATAAACCTATATCTGAAAGACAAAGATCACTCTTTTGAAGACAACAAAGTTCACACATTCTGGACAGAAAAAACCACTGGGCTGAAAGAGGGGTCAAAAAAAGCCAACTATGTTAAAAGTGAGCAGCCCTCTCTTAACAAATGGGGAGGAATACAATACCATCTATAGTATCTCCTATCTACAACACAGCCCTTTCAGTAGTTTATTTTTATTTTTATTTTATTTAATCAAATTTTTATACCACCCTATCTCCCTGGTGGGACTCAGGGCGGTGCACAGAAAGAATAAAAACATCCATAACATACAATCACAGTATAAAAATAGAATTAAATTTAGTAAATCTGTGCTAAAATGTACTTAAAAACTATTAAAAACGTTATATTTAAAATTAAATCATTTAATCTATGCCAGGCCAGCCAGATGGAAAAAGTGTGTTTTGAGCGCCCAGCGGAAGAGGCGTAGGTCCGTGATGGTGCGAAGGTTGGGGGGGGCAGGTCGTTCCAGAGGGCCGGACCCACCACAGAGAAGGCCCTCCCCCTGGGGGTCGCCAACCGGCATTGACCGGTAGACGGCACCCTGAGAAGGCCCTCTCTGTAGGAGCAGACAGGTCGAAGGGAGGTATGTGGTAGGAGGCGGTCTCGCAAGTAGCCAGGACCCGTGCCATGGAGCGCTTTGAAGATGGTTACTAACACCTTGAAGCGCACCCAGAAGGCCACAGGCAGCCAGTGCAGCTCACGCAGGAGAGGTGTTACATGGGAGTACCGTGAAACTCCCAGAACCCCCACGTGGCTGCATTCTGCACTAGCTGGAGTCTCCGGGTGCACCTCAAGGGGAGCCCCATGTAGAGAGCATTGCAGTAGTCCAGGCGGGAAGTTCTATGGAGATTCCACACCCATTTGCACTCTGATTCAGGCGACACTGAGTGCACATATAACCCCTGCAAGTGGTCTCAATGGCTCTCAGAGAACTAACGGCTGGCCTTCAGAATGCCAATGACTGCAAAGAATATAAACCATTCCATTCCCCTTCAGTCGGAAGCGAAGACGTTTCTTGGAAGAGAAGCAAAATCTTTTCAAGGGAAAAGAAATACCAGGAAAGTCCAGTTGCCTTTTGAAAAGCGCCTTTGGGGCATAACATGGATGATTGAGAATCTCTGTACACATAAACCTATTACACGCAGATGAGACACAAAAACAAATATTATTTGCTCCACTATCTAATGAAGAGATTAAACAAATAATATTAAAATGCCAAGGAGAAAAACACCAGGATTGAATAGGTTTCCTAGAGTAGTAAAATATTAATAGATTTTTTTTGTGCCCAAACTTTGTCAATTGCATCATGAGGTATTTAACAAGGGAATATTACCATAGATATTATATTGCAATTAAATAAGAGTTTTAGCAGTATATATTGTAGATATTTATTAACTGCCATGGAAATGATGAAATGTTAAAAAGATACACAGCAATTTTTAAAGGAAAGACTTGTGATCCATTACCTGCTTTGGGCAAAGATTTTCTGAAATCCATTCTTTTTCTTCAGCAAATCTGAATTGGGTAAAGGAATCTCCTGAAAACAAAATGACATTTATCAGAAATGACTGAAGTTACATTAATGAAAAAAATATATCAAACATGATAGACAAATAATATCACTGCATTTTTGAGGGATGAAACATTCCCAGATAGAGGCAGAGACAGAATTTGTCCACAAGGGAGAAAGCAATTCCTTCCCCCTCTTCTGGGGGAAGGAGAGATTGATACATATGATGTTACTTCATGTGTTTTTTTATAATGTATTTTTGCATTTTTAAAACATGAACCGTCTACCTTGTTTGAATTCTTTCTAAGACCACTATGACTGAAAAGAAAAAAAGGGGGGAAATTACAGTAGTCCTTGACGTACGACCACAATTGAGCCCAATATTTCTGTTGTTAAGTGAGATATTTGTTAAGTGAATGTTGCCCCATTTTATGACTTTCCTTGCCACAGTTGTTAAGTGAATTGCTGCAGTTGATAAGTTAGTAACACGGTTAAGTGAATCTGGCTTCCCCATTGACTTTGTCCAAAGGTGATCACATGACCTTGGGACAAAATTCAGATGTCATGCATCTGAATTTTGATCACATGACCATGGGGCTGTTACCAAGATCATTAGTGTGAAAAATGGTCATATCACTTTTTTGAATGCCATGTAACTTTGAACAATCACTAAATGAACTTTTTAAAGTCGAGGATTACTTGTACTCTATGATTGGAAGTTACTACAATCAGTTATAAATCATACTTTTTACTCTTCTCTCCCACCCACCCCTCCCATGTTGAACTGGAAAATTATCAGCTTTAAACTCCTTTGAGGCTCTTAAGAGCTGTGATGGAGAAGTGGTTAGAGTGCAGGCTACTTCTACTGATTGCCAGCAGCTCATGTCCAACAGGATTAGGTTTGACTCAGCCTTCCATCCTTCCAAAGTCAGTAAAATGAGGATCCAGATTGTTGGGGGCAAGACGCTGACTCTGTAAACCGCTTAGAGAGGGCCGTGAAGCGGTATGTAAGTCTAAGTGCTATTGCTATCTACAGCTATTCTTTTCACATTTTGTGAAGATCTGCAGCAAATCTGAGGAGACAGACAGTTAAACCTTGGTTTGAATCCCCTTGTGGTAAAGAGTGTTTTCCATCAGACAAAGTGTAAAATATTTCAAATTATTTTCTTTCCATTCTGGATCTGAACACATTTTCAAAATAATACACTTGGTAAAACAAACAAATTATAACAGTTGCTAGCAAAAAGCTTGATTCCTTCTTAACTCCTTCTTTGTCATCTGTGCCCATGTGATTAACTAAACCCTTGACTAAAACAGAGTTTGGATCATCCATCTTCTCTTCCTTTTTCAATTATTTTTAAAAATTGCTGCTGCAATTTCATTGGTTGTATTGTTTTGCCTATAGTGCCTTAGCATATCTTGGTTTTTAAGCCAGTTTTCAATTAACATCATAAAGGATGAAAGCATTTTGCACAAATACACTATCATATTAAAATAGTGAGTTTCTGTTCACAAAATAATTGTATGCAGCTTTTAAAAAATAAGAAATGAAAGCCCCAACATCACTATTAAAGATTTTAATTAAAACCTGAATTTCTAGACATGAGCCTGCTTACAGAAAACCAACAAACAAGAGACGTTCTAATGTCATTAATTCTAAAATCTGTTAGGATCTTAGTAAGTTATTGTACTAATTATTGTCTACAGGTTATTGTAACAATTGTGAACACACAACTTAAAAGAAACAACTCTTATGTAGGTGATGGAAGAAAACTAATAGTTTGATTTTCTGCCAACTGAAAAATACAGAATGCAACCAGAAGTCAATAATGACTAGCATCACAGTAGATATTTCAGAATATATTTCAAAGTGAGATGATGATGGTAAATTATATGTAAAAATTCTGCAATATAGTTTCATTTTGCCTCTACCCTCAAAGATGTGTCTAATTCTTAGCAGTTCCAGGGTATTAAGATGACTTATTTAGTACCATGTGTGACCTCAAATGCTCTCAGTTAATGAGCATTTCATGGTAGTTACTTCTTAACCTACATTATAAAACCTCAGGGAATTATTACAAAATGAACAAAAAAGTTATGTTGAATCTCTGAAATACTGTAAAAACTGGAAATAGGTTCCTTCCAAATACAATGGAGGTTTTGAGTTGAGAACAAAACTACATTATATTTATCTTTTTTATATTTTTTATATTTATACCCCGCCCTTCTCCAAGCGGACCCAGGGCGGCGCACAGAAATGTTAAAATACATACAAAACATAATAAAATTTTAAAAAACTTATTCTAATAAAATCCTGTGCTAAAACCGAATTAAAAATCCCAAATTTAAAACTATCTAGGACTCAGTAATGGAGGTTACGCTAGGCCGGCTAGATGGAATAGATATGTCTTCAGACACTTGCGGAAGAGGCGGAGGTCGGAGATGGTGCGGAGTTCAGGGGGTAAGTCGTTCCAAAGGGCTGGTCCCGCCACAGAGAAGGCTCTTCCCCTGGGTGTCGCTAGTCGGCATTGTCCAGCCGATGGCACCCTGAGGAGGCCCTCCCTGTGGGAGCGTATCGGTCTGAGGGATGTATGGGGCAGGAGGCGGTCTCGCATGTAACTAGGCCCCGAGCCATGGAACGCTTTAAAGATGGTTGTTAAAACCTTGAAGCGCACCCGAAAGACCACAGGAAGCCAGTGCAGCTCACGCAGGATAGGTGTTATGTGGGAGTGTCTAGGCGCTCCCGTAATCACCCGCGCGGCTGCATTCTGGACTAGCTGCAGCTTTCGGGTGCACCTCAAGGGAAGCCCCATGTAGAGAGCATTACAGTAGTCGAGTCCAGAGGTGACGAGTGCTTGAGTGACTGTGCGTAAGGCACCCCGGTCCAGTAAGGAGCGCAATTGGCGCATCAGGCGTACCTGATGAAACGCCCCCCTGGCCACGGCTGCCACATGATCTTCCATAGACAGCCGGGAATCCAGAAGGACACCCAAATTGCACGCCCTCTCCACGGGGGCCGGTGTTTCGCCCCCAATGGCCAGAGTTGGAATAATCTGGCTGAACCGGGGCGCCGGAAGCCACAGCCACTCAGTCTTGGACGGGTTGAGCTTGAGTTTGTTACTACCCATCCAGATCCGTACGGCCTCCAAGCACCGGGACATAACCTCGACGGCATCGTTGGGGTGGTCTGGGGTGGATATGTACAACTGAGTATCATCAGCGTACAGATGATATCCCACCCCAAAACCACGGATGATCTCACCCAGCGGCTTCATATGTGTGTTGAACAGTAGGGGCGAGAGGACTGACCCCTGAGGAACCCCACATATGAGGGGTCTTGAGGCCGACCTCTGCCCCCCTGCCAACACATATTGCGACCGACCAGAGAGGTAGGACGAGAACCACCGCAAAATGGTGCCTCCCAGCCCCAACCCCCGCTAAGAGGTCTAATAGGACTAGGATAGAGGAATATCCTCTATCCCGCGCCCTCCAGAGATCATCAAAATTCAAATTAAGATTTCAAATTAAGATTTATTAACCGCACCCTCTCCCCACAGGGACCCGGGGCGGTGCACAGGCATAATTAAAAACAATATACAAAATACAAACATTACTTAAAATAAAATTAAATAAATCTACCTATGCTAAAAATATATAATTAAAACCCATTAAAATTTGTAATTAAAAGACAGAGAGAACTATTCAAGGCCGGCCAGTCGAAAGAGATGGGTCTTCAATTTTACCCGGAAGGAGCGGAGGTCGGTGGTCGTTCTAATATCAGGGGGAAGGTCGTTCCAGAGGGCCGGGCCCGCCACAGAGAGCGCCCTTCCCCTGGGCGTCGCCCGCTGACAAAGTCTAGTGGACGGCACCCGGAGAAGCCCCTCTCTGTGGGAGCGAATCGGTCGTGAGGATGTGTGGGGCAGGATCCGATCTCGCAGATAGCTAGGTCCCGAGCCATGGAGCGCTTTGAAGATGATAACTAACACCTTGAAGCGCACCCGGAAGACGACAGGTAGCCAGTGCAGCTCGCGCAGGAGCGGTGTTACATGGGCAAACCTGGAGGTGCCCATAATTGCTCGCGCGGCCGCATTCTGAACTAACTGAAGCCTCCGGGTGCACCTCAAGGGGAGCCCCATGTAGAGAGAGTTGCAATAGTCCAGTCGGGATGTCACGAGGGCATGAGTGACTGTGCGAAGGGCGTCCCGATCCAATAGGGGGCGCAATTGGCGAACCAGGCGAACCTGGTAAAACGCCCTCCTGGCCACGGCTGTCACTTGCTCTTCCATAGACAGCCGGGTATCCAGGAGGACACCCAAATTGCGCGCCCCATCCACAGGGGCAAGATATTCGCCCCCTATGGCCAGCGTTGGAGAAAGCTGGTTGAATCGGGCAGCCGGAAACCACAGCCACTCGGTCTTGGTCGGGTTGAGCCTAAGTCCGTTACTTCCCATCCAGATCCGCACGGCTTCCAGGCACTGGCACATCACCGCTACGGCATCGTTGGGGTGGTCTGGGGTAGATATGTACAGCTGGGTGTCATCAGCGTACAGATGGTACTCTACCCCAAAACCACGGATGATCTCACCCAGCGGCTTCATGTATGCATTAAACAGGAGAGGCGAGAGGACCGACCCCTGAGGCACCCCGCATGTGAGGGGTCTCGGGGTCGACCTCTGCTCTCCTGCCCGCACAAATTGCGATCGGCCAGAGAGGTAGGAGGAGAACCACCGCAAAATGGTGCCTCCCACCCCCAACCCCCCCAGCCGATGCAATAGGATACCATGGTCGATGGTATCGAAAGCCGCCGAGAGGTCTAATAGGACCAGGATGGAGGAACATCCCCCATCTCTGGCCCTCCAGAGATCATCTACCAACGCGACCAATGCCGTCTCGGTGCTATGCCCGGGCCGAAAGCCGGACTGGCGCGGATCTAGATAGTCAACTTCCTCCAGGTGACGGGGAAACTGTTGTGCCACCACACTCTCAACAACCTTCGCCAAGAAGGGAAGGTTGGAGACTGGACGGTAGTTGTTCAAAAGAGCTGGGTCCAAAGAGGGCTTCTTGAGGAGGGGCCTCACCATAGCCTCTTTTAGGGAGGCAGGCAAGGAACCCTCACTCAAGGATGCGTTGATAACCTCTTGGAGCCAGCCTCGTGTCACCTCCCAGGATGCCAGTACAAGCCAGGAGGGGCACGGGTCCAATGAACATGTGGTGGCTCGCAGTCGCCCACGTAGCCTGTCCATATCCTCGGAAGTAACGGGGTCAAACTCCTCCCAAACAAGATCTCTCTCGTGGCATCCCACTGGGCCATGAATGGGGGCTAGCTCACTCTGTATCTGGGCGGTTTTCTCCTGCAGAAAAATCACAAATTCCTCTGCTCTACCCTGTAGCGGGGCTTCCCGCTCCCTCTGATGAAGGAGAGAACGGGTCACCCTAAACAGGGCGGCAGGGCGGTTTTCTGCGGATGCTATGAGGGTAGCACAATGGTGACGTTTGGCCACCCTCAGCGCCACAATGTAAGTCCGTAAATGGGCTCTTACCTGTGTCCGGTCAGATTCAGAGCGGCTAGCCCTCCACCTTCTCTCTAGGCATCTCTTGCGGCGTTTCATCACCCGCAGCCCCTCAGTAAACCAAGGAGCCAGGGTGGTTCGCCGCCGCGAGAGAGGCCGCAAGGGCGCGACCCGATCTAAGGCTCCCACGGCCGCATTATTCCATGCGGCCGTGAGGTCCTCCATCGGGGCGCGGGTCAGGGATACAGGAAATGACCCAAGCGCTGTCTGGAACCCGTCCGGGTCCATCAAGCGCCTGGGGCGGTACCAGATTGGTAACTCTGGTTCCGCCTCCCCGCGGAGGGGAGCAGCGGTCGGAAAGTCGAGTCGGAGAAGTGAGTGGTCTGACCATGACAAGGGTGTGATGACTATATCCCCTGTACCCAGATCACTCTTCCATTGGCCCGAGACAAAGATGAGGTCCGGCGTATGTCCACCCTCATGGGTGGGGCCTTGAATTACTTGGGTCAGGTCCATGGCCGTCATGGAAGCCATGAACTCCCGAGCTACCACGGATGATTCGCCCAACGATGGCAGATTAAAGTCCCCCATGACTATAAGTCTGGGGGTCTCCACTGCCACCGTAGCGATCACCTCGAGGAGCTCGGGCAGGGCTGCTGCTACATAGCGGGGAGCCAGGTATACAACCAGCAAGCCCAACTGCCTCCCTAGGCCCCACTTCATGCAGAGGGACTCACAGCCGGAGGTCTGAGGCACAATGGACTCTCTCGGCTCCAGGCCTTCCTTAATAATGACCGCTACCCCGCCACCCCTAGCTAGGGCCCGCGGCTGATGAAATGCGCGGTAGCCTGGTGGGCACATTTCAACGAGGGGATGACCTCCCTCGGGGCCCAACCAGGTCTCCGCAATTCCTACCAGGTCCGGCTCCCCCTCTGACACAAGGTCACTAATGAGGGGGGCTTTGTTGACAACGGACCTGGCGTTGCAGAACATCAGCCGCAGACCCTGGCTCTGTATTCCCTGGCCACCTAGCCTGCGGGGGTTGTGGCACCCGACCGTTTGTAACCAACGGCTGCGTGCCACCAACCGGGAGGATGAGAATTGTCTCCCCTCGGTCCTGCCCCTCCCCACGACCCTCTGAATTGGTAAGCCCTCCTGAGGAACGACTCGGGTATCCCCCTTCCTTTCGCCTTCCGCTTCCCGCCGTCGACTGCTATCCTGGCCCTTACTATTGATCGTTGCTTCCGTCTCCATCTGTCTATATCTTTTTTTAGACCCCTCCCCCACCCCAACCCTGGAACCCCCTAAAATCCGAATTAAAAAATTACAAAGAAACCCCCTGAGCTTGCGCTTCAACCAACGCAACCAATGCCGTCTCGGTGCTTCCTCCAAGGGTCGCGGAAACTGTTGAGCCACCACACTCTCAACAACCTTCGCTAAAAAGTGGAGGTTGGAGACGGGACGATAGTTCTCTAATAATGCTGGATCCAGAGACGGCTTCTTGAGGAGGGGCCTTACTACCGCCTCTTTCAAGACGGTAGGCAAGGACCCCTCACTCAAAGATGCGTTGACAATGCCCTGGAGCCAGCCTCGTGTCATCTCCCAGGATGCCAGTATAAGCCAGGAGGGACACGGGTCCAATAAACATGTGGTAGCCCTAAGTCTCTTTGACAACTTGTCCATATCCTCGGTGGTAACAAAATCAAACTCCTCCCAAGATGGTGTCACAAGAACAGCCTCGGCCCGCTCGACTGGACCACTGTCGATGGAGGGTAGCTCATTCCGAATCCGAGTGATTTTCTCCTGCAGATAAATCCCAAATTCCTCTGCTCGACCCTGTAAAGGGGCTTCCCGCGGCCTCTGTTGAAGGAGGGAGCGGGTCACCCCAAACAGGGCGGCAGGGCGGTTATCTGCGGATACAATAAGAGTGGCAAATACTCATGTTTGGCCACTCTTATCGCCACTAAGTAAGTCCTAATATGGTCTCTCACTAGTGTTCGGTCGGCTTCGGAGTGAGAAGATCTCCATCTGCTCTCTAGGCGTCTCTTGTGGCGCTTCATCTCCCTAAGCCCCTTGGTAAATCAAGGAGCCCAGGTGGTTCATCACTGCAAGAGAGGCCGCAAGGGCGCGACTCGGTCCAAGGCCCCCGTGGCCGCACTTAACCATGCGGCCACTAGGTCCTCAGTCGAGTCGCGGGGCAAGTCCACAGGAATTGACCCAAGCTCCCTTTGGAACCTTATCGGGTCCATCAGGAGCCTGGGGCGGAACCAAATAGGAATATCCGGTTCCGCCTCAGACATTGGCAAATATTTCAGATTACGACCAGATAATTGCTTTCTCTACTCTCAGCCAAGGCACAGCTGATTCTCTCCTGAGAATCTGTTTGAGATACATATATTTACAGTGGGTTTGCTTTGACAATCATAGAAAAATTGCTCACAAATAAATTAGATTTCTACTAACTCACAAGTGACTTCTCAAGCAGAGCTCTAAAAGGTTACTGCAGTAGGAATGTAAGGTTATGCGATGCTTATCTATAAATAGGCTATTTAGATCTAATCATTGGATAAACACATATAGATGTAGCAGTTCTGAGTTATTTAGGTTGTTTTGTTGACTAAATTTTTTAAAAAGTCAACCTGTCTTACATTTTTATTTAATGTTCTTGATTTTCAAAGACGGTGAAATGTATTGATTAAAATTGCTTTGTACACTTTTTTGTAAAAATGACAATTCCTGTCCTTTAGAAAAAAAAGTAGTTAGGTTATGTTGCTAATTTTTTGTTTCTTCAATGCTGGGGTTGAGAAATAAAAACCACACTGTTTGCTAATTTGTCAATTGACTACAGAAGGATAACAGTCCCCAGCCTCTTGACTCATAGTGATATCACAATAGACATTTTCATGAAGAGTTTAAGGGGAAGCACATAACAGAGGAAGTTTATCAAACAAAGAAGCAATAAGTGCAGAAGCACATTCAGCATAAATTAGTTTAATGGAAATGTGGTCTAACTAATTATCTTTAAAAAAACTTAGCACAAAAATAATTTCATGTTACTCCATAAATATTAATAAACTATTGGACAATAAGCTGTGAAATGGAAATTAAAGCAACATGAAAATTGTTTTGGGGGGAAAACCAAGGCATGTGTTCAGTCCCACTGAACACTTCTGAACATTCAGAAGTGGGTAACAGACATTTATATCTCATTGTAACTCTTTAAATGAACTGGGACCCAAATAAATTAGGTTCCTGGGTTCTGATATTAGCTAAATTCACTTTTAACCCAACCAAAACCAGAGTTCTAGAGCTCATGGTTAGATATGGAAGAAATAAAATAATTAATACCAATGTGCATTTCAATTCCAATCAGCTAATCATGTTAAGATTGAAACATTCTACCCTGTTTCCCCCAAAATAAGACCTCCCCGGATAATAAGCCCAATCAAGCTTTTGAGCACATGCGCTAAAATAAGCCCTCCCCTGAAAATAAGTCCTCCCCTAAAATAAGCCGTCCAGGAAAATATTACAACACAGCAGCAACCCAGAGATGATCATGGTCGCCGCCTCCTGCACCTCAAAAATAATAAGACTTCCCTGAAAATAAGGCCAAGCACTTATTTCGGTGGTCAAAAGAAAATAAGACCGTGTCTTATTTTGGGGGAAACACGGCAATCTCAGGAGCCATTTCAACTCAGATGAGTTTCGAACTAAACAGATGTTTTCCATGTTTTGTTCTGAGGCTGGTAGAAAATAAGTCTTCTTCCTGTTTCAGATCCTATAATTTGGCTCTGGGTTTTGGGCCATTTGCAGTAGTATTGTCAAACTTTTTTCCATCCTAGCAGTCATGTCCATGCTGCTATCGATCCAACTTGATTTATTTATTTATTTATAAATAAATCCCGCCCTTCTCCACAGAGGACCCAGGGCGGATGAGAGAGTTCCATTTGTAAAAAAAAAAGGAAAAAAAAAGTGAGGATGACTTTTCATAGCTATGCACCTCTGTCTGGTAAGTTACTACATGTAGGTGGGTGAATTGCATTTAGCATTTATCTATATGTGTATGCACTATTGTTTATGCTTCACACCAACGTAGCCAACACAGTTAAGGTTCTTCAAACGTAAAGGCTACTAATGCAATATCCACTTCTTGAGCTGTTGGGTACATGCTAGCTCCCTAGGCTCTTGGAAGCAAATGACAGCTGGCTTCAGAATGCATCTAAAAATTGTACAAAAACGTGTTGCTGGCTTTGGATCATTTGAAGAACAGTGTCTGCACTCTCTGTATGCTCTTAGCTTTTGTTCGTTTAATGTGAACGCGATTCATGCAATTAAGAAGCACTATAGGCCATTAGTTTACTTCATTATGCAGCCAACAGCCACCCTTATGTTCAAGCAAAAATCAGTAAAGATCAGATAATTGATTTTATTGGCAGGCAGGATGGTTTTTTTTTTAAATCAAAACTTTTTTTCAGATCTAATTTTTGATCTTGCTAAATTGGTTGGGGGTGTAGTGCTTATAAAAATACTGAATAGGAGTTCCGTTGTTGAAAACTGAAAATATGAATAAACCTCTATACCTATATGAATTAAGATTTGAGTTAAATATGTTTTTAAACACATTTTCCTGCATAGAGTGTCAGAAATTGCTTGCAGAGGAACTTGTATTTGCTTTTATTCATTTTTTGGGTGGAAGGTTGTGATTAGTTCTATCACATAGTTTTAACTTTTTGAGATATACTTATGCTAGGTACTTGTTTTTAATTTGTGAATATGCATATATGTTTGTGTGTGCATATACACATATACATATGCATGCACATACATATATCTACACACACACAAATGCACATAGATACATGCATAGATGATTGTTTTCAGCTGCACCTGAAAAAGATGCTCTTTTAAATTTGGTACATAATTCATTGTCTGAATATTATGTTCCCTGCAAAATGCGCCTAATTCTATATCTCCTGATTATCTTTGATTGAAAGGGAAGAAAGGTACAAAAAGAGAAAATGAAAGGGTAGTCCCAATCTACTTAGATGTTCCATAAACTCAGCAGTCAAAATGAAACTCTATTAAAACAAGCTGACATTCAGCGTGTTGCAGGAATAGCAATGCAGGTATCTGCCCGTACCTTGTCTATGGTATTTAATAGCACAGCATAAAAAGCACCATTTTTAATCAAAATTAAATATGCAAATATTGTATTGAATATGATAATATTTACATATTTAATTTTGATTAGAAAGCTCTGTTGTGTAGTTCTTATTTGTGTTATGAATTGTTTTTAATCCCTAGAGTACAGAGTAAAAAAAATATCTTTTGAAGTAATTCTTCCCAAACCAATTGGCATGTGCTATTCACAAGTTGTAGCTGATACTCCAGATGGTGAGAATTTTTCAATCTTATTTTTGTCAGTATGATTTTCTTTTCTGCATAACTATCCACAAATTTCAATATGCAGACATAGATTTCCTTAGTGGATACTTTAAATATTTGTTCAATATTGCTAAGTTGCAATCTCCTAAACACTTATTAAACATTAAATTATTTATTTCTCACACTTCATTTTCAATTTGTTTGAACGTAGTGTACAAAGACCCCTGGGTTAGAGAGACTTCGCCTGTTTAGTCCTGCTCATGGATATATTGTAAGATCAGGAATGGCTCTCAAATAAAGAAGGACATTTAATCATCCTCTTCATCACTCACATAAAGGTCTTTGCGGAAAGATTCCACCATATGCAATTGAATGCCTGTTTCAGGTACCTTTGTCAAAAGGCATATTTCAAAAATCTCCAACATAACAAAAGGTGACACAGTCTGACTCGACTTCTGGTTTTCGTAGGTGACGGACATGTTTTGGTACTCGTCCGCCGCTTGCTCTCCTGGTGGGCCCCCCCGAGGGCACAGGGGGTTCTGGAGGAATCTCCTGCCGTAAGGGCGGCTCGCTGGAGACCCCCAACCAGGCGGTGGCCGGTGGGGTGTCCTTCCAGCCTCGGCCCAGGAGCTGGGAAGCAGAAGGGTGGGCTTCGTCCTTTCGCCGATGGATCTCGGAATCAAATGAAGAATTAGGAAGTTGGCTGGAGTGCCGGAGATGGATGGTTTTCCCTAGTTTTCCCTAATCTCCTGCCCCGCAACTGAGGGACAAGCAAGTACTGTGAGTTTTTACTTTCAATCAACTTTAAACGGAGAATGGACGGGGGAGTTTATTGGTTTAACCTCCCCTCAGACCAAAGCAGCAGCTGAATAAGTTCTCTCCAGGAATAGGGAGAAAGAGAGTCTGAAACAATAATAGCAAAAAAAAATTTTGTATCTAATTTTGTCGCAGTTGCAACATTATATCGTGGAATCTTTTTGCAACAATAAAATGAAACTTTCACTTTTCTTCCTGTGAGGAGGTGAGGCAAAATGGCTCCTCTGTGTTCTCGATTGGAAAACTTTCTTTTATTCACGAACTTTTCCTTTGGCATCTGAGATCTTAAAACTTTAAATTTTTACTTCAACTCCTCCTCGGGAAACCTTCAGTATCTCCCCCCAATACATGGACACCCAGATTTGGATAATACAGTCCTTTCTTCTTGGTTTTATATACTTCTTAGACTGAACTTTTATCTGAACTGCTCCGATACCTTGGACTTCATAGGCTGCCCGCCTTTTCGACGCCATTTCTTCTACTAATTAGAACTTACAATTGGGACAATGGCTTCTAAAAAACCACCTACTAGAAAGTCTTTTTCTGCTCCATCTTCAGCCCGCTCCAGTCCAGTTATGCAGCAGACAAAGATTACCGCATTACTGCAGAAAGAAGCGACTGGTGAGAGTGCCCAGGAATTGTCAACTAATGAGATGCTTCAGAACATAATGAAAAATGTGCATGAAATCCGAAAAGACTTGACAAACCTAAAAATAGAGCTGTTGGAAACTCAAAAAAGTACAATGGATAATAAACAAAAAATTGAGGCGTTAGAGGGAGGATCAGCTGAGATGAGGGAAGAGGTAAAGAAAATTTGGAAGGAAAGCTCAGAACTAGGAGGTTATATGACAAAAATAGAGTTTGAAAGAATGTCTTTTTTTCTCAGGTTCCAGAACATACCAGAGACAAAGTGTGAAGATCTTAAAGATCTTATGAGCGCAATTTTAGCAGATTATATTAAAAGAAATAAAGAACAACTCTGGTGGGATATGGACCTTGTTTATAGAATTAACTCAGCATATGCTAGAATAAATAATGTACCAAGTGAGGTTCATATTAAATTTCTAAGGAGGTCCACAAGGGATAAGATATTGAGGGCCCAGAGGGGAGGGCTCTTAAAGTATCAAAAAAGTGAAATTACCATTTTGAAACAAATTCCCCAAAAAATTAGAGAAATATTCCTTCTTGTCCAAAAAATTATATAAAAAAGGAGTTTGGTTCAAATGGTTACTGCCAGAAGGAATGTTGGTCTTCTGGGAGAGAGGTAGAATCAGAGTTAAAACATTAGGAGAGGCAGAGGCCTTTCTTCAAAAGCACTCTTCACTCCTAGGGGACGAGGATGAGGGAACAGGGGGGGCCATGGCCCCACCTGTCGATGGGAAGGGAGACGAAGAATCAATAGCAAAAAGACAGATCTCAAAAATGATTTTATTTGAAATTTTTACTGTGATTGTTGAAATTAGATGTATGAATTATACAATGTAAATATATGTATTTGTATGAAGTTTTGGGAGGAGCACCACCTCCAACATGGAAACCACTAAAATGTTATATTCACCCTACAGTAATCCCTCGTCTTTCGCGGGTAATACGTACCAGACCCTTCCGCGAAAGACGAAAAACCGCGAAGTAGGATTCGCCAATAGGAATGCTCCCCCCCCGCGCGAGGAGTGAGGAGGGGAGGGGTGGCCGAAATGGCTGCTTCCCTCCTCGGCGCGACCCCCGCGCGTCCCGTCGACTCCAGCTCGGCGGGCGAAGGGGCGAAGGGGCGAACTGGGAAGCTGAAACCCGAAATCTGGTAAGGCGGAGGGAGCGGGCGGTGTGTGTGTGTGTGTGGCAGGCAGGGTTGAGGGAATGGCGAGCGGCGGCTGGATCCCCGGAGCTAGAAAGGCGGAGCGAGCGAGCGGGCGGTGTGTGTGTGTGTGTATTTATTTATTAATTAATTTTTTAAAATCCGCGAATGACTGAAGCCGCGAATATCGAGGCCGCGAAAGACGAGGGATTACTGTATATCCCTTTTCCTATGTATATTTTCAAAAACCAATAAATTGCTTTTTCGGGGGGGGAAAAGGTGACACAGTCTCTGCATGGTATAAATTTAAACACATCTTTATGAAAATTTGAATCTACCCTATTTATGTACAATTGCTTCCAGATTCAAAGTAAGAAAACATGAACATGGCAGGTGCAGATTTGGGATATCCTTTCCATCAATATTACGCAACATCCCCTTTGGCAGAAACAACAGCTTTTGAAATATTTCATAAAACCAGACAAGTTTTTCTATTCTTGTTTTCCCTTTTTTCCCTATTTTTCTAGTTGAGGAATGTTCTTAGATCTCTGTTCACACACTACACATTTGCAGTCCCCCGACGGATTTTCAAGAATATTCAAGAGAAGACCATCCTAAAATCTTTACAATTTTTTTTCCTGTAAACATTTCATGATTGATTTGCAGATATCTTCTGGGTCATTGCCTTGCTGAAATATCTACTCTCTTTTCAAGTTCAGCATCTTCACTAACAGCGGGGCATTAGCTTCTACATTTAATTAATTCTTCTTTCTACTTCCCAATATTTCTTATGTTGCTTGTTGCCCCACAGAACCAAAGCACAGCAGAGACAGCTCAGGCCTTAATGGGTGCCAAGATGTTCTTCATATGCTTCATCCTTTTATCCCCAAATGTATCCTGTGCAATGATGGCCAAGCCCAGCCATTCAATGTATGTTTCGTCAATCCAAAACACTTTGTTTCAAAACATTTTAGGTTTATAATTTTGTTTTTCATACTTTAAACAATTATTTTGAGATAAGTTCTAAAAAAAAGGTAAATCTCCTCAAGCAGATCAGTTATATAAGCACTACTATGCTGTGGTGCACTATTTTAAAAGGACTGTGGTGATCTTTGATGACGCAATGGTTAGAAAGCAGTATTGCACGCTTACTCTGCCCACTGCCAGAAGTTTGATCCTGACTGGCTGAAGGTTGACTCAGCCTTCAATCCTTCCGAGGTCAGTAAAATAAGGACCCAGTTTGTTGGGGGCAATATGTTCACTCTGTAAACTGTCAGTAGACTGCTATAAAGCGCTATAAAGAAGTACATAAGTCTAAATATTATTGCCATTTCTCTCTGTGGGTTCTATTTTACAGATCTGCATACTTATCAGCCCGTTCTATCAAATATTTTTCTTGCTCTCCAGATAGAAACAGCAATAGCACTTAGACTTATACCGCTTTACAGTGCTTTACAGACCTCTCTAAGTGATTTACAGAGTTAACATATTGCCCCCAATAATCTGGATCCGCATTATACTCACCTCGGAAGGATGGAAGGCTGTGTCAACCTTGACCCTGGTGGGATTTGAACTGCCAAATTGCAGGCAGCCGACAGTCAGCATAAGTAGCCTGCAGTGCTGCATTCTAACCACTGTGCCACCAAGGCTCAAGATCTAGTCTTGACTTTAATATTTCCATGTGACTATTACTTTTTAACAATAGTTTTCACAGCTGAAATTGCTAACCAGTAGATTAAAGAATTTTTACTCTTCTACAGTATATGTGAATTACCTTCGTTTTCAAATATTCAAATATCTGCTTAGAGAAATCCATGACTGAACAATTCTGAGAGATCAGAACAATCAGAATATTTGTACTTTGAAATTGCCTGACTGTAAGTACAATGAGTCAGTCACCTTTTTTGCGGCAGTATTAACAACTTTGCTGCTATGAACCATCAAGTCATAGCCAACTTTTGGTGACCTTTTGGATAAAAGCTCTTCAAGCTATCCTGTCTCTCTCGCCTCATCACACAATTCTGCAAGCTGCATTTCTGTAGCTTCAGTACTTCTTCTATACACTTCAAGTGCTGCTGACCACTTCTCCTTCCATAGAATAAAAGAAAAGTCCAGCAACATTCAGTGGTATATTCAGTATTATGTATATTTCCAAGTTCTTCTAAAAAAGTTTAGAATGAAAAGAACTAAGTTGGCATTGTCACCCTAACATTGTCAGGGTTCCAACCAATGCCCTAATAAAAGGGAGCTGGTCAGAAAAACTTCCCAAGTTGACAAACACATTATATCAATCCACTTATAAATCATCAATACTTTTTAGAAATTTTAGAATTTATACAGCATAATTTAAGAGTTCTTGGATGCTCTCTGAGCTTCATTGTTTGCTTGCAGATGTTCCATTACTCAACTAGATAACATCATCAATGTAGGCAAGTATTCAGTTTATATAAGGTAGCTTGCCATGTCAATGTTGATGGTGGGTGATGTTTCTCCTTGATAGATTCTTGATTAGGGCATTGTTTTCTGCTTGATTGTTCAGTGTTGGTTTGATCAAGAGGATATATTCCGGTCTTTTTGTTTTCTTGTATTGTCTCTTGAATGGTGCACACATATGTTTTATTGCTATATATCTATTGATAGCTGATTAATCTGAATGCCAAACTCCCAAGAATATTCTAGCGTTTTTGGTAATTTTAGTTTGAATAAGGTATTGTTGTAGAACTTATTGGAAGAGACCCTTATATTGGGAAAGATTGAAAACAAAAGGAAAAGGGGACAGCAGAAGATGAGATGGTTAGTCTCATTCACACAATGAACTTGAATTTGGGCAAATTGCAGGAGACAGTGGAAGATAGGGAGATCTAGTGTGCAATGGAGTTGCAAAGAATAGAATACACCCTAGTGACTCAACAACAAAAAGAGCTTTCTTCTGTTTTCATGATCAGTTCTTGCTCCTTAAATTAAAAGTTTGGTTACAATTACTTTACTTTTAAATAAGCATTCTTCAAATGTGCAGCATTCTTCAAATGTTGATAATGTTTCACCTCATGACATTTTATCAAGTTATAAAAAAAATCTTATATTTCATCCACATGAAAACAATTACAACTTATGGCAAAATCTTTACAAAATACATTCAGCATGATAAAGTGCCATTAATTAAAGCTCTAACTCTATACGATTTTCTATCTTTTTATTTCTTGTACTGAATATACATATCCTTTTGTTTATAATGATCAAAAAATACAAAAGCTTAGATGTCAAAACTTGTTTCTTTCTTTTCAAACTTTGAAATTAGGTTTTAACAGTACATTTGCATTGGTAGATAATAACTTTTTGAGGTCATGGCAGAATGACATTTTCTAACAGTTTTGGAGCCCATTTAATGCCCACTGATGATTACTTGTTTTTCTATTGACATGAACTGCCTTTATTGAAAAGCATCCAAGAACGATTTCAAATTTGTATCCTAACACCATTTCACTGTTATATTGCCTATTTTGCATTGACCCTAGACTTTTTGCACAAATACAGATATCTTTATTTATTTGTTTTGCTATATGCCAAATCAAATACTATAAAATGGAATTTGGACTCTTTGAAACAGCTAGTTTTATAGCAATTATTGGCAATTTCAGTTTCATCTAAGGTTTTTTTTTAAACTGATGGCACTAGCAATGTCTGCAGGCTTATATATAGATCTTTTATGAATAATTAATTGGGGAATAGGCCTAAAATATTTAAGTAGTTTGATGTCATACAGCTGATGTTTCACATTTGTTCTGTGTTGACCAACATTTATAAAGCATGCCATTATACTATAGATACCCATACCACACAGTAGATCTAAATGTATACCTATATTAAATAGTAAATATATACATACATAAGGGACATGGTGGCTCAGTGGCTAAGACGCTGAGCTTGTCGATGAGAAAGGTTGGCAGTTTGGCGGTTCAAATCCCTAGCACTGTGTAATGGAGTGAGCTCCCGTTATTTGTCCCAGCTTCTGCCAACCTAGCAGTTCAAAGGCACGCAAAAAATGCAAGAAGAAAAATAGGGGCCACCTTTGGCAGGAAGGTAACAGTGTTCCGTGTGCCTTCGGCATTCAGTCATGCTGGCCACATGACCATGGAGACATCTTCAAACAGTGTTGGCTCTTCGGCTTTGAAACGGAGATGAATACCACCCCTTAGAGTCGGGAAGACGAGCACATGTGTGCGAGGGGAACCTTTACCTTTACCTTATATACATCCAGGGGTGGGTTTCTGCAGGTTCGCACCTACTCGCGAGAACCGGTTGGTGAAATTTAGAGAACCGGTGAGAGGGGGTTCCACCGGCGTACCTGGAAGTAAATCTGGCCCACCGCTGCCAGTGACCCAACGGGAAGGAAAGGAAGGAAGGAAAAAGGAAGGAAGAAAGGAAATAAGAAAGAAAGAAAGAAAGAAAGAAAGAAAGAAAGAATTTATCATCACAATTAAGTCCAAAATTTTGGTTGCTAAGCAAGAGCGTTGTTAAATGAGTTTCAGCACATTTTAAAAGGTGGCCACTCCCACCTGTCACATGACTGCCAAGCCACACCCACAAAATAGGCCACACCTAAAGAGTAGGTTCTAAAAAATTTGAAACCCACCCGATACATACATACACACACACACACACATTCTCAAGATGTTATGAATGGATGGGTGGGAATGAAACAATTTAGAGACTCAAAATGAATGAGGATGGTTTCAGGTGAATATCTACTTATTAAAAAGTATTTCAAATCGTGACTGTAGTTTATCATTATAGATTGTGAGAATTCATAAAGGATGCAAGAATGAAGGGAAATTCTGAGTGTTTGTAGTGCCAAGAGTAGATCTTTGGAAAAACTGGACGTAGAAAAAAAAGAGTGAAATGAAAGAAACAAAACTGAACACATGAACTGAATGTACTAGCCATGGACGAAAATATCTTGACAGTCTTAATATCTTGACAGATTAAGTTTCCCAACACTCTACATTTGTAGAATGCACCTAAAGAAAGAGGACATGGAAGCTGCTTAGAATGGAGTAAAAAGAATATCTTAATGAAATGCATAGGGGAAAGTTATTTGGTAAAATGGAGTAGTGAAAATATGGAAAGTTTTATAGAATTTTAAAAAAAATGTATCTAGAAGTGAATGAAGAGGGCTAAGCATTGACCCTTCAAGAAGAGCAAATAGATTTTTAACAAGGTGATGAAATGATCTGCGATTAAATGGCTGTGAGGAACACTGCAGATGTTTTAGAGCAGTGATGGCAAACCTTTTTTGGCTTGCGTGCCAAAAGCGGGGGAAGTTCAGGGGGGTCGTGTGTGGGCATCCATAATGCTTTGCACATGATCACAGAGCGCATGCACGCACAACCAGCACTCCCCCACATTTTTGGCATGCTTTTTTTACCCTCCCCAGGCTCCAGAGGCTTTATAGGAGCCTGGGGAAGGCGAAAACAGCTTCCCCCACCCCCCGGAGCACCTCCAGAGGTTTCAGGAGCTTCCATGAAGCCTCCAAGCGCCAAAAACCGGCCCTATGGGCAAACCAGAAGTTTGCGGACAAACTTCTGGTTTGCTCGTAGGGCCGGTTTTATCCCTCCGGAGCCTTCAGGAAGCCTCCCTGAAGGCTCCAGAGGCAAAAAATGACCCTAAGAGCAAACCAGAAGTAACTTCAAGGAAGCTTCCGGAGGGCAAAAAATGGCCTCAAAAGGCCAAAATCAGCTGGCCAGTGTACAAATGTGCGCTGGCCAGCTGACAAGGCAACACCTCCCGTGCCCTGAGAAATGGCTCTGCGTGCCACCTGTGGCACGCATGCCATAGGTTCGCCATGATGGTTTTAGAGGGTTGTATAGAATTGTTAGATATGTTGATGAATCAAACTGAAAAAACTGCAATAAATATTCGTGTCCAAGCAAAAAAGATGAAAAGCATATCCCAAAATGCTATGGAAAGGAGCTGGACTGTTTTTCCCTTGAGGAAGAAGAGCAAAACGTTTTGCTTCTCATCCAAGAAGTTTCATCAGTTGTGATGGTGTGGGGATTGGAAGGATAGGTACTGACAGTTGAGACTGGATGTTGGGGGTATCTTCCATGCCTCCCACTATCACAACTGTTGAAGCTTCTTGGATGAGAAGTGAAACATTTTGTTCTTCTTTTTCAAGGAAAAAACAGTCCAGCTCCTTTTTGAAGAAAAAAAAACACCTTTGAGTGCAGGTAGGGGGTGTAACCGGAAAAAAATTAAAATGTGATGATGTTTGCTTTGTAGGAGCTGTGAAAGAGCTGTGTGTTGTGTGTGTGCACTCATACCGGATGACCGAAAGATATTATTCTTCCTCTGCACAAAGACAATGGCAGCAGGAGTGAATGCAGAAACCACCGGGGAATTGGTTTATGCAGTGTGACTGGGAAGATTTTTGGCAGACTTCTGACTGAAGAAGACCTTTGGGAAATTCAGTGTGGCTTTCTTCTGGGCCAAACAATTGCAGGAGACATCATTACTGGGAAGTTGTCTTAGAAATATCTTAAAAACCAATAAGCATGAATTATGAAATCTTTTGTGTAAATATGATCTTGAAGACTGCTTGCTAAATTGGAAGTAAATTGTAGATGAGAATAAAAGAAATGCGTAAGGAGAGTGTAACCCTGTAACACTGACTAAGGCAAGGGTGGATCCAGAGGTGGGTTCCACCTGGTTTGGCCAAACCAGTAGTGGTGTGGCGGCGTGGGTCACTGGAACCAGCAGCGACCCAGCCTGCCACGCCCCCAAACCGGTTCTCTGGTTGGTGATATCTTGTTTTTAGGTTCTGCGCATGCACAGAACAATTTTAATTGAACTGTGCATGTGTGCACAGCACGCGCAAGAGCAAACCGCCAGTAAAATTGAACAGAACCCAGGCTGGGTGGATCGTATCTCATACATGATTGAATGCATTTATGGGTAAATGTACAAGAAATGCTTCCAGCAATATACAGTAGTTGGAAAAATGTACTTTTGTATGCAGATGATAATGTTTTATTGGCCAACAACCCAGACTGTATATTGGAGGACTTAGCATATATAGTTAATGTTAAATGTATCAAAGGCCAAAGTAGTTGCATCTGACAGGGAAAACGGAGGAACAATTAATATTTTAACTTATTTTGTAGGAAGCTTGGACAATACAAAATAAAAATGAATGAATATGTATAAATGGAAAAAGATATACCCAAGAGTTGAATTTTTATTCCTTATTAGAATGTTTAGTAAAGATGGGAAAGGAGACGGACAAAGATAGATGAAGAAATGCATACAAATGCCCTTTATGTAATAAATAAAGTTAAGAAATCATTCTTTAAAAACAAAGTAAAAAATTACAGTTTATGAAAGCATTCTTCTGCCTACTGTTTTGCATGAAAGTAACAATTGGGCATACTAGAAGAAAGGTAAAAATTAGTTTGTGGAAAATCTCTAGTGATTTTATCGCTAGTTATTGCAAACTATGGCAAGGAAGTACTTATCTCCATTTCAAAGCCATGAGCCAGTGCTGTCCAAAGATATTTCTGCAGTCATGTGGCCAGCATGACATCACAGAGCATTGTTTCCTCCCACCAAAGTGGTAACTATTTATCTACCTGCATTTGCATGCTTTCAAACTGTTAGATGGGCAAAAGGTAGACAAGGTTGGTGCTCATCCTGCCATGCAATCCTCAGGTCTTGAATCTGAGCTGTCACCTTTCCAGTCAACAAGCCCAGTGTCTTGATCGTCTTGATTAAAATTAGATCAGCATATTGGAAATTAGATACTTAGGAAGCATGCATGGCTATGATGGAAGCAAGGATGGTTTACAACAGGAATGTCAAACTCAAGGCCTGGGGCCAGATCTGCCCAGAGAGTGTTTAGATCTGGCCTGAGGGGCTGTTCTGGAAACAGCAAAGGACCGGCCTGCTGCAGGGCTGCATGTTTTGCTGGCAGAGAGTTGCAGGAGGCCATCACAGCTGAAAATGTAGCTCAAGAGCTTGGACAGCACTCCCAAGCTCTGTTTTCGCTGGCAAAGGGTTGCAGGAGGCTGTTGCAGTCAAAATGTAGCTCGGGACCACCACAGGTGCTCTGACACAAATTATGTCAACCTGGCCACACCTACCCTGGCCCCCCAAGATCAAACACAATGCTGATGAAATTGAGTTTGACACTCTTGGTTTACAAGGATAAAAATGGAAGGAGAATTATAATAAAAGAAGTACATGTAAATTAATTTTAACTTTATCTGTTTGTCACTCTGCATGTTTAGTTTAGCCAAAAGAGAATACTGTGTCTAGGATGTACATATCTATCCAATTAAAGAAGATACTTTTTTACATAAGGCATAAGTAACATTCTTGTATTTATTGCTATCAGATGTGGTGGCAGCTACAAATTCCAAAGGGATTTTAAATTGAATTGAGCAAATCAGTTCAGGACTAGACTATCATATTTTGAATCATAGGCAGCATATCCTCCTATGTGTTAAAAAGCAACAGAAGAGGAGGGATATGATCTTCCTGTCCATGCTTCTGAGGTTCCTGATTGCATATGTTTGGTCACTGGATGCCAGTGAACTAATAAAGCAGCAAGCAATTTATTTTCTGATGACTGGATTAATAACGCAAACACTTCACATTAATAAAGCAAATAGCCTCACTTTGCTAAAGTGCTATTTGTGATTTAGATGAAGTGATTCCCCATAGGGACACATGTTTTGTCACCTTGAGGCCTTATCTGCTGCTTTCTGGAGGTGCAAGTAGGTTTCGATAACAGGCAATTGGAACTACTGGATAAAGATTTGCAGCAATGCTACACAACTGTTTTTCTTTGATTTTAAAATATGTTAAAAAACTTCGCTTTTGTTTTCGCACGACAGATTGGAGCAATTCGCATGAACTTTCATGGAAGGAAATTGCCCCTTCAAAGTTTTGCACAGCTCCACTATTTATAGAAATTAAGAAAGCAGTTCTGAAAATAACCAAAACAAAACTAATATATTTTGACTATCCAGCTCACCCAGACTTCATTACAATGCAGTTTCCTAAGCCAAACCTGTCAGCAGTATTTTCCATACCTATCTCAGCTTCCTTATGACTCATAGAAAAAGCTAAATCTAGTGCATATCTAGTGACTCAGAACTTTATCCAAAACATCTAATGGGAGAAAGGGGAAAACAATTGGTAGAGTAAATGCTGGTGATAACACAACCCTCTGAACCATTTTTATAGTCTCTACATTACAAAGGAAACTTGAAAACTAGTAATCATAAAGCGAGCAGAACTGAAGATTGTTGTACTTTTAGAAGTCCAATAAACTTTTGGGAGACAGAATAATGAACAACATGTTTCATAATGTTCATGGGTGAGCAGTTCAAACTTTTCTATAAAGAGAAATTGTACTTTGAGTTCCTGTTTCCAGATTATTCTGTTCTGGATTATACTCCAAAGAGCTGAAATTATGGCCCAATTCTCAGTGGAGAGTAAGATATACAGTATATAACTTAATGTTTATGTTGGCAATGGGCTAAATGTCCATTCTGTGGTCTTCCTGCCAGCTTATGTTTGATTTTTCTCAAGTTAGTGGACCGCTAGAAATAAATTGTGTCAAATTGCACAGAATTCTATCCATCTCCAGCAGATTAATTCTCAGAAACCAGAACAGAATAGGATCCAAATTGGTATGGTGGGAAAAGCCAGATGAAAAATGGACTGGAGAAGACTTAGAGCTTCAGAGAAAAAATTGCAGGAGGAAAAAAAAATCCTCCAATCTATCCCTATGGAAAAAGTTAATCAGTGACTCATAAAGTGTCCAAATACTCACCCTCATTCAAGAGGGTGCTCTCTTCTCCCTCCTGATCATATTACCAAGAATGACTGCATGAGCAATCAGCCCTGTGCTTCTCAATATACCCATAAACATAAATAATAATAATAATAATAATAATAATAATAATAATAATAATAATAATAATAATAATAATAATAATAATTTATTTATATACCGCCTCCTCTCCCCGAAGGGACTCGGAGCGGTGCACAGGGAATAAAAACCAATATAAAATACATAGAAAAAATAAATAGTTAAGAAATGAATTAAACAATTGTCCCTGCGCTAAAATCCCTTAAATTAAATTATACTAAAACCCCTAAAGCCCTATAAAAAGATGGGAGCCTAACCTAGGCCGGCCAAGCAGAAAAAGTGTGTTTTGAGTTTTTGACGGAAGGAGCGGAGGTCCGTTGTTGTTCTAATTTCGGGGGGAAGGTTGTTCCAGAGGGCTGGGCCCGCCACAGAGAAGGCCCTTCCCCTGGGCGTCGCCCGCTGGCATAGCCTAGTGGACGGCACCCGGAGTAGTCCCTCTCTGTGGGAGCGGATCGGTCGCAGGGATGTGTGGGGCAGAATCCGATCCCGCAGATAACTAGGTCACGTGCCATGGAGCGCTTTAAAGATGATAACTAACACCTTGAAGCGCACCCGAAAGACGACAGGCAGCCAGTGCAGCTCACGCAAGAGAGGTGTTATATGGGTGTACCTAGCGGTCCCCATTATTGCTCGCGCGGCTGCATTCTGGACCAGCTGAAGTCTTCGGGTGCACCTCAGGGGGAGCCCCATGTAGAGAGAGTTACAATAGTCCAGTCGGGATGTCACGAGGGCATGAGTGACTGTGCAAAGGGCATCCCGATCCAATAGGGGGCGCAACTGGCGTACCAGGCGAACCTGGTAAAACGCCCTCCTGGCCACGGCTGTCACTTGATCTTCCATGGACAGCCGGGTATCCAGGAGGACACCCAAGTTGCGCGCCCCATCCACAGGGGTAAGGTGTTCGCCCCCTATGGCCAGTGATGGAGTCAACTGGTTGAATCGGGCGGCCGGAAACCACAGCCACTCGGTCTTAAATGGGTTGAGTCTGAGTCTGTTACTTCCCATCCAGATCCGCACGGCTTCCAGGCACTGGCACATCACCGCTACGGCATCGTTGGGGTGGTTTGGGGTAGATATATACAACTGCGTATCATCAGTGTAGAAGTGGTACTCTACCCCAAAACCACGGATGATCTCACCCAGCGGCTTCATATATGTGTTGAACAGGAGAGGCGAGAGGACCGACCCCTGAGGCACCCCACATGTGAGGGGTTTCGAGGTTGACCTCTGCTCTCCTGCCAACACAAATTGCGATCGACCGGAGAGGTAGGAGGAGAACCACCGTAAAACGGTGCCTCCCACCCCCAACCCCCCCAGCCGATGCAATAGGATACCATGGTCGATGGTATCGAAAGCCGCTGAGAGGTCTAATAGGACCAGGATGGAGGAACAACCCCCATCTCTGGCCCTCCAGAGATCATCTACCAACGCGACCAATGCCGTCTCGGTGCTATGCCCGGGGCAAAAGCCGGACTGGCGCGGGTCTAGATAATCAACTTCCTCCAGGTGATGGGGAAACTGTTGTGCCACCACTCTCTCTACAACCTTCGCCAGAAAGGGAAGGTTGGAGACGGGACGATAGTTGGCTAATAAAGCTGGGTCCAGAGAGGGCTTCTTCAGGAGGGGCCTCACCATGTCAGGGGGGGGGGAAAGTAATGGTGTCCTCTGTTCAGTTGTGCCTACTCTAGAAAGCAGTGCTCTTCTCCCTTTCCTAGTCAAGAGAACCAGTGTTGTCTGAAGATGCTTCTGTGGTCATGTGACCAGTGATAGGATTCAAATAATTTAACATCTGGTTCTCTGCCCTAGTGACCAGATGGGTAGGCATGGCTCAGTGGTCATGTGATGGTGTGGGAGTGGCCAACTCAACATTACTCAGGTCGATGGGTGCTTCACCTTAGCTGTTACAATGTAATAAGGGTTAGCCGGAGAGGCAGTTTCTGTAAGCAGGGCAATAAAGATTAGGCTAGAAATAACACCAGAATGTTTCCTTCCTGCCTTCCTTACATGATTAGCCCTGTAAAGTGTAAAAAACAAAATAAGATTTCTTCCAACTGGTTCTCTGAACTGCTTAGAAAGTTAACAACTGGTTCTCCCGAATAGGTGCGAACTGGCTGAATCCCATCACTGCATGTGACTGTCATGACTATACGCGGAATGCTGTTACCTGCCCTCTAAAGTGGTATCTATTTATCTACTTATACTTGCAGGCTTTTGAACTGCTAGATTGGCAGGAACTGAGGCAGAAACAGACGCTCACCCTGTCATGAGGGTCTCAAACTGCCAGCCTTTCATTGAGAAGCCTTGAATCTTAATCACTAGGCTACCATGCACAAGGGAAAAACAAAACATACATATAACACATAAGCACACACCAATCAGTCCGTGGAGTGAAAATTTGCACATACAAATTCATGATTTCATGGCAGCTGCTAAAATAATTACAGAAACAATAAGAAAGTTGATCTGACCACAAACTATAGGATTGTACAGGTAAGGAATATTTATTCACTGTTTGGATGGTAACAGATAACTTCAATAAAGCTCATTACAATCTTCAGCAAAATAATGATCTCCCTACAACTATGCACTGTTTATTCTAAGCTATCTGTAAAAAAAAGGGAATGGTGCTGAAAGGTGCAACTAAAGAAAGACATTTCTATTTTTGCATTTTCTATTAATTATAAAAAAGCAAGTGAAAGTGCCCCAGGCTTCATCAGGTAACATCCATGATCAGCACCATGAATGCCCTTCCAAGGCGAAATAACTTGACAGCCCTGAATGAGGTCAAGAGAAAGAAACAGAACGTAAAATTCTCCAGTGTCAAGTATATTAATTCGCTTTGGAAGAAATAGCTGCCTTCTGCCTTCTCTTTAAAAAGATGTCACTTTATCAGAAGGTACACAATTTCTTTATCTTAATTAAAATGAAAATATTTCTTTTAAATTGTAAATAATGTCATCATAAGGACAATATCTCTCTCTCTCTCTCTCTCTCTCTCTCTCTCTCTCTCTCTCTCTTTGTAAAATATTTTTTAAAAATACAGCTTTTGGCAGAAGAGGTAACAGAGATAACATTTATAGGAAAGGAACAGAATCAAACCTTTTCCCCCCAGTGTCCTCAAAGCCTCACATTGGCAAACAAACCTTTTTATACAAGGATTTTAGAAGCGAAATGAAAGGAACAGATCTGATAATTTCTTTGGAGTCTTGCTCCACAACAGGAAATTATCTCTAAACTGAAACAATGGCTTTGCAACAATAATCCTACAAACTGATGATGGCATCTTTAGCCAGAAAGGCAAGCCAGTTCCCATTTGAGGATGTACTAACACAGACTGAGACTTCTGATAAGAACAAGAAAATTATTACTGTCAGTCAATATTATGCTAATGAATACAAAGAGTATAGCGGTCTAGCCCCAGTAAACATTAAGGAATAGATTCAAATTAATAGAGAAAACTTAAAAAGCTTTTAATTATATCCCCAACAGCATTTTGTTGGAGCATCTCAATGGAGGTAGTCAATTGATTAACAACAGACCACTTCGCCATATGTTACCCAGCTCTCCCCATCTTGGATCATAACTTTTGTCTTGTTTTATTTATGTTTTGAGTATATTTATATCTATATTTTGTGATCATAAGCCCCCATAGTTGCCTTGTGATGGGCAATAAACCAACCAACCAACAAACAAACAAACTCAAGAGTGGGATTCTGGGAGATAGAGATTTCTGGATCCCCATCTGTAATTACTGCCCAACATTGAATTTATATCTCCCATTTGTCAACCTTTGGGTTTGGCTTCCCTTAAATCAGTCTTTTTGAGGTTAAGTTCCAACTGTATGGTTTTTCTCCTTGGAGTGTGCCACAGCAGATTATCTATTCAAGCCAGGGGGCTTCTATTTGAGAAATATACTTTACTTCACCATTATCCAATATTTCATGCTATACCTAAAAACAAAATTAACTTACCAGGCTCTTTGTCTGTGGATTTGTTGCCAGACTATTCTAGCAGATTTTTAACACAAAGTATTACCATAAATATTACTTATCTGCTTTTTGGGGGAAAGTTTCACATTTACATTTCAGGAATATCAGTTCCAACTAGTTCTTTTTCTATTTTAAGACTCATAAGCTGCAAGAGATGATTCTAAAGTCCTCACACCTGATTCATGTACTGCCTATTGATAGCTGGTGGATCACCATGAGAAGTTGGTTTTGGGGTATTTTGACATGAACATATCCTTTATATAATCAGGAGTTTGTGATATAAATTTAGATATTTAAAAATAAAAGGTGCATTTTGTATCCTTTATTACAAGGAAATACAATTTAAAACTTAATTTTCTCAGACGTAATGCATTTCCTGAATCTTAAACCAGTGACACTATTCAGCATAGAAAGTTATGACAAATTTATACACAATTAATATTAGTGAGCTGTGATACAGACTGCATAATTAAGAAACATATTTCAATGAATATATGAAAAGACAACTTACTAAAAGCCACAGGTTGCTCTTATCTTTTAATATATTCATAAGATCAAATGCTTACATAGATTTATAGATTTATTTATATAGTTTATTTATTTAGATTTAAGAGAATAACCATTATATTCTGAACTTTTGGCATTTGTCATTTACTTCCTTTTTGCTTTTATTTTGTTTTATTTTTTTAACCATTTAGAGAAAAAAATGTTACTAACATATTAACTATTGGGATTGGCAAATTTAACTTTTACTTTTTAACATTTCTTTCTACAAGCAATCTTCGATTTGGAACCGTTTGTTTAATGATAGTTCAAAGTTACGGTGGCCTCAGAAAAAGTGTCTTATGATCCATCCTCAAAGTTACAGCTGTTGCACTACTCCCAGTCACATGGTCAAAATTTAGGAGCTTGGCAATCAGTATCTTACAATCACATAATAATAATTTGTGATCTTTTCCGCTATTTCACTCTGCAACTGCTTGATTCACTTAATTGATTAATTTGCTTAAAATTAGAATCCAGTCACATGATGACTTAGTTTTCAACAAATCTACACCTGGTTATTACTGTAGATCTTGTTTATTTTATTTTTCATGAGGTAGATTGAATTATTAATTTACTGAATTTATATTTTTACTCTTCACTGTATCAGGCAAATGTTTAGCTCATGATGAAAAAGAAACCTAGCTATGTTTCAATAGGGTCTGTCAGCATTTCTGTTTTCATCCCAAAGGTGAAAGCAGAAAATACAAGATTTTGTATGTATGACATCATTATTCTGATCACAAAAGGACACACACACCTACCTTGGCAGAAAAGCTGAAAGTTAAGAAAAAAATTGATACTACCTCCAAAACAATAAGAACTTTTTACAAGCCAGTAAATATTAATGCATTAATAGTTCAGAACATATGCTAGCTAATCTGATCTTTCCTCTACCATTTTCAGGATCAAGGATTTCTATCAAAGTTCTCTTTTTTATCAGCTAATGAACAAATGCCTAAATTCATAATTGTGCTCTCTTTGTGTTTCTCATAAACAGCTTGACTGAAATCATACTCTTTATCCTGCCATCTCCAGCAGCAGTTTTTAATGTAGAATGGATCCCAAGTTCTCTTCCCGTGAACTGAATATGAAACATTTAAAAAGAAAACATTTTAAAGCGTTGTTTCTCTGTGTCGTATAATATATGTGGGTATATGCATAATTTTGTATTGATTTAGTGATTTATTTTGTCATGTTTATGTAGTATATATTAGAGTTAGAGACACTTTGAGAGAAGTATACAATGAAATTTCATTTCAATGTATGCTGATTGGTATACATTCAAAGTGACAATAAAATAGGGAGGTGGTGGTTCAGTGGCTAAGATGCTGAGTTTGTCGATCAGAAAGGTCGGCAGTTCAGCGGTTTGAATTCCTAGCACTGTGTAATGGAGTGAGCTCCCATTACTTGTCCCAGCAAGTAAAAAAATGCATGTAGAAAAACTTGGTGGGAAGGTAACAGTGTTCCATACGCCTTCAGCGTTTAGTCATACTGGCCACATGATCATGGAGACATCTTCAGACAGTACTGGTTCTTCGGCTTTGAAACGGAGATGAGCACCGCCCCCTTGAGTCGGTAACGACTCACACATAATGTACAAGGGAAACCCTCTACCTTTACCTTTTAAGTTCTAATATGAGTTGCATCTTCCTCCCTCTTTGAATGGACTAAAACGCCAGAACAAAGAAACTGAAGGATTCTAATGTTAAAACTATCTTGATCAGAGTCCTATTTTCCAATAGAACTTAAATGTGTAAACTAAAGTTAATGTTTAATGCCCTGTTTCACCACCACCATCACAATTTCTATATTAGGCAGTATTAATGAAGGTCCAGTCCAGTTAATAGTTTACTGGTACAATAAGTACCGTATTTATTCGTGTATAACGCGCACACGTGTATAACGCGCACCCCTAATTTTCGATTAAAAATCGGTATAAAATTTTGTTTCTCGGCTCAGACCAAGCATTGTTGGAATTCTCACCCCCAGTTCGGGCCGCCCACTGTACGCGACGAGGGGAGGTTTTTTTTTTCTCCCGCCCTCACGTACCCCAGCCCTCGTTTATAACGCGCACCCAAACTTTGATTTCTTTTTTTGGTAGAAAATTTTGCGCGTTATACTCGAATAAATACGGTATCTGCAAATCAGCAGAGCTCAGGAATTATTCCTTTCCCTTGTTTAATAAGTCCATTTCACTTTATTCTGAAAGCAGTCTTGCCACTCTGTTTCAAGCGTTGTTCTTATTTAAGTGGGAAGATTGTTGATTCTTACCTGCCTTAGTTTTCATTGTCGTTGCAACATGCACTTTTATACACAGAATTCCACACAGAATTCTAAACATTATTAGTATTTTCAAAAGGAAAAAACCAAACTATAAAAACTAGAAATGAAAGGATTTCTTCCATCATTTTCTTTTTCTACGGCTGTACTCTATTCTTTGTTCCTCACACGATATCCTCGGGTTTAAAAAATTGACACAGGTAAAGTTTACCAGTTTTCAATAGAATTCTTCTTGGGTGGGAAAATTGTCAACACATCTCTAAAAGCTAAAAGGATTGCCCAATCTTTTGTGATCAGAAAACATGTAAGGCATTAAGCAAGCAACACAAGAGAAAAGTCAGGCAGATTAACCATAGGAGGGCCTTCAGACAGGGGTTTTAAGTTACAGAAAGTCAAATTCTGACTGAATGTTAGAAAAAAAGAGCCAGACAATGGAATCAATTACCAAAGGTAAGATTGGGATTTATGGAATGAGTTCAGGTGAAGAATACACCTCTCTGAAGTATTTTAATGTGGATTAGTACACTGAACAGGAATTAGACTCAATGTCCTAACTGGCCCTTTGGAATTTTTTGATTCTATAATTGTAAGTGTGTTATTTTCTATTATGCTAGATATACTATGGTTTCAAGAGCTATATGCAAAGTCCTAAGAAACAACAACAATCAATGGAATAATTGCATAATAACATTAAGAAAAAAATACGATATTATGATTTGAGAGTAGGAGGTAGAAAAAGAGTGGATTTTAAATGATTTTCAAGATGCCCCCCCCTCCAAAGAAAATGAATTGGCAACTTCTGCAGCTTCTGCAGTATTTGTTGTGGGGTTGTCCCATTCAATAGGAAGGTTGCTGGGTTTTCCATATTATCGGGCCTATGGCTCCTGTGGAACTGGAGACATAGTTAGATGGTTCCATGGCTATTCTTATCCTCTCTTTGCCTAAGGTTTGTATATATTTTTATATCTGTTGTTTTATTCAACAGCTGTATACTGCCCAAAATAACTTTTTGTAAATTGGTTGGCTATACAAATTTGTTTAATATGTAAGTAAATAAATAATACCCCGTTTCCCCAAAAATAAGAACTCTCTGGATAATAAGCCCTATCGGACTTTTGAGTGCAGGCACTAAAATAAGCCGTCCCAAAAATATTGCAACACAGCAGTTGTTGTGATCTGCCAGAACCTGCAGAGTTTGCAACAGAGTCGGACTGTGAGGAGGTTGTGAGGAACATATTTGTCCCAACCATCAGATCAGTTTGAATTAATATCCCACAGTGAGACAATATATTTGGACCTGCACTTAAGTTTCTTTTTTTTATTATTATTCATTGTATTCAACTCAAAAAGGATTTTAAAAAGCATTGCATATCCTTTTACATTTGAACTCGACTCCTTCCTTTCATTTAATTTATTAATGCTGCTTTCAAAAGTTGATGGAGGGTGTACAATCTCATTCAGCTCACCTCAGTACTCAAACGTATCTACCTAAATCATTATACAGCATACTCCTATAATAATACAGCTATTAGCAAAGATAAGAAAAGCTCTTCCATTGACTAGCAAATCAAGTAAAGAAAAGAAAGAATTGAAAACCATACTGTAATTAAAATGTCAGCTGCCACTTTCTAATTCTACACTGAATAAAATGTGGAAACTTGAATACAATCTCTTCTCAAGTGTCAATAATGAATTTAAACAGCATCACAGGAAAATAATCTTCATGTTCACATAATCCTCACTGCATTTAGACGGCTCTTCTGTATATTTACTGTGCACTGCCAAACTCAGCAATCTCTATCAATCACAGGTGAAAACCACTGGAGGCAGCCTTTTGAGACCTCTTCAAGTAGAAAAGAGCAGATTTGGAATGAAGGTTTAATTATTATTTCTAGCACACAACACAGCATAATTCCAATTTCTCTCCTCTCCTCAGTGTTTTACCAAATCCCATTTAATTTAATTCACATGCCATCATTATACAGTTCTCTCCAGTACAACCCACTCGTAAGAAAGAGAAAATATGTCAGATTGAAAAGCGGGTAAGGTCAATGCTATATCTTCAGGACAACTTTTACTTTTAACCTGTTTAGAGAAGAATATGTAGATATACTGCTCTAGTGCGCATATCCAATTATCAGATATCAAATCTGTGTGTATAAAAAATTAAAATGATGGATGTGAATATAAGAGACAGAAGAGGAAAACATTAACACATATTTTTTACTTTTATAACATTTTACTTACTTAATGCAGACCATCCTGCATTGAGTAATTTGACTGAGGGACCTATACACATCGATCGTTCCTCTTCTCCTAATATTATATTACACATGAAATTTTCTTCCTTGTACTTTATTTCTAGTCACTCAATAAAGAATTTACATATTTCTAACATGTGAAATAATATTAGTACTAGAAGCAGCACATTTTTAAGCTTTGTTTCTGTTCTTATCTTCACTTTTAATGCAGACATAGAGCTATGCGTGCTGTTCCTTCAAAATCCCAGAGCAAGAAAAAAATAAATGGTTTGCAGCATCTTCAGTGATAATGCCCATTTAAAAAAAACAACAATTTTAAGTTTAAAATAAATACATAATTATTAAATACTTGGGAAAATTTAAACAGAAAATATATTTGACATCCAAACTGCCCCATGTAGAAATAGAGAACTTATCTATCTAAGAATCATTCATTCCATTCCATGGAAAGCTAAAACACACCCTTTTGGATGACCTTCAAGGCGATCACGTCAAATTTGCTTGATCTGAGAAGAGGAATGAAGAAAACAGGTACATCCCTTTGATCCTGAATAGTGCTTTTAATGACTTCCCAAATAAAATTAAGTTGCAATGGTAGTCAGATTAGAAGCTCAAAGTCAAATTAGTGACATATAAATTAGTTCAGTATAATTCCATAATTGAATCTTGCTATTTCACATAGCAGTACACTATTCTTTTTTTTGAACCAAATAAATTATATACATTTACCTGTGAAGATATTTAAATCCACCTGACTATTGATAAGCATAGATATAGTCAGTCTTCTGATTTTCTATTAGTTTTCATGCTTAAAAACACAAAGCAAAGAAGGAATATAAAGTAATGTCTTGCATGTATGCAAGACATGGTTGCTAGGCAACTAATAGATAACAAGCCTCAGAGAGAAGAAAAGTATGTTTCCAGTTCTGTTTAACTTTTACTTGCACATGGAAAATCTTAGTGAAAAGCTCAAATAGAGTTCAGAGGGATGCCTTTAGCAGCTTATTTTACTGGAGTCTCTGTAAGATTATTCAAAGTACATTTGCGTCCTATTCCTATTGGTTTTTACTAAATTTATAAATTTCTTCACATGGAAATATTCTTAAATGTTTTGCTCTTGCTCTGTTTATGATGCTAGGACTAAATTCATTTTTTCTTAGTTCATCTCCATCTTCTGTGTAAAAAATATAATTCTGTAATTCTACTCTTGCCTTCTAAAAGTCATTACGAAGCCCCATGCAAAAGTTTAATTGCCACCTACAAATTACTTCCTTCTTAGTTCCTATCTTCTTCTGTATTAAGTTCTAGAAGACCTTAGAAATTATTCCACAGGTTAAATCCATAATTCGTCTAATTAGTTCCTATCGTCTTCAAAATTAGTTAAAGAGGAAGGAAAGTGGGCAGTCCTGAGAAACTCTCTCTCTCAGAGCTCTCATTTTTTTCTGTAGTATATGTCGAAGTGATGAGGATACCATTTCCAGAAAATGCCCATATCAGGAAGGACTAGAGATCTTGAAAGTCACTACCGGTTCTCAAGAAGACAAGGAAACATTTATTAATAACCTGCTTGATAGGAAAACCTCCTTTGATCCCTGACAAAACTGATCAGGAAAAGGTAAAAGAGCAGAAAGCAGGCTGAGGGTTATGGGAGCTGGAGTCTAGAACCATAGTTGAGGAGTTACAAGTTCACTTTTCTGGTATTAAAACAAAGAGGTGATTTTGCATTGAAATAATAGAAGGCAAAACTATATCTCTCTGCCAGGGTTTCAACTTACATTCCATTAACAGCTCGGCTCTTCCCCTTACCTCACCCTAAAAAAGACTATAGCATTTTCTTTTTTAAAAAAGATGTTAATTAGTTGTATTATTCAAGCACTGTAAGAAACCGATATGAAAGCATTTTCATCCTAAAATATATCTCCCCAAACAAAAATGCTTCTTTCCCTTCCATATCATTGTACATACTATATATGATCCTCTCTTATGTTATTTCATATTGCAGTCTATGAGAGAGTATTTTACTATGCAGGGACAAATTATAAAAGCTTCATAAAGACTGCATTCAATTACAATGTCAAATGGAACCTTCCTACATAAAGGACTATTGCAGATCAGATTTGTTTATTTTTTTTCTATACTCCCTTTATTATTTTACAAATAACTTAAGGAGGAAAACATATCCAACACGCCTTCCTCCTCCTATTTTTCCCACAACAACAACAACCTTGTGAGATGAGTTGGGCTGAGAGAGAGTGCCTGGTCAAAGGTCACCCAACTGGCTTTCATGAACTTCACATATTGTGATCAACCATATTGTTTCCCCCCCCCCCAATTTAAGGGGGTCAGTGCTGCAGTTTTCTTGGCAAGTTCAGAAATGATTTGCCATTGCCTCCTTCTTAGACTGAAAAAGAGTGACTGGCCCAAGACCACCCAGCTGGTTTTGTGCCTAATGTGGAATTACAACTCACAGTTTTCCAATTTCTAGTCTGATGTCTTTAACTTAAGGTGACCAGACGTCCCCGCTTTTGGCGGGACAATCACGCTTTCAAAGAATTAGTCTCGCCTCCCGCGGCCTCTTCAAAATGTCCCGCTTTTTGCCTGGGGCGGCAGCAGGCAGCAGGCAGGCGCTCTGCATGCGCTCAGACAGAGGTATGGGGCGTGGGCAGGGAGCGGCGGGTGGGCGGGGCCCTCTTTAAAGGCAGCGGCAGTGGCCCGGCCCGGCGGTGCTGAGAGCCGCTGGCTCAGGCGGGAAGGGGGAAGGCGGCCCGAGGCGGCCACTTTCAGCTCGGCCCATCATGCCAGCATGATGGGCTGACAGCGGCCAGCTCGGGCCGTCTTCCCCCTCCCCGCCCCAGCTGGCAGCTCTCAGCACCGCCGGGCCGGGCCGGCACCGCTGCCTTTAAAGAGGGCCTCGCGGGAGCGGGTGGGAGCGAGCCCCTCCACTGACGCCCTCCGCACAGGCGCGTGCTGCGTCAGAGCGTGTGTCCCCCCCCCCTCCCGTTGACGGTGTCCCGCTTTGGGAGTTTGAAAATCTGGTCACCTTACTTTAACTACTATACCAAACTGGCATTGCAGAGTTTTACTTATCCTAAAACAGACTATATTATGCTCAACTTGAAAGTATTCAGTAAACAAGTGATGGGAAATCAAGTCATGCACATCTGTATGCTAACTCTAACTTATTTTTCTGTAATAATAGCATAAACTCAATAAATAATAAACAGCACATCTGAAAAATGCAGTTTAATTGCAAGATGGTGTAATTACAATATACTGAAAATATCAAGATGCATATAATGATTAATCACATTAAAAGATTCAGAACAAGTTGTCTTTATGTCCAGTAAAAATCTTTAGTGCCCTATAATTGGAATAGAAGATATGCTATAATTAAATGGTCGTCTATACATTTGGTAACTAATTCAATTTTATTTCATTATTATCATACATGACCTCTTTGTCTTAGTTCCCAACTATTACTTAAATTATGTTCGCTACAATGCAGCTTACTTAGAGAAAGATACATTTAAGAAAAGGATGGCAGCAAAAAATATACTCTAAAAATACTGAAAAATGAACTTACAACAAGCTAAGTTTATTTTATAACAAAAATCATAAAAGTAAAATTAAAAATATTTTTAAAAAAATACATATTCTAATCTGTTTTGTAGCACCCTTAATATGAATATGAGAATAGTTAAATATATATGATATAGAAACACCTCTCCTGAGCGAGCTGCACTGGCTGCCTGTGGTCTTCCGGGTGCGCTTCAAGGTGTTAGTCACCATCTTTAAAGCGCTCCATGGCACGGATCCTGGTTACTTGAGAGACCGCCTCCTACCACATACTTCCCTTCGACCTGTCCGCTCCCACAGAGTGGGCCTCCTCAGGGTGCCGTTAGCCGGTCAATGCCGGCTGGCGACTCCCAGGAAAAGAGCCTTCTCTGTGGCGGGTCTGGCACTCTGGAACGACCTGCCCCCCGATATCCGTACCATCACGGACCTACGCCTCTTCCGTCGGATGTTAAAAGCACATTTCTTTCATCTAGCCGGCCTGACATAGACTAAGGGTATAATTTTAAATTTTGATATTTATTGGTTTTAATTTTTATATTATCCAAATTTTAGCACAGATTTAATAATTTAATTGTCTTTTATATTTTGTATGTATTGTTGGGTTTTTATCTTTCTGTGCACCGCCCTGAGTCCCTTTAGGGAAAATAGGGCGGTATATAAATCGAAATAATAAATAAATAATAATAAATAAATAAATAAATAATTTAATAAGAGACGCGGTGGTTCAGTGGCTAAGGCACTGAGCTTGTCGATCAGAAAGGTCAGCAGTTCAGCAGTTCAAATCCCTAGTGCTGTGTAACGGAGTGAGCTTCCATTATTTGTCTCAGCTTCTGCCAACCTAGAAAAATAGGAACCACTTTGATGGGAAGGTAACAGCGTTCCGTGCGCCTTTGGCATTTAGTCAAGCCGGTCACATGACCACAGAGACGTCTTCGGGCAGCGTTGGCTCTTTGGCTTTGTAACGGAGATGAGCACTGTCCCTAGTCAGGAATGACTAGCACATATGTGTGAGGGGAACCTTTACACTTATCTTTAAATCATTTAATATATCCAAAATTTTATATTTAATTATGTTCATCTATTAGCTCTGAAACAGATTCCTAAAGACTAAAAACTTTGAAAAAAATAATGATGGTTAAAATTTAAGACTTCCATGGTGGAAAGTTATGTTTTTCACATCCTAAGAAGGAAGAGGATGCTTCCTATATTCAAAGTTAGCATTTTTATCTGACTATTATTATATCCTCATTCCTCCTCAAATCAACATCAGGACTAGGTTTTAAACTATTTTTTATCTAGGTGACAGAAGCATATAAGCAAATAAAACTTCATATACTGAACTTAGACCATGTAGTTATTTAATATGGCAAGAATAACACAAAAAAATTGCCTCCCTTTTCTTTTTCTGGCACAACTTTTACTTAACCACTTACAAATTCATTCTAACCAAAAACTCTTTTATTGTACTTACCATTTTTCAATAATTTACCTTTTTAAAAGGACCATTTGTGGTAGCTGTTATGCATAATTATAAGTTATGAAATTGTATAAAGAAAAAAAACCTGCTGCCTGCTGCTATGAAAATGGATATATTATTTGAAAGTCACATTAAATAAACCAAATTAGTAAGTCTGTGATTGCATTAAAAACACGGCATTACTGCTACATTGCAGTACATTGCAAAGTACTGCTACATTCTCCCAAACATTTAGGAATGCCCTTCCAATTCTATATTTATATATTATTCCTTAAATATTTAAAATGTCAATACAAGGCAAAGTTCTTTCTGTCATGTTGGCCTATTGAAATCAAGCAAGCAAATCTGACAAATCCTTCCCAATATGTTGAAGCCTACATCTAAGCCAACATAAGGAGTTTACACAGAAAAAAAATGCATGTCTTAAAATTTTAGATCTGTGATATTTACCTAAATATGAAGAAGATAAACTCTTTCATTCTTCTGGAAATTTACGTAAGCTAAACTTATAGTATACCTTTCACCTAAAAAATATCATTAAATACAGTACCTCTAATTAACAATCTTGATAATCAATTAAAAAACAATCCTCGCATCTAATCCATATGCCAGTATAAATGTTCAAACCATAAATATTGTTTGCTTTAACAGGATATGAATTGTAAATTCAGAAATTATGTATATTTAACATACATACAGCCTGTCCACCTCCATGTTTAATGAAAAAAAGGACTAGGAGTGACATGATGACAGTGTTTCAATATCTCAGGGGTTGCCAAAAAGAAGAGAGTCAACCTATTTTCCAAAGCACCTAAAGACAGGACAAGAAGCAATGACTGGAAACTGATCAAGGAGAAAAGCAACTTAGAACTAAAGAGAAATTTCTTTACAATTAGAATTAATCAATGGAACAACTTACCTCCAGATTTTTCTTATTAAAATGTTTTGACAATGACATTGAAAGGATTGGTTGAGAAAATGAAATCATCATGAAATACATCGAAAAATAATAAATTTATAAACTGCTAGACTTTTTGCCATTTTTTAAAACTCTATTGGAATTCAGATATGATCTGGCTATATGAGATGTGTATACTTCCTCTATGGTTTATTAATTAATCAGGGAGGGAGGAAGATTTATGATACTTGCTGCCAACTTTCGACAAGGAATAAAACGGGGAAGCTGACAGAAAGTCAGAAGTCACTCCTGCTCCCACTTCTTTTTTGGCTACCCATGGTCATTCTGTTTTTCTGTTTAAGTAAGTAAATATCTCTAAAACAATGACCTAATGATTAAAGGTTGCCTAGTGCCACATAAAACTCAAATAGTAATTGGAGGTAAAAAATAATAATAAAAGATATGACAGCATAATTTGTAGCACTCTTTGGGAACATGATTTTGTAATATACATGAACAAAAAACAAACAGTCTACCTTGGTGATAAATACCTTTATAAATTAGTATTCTGTACCAGTCTATTATAATCAAGTCATTCTAAAAACAAGAAGCACATTAACTATGAATGAGATTTTTCTATTAATTAAAATTCTAATGTATTCTTAAAAGAGCAATATAAAATTAAAAACACTTTTGTTCACAATGAGATTTCAGATAAAGCCCTTTGGATTTCTGATTGGACATAAATTTGCCATTACATCATTTTTAAACTCATTAAAATTATGTGTTTTTAATGATGCATCCCCACTACTTAACTTACAATCAGCATTTAAAATGCACCAATCATGTTTTAAAAACATTATAAAAGTGCACTGTTTCTTTAAAGACAATATAAATTAGATTCATAACTTGACAGGTATTGTATTTTTTCCAATTTGTCTGATACGTAAATCTTTAAATAAAAGCTTTTCACTTTCTTATGTTCATATTTTAGAATTTTCAGATTTAATTATTCAGTTTTATGAGTTGTATGTGAAATACCACTGGATTAAATTGCCACTTTTATTGCATTTCCCCATCATGCTCCCACAATTGTTTCTGAGTATTAGTACCTCTGTCATGGGGAGCAAGAGGGAGAAATAGGGACCCCATGGGGAACTGGGCAAGCTACCATGTTTTCCTGAAAATAAGACCCTGTCTTATATTTTTTTGAACCTCAAAATAAGCGCTTGGCCTTATTTTCAGGGAGGTCTTACTAATTTGGGGCACAATGTGGCAGGTGGGGAGAGGGAGAAGCGAGACACGCGTTTTACCTGACTTCCAGCTCCGTCCGAGGGGCAGGAAGCTCTGCCGTGCCGGGCAAGGGGGTGGGGAGAAGACACGGCAAGAATTGAAGCTGAAAAAGCAGCAGGAGACTCCACGCGCCTTGCGCCCTTTCAAGAACAGTCTTACCTCAATTGGTTGCCAAGAGCTTGGCCCCAATTGAGGCTCCCTGCAGCCCAGTGCTTGAGAGAGTCTTGGGGGAGGGGGGAAGCCCCTTTAAGCAACCCAGCCTCTCTTTCAGGTGGACAGGAAGGTCTCTCCTACCATGCAGCCGGCTGGTTGAAAATCAGGCAGTTCTGGGAATTGCCTGAAATTCTTGTTACTGTGAGAGGCTGCATGTTGCAAAGAAGAACAAAGCAAGGCGAGGGGGGTGGAGGATGAAGCAAGGCAAAGGTTGTGGAGCTGCCCCAAGGCCCCCACTCCGGCTTACCTGAAGGCCCTTCAGCCAGACCATCCATGCCAAACCCTCCCTCCGCCCCCATCCCCAGGGAAACCACATCTCTTCACTAACCTGCTTTCCAGCTCCGTTCTCTGCTGCGCAATAAAATTAGTCTGGACAATAAAATTAGTCTGTGCAACCATGGTAAAAAAAATACCAGAAATTCAGACCTTCCAACTTTTCGCAAAAAAAAAAAAGTATTGTGAAGTTGGAAATAGTCCCACACTACTTTTCTTGCCCTGCACATGGCAGTTGAGAATGGAACAGGAAAGCAGATTAGTGGAGGGATGTGGCTGCCTTGGGAGGGGTGGAGGGTGAAGGACCTGTATGAGTTTGTGTGTGAGAGAGAGAGAAGGGAGGGGAGACAGAGAGATATTGTTCCAGCCCTGGCTAACTTTCCAAAGTTGGATTGGATTTCTCTCTCTCTCACTCACATGCATATACACAAACACACACCCCATTCTTTCTTTGGGATCGCAGCACAAAAGCCCCATGCCCAGGATTGCAAGGCTGAAGACTTTGGATTGAGTCTTTGGGGATGTGTTTCTGGTGCTACAATCCCAAGTACAGAATGATCAGCAGGCAAAGGGGATGGATTTTCCTGCAGCCAATCCTTTCTTTGGAATCACAGCACAGATACCCTCCCAGGATTGTAAGGCTGAAGATTTAGGATTGAGTATTTGGGGGTGGGGGGGGTGCTCCGATCCAATAAAGAATGATTGGCAGGAAAAGGGGGAGGAGGCTGACAGCTGGAGAGGTGCTCTGGAGATCTGGGTCAAGTTGCACAGCCTTTGCTGGCTCAGCGGGCAGCAATTAAGTGGCTGAATCTCCATGAGGTGACAGGGCAAGGGAAGGGCTGCCTCTTTTGCTGGCCACCCCACTCCTTCACTAAGGCTTATGTTCGGGAGAGGGCATATATTTATACCCACCCCATAAATGAGGGTTGGTCTTATTTTTGGGACAGGTCGTATTTTTGGGGAAATGTGGTAGTGAACTAAAACTTGTACAATATTCATCAGAGGAGGAACCTTATTGCAATTATATATTATTTTTGGACAGGTGAATTGAGAAAATTGCAAAATAAATAAATAAAAGTATTAAGCAATCATATTAAAGACTGTAGACAGGATGAGACTTTCCAAGGGCTTTTTTTCTTCATATCATCACTTAGGAAAAGAACTCTAAATAGCTGCAAAGATTATTCAACTTGTAGATCCCATGTCCAGCTTTTAAAAAGATGAGGAAGTAAGTGATATAAAACACTTCCCACATGACACAATGGAAAGTCATGCTAATAATCAATATTATATTGGAAGTCTATATTATCTGTCCCTTGTAGCAGTTTCGTAAGAACCAATACAAAAAGTTCAGCTTTAAACAATAAGGAATTTCTATACTCTAAAGTACAATGGTATTTGTATTATATTTATCAATGAATCTGATTGCAGATTCTTGAGCCTGTCATTATCTCTCAATCTACTTTTTCTAACCAAATTTTGGAGGGGATAAAGTGGAATAGATAAACACGGTCACAAAGAGTCAGACATGACTTAGCGACTGAACAATACAAAGTTACTAGGCACTCTTCGTCTACATGAAATGTCTAAGGGCTTGGCTGAGGTAAACTTCAGCAAAGGCCAGACTCACAAAATGGCGTCCGCCACGAGGCGACCGGAAAATGGCCGCCAAGCGCGCCAAAATGGGCCCGGGCAACTCCTGCGGTGTTCTTCGAGGCTGCACGCACGCCTCCGCCGCTCACTCACCCTCCGATCGGCTGCAACAGCCGGAGGGGCCAGGCCACCTATAGCAGGTGCGGCGCGCTGCAGAGGGAGATAAGGGGGGAGGGGGGGCGCGATCAGCGGCGTCCTGAAAGAGGCGCGGGAGAAGGCCTCAACCGCTCCGGCCTACTGCCACCTCCGGAGGGCCGCCCGATTAATCGGACGCCCTACGCCAGCCCCGCGGCCCCAAAGGATAGCGAAAAAACTCACCCCCGGAGTCTGGAGGCCTGTAAGGCCTGAAAGCAGAGGCCCGGAGGCCCCGCAGTCCCTCGGCGAAGACGGCTGCGCCCCGCAGCAGCCTTGGCGGCAGCGCTCAATCAAACATTCAATTTGCTAAATTTAAATTCGCCAATCATCCAAATTGTTCCAGACTCAGTAACAAAACTTCAGTAAGTAATTTGCTAATGAATTTCACAAGAGAGAATTTTCCTCAGCCGTTCGGACCAGCAGACTGAGAAAGGAATGGGGAAGAAGGAGGAGGCGTGGCCTAATTAAGTTTCTCAGTCTGATGGACCAATAGGCATTGAGGATTTCCCTGTCGTGATGCCTCCCACTCCCCATCGCCGAGAATGTTCCTCAGTGTATTTAATTTCACAGGATAACAATAATGGGAGAGAATGCAGTTCTATAACTTAATACATGTTATTCTATACTAGAACAACAAGTGCACAACTTAACCAAGGAATACTCGATATAAAGCTCATTTGCGAACTTTGCTCACATGACTCAAAACAATGTAATGAATTTTACACTTGCCTAGGAAAAGTGTTCTAAAACTAGCAGAAGCTTTGCAATAGGATGACATCACTTGATGCAGTCTAAATAAAACAATCTGGAAGCTGTTGAGAGATACATAGTGGAGAAGGTTTCTTTTTGTCAGCTTTATAGTATAATACAAGAATAATATTTGGGTTCAAGACTGAAGCAGCTATATTTGAGAAACTCCAATGTAATAAATAGAAAATGGTAGAGGACAAAAAAGAATAAGATTGATTTGGCAAAAACTGCAGATTCCCCAGCTCCTATTTCAATTAATCCAGATTTTTTAGCCTATTGGCCTGTTTGTTTTTTAATCTGAAACAGTATTGGAGGAGTAATTAATTTAGATGTAAGCAGATTATCATTATTTTAGCTAACAAGTTTATTTCAATGTTTGGCAGCCTTTGTTTAATAGAAAATCAGGACAATCATCTAATTATATACCTTGAAGAATGTGAGAGCAGAACTCTTCTATACTACCCCAAAGTTAAAATATCCTAGAGAGAAATGGGATCAGAATTATGTATGCAGTTTTTCATTTGGCCTTAGCTTGAAAGAAAACAAGAAATATCTAATGCTTCCTTTCGGTAAGTACAATATCCTGATAATTTCTTTGATTTAAAAAGACTAAAATAATACTTACTTTCTTTTTCCATATACTGAAGTCGCTGTTGTTACGCAGAGATGATCACATGCTCTCTGGGTGGTCCAATTTTTTTGTCAACTTAATCAATACAAAGGGACCTATTTCTTTATAAGAAAAGGGTACACTTGCATTGGGGCTATAGATATAAATGATAAATTCCTAAAATATGTATTTCATAACAGCTGTGTTGAAAGAACTTTAACTATAAGTAGGAAATGCTATGGTACAATCAAGTTGTTATGGCAACTAGAAGAGTCAGATAGATAAAAAGACAAAGAACATGCACTGCTGTAATCCTGCCAACACCATAATCCTGTTATTAAAATTTATTGAAGAGCTGACATTCCTACAGCTGATCTTTAAAAAAAAAGCTTAATGATGGCACTATTACTAGAATTCAGGCTTGCAATGACTGCCTGCCCTGCATTTAATTCAGAATGGGGAGATAATGCATTGTTTTCCAAACATTAAAGTAAATCTACATTGTTCTAACACCACTGGAAGGCTGCAACTTGCCATTCATCAGATTTACCAAGAATATGAAACCCAGTGACTAACCTCCAAAGAACCCCCGAGTCTTGACACTATCATTTTTCCCAACTTAAAACTGTTTGCAGTACTTGCAGTAAACCTATTATTGCAGTCAAGGAGATCCTGAAATAAAAGCAGCCTTATATTTATATCATGCCACTCAGAACTGTTAAGCAAGATTTGATGGTTCTCTAGAGGATTGAGGAAAAGATGTCAACAGTATGTTGATGACACCTGCTATTTATTTCTCTGTGATACATCTGAATCAGGAGAGATTTTACAATCCAAAGAAACAGTGGATTGGATAATGGTCAATAAGAATCAATCAGTAAGTCAATCCGAACGCCAACAAGATTGAGGCATTGTGAATGAGTAATTTCCGGTCTAGCATTAGAAGAGGTGCCTGTTTAAAATAGAATTTTATTCACTCTGTTGTTCACAATTTGCAAATGCTCCCGCATTCATTATTATTGCTGGAAGCCTACACAATTTCTGTAACTATGAGTGCCTATTAACAGCTATGTTTTTCTCAGCTACTGTGATTCAAGCAATGATAATCTCAAGACTGAATCACTATAATGCATATAGAACTGCTCTTGGAACCGATCATGAAGCCATAGCTACTGAAAAAGCTATTTAGTTATTTACTTATTTGGAATATTTATAAACTGCTTCAGTTATGAAACTCTTAATAACTATGTTGCTGCTTAGGGTTCTTAATTACATTTGCAAAAGATAAGCAGTGGCTGCTGGTCCTCTGTGGAGCAAGATTCAAAATTCAAGTGTTAATTCAGAAAAATATCTTGAGGCTCAACTACAGGGAAAGTTTTGCTCTCCATGGTGCACATTGCAGATGGCTGATTGGTGGCAATTTTGAAGTGGGCTTTCTCTCTTGCCTCATAGAATATCAATTTACCAGAGCATGACAACAGCATGTTTTAAACATATAACGCATGTTTTATATTAATTTCCTCTATTTTTTAATAGATAGCTTTTACTTATTAACACAGTTTTATGAGGTTTGCCATAAAAAGTGGTTGCAAATATTTCATATAATTATATTTAAAAAGAAGGACTTTGTGACTAGCAATGCCTATTAAGCTACTGTATGTTTTTCTCAGCTACTGTGATTCAAACATCGATAATCTAGAGACTGGATTACTGTGAAGCATATAGAACTGCCTTTGGAACTGATTATGAAGCTACAACTGTGAAGGACGTTTTGGACTCAAGTTGTACCTTTTATCAGTTAAAGCCAGATTTCCCTATGGAAGAAGATCAAGAACTCTGCTATGAGAAATAAAAACTATACATAAATATAGAAACAATGTAAGGGGAAAAATGGAGGCCAAATGAATATTTGGTTAATTGTAGGGCAAAAATGTCTTCTGGGCCCAATTGAAAAAGAATATCTGCCCAAAGAAAGAACAAATGCTGATTATTAGTTATAGGTTTTAAAATAAGAACAAGCATCTGATGGCATTGAGTATACTTATATTGGAAGATGACAAAAGGATCAATAGTATAATTTTAAGGAAAGAAGGAAAATCTCAAGTAATTTTTTTTACCTCTTGGCTCTGTTGAAACTGACTGACAGCCAATCAAATGGTATTCCAATGAATGAATTTTCCTGAGGGTGTCATTTTCTATTTTTTTTATCTGGAAGGAACAACTTGAAGGTTGGACAATGACTTAGTAATCAGGGAGGGATAGGAACATATTAGCAATTCCTTTAGAAATAACTCCTTTTCATATAATCAGTGTAGGGACCACAAAATTCTTGCTAATGCAATTAATAGAGGAAACTAGATTATGACTAGTCTGCAATCTTCCATATGCTACTATATTAGAACCAAATGTACTGTATCAGAAGTAACTTGTATCAGAAGTAACTAAAATGCACTGTATCAGAAGCAACTCATCAAATTTGCAGACGACACCAAGCTGGCAGGAATAGGCAACACTCCAGAAGATAGGCTTAAGATACAGAAGGATCTTGACAAACTTGAACATTGGGCACTATCTAATAAAATGAAATTCAATGGCGAAAAGAGTAATGTTCTACATTTAGGCAACAAAAATGAAATGCACAGGTACAGTATAGGTGGCACCTTGCTCAATAGCAGTAACTGTGAAAGGAATCTTAGAATCCTAGTAGACAACCACTTAAATATGAGCCAGCAGTGTGCAGCAGTTGCCAAAAAAGCCAACACAGTTCTAGGCTGCATAAACAGAGGGATAGAATCAAGATCACATGAAGTGTTAATACCACATTATAATGCCTTGGTAAGGCCACACTTGGAATACTGCATTCAGTTTTGGTCACCACGATGTGGAAAAGATGTGGAGACTATCTAGAAAGAGTGCAGAGAAGAGCAACGAAGATGATTAGGGGACTGGAGACTAAAACATATGAAGAACGGTTGCAGGAACTGGGTATGTCCAGTTTAATAAAATCAAGATCACATGAAGTGTTAATACCACATTATAATGCCTTGGTAAGGCCACACTTGGAATACTGCATTCAGTTTTGGTCACCACGATGTGGAAAAGATGTGGAGACTCTAGAAAGAGTGCAGAGAAGAGCAACGAAGATGATTAGGGGACTGGAGACTAAAACATATGAAGAATGGTTGCAGGAACTGGGTATGTCCAGTTTAATAAAAAGAAGGAGTAGGGGAGACATGATAGCAGTGTTCCACTATCTCAAGGGTTGCCACAAAGAAGAGGGAGTCAAACTGTTCTCCAAAGCACCTGAGGACAGAACAAGAAGCAATGGGTGGAAACTAATCAAGGAGAGAAGCAACTTAGAACTGAGGAAAAATTTCTTGACAGTTAGAACCATTAACCTCTGGAACAGCTTGCCTCCAGAAGTTGTGAATGCCCCAACACTGCAAGTCTTCAAGAAGATTTTGGATAACTCTGAAATGGTATAGGGCTTCCTGCCTACGCAGGGAGTTGGACTAGATGACCTCCAAGGTCCCTTCCAACTCTGCTATTGTATTGTATTATTGTATTGTAACTTCAGCAAAATGAAAAAAGAAAACACCATTATGCATTAATTGAGAACCAACCAGAGGTGGTATTTAGCCAGTTCTGACAGGCTCTGGAGAACCGGTAGCAGAAATTCTGAGTAGTTCTGGAACGGGCAAATAGGCTGGCCTTGCCCCACTGTCTCCCAGTGTCCCAGCTGCTCTTCTTTTGTTGCCCTGAACAGTAGAATGGATCTGGAAAGCAGGTTAGTGGGGTGGGGAGGAAATGGGGATTTTTCAATAATCTTCTTCCGCCACACCCACAAAGCAATGCCATGTCCACAAAGCCACGCCCACAGAACTTGTAGTAAAAAAAATTGAATCCCACTATTGGAACCAACATGTCTGAGAAATCTACAAACAATGACAATGATGCCAAAAGGGTGACACATGCATGAAGATGGAATCATAAAAATACTACATGTACATCAGGGGTGGGTTCATGAACTGATTAGTACTGGTTCGCTGTGCACGCTTGTTGCTTGCACATGCATATTTGCTCTGTGCATGCGCATAACCATGCCAGCAACAGCAGAAGACACCAGAGAACCGGTTTGGGGGCATGTCAGGCCTGGGTCACTGCCGGTTCTGTAACTTAGACCTAAATTCCACTACCAGTTTGGCCAAACCGGGCCAAACCGGCAGCAAACCACCTTTGATGTTCTTTTATCAGGATGCTTCCAAAATTAAATAAGGACAAAATATAGAAACATGAGGATCTGACAGAACAGTAGCAGGTTCTTTTATCTTTCCCAAAAAGTAGCAACCATCTGTATATACAATATAATTTAATTTATGCAAACCCAGAGTACCCACATCTATAGATCAGGTAGTAATACATTTTAGCTCATTACCTACAATATTAGGAAATATGCTAAAATCATCAATTGTTCCTCCTATGAAACAGCTTTTCCTCAGGAATGAGAATGGGTCAGCTTCACTATGCAGCCCAGACCAAGAAATCAACTTAAAAAGGAGGCTAAAACTACTTATATTGAGATTAGTTTGAGTAAAAGAATCTTACAAGTCTGGTTACCGCCTTCCCATAGTTAGCAGGTGAATTAGTTAGTGAATTAGCAGGACTTCTATCTGAGCCATTTCCAAATTCTTCTGGAATTCTGAAGAATTTGAAAAGAGGTCCGGGCCCCTTTTGCCTAAGTAATGTGGTTCCTGTACATCTCTATCAAGGCCATCTTCTTTACTCTCTACACAATAGGCATTTGCTAAAATGCATTTATTTATCTACAATTGCTTTTATGTTGTTGTTACTCAAAAAACTGAATAATGAAACTATTAAAATGCTGTATTATGATAGGATTCTAGAGACTGGTGAAATAAGTGAATGTTTTATCACAATGCTGTTTTTACTGAAGTTACTGTGACTGAATGTATTTTTGTTATTATTTATCATTTTGCTGATTGTTACACTACAAAGAAATGACATAAATAAATATAAATAAATACCTTTAACTCACAAAGAGTTTTCCAGTCTTCTATTATATCATCATCACCTTCTGGTTTCTCTATAGAGCATGTATATTTTTCTCATATTATTATCAAATGCAACCTCTTCATACAGGCCAGTAAGATGAAAAAAGGTAGAACAGATTAACCAAGCAATGTAGCCATATTGTGCTTCTACAGTCATTTGGCAATCCCTGAGGAATGACTAGCTTTTCACATCATAAATAAGAAATCATTCATATTTCCTTGACTGAAATAGGGTTCCATTCTATTTTTCAAGTTGTAATGACAAACTATATAGGTAAGGAAGGCTGAGAAATGTCTCTTAATAATTTTTATCTGTCTAGAGGAAGATTCCACAGCTTTGTGTTAAGCTCTTTTACTCTAAGGGTTTTATTGCTTTTTAGGAGTTAATATCTACAGCCACATCAAGCTCTCTCTCATTTTTTCTTGTAGCTTAAAGAGATAGGCATTTTATTAAGTCACATTATTCCTATATTTGCCTTGTGATTATTTTTAAAAAATTTAATTTATTTATTACAAATGCTTTTATGCTGTATCCATCTAGGAGTCTAAGGAACCTTACAACAAATACTGTAATGTTGCAGTAATTAAAGTAATTCACAAATTATCCAACAATCAAACATACTAAATTTTAAGTTGCAATACTATTCAACATAAATCCTTACACCTAAAAAGAAAAACAAATTGCCTTGCAATGCAAAAGCAGCCACATTCATTCCAAACATCTATATTACCTAAATCTCAAACACACATTGAAAGATCCACATACTGCATGTAAATATTTCCTGAATATTAGACAGATATTTGAAATTTTTATATGTCGTGGGAAATCATCCCCAAGAAAGGAGTTGCTGCTCTGAATACTCACGTCTGAGTCTCCTGGACTTGCCTCCTAAGGGGCTGGGGACTTGGATGTGAGCATGCTAGGCAAACAGACACCACTAGTGCATTCCTTTCAATGTGAATTTCCCATTGTGTGCCCACTTACTCTCTTGTAATCCCTTCCTCTCCAAAAACAAACATTAATTTTCCTTTTTGCTAATTATCTTAACACTAGGGTGAGCATTCCAAAACTTGGAAGAATGGGGGGAGGGGGAAGCTGAAGTGAAATTATAAGCACAGTCATAGCTCACTTCATTTCGTGGTCACTAAGTTACTGGTCTCAATTGTGGTTACTAAATGAGGACTCTGAATTATAAGCAGGTAAAAGCCCAAAGATGCTTTTCAAAAGATAACTGGACTTTCTCAGGTTTTTCTTGAAAATATTGCACCTATTACCCAAGGAGCTTTTTTAGTTCTAAATTCCCCATCATTCAGTCAGAACTGAAGAACCTTCTTGGGTGAGAAGCGAAACAGTTTCAAGTCCAGTTGCCTCTTGAAAAGTACAAGATCAAGGTGCAACCATGATCTGGGTGTTTGAGAATCTCGATAGAAATTAAGCAGGTAAAATCTATTTAGAACACAAATAGTGTTAAAGATAGGGAAGCACCAAAGGACGTATGATTTTAAATGTCATACAGTATCCTGAATCTCACCTATTGTACGATTGTAGTTGGCACTCTCCACTCCGTTTTAGCATTTTCCTATTAAGAATTGTAAACTAAATTAATATAAATGCTAGGAACATTTAATTACATCACAAAATAATTAAATTAAAATCATTTGCCTTACTTTTGTCTATAATATAAAAAAGGATGATTGGAGAAAAGAACCACAAGTGAATACATCACTGTATTCTCAGATAAGCTAAGGCAATTTTTCCGCTTTAAATATAAGTTTAATTATAATAGACTGGGGAAATACTTTGAACAATATACTCTGACCTTAGCAAAGCATTGAGAGTCCTTCAAGATATCCTCAGTAACAAAATGATTAAATACAGGCCAGAAGATCCACCTGTTATTGGATTTATAATTGTATGAATGATTGCAGCCAGAGAATACTCATAAATGGTTCCATAAAAGCTCAGAGAGTATTGCCAAGTGAAATGCCAGCAGGTCCTTTCCTGGGACTTCTGTTGGTTCAATACTTTTATTAATGATATGAATAAAAAAGTAGAGAGCATCATTAACAAAGTTGCAGGAAACTGCAAAGAAGAGTTGGCATTTTAACAGAAAAAATTCTAAACTGGGTGGAGTAATGGATTAAACAAGCAGAATGAATTTAACACTGAAAAATGTAAAGACTTGCGTCTGAAAAAATGAAAAGCTCAGGTATAGGTTAGGGAACTTAGTTCAGTAATAATAACTTCAAAAATGATCTAGATGTTCTAGCTGTTCTTCAATATCACCCAATAGGATGATGCAGCTGATAAAAAAAGGGAAATGTTGTTTAGGAATGTATTAATCAGACTAAGAATGCAACTATGGAAACTAACTGTTCTACTTTGCTCTGTCTTGGCCAGGACTCACTTGAAACATTGTTCCCAGTTCTGAACGCCATGGTATGAAAAAGATTTCAACAATCTAGAGCAGCGGCCTCTGGAGCAGTTCTGTGGTGAGAGGTTTTTCCGTGGACCGGAGGGGACTTGGCTTTTTGTGTTGCTTGCATCCCGCAAGTTTCTGGCATGCCATGGGTCCGCAGACTAGGGGTTAGGGACCCTTGATCTAGAGAGAGTTTAGATGAGGACTATCAAAATAATGAAAGAACTGGAAAAGTCTTATGAGATGGTTAAGGAACTGGGAATGAGGTATGTATAAAGAAGAAATGGTTGAGATAAGATACCTTTTAAATATCCAAAGGTTATTAATATTTACCCTCTTTTGCTAGAGAGAGCATCAATGGGTTGAAACTGCAGGGAAATAGATTCTGGGTATATATTAAGAGCAATTTCCAGATGGTAAGAGTTGTTAATCAGTGAAAAGTCTGCCTCATGAAGTGGTACATTATCTTCACTGGAGGTCTTTAGAGACAGACCGAACAGCCATCTGTCCAAAATGCTTTAACAGAACCTGGATCAAGCAAGAAATTGGACTAGATCTGAAGTCCCTTTAAGCAATTTTGTAAGTGTAACTTATTTAGAGAAAACTTACATTTTCTCTTAAGAAACAGAATAATAGTAGCAGCAACATCATGAATATACAGTCATATGTGCATACAAAACCCCCCGTATTTCTGATTGCTTACGAAATTTTATCTAGTTCCCTTAGACAAAAATAATAGAACATACAGAAGACTAAACTAAATGATAAATTATAGCTTTAGGAAAGATTTAATTCAGTTAGACAGTAATCATACATGCAGTTCACAAAATTGAATGATTTAAACTGAAATACTAAATAATTATTTTACATTAATATATACTGCCCTCAATGCTCACAAGGCAATTTTTAAAAAAAAAATAATATGTATATATAATTGGCAAAAAAAATAAAAAGAAGTAAAAAGCTGTTATTTGAACAGCAGATCTCCTTCAAATGTATAAATATACCTTCACCTTTTGTGTTTTTCCATTTAGATCATGCAATACATATACAAATACACACGCACACGTCTGTTACAAATTCAGTGACATATAAACATGTTATTCAATTATGTTTCCATAATTATGTTTCCAACATATAAATGTTTGCAAGCATGAATGGACATTTTTATGTGGGTTCAAGGATCTGACTAAAGCAGGTAGGGCTACACAGGTTCCTTGGGTTTTGCAATCCCTTTTAAAACTACTGTTTGCAAAGTTTGGAAGAATCGGTTTCAGTCAAATTTTAGTGGAAAGCACTTTCACTTTTTCAGCTTCACTCCTAGAAAGTGAATTTATATTCTTTTGTGGGGGCAGTTTGCCCCTCTTCTCTTGCATGGAAAAGCAGCTTGTGTTTTATCCATTCTGATAATGTGCCTAACAATGTGCATTCCTGATATATAAGCACATCTTTATGTTACTAATTAATAGGCCTTCTGTTTATCTGCCTAGGTTAAGAAAAAAGCTTATGAAATGAATTGGCAATTTACCATCACTTACAATTCAGAAACCTGACAAGCAACCTTGGATTGTCTCGTGATCCCCAGACAAATAAAACTTAGCTTTTGCTTTTCTCGCATCTATTTCTGGCACATGGAACTTTTCCTTTTCAGAACTCATCTGATCCTTGGCTTCTGCTCTCAAGCACTTTGGTGAGTATTTTCCCAATCTCACCAGAAACCCATAAATCCTTATACCTGTTAAATTGACCACATTATTATTAGATAGAAACCAAAAAGACCAGCAGTCCACCTACTAGAACCATCCATTCAAAGCAATGTGGATCCTTTAGCTGCCAGTCAGATCCTCTAGTATTCAGCTTCTCCTCGGAATCCTTTCTGATCTTTTGGCATTATTTCAGATGCTTTTAAGACTTTCTCCTTTTCTTAAAAAAACCAAAGCCCTACCTACCTCAACTTATCCTATGAGAACTATGTCTAATGCGAAACTAAAGTAACATCTATTCCCAACAGATTATCAGAAAAGCAAAGTAAAATTAGAACAAAGTTTATTTGGACTTCTTTCCCTCTTCCAAGTCCATCTTCCAAATTCTCTCTCTGGAATTTGAATGGATGCAGAGGTAAAATGGAGATAAAATATTAAGGTGGGAGATATACTTGACCAGTCAACACCTAAGTCATGGCAACTGCAAGTTTGCCACAATAGAGTATTTCTCTTTGTTTCTTCTTTGAAAAGTAGTCTCAACTTTTCTTTACTTTTAGCTCTCACAAATCAATGTTAAGATTTGCTGTAAGATTCAATCATTATAAATATTTGCCACACACTTACTAGCACTTTGATCAAGTTAAATCTGCTAAACATACACTCCTGGGAGTTAGGCATGAGAGAAAAAGGCAGGCTTTTCTCAGCATACAGTATGTACTAAGCTAAGACTATGGTGTATAAAATGACCCATTTTAATTATATGAAGGAAGGAGAAAAATGCTTACATTAATTGTTCTTGTCAGTAATTTTGCTCAATTATATTTTGCAACTGCAGGAGATATAATTTTGATAACTTAAATTATTTATCAGAAATGGTACTGTTTCAGTTGGATCTAATACTTATATAGCACTAATTCTTTAATTCTGCTTTTAACACTGTAAAGGACATTTCATTTGTATTTATTCATAACGTTATTAGTTTCGAACTGCTAAATTTCCAGATCTTAATTAACATTGATGCATAATTTTTTTCAACATTTTCATGGGTGTTTGCATGTCCATACAAATGTATGACTGAATCAGAAATTTTCTGCAAGCAGGTGACCTGAACATTTTTTAGCATTTTAAAACCATTCCCATTTTAAAACATTGTAGCTGTGTTCCTGGCCTTCGTAAGGAAGATGAAGGTTATTCTGTATAACTATTTGTCTTCATAATCTTGTACAAACCAGTTCCATTTCACAGAGGCAAAAGCATATCTTAGGGACCAAGCTATCTAATTTTGAGCATGTGTAAAATGAAAAGATGTATGGATGGCATAGTTAGAACAAACTTCATTAATTAAGTGGAAGAATCCATCAAGAAGTTGGATATGGGACCAAAAATATACATGTTAAAACAGTGATCACAAGCTTATTGCAATTTGTTTCCTTATTTCTGTTAACAATTAGTTACCAGTGACTTTGATGTTCCACAAATGGAAGATCTATTTCTAACTTAGCTTTTGCTGGAACAAAAAAAGATGTGGCTGAGGTTTTACAAAATCTCTAGAATAAACTTTCATGGGTACAAGAAACTGCATGCAAAAAATGATTTCCCTTCGGTTTAGAGGAGCATCCTGTTGTTAGAAGTCCTCTGTGAAGACACTCAGATGGATCATTAGTTAAGTTCTGTTAATTTTTCTGATTCCTACTATATGAAAGAAAATCAAACCTAGAAAGCATTCAAAAGCCACATTTTAAATAGAAAATGGGAGAGATTATAAATTGTATTGCAATTATAAACACACATTATTAAAAGAAAGAAAGAAAGAAAGAAAGACTGGAGTATTCTTTTACAGACAATGTTAAAAGCTTTTTTTTTTTTAAAGGAAACAAGATTTGGTTTTGAAATATATAGTGTGAAATAAGTCAATAACCTCAATAACTAAAGAAACCTCAATAACTAAAGAAACTTTAAATGTAATAGCGATTTTGGTTATTTCTATTTAGAGATATTAAGTACAAAAAAAGAGTTTAACTGGGGGTCGGGGGGGGGGATGACTTCTTTTAAAATTATATGTCCAATTTCCTAGTAATTGGGTTTCTGAGCTGAGAAGCTAGTCAACATGGAATAGACATACAGAAGCCTGTACAATCATTTAAATTCTCTGTCTACTGATACTGTTGACAATCAGAAGAAATAATTAGTAGATTATGTCTGGAAAATATCCTATCAGTACAGTGCCTGACTTGAAATAGCTCATATAAAGCAACTCATTGATGCCATGCATACTCACTGTCTTGAGATATGACACAACACACACTACACCCTTGGGGAGTTTCTCCTCTGTTCGTAAGCAGCATTTCACATCTGTGTTTGACAGAAGCACAGAAGAGCATACTGTTCAACATTCCTACCAAATGCAGGCTGGGCAGGTGAAAAGTTAAAACAGAACCTGAGGACCATTTTTGTTGAAACCTACCTTTTGAGATAACATACTTCTTCGATATACTGGATTTTTTTTTAAACAGAGACAAGTTTTCACTATTGGAATTCATATGCAAAAGCAGATGGGATTTACTGGGTGTTCTAGCTTTCAATTAATATTTGATAAATGCTGAACACTTGAGTTAACTAGAATTGATGTCTTTGCCTCTTTTGTTTGAAAGATGCAAAGCCCAGCTCTTGTTCTGTTAGCATCTTAAGAGAAGAGTAATCTAAGTATCACTTACAGAGTCAACCCAAAGGATATGGAATAACTGGGAGTAAACTGGAAGCAAGCAGCCACAAGATGAAGCAGCACCAGCAAATGAGGCAGCCACACAGACAGTAGAGAAAAAGAAATTGGAAAGCTAGTGTGCAGAATGCATTTCTAATAGAAAAGGCTTCCTACCTGGGGAGTCAGACTCAGTATTTGGAGAGACTGCATCCACAAATTATCGATCATCTGCTAGGTAAGTTTGTTTTTTGAATAAAATAATTTAGCTTTTCTCATAATAATAATACTGCTTTGGTTTGTCATACCAGTGATTTGAAACCTGTATGGTGATCTGTTTGGTTTTTGCTCCATTTGTCAGACTATTCAAATAACTGATTTTACATTCCTTTAATTGGGTTTGCCTAGAACTGTTTGTCAAGATTCCAGTTCTCTATTACTGTTTATTTAAAGCTGGGAAATGAAGAAATAACACCCACATATGTACAACTAAAACATTGTTATGATTTACCAAGTGATACTTATTGTACTTCAATAATTAATGTAAACTATTAAGGCAGAAATTAGAGTAACATTATTACGTTTTAAAGAGGTATTTTATTAAAATAAGAGACATGCTTAAAATATACCCAGAAAAGCAATCCAAAGCGTCAGTTATGGTTAGCTGTGATACTATAGTAACTGATGTGAAAGCACAGTGTTAAACAATGCCAGCTTAACATACAGTTTAAATGTAAGTTGAAGATAACAGTTCTGCAGCTTTAACTGCCTTATAAACAAAGCTCAAGAATGTACATTTATATCTAAATTAATCAATTAGATAAACAGACTAGAAACATATAAGAGAGACAAAGATCTCTGTTAAATGTTTAAAATGGGGTATGCAAGATGTATATATCACAGATCAAATTTAGAATATGCAAGGTCTACATTTTTTTTTAAAAACCTATTAATCTTAAGACTGGCAGCCTAGTGAGATTTTTGTTAAAAGCATTTGTATCCGGAAAACACTTAAGTATTTATCTTTCCAAGTAAGAAAGCATCTTATCCAAATTATATCACACAGAAAAAAGATTTTGACTTTAAAAAACAATATGTATTTTGCTGATTTTAATTATATGGTTTTGCTCTTTCCTATATTCTGTTTATTTATAATATTGTGATTTACCCTCTCTTTCCTCATGCTTCTCAACTGCTTCGCCTTCTTCCTTATCAAGTACAAACACACATATGCTCAAAGCATTATGAAGTGCTTAATAATGATGAAGTGAACATGATGGCTGGAGGGGACAAAAAATTGCCCACCGCCTGACCTGATGCTCAGGATCCTACCAGACTGTCAAGCTACAGTCACATTTAAAGGTTTATAGATGTTTATAATCCAATTAACACTTACATTATATGTATGTAATCCTCCCACCAATGTCTTTTCCTATAATAAAAAGAAAAGTCTGATTTTCTGAGTTTGCTTGCCCTGCTGGTTCACTGCAACATGTGTAAGGAAGTTTATTGGTATGGGTTTTTTTGGGATGTCTGAACTCCAGAAGGGTTAGAAGTATTTATGTTTGTCTCTACTTTCATGAGAGTGTTTGCTTCAAATTACGAATAGTGTTCTTTGTTGCTTAGAGCTCCCTTGAATCAGGAAAAATGTAACTTGTGTGAACATGAGACTATAATTTACCAGTCTTGAACTTAAAACCTAACATCAAAAGTGGCAAAGCTTTTTGTCGCTTAGTTATAAGCATTAAGCTGCAGAAATTTTTAGGAAACTGAATCACTGCAACTAAGTAAGAGGTCAGAAACTAAATCTCTAAGCCAATCTTGCCTCCAGAAGTTGTGAATGCCCCAACCCTGGAAGTCTTTAAAAAGATGTTAGATAGCCATTTGTCTGAAATGGTATAAGGTTCCTGCCCACGCAGGGGGTTGGACTAGAAGACCTACAAGGTCCCTTCCACCTCTGCTATTGTATTGTATTGTATTGTATCTTCAAAAGATTGCTCATTGCCAGAAGGGGAAAGGGACAGTACGTTTTAATAGATGATTACTGTTAAAACAATTTACCCAAGAATCAGGTTACTTTTCCAAATTATTAAAACCCATATAATCTGTGCATAAAACAAAATATTCTGTGTGAAGTACTAAAATCCCATATATTTTATATTTCCATTTTATCAAAGGCACCATTTAAACAAAAGCAACAATGAAACAAAAACATTAATAATCTAGCCATGTATTTTAATGGCTATCTCTTAAATTTGAATTATATTAAACTATTGAAACTATTAGATTGTTGAAAGTTATCAGTTAAGGAACTCAAAATAAAATCTTGTTTTTTTCCTTAAGGGTTTGTTCACACAAAAACACAGCATTAATCTGGTAGACTCACCACCTTTCCCAGTTTCTCGTAAGCTGGAATGAGCAGATAACAGGCCATGTCACCTCAACCAAAGGCACGATTAACAATCTAAATACATCTGACTATCTTGGGTTAACCCCAAACACAAATTTAATAAGAAATATGGACTTCAAATGCTCCTTATACAATTTCCAGGTACAATAATGACTTTTGCCTAAATCAAAGAGTACTGTAACTATCTCTTAAAGAAGGATTTCATCAAGACATGGAATATATGAAATAATTCAACTGAAACAACCAATAGTTCACTTATCATTAGCAGAGCATTAGATGTCCATAAATTCAAATTCGTTATTTCAACACAAAAATCATGACATGCCCTTGTTTTTTAGTCTAGTAATGGAAGTTTGTAGTTACATATTACCCCCAATTATACCCGCAAAAAGATTTTCAGGTTGTCATACCCCATTTTAAAACAATTATTGGTTGACATACAGTTTAAAGTTTTGCAACTTTACAATAATGTTCACTAATGTATTATTGTTTCATGATATTAACGGGCATCTTAAAATGTAGTTAAATGATGTGCAATATATACATATATTCAAAATTATTGTTCAGTCTTCTCACATCTATAACTCTTCATCTAGAAATAGTTAACATATTTTAAAAACAAAAGAAATTGGCAAAGGTGATGCAGAAGAATCCAAGTAATGGTACCGAAAAGGAGAAAACATATTCAGAATGCAAAAACCAAAGCATATTTAATGATGATGTAGAAATTCCAACTCTGCTATTGTATTGTATTGTATTGTATTGTAAATTTCAGAAAAAGTAAAATAGAATTTAGCAAATAAATCACATATAAAAATTAATCTAGCTATTTAAAATTCCAGCTTTTCTTAGTTTCATCTTAATGAGAAACATCTGTTTTTGCAATTCACACCTCTAAGAAGGAAAAAAAGTAATATAATTTTGGCCAGAAGAGAAACCTTTTCTTCAAAATTTAATGAAAAAAGACAGCTGTAAGAACCTACCACTATTACTACCATTGTCAGGATGGATGAACATTACGTATAAACATAGTTTCACAATACAGAACACATCTACTATTGATAAAAGAAATTATAGTGTAGGCTAAAGTTTAATATAAGACTATTGGCATTTTTATTAATACTCCTGAACAGCTTTTCAATGAGGAACGTACCCATCAGTGGGATTGTAGTACAAAAAACTAAACCAAACAATTGGAATACTCATTCATTGTGTTAGGCTCACATAATGTTAAATCCCAGTGCTACTATTTTTTAACTATCCTTGAAGATAATGTAAGCAAATCATACTTGCATGTTCAAATTGGACTACTAGTTTTGATCACTGTAAATAACCTGCACCTAAAATTATACAAAAAAAGAAAATACCATACAGTGAAAGTATTACTAAGTTTGCTTAAAAATATGCTATATTTTTCCTATGTACTCCTTTAGCAGGCCAAGAACAAATATTCCACATTTTGCTTCTTCAAATTCAGCAAAGCAGAATAACAGGAATAGAAAAATAGAGATACACAATTTCTCATCACAAGAGGAAGCTATATTTTCAAGAAAGAGAAGTAAAATTTCTTTCCCCCAGAAAAAAACCCCTTTGATTTATTGTATCAGCATTTCAATGCATAAAACAGATAACTATTTCCCACATACAAAGCACAGAGTAGGAGAAGGTGAAAGTAAGTGGATATTTTAAGTAAGCACCATTATTTTATGAATAAAAAACAAATTAATAATATAACATCTTCTGTTACTATTTTCTATCAGATTTTGAGTGTCAAAATGGTATTTTACAAGTTTATAAGTAAACATAACACTGAATTCTAATTTTACATAATTTCTGTTTTGTATTTGGAATACTTTCTTCTTTTTAATTAAACAGAAAGCATAACTATTTAACGTGTAACTGCACACCATACAGCTACTCTTTGGAAAGCACAGTAAAATGTCTATTATGCTTTTTGATTCTCACCCAAAATATGCAAGTGAAGAGCCATAAATCAGTATCTTCTCCCCTCATAGTATCAAAACCATAAGGTAAATTTAAGGGTTTTCATTCTAATTTATTATTCATCTTTAATTTATATTAATTTTAGGTATGTGTGTGTGTGTGACACTTTGAAATAGATTCCTGCTGATTTATGAATTAGACCCTGCAGTTTTCTTTACATTTCTTGAAGTAGCTTGCCACTGCTTCCTTCCTTGGGCTGAGACTGACTGACTGGCCCAAGATCACCCACTTGGCTTCTTGCCTAAAGTACTAGACCTCAACAGTCTCCCAGTTCATGGCCTCATATCCTAAGCATTACATAAACCTGCTCCCATCAACTGGAGTATCATAGGGGGGGGAAATCTACAAAATATATTTAAAACTACCACTGCATCAATTTAATTCAAAAGAACTATTTTTTTTCATAATAAAAGATCATTTTCTAACCTTTCTACCTATTTCTGTTGATGGGTTTATCAACCATCCCTAACTTTTCAAATTTAAATAAAGCGTACTATTAAAAGATCAGTTTTAAGGTAAAGCTGTCATAAAAAGTTCACACAGGACTTATATTTCCATTGAAATCAGGAAATGCATCCAATGATTAACACTAAACAGTATTACAAATTATATTTGTATCAAAATATTTCAAGAAAAAATTATTATCAAGACTGTAATGGCAATCTGTCAACAACTGTAAGAGATCACTTCTTTAAATAAAATAGAATGTATTTTAATAAGAAATACGTATGAGAAATCATAGGTATTAGATTTATATCTCACCTTTACTTGACAACTTAAAGCAAAGTATATAATTCTTCTTCCTCCTATTTTCTCCACAAAAACAACCCTGTGATGTGGATTAGGTTGAGAATAAGTAACTTGTTGAAAATCACCAAGTTTTCATGTCTTAAGAAATGACAAGTACTCAAAATCTCCTACTTTCGAGTCAAGTGCCTTAACCACTTAAGGCTGGACTGGTACTCATAAGATTGAAATATTTTGGCTGTCTCCCTAGAGGTAGAGATAGTCAGATAGGTGTGTGTGCGAGAAGGGGGTGGGGGGCAGCAATTTATTCCCAGAGGTTTCTTCTACTGCTTTAAAAAGCATAAGCTAGACTCATTTAAAATTTTCCATATCCTGCCTTCTTCCAAACCAGTGAAACCTTGAATGCACCATTTACAAATTCAAAGATTCGATTTAAGCCCACTAGAATTTACTGATATACTGTTGTGGTGTATACTTTTTTCTTTATATATTGTCACTCTATTTATTACCAACAATCTAGGACCCTGTGGTAACTTCAGAAAAACATTATAAAATTCTAGTGTGAGGACTGAGGTTATCCAGTGAATGAATGTATTCAAGTTATTGGGTATTTTAATAGAACAGCGGTGAGGGGATTTTTTTTTTTAAAAAGCCCTATATATATCAAATATATGAATGTTATTTCAACATTGGAGCTTGTACTATAATTTCTTCTATCAGCAGGAGATACATCATATTGGTGGGATCAATATTCACCCTGCCACATACATATTTTCTCTAGAATCATTGCATTGCAGCATCTTCACTCAGAATATTTTTATGGATTTAAACAGATACTTAGTTTTCTGAGGTGAAAATACATGATGTGCACAGCTTGGGCACTGCATACACATTTATGTTTACAACTGAATTTCAGTTAAAACGTTCATTATTGTTTATTATCTTACTTATTGTTTATTATCCAAAGGGACAAGCTGTGAAAATGGAATAAATACTTTTTACAAGGAAAAAAATCTAAGCTGTTCAAAACTTTTCATTACAGCAAAAGATATAGTAAAAAGCAATGATACATTAAATGGTTTCAGAGGCAAATGTTTATGCACAAACAGCACTACATCTAGTCAATATGCACAATAATATAGTTTTTTTATTTATCAAATTTCTAAACCACTTATCTTACTAAAGTGATACTGTGCAGTTTACAAACATCATCATAAAATATAAAAATGTAACTAAAGAGCCCAGGTAAAAGTAATTAAAAGCAAGGTTAAAATTTACAAACTAAAAATTAAAAAATCAAACTTAAAAAGCCACCAATCATCCCTGGGATTGCACAATGCTTTTTAACCTTCATGCTATTTGGCAGAACCAAGTCTTAACACTCTTCTGGAAAGCCAAAAAAGTGAGGAGCTGCCTCACCTCTGGACTAAGATGTTCCAAAAGGTGGGGTCAATGGCAGAGAAGGCCTCTTCCTAGATCCCAATAGTCCAAATTATTTTACTAACAGGATCTGCAGCATTCCCTCCATGCCTGACCAGGTGGGATGGGTAAATGTAATTGGAACAAGACAGTTGTCAGGTAATATGGTCATGCCATGAAGGGTTTTAAAACTGATAACCAACACGTTGAACTGAACCCAGAAGCAAACTGGAACCCAGTGCAGTTCACATAGCAGAACTCTAGCACGCACAACACTAGGAGAACCCAGAACTGCTTGCACCACTCTATTCTGTACTAGTTGCAGCTTCTGGATAATATTCAAAGGTAGCCCTAGGTAGAGCACATAACACTAGTCCATCCAGGAAATCACCAGGGTATGAGTTACTGAAAGGAGAACTTCTCATTCCAGGAAGGGGACTAATTAGCACACAACCTGAAGTTGAGCAAAGGCCTGTCTAGGCCTGCCACCTGCTTGAGTCTAGAAGGACCTCCAAATTAAGAACACCACCCAGGATGAAAGACGCAGAGGAGTCTCCCATCCAAAGCCACTCCATTTTACTGGGGTTCAGGTGAAGCCTGTTGTCCGCCATCCAGATTTCTGCAGTCTCCAAGCACCACAAGAGGATATTCACAACTTCATTTATTTTGCCCTAAATGGATATATACGCCTATAAATCCTCTACCTCCTGATAATACCTCATCTTGCTGTGATGGATACTGCCATTCAAGTTTCATGTAAATGTTAAAATGGAGCAGAGAGAGTACCAAGCTCTATGTTAGGGCTGTCAAATCTCCGGCCCAGTTTAGCAAAGGGGGAAAAATCCTGATATGCCATGTGACGCTGCCGTGATAACATGAGTTTGACACCCCTGCTCTATGGTATCCCATAAAGTAGGAGCCATGTGTTGAACCCTATCAGTGCCAATTGGAGGAGGGAGATAAATCAGTGCAAGATTGTGCCACCAACCCCCCAGGCCCCCAGAGTTCACTCAAAACAATACTATGGGAAATCAGGAAAAATAAATAATTTCATAGTGAGACATATGTTTTCCTCTTCTTTGAATGGTGTGAAATTCTAGGGCAATAGTTTAATGTATTACTTATAGACACTAAATGAAATTGTATTATTCTTTTGCAACCTTATATAGAGTACTATCCAGATGAGCTAGTTCTATTTTATGCAAGACTACATTAACAGAATCTTGTAAGTCTGAAGACAAATCTTCAACCATCACTTTGAAAGCCTGAGATGCTAAGGACAGTCCCTTCTGACTCTCTTTCTCTGCCAATTTTACAGCTATTGCCTATTCATGCTTTTTTTATTGTTCGCAAGGCAGCAAATCTGCACCTATCCCTCAGTCTTTTTCACATACCATTACACATTTAAATATGCACGTTGCTTTCCACATCTTTCAGATTCCTACCTTCAAGTGTGGGGATTTCCAAATCTGTTGAATTTGACTGAATATGTCACATATAAGGCTAGAGATGTTCACAGCTGGAACGTTAGTTCCAAGAATAGTCAAAAGGAATCTGATACCTGATGTGGGAAATTTGCTGCTGACTCTACATCTCTCCTCTCAAATATCACCCCAGCTACCCAGCCATAAGACAGCCACTCCATCTGCAAGTGTAACAATTACAAGGCTGTCATTACAGGAGCATATACGGGCAAACCCTACAGATATTTCAACCAGGCTACCTTGCTCTGAGGATTCCTTAAAGGGAGGCATATTGATCTGGTACACACCAAAAATTGTGTTGCTTCCTTTACTGCAGGTGTCTAAGCCTCAGTTTGAGAGATTGTCTGAACAAGATATCAGGATAAACAGTCAAATTAGGCAGCTGTTTTGCTTCCAGAAACTCCAGAGTAAGGCCAACACATAGTTCCAGAAGCCACGCTGACTGCTTCTCATTGGGCTCAGTAAGTTGCCACTCCTGGAGAAGAAATGGAAGGAAAATATTGAGGAGGCCTTGGCCCTAATCTACAATTCTGCAGCTGGTTCACTGCACTTAATAATGGTAGCCCTAATTAGATCTAACAACAAAATATCAAATAATCAACCTGGGCCATTAACCTATGAAACGATCAGCTAGGAGTAACTATCAACACATTAGCTAGTGATCATATTAAATAAACAACTGTGCCTAAATATCTAAAATTTTACCTGCTTTTTGCTGAAAATGTCTGATAGAACATCTTAGTGTACCTCAGATGTGAAATCCAATGTTTATGAGCATCTCTTGTTGAAAACTATTGCACTGTGAAGCCTGGGTAAACTTTTCATTAATGTGGATTTGTTGATAGAACTGCAATGGTATTTTGCTTTAGATCAGTAAAAAATGGAAAGTCAAATAGCACAAGGTATTTATCTATACTTTTATTGCAACCACAATATTGAGTTACATTTGGCAACCCAGAGAGACACAGTTCAATGATAGATACATTAATGGCAGTCATTTAGGTTAGATGACAAAAAGCAGCAAATCCAACTGCTACTATATTTACCAGTTTTTTAAAAATTAGCATTGTCCTTCCGTAAGTGCATGTTCTCCCACTATTATTCTTCATTCTTTTCTCAGTTTCACACCATAAGTATATCTGGGGGAGGAGGCAGAGAGTACCAGTTGCCATAGCACAGCACTGAATTTTTTTAGTTAGGAAAATTAGCTGTTCTAAAAAAGGCACAGAAGAAGCTAAGATGGGCTCCAATACAAATATTTATTAGCAATATCATCCCGTATCAAAATGTAGAATTTGTCCAGTACAAGAAGCTAAAATTTTGGTTCTCCTGATATTGCTCTCTTGACTTAATGGTGCTATCGAACAGGATATAACTCAAAAAATAAATCTTGAAACAGGTATTAAATGACAAATAATTAAATCATGCAGATTCAGGATTGAGATATATAAAATAGAAACATTGATACATATAATTATCAAGAAAAACAATAAATTCATATGAGAGTCAAAATAGTACAATTCAGATATAAATAAAATAATCATTATTCAAGAATTAAAAGTTCAGATTTATTTATCAATTCTTACTGATAAATGTGCATTAGGAATAAGGTCCACTGAGCTTAGCAAGCTCAGTAAAATAAATAGGGGGAAGGGCTCTCTCTGTGGCGGGCCCGGCCCTCTGGAACGACCTTCCCCCCGACATTAGGACGACCACGGACCTCCGCTCCTTCTGTCTTAAATTAAAAACACATCTTTTCTGTCTGGCCGGCCTAGGATAGTCTCTCTGTCTCTGGGGTTTTATTGGGAAGTTTTTTAGTATAGCTTAGTTTTAATGGGGAATTTTAGCACAGGTTTAGGTTTAATTTGTTTTTAAAGAAATGTTTGTATATATTTATTGTTTTTTATTCTTCCTGTGCACCGCCCCGAGTCCCTATGGGGAGAGGGAGCGGTTTACAAATATTAAATATTATTATTATATATATATATACGTTAGATTTTTAAGGGCTGATTTTTTTTAAATAATTAAGAGACCAGGATAGATCTATTTCGAGCTTATTAGCTCTCATCAGCTGGCCATACTACCTCCACTGGGGTTTGAACCGGCACTCTCCAGCATATCAAGCAAGGCTCTCTATGCTTTGAGCTATCCGGCTTTCCTGATTACATCAGCCTTTTACAGGACTCTTATTGATGAGAGAATATTTTCACAGCTCCTGTTTTGAGGCCCGTTTAAGAGAGGAGACAAACTGTCATCCTTCTCTGCCCTTCGACTCAACCTAGAGATCATCCAGACAGAGACCCATTAAGATTGCTGCTGTTTTTTAGGTATGTGTTAGATTTTTAAGGGCTGATTTTTTTTTAAATTAAGAGATCAGGATAGATCTATTTCGAGCTTATTAGCTCTCATCAGCTGGCCATACTACCTCCACTGGGGTTTGAACCGGCACTCTCCAGCATATCAAGCAAGGCTCTCTATGCTTTGAGCTATCCGGCTTTCCCTGATTACATCAGCCTTTTACAAGACTCTTATTGATGAGAGAATATTTTCAGTTATGACAGTTTGTCTCCTCCCTTAAACGGGCCTCAAAACAGGAGCTGTGAAAATATTCTCTCATCAAAGGAGTCCTGTAAAAGGCTGATGTAATCAGGGAAAGCCGGATAGCTCAAAGCATAGAGAGCCTTGCTTGATATGCTGGAGAGTGCCAGTTCAAACCCCAGTGGAGGTAGTATGGCCAGCTGATGAGAGCTAATAAGCTCGAAATAGATCCTTCCTGGTCTCTTAATTATTAAAAAAAATCAGCCCTTAAAAATCTAACACATACCTAAAAAACAGCAGCAATCTTAATGGGTCTCTGTCTGGATGATCTCTAGGTTGAGTCGAAGGGCAGAGAAGGATGACAGTTTGTCTCCTCCCTTAAACGGGCCTCAAAACAGGAGCTGTGAAAATATTCTCTCATATATATATATATATATATATATATATATATATATATATATATATATATATATATATATATATATATATATATATATATATATAATTGTGAAATTGTTTTGTTTCCCCCTCCCCCCCAAACTGCCAAACCTTTCTATTTTGTAAGTGTTTTTCATTCATTCTGCCTGTCACACCAAAATGCAGTTATTATTTCTGAAATGACAGTACAATGGGAATTGAAACTTGTAAAAGCCCCATTCATTGTTTGGGAATTGGCACAATCTTAAGAATTTCCAGTGAATACTCCAGACTTGTAGAACTCTTACTTAAAATAATAGTCAATTCTGTAACTTATTATTTAACAGTACTTGTTGAGGGACATGAATGAGAGGATAATGTTGTGTCTGCTCTCTACTTGTGAGTATTCCATTGGCATCAAGCTAGTTACTGTGGCAACAGAGTGCTAGTAGGAGTATGCCAAATGTTTCAAGCTTGAAATAGCTAACCTTAGACTTTACAACCTCAGGATAAAACACCTGTAAACTGAGAGTTGTATCACTACCTCAGGAAAAAAAAAACATGTATATTCTACTGACCTAAGGACAAAAATAAAGCTGCCCGAATGGCTTGCTTTCTAAATTGCAACTGGATTGGTAGGATTTCATTCATTCGTCAAATATTTTACCCAATAAAAGAGCCGACATGTGTTTCCATATTTGCAGTGCACATATCACAAGTGTTCCCAGTGCTGCTGATTAGCAACACTTTAGATTGATAGTGCTAAATATAAAAACTAAACAAACGGGCTTTCTTTGTTATGTTGAGCTTTGGTTGGTTGACATTTTGAAATGCAAAAGTGTGAATGTTACTGCTACACGTGCTTTATTTTGGAAGCACTTAATTCAGTGGCAAACATGAGCTGCTTTCTGGGAGCTGTTGCAGGGCAAGTTGATCATGCAGAAAAGAGTGCCGTCCACTCAGGCATTGGAAGGCATTAGAAAATAGCGTCCTATAGCCATGATGAGTGGTTTTGGATATTTTTATTTTTCACTCTTCTGCATCGTTCAGTTACCATTGCTTCTTCATGAGCTTAACATGGATGTTGTACTGCAAAAAGTGTTCTTCTCAAATGGGCATTTTAAATAGAATAAGTTGATGGATTTAATAGACTTTGGATTAGTGGACTTCAGATTTAACAGACAATTTGCTCTATCCACAGAACCATCGGAGTTGGTAACATCTGGTGTCTAGACTATTATTTACTGTATTTCTGTGGCTCTTTGTTGCCTCTGGAAACTAGTATGGCTTCTGCGTTAGCCTGGTCTTAGAATGCTCGGTAATCTTTTTTTTAAAGTCTTTTCAGACTGTGATCCACACCACCTACTTATTTCCTTGTCCGCTACTTGTCCTTGATCTAGCTAGTTGTAGTTGTCCAATTGGTTTTGATGGCAGAAGCAGCACCTGAATCTTTATAGCTTGGGCAGCTATAAAGGTTTACATTCCTTTTGAGGGTAGGGAGAAGTTCTCAGATTATTTGTTATTTGATGGATAAATGTCTCTGCAGAACCCCTTCTTTAGCTAATCCATTAAATTGAGGATTAACATGACACAAAATGGTTTTTCTTATGTTCTTGGGCAGGTCAAAGTTTGCCAGTACAACTAATCTTCACTGTATTGTATCTCAGAGTTGGAACTCTCTGCCTTCAAGAAAAAGAGGCATGATTTTTAATGTTCACTTATTTTCTATGGGGTTCTTGGTGCTCCCTGAGCTTGGTTGTTTTCTTGCAAACTGATGATGTTACCTAGTTTGGTAATGAAACATCTGCAAGAAAACAACCAAACTCAGAGATCACCAAGGCTCCTACAGTTCAACCCTGAGATACAAATATACCTTTCTGTCCGTACTTATTTTCTACTCTATGCCACTTATTGACCTGGCACTATACACACCAGTGTTCAGCAATAAATCCTGAACATATAAAGCAAAAATTTCAGATGTATCTTAAGTGCAATCAACGTGAATAATGATACATAACTGGAAACCATAATTACCACATATGTGATGAGTAGCTTTAAATGAAGTGCCCATTTAAGATTTTACTGTAAACTGGAACTACAATGGTCCCTGTCCTATTTAAATTAAAAACTTTTGATGGATTTTTCTCTTTTCTTAGTTTCAAAAGTCATCTCATTTCATGTCTTATATACATTTAATAAGTTAAAACATTTGGGTTAGATTTTCATAGATGAATATTATTAAATTAGATTTATTCTACCAATTTTTATCATATTGATGTGGAAATTCTTCTACATTAATTGCTAGATCTCATCTGAAATATTTGGTCTTCATTTAATTATCTCATTTCTTTCAAAATTAAATAATGAAAAAGCAGAGTGATGTTCAAAGGTTACAAAGATGAAGAGGAGGTTAGCAAAGGGAAGTAGTGTGAAAGTAGAATAGATAATTAATATGAAGTCTAGTATGAATGAAAGGACAAGTGGCAGTAAAACAATCAAGCAACATGACACTAGAGGAGTCCTACTGAAAACTATGCTTGGTTCTTAATCATAGTTGCTTAGGCAGGCACAGGTCACAACAATGTGTTCAGCACAACTTCAGAATTCATACTGAATAATTTATCATATTTGCTCTTTCAACAGTAATAAGAACAAGTTGTGCTACACATAATCTATTATACTCATTAAGGAAAAGTAAAATTCCCTTGTTCCAGACTGAAGCATTCAGATTCAATTTTAGCAGATGTGACAGCAAAGTGAGACCTACAACATTTGCATATATATCAATACAAGTAGATAGAAAATGTGCCTTTAAAATGTGTAATAACAAAGGATCATATTGTAGAACAATGTGAAAATGTTTGATTAATAAAGTCTAATTTGCATATTAATTCATCATTTAAATTTAATTATGCTCACTGCTCATTTTATTTATTTTAAAAACAAAATGAGATGAATTGTAAACAGCCTCCCGTATAAATGAATTAAGCATATTAAAACATCTAGTCCAGATTGTCTGTCATTATTACACTAACAGCAAAATCCTATCAAGTCTATTCAAAAGATGCTCCCAGAAATTCATCTGGGCTTACTCCTAGTAAGGGAAAAAATATCCTAACACCCATATTTATCAGCCACCCTTACCTTCTATAGTATTGTCTATTGGAGGATATTATGGATGGTGTATATCTCTGCTTCAACAGACATTTAGGAAAGGTATTTAAGATGGTGTGTGTTTGTGTGTGTGTGTGTGGTTGACTCCTGGCAAATGCCCAAACAAGTACCCAAAGTTTTCTTGGTATGATTTTAGGAGTGGTTTGCCAGTCTTGTTCTTCCTAGGGCTGAGAGACAGTAATTGGCCCAAGAACACCCACCTAGAACTCAAAGTCACCATGTTTATAGCCTGATGGCTTAAACAAAACTAGCTGTCTTCAGCTGGTATAGAATGCAGCAGCATGGCAATTATAGATGCCTCCAGAAAAGCTCCATGAGTTGCATTGGTTGCCAATCTGTTTCTGGACCTAAGCATTGTTCAGAATCCTTATACACTTTACTCTCCAATCAGGGAAATGTAATTTCCTATCTATGGAAGAGATGCTTCCCTTGGTTTTGTTTTGTTTTTTACTTCACTAGTTTCTTCTTTCTCCAACGTATCCCAAATCTAACTATGAATTACAGTAGTGGGTTTCAAATTTTTTAGAACCTACTCTGTAGGTGTGGCCTATTTTGTGGGCGTGGCTTGGCAGTCATGTGACAGGGTGGGAGTGGCCACCTTTTAAAATGTGGTGAAACTCATTTAACAACGCTCTTGCTTAGCAACCAAAATTTTGGACTCAATTGTGATGATAAATTCTTTCTTTCTTTCTTTCTTTCTTTCTTTCTTTCTTTCTTTCTTTCTTTCTTTCTTTCTTTCCTTCTTTCCTTCCTTTCCTTCCCTTCCCGTTGGGTCACTGGCAGCGGCGGGCAGATTTACTTCCAGGTATGCCGGTGGAACCCCCTCTCACCGGTTCTCTAAATTTCACCAAGCGGCTTTCGCGAGTAGGTGCGAGCCTGCAGAAACCCACCACTGATGTATTACAACTATTTATAAGTGGGAACATTTGCCATTTTGTTTCTGTGCAGGATCTATAGAATTGTTTAAGAAAGAGGATCCTAAAAAATATTCCACTCTACACGTTGGCTAACATAAAGCAGTTATGCATATTATATAGGCTTATTTGGTACTATAGTTGTTGCTATAGTCAGATATATCAGATACATAATTGAATCAGATATATAATTGAGAACCAAAGCAATATGTAGGTATGCTCATGTATTAATCATGAGGAGTGAATACAAATGCTTATACAACATCAACATGCCACAAACGTAATACTTAACGCCAAAAAAATCATTAATGGCAGTTAAGATTACTAACATTAGGGTTAGAAAGGGGAACATAAGCAGTAACATCTCCTGGGAGAAACAGAAAAATCAAGATGGCAATCATGATTGGGCAAGGCCCACTATTTTGCAAGCATGCTCAGTGTAGCACACATTAAAAAGGGTTCTGTAACTTTGAAGAAATGGTTCTGATTGCCATTTCTTTTTTTTTTTCTGATACCCACAAACTGATGTGCCTGAACCCAATATATTTTGGGTTCCACCTGAAGATTAGTGATAAGTCAAATGCGCTATTTGAAGAAATATAAATAAGACTAAATATAAGGAATATAATAAAAAATACACAAAGAATAGTTTCCTTCGTAAAAATTATGAGGTACTGAGTACTTACTAGGTATACACTACAGAAGAATAACTTTCTGATCTGAATGATGATTGATGCTGTTATTTAAAAGAAATAAGAATTTCTGAAGACTCCCAGGAAAAAAAGAGGACACCTTTGACTGATTCATTTTCAACCTTTACAAGGAGGTGAATCAGATGACCTTCCTTTGGCACATGCTTTCAACATTTTAGTTCATGAAAAAAATCTGATTATTGGTAGCACTTTCAGATTAAGGATTTGATAAGTATCTACTATATGCAGATGCAATTCTTCCCTAAGAGGATACCATGCAATTGAGAGCAATGGGTAAAGCTGACTGTATCACACCAGAGCAACAAGACACAAGGACAGTTTTTCCCATGAATGCCATCACTCTGCTAAACAACTAATTCCCACAATACTGTCAAATTATCTATTAAGACTGTATTACTATTCTTCTCATCCTTCCTAGTACCTATCTCTTCACAGTCATGACTATAACCATATTGCTTGTATTTTTACAATTTATATTATTTTTATTGTTTCCTAGTATGATTTGATTGCTTATTAGTATCATATGACTATCACTACGCGTTGTATCTTATGATTCTTGATGAATATATTTTATTTTTTCTTTATGTGCACTGAGAACATATGCACCAAAGACAAATTCCTTGTGTGTCCAATAACACTTGACCAATAAAGAATTCTATTCTATTCTATTCTATTCCTATTCCTATTCCTATTCTATTGTATTCTTAAATTTAGAAGGCACAATTTTTTGTCTAAAAGTGTTATAATTGGGCTTTAAGGCTTCTTGAAATGAGAAACTTTTCTCCACTTGTAACTTCTAGAAACTTCAGAAAATTATTTAGCCAGTTGACATAATATAAAGTCCGACCCCGTTACTATCACTTTGACAGTAATAATGGCTGGATGGCTCTAGAAGACGTTCCAAGTCTCTACTGGGGAAATTAACCAAAGTAGGCATATGATCTAAAGAATAAATATTTAAAATGAAAGCAAATGGCAACAAAAATTATGAATGATTTATCATAAATACTGCTGCAATTAAGTATTCTTATGCTTTATTCTGACATGCTGATAACAGTAAATTGGCAGAAAGCTAAGAATGTTAACAACCAGACTTAAGAAGAAAAGAAAACACTAGGCTAGTTATAGTAATAAATTCATTCTAAAGGAAAAAGTCAGAGTGACACCTAAACAGATATCCTCTAAGCTCCAGAAAGGGCTATGCTTATCTTTCAGACTATTAAATTGAGCCTATTATAGTACATGCTTAAAATTATGAGACAGCTCTTTAACAAAACAATGAATCAGTTGGCACTTCTTGGTCTATTCTTATCACCTAAAATGCAGGAAGTATGAATAACAGGCATTTTTTTAAACAATACTTTTATTTAAGGATCACACCCATCTAATATGTCATGGCATTGATCATTCCAGCTATATCTCTCCTCATGATCAGACAGTAAAACAAATTCTGGAAGACAAATGATCAAATTAATAACAGATTTCTACGATGTAATTTATATATATATATACACACACACACACACATACACATAAAGTATAATAACGATTAAAGTTAGTTCCTTGCATTTTCAGCCAATAATGTATGTCATTTAATGTAAGATAGCAGTCTCATCTGCTAAAATAGTAAAGATATACATTCTTTGAAATCACAGGACTTCCAAATTCAGTTTTAAGTGCAAAAAAATATAATTGACATTTCCTGCTTTTAGCACAACAAAATGTTTAAAAAAGGAACAGCTTGCTTGATAAAGAAGAAAGTATGTAATGTTGGGAACTTTTAGAAAGCAAATGTTGAACAGATGGTTATCCAGCCTACAATTGCCAGTTTCTGATTTTTTTTCTTATAAAATGGCTAATATCTTGATATATATTAAAGGGACCTGATTGATTCCGTAAGAAAATAATGCTTTTGTTCATATAACTATGGAAATCATCTAAATCATTTCACAACTCCTATTTTCTGCCTTCAGGAATTGCAGTATTTTTTTCTTTTTTTCTCAAGTCAAATGAATTCTGGTTTAGCAGGGTTAATGCAGTTTAGTTAAGACTATTTGAAACCTAAACTTAGATCAAGTTTTTTTCCTTTTAAATCCCAAAGAAACACAATAATGAATTTCTCTCAGAAATTTTAGCCAAATAGCCTATTAAGTATGCCAAAGAGTCCAAATGTCCAAAAGATCTATTCTTACACAATAAATCTTTCTGTATGTATGCAGTTATGTATACGTGCACACACATATACTTACTGAGGAATGCTAAATAAAACATTACACTTGGTTATATTAGGGTTTCAGTATATGTTTATTTGGAAACAATTCCTTTTGGCCCAACTGAAACATACAGAGAAGATGAAGAATTCAAAGTTGAAGTAAAGCACATTCTAAAATCATAATCTTAAAGGCTTATTGTTTTGATGTGGTAGAATGCTGAATACAATGTAATACAGCATTATCCAAAACCTAGTATTAAGCCCGAGTGTTTTGTATTTATTTATTATGTGTTTGCTTTTCAGAGGAAACAGTTTGGTCCAATGGTTAAGGTACCAGGTTAGAAACCAGGAGACTATGAGTTCTAGTTCCGTCTTAGGCATCAAAGCTGGCTACATGACTTTGAGCCAGTCACTCTTCTCTCAGTCCAACTTACATCAGAGGGTTGAGAAAATAGGAAGACAAAGGAGTCTTTGCCACTTTGAGTTATTTATAAAAATAATGGAAGTGGGACTTTTAAAAAAAAATCTACAACGCCCCCCCCCCCCCCCCAAAGTTATCATCCTTGGTGGGCAGATTGCAACTTTACAAAACTGGCCATCTGAACTCTGCAGAGGAAATTACTGTTTCTTTTATAATAAACTTAATTATTTAAATTTACTTATGCCTTAGACATAAAGCCAGCTGGGTAACCTTGGGCTGGTCACTTTCCCTCAACCCTAGGAAAGAGGCAATGGCAATGGCCATTCTGAAAAACTTTACCAGGAAAACTGCAGGGATTTTTCTAAGCAGTCTTTGAAAATCAGACACAAGTGAACAGAAAGAAAATTATTTTAAATTATTACCCATTTGGGAGTTCCTGAATTTTTAAAAGATACCAAAATCAATGAGTTTATATAGCTAGTATATTGTTTGAACTGCGCAGAGCTGTTTATAAAATCAGATATATTTTATTCATACCATCAACTGCTATTCATATTTTATTTGAAGACATAACACATAAAAACACAATTTGCATAGCATGCTGGTTAGTCCCAAATTCCCAAATATATTACATAAAAGATAAAATAAGACATAATTATCATAACTTTTAAAAAATATTGGAAGATGGTATTTCATCCACAATTCATATAGCTAAAAATGATAAAAGCATTAAAAATAGTAACGTGAAACTATGCTTTAAAATAAAAAAGGATGCTTTCTAAAAATTATGGAAAACCTTTCTTTTATGTGCATTGTTCTAGGCTGATGCTTGTGCATTCTAATTTGAGAGCCATAGTAAAACAGTAACATAATATTAGTGTACTATAATGTAGTACTCAACTTGGGTAGAATTATTACTTAGATCAATCATAGAGCTGAATTATTTTGGGTCAGTCACTTGGGGAAAATCTTATGCTATACTATTAATATTATGGCTTCTCCTGTGTTAAGCTTCAAAGGCTTCCCAAAATAAAAGTATAGAATCTAGTTTGCTTAAAAAATAATTTTGAATTATTTCATGACTTTACTCTTGCAAGGGTTTACCTTCACATTAAGTCGGTGCTTAATAAACTAAGCATCAAAATCTAGCTGCCCTGTTTCTAAACATTAACACAACTTTAAAAATCAATCAATATTGATGTATAATGGTTGGTGATATAATGAGCCAGATGTATAGATTCCACACTGAATCCTTCCCAAGAATCTGCAATAGGCAGATACTGTTTTTTAATGGTGTTAAACATATTGTCACAGGTTGTAAACTGCCTTTTACAATTAACTGATGGGATTAGTGGTGTTGCAGATATTTTTGGATGTTTCATGTGCTGTCTTTGCTTTCTTTTGCCACAGTCATTCTATTCCTGTGTACCAGTGTTTGTATTTTGTGATTTTCTCCATTTCTTTTGCTTCTATTCTGTTGTCTCTAGATACTACAACATCCACTATACAGACTTTTTTGTATTTCTTATTGGCAATTACTATTATTTTTGTCATGAGGTGCTATAATTAGTATAAATAGAATGTAGACCTGTATCTCCACTGCTTAAGAATTATATTATGGCATACATATTTAGTATGTGAAAACTGAAGTATCTGTACTTTTGATAGTAATACTGAAACACAAGGATGTCTTTGGCCTCTTTTACTGTTAAGTCTCTTAAGATATTTCTTACGTCAAAGCTTGCAGAATCTATTTAATTCTCAAGAGATCAGAGACAAAGCTAAGGAACCAAAATATATAATCTCACATGCTCAGCAGAAAGTACAAATCCACTGAAGGTTTGGTAAAGAAACAGCAAATAAAATCTCTACGTCTTAATTGAAAAATGAACAGCTTTAACAAAAAGCCAACAGGTTTTATCCTGTATCTATGTGGAAAAATAAATAGAAGCTGGAGTTTTAGAAAATAAATATTTATTTTATAATAAATATTATATTCATTAAATATAATTATGTTTATCAAATATAAATATATTTAATATAGTTATATGCTATAATAAATAGGATAATATTTTTAGTGATTGGGGATGTGGAGAGAATAAATACATGTATTAGGAAGCAGATACTAAGTAAATGTATTGGACTATGTATTTCAGAAAAATCTTAAGTAGAACTGAACATGACCAATAAGAGAGGAGAAATTGCTTTAAAACACTATTTATCATCAAGCCATTTACTTTTTTAACCATGGTTTTACCATGGTTTATTCAACTGTATTGTTGAGAAATATTTCATAATACAAATGGTAATGTTTGTGTTCCTTTGCTTTTTTAATTAAATTAAAATATTAAAAATATTTATAAATAATGTGTAACTTCTCAGTTTGAAATATATAATTTAAGCAATTAGATCATTGTTACTATCAAAAGAAGTCTGCATTCTCCCCTTACCCTATACAAGAATTTTCTTAAAACAATCTGCTCTGTGAAATGTTCTTATCCTTGTTTATAAATTTCTTTGTTGTTTATATTCAACTATCTTCTCATGAAGAAAATCTATGTGTTGTCAAGAGTTGATACCAACTTGACAGCACATAATCATTGTCATCATCAAACTATCTTCAAATGCCCTGTGATAAATGATTTTCTATTGCATATGCTGAAAATGAAAATCTGGCATTTCTTCCTTGCTTTTAGTCAGTTGTATAATCTAAAACAGAAAGGAAAAACATCGGAAACATATCTAGTTAGCAAAACTGGGGAAAAATATAGATGTTTAATTTGCAATGGTTAGTTTGTTTTAAATAAAGTATAACATTTTACCACTGCAAGACCATTTTCAGATAAAATTAATGCTCTTGAATTAGTATATTATTTTATTTCTTTTATGTGTATGTTGCCCATGCCCAAAGATTCTAGCAATTTACATAATTTCACTAAGTAAAAACGCACTCAAAATATATAAAATTATGTATATCAACATAATTAACAAGAAAATTATCAAAAAGATAAACAGAACTATACACATGCCAATTTTAAACCTGCATTATATCATGCCCCCTTTCTGTGATACACCTAGATCTTAACTGTTCACCAGAAATCCAGGAGGGAAAGAACAGACTATATTCTAAAGCATTTTAGTGTGGTGATCAAAAATGTCTTCAAGGATCCTGCCCGATGGCAGGATTATTTTTGACCCCAGACTAGGTCAAATAAAATGGTTCCTGCCTGAGGAGCAGGTGAAGTCAGTGGCCAAGAAGGCCTTCAGCTAGCTGTTGCACCAAAGATTACTCAAGCCATATCTCACCTGGATGATGTAATCTCTTCTACTAAATAGATCTGTCCTTGAAGATCATCTGGAAATTTCCATTGGTGCAAAATGCAATTGAAAATATGAAAACTGTGCAGTCTTATTTCTGTCACATAATGCTTTTGTCATAGGAGTTGTATTGGTTATCAATATGTTATGGCTGGTTATCTGTAAGTTATCTGAAAGTCTACCAAGGGGGTTGCAATTTTTTTGCACTTTTGTGATAATAATAATAATAATAATAATAATTTTAATTTCTAGACCGCTCCCTCTCCCCAAGGGGACTCGGAGCGGTGCACAGGGAAGTTAAAACAATAAATATACATAAATATACAAAACAATTAAAAGCAAATTAAACAGTAAAACCCTGCGCTAAAATTCCCAATGCCAATTCACTAAAACCCTATAACCCTATAATACTATAGTAGAGAGGCTACCCTAGGCCGGCCAAGCAGAAAAAGTGCGTTTTCAATTTCAGACGGAAGGAACGGAGGTCCGTGGTTGTTCTAATATCAGGGGGGGAGGTCGTTCCAGAGGGCAGGGCCCGCCACAGAGAGAGCCCTTCCCCTGGGCGTCGCCCGCTGACAGAGTCTAGTGGACGGCACCCGGAGTAGTCCCTCTCTGTGGGAGCGAATCGGCCGTGAGGATGTATGGGGCAGGATCCGATCCCGCAGATAGCTAGGTCCCGAGTCATGGAGGGCTTTAAAGATGATAACTAGCACCTTGAAGCGCACCCGAAAGACGACAGGCAGCCAGTGCAGCTCGCGCAAGAGCGGTGTTACATGGGTGAACCTAGCGGTTCCCATTATTGCTCGCGCGGCTGCATTCTGGACCAACTGCAGTCTCCGGGTGCACCTCAGGGGGAGCCCCATGTAGAGAGAGTTACAATAGTCCAGTCGGGATGTCACGAGAGCATGCGTGACTGTGCGGAGGGCACAGTGATGTTCCAGAAACAATTCTACAAAATAGAGATCAAGAAACCAGTCTTACAAAAAGGCTAGAACTATACTTTATTGAGAGTATAGCAGGGGTGTCAAACTCAATTTCATTGATGGCCGCATTAGGACTGTGGTTGACTTGGGGTGGGAAAATGGTCGACTGGGTAGGTGTGACCAACTTGGTAGGTATGGCCAGCTTGATGTCACTCACTGGGCCTGGCTGACTGGGAGGGAATGGCCAACTGGGTGGGCGTGGTCAGCTTGATGCCATTCACAAAACAGCTGGCATGTTTTCTCTTCACACTGGATAGACCAGGCCGAAGCCATGCTGGCCCGATGTTTCCCCTTTGCATTGGGTAGGCTGAAGCTACGTGGGCTGGCCCCTTACATTTGATCCAACTACATTGCAGGCCAAATATTTGACATCCCTGGTCTATAGTAACAAAATATTGCAGAAATGATTGTGCTTTTTCTCCTGTCCCTCTTAACACCAATGAAATAGAAAAGAGGAGGTTTGAATCTTTCCATAATCTCCATAATCTCTTTCTTCCCAAAATATAAGAAATGCTTCTGTCCTTTTGTTTATTTAAAGGTTTGTGAATATTGGCTTCTTGGTTGTTTCCATAATTCTCTACAGTCCCTGAGCTTTTACAACTCTGTCTTTTCTAAAAGGCTTTAGGATTGCTTGCTTGTCTCATACACCACTTAGAGACACTGAGATTGGTGTGGGAGGGGTATCCTATACATTTTATAAATAAATCCATAATGACTTGTAGCAAAAGCAATAGCATGTAAACTTATATACTGCTTCACAGCCCTCTCTAAGCAGTTTACAGAGTCAGCATATTGTCCCCAAGAACCTGAGTCATTCAGAATTTAACTGACAAACTGCAGGCAGGCAGCAATCAGCAGAAGTAGCCTGCAGTACTGCATTCTAACCACTGTGCCACCATGTAATTGTATTTATTTATCAATCATTTTTATATATAGCTGTCCATCTCACAGAGTACCACTCTAAGCAGCCATATAAATCTTCATTTGTACAAAGTTATCTTAGCTTTCCTCAAAGAGTCCAAATAATCTTGCAGGATAAGAATTTATAAATGCAGATTTTATAAAAAAGTGATAGAATAAATACCTGAAACAAAGCTGTCTATCAAAAGTATCAAGAAATTCCCCCAGTGTCTCTGAGAACCATGACAATTTCTATGGCTTAACAGACCTTTTTAACAAAAGGCCACATGAAAGTCTAGTTTTTATTTGTAACACTCTTGATAAAGATTTGTTCAAAACACACAGCACTGGATTTATAGAAACTGAAATTCCTATTGGCACATGAGATATTCTTTCCACTCCTCCTTTCTTTTATTTGCAGGTTCTGTGATCTTTTTTCCTTTGAAAGCAATTTCTTGAACAGAAATGGACCTGACAAGTAATCACTTAATAAGTATTAACATATCTATTAATCTGGAGGGAAAAAATCATATCAGAACTTCACTAAAATAAATAGTAAATGTTGACATTCCATGTTCCCTTTAAATTAAAACTACAGATGTAGATGGGGATATCCCAAGGGGAAACTGCTGTTACATGAAAGGTGCAGCTTGTGATTTCTTAGCATGTGCTGATCAGGCTTTATTGATATAGAACTGCTTAGTCTTTCATCAATCTGATAAAACCAATGAGTTGGATTATCTATGTGGGAAAGGTCACATAAAGATGAGATAGGCTATATATACTGCATGAATAAATTAATCAGCAAGCTGAAAGATTTAAAGAGGACAGCTTTAAATTCAGGGCACTCTTCTACTCCAAAACTAGATTATACATAGAAGAAAAAGGATATAATCTTCCACAAAATAGATTACAGACATTTGGGCGCAGCAAGCATCTTTACTTTGTAGTAAGAGCCACTGGATTAAGTGGGGTTTTTTTACTTGTTGAATAAATATGCACAGGTTTTTGCCCTGCTGGGGATGGATCAATTTAGCAATTTAGTAAACTGCAGTGGAAACAGTGGAAGAAGGGCATGAAGCAATTTTTCTTTTCTCTTTGTAAAAAAGAAACAAGTCGATAGAGGCTGTTGTGATGGGCTGCAAACACAAGGAAACCTATGCATGCTTACTTTGTAGCACATCCAATTAAGTTCAGGGGCTCATGCCTCCGGATAATATGCTTAGACTTCTACTTCAGTTCAGTTAGTATACTAGCCTTATTGTGGGCTTATTTCCTTCCATTCGTACACGATGAACATCTGCAATTGGAGAGTTTCTCCATTTATGGGAAATTTCACATCAAGGGAAAATCCAGATTTTTCTGTATTATGTGTGGGTAATCTACAATTAGATTCACAGTCTAATTCTGGAGAAAAAAATAATTAAAGTCTTAACTAAGAACCTAAGAATTATTAAGGTAGCATCGAAAAGTATAGCAGTTCCAAAAAGGGTGCTTTTTAAAATGAACTAATTAGGGTGTTCAGGTCTGATGATTTCAATATTTCTGGATATCAAGGAAGTCATTTAGGTATCTCTCCAAAGACTCTAATCACAATGAATATATAACAATGAATTTCTTTTTCATAAGCATTTAACTTTGATCTGCAATTCCCAGTATTTTATCATTTTTTTCAGTTGTTTTTCCTCGATCCTAACCTCACCCAGAAAAGCAACATCAATGAACCATATTTTCTTCTTTTTAATAACTTGCATGTTCTATTAATATCAGGCATGTTTTAAACAATATGTCTTCTGTTTGGATCTTAAAGTCCTTAACCCATCTTAACCTGTTCATTTTCCAAAACCTTCTCCGCTTGAGAAGAAAAGCCGTGGTGGCGCAGTGGTTAGAATGCCGTACTGCAGGCTAACTCACCGCTCACTCCAGGAGTTTGATTCTGAACAGCTCAAAGTTGACTCAGACTTTCATCCTTCCAAGGATGAAATAAAACAAAGACAAATAGGCTGAAAAACAGCTTCTATCACAGAGCAATAACTATTTTGAATTCTACTGTATAGTGCAATATTATGGTTTTTCAATTCAATTGTATAGAATGTGGATGTGTGTTTGTATTTTATTTTTATAGATGGCATTTAATTTCGTTGTACAAGGTGCAATGACAATAAAGTAAACTAAATTAATCTAAACTAAATATAAGTCTAAGTGCTATTGCTATTGATAGTCCCGAAGTTTTATTCTAATGAATAATTTTGGCAATTCAGTCATGAAGCTCCTTGTAACCAATCTGTCAAATTTTGCTCCAAACAATCAAATGGTGAGTTGTTGCATTCTTTTTGTTACAAAGGTAACATTTCCTGTGGTTTGTTACATGTTAAACTTTCACCTTCATGAAATTAGTTTGCAAAGTTTGTTCCTAAGCTGATAAAATAAAGCCTTTAGTTTCTTTCTTTACATTTTCTGATTTTAAACCAACTCCATGTAGGTTTTTTAAGCAGCTTTTTCTTCTATATCCTTCAAGTATTGACACTATCCTTTGTTCACAACAATGTGAAATCATAGGCTTCTAGATCAGCATCTTTATCATTACATCAAATTGCTCTGTACAGACAATCTCCATGGATAGGGAAGGTCTACTGCAAACATTCACCTACCAAATGTGGAAAAAAATCATAGAAGTCAGATCTATCATGCTCATCCCTCTCCTCCTTGAAATAATGGAGCAGAATTCTACCAGTTGTTCCATTTCAAGCTCATTTTTCCTTTATTACTATATTTTGAACTAACATGATAACTGATCCCTATGTAGATGGGGTGTAAAACAAGGTATATAGATTTCCTTCACTTTTTAAAATATTATTTGCATTTTATTATCATACCAGAAAATCATGAAAGAAAAAGCAAGGTTATAATCCTCCTAATTATTTCACCTCTGATCTCTTACTATCACTATCCCCTTGTCCTCACTCCTAACAGACAATAAATATGTTTTGTTTTGTTTTGAATTAATTTATGGAAAACTCTTCACATTTTTCTTGATTCCCCCAGCAAAATTTCATTTTCACTATTATTCTGGCCCAAAGCAAAAGGCTATGTGAGGAGAATTAATTTTGCAACTCTAAAATGTATAGGCCAAATCTATATAATATCATTAAAAACTAGTAGAGATGAATTTGTGTAAACATAATGGAACCTAGAGAAGCAGAGTAAAGACATCAAACAAAGAAAATGCATCAGGCAATTTATTTAATAGCTGGTTTCCTTATCACTACAAAAATATGCCAAGCCAAAATAATGGAATCATTTTTTAAAGTACTATACTATCACAACACCAGGGGAAAGATCAAAAATTATTTCCATCAAGGAGTCTCTCCATGAACCAAGCATTCATGAAGAATTTTTTTTAAAAAAAGCAGAGACATAACCTAGAAACATACTTTCCAGCCACACCGAAAGCTGAAACGGCTTAACCTTACAGCAAATATCTGATTAAAAACTACTATTAAAAAGTCAATCTCTCTTATAGCTAAGAGCATACTCAAAAGTGTTATTGAACTGGTTCAATCCACTTTGCACTGCATTGAAACATTGCTCCAAGATAAACAGTCATGCTCAATACAGCTAAAATAGGGGCAGAGAACTCATATTTTCTTCTCTTGTTTCAACTCATCTTCTAGGTCACTTGAGAAGAAACCTCTTCACTGAGACCTCTATTGCTGTACTTGTGCGTTTTTGCCCAAGCTACTGTATCTGTCAAGTACAGAATACTCTCAGTGGAATCAGTGGCAAGGGTTAAGGCCACGCTGTTGATAATAGGAATAAATAATAATCATGACAACAGAAATGGCAATACTGACAAAAGAAATAGCATATCAAATATCCCAAATAAATCTCTCTTCACAGATCTAAAATAAAAAGGGGACTTGCCTACTAGTCTATTTCTCTTGAATAATCAATGAAACTGGTTGTTGCCTAAATCAGGGGTCCCCAACCTTTGCAACTTTAAGTCTGAAGGACTTCAGCTCCCAGACTTCTCCAGCCAGCAAAGCTGGCTGGAGAATTCTGGGAACTGAAGTCCTTCAGACTTAAAGTTGCAAAGGTTGGAGACCTCTGGCCTAAATTACATCATACTCCATATAAACATATTGAGTACTTATATTACTATTTTTTTTAAAAATAGTGGTCTTGTCCCTAAGTGCTACAGATCATCCTCACTTAGTGACTGCCTCAGACAGTGATCATTCACAGTTACAATGATGATAAAAAAACTAATTTTGCAATCCATGCCCACATTTACAACTCTCACAGCATCTCATTCTCAGTCATATATTCACCATTACAGTTAGTGAGTATTGTTGTCCTGTGTAAAATTGTAAGTACAATCACTTAGCAACCACTTCATTTAACTAGTAAGTTGCTGGTCTTAATTCCAGTTGCAAAACAAGTACAGTTGCCAGTACTTATTGTTATGTATGATTTTGCCTTAGCAATTAAGAGAAGAATGATCAGTGCTTAATAACAGATCAGAAGCAGCAATTAAAGGGCCTATATATTCTCTTCTAAAAATGCTGTTTATATTACGCCAACATAAATGAGCCACCGGACAGTCAGCTCTTTGAAGAAGTCCAGACAGGATATTAACTCTCCCCCCCCCCCCCAAAAAAAAACATGAGTTTTTTAACCTTAACTTTACTTTACTTTTATTGTTGGGTCAATAACAAAGCCTTGCAAGTCTGAGAGCATTTCTTCCCTCCTCTGACTTTACTGTCTTGGAGAGCACCTTTTGAGATCCTTTCTCCATCCCCATTCCTTCTGTGGTCTCTTGACTGATTGTTGCCTGGCTAAGGCTCTTCCATTTGTCTCCTAAGGTTATTCTTACAAACTAACTTGATCTAAAGCCATGTTTTGGGATCCTAACCTTTTTCCTAAAAAGATTGGACAAAACTTCTAAATTTGTAATGGGTTTTTAACGAATAACAAACACAGGAATATTCCAAATGTCACTATTATAAGACAAATATGCATCACTATAAGACAAATATTATTACTATAAGACAAATTGCAGGCAAATAGTCAATAGAGCTTGACTACTGCTTATGATTCTTCTTTCTTACCTGCTGAGCTAAGCAGTACACTGAAGTCTGTCCCACGCTGAGATTCACCACTGCCATTTTGTGTCTCTTTCTCACTTTCTTCATAACGGTGCCAGTTGGAGACTAACTTTCTTCTTGAATAACTTCCCCGGTCTTCTTTGCCCATTTCTGATAAGTCAGGTTCAGCAGTAGCCTAGAGCGTATATCAGAAAAATGATTAAATAACTGTGGTTAACTTTTGCTTTTATTTCTTGGAACAAGTTTCCAAGAAAAATTAAACAGCAATCTTGTCAATTTTTCAACAATATTTTATGTAATAATACCTTGATTATCAACTCTGCTGCATCAATTTAATAAATAAATGAAATCAGACTTGGCAATTCGATAAATATTTTGGATGGTAATTATTATTTTTAATAATTTATTTAAAAGTAATAATTTTAATTTTTAACATATTAATATTTCTATTTCAGAAAAACTATTCTGAAAATAGAATTCATCTTATCTCCCTAAGATCTAATATTTACATTATCAGATTTCTATTCAACTACAAAGGATTACAATCAAAGCAAACAGGAATAGTTAATCTGTGTCAAGCGAATTAGGGGTTCCCAAACTTGGCAACTTTAAGACTTGTGGACTTCAACTCCCAGAATTCTCCAGCCAGCTATACTGGCTGGAGAATTCTGGGAGTTAAAGTCCACAAGTCTTAAAGTTGCCAAGTTTGGGAACCCCTGATTTAGACCTACAAAGTTTCACAGTAAACAAAACTTGTTAAAGGTGAAAGATCATTAAAAAGAAGCAGAGCTCCTAATTAAGAAATACTTTTTTTAACCGTTCAGTATGATAGGTTACAACAGTGTTTCTCAATCTAAGGTGTTTGAACATATGTGGGCCTCAACTCCCAGAATACTCCAGCCAACATGTAGAATTTTAGGTGTTGAAATCCATATAATTTAAGGTATATTTAAAACTTTTAGTCATCAACTATCAGATTTTAAAAATTCAGTTATCTCAACGATAACAGGAAAATGTGGCACACATTTGTTTAAAAATATCATTCTATGTGACAGACATAACATCCTCCATGCAGCACTTGTTGGAAATCTCATTTAAGTTTTTTAGACATACTGTACTCATCATACTGCTCATCTTCTGGATAAGTAACATAATGCAAAGTATAGAACAGGAATAAGAAATTATGAGCAAAATATATTAAAGATATGAAATAAGAAAAAAACAAAGGAAATACCATGTTTTAATTTATACTAGCATCATTATACTTCTACTTTTAGCGGTCTTCTACTTTTATAGAGATCAGAGGTATCTAGGAGGCAGATGGATGAATAAGTGATTTAACTACAGTAAAGGATAGATATCAATGTCCTGTATTTCCAGTTTACTTCTCATATTCACAGAAGGGAAGATTAGATCTAGCATGTGCGTACCCATAGGCACTAAGGCCAAAATTATATGGGGCAAGCCCAAAGCCATCATGTACAAATCACTCTCTTCCTAGGGCAAGGTTTGAAGTTCCCCAAGGCCATCTTGGAAGCTCTGACAATATCCAAGAGCTTCTAGAGATTTCTAGACAATCAGTATTCCAGTAGAAATTCTATCTTATGCCCATTTCCCATTCCATGTATATTTACTTGCACAGGTTTGCCTGATTAAAGGTCTCCTATACCAGTGGTGGGAAAACTCATCAGTCAACAGAGCCAAATATCAACAATACCACGATTGAAATTTCTTTTGAGAGCCGGAAGGTGTGGCCTGTTTTGTGGGAGTGCTCAGCGGTCATGTGACTGGGTGGGCGTGGCCAACTTGGAAAATGTGGTGAAACTCACTTAATGATGGTCTTGGTTAGCAACCAAACTTTTAGGCTCAATTGTGGTCATAAGTTCTTTCTTTCTTTCTTTCTCTCTCTCTCTCTCTCTCTCTCTCTCTCTTTCTTCCTCTCTCTCTCCATTTCTCTCTCTCTTTCTCTCTTTCTTTCTCTCTCGCTTTTTCTTTCTTTCTGTCTCTCTATCTTTCTTTCTCTCTCTTTCTTTCTTTCATTCTTTCTTTCTCTCTCTCTTTCTCTTTCTTTCTCTCTCTTTTTCTCTTTCTTTCTGTCTCTCTTTCTTTCTGTCTCTCTTTCCTTCTCTTTCTCTTTCTTTCTTTCTCTCTTTCTCTCTTTCTTTCTTTCTCTCTCTGTCTCTCTCTCCTTCATCCGCCCATCTCTGTCACTCTGTGTGTGTGTCTGTCTGTCTCTCACTCACTTAATCAGTCTCTATCTATCTGTCTCTCCCTCCCTCTCTCTGTCTCTCCCTGTCTCTGTGTGTGTCACTCTCTCTGATTCTCTCCCTCCCTCCCTCTCTCTGTATGTCTGTCTCTCCCTCTTTCCTCCTGTCTGTCTCCGATTCAATCCCTCCCTGTGTCATTCTCTATCTGTGTCTCTCTCCGTCTCTCTCCCTCCCTCTCTTTCTCTCTGTCTCTGTCTGTCTCTCTGTCTTTCCCTCCCTCCCCCTCTGTCTCTCTCTGTGTCTGTCAGTCACTCCCTCTCTCCCCTCTCCTCCCCCACCCCACCCCGGGAAGCAGCAGAAGGGCTGGCATGCCAGAGGTTACGGACGCCTCCTCCCGCAGCTGGCGAGGGAGCAGGCGGGGCGAGCACCCAAGGCTACTGTCATCTTAAGCACCGCCGAGGCTGTCGCCTGGCAGGGGCGTCGGGCAGAGAAGCCGGTCGCGTCTCCATCGCTGCTCCCTCCGGCAGGCACCACGGCGCACATTCTGGGGCCGCGCGTCCACCTCCCTCCCAGCCACGCAGCCCCAGAACGTGCAGCTCCTGCCGCCCAAGGTCGCCCGGCAGGTCGCCCAGCAGGGGCGTCAGGCAGGGAAGCCGGTCGCGGCTCCATCGCGGCTCCCTCCGGCGGGCACCACGGCGCACGTTCTGGGGCCGCACGTCCATCTCCCTCCCAGCCATGCAGCCCCAGAATGTGTGCTGTGGTGGCTGTCAGAGGAGGCTGGTGAAGATGCGCCAGGCTTCCCTGCCCGATGCCCCTGCCGGGCGACCTGCTGGGCGATGCCTCCTCCCGCAGCGGGCAAGTGAGCAGACGGGGCAAGCATCCAAGGCTACCGTCATCTTAAGTACCGCCGAGGCTGTCGCCCGGCAGAGGCGTCGGGCAGAGAAGCCGGTCGCGGCTCCATCGCAGCTCCCTCCGGCAGGCACCACAGCGCACGTTCTGGGGCCGCGCGTCCACCTCCCTCCCAGCCACACAGCCCCAGAGACAGGGGGAGGAAGGGAGGGAATCAGAGAGGGACTGAAGAGCCACATGCAAGGGGCCAAAGTGCCGCATGCGGCTCACGAGCCGCGGTTTGCCGACCACTGTCCTATATATCATCATAACAACCACACCTCCATACCTTTCTATTTGGGAAGTCTGGAAAGGCAAATTTTGACAGGGCTATATTTTTGTTGTTAGCCAATCAGGTCTCAGCAATATATGCCACTTTAATGCATTTGCCCATTGTAAGGTATAGAGGGCTATAGTGAATTCCCTGAGCCTACATATGTAGGGCATTTTTTTTTAATATTAAGGGCATTACAATGGAAGGGTGCGAGTATAAATTATTTCTGCCTGCTGCTGATATTTTGGCAAATTTGGATCAATATTCTACTTTGCCTAATTTTATAAAGGTTGTGTAGTATTTTAGAGAATATTCTGGTTATAGGATAAAATGGAATAAATCGAATCTGCTTCCCCTGAGTCCTAATATATCAGTTCAATATATCAAATTCTATCTCTATGTAAAGAGATAG